>JARHVA010000053.1:3732500-6132500 GCA_037957365.1 Torreya grandis | reverse complement strand
TCACTTGTAGAGGAACCTAAGGTATAATAATCTTTGATAATGAGGAGAGTGTTGATCAAAACACCCAAATAAAAAGAACCACCACAAAGAAAAACAATTTTTAAAACTTCATGTAAGTGCCAAGGTAAGTGTTGTAAAATGGTCATATATTCAACAAGTATAAATAATTTAGTCTTAACTAAAATGGTCAAGAAACTTGGATTGAATAAGTTTCCTCACCTCACACCATAAAAATTCATGATTTAATAAAGGATAACAATTTTTGGTAAGTGAACAAAGTTGGGTGGAGTTTCAAGTTGGAAGGTACAAGGACAAGGTCCTTTATGAGATGATCCCCATGGATGTTTGTCATGTGATTCTTGGGAGGCCTTGGAAATATGATAATAAAAATCACTCATGATGGTAGGAGAAATGTCTACACCTTGGTTAAGGGTGGATTTGGTCACACGTTGTTGCCTATGAAGGACGAAGACAATGACCAACAAGTTGGATCAAATATGATGTTGGTTAGTGGAAATGAGTTTCTAAATGTTATGAATGAAGAGGAGTTGGGATTTTCATTGGTCATTAAGCCTAGGACTATTATGACAACCACTAAAGTAAATTAATTTCCTCAAGAGATCCAAGACATGTTGGAAGAGTATCTAGAAATTGTAGTTGATGAGCTGCCAAGTACATTGCCACCTATGAGAAACATTACTCATCACATAGATTTATTTATAGGATCAAGTTTGAATAATAAGGTATCTTAAAATATGACTCTTAAGGAGAATGTAGAAATCAAGAGATAAATACAAAAACTCTTAGATAAGGGGCTGATCAAAGAGAATCTTAGTCCTTGTGCAGTCCCTACAGTGTTGGTGCCTAAGAAGGAAAGTGAGTGGATAATGTGTATAGACTCTAAGGATATCAACAAGATAAAAATTAGATATAGGTTTCCTCTCCCTTGGATGGAAGATTTGATGGATTTCTTGAGTAGAGCAAGATGCTTTTCAAAAATTGATCTCAAATTTGGGTTTTATTAGATTAGGATTAGATAAGGGGATGAATGGAAAACCACTTTCAAAATCAATGAGGGGTTGTATGAATGGTTGGTTATGACTTTTGGCTTGAAAAATTCACCAAATAATATCATGAGGCTTATGAATGAAGTCTTCAAACCTTTTATATGTAAGTTTTTAGTGGTCTACTTGGATGATATACTTATCTACAACCCTAGTAAGGAGGAGCATCTTCACCATTTGCTTCTAGTCATGAGAAGGTTACAAGAAGAAAGGTTGCTAATCAACCTCAAGAAGTGTGATTTTATGAAATCAAAAATATTGTTCTTAGGATTTTTAATATCTCAAAGCATGATAAAGATGGACAAGGACAAAGTGAAGGCAATCATGGAGTGGCCAACACCTATAACAACTGGAGAAGTAAGGAGTTTTTATGGACTTGAAAGTTTCTATAAGAAATTTATTAGAAACTTTAGTATAATATGTAATCCAATAACATATACCATTAGGGGAGATAACAAGAAGTTTTTTTGGACTAAGAAAGATGAAAAGAGTTTCTAATATTTGAAGTAAAGAATAACGGAGCAACCTATCCTAGCACTACCATAATTTAATAAAGTTTTTTAGATAGAGTGTGATGCAAGTGGAGTGGAAATATGGGATGTTCTAAGCCAAGAGAGTAGGCCAATAGCTTATTTTAGTGAAAATTTAAATGATGCCAAGAGAAAGTATTCATCCTATGACTTATAATTCTATGTAATGGTGGAGGCATTGAAGAAGTGGAGGCATTACTTAATTCCAAAAGATTTTATCATCTACATAGACAATCATGCACTTTAATTCATTACTAGTCAGCCTAAGCTAAATAATAGGCACATGAAATGGGTGGAGTATGTGAAAATTTTACCTTCAACATCAATCATAAGCAAGAACAAAGCAACAAGGTAGCATATGCATTGAGTAGAAGAGTTTTGTAAGTATACACAATACAACTTGAAAGTGTTGGTATTGAGTCACTCAAGGAGATGTATTAAGATGATGAAGACTTCAAATAAGCATACAATGGTTGTAAGCATCCAAATACACTTAACAAAGAGCCATTTTTGGACTATGTCATACAAGATGGGTTATTATTCAAAGGTGTGTAGCTATGTGTGCCAAGAAGCTCAATAAGAGAGAATTTGATACAAAAAAATCATAGTGGGCATATGACAAGCCATTTTGGGCTTAATAAGACTTTAGAGTATCTCACTAGACACTATATTTTGCCTAAGATGCTAGTAAAAGTGAGAATATAGGTTGAGAGGTGTAAAACTTGTCAAATTTCCAAAGGGAAGAGAACTAATGTAGGTTTATATCGACCTCTACTAGTCCCAAATAAACCTTGGGAATCTATAAGCATGGACTTTATGATCAGATTTCCTAGAACACAAAGATGTTTTGTCTCCATATATGTAGTTGTGGATAGATTTTCAAAAATGACACATTTCATTCCTTGTAGGACCACCAATGATGCCACCCATGTAGAAATTTTTTTCTTTAAGGAGGTAGTAAGACTTCATGGACTGCCACTAAACATTGTATATGATAGAGATACTAAGTTCCTAGGCCACTTTTGGAGAACACTATATAAAAAGCTAGGCATAAATATGAGTTTTAGTTCAACTTACCACCCTCAAATAGATGGTCAAATTGAGGTAGTTAAAAGGATTCTAGGGAATCTATTGAGGTTTCTATCCAAGGATAATCCAAAGCAGGAAGATATTGTATTTCCCTAGGTAGAATTGCTTACAATGAATCCTCTAATAGGATCATTGACATGAGTTATTTCCAAGTAATATATGGTATGAAACCTAGAGGAGTGTTTAAACTCAAAAATATTAGTCATATGAACAAGAGGAGTACTAAAGGAGAAGATTTTGTAGTGATCATGAAAGAGGTTCATCAATAGGTAAGGAAGCATCTAGAAGCTAGTGTGGAGAAGTACAAAAATCAAGTAGATGTAATTAGAAAATTAAGTTTTCAAATTGGAGCTTTGGTTTTAGCTCATATTAGGAAGGAGATATTTACTAGAGGTGAGTACAACAAGCTTAAGATGAAAAAAAACTGGTCCTTGTAAGGTACTTAGGAAGTTTGCTAACAATGCATACGAATTGAAATTGCCTAGTGGTGTAGGCATATCATAAATCTTCAATGTTTTAGAATGTAAAGGTGAAGACACAAAATAAGGAGCACCTAAAACAAGCAAAAATTGGGCAAAACAATTACATCAAGTCAAACTAGATGAATTGGAATGCATCTTAGATAAATAAGTGTTCAAGTAAACTAAGGACAAGAAATATTTCAAGTATTTGATCAAGTAAAATCAATAACCTATTAAAGATGATACATGGATGACAATTCAAAAATCATGGGAGTACTCTATAAGAACTCATGGTTAATAGTCTCTGAGTCTTTTTCTCTTTCCCTTGGGAGTATGATGCAGGAGCATCACTCCTAGGTCTTGTTTTTATTTAAAAATTTGGTTTGTTTGTCAAATATTGGTTTTTTTGTGGTATAATTGGTCTTAGGATACTTATATCACCCTTATATTTCATTTAAAACTATTATTTTTAGTTTTATCTCTTCAAAAATTCAACTTTGGCTTTTCCTATCAAAACTAAATTTTATAATTTGTGAAGCATAGTTTAGGAGTTTTATGTGCATTTGAGGAATGATTCAGTAATGAGAATGTTACAGGGGAATTATTAAATGGACCATGTGTTAGAACATGAATCTTAAGTTGTGTATGTAAGACATCAAAATTTGATATATGTTTCAAAGTTTTAACTAGGCCTCCAATGACCATTAAAAGGTCCAAAATCAGTTAGAGCAGTTGTAGGGCATATAATTTTTTTTGGATTTATGGAAGGGTAATTAATTATATGTTTTAATAAATAAAATTTCTATAAAACAACAAATAATTCCTTATTTTTGATGAAAAAGTGTTGCAGACCCTATTTTCCTATGTGTGACAGTGAAGATGACTGTATATGTTAAATGTTGAAGCAAGAATTAATAAAGATTACATTTTTGAAGATTCAAAGTGTTTTGGTAATTAGTGTTACTCTATTTTTGAAATTTCTTATAAGTTATTTAAGTTATTTTATCTATATTTTTAGAGAAACCATCACAAGCTTGTAGGTCATAGAATACACACACAATCAAAATCATAATATTGCAAAAGGGAGTGAATAGAGGTGTTATAAAGATAACTAATTATTTAAGATGGTGTATGGGAAGTGAATATAACTTTTTAAACTTTTATATGAGTTTGAAACATGTTTTTAATATTGAAATGATAATTTCTTCCTTCTTGGATCTACATAGGCTGTCTTAACCTTGAGTTAGGGTTTTCAACTTCAAACTTGGATTGCAGGAGTTATAACTGTCTAAAAATCACAAAAATTTATGATTTTTTTTTATTTAGTGAGTTATAAAATATTTTTGAGGTTTAAAAATTGTAATTATCTTTTGTTTATGGAAAAATAGGATAGAGAGGTAACTAGGCCTTGAGAGACATAATTGGAGCCTAATAAAGGTTAAAAAATTGTTTTTTGAAAGGTTTTGCGTCAAGAAACTTGCAGTGAGGGAATAAATAAATAGAGGGAACTAAAAAATTACCATATATTATTTTTATCAATCCTAAACTATCTGTACTATAAATGAAAGTGAAAAAGGCTACTAGGAAGCTTGTGAGGTTATGACAAGAGAGAACAAGTTGCAGGGTTGAACTTTTGTTAGTTGTTTCTCTACACCAACATAGATAATTCATATGTACATCATGCATACAATTCAAATCCTCCTCCTAAATAATATGGGTGTAAACACATAAATTAACATTTAAGTTGAAATAATGCATTTGTGACCACTCTTTATACACACTTAGCTCATGCCTCATTCTATGGTCTTTCAACCACCATTCCTTCACTCATATGCAGATGAACCATTCTTATAATCAAATATTAATTTAAAAATATCCCTATCCAAAATCATAAACAACCTAAAATTACTTTTAGACTAATACACACTTCTAGTTTAGCTATCTCTGCTCTTCAAACAAGGTTACTCCTTTTGGATTATCCCACTCCTTGATATTGTCCAATTATGCCAGTTGTGTCCTCCCTTTAAATAATGGATAGTTTCTTAAATTAAAATTCTTTTATTAGGTCATATAACACATTTACCAATTCCCATATGTAGTAATTCCCAAAATATCACTATAAAGCCACATTTCAAACCTTTTTTCACATAATAGGCTCACACATGGAAAATCACTTGAACATCTAACTACACATTAAGATAAAAACACTCATTTTCATAATACAAAGTCCATACAACCCTAGTATCCCTTAGATATGTCTACATACACCTCAAAGGTCATAATTAATTTTTAAATCACTATATCACACTAAGATTGCACCAACATTTAGAATTACACTATTATTTCACACATACCACCGTACCATAGGAGAACTACATGGATTTTGATCCTTTTTTAGAGTATTGGTATGTAAGCAATGCTCAATATAGGGGGTGTAAGGGTTAAGCACAACTTCAACAACTAACCCATTTTTACTTTATTGCTTTCATTCATCATTATCTATCATGCTAGGTTTCAAGAGAATAATATAGTGTATAGTGTCTTTCACAACATATCACACATCACACAATACATACACATGACCAACATGTGATAACACACATAAAAAAATCATACAGGGAAAAAACCTACCAGATGCCAATGATCCCTAAGGACATGAATGCACTATGATCTTATTTAATTCTAGTAGATTTGTATAGAGGGAAAGTTGTTAGGTTGTGGAGTTAAAATCTTCACTAGGTTGCGAATAGGAGGAGTTGCTGAAGTGTCATAGACACTGGCGTTGGTCAGGCCAACCGATGTTGGCAGGATTAGACAGGAAGAGCAATAGATGTCGATCAGGGATCGGTCGACATCGGTCATCTCCAGGCAGACAGGGACCGATGTCGGTCGCCTGTGTAGTTTAGAACTGCCAGTTTCATGGACAGTTAGTTAACGAACCGAGTGTTTACATGTTAAGAGACAATTTTAGACTAGAAGCTGTGGATCTAATTATTTTAATTAGGGTCTAATCATTGTATGCATGATAAATATATAATAGACTCATGGGCTGTATTGTAAAAGTGTGCTAGAGAGTAAGAGAGCAAAAATTAGCTCCTTTAGAGAGAAGAGAGCATGGTGTGTTCCTCCTAGTTCCAAAGGGGTGCTGAGTGTGTATGATCTTGGAGAGTTTTAGGTGTGCAAGTTCTAGTATAAGATCCACCAGGGTACTGGTTGAAGAATCATAAGGACTTGGTGAGGCAAGGACAAGGGTTCTTTAGGGTGTAGAGATATCTATAGGGTAAGTAAGGTCTGTTGATTTGCAGGTGGCAGCAAGGAAAGGGAGATCTACTTGGAGTACGATTGTGTACTTGGTGTACTGGCAGCATTGTTATTCACTGGTGGAGGTGAACAAAAATTCTGTATTTGAGTTGTGTGTTGGGACCGTAAGAGAGAGAGGGAAGAAGTCCTTGAGGTGTGGCAAGCCTTAGAGGTGGAAGAAGAAGTGGCATTTTCTTTATTGTATTTTCTTCTAAGTGATTATTAATACAATTGTGTATTGTCTCTCATATCTTGTGTTGTTTCATATTTCTAGTTACTTATCATTCTGGTTAAATTTTGTGTTTAGTTGCTAATACAAGAGGTAATCATATATACTCTTATTGGTGGAGTAGGATCCTGACAGTTGGTATCAGAGCTTTTGGTTGGGTTGACTAACAGGTGGTTCATATCTGGTTAGTGTTTGTTGATTACAGGTCACTCACAGGGGTTTCAGATTGAGTGGGAGTATAGCAATGGCAGAAGAAAGTAAGCTACGAATGGAGAAACTGAATAGCACGAATGGTCTGATTGATGGAAATAAAGAGTAGGTAATGGGAGATTATTGGTTGGTAGAAGATCAGCGTGTAGAAGCAGATGTTGCAGGTGATGTAGCATAGGATGCTCTGGATAAATTAGAATCTTGGTTTATAGATTCTTTTGCCTCTTTCCATGCAACCCAAAATAGAGCATCTTTTCATGGGTATGTCTTTGGAGACTTTGGAGAGATTTATTTAGAGGTTGGTGAGCCTTGTCAGATTGTTGGCAAAGGGGAAGCGAAGCTAAAATTGTAGACAAATAACACATGGGTGTTGAATAAGGTCATGCAAGGACCAGTCTTGGAGATGAGTCTAATTTCTTTAGGAAAGTTGGGTGATGAGAGATGCACAGTAACTCTCACAGCGGATGCACTTGAATTAGATGGTGGTAAGAAAGTAGGTATCCTTTATCTATCTACATATATTGCTGATTCACCTTCTATTGTAGAGATGTGGCTTTGTAGGCTTGGTCACATATGTAGGAGTGGAATGCATGTTCTTAAGTGGAAGACATATATCTTTGATAAACTTAAGAACTAGAAAGCCTTGGTGTTCATGGAGGAGGTGATGGACAGAGATCAGCGGAGTGGACTAAATTATTCTGAGTAGGGCTGTGTTAATTTGAATAGGGTTTGATCCAAAAGGAGCTCACAGGTAAAAAGTCATCACTCACAGGCAAACACAGGTACCGGCGTCAGTCAGGAGGAACTGATGTTAAATAGACAGGCACCGACGTCGGTCATGTGCATATCAACAGAGTCAGTGGTGTCGGGCAGCAGGAATTGACATCAATCATACAGGGACCGACATCGGCAAGAGGTACACTGACGTCGGTCAGGAAAACCAACGTCGGCAGGAAGGGTCAGTCGTAGGGAACCGATGTCGATCGGGTGCAGATTGGGAGATGGTTGAGATCGGTCACTAGAACAGATATTGGGTGGATAACAAACTGTCAAGAAGTCTCAAACGCCCATATGGAGGACTGAAATGGTAAGTGGACCTCATATTTGTTGTTCACCTTCTTACTAGTTGCTTACTGATGGTCGAGAACCAGGAAGATGTGAAGAGGCAATGCAGGTAGAATCTAGAAACAGTGGGAGCTTGGCATGGATGAGGAGTGTGAGTCCTTAGAGAAGAACCAAATAGGAGTTTGTTGGTGGAGTTGTCAGCTGGAAGAAAGCACTGAAAGACAAATGGATTCCCAAGTTAAAGAAGAGAGTGGATGGATACGTGAGATGGAAGGCCAAGGTATATGGTCTTGAGGAAGCTGCAGAATAGTGGTACAGGTTTTGACAAGTGGATGACAAAACAAGGCTTTAGTCAATGTCAGTGTAACTATTGTGTTTGTCTTTACCAGGTGGATGATGAGTCACGACATTATCTTGTTACTATATGTGGTGTGGTTGCTTGTTGCAAGGTTACACATGCAGGGAGTTTTTTGAGCTAAAGGTAAAGTTAGTTCAGAGGTATGTCATGAAGAATTTGGAGCAGTGAAATTCTTTGGCATAAGAGACATGGAGATTTTGTCTCCAGTGGGAGCTGATGTGAAGAAGGTGTTGGTGAGGTTCAAGATGTAGGATGCAGAATCGGTAAGCACACCAAGGGCTGGACAGTTCAAGCAAAGCTTAGAATAGTGTTCGAAATCACATGAGGTTTGGTGTAGACCTAAGTTTTCCTGAGTAGTGGGAGTTGTCAGAGAGTTTGGAGCCAATTCAAGGAAGGTGGATTTTTAGGTATCTAAGAGGGACCAGCAGCAGGGATTCATGTTATGCAGGGTCAAGGTCTTCACTACATAGGTTTGTAGGTTCAGATGTGGCAAGTTACTTGGATGACAGGTGTAACATCATAGGTTGTGTGGTGGTTGGTCTTCAAGATTGATCTTGAAGAGGGATACAAGCTAGGAAATGAATTAGATGAAGGTATAGGTACAGGTACAGGTGCAACTATTTATCTCCAAGTGGGAGATTGTTAGGTTGTGGAGTTAAAAGCTTCACCAGGTTGTGAATAGGAGGAGTTGCTGAAGTGTCACAGACATCGGCATCGGTCAGGCCAACTGACATCGACAGGATTAGACAGGAAGAACAACCACGTCGGTTAGGGATCAGCTGACATCGGTTATCTCCAGGCAGACAGGGACCGACGTTGATCGCCTGTGCAGTTCAAAACTGCCAGTTTCATGGATAGTTAGTTAATGAACCGAGTGTTTGCATGTTAAGAGCCAATTTTAGACTAGAAGCTATGGATCTAATTATTGTATTTAGGGTCTAATCATTGTATGCATGAGATCTATATAATAGACTCATGGGCTGTATTGTAAAAGTGTGCTAGAGAGTAAGAGAGTAGAAATTAGCTCCTTCAGAGAGAAGAGAGCATGGTGTGTTCCTCCTAGTTCCAAAGGGGTGCTGAGTGTGTATGATCTTGGAGAGTTTCAGGTGTGCAAGTTCTGGTAGAAGATCCACCGGGGTACTGGTTGAAGAATCATAAGGACTTGGTGAGGCAAGGACAAGGGTTCTTCAGGGTGTAGAGATATCTACAGGGTAAGGTTTGTTGATTTGCAGGTGGCAGCAAGGAAAGGGAGATCTACTTGGAGTGCAGTTGTGTACTTGGTGTACTGGCAGCATTATTACTGACTGGTGGAGGTGAACAACAATTCTGTATTTGAGTTGTGTGTTGGGACCATAAGAGAGAGAGGGAAGAAGTCCTTGAGGTGTGGCAAGCCTTAGAGGTGGAAGAAGAAGTGGCATTTTCTTTATTGTATTTTCTTCTGAGTGATTATTAATACAATTGTGTATTGTCTCTCATATCTTGTGTTGTTTCATATTTCTAGTTACTTATCATTTTGGTTAAATTCCGTGTTTAGTTGTTAATACAAGAGGTAATCATATATACTCTTATTGGTGGAGTAGGATCCTTACAAAAGTGAAGCCTTTTTCCTAATTCACAACATCATCACATAGTCTCAAAGTCAAAGTTTAAGTCTCAGTCATAGTCCTAAAACTTTAGATTTATAGATAAGTTATATTTATTTGGTGCTTTCCTTTTAAAATAAATTTATATATTTATCAAGTTCCAAATTAGTTTATCATTTATTGCATATATGTAACACTTGGATTTTACTCAACAATTTTGTCTAATTAGAATATAACATCTCATATTTCCCAATTTTGGATAAAACAGATTGATGAACCTATTTATTGATTGAATATTGTAAAACCCTAACCATATATTTTTCTAGGGTTTTTATTCTCCCTTTTATTTTTTCCAATAACTGTATTAGGGTTTTTAGATTTGATAAATTATTTTTTAGAAATAACATTTAAAGTTTATATTTCATATTTTATTCAGTATAAACAAATTATTTATACCTATCTTAGATGAAGTGATAGATTAAGTGGTACTCAAGTTGAGTATTTTCATATTTTTGTTATGAAACTATAATGGTAGAATAATTTAATAGATTTGATGATGTAGATAAAAGATAATTAATGGGATAGATCGTAAAGAATAAAAATATGTAATATGTGTTAACAAAAATTATCAGAGAGGAAATGAAGAAAACATCCTAAGGTCAATCATTTGATATTTATACTACTATGGGTTCTTTACCTTTTTCTACATCATTCGATATAAATTTTGTATTAAAATTTACTATGGGGGAAACACAAGGGTTTCATAATATTCACATTCTAATTCTTACTTAGCCATTGGAGACACCAGCTTTGGTTAACACACATTCTTCTTCTCCCGTTGTACATTTCCTAATTCAAGAGATTCAATCTTTGTAACCTAAGGTGTTACATTTGGAATAAGGAGATTTGAAATATAATTACGTGCTTGATTGTCACACTCTATTTCATAATTTTTTGGCACAATATATTGCATCCTATCCATTACCAACTAGTTTTATAACACCTAAGCTTACATTATATGATGGAAAAGGTGACACTGAGCAACACTTGAGAGACACAATATGTTTGGAATATGAATCCAATGATAGGTTGTTGATTAAGTTATTTCCTATAAGTTTAAAGGAATATGATCTAATATGGTTTTATTATTTAATACATCAGTTAGTTAATGAATTTAATTTGCTAGTATGTTTTTTTCTCACACACTTATCAATCAACACAAGTGAGAAGATTTCATGCACTCAAATTGTTCAACTCAAGCATGAATCCAATGAGCCTATCGCTTGATATGTATTAAGGTATAATATCATGCTATCTAAAATTAAAAATCCTATGGAAGATAAAGAGTTCTAAGATATATTAATGTAAATTTTATTTCCACCTTTACATGAATCCATCATGCTCAAGAAGTTTTCTTCAGTTACAGATTTGTGTCACACAATGAAGGAAAGTGAGATCAAATTGATAGCAATGAACAAGGTTAAGTATGAAATAAATAAAATTTATACTTATCATGAAAATAATACAAGTAATCCACCATAAAATGTGATACCAAATTATAACAAGAGTGATCAAATGATAAAAATGAATGTAGTTTCACAACCTACTCTGTGTATTATATTATCAACTCCTCTAAGGAGATAGTTTTCAAACTTACTAGAATCTCCCTATAAGGTTTTAAAAAATTTAGTGGAAGGAAACATCATATAACTCCCTCACATTAAAGAGGTTGATATGACTAAGCCTTTTCCAAAAGGATTTGATCATAAAGATTTTTTTTATTATCATCGAGCATAAGGGCATGGTACTAATGTATGCATTAATTTGAGGCACAAGGTTCAAGATATGATAGATGTGAACATAATTTATGTCAAAACACCTAATAATAACACTAAGGCACAAACAATTGATAACCACACAATGAAAATATTTAGTGATATTTTTCCTAAGCACATAGGTCAAGAGACAACATATATATCAGGAGTGCATTATACATACAATGCACACCCTCCACTAGTTTATTATCATACAAAGGCACCCCATCCCTTGAATAGAATCATTAGTACATATACTATTTTAGTTATATCTAGGCCAATAATCACATTTTCATAGCTAAATATTATTGACGATGATGCCAATTTGCACTCTTTATTCATCAAGGATTATATTGATCATCAACCTATACATAGTGTTATGGTTGATAATGGGTCAAGTGTGAATCTATGAACCATATCACTTATCTCACATCTTAGGTATATAAATAAGGATATATATCCTTTTAAAACAATGATTAAATGGTTTAATGGTCATATTTAGAGTTATATTAGCGAGATCACCTTACCATTACATGTTGGTCTAACATATGTGGCCACTAGGTTTATAATTGTACCCAATGCAGGAGTCTTTGATATGTTCTTGGGACATCCTTAGATTTATTAACTTTATGTAGTACCCTCCATAGTTTAAAAAACCCTACATTATATATTTTTTAATGAAGTTATCAAGTTCATGGTATTCTATATGAATACTCTCTCCAACCAAAGATCATTATTCCTTCACAACATGTTTTAGTTGAACAACATCAAATTTGTCAGCCTACTAAGGAAATACAAAATAAAGTGGTAAACCTTACAAGGAGACCTATCCTTAAAAGGCCACTTATTCAATTTTTTGTTAAAATCTATAAGGTCATTATCCAATCCAATATTGGAATCATAGATAGTTAAAAGTGTTCAAAACAAAACACAAATTTAGAGTTATTACACTCCACAATGGGTTCCAAAGAGCCCTAGTGATTATCATGCTACACAAAATATGCATTATGATATAATTTATCATCATGAAAATGGTATTTATGGTATAAATGGAAATCAATAGTTAGAATCTAAATTCAAGTTAATTCAGTCACAATAACATGATGCATTCCATTCATGAAAGGTCACCCTTCATATGCTAGACACAAGACCCATTGATCATGAGTACCTTGTAGGACTCACTGGTTAGTATACTTATCTCTATTTATTAGTTTTTATATGCATACATACAAAAAAATTAGAATATTTTTGAAATTTATAAAAACTAATGTTAGGTTGTGGAGCTAAAAAGCTTCACCAGGATGCAAACATGGAGGTTGCTAAGTGTCACAGTTGCCGGTGTCAGCAAGCCAACTAACATCAATCAGTGGTGGACATATAGTAACTAAAATTGGTTAGGAGTTGGCCAATGTCAGTCACCTCTAGATAGATAGGGACTAATGTCAGTCACCTGTGTGTTCTAGAACTATTTGTTGCACGAATAGTTAGTTTATTGAACGACCAGTTTGCATGTAAAGACTAATTTTAGTCTTGAGCTGTTTGTCTATTTATTGTTTGCATGGGATCTATATAATAGATCCATGGGGCTATATTATAAAGTGTATAACTAGAAGATTTCTTTTGATGGTGGAATCACAAGGGTTCTTCCATGGTGTGTAAGATCAGGTTGATCTGCAGGTTGTTGCAAGATCAGGGGGAAGATCTACATGGGTAAGTAAGGTTGGTTGATCTACAGGTGTGTGTGTGTGTGTGTGTGTGCAAGGTAAAATGAGATCTATGAGGTAGCATGATCAAAGGAGATCTGTAACACAACAAGGAGAAAGATTAGGTGACATCTACTTGGAGTACATTGCGTACTTGTGTATTGGCAGTATTGTTACTGACTGGTTGAGGTGAACATCAACTCTGTGTTTGAGTTGTTTATTGTGACTTGTATTGAGAGAAGAGAACTCTTGAGGGAAGATTACTGGTATGCTCTAATACTAACTGATAGGAATTGGGTTCACAAAGCTCTGACACAACTTGTCAAAATTAAGAGCACATATGATTACCTTGTATAAGCAACTAAACACAGAATTTAACCAGAAGTAATAAGTAACTAGAAATAAGAAATAACACAGAATATGAGAGGCAACACACAATTATATTCAAATCATCCAAAAGGAAATTACAATAAAGATATCACACTCTTTCATCCACTTTGTGGGCATACTAGTAATCTTCCCTCAAGAGTTCTCTTCTCTCAATACAAGTCACAACAAACAACTCAAACACAAAGTTGTAGTTCACTTCAACAAGTCAGTAACAATATTTCTAGTACACAAGTATGCAACATACTCTAAGTAAATCCCACCTGATCTTGCTCCCTGTTGTGTTGTAGATCTCCTTTGATCATGCTACCCCATAGATCTCCTTTGACCTTGCACACACACACCTGCAGATCAATCGACCTTACTTACCCATGTAGATCTTCTCCATGATCTACAGGTTGTGCAAGATCAGGTAGAAGATCTACATGGTAAGTAAGATCATTTTAGTTGCAGGTTGTTGCAAGTTCATTGGAGATCTACTTGAAGTACTTTGAGTACTTGTGTACTGGCAGTATTGTTACTGACTGGTGGAGGTGAACAACTCTGTGTTTGAGTTGATTGTTGTGACCGTAATTGAGAGAGAGAACTCTTGAAGAGATTTATTATTTGTACGCCATAGAGGTGTGGGAGCCCTAGAGGAGTGTGAAGAATATTGTGGCATCTTCTTTGTTGTATTTCCTTTTGGAAGAGTATTAATACAATTGGGTATTGTCTCTCATATTCTATGTTATTTTCAAATTCTAGTTACTTGTGATTCTGGTTTAATTCCATGTTTAGTTGCTTATAAAAAGTAATCAATTATGCTCCTAGATCCTATCACTTGGTATCAGAGCGAGGTTGGAGGTTCTCAGAGCGAGGTTCACTAACAGGTGGTTTAGATCTATTTAGTGTGTTTTGATTACAGGTCACTCTCAAGGGTTTCTGATTGAGTGAGAGTATAGCAATGGCAGAAGAAGGTAAGCTAAGAATGGATAAATTCAGTCACAGGTGTAGCACCACAGGGTGTGTGGTGGTTGGTCTTCAAGATTGATCTTGAAGAGGGATACAAGCTAGGAAACAAATTAGATGATGTACAAGTACAGGTATAGGTGCAGCTATTTATCTCTAAGTGGGAGATTGTTAGGTTATGGAGCTAAAAAGCTTCACTGATGCAAACATGGAGGAGGAGGTAGCTGAGTTGCAGTACAACCGATGTTGGTCAAGCCAACTGACATCGATCATATCCAGTGTGTAGAGCTGCTAACATCGGTCATGGATCCACCGACGTCGATCACCTCTAGACTAACAGTGACCGACGTCGGTTGCCTATGTGGTTTCAAAACTATCAGTTTCACAAATAGTTTGTTAATGAACCAGTTGTTTGCATGTTAAAGGATAATTTTAGTCTTGGAGCTGCATGTCTAATTATTGTAAGTCTAATTATTGTAATTAGGTGTCTAATTATTGTTTGCATGTGATCTATATAATAGACTCATGGGCTGTATTGTAATTAAGGCAAGGAAGAGATCCTTCCAATTATAAGATCAAGTTGATCTGCAGGTTGTGCAAGATTAGGTAGAAGATCTACATGGTAAGTAAGATCATTTGAGTTGTAGGTTGTTGCAAGTTCATGGGAGATCTACTTGAAGTACTTTGAGTACTTGTGTACTGGCAGTATTGTTACTGACTGGTGGAGGTGAAAAACAACTCTGTGTTTGAGTTGATTGTTGTGACCGTAATTGAGAGAGAGAACTCTTGAAGAGATTTACTGTTTGTACACCCTAGAGGTGTGGGAGCCCTAGAGGAGTGTGAAGAAGATTGTGGCATCTTTTTTGTTGTATTTCCTTTTGGAAGAGTATTAATACAATTGGGTATTGTCTCTCATATTCTGTGTTATTTCCAAATTCTAGTTACTTGTGATTCTGGTTTAATTCCATGTTTAGTTGCTTATAAAAAGTAATCAATTGTGCTCCTAGATCCTAACAACTAAGACCTATGCATGCTTTGTTTAGTTCATTTACATTAGTTAATTTATGCTCAATTTATTTAGTACTTTTTTCTATGTAATTTCATATCATATAAGATTCACAACTATACATGAGTGAATGTAAAAAATACAAGTTGAAATTTATAGATACATTTTTAGGATATATAACTATCTCAATCCCAAAAAATAATCACAAAAAAACATCATATACAAACAATAATGCACTATGCTCTTATTCACTTCTAACAGACTTGGCCTAGTGAACACAAGCTATAATATTCTGGATTAAAAATAGACATAGTCTCTTAATAACTTGTTTATATCAAAACAATTTCACTGGGTCATCCTATTACATAGGTTATATCCTTCTTTGGTTATCCCTAATTTTCATTATTTAGTTCATTACAATACATGATTATTTTCTAACTTTCACATTGCTATATTACTGGATACCTGAGTTACTAAATATCATGATGTTACAAGCTAATTATGTAGTTTAATTTTAATTAGTCATGAAATTTTTTCATGTTTGATTCCTTCTTTCATTTATTCTTTGTATTCATATTGTTTGGATTAAAGACATTTGAATATGTCCTTGTTTGTGTGTATTAATCTTGTTTAGATTGAAGACATTTGAACATGTTATTGTTTGTAGATTAAAAACTTCATTGTATGTGTCCCCTTGGACTTATTTTATGTGTTGTGTGCTTTGTGCATAATCTTTATATGTGTGAGTCATGGCCATGACACTTGTTTGCTTAGCTTGCTGTATTTTTGATACCATGATGGATATCATGCATATTCATAGCCTTTCAATGCCATGATGGATATCATGCATCCTCCTCAAGTTATTCTAAATCAGTTTCAATTACCTTCAACATATGATCACTTATCTACATGAATAATTACTAAACATATATCTTGACAATGTCACTATGTATGCTTATTTTTACATGCATCTTGCATTATTATTTTACTTAGTTTATATATGATGATGCCATGATCCTCCATGTTATCATTACTACTTATATTTACATCTTTTCATAAATTCTCTCACATAAATTTTTATTTTGATTCAAGTTATTACACAAACTTCACAACTCACCTCAAAAGAGGGGCATACATAGTAGATTGTCTTGGAGACTAAGCTGCAACAATATACTACATAGATAAGAAAAGTTAGGTTTTATTCAATTAATCAAAGTACATACCTAAAAATTACCCAAAAAGTATTATTAGACAATAACACACCATTTTAACAAGGACATAGGTTGACCATATAAAAAACAACACATTATTGCCCCAACATGTAGAGAACAATGATTTATATAAATTCTGAAAATCACAGGTAGAGTTACAAGATAGTTTATAATAGATCCACATAGTTATTTCAAAATTTTACTTAGGTTTGTCTCATATTTGCTTAGTTTTTTGGGAATAATGTGAGACATGTGTTCCAAGGTTTTGAAAATATATTTTGATTATAAAATCACTTGAAATTACCCAATTTCAAAATCCATATACATCTAAATATCACATTGGGGACATGTGCATGATACATGACCACTTCTTTGCTCAGTTTTTCACTACTTCTATAGATGGAATGACAACCCATGTCATTATCCACATTATATAAACCATACCTAGATTATGCTATTTTTTCACCAATTTTGCACTAGTTTTGCATTAGAAATGAATCTTATTCTATTTGCAATGGTTGATTCACCTTTTTGAACTAGGTTTGTGCTAGAATGATCCATTAAAATTCATACAAGGATTATAAGCTACACTAATACTTTGGGTGTGAAATTATGGATTCAAGAACACCTTGATTTATTAATTACTCTCTCTTATTAGTTAGGATTAGGGCATGCACAATCCAATCCAAGTGTTTTAATGAAGAAGAAATCTCCAAAGATCTTATCCTCTATAGTCACTAGTTTTGCACTAGAAAAACATAACGGTTTATGTACCTAATCAAGTGTATTCATTCCTTATTATTTGATATATAAGTTTATTATATCTAATTTCAGATTTAAATCTTGAGTAAGGATTGATTTATACATGTTTCATTATAGGTTTTTATGAATCACATTCCAACATCATGTTTTGCATTCAAGATCCTCCTTCATAGGTAAGTTTAGGTACACATTTTTAATTTTAATCTATTAATTTTTATTTGATACATTACTAGAATAAAAAGGGGGGAAATGTATACACATAAATTAAAATTTATGCTAAAATAATGTACTTGTGACCATTCCTTATACACACTTAGATCATGCCTCATTCCATGGTATTTCAATTGCCATTCTTTCACTCCTATGTAGATTGCCCATTTATATAAGAAACTAATGATCTAAAAATATCCCTATACAACATCATAAAAACCTAAAATCACTTTTATACAAATTCATACTTCTAGTTTATCTGAATCTACTCTTCAGACAAGGCTGCTCCTTTTGGACTATCTTGCTCCCTAGTATTGTCCGATTCTGCCAGTAGCATCCTCTCCCCAAATTTTAGTTAGTTGCTCAAATTAAAATTCATGTAATGAGTTTTTATGAATGTTTAACAAGTCCCATTTAAAAAATTTCCCAAAATATCACTATAAATCCATATTTCAAACCATTTTACACATAAAAGGCTCACACATGGAAAGGATCCAAAAAATGTAACTGTAAATTGAGATAAAAATGTCTATTTTCCCTAGTATAGGGTCCATACAACCCTAATAGACTTGAGATAAGTTTTAATACATCTCAAAGGTCACAATTCATTGTAGGATCACTTAACCACACTAGGATTGCACTAGCATTTAGCATTACACATGTCTTTCACATACACATACTAGCATGAGAGAAATATGTGGTATTTTATCCCCTTTTAAAGTCTTTGTATGTAGGCATCACTCAACATAGGGGGTGTTTAGGTTAAGCACAACTTCAAACCCTAACCCTTTTTCCCATTTTATTCCTTTTATTCATCATTTGTCTATCAAGCTAGGGTTTTAAGTGAATAAGGTACATATTGGCTTCCATAATAAATCATGCACCACAAAACACATGTACAAGACCAATAGGAAATAATGAACAGACCCAAATTTTTATAGAGGAAAAAAACCCTACAAGATGCTAATGATGCCTAAGGAAAATAATTCACTACACCATTGGCTGATTCCAATAGGCTTGTCCAAAGAGAAAACAAAGCCCTGTTCCTTATTCATAATGTTATCATAAGTCTAATAGTCAATTTTTAGTCTCAATCACAACCCTGCATTGTCAAATTTCTATTTAAGATGTATTTCTTTGGTACTTTCCCTTTTTAGCATATTTCTATATTTATCAAGTTCTAAATCAATTTGTGTCATTTATCACATATCTGTAACACTCTAATTTTACTCAAATTTTTTGTCTAACTAAGATCTAAAATCTATTTATAATTTTTTGATAAAATAATGGGTATCTAATAGATGATGATTCAGATAGACATGCACTCTTTGTTAGAGCATACAAAAATAATAAACCTATACATAGTGTTATGATTGATAATGGGTCAAATGAAAATGCATGTAAATGACACTCCTTTATAGTCTCAGATACATAGATAAAGATCTATAAAATTCATCATGAATAGTCAAAGAATTTAATGGTCATACACAATATACTTTGGAAAATATAGTGTTACCTCTCCAAGTAGGTCTAGTGATAGGGGAAACTCCATTTCTAGTCCTACCAATTATAAGGTACTTAAATATGTTATCAGGATGCCTTTGGATATAGAAGCTTTGAGCAATATCATCTAAAGTGAATAAATGCCTCAATTACATACATTGTAATTAAGTGGTCAAATTTTAAGGCATTCCATGTGACTAGCCTCTATAGTTAATGGGAACTCTTCTTCCTACTCCACCATAACCATAGCTAATTATGGAAGCTATTTGAGAGAACCATAAAAATAAAGTTATGTCACCTAATCAAGATCACAATACAAAGATAATCAATGCATCTGTACATGAACACAATGCAAAATTAATTATTTCATCTATACAAAATCTTTCTATACAGTCAATTCAAAGGAAATTAGTATACCCTCCTAAGTAAAAATATTCATATCAAAGGGTTACTCAAGGTTCAAATAAATCTAAATATTATATAATGTGTCCCAGGGTAGTATATGAAACAAATTAAGATAGATCTACAACTTATCCTAGTTAGTAAATCCAAGCTCAGAAAAGTAGTCAGGTAACATATATTGTGATACTTTTTATATCAAGGACATAACCAAATTGGATACACTAAACCTAACTAAGGGATCTCTTAACACACAACACTAAAAAATATGTTCCAAATCCTCTAGTCAAATAAAACCATTAAATAATTGTAGCTAGGTATTATAATACATAAAATAAAACTAATATAGTGTTCACCAAAGCTTATGGCACAAAAAGGGATGGTTTAACATAAATAAACAATCAAGGGATCATGGTAAGTAAATGGGGGCCTAGATCACCTAAGGTGGAAGATGGTAAACAAAGAAAACATTATATCTATATTAATTACAAGTATAGAGGTAATATAAGCAATGAGTTATATATTTGAAACCTATTGCTATTTGTAATACCTATCTATCAAATGAAATAACAAAAGTTAGAGATACTTACCTCTGGATGAACCTATCAAGTCTCAATATCTCCCTTAGCCAATGGTAATTTGAAATATGTTATTGTGTATATGTAAGGATCACACTATACAAATCTTCTCTAGGCTAAAATACTTCTACTTTGTATTCAAAACTTATCACAAGACAAGCTATCTTCCCTCCAAGGTAAACCCTAAGCAATGGCTCCTTTAAAAATAGATAGAACATAGTTGCAAGCTATAATAATGTGAAAATGAATGTTTTTTTCTATTGGATTGAACTAAAGGTTTTATTTATATAAATGGATAGGTCCTAACCCTTTAAAAATTTAGATATAAAATTTGATCAACATGACCCAACTTTAAGAAAAAGTTACTGTTAGGATTCAAACTAGGTCGCCAAGCTATCTTAGTAGGAAAAAAGGATGTTTGATTAGTTAGGGGATATTTGAAAGGACAATTACTCATGGAAATGGATAAATAGGGTTTTTTGTGGGTTTAGGTAATGTTAGTTAGTTTAGTTATGATAGAATTAACCAAAAATATTGTGAAGCACCAATGGTCTACCCATCCCTTTTGGTGCACCCTTTAAGGTGTGCACTTAGAGAGATTGAAAATCAACAAGTTTTTATAAGAGAGAAAGCATCATTAAATGATAAAGTTTAAAAAAATTATGTGTATATATATTCTCCACTCAAATCTCATCATGTGTCACATGAGTGTAACATAGGATGTTAATTTGAAAAAGAAAATAGTAACACACAAAATTGAGCTAACAAATTGTAGTAAAATGCAAAAATTGAAATGTTTGTAAGGATTTTTTTTGGGAAATAATTTTAAAGTACCATATAATAAATTAACTTACCTTTATCACTAAATGTTGGTTTTTTGTATTTTTAGTCTCGATCATGGAGGGTGAAATAACTCCTTTGGACAAACCTTAAGGATACATGGCTAAAAAGGAAAAACAAGCAATCACACGAAAGATCAAAGGAAATAGAATTTTTAATAAATAAATAAATCACATGGAAAATTGGTAAGCTGGGATGTCAAAGGCTAATTTAGAACCAAAATACAAACAAAAATAAATAAAGTGAGAGTAAAGTGGGTAACCAAAAAGTAGAGGCTACTAAAAGATGGAAAAACCCCAAAAATGCATCCTAAGTACGAAAAGTAACAATCTAGATCAAACCAAGGACAAATGAAACTAAAATAATGGAACTAACATCAATGTAAGAGAAGTAATAATCCATACTAAAAAAAAATGGAAATAGTGAAAATGTAAACAATATTAATGAAAGAGAAGTGACAAACCATACTCGATCAATAATGGAAAAACTAAAGCAATTAAAAGAAATGGCCCACAAAAAAGGTGAATAATGTAAAAATAAGGTCCTAAACATAACCAAGGGAAATATGATAAGGATAATACAATGATTAAGAAAGTGTCTTAGAACCATTCAAAGATGCAACTTTGATTTTAATGATACATGAACTAAAATAATCATATTCTGAGCATGCTTGAAAGATATGAAGAATATAAAATATAAAAATTGGGAAAAGATTTAGAAATAAACTTACATGTCAAAGGGGAATTGAAATGGGTGGTAGGGGAAATGAGGGTGGCACCAAGGTGAAAACTGAATCTTTACCAAAGATAAGACATTCAAATCAAGTGGGCAAGGTAAAAAGACTTTTGACATTAAGGACCCTAGAGAACTCACCCTATCCAAGAAATTTTGGGTTAACGAGTGAAGTATAAATATCATCCTATGAAGGTTATATATGCAAGAAAATTAAAATGGACCTACCTTCCCACAAGTTGTTCCCTATTCCTCAAGACCTCTTACAGAATCATCGATCTAATGTGAATATTGGGTACTTACAGGAGAAAGTAGGTGGAACTATATATTTTTTTGAAAGTATGAGAGCTCCAACCCCAATCTAATGGCCTACCACACCCCAATGAACCTCATCTCTATTGTAAGGCCAACTATGGATTTTGAGCTTCAACTAGGGTAGGAGATATGCTTGATAATAATCACATATTTTGGTGTGATTTTGACTAATGAATATTTGTTTTTACCTTTTGATCATTGCATTTTTTTTAATGATTTGGATTTTAATTTTGATGTATTTTTGTGATTCTTCCTCCATAAAAATTTAGAAAACCAAACATGGGTGCTAAAAATGACCATCACTAGAAAATTTACACTTGGTGGCTATGAAATAGAATTTAGAGAGTATGGTTTTTAAGGCTCATGTACTTTCATGTTAGAGAAAAGTGTTATCTCAAAAGTGACCATAGTGAAATGGAATAGGGGAGAGTATGGTAATGAACATGGAACAATTGAGCTGTCTCAATTCACAAAAAAAATGTGTAATTTTAATATGGTATAATGATAGGTAAGTATGAATTGTCATCATAAGTAATAGGGTATATAAGTGGAGGCATGAGAATATATTGTTAGAGCTGATATAATAGAAGAATCTGACTAAATTTTGAGAGTACAAAAACACATTTTTCAACTATTGCCTTGTTTTTTGAGGAAAACACCTAGCTATTATTGCAAAAAAAATTAATTAATAAAATAAGGATTTGTGAGTAAGGTTTGGTCTTATCTAAGGTATTATAGTGCAACTCAATAAAGACAAACTAAAGAGGTGTAAAAATGAAAGATGTTTATAGTATTTTTTGAGGAAGGCTTAGTCCTATTCAAGGTCTTACATTGAAACTCAAAAGAGGAAAACCAAGGAGGTGTAAAAAGTAATGAAGCCTTGAAGGCAAGGATTCAAAAGAGACTTTAAAGTTAATTAATGAAATGCAAGAAAAAAATAAAAATATTCATGAGGATGGTTGAGTCCTATTTGTAGTCTTATGATGCAATTTCATGAACTAAAGAATATTATAGATAGACCAAAGAACCAATGAGAGGAACTAAGGTTTTACTAAAATTGATGCAATACTATAATTTAGGAAGCTTTGAAAAACCTATAAAAATTGTTAACACTACAATATATAGAAATATATGAAATACATGTAAAATAAAAATAGTATTGGAAATGACAATAATAATTTAAGAAAAATATTTATATAAAAATTGAGCATTAGTGGGTTCTTTGAAAATGTGTCATTTGTTAATTTAAATGGTAGGTGCTAGGACCAAGAAAGTCTTTAACTAAGGAACCCACCATTTTTTCATGTATTTACCCTCTTTGTCATGGGTATAATCTAATTTAAGGATTAAATCACCAATATTATAGGTACAAACTTTGACCTTTTTTTAATGTTATTTAGAAATTTTTGTTTTATATTGGCTGTTATGTTGTAATGCACCCATACATCATTCATCAAGGAAGTCTAAGGCATGAAGATAGACAATATGAAGTTATTCATCAAGAATGATGCCATGAAGAGAAATGTGCAAGGATGGTAACTTAACTTCTAATTGTAAGACAAATTTAGAACCATATACTAATGAGAAAGGATTTGTGCTAATGGCAAGATGAATACTAGTGCAATAAGCCCAAAGTGTGGGATAAAGATTAAAGTGTAAGTCTATGTGAGAATCCCTAATAGTCTTTTGTAAGATATTATTAAGTATTTTTTAGTGGCTTCATCTTGACCATTGCACTGAGGATGATATGGTATAAAAAAATTGTGTAATTTTGACTTTTGCACATAGTCATTTCATATCTTTGTTTTTGAAATTGCCATCATTATTAGAGATGATGATATGAAGAATTTAAAAATGACATATGATTTGATTAAGAATAATTTTTTAGATAGTGATGTCAGTAATGTTGAGGAAAGGCATATCTTCAATCCACTTGGTAAAATATTTAGTGGTGGTAATTATGAAGACATGACCATCTTGAGATATAGTAATTTGCCTATGAGAACTAATCCCCACATGGAAAATGGCCAAGGATACTACAAGGTTTGAATATCATCTTGAGGAAAATGAATGAGATCATCATGAAGTTGAAAAGGATTACACTTTTTGGAAAAATTTATGGCACTTAATCAAGGGTAGGTCATATGTATCCCATGCATAGGCATTTATGGGTTGTGGCATGCTTGTTATTATCACCACCACAAATTCCGCTGTGTGCTTGTTCAAGGAGAGAAAGAACTTATTCTTGAGTAACTAAATGGAACAAGGTACATTCAAAATTTCTATAATAAAGGATGTCATATTGAATTATGTATTCCATGCTTACTTGAGAAATTGAGATTTTTGAAGAGAATCAACTTTTGAAGGATAATTGTGATGTTGAATTAAATGTGTGATGTTATGGTACCATGAGTTCTATCAAGTAATGATATCCTCAATGTGGAAAATGAGATAATAATCCTTGGATTGTAAGGAAGATGGTGACTTCCTCACGTGGATGAGAAATTGTGTAATCATGAAGTGCTTTATTAGGATGAAATAGAGAGGCTGATGAAGCTAGAGAATATACTATAAAATTTTTCTCACATGAGATTACTTCAATAGTGAATGATGCAAATTATTTATAAAGTGTGGTAGCAAGTTGATGATATGCAATAATATTTTCACTATTACATTGATAATCACCACTAACTTGATGACATATGAGTTGTGAATCTCCAAAGGCATGTAAGTATGGGATGTCTAAATCGATGGATAATTGCATGCCTAAGATAAGGGATTCTTATTCAACCATGATATTAATAACATCAAATTTTTGTTAGGATAAAATAAAACATAGATTTATCCCCAAATCGCATACAAGAGAAACTATGAAATGAATCAATCAAACATACATAAAATAATCATAAACATGCACAAAAATAGGAGACACCAGATTTAACGTGGTTCACCTAAGATGGGCTAAATCCACCGAAATTGTCTAATATATTATTTTTATAAATACAAGGGAGAAACAAATCCTGAAACAAACCCTATTACACCTCTCTACCTCTTTCTAACTCCTTTCTATGTGAAAATTAGTTTTCATATTTCATCTTAGCCATGTAATAATAATTTTAGGGCAAAAAACACCTAAACATAACCTCTACCATCAAATCTATAAACATTTAATCAATGGCCCAGATTGACTATGAAATTACAATTTTACAAGGCAATTGCGAACCCTTACAACCTTGTGGATACAAAGTATGGGATCCAAAACTTGATTGATATAACATCATATTTTTAACCTTTGATCAAGATCTACACCTAAAATTTTTAATTAAAAATCTAGAGGTATTATTTTATCATGGGGATCAGCTAAGATATAACTTACCCTAGTTGTTTAAAGACACTTGGTTCTATCAAAATGGAGAGTCCAAGTTCTTTTATGCAAGTCATTTGTAACTTTAGGTAATTATTCAATGGCAACTTTAAATTTAGGTTTATAAATATAAGTGTCAGGTTCTTCAAGGTCATTTTATTCTAGGTCAGTATTGGAATTGAGAAAATAATATTTAAGTGAGATAGCTTGATTAAGACCTTCAATATAAAGTATCTCTTCATCAAGAAGGGTGTCCTAAAGGTGAGTAGTAGTTAGTATCAATGCAACCATAATTTGATCAAAAATGACTTGGCATTTTACATATTTTTTCATGATAATTCTTAATTTGAATTCAATTAATAGGACCATCTATTTGCCTATTCTATCTCTAGGTAATAAATATTTGGAGAAGAATAGCGAAGTGGATTAGAATGGATGATAGGATAGGTAGTTTGATAAATCATATAATATTGAATATTTTTAGTAGTGAATTAGATAGTAAGACATTCATGGTTGACCTTTGTGTAAATTTTTTCATAGTCTATTAAATGTCGATTGATATAGTATATGGTGTATTCATGACCTATTTCATCTTGTTGAAAAATCATTACCCCAACTGATATAGGGGTAGATGAAGTGTACAAGATGAGTGTACAAGGTGATCATGGGAAGTTAATCGAAGAGTAGGATTCCTTCATGCTATCAAAATATTTTTGACATGAATCGGTCCATTCCAAATCATTACATTTTTTAAGAAGGGAATTAACTTAGTAGATATGATAAGACATATTAGGAATGAATCATCAGATTGTCCCAAACTTCTCAAGGTATGTACATATATATGGAATGAAACGAGGAATATGCATGTTGAAAATAACTTTGATTTTAGATGGATCAAAATAAATCCCTCTAAGAGCGATTATAAAACCTAAGAGTTTGTTGAAAGTGACATCAAAAACTCATTTGTAAGGATTAAGTCTAACTTTGTATTTGATGAGTCAGTCAAAGATGATAACTAAATCATGAAGATGATTTTCATAATGCTTATATTTAGCGATGAGATCATCCACATAAGTTTTAAATATTTTGTGAATGAGGTCATCAAAATATGTGTAATTACACGTTGATAGGTAGATTCAACATTATTGAGGTCAAAAGGCATTTTAACAAGGCAAAAGGTGCCCTATTTAGTAGTGAAAGTGGTTTTATGCTGATCTTCAGGAGTGATATGAATTTGATTATATCCATAGAAATTGTCCATAAAGAGATAACATTTCATAGCCAATGGTGGAGTCAACAATGATGTATATTGATGGTAAAGTTAAATTATATTTAGGATATTGAATAGAGGGTACAGATTTTGATCTGATGATATCAGGCCAAATAATACCAATAAGGTTAGGGTTAGATGTATCAGTTTGTTCATAGAGGTTATTAAAGGCGGGGATTCTAATAGAACTATATTAGCTAAATATTAGTAATGGTTAAGATAATTATAAGTTAATAATTGAATGATGTTAGATTGATCAATATAATCAGAAATATAAGAAACAATGTTATTATTGTCCATTTGGTTAATAGTGTTCATATTTGTAAAAGTAGGATACATAGTATCAAGTTGATCAATATGATCAAATGGTGTAGTATTAGAGATTTATTGGACTACTCATGGAGTGTTTATCAAGGCCATATTAGTATGGGGTACATAACATTTAGGTTATAAT
Source organism: Torreya grandis (assembly GCA_037957365.1). Taxonomy (NCBI): domain Eukaryota; kingdom Viridiplantae; phylum Streptophyta; class Pinopsida; order Cupressales; family Taxaceae; genus Torreya; species Torreya grandis. Next base: position 6,105,115 of record JARHVA010000053.1, on the reverse strand, counting down.
TCAATATCAGATGATATGTGAATGATATAGACATCATGGTTGAAGGCATGCATTTTAGCTAATGTATTTTGATAATGTTGAACATCTAGTTCTTGGGATTGAGCTTGGGCCATGATGTAGATCTCATCGCAAGTTGGAGAAATAGTGCTTGCATTAGTTTTAGTATGAATATTAGTAGTAAATGCACTTATATTACTAAATGTGTAGAGAGACATAACTAAAGGATCTTGGAAGAGTTTTGTGACACCCCATATTCATTACAAGTGAAATTATCTTCCATGTAGGATGCTTCATATGCATTGCATGGGAGAGGATTGTCAGTTATATCATTAATTAAGGGAATGGTGTAGTCTCATGGAAGTAGAGAAGGAGGGAGCCATTCCACTATATAAAGAGTTAATTGAGTGGTATTGAAAATATTTTATAGTTCATTGGGTTCATCATCATCTGAATTTACAAGAGTGACATTTAAATCAAAATGCATGTTGACATATTTAGGGAGAGGTGGACTATTGATATGAGCAGTAGTAAGAATAAGATATTGAGATTTAGGATTTATAAGATGGATACTCCAAGGATTAAAATTAGTCTCATGTTTTTAGTGTTTCCCATTATGTATAAATTTGATACATTGACTACTAGAAGATGCAATAGCTCACATATGATGAGTCTATGAATGACCTAAAACATGTTATAAGATAGAGGAAGATCAAGAACCATAATTTTGGTTTAAATTGTTTTGGGTTTAATTGTAAGATGTAGTCAAACATAACCAAGAGGTTTTTGATTGGTTTTATTAAATCAATGACATGCAATATGAGTTTGTTTGATATTTTATTTCATGTATTCTTTTTGTTTAATTAACCAAAGAGAAGTAAAATTGATGCCAAATCTTTTGTCTACCAATAATTTTATAATTAAGGTATTATTAATTCCAATTTTGATGAAGAGAGGTGGATCATCCAATCAAAAGAGTATTTCATCATTAATCATATCTTCAATTATATATATATATATATATATATATATATATATATATATATATGGTTTTGTAGAAGAAGATATAATTTCGATGACATGAAATTTTGTAGGTGGAAGACCCTCAGGAGGTGTGTTAGAATCATGAGATGTTGGTTATTTAATATATTTCTATTATTGCATACAGAATTTATGATGATAAGGGGAAGTTAAAACTAATTCCATGAGAGGAATTTCACAAGGTATTGAGTTAAGCTCTTATAAGACATGCCAATGAGATTTAAAATATGAAGAACTAGCATGAGGCTTAGGGTTATGAGAGATTAAATTATTTGTAGGGATAGAGGAACTAGGTTGCGGTTCTAATTATGGAAGTGGATCATCACTAATAATTGGTTGTGAAGATGTTGGGGAAGTAGTTGTAGTGTTTTTAAGAAGTTATTCTTTATTGGATGATTTATTAGGTTTAGTGATGAGATATTTATGACTGATTTTACAATGATAATTAACTTTACCTACATTCACATATTGTGAGAGTATAATATCGATTGTCATTAGCATTGGTAGAATAAACATCCTCATTTAGATCTTGTGTATTGGAATTAGAAGAGGTTTTTTGAGAGTTTGAAGATGTACGTTTGGAAAAGTTTATCTTTTAAGAAGCCTTGAGATAATCAGATTGATGCAATTTAATCATTAAATCATCATCAAATGCATCTCCTAAGATGAAAGAAACTAATTTTTTTATAATCCCATGGCATATCTCATGAGAATAACCAATGTCAACGTGGAACCAACAAAATTTATTAGGATCATACCATGATGGGGAATAATATTGTTATAGATGAAAGGTTTAAATGGAGATAATAGTTTCTTCATTTCTTACATCGTCAAGGTTGGGTGGGAGGGAGTTTGAGTATCTAATTTGACTGATCCCATTTTTGTTGGAGGGGATTTATATTGAGAATTTATGCTAATTATTGTGTTAGTTTAAGTTTGGAAAGTTTTATTGATTGAGTTATGAGATGGATCAAATTGATTCATAAGGAAATCTTGTCCTTTATCTTGATCAAAAGCCTCTTTTAAGTTTTGAAGGGAAAAAATTCAAACCTTGTATTGAAGAGAAGGTTTTAAGGTAGTAATAAATAGTTTAAATATATTCTCATCACTCATGTTATGATATACTTTATGAGCTAAAAATTTTCATCATTTAATTAAAGTTTGATCAGATTCAGTGGGTAACTACTTAGCAATGATGAAGTGACAGACAATTTTTAGGAAGATCTTTATGTTAGAATTCTTTAATTAGAGCATTGACTAAATCCTCTAGTTGTAAGATGTAACGTTGAAGGATTTGATTATACCATTCTAAAGAATCTACCATGACTTTTTTGAAAAAAAAATTAGTTGTAGCGAAAGAGTTAGTTTGGATCCATTCCTTATAAAGATTGTTAGGAATAAAATATAAATTAATGTGGAACAATTTCACAGAATTGTAATAACAAGAGCTATGAATAGAGATACATAAAGAACAAAAATAAAAATATACAACAAGAAGACATGATTTAACATGGTTCACCCAATGTGGGCTACATCAACCAAAAAACACTTGTTTAGATCTTATTACAAGCCACAAGAGTACAATACACTCTCATATCAGTCTTCTCATAATTATAATACACAAATATTGTTTGGAGCTACACTCAATAGACTTTCCTAAATTCACACTTGAATTCACACACTTTGTTCACTTTCTCAAACTAAGTTATTTTTGATGTATTGCCTATTGTATGCCCATTTAAATATAATTACATCAATAGGTAATTGACATAGTAATTTTACAAAATAATATGTACCAAAACCATGGGCCAAGTCAACCCATAATGGTTCCCTATTAATTATGGGTGTTGACACCGCACATATACAAGTATAGATAAACCATGTACTATAATCCTAAAAAAGGGGGGTCCAATTTTTTTTTTGAGGGCTACCGCTTTTGAACCCCCATTTTTAAGGGTTGTCACCCATGAACCCCTACTCAAGGCTCGACCTGAACCCAAACCCTGATGAGAATATATTAAGAGTGTACAATACATTTTAATGTAAAATATTTGAAATACATTATAATGTGGAAATAGGCTCTACAATATAGATTACCAAATGATTTAAGAAAAATAGTAGAGTATTTAGTTTCATCATATTTAATAGTTGGAGAGGTGTTTCCAATATATACAAAGACAATAAATGGAGTTAAAGGTTCATTTTGAAGATGTTGGAGCATATTGTTATGCATGAGAGGTTGAGGGATGATATTCCTATTGATGCTTGGATTTGCACCCTTGAAAAAATACTTAGCTTTCTGCATCTAAGTGGCACAATGAAATCATCTCAATTTTTGTGAGTGATAATCTCTCTAAGATGAATCTCTAGATTTAAGGGCTAGCTCCTCTGATGCACTTGTAAAGCTCTCTCAGTTCTAATCTATCAACTTTATATGAAAAGAGAGGAATAAAGAAATTGAGAAAACAAAAAAAAAGGTGATGCACCAATATGTGATATCCTCCACTTGACTGTAATCACTACTTAAAGATTGACAAGGTTTCCTTGCACAAGACTCACAATCCTTTATGCATTGTTACATTAGTGTTTCACTTGTTAGATTCGAGAAGGAATTCAACATTCAGGAAGGTAACAAACAATTCCAATAAATAATATTGCCTTGAACCACTTCAAAAATGTTTATACACTTATCGGAAAATACTAATGAGGACCTGTAACAAAGATCTATCTACACATTTGGTGGGTAATCAAGGATAACAAGTTAGGAAAGACAACTTCCACTAAACAATAACAACATGATTTTAAACTGATACACAAAAATGTAGTATGTGAGTGGAAGAATTTGTTTTGATTTCTTCAAGAATTTTTGATTCAAATCTGGTCAGAGTGTTGTCATTAACTAATGGAGGCTACTTTGAGAATAGGCTAAATACATATATATAATTTTTTGAAGGGAGATTGAATGATTGAGATTACAATATCAATTAGACATGTGTCACATTGAGCAAGAAATAGTTACATGAATGGATTTTGATATTACTGAGTCCATATTGTTTTGGTGTTGGTTTCTCTTTGTTGGCTCATCATTTGTTATGCACATTTGACATTCTCTTGTTTATATTTAGGTTCCCACTCTATACATTAATGGATGTTCCTTGTAACTTTAACTTGATGTTACATGGGCCATCACATTTCAGAATTTTGTTTTTTGACATTCTTGTGGATAATTTGTTTGCAAGGATTCTCTTGGACTCTTCTTTCTTTGTTTTGGTATTTTCCTCAGATGATTTGTTTGAGGAATTTGTCTGGGCATTCTTTCAGACAAATTTCCCACAAGAAATCCTTTCTCTTTCTTGCTTGATCCCTTTAGAAATTACCATTTAGTAATCTTGAAGAGGTACTCCTACCCTTTAGATTTATTGAGAAATACCCTTTGGAAGAACTATTTGGCCTTTCGAAAGAATTGCAAACATCCACTTTCCTTTGGTTTTTTCTAAATGATCCTTTGGGAAAATTGGAAACACCTTTCAAAAAAGTCATAAGGGTGCACCTACCCTTTAGATAAATTGAAATGATCCCTTCAAATTTTTTTACAAATGTCCATTTGCCTTTTAGAAAAGTTGTCTTGTACCTTTGGCTTCAAAATTGTCCCTTAAAAAAGTTGAAAGCACCTTTTGGAAAAGTGAATGTGTCATTTGGAATAAATTTAAATGACTTTCTTGAAATAAATGACCCTTCATAAGAATTGAAAAGTTCCATTTAGCTTGAAAAGAGCCCTTCAAAAGAATTGAAAAGGTCCTTCAGAAACAAAGTCCTAGACAAAGAGTTTGCAAGAATTCATTTGAGGCTAAGGCAAAAATTTTGAAATAATTCTTTTAGGCAAAAAACCTGAAGAAATAGTCTTTAAACAAAATTCCAAAATAATTGAAACTTGTACAAAACTTGAAGAAAAACAAAAACCTGAAAGAAATCATCTGAAGGAATTTGCTTGAACTTTTGCCATGGACTTTGCATAGAAACCTCTCCTGAACAAAGATGCATACTAGACTCATCCAAACATATAGACAAGCAACTAGTTTTTTCAATATGGATGGCCTATTTTGGTTTGAAAGACCAAAATTTGGTCAATAAAATGGTGACTTATAGGGGTAGTATGCTTGCTATACTGACCAAACTAGGTAGCCTTATCCACTTAAGGGCCAATGGAGTTAATGGATTCTTGAACATGACTATCAAGGATTTTACCAAAAGAAAACACAAGGAAAACATAGAAAAAAACAACAAGACCCAATAGAACATAATAAGACACGAATAAACACACACATGTGCATAAGCGCTTAGGGAGCACAAAGAAAATAGAACACTATGTACAACAAAAAGGAAAACCTCAGTAATAATTCTTTAAATATATTCCATTGACTGGGATATGCATCTCCTCTCCATCCAAATTTAAAAGTTAGAAAGCATTATGTTATTTACACTATGTGATCATGTATGGGCCACTCCATAAGGCATCAAACTTTGTGTGTTTCCCAAGATTGGCCCTATCTTCATCCCACTTAAGAACAATGTCCCCTTATCTAAAACTCCTTGGCATATACTTCTTGTCAAAATGCTTCTTTGTCTACTGTTGGTGAGTAGTCAAGATATGCATTACCTAATCTCTTGCCTCCTCAAGCTCCATCAATTCACATAATTTGACTTACATTTTGTCATTCTCCATCAAATGTAATTGATGGGTGAGGTCTAAGGCTAGAAATTCAAGTGAGATAGGAAGTCTAGCTTCCCTTCCATACACAAGTGTATATGGTGAGTTCCCAATTATTCTCTTTGGAGTGATTCTATTAGCCCAAAGGGCTTTTTTCAACTTAGTGTGCCATTTCCTTTTATTTTACTCCATTGTCCTCTTAATGATTCTAATAAAATTCTTGTTTGTGGAATTTTCTAGTCCATTTCCTTGGGGATAGTAGTTAGAGGAAGTGCTGAGGTAAATGCCATGCTTCAAGGCCATTTCACTTGTCCTTATTCCTAAAAAGGCCAATGCATTATCTGAGATGATGGTTGAGGGAGATCCAAACCTTGTTATTATGTTCTCATAAAAATCTACGACTAAATTTTCATTTACCTCCTAAAGAGTTACAGCTTTAACCCATCTAGTGAAAAAATCAATGGCTGTCAACACTGATTTGTGACCAGCACTAGAAGGAGGATTGATCATACCTAAGAAATCCAGACCCCATTGCATGAAAGGTTGTTCAACTTGGATTGGATGAAGAGGAAAAGTAGCTAGCTTCTATTTTCCATAAAAAAGAGTACATTTTTGGCATTTTCTCACCCAAGCACTGGTGTCTTTGAACAAAATGGGCTAGAAATAGCCAGCCCTCATGATCTTAGCAGATGTGGTTCTTAGAGTAAAGTGACCACTAGCTGGTCTATCATGAAACTCATGCAACACCTTATCAATATGGTCCAAATCAATACATCTCAAAAGCACACTTGAAATTTTTTTTTTGAAAAGTAATCCATCCACAAGTACATAGGGAATAGTTTGCAGTCTATAATGCCTTCTTTTGGCCTTATCAAGACCTTGTGGACACACAAGTTTGAAGGAAGTGGATCTTGTTTTGTGTCCAAATTATCATTACTAAAGGTAAAACTATTTTAAGATAATCATGAAGTGTCAAAATAACCTCTTTTTGTTCATTCAAGTCTAAGGCAAGATGCTCGCATAGTCCTATCCATTTCACTAGTTTGGTTGTTTTGATCTCCACATCATATTCCATTACTTTGGTAATCCAACTTGCCCTTTTTTCATTCAATTATTTGCTCAAAAAAAAATATTTCACACCAAGATGAGGTACAAAAAAGTGAATTTTATTACTAGACAACATATGTCTAAACTTTTTCAAGCTCCTTATTACTGAAAGCACTTGTTTTTCAACATATGTGTACTTTACCTCATAGCCTTCTAAACTTTGGTTGAAGAAGGCAATAGGTTATTGCAAATTTTTATCATTTTCTTGGGTTAACATGGTATAAATTACCTCTTCATTCCCAAAAGTGTATAAATTGAAGTCCTTGGAGAAGTTAGGACTTACAAGAGTAGGATCTTGGGTAATGGCTTGCTTGATCTCCTCAAAACTTTATTTTCTTCTTCCTATCTAGGTGAATATCTCCTTTTTTCTCAACATGGAGGTCAAGGGCTTGACCAGATTAGAAAAATTAGGAATGAATCTCTTAATGAAATTAGTCTTGCCAAAGAAAATTTGTAGACCCTTTTTGTGCTTAGGCAAAGATAATGCTAAAATATCAATTACCCTTTCTGGATCAATGGATAGACCTTTATTTGAAATAATGTGGCCTAAGAGTTTGGCTTTATGAACAAAAAACGTACACTTATTTGGGTTTAAGGAGATTCCAAGCTCTCTACACCTCTCAAAAATTTATCTTAGGTGCTTTAGATGGTCATTCACATCTTTGGAAAAAACTATCACATCATCTAGATAAACCAACACAATGCCATTGATCAATCTTTGGAAATCCAAATCCATTACACATTGGAAAGTGGCTCCAAAATTTAACAATCCAAATGGAATCTTCTTATAGGCATATGTGCCCCATTTTTTGGTAAATTTTATCTTATATTGATCACTTTCATTAACCAGAATCTGATTATATTTAAAATAGCCATTAAGGAGAGAAAACCTTTCACTAAAAGCTACAATCTGTAGAATTTTATCCATAGAAGGGAGAGGATAATGATCCCTCAAAGATACTCTATTCAAGTCTCTAAAGTCAACACACAACCTAGTTTCTCCATTTTTATTTCTAACAGGGACTAAATTGGCCAACCAAGAAGAATGCTTGATAGGAAAAATGATTCTAAACTCAATCAATTTAGTCAACTTTTTCCTCATGAGAGGTTCAATATTGGGATTGATTGGCCTTTGCCTTTGTTTGATGGTTTTAGCATTTTCATCTAAATCTATGGTGTGTTGAGCCAAGCATGGGTCAAAACCCTTCAAATCACTATACTCTCATGCAAAAATATCACTAAACTCCTTGCATAATTCATTGAAATCATGTTTTTATTGACTAGTGCATACCTTCCCAAGTGCAATTAGCTTATCCTTAAGGATTTATATCCTTTCATAGTTCTCATGCTTAGTGTACATACATACTTTTTCCTTCTTGATCTGGTCATGTTCATTGAAAATACTCTTAAGAGTCACTAAGCCTTTAGGAAGCTTATTAGACTTTAGTTGGACAATTTGGTTGCCATATTGATGCTATAACTTAGACTGATTCTTGGTAGAGAACTTAGATTCTTCTAGAAAAAGTGTTATTTGCTGATTACTATCAAAAACCTACCAATTGATGACATTATTTGGTATATAAGGTCTCACAATCACCTTTAGATAAGGCTGATTCTTGTCTTCTCTTATGCCTTTTGGAACATCAAATTGAGCACCAATATATGCCAACCTATTAACATATTTATTATCTTCTCTTGAAATAGAGGTGATGTTGAATTCCATGAAGTCTTCTACAAGGTCCCAAAATTTGTGTTTGTGGGACTTGAGCAAGGAGTTCTTAGTCAAATTCTGCCCTCTTACTTGATTGACAACTAGTTCACTATCACCAAATACTTAAAATTCTTTGACACCTCTTTTCCTTGACCATTCTAAACCATGAATGAGGGATTCATAGTCAACCACATTTCAATTACAAGAGAAATTCAACTGAAAAGTTGAAAATAATTTTCCTTTGAAGGTGAAACCAACATAGCTCTACCACTTGCACCAATCTTGCTTTTGGATCCATCAAAGAAAAGCTGCCAAATGCCATTCACAACCTCACTTGATTTCATCAAATTAGGCAAGAAAGAGTCTTTCTCATGCATATAGTAGACTCTTAGACCAGATTATTCAATAAATTTGTATGGATCATGTTCATAGTTGTTATCTCCCCACTCATCTAAGAACAAGTCAGAAACTCCTTTAAGGGAAGATGACAGGGATTGGTCAATGTGAAACTCCTCATCAATGATAACATAGTTGAGATTTGATACTTTAGGTGAATATGGTTCCAAATGATCTCTATGAATGGGTTCTTAATCAATCTTCACTTTGGTACCATATTTTTTTCTAAACACCATGTATGACCAATTGGCTACTAGATATGCACCTATCTTAATAGTGAAATCCCTTGACAACAAAGAGAAAAATAAGGAGGTAAATCTACTACCACCACATCATAAATAATTGAAAATGTAGGATAGGCATGAAGGATCAAATTAAAATCTTTCACAACCCTCAAAGTTTTGGCTGGTGATCCATCCTATTGTAAAACTCCTTTAGATATTGGCTCATATTTGAGACCCAATTTATCTGTTATGCATTTGGACATAACTGAGGTGCTTGCTCCACTGTCTATGACACAATTATGAACCAAGAAGTCACCAATTTAGAGATAAGTATAAAAGAGGAGTCTTCTCATATTTTTTTACTTGACTATCTGTAGATTGAGTTTCATTGAACAAAACCACATTTTCACTTCAAAATGAGTCAGCTTGTTTACCCAATCCATGCAATTCCTTTTGCAATATATCTTTTTGTCTTGGTAGTGCTAGATAATCCCATAATGAGAAGTTTATATGAATATTTTTCATCTGGTATACAACATTAATGGAAGGATTACTTACTTTGGGATTTTTTTTGAACATTTGTACCTTGTGATGTAGTGTGTGGAGGCAGAGTTGTAGAAGTTGGTCTGAAACTTGGAATTTTCTAATTTTCTTATGGCTTAGGAGTTAAAAAAGGCCCACCTCTCATCTAAGATAATGTAGGGGTCAGAATAGGTCCTTGTATGGTTCCTTTATTGACTCCTTGACTGTTTCCTTAAACTTCATCAACAACCCTCCTTTTAGACGTAGTGTTGGAGGTAACACTAATATGTTGATTGCTTGTATTCCCCACATAATTAATTGCACAAAATTCACCTTCCAAATGATTCATGAGAGTGAAATGAGGCTGAGGTTGTCTTATATCAATCCTAATTGCATTAGCATCTCAAAATTTTAAAAGTGTGATGTTTGATCACCTTGTATAGACATACCTTGATTTTGCATTTCTTTGGCATAAGCCACCTGTTCTTGGCAATGTTCATAGGATGGATAGTTGGGCTGCTATTGAACCAAATTGTTTTGAGTGGGAATTAAAGATTTTGAGGATGAGGGAGAACTAGGATTATAACTTTGTTAAGGCTTGACATGGGTGATTTGACCTTGTCCTTGATTATTGCTTTGGAAGGGTGGCCTACTTGTTTGCCCAACAAATTGATTATATGACTGATATGGCCTATAGCCTTGAGCTTGTTGCCTTTTGAGAGAAAAAAATTCATTGGTAACATTTTGAATTAGAATTTTGACTTCATTAATCTCATTTGAAGGAGCAAAAATAGGTCTCTCTTAAGTAGGGAAAGGGGCTAAAGAGGGCAATGTACTTTGACTAGGAGAAGGTAAATCAGGGAAAAGTGGCATTAGAGGTCTAGGAGCTATTTTCCCTACTTGTATAAGATAATTCTCATCATTTATGGATATTTCATAATCAATATGCAATGTGTTTCTACCCATATATTGAATTATCATGGCAATGTCACTATTCAATGCTTTCAAGAAGTATGAAAATGCATAGTTTATGATTAGCCTTACAAGAATTGGGATTTTGTCCCAAGTTTTTTGGAATCTAGTATTGAAATCCTACATGAATTCATGTGGTTCCCTCTTTATTATGGTAAATGTATCAAATAGTGATAGGTGATCACTCTTTTCCCCAAACCTATCTATCAATAGAGTGCCCAACTCATCCCATGAGCCAATAGAATTTACAGGTAGAGTCCCATACCAGTCCAAAACATTTCCTTTGAAAGATAAGGGTAACAACCTAATAGCTACATTTTCCTAAGTAATATTATGGATATTACATAGATTTTCTATATTACTAATGTGCTCAATGGTAGTAATAGGACCATCTCCACTAAAATATGGGACACTTTTGAGGGCAAATCCTAGAATTTGATCATATTGGGCAAGATGCAAGGGAGATGCCCTGGTGAAAGGCATAAAAGGTTGTCTTTTATCCATTTGGGAATGACCACTATGAATATTAAGAATGGAATGTAACACAAACTTGGAAGCTTTGAACACAATTTTTTTTTGTAAGGATGAGTTTTGACAAACTTGGACCTTTTGGTGGGATATAGAGGCAATTCTTCAAATGCTAAAGGTAAACGTTTAGCATTAGATCTGGTTATCACCTTTGGCCTAGAAAATAGGGCTGATCATCTGCTAAGAATTGGGATTCTTTAATGGATTCACTAGGTATTGAATGCAGATGTATTTTTTCTTCAATAATATCAAGACCAACACCAATCTTGAATAATCTTGTAGGATAAAATGTCCCATCGGGTGTGCCAAAAACTACTGATGCTTGGATTTTCAGCCTTGAAAAAATACTTAGCTTTCCTCATCTAAGCAACATAATGGAATCATCTCTATTATTGTGGGTGATAATATATTTGAGATGAATCTCTAGATTTAAGGGCTAGCTCCCCTGATGCACCTGTAAAGATCTATCAGTTCAAACCTATCAACTTTATATGAAAATAGAGGAAGAAATCAATTGAGAAAACAAAATAAAAATGTGATTCACCAATATGTGATATCCTCCACTTGAATGTAATCACTACTTAAATATTGACAAGGTTTCCTTGCACAAGACTCAAAATCCTTTATGGATTGTTATATCAGTGTTTTGCTTGTTATATTTGAGAAGGCATTCAACATTCAGGAGGGTAACAAACAATTCCAATAAATAATATGGCCTTGAACCACTTCAAAAATGTTTATACATTTATTATAAAATACTAACAAGGACTTGTAACAAAGATCTATCTACACATTTGGTGGGTAATCAAGGATAACAAGTTAGGAAAGATAGCTTCCACTAAACAAGAACAACATGATTTTAAACCGATACAAAAAAATGAAATATGTGAGTGGCAAAATTTGTCTTGATTTCTTCAAGAGTTTTTGATACAAATCTGGTCAAATTTTTGTCATTAACCAGTAGATGCTGTGTTGAGAATAGGCTGAATATATATATATATATATATATATATATATATATATATATATATATAGTTTTTTGAAGGGATATTGAATGATTGATATTACAAGATCAATTATACATGTGTCACATTGAGCAATAAATAATTGCATGAATGGCTTTTGATATTAATGAGTTCATCTTGTTTTAGCATTGGTTGCTCTTTGCTAGCTCATCATTTGTTATACACAAATAGCATTATCTTATTTATATTTATTTTCCCACTCTAAACTTTAACGACTATTTCTTGTAACTTGAACTTGACATTTTGTGAGCCGTCACCTTTCATACTTTTGTTTTTTGACATTTTTGTGGACAATTTGTCTGAAAGGATTCTCTTGGACTCTTCTTTCTTTACTTTTGTCTTTTCCTTAGATGATTTGTCTGTGGGGAATTTGCCTGGGCATTCTTTCAGACAATTTTCCCATAATAAATCCTTTCTCTTTCTTACTTGATCCATTTATGAATGACCCTTCAAAAATCTTGAAAAGGTACTCCTACCCTTTGGATTTATTGAGAAATACCCTTTGGCCCTTCGGAAGAACTGCAAACGTCTATTTTCCTTTGGTTCTTTCAAAATGATCCTTTGGGAAAGTTTAAAATTCTTTTTAAAAAAGTCACAAGGGTGCACCTACCCTTTAGATAAATTGAAATGATTCCTTCGGACTTTTTTGCAAACATTTATGTGCCTGTCTAAAAAGTTGTCTTGTACCTTTGGCTTCAAAAATGTTCCTCAAAAAAGTTGAAAGCACCTTTCAAAAAAGTGAAAGTGTCCTTCAGAAGAAATGTAAATGACTTTCTCATAAGAAATGACCCTTCAAAAGAATTGAAAATGTCCAGTAAGCTTGAAAAGAGCCCTTTGGAAGAATTGGAAAGATCCTTTAGAAACAAAGTCCCAGACAAAAAGTCCACAAGAATTCATTTGAGGCTAAGGCAAAACTTTTGAAAAAATTCTTTCAGGTAAAAATCCTAAAAGAAATAGTCATTAAATAAAAGTTTGAAAGAATTGAAACTTGTACAAAACTCTAAGGAAAACAAACACCCAAAAGAAATCATCCAAAGGAATTTGCTTGAAATTTTGCCATGGACTTTACATAGAAACCTCTCCTGAACAAAGATGCATATTAGAATCATCTAAACATATAGACAAGCAAATGGTTTTTTCAATATGGATGGCCAATTTTGGTTTGAAAGACAAAAATTTGGTCAACAATTCCCATTGCCATCTCTAAGATAAGGGTAATTTTTTTGGTTATTTTGAGGCATGTGCTACTCCTTTAACCTATGGTATGTCTATGGATATGTGTGGGTGACTTGTGGCTTACATACCTCTTATATTATCTTATTGTATTTCTCTATATTATTAGCAAGGTCATCTTATGGAATAACCATAACTAAGTAGAGTATATATATGAGGTAGTGGTTAGTATTTGATCATCGTATTGCTAATTATACTCTTATTACATTATTTTGGAGGTTGCCCACTTGAAGTGGCTTAGTTATATTTATCAAGCATTCTACTCTTATATCAATTATTATTGTGGATCTATTATCCTTGTTCTCATTGAACATCTACGTAATTTCATTAAAAGTGTATCAGAGCTCTAATTTGGACAAGTTTCTATAGTGACATTTTTTAAGATCTGGTGTTGCATGTCTCATGTGAGGTAAAGGATAAAAACAAAACTTGAAATCCAAAAAGAATTTTTTTTATCACTATATTTTTTAAAGTGTTTTTTGAAAAAAAAGTCTAGATTATTTTAAACCTTATATAAATTAGTAGTTTTTGGATTCGTCTATATGAGATGATTATAACAATATATTCTACCTGTACACTTTTCAAGTTGAAAATTTTCACCCTTGTGTACATTATAAATCATTGGATTCATCTTGGTGAGGTGATCATAACAATATCCTCTACCAATACACTTTTTAAAGGCTAAAACACTCATAGGGTTTGTGCATGGCTAGTCCTAACACTCATGGATGTGGGAAAATAAAATAATCTCCTAAAACTCCTAATAAGGATGACATTGAGTCTAGAACTTATGATCCATGTATTTTGGAGGTAGTTCAATAACTTTAATCAGAGTTACCTGACATGATGCAAAAACATGATATAAATGTGATTAAATGGGACATCATGGTGATGAGGGGGGACCTCAATGGATTGCAAGATCAATTTCAAAAAATAATTGGATAATTGTCCAAATTTTCAACTCAATATTTGAAAAATAACCCTCCATCACTCTAATTTGGTTCTCCTCCTCCAAAGAATCACACTACCAATCTTAGTTCAAAGTTGATGTTACTAAAGATGGACTTTCACAAGTTTTATGGTAAGGATCCACTCACATGGATCACTCAAATAAAAAATTTATTTGATATACATTAGAATCCATGTTTACAAAAGGTGGTCATGTCCTCTCTGTATTTGGAACTTGAACATTTCATTTGGTATCAAAGGGTATGTGATAAAAAAAATTTAAAGGTCTCTTGGTATCCTAGTCTATATTTTTTGAGGATCTATAAATCCACTATCACAATAATGTCTCTGAAAAATAATTTAACTAGCTAGCCAAACTACACCAAATAGGGATTGTAAAAGATTATATTCATCAATTTTAGAATCTCTCTTTATGTATGTTAGACATCACTGAGGAAAATCTGAATGACCTATTTTTGGGTGGTCTCAAAGATATCATCCAATTGGAGTTTCACATGTTTAGTCTTAGTTTAGTATCTGAAGCCATCCTAATGGCATGCATGGTAGAGGAAAAAGTTCTAATCAAATAAATACCTTTCACTAATATCTGTGAATGCACTTTTCCAACATCATCATTTACTCAGCCTATCAAATTGAATCCTCAGTAAATTGAGGAGAAAGGTGCAATTTTTTTTTGCTTTAGCTATGATAGAAAATAGAACAAAGTGCATCATTGTGATGAAAAGAAGTTGTTTTATATTTAAGTCACCAATGAGGATGATGAAGATGATTAAGCCTCAGGTGCAAGTTTAAATAACCTGAAGATGTATCTGAAGATTATAAACCTACTATTTCCTATCATGCACTTTTAGGTATTAGCACTCCTCAAGCTATTAAAGAGGTGGATTTACATAAGAAACAAAAAGTGATTGTATTGATTGATTCTAGGAGTACACACAAATTCATCAACATTGAGTTGGATAATCATATGAATTATTTCATTTACCCAGCTCTATAATTTTAGTCATGATTGTAGATGGTGGTACTATTAAATATTATAGAAGATGCTATAGTATTAATCTTGTTATGGGAGACTACGTGTTAGATTCTCCTATGTTTTCTATTCCCATGGGAGGTGTTGACATTATTTTAGGGGTTCAATGGCTCACCACTTTGGGAACTATTGAGATGAATTTCTAGGATCTCTTCATGTGATTCCATTAAGAGGGTAGGACATTTGAATTGTGTGGATTACAAGCTAATTATCCACAACTGATTAGTTCCCATCAGATGATGAATATTCTAAAAAAAGATGCTGAAGGATTTGTGGTGTGTTTATTTTCCATATAGGTTCAATCAACCAAGGAATCTACCCATCATGATTTATAATTGGTGTTGGATGACCATTCTATTATTTTTAGTGACATTCAAAAATGACTCTCACTAAGATGAGTGCATGATCATGACATCAAACTACTTCTCAAAAGGACACCACCCAACATCAGACCTTATAGGTATCCCTATGCTGAAAATAGTGAAATTAAAAATATGGTACATGATATTTTGGTAACATGAATCATTTGACACAACCAAATTGAATATTCCTCTCCAATGGTCATGGTTCAAAATAAGGATGGCACTTGGAAGATGTGCCCAGACTACAAAGAACTCAACAAGTACACCATCAAATATAAGTTTCTTATTCTAGTATTTGATGATTTTCAAGATGAATTACATAGTGTTACTTATTTTACCAAGTTAGATCTTCATTTTGGATATCATTAGATTCAAATCCATGAAGAGGACAAACCTGAAATAACTTTTATAACTCATTAAGGCCATTATGAGTTTATGGTCATGCCTTTTTACCTCATAAATGCACCATCTACATTTTAGAGTTTGACAAATATTGTTTTCAAACCATTTTTGAGAAAATTTGTTTAGTTTTTTTTGATGACATCCTCATTTCCAACAAAAAATAGGAAGACCATTTGAAGCATGTGAAATAAGTACTCTAGATTATGGAATAACATCAGATTTATGCCAAACCTTATAAATATACTTTTGGTATCTAAGAGGTGGATCACTTGGATCATATTATTTCACGTGAAGGAGTTAACATTGATCCTAAAAATATCCAAGCGATGATAGAGTGGCATGTTCTTAAGACCCTTAATAAGCTCCAAGGATTTATGGGGCTAAGTGGCTACTATCATAGGTTTGTCAAAAATTATGGTACTATTACAACTCCATTCACATATCTATTGAAGCAAGACTCTTTATAGTGGACTAATACAACTACTAAGGTATTTAAATAGTTAAAAATGGCTATGTACCGACTCCATTTTTGGCCACTCCTAATTTTTCTAAAAAAATTGTTGTGGAATGTGATGCATCAAGATGGCATGGGGGTTATACTCATGCAAGAAGGTAGAGCACTTGTCTTTGAGAGTCACCAACTAAAGGTAAAACATAGGCTTAAGATAATCTTTGAGAACTAGATGATGGCTATTTTTAATGCAATCAAGTAATAATGGGTCATGACTTTTAGGTAAAGATTGATCATAATAACTATTGACCATTTTTTGCCCAACAGGCCAAAAATTAGTCCCCTTCTGTCCCTGCTATTCTAGGCCATTCATTTTCTGATTTTTCATGAATCTGTTCATTTCTACGGTGATGTCCTGAAAGTCATCAAATTTAAGTAGATGAACTAGCCGTTGGGTGATGACCGCGTGAACGTCAAATTTAACATAGTGAAGTAGCCATTGTTTTTGAACTGCCTAAGCGCCAAATCATGGAAAGAGCTCCAAGGAGCGCAGTAACCCACTAGAAGATCACCCCCAAGGGCCAAAAGAGTAGGAAGAAGACAAAGAGTAGAAAAGACAAAGTGTCCAAGTGGCAAAGGGAAGGTGAGTTATTACAGATGAGTGGCGCGATCTATTTTCTATAGTTGGCATTGATGAGGGGATAAACTATAGTCTGTTTGTAGAAAAGAGGCATGGCCATGCTCTTACATTAATGTTTGAATGCTAAATTCAATTTTGGCAATTGTACAACATGGTTCTAGCAAGGCTTTTTTGATGAATGACACTAGTAATAGTGGTTTCCTCTTCCCAAGGTTCATAACGCACATGGGCCACTTGTAGAAAAGAGCGCCAAAATCTTTCCCAGGAAGCACCAAGTTGCTCTTCCTCTTTCTATAAATTGTAAACTTCTCATTCAAGAAGCAAGATCCACTCTCAGCCTTAAGGCAAAACTCTGCCCAAAAATCTCTCGGGCTTGTAAGGCATAGCTCTACCAGAATTTTACCTTGAATCAAAACTTAGCATTTTTACCTCCATTCTGAGTTTTACATCTTTAGTATGTGTCTATGCATTTAATTCTGTGTTAAATCATTTTCTTAATGCTTTTTCAGAATGATTTCAGCATGTCTGGTGCATTTTTGTGAGTTTCCTTTTACAGGTCTGTCAGAAGTGTCCCTAAAGGAGTATAGGTGAAGTGGATAGGCTGCTATAGTGTGTCTCAGAATGCCTTTAGTGGTTATTTTCCTTCCTGTATCTCCATGGACCCCTGACCCACTGATGCAGAAGGTTCTCTCATGTCAGATGAAGTGTATAGGTGCTTCCTTTTGGTGAAAAGTGTATGTTCAAGTTGGGTGGGTCATATTTTCTGGTGTATCACCTCTTTTCTTTTTAGGCTTAGGTTCTATTTTTAGCATCTCTCTCTCCCTTTTCATCCCCCACCTTTTTACATTTTATTTGTTAGCAGTAGGAGAAACCAAGACCTAAAAGATACATCATAGGGAGCTAGCCCTCATT
Source organism: Torreya grandis (assembly GCA_037957365.1). Classification (NCBI taxonomy): domain Eukaryota; kingdom Viridiplantae; phylum Streptophyta; class Pinopsida; order Cupressales; family Taxaceae; genus Torreya; species Torreya grandis. The sequence continues at coordinate 6,086,882 of JARHVA010000053.1, read as the reverse complement.
CTAGAGACTCTCCCCTCCAGCTTCGCTAGTCCCACAGGTGAGAGGGGAGTTTCCATTGTTGTGTGAAGAAGGCAAGAGCTCAACCTCCTTCCAAGGGTGTAATCTTCTGCGTTAATAATTTTTGGCATGCCTGGTGGGACCAACTAGGACAAGTTGTGTCCAAAGAGTTGAAGAATTTTTGGTGTGTTCTTCAACCGACCAACCTTTGGAGGCTTTGCATCAAACACCAATGGTGACTCTGAGTTGAATCAGCTAGTTAAGCAGCCTGGTGCCATTGAGAAATCACATTTTTGTATGTATAATTCCTTTACACAAAATCATGGACCTTGTGTTCCTTCATATGGTTTTAATCAAGCTCAAGGTTTTCATGCAATCCCCTTAAGCAGCTTTCCTAGTCTTCCTCAACCCCCTCAGGTCACTGATCCTAATGGCAACCTCTTGACCTAGGGGGAAATAGTGGAATCATGGGGCAGGAAAGAGGAGAAGAAAGGTTTTGCTCAAAACCTTAAAAAAGATAAAGTTGCTCCTACCCATGATTCCCATGACATCCAAGAGGCTATCATGAGCAACAATGAAGAAGAAATCATCATTGAGGCTTTTTGTGAAGGCATCATCAACAATGGAGAAGAATCAGGTCACGCATACATGCAGATGTTCCAGCAATATGAGGAGGAACAAAAGCATGGTGAGCTCTCTCCCCTCTTGTTCAATGAACTTCCTTGTTGTTTCGATGAGGAGGACGACTATGTCAGAGAGCCTGAGTTGGAAGAGGACCAGATGGGTGCCTTTGAACATCTAGAAACTCTAGTCCTCAAGCAGGAAAAGGAAAGGCTGGTCTCCCTTGAGGAAGGCCTTGAAGAAGAGAGCTTCAAACAAAGATGTGATGTTTTGTGGGATGAGCAATCAATTTGTGAGTCCATTTCAGACATCACCACAGTTAACCTTCTTCAAGAAGGCCTTGAGGGAGCAAAGGATGAATTTGACATGTTTTTTAATGAAGCAAAAGGGAACAATTCAAACCATGATGCACTATAAAGGAGCTATACATATCAAAGGGCTAACAGTGATAAGCCAATAGCCACTAATTTCTTGGTGAAGAGCACTAGTATGAAGGACTAGCGTTCAAAAAGCTTCCAAGAATAAATAGGATACACATATGTTGGAAGCATGTTTGAATATGATCCACTCGGATACCAGCCAACTCAGGTGACAGGCAAGAGGAGCAGGTCACCAAATCTCCTTTTCATTCAGCTACTTGCTTGGCACCATAAGTCTTCTTACTAGGAAGGGGACTTAAGAAATTTTCCCTTTGATCTAGGAGGGAGTTAATTATTCCTAGTTAGATGTATATAGTAGTTTTCTTTCAGTTTCCTTTCCTATTTTACCTAAGTGTAGTTTGCACAGGTAGTGTTTTTTAGCCTTGTGTGTTTCCCTTTGCGTGTGGGGTAAAAAGCTTCATGTTCAATTCTTGGATCTTTTGGGGCTATTGCTAACCTTTGTTCAAGTTGCATCTGACTCTATGCCTAATGGACTGTAAGGCAACTGGTCTTTAAGCATAATAGGCATGCTTCCCCTAGGAGTCGCCAATTTGTTGACCATTTTTTGCCCAACAGGCCAAAAATCAATCCCCTTCTATCCCTGCTGTTCTAGGCCATTTCATTTTTTGATTTTGCATGAATCTATTCATTTCTATAGTGACATCCCAAAAGCCGTCAAACTTAAGCAGACGAACTAGCCATTGGGTGACGACCGTGTGAACGCCAAATTTAACATAGTGAAGTAGCTATTGTTTTTGAATTGCATAAGCGCCAAATCATGGAAAGAGCCCCAAGGAACATAGTGACCCACTAGAATATCACCCTTGAGGGCTGAAAGAGTAGGAAGAAGACAAAGAGTAGAAAAGACAAAGCATCCAAGTGGCAAAGGGAAGGTGAGTTATTGCAGATAAGTGGTGCGACCTATTTTTTGTAGTTGGTATTGATGAGGGGACAAACTACAGTCTATTTGCAGAAAAGAGGCATGGCCATGCTCTTACATTAACATTTGAATTCCAAAGTCAATTTTGGCAATTTTACAGCATGGTTCTAGTAGGCCTTTTCTGAAGAATGACATCAGTAACAGTGGTTTCCTCTTCCCAAGGTTCAAAATGCACATGGGCCACTTGCAGAAAAGAGCACCAAAATCTTTCCCAGGAAGTGCCAAGTTGCTCTTCCTCTTTCTATAAATTGTAAACTTCTCATTCGAGAAGCAAGATCCGCTCTCAGCCTTAAGGCAAAACTCTGCAAAAAAATCTCTCGGGCTTGTAAGGCAGAGCTCTACCAGAATTTTACCTTGAATCAAAACTTAGCATTTTTACCTCCCTTCTGAGTTTTGCATCTTTAGTATGTGTCTATGCATTTGATTTTCTGTCAGACTTGTCCCTAGAGGAGTGTAGGTGAAGTGGATAGGCTATTGCAGTGTGTCCCAGAACACCTCTAGTAGTTATTTCCTCCCCGTATCTCCATGGAACCTTGACCCACTGATGCAAAAGGTTTTCTCACTTTAGGTGAAGTGTATAGGCACTCCTTTTGGTGAAAAGTGTATATTCGGGCTGGGTGGATCACATATTTTGGTGTATCACATTTTCTTTTTTAGGCTTAGGCTTTGTTTTCAGCATCTCTCTCTCCCTTTTCATCCCCCCCTTTTTTACATTTTATTTTTTAGCAGTAGGAGAAACCAGGGCCTAAAAGATACATTAGAAGGAGCTAGCCCTCATCTAGAGACTCTCCCCTCCAGCTTCGTTGGTCCCACAGGTGAGAGGGGAGTTTCCATTGTTGCGTGAAGAAGGCAGGAACTCGGCCTCCTGCCAAGGGTGTAATCTTTTGCATCAACAATAACATCAAATACTTTTTGGAAAAATGATTGTCTTTTGAAGAAAAACAAAAATAGGTGACTAAAATGTTAGGCTATGATTCTAAAATAGTCTATAATAAAGGAAAAGATAATGTGGTGGCAAATGAACTATCCTAGAGGGATGAATTATTTGAGGCATTGTTATGTGTAATAACCATTTGAAAGGCAAATTGGCTAGAGAAAGCAAGATCAGAATGGTAGAATGATAGTGCTACCTATTGACCAAATTTGGTCTACATACCAAAAATATTCCTAGTCCAAGATTCTAGTGAAAGGAGTAGGATCCTGATTGAAGAGTGACTCATTATCACAAGGATTAGATAGAACTTAAATGGAGATCATGTAGAGTGCAAATCTTTTGAAACACTTTAAGATTGCTTAAAGTGTATCTTATCTAGGGATAGGTTTCCAAAGCAAAGAGTAGGTATCTAAATAGGTTTTCAAGGTGTCCAAGTTTTCAAGGATCAAGCATGAGTCCAAAAGAATATATAGGCCTTGGAAAATTTAAGTACAAAACCCCTTTTGGGCTAAGTCTTTACTTGGAAATTATTTAAGCATTTTATTTTGGCTAAAGTGCTAACATCTCTCTTAGACAATTTATTTTAGGCTTTCTTTTTGCTAAGTTCAATTCTTTTTGACCTTTTTATTTGGCTAAGTGTTATTTATTTTGAGAAATTTATTTTAGGTCTTTTGGGCTAAGTGTCGGGAATTGTTTCAGACATTTTGTTTGAAATAAAAAAACCAAAGGATCATTCTCTTGGAAAGTGTCCCAAATAATTTTATTGAAGGGTTTTTTCATGGGAAAGTGGCCCATAAAAAAATACCGAAGGATATTTTTTCAAATAAATTAGCCAAAACACTTTTCTTGAAGGTTTTTTTTCTTAGGAAAGTGAATCAAACAGAAATTTTGAAGGGGATTTTAAAAAGTCCCAAAAGGTCATTTTTTGAGGAAATGGTCCTATGCATTTTTTTGAAGGGTATTTTCTTCAGACAAATTGTCCTGAGATAAAGTCTCAAAGGATCATTTTTTAGTAAAGTTTCCTTAGATAATTTACCTGAAGGGTATTTTCTCAAGAAAATGGTCTGATACAAAAATTCCATAGGATCATTCTCACAGCAATGTCCTAAGGAAAAAAATCCAAAGGGTCATTTATTTAGACAAAAATCTTGTAGACAAAAGTCTAAAGGAAATAGCCTGGGGAACTTGTGATCCAACAGAGAGAAGATGGGTGCACAACTGTTAAATTCAAGCATAGGAAATGACCATTAAAATTCAAAATGTAGTGACAGGCATGTATACATCATTGAAATTCATGCAAACATCAAGTTTAATCTCTATAAAGTAACATTTAGTTTCAAAAGGTCCTTAAAAGGTTTGAAGTTGGTCAAGATCTAATGGTCTGCATGAGCTCACATACTGACACATAAGATCTAATGATCCATGATAGAGTCAAATGATTCAAAAGGTCCCTACATTAAATCCCTTAAAGAGTTATAAGTTTGACATGATCTAATGGTGCAATATCATCGAGTCAAGATCCAATGGTGTGCATTCACTGATAAAAGGATGGGTCTGAGCTAAATCAATGATCAACATTCAACCATATCTAGATTTGATGGTGTGCAAGAATTGATAGAAAAGTGGGACCAAGGAGATCCACGGTACACATGAGCTCATACATCTTGATATGATGGTGTGCAATTGAGTTAACATGTCAAAGGGATATTTTGGTAGAAAATAAAGGACTCACATGCATTCATACATCCAGATCTAATGGTGCGATTATATTCAATAAGTCAGTAAAATCTATAGGACTAATAAGAATAAAGATAGTTGGGCACAATGTGAATGGTCCAAGTTGGAAATTGATGACCAATGAACATCAAGAAAATCCAAAGAGCTTCCATTAAAGGTCAATAAACTAGTTATTCAATCGAGACAAACAAAATCTTAAGGACCTATATCACCATTAGAGCTCAGTTAGTAGTAGACATTGTCATATAGCCAAGATGGTTAAGGACAAGGCTCCATTGCCATTGAAGTTTAAATAGGACCTCTAGTCTATAGCTTGGAACTTGTTGACCCTATTATAGAGTCATTTCATTAACATGTCCATTGTTTTTAGATGAAGGATCATCATATTTAGTAGCCTCTCAGCTCTCACAGGGTTTTGGATGAAGAATAGGTGTTTAATATTGGACTAGATACATAGATAGAAGATGGACTAGTGTTTGTGAAGAAAGGTTAATCAGTTATCAAGTTTTCATAAATGTTATGACTATGTGAAAACCAATGATCTGAGATTGGTTTTATATATATATAATGGACTGAAGATGTAAATATGATCATAGGGAGACATGTCTCACCTATCATCAAGGTCACTTTTCATTGAGTAGATATAATTGGCCACCCAAAGAAAATGTGGCATAATTATTCTAATTTAAAGACATGATCCTCATTAGTAGATCATTAGATAATGACATGGAGTTAAAAAAAGCACACTGGGTGGATGGGTAATGATAATGAGCATTTAATTCTTTTACAAATTTTTTCCTTCTTGATAAGATCCTGAGTCATCATCCTTGAGAGTGCTAATCCATGAAAAGTGGTTAGTCCTTTTCCAATGCACAACTCTCTCTCTCTCTCTCTCTCTCTCTCTCTCTCTCTCTCTCTCTCTCTCTCTCTCTCTCTCTCTCTCTCTCTCTCTCTCTCTCTCTCTCTCTCTCTCTCTTTTCTATAGATATAGGCTTTGAAACCTTAAAACACATCCCTCTTTTTTGGTATGACTAAACTCTATTGAAATTTGTGCTATAACACCTTTTGATGTAATAAAAATTAAATTCCATTATTTTCCAAGCTATATTGAAGTGTGTTCTATGAATTCATATATTGTGGTTAAGTGAATGTATGTTCCTTGCTTATGTATGAGTTTTTTCCTCACCTTCAGGAAGTGCTTAGTAGTTCTCATAGGTCATTATAAGTGTAATTCATAGTTTATTATCTAGTTTGAAAGTGGATATTTTCCCTCTTTCACTGATTTGATAATTGATTAATGCCTCATTCTAAAATATTTATGTGAGATTAAATTTTTTTGGTCTTGAAAGTGTCTCATAGTGTGTATTTTATGATTTTGAGAGATCAAATTATTGGTGCATCACCTCTTTTACATGCTTTTATAAGTTTTGTCAAGTCCTCTCCCTTTTCCAAGCAAGTTCTAGTTTAGGTGATAGATCTAGAAGGAATCCAACCTTCTCTGAAGGTTTGATCCATTATCAAGATACCCACAACCTAGGATCAGTCCCATGTTGAACTAGATTTGAGTAGGAAGACTTGAACAATATTCTTCTCAGCTAGGGTGCAAATATAGAACACCAATAGTTTTAGCATGCTTGATGGAACACATTGAAGCTAGTCTTGGTGGAATTACAATTGTAGTAGTGTTCTTTATGAAGAATTTGGTGATTTCAAGCTTAAATAATTGCTTGTAATAGTCTAGGCAAGTCTAATTTCATTGCACTATCCTTATTTTGTTTTCATGGCTATGTATGAGGAAAATCCCTATGTTAAATCTCCTTATAAACCCTATGATGAATCATACAAACTTGTCATGATCCATATGAACCTTTTTATGAGCCTAATCAGCCTTACTAAGAGTTTTATCAAAACCATGATGAGCCTTATCAAGTTTCCCTTGATCCTTATTATCAAGAGCATGAATCTTACCTTCTTTATGAGCCATATCAATATCAAGACTAGATTTCACCTTTCCCATGTGGATATGATGTTTCACATGAGCATACTTATCTCCAAGATAGAATGGATGAAATAGAGCTCAAACTACTAGCATATGCAAGATTTTTTTTTTCAAATTCTTAGTATGAGGAAGTGAATGGGTTGTTTATAAATGTATCCAATGATCCAGAGGAGAGGAATGAGTTGTGTATTTTTGTATTGAAAAAGATGGAGTCTTGGGAGAGGCAACAAATTGAGTTGGACTAGTTATCTCAATAACCCTCTTATATTCCTTACTAGTCTTCTTATGTTCCTTATTCTCATAAAGTTCTTGACCAAGCCTAGTGTGTACCAATGAAGCTTCTTAGTTGGAGTCAAGAACTTATTCATATGCATATTCAAAAGCCTAAGCCTTATTACAGTCCCCTTTCTTCACCACTTACCCCTCAAGCTCAAGTTGTCTGTGAGGACAAAAAGGTTTCATACCTTGATGAAGTAATGGACAATTGGAAAGAGCAAAATGTAGAAGTTCTCAAAAGTTTATCTTTCCCTCATCTTCCTCATTCTCTAAATTATTCCATTGCCTTAAAGATCCTAAAATATGATCTTGATCAACCTCCCATCCTTCATACTCCCTCTCAATTAAATGAATTTCATTACCCTCCCACCATCTCCCTTCTTCAAAAGGAGCCTATTATATGGGAAATAGAGGAATAGGTTGCATTTGCAAGTCAATATGTTAGGGAATGTGAAGAGGATGCTTCAAGTGTGTATGATGAAAAGTTATTCATTGATACTTCACTTGAGGTACAAGTTAAAATTGAGATTATAACTAATATTGAAGAATTTATCTCAGGTATGAAAAAAAAGGTTGATATTGATATGGAAGAAATACACGAGGAATCAGTATAGGTTGAAGTCATAAATAAGATTGAGATATCCCCACTTGAGGAAGATCAAGATACCATTCAAGATAATTCTATTCAAGTTGATCAAAGTGAGGAATAAAATAATGATTGGTATCTATATCTTGAATCTTTGCAAGAGATTGAAGATCTTTATAAAGATATGTTGTCCATTAGAGAGCATGTTATTGAGAAGTTTGATCAAGAATGACCTATTCAAGATCATGATGTAACTTGGGTTGACTATTTAGAGCTTTTTGAAGATATTGATGAACTTGTAGTAGTTGATAAGAAGGATAAGGTCACTCAAGATCAAGGCATAGATGAGATGTCACTTAACCAAGTTGTAGTTGACAAACATCATAAAAAGGATCTAGAAGTGCAAGATGAATTTGCCTTTGTTGGTGACTGGTTTGATATTTATGGCTCATTTTAGGAGATTTTAAGAGAAATAATTAGAAAAAAGAGTGCTTATTCAAAGGTCATGTTCAATAAACCCCCTATTTTGTAGCTTGTACCATCTTTTATAATGAATGAGTTCGTGAATTTTACTTTTGATCTAAGTGGATCATGTTTTATCATGGTTAATTAGATTAGTTTGTTTATATTTTGTCCAAGATAAGTGCTTTGTTTGCACATTTACTTTGTTAAGATAGTTTCCCTAATTTTTTTTCCTTCCCTATTTTGGTGGAGTCTACTATCTTTGCAAATCAAGAGGTCTCTTGCATTCATAGAACAAATGTATCATGTAAATGATCCAAGAGTCATGTATATGGTCTAAGTTTTCGATCATAGCAGGCATGCTGCCCAGCCAAATTACCAAATATGTTGACCAAATTTGGTCTACATACCAAAAATATGCCTTGTCTAAGAGTCCAGTGAAAGGAGCAAGATCCTGATTGAAGAGTGACTCATTGTCACAAGGAGAAGATATACCTCCAATAGAGACCATGCAAAGTGCAAATATTTTGAAACACTTCAAGCTTGCTTAAAATGTATTTTTAGAAATTTTAAGGGATAGGTCTACAGAGAAAAGAGCAGGTATCTGAATAGGGTTTCAAGGTGTTCAATTTTTCAAGGATCAAACATGAGTTCAAAAGAATATACAAGCCTTGGAAAAGATAAGTAAGAAACCCATTTTGGGCCTAATCTTTCCTTTGAAATTATTTTGGGATTTTATTTTGTCTAAAGTGCTAACATCTCTCTTAGTCAATTTATTTTAGGCTTTCTTTTTGCTAAGTTCAATTCTTTTTGACCTTTTTATTTGACTAAGTGTTATTTCTTTCAAGAAATTTATTTTGGGTCTTTTGGGCTAAGTGTTGGGAATTATTTTAGACATTTTGTCTGAAAAAACATGAAGGAATATGCTCTCAAAAAGTGTCCCAAACAATTTTCCCAAAGGGTTTTTTCTCAGGAAAGTGGCCCATACAAAAATCTTGAAGGATATTTTTTCAAATAATGTGGTCAAAACACTTTTCCCAAAGGGTCTTTTCTTGGGAAAGTGAACCAAACATAAATTCTAAAGGGGATTTTAAAAAGTATCAAAAGGTCATTTTTCAAGGAAATGGTCCTATACATTTTTTCCAAAGGGTATTTTCTTTAGATAAATTATCCTAAGATAAAGTCCCAAAGGATCATTTTTTAGTAAAGTGTCCCTAGACAATTTTATTGAAGGGTCTTTCTTAAGAAAATGGTCCAATACAAAAATTTTAAAGGATAAATCTAACAATAAAGTGTCCTGAGGCAAAAAACTTGAAGGGTCATTTCTTTAGACAAAAATCTTGTAGATAAAATTTTGAAGGAAATATCCTAGGGAATTTGTGATCCAGTAGAAAGATGATAGGTGTGTAACTATCAAATTCAAGCATAAGAAATGATCTTTGAAATCCAAAATGTAGTGACATGTGTGTAGATGTCATTAATGTTCATGAAAACATCAAATTTCAAGCTTTGTAAAGTAACTATTTGGTTTCAAAAGGTCCTTAAAAAGTTTGAAGTTAGTCGAGATCTAATGGTCCATGTGAGCCCGTATATTGACACATAAGATCTAATGATTTTCATTGGAGTCAAATGAATTAAAAATTCCCTAGGTTAAAGCCCTTAAATAGATATAATTTAGACATGATCTAATGGTATGAGATCATCAAGCTGATATCCAAAAGTGTACATTCACTGATAAAAGGATGGGTCCAAGCTAAATCAATGATCAATGTTTAATCATATCCAGATCTGATGATGTGCAAGAACTGATAGGAAAGTGGGACCAGGGAGATCCATGGTGTGTATGAGTTATTGCATCTTAATATGATGGTGTTTAATTGAGTCAACATGTCAAAGGGATCTTCTGGTAAGAAATAAAGGACTCACATGCATTCGTATATCCATATCTAATGATAGTGAGTAGAGTCAATAAGTTAGCAAAATTTATGAGACTAATAAGATTAAAGATAGTTGGGCATAATGTGAATGAATTGAGTTGGCAATCAATGAGCAATGAACATCAAGAAAATCCAAAGAGATTTCATTTAAGGTTGATGAACCCATTATTCAATCTAGGAAAACAAAATCTTAAGGACCCATATCACCATTAAAGCTTGGTTAGTAGCAGACATTGTCATATAGGCAAGATGGTTAAGGACAAGGCTCCATCACCATTGAAGTTTGAATACGACCTCTGGTCTATAGCTTGGAACTTTTCGACCCTATTAAAGATTCATTCCATTAACATGTTCATTGCTTTTAGATGAAGGATCCTCATACACAGTAGCCTCTTGGTTCTCACAAGGTTCTAGATGAAGAATAGGTGTTTGATATTGGACCAAATACAAAGATAAAAGATGGACTAGTGTTTATAAAACAAGGTCAAGCAGTTAACAAGTTTTCATGAATGTTGTGAATGTCTAAAAACTAATGATCTAAGATTGGTTTTTTGTTTATAGAATGGACTCAGGTTCGAGTTTGAACAAATGAAGATGTAAATGTGATCATAGGAAGACATGTCTTGCCTATCATCAGGGTCACTTTTCAATGAGAAAATACAGTTGGCCACCTAAAGAGGATGTGGCATAATTTTACCAATTACAAAACATGGTCCTCATCAGTAGATCATTAGATAATGACATTGAGTTCCAAGAACGACACCAAGTGGATGGATAAGGATAATGAGAATTCAATTATTTTATAAAATTTGTTCCTTCTTGATAAGATCCTGAGTTAGTATCTTTAAGAGTGCTAATCCATTGAAAGTGGTTGGGCATTTTCAAATGCATAAATCTCTCTCTCTCTCTCTCTCTCTCTCTCTCCTCTCTCTCTACTCTCTCTCTCTCTCTCCTCTCTCTCTCTCTCTCTCTCTCTCTCTCTCTCTCTCTCTCTCTCTCTTCCTTCTATAAATATAGGATTCCAAGCCTTAAAATGCATCCTTATTTTTTGGTATGACTAGACTCTACCAAAATTTATGCTATAACACCTTTTGATGCAATAAATATTGAATTCCATCCTTTTCTAAGCTAGATTGAAATGTGTTCCATGAATTCATGTATTGTGGTTAAGTGAATGTATGTTCCTTGCTTATGTCTAAGTTTTTCTCACCTTTAGGAAGTGATTAACAGTTCTTACAGGTCATTATAAGTACAATTTACAATTTATTATCTAGTTTAAAAGTAGATATTTTCCCTCTCTTGCTAATTTGATAACTAATTAATGCCTTATTCTAAAATATTTATGTGAAATTTATATTCTTTGGTCTTGAAAGTTTCTCATAGTGTGTATTGTGTGAGTTTGAGTGATCAAATCATTGGTGCATCACCTTTTTTACATACTTTATAAGTTATTGTCAAAATATCTTTCCCTTTTCTAAGCAAGTGCTAGTTTAGTTGGCCTTTTCTAGAGGTCTAATCTTTTATTAGGATACATAGCCTAGGATCAGTCCCATGTTGGACTAGATTTGAGTAGGAGAACTTGAACAATCTTATGCCCAGCTAGGGGGCAAATCTAGAACACCAACACTACCCATGATATCATTCAAAATATTCAACAAGGTTCTAGTGGATCTAAAAAAAATATGGAAGGGGAACACATTATGGTATAAAGATATATTATACCTATATAAGCATTCTCTTCTCAAACATAAAATCCTTTAATAAATTCATGCATCTCCAATAGGAGGTCATTTAGGATTTTTGAAAACATATCATAAAATCAAGCAAGATATCTTTTGAGAAGGACTAAAGGGGGGTGTCTAGAAAATGTGGTTGAATGCATGGTATGTTAATGGAATAAAGGTGAAACCATTAAGTCTCCAGGTCTTTTTCAACTTTTATCCATCCCTACCCAATGTTGGGAAGAGGTTTCCATGGATTTCATATTGGGTTATCATAGTCTGGAGGTAAAACGTTATCATGGTAGTTGTGGGTTGACTCACTAAGTATGATAATTTTTGTTCCTTATCATAAATATTTATTTCTCATAGAGTAGATTCTACTTTTCTTAATACAATTAAAAAATTGCATGGTACTCCAAATATCATTGTAAGTAATCAAGATCCCATATTTAACAATAGTTTTTGGATTGATTTATTTGCATGTTTGGGGACCCAGTTGGATCATAGCTTATCCTATCATCCTCAATCTAATAGACAAATGAAGATAGTTAAAAATTGTCTAGAAAGGTATCTCTATTGTTTTTTTTTTAATAAATAAGATAAATGGTTCATTGGATGCCACTTGTTGAATGGTGGTATAATATTTCTATTCACACTTTGTACAAAATGTCTCCCTTTATGGTCTCATATGGATATCACCCCCTATACATAATTTCACCCTTGAAGGTCCATCCCAAAGTTTGACTTATTGAGGAACATATTCACCATCAACAGGAGGTACTACTAGTTTATAAGAAAATTTATCCATGGCACATAATCAAATGAAGTAGCAAATAGATAACACCATATTTAGTGACATGTTGACATAGGTTATTGAGTATTTATATGATTAAAACCATATAATTAGATGTCCCCAAAGCAAAAAAAATGATAACAAGTTGTCTCCTAAGTATTATGGCCCTTATTAGATCTTGTATAAAATTTGTAGTATGGCCTATAAGTTGGAATTCCCAAAGTCCATTCGTATACACCCAATATTCCATGTATATTTTCTAAAGAAGGTAATTTGACACATAATTTCTATTCAAATTGAGTTACCTAAATTGGATGAGGAAGGTAGGGTTATTTTGAACTAAAAAACTATGGACCATAGTGATTAAGGAGTATTTGATCAAATCAAAGAATTTGTATTATGAATATACAACATGGGAGGATGAAGCATTCCTATAGCAACATCTGGAGTTGATTCAACATTGATGAAAATATTATTCTAAATGGGAGGTTCATGTTACACCATTAACCTATGGTGTGTCTAGGGATATGTGTGGTTGATATGGGGATTATATGCCTTTTATATTATCTTATTATGTTTTTAGTAAGTTTGGCCTATGGAAGAACCATGGATAAGTAGATTATGTATAGGAGGTAGTGGTTATTATTTTATCATCATATTGTAAATTCTTTTCTTATTACATTATTTTGGAGGTTTCCCCCTCGAAGTGGCTCAATTATATTTATTAAGCATTCTACTCTTTTATCAATTATTATTGTGGATCTATTAAACATACTCTTATTTCTATGATATATTATTATATTATGAAAACATCTAGGTAATATCATTACAACATGATAATAGGGGTTGACTAGCCATTTATAAAATGTGATTTTGCATTTAGAGCATTTGGGAATTATTAGTTATTTGCATAGCATTGATTTGTCAAACTATTTGAGCAAGAATTTGAGTTGTATTGATAGGTGTATTTTGATTTCTAGTGGTATAAGGTGGAGTGTTAGTTTTGGTAGGAATAACATTTATAATATTAGGTATAAGAATGTTCCCCATAGGAGGGTTCTATATGTGAGTATCAATAAATCCAATGGTATAATAAGAAAGTTTGGATAGGGTACCATTTGTGTTAGGAGTATAAATGGTATTATCATCAAGTGTTTCATATAGGTTAGAATCATCTAGATCATCATTTTGGGTAATATGTACCATGTTACATTCAATTGATCTAGATGGTGATTGGGAGTATTTTCACCATGAGGGATTGTTCTCTTGGTTGTCTAAAGTAGGCTATTAAAAATAACCCATGTAACATTTGAATGGGTTAAGACTGTCAAGAAGGATTTTTATAGGTGATTTCATGATGCTAATCAGTGTGGGAAGAGAAATAAGATGCTAAAAGGTTGAAATATAAAAATGTTGATAAAATAAACTAAGTCAACCATTTAGTGGACTAGGTTAATCAAGGTTGATAACTGTCTAGAATTATTCTAGGTTGGTTAGGAGCTACAAGGTTGACCAAGTCAATATAGTGTATTTATGGAAAGAAACATGACAGTTATAAGTTATACCATGTCAGTTAGGACCTATAGGGTTAACTAGGTCGATCTAGTGGATTTATAGAAAGCTAAAAAAACAATTTAAAATATACTAGGTCAACAAGACCTAAAGGGTTGACCAAGTTGATCTACTAGATTATGGAAAGGAACACATTAGTTGAAAAATGTACTAGTTTGGCCAATACCTACAAGGTTAACTAGGTTGATCTAGTGGATTTATGGAAAGTTGAAATAGTAGTTAAAAAATGTACTAGGTTAATTAGGACCTACAGAGTTGACTAGGTCGATCTAGTGGATTTTTGGGAAGAAACACAATAGTTTAAAATTTTACTAGATCAGCTAGGACCTATAGGGTTGACCAAGTCGATCCAGTGTAGTTAAGGAATGTTGAAACAATTTAGAGACCTACTACTAGAGTTGGTTGACTTAGTTGGTAGATAGAAAAATAATAGTTTGGAAACCTACTAGGTTGAGTTAGTTGACCTAGTTGGGTACATAGGGAAATACAAATATTTGATAGCCTACTAAGTTGAGCTGGTTAATTTAGTTGTACATACAAGAAAAGATAGAGGTAGACTAGGTCGAGCTAGTTGAATTAATTGAATCTAGAAAAAAAATTAACAATAATTAGGATAGAATACAAAACAAGTTAAAACACAACACATAACTATATCAACGCTAGTAGGTATAGTATTAATACAAAAGAGAATATCAAACAAAAAACAAAAAAATGTAATTTTTTAACTACTAATGCTAACTAATTATCTAAAAAGAAGATAAATAAATTATAATAAAAGGTTTTATTTGATAGTGTAGGCTCCTAAAGATACTTGCTTGCCCATTGGATAATGATGACCCAATGTTTTAGAGCACTGACTATGGAAGAAGTTTCATTCCCATAGCTCACTAAACCTATTTTAATGGGTAAGATTAAAGTAACTTCTTGGTGCTAACCACTAACTGATGCACCAAAATATCAAATAGTTGGTTGAATTCCTAATGTTCAATACAAAAGGAAATCCTATGTGTTTCTAAAATACTGTGAGCTATGTAGAAATTAAAGATCATGTTTAGTTCTATGCTATAGATATGAATATTGGGGTAATCCATTCATGCCATGATATCTATAAATGATAGACAAGGACCATAAACAAAGTATAACGTATCCCTTCATGAAAGTAGCTAAGTATTTTTAAAACTATCAGTACATAGTTTCTAGGGAAATCAAGATAGAGAAAATAAAGGAAAAAATTGAGTGTTAAAAACCAATTTTAAATTTCAAAAATTAAACAAACAATCAACCAAATATTTTCAAATAAAAAGTGAGATTAATTACTACAAAAATAAAGTGAATTGCCTTGTTTATGCTAAAATTAAAACACATAGAAAAATATTAGCCAGGTCGATTTAGTTGATCAAATAGAACATGACAAGGTTGATGCTAGTCAACACAGTATGTGGTTAAAATAAACTAGTCATGTTGACTTAGTTTGTTGGTAGGGCATACAGACACATAACTGAGTCAACCAAGTTGATTTAGTTGGCTATGTGATATAGTTTTATAGAATTAAAAAATTGGCAAAAATAGAGTAGAAATTTGAAATACTTAATAATTTTATTGAATAATAGAAATGACAAACTGATATAATTAATAAAATTAAAGTATGAAGCTAGCTAGAATGAACATGAGTAATGTAAATAGGTCAACCAGGTCTACTTAGTTGGTTGACTGAGAGTGATGAAAATCTAACTGTTGACTAGGTTATTTAGGCTAGATTTAGTCTTATAGAGGTAAACATATGAAAAACATAGAGGTTAAGTAGGGTCGACCAAGTCAACTTAGAATGTAGAGTGATAAAAACTAAAAATAAGAATAGGTCGATAGTGTGACCTAGTTAGATGAAAAACTAAAAAAAAAGACTGTAAAAATGCACAGGTCATCTAGCCTAATCTAGTTGAATGTAAATTAAAATTTAGAAAATAGGAAAAATAAATGGGTTGATTGGCTCAACCTAGTTAACTGGAGATGAAACCTTACAAGTAGATAAAAAACTAGGTTGACCAGTGTGACCTAGTCGATTTTAAATCCTAGATCTACAAACATAGTAAAAATTAGGTCGACCAACATGACCTAGTAGATTGTAGATGGAACCTTGAAAATAAAGGACAAAATTGGGTTGACCAATATGACCTAGTCGATTGTAGATATTGAATATATACAAAGGTTAAAACTATGTAGATCAACATGACCTAGTTGACTATAAATGAAAAATGAAAAATGCAAGGAGTGAATTCATGTCGGGTTCACTAAAATATTTATAAAAAATTAAGATATATCTAAAAATTATCCTACTTAGTAAATCCAATCTTAGAAAAGGTAATCAACTAACATCTATTATGATACTTTGTATATCAGGGGCATGACCAAATTAGATATAATAAACTTAACCAGGGGATATCTTATCACACTACACTAAAGGAGAGGGTTATAAATCCCTAGTCAAATAACATTATGAAATAACCCTAGATATTTATTTTAATACAAAAAATTAAATTAATATAGTGCTCACCAAATCTTGTGGCACAAAGGAGGATGATTAAACACAAACAAATACTCAAGGGATTGTGATAGACAAAAGAGGGCCTAGATCACCTAAGGTGGAAGATGACAAGCAACGAAGACCCTATAGCTATGTTAAATTTAAATATAGAGGTAATCTAATTAAGGATTTATACATTCAAAATATATTATTTTGTGCATGATTTATCTATCAAATGAAATATCAAAATTTAGAGATACTTACCTTTGGACAAATCTGTCGAGTCTCAATCTCTCCCTTGGCTAATGGTGATTTAAAAGAGCTTATTGTGGATTTTTAAGGATCACACTATAGAACTCAAATTTAGGTTAAAATACTCATACTTTACATCCAAGACTTCCCACAAGATAAGTTTATTCCCTCCAAGGTAAACCCTAAGTAATGGCCCCTTCAAATGTAGATGTAGCAAAATTACAAGATGTAATAATGTAAAATGAATGTTGTTCTCTATTGGATTAGATTAAATTGAAGGTTATATTTATAACAATGGATAGGTCCTAATCCTTCCATATTTTAAGCTAACAAGGTCAGCCAACATGACCCTATTTTAGAGAAAGTTATCATTAGGACTTGAACTAATTCAACCATGTCAACTTAATTTTGTAACATGTGACAGATCTTTCATAACAAGGTCATCCAAGCCAACTTAGTAGGAAAAATGAGTAACAGGGTTGACCATGCCAACTTAGTAGGAAAATTGGGTGATAAGGTTGACAAATCTAAATTTTTACAAAAAGGGATGTTTGCTTAGTTAAGGGCTATTTGAAAGGAGAATTGCTTAGGGAAATGGATAAATGGGGTTTATTGTGGGTTTATGTAATTATAATGAGGTTAGGTATGATATAATTAACTAATAATCTTATAAATCACCAATGGTGTACCCACTCCTTTCACAGTGCACCCTTTAAGGTGTGTACTTAGAAAGATTAAAACTTGACATGTTTTTTGAAGAGAGAAGGCATCAATAAATGATAAAGTTTAAAAATATTATGTGTATACAAGTAGTACCTCAGATAGTTCAACATGTTCCATATTGAACAGAGGTGATGCATAATTAAATAAATGTAAACAAACTCCACCAATTCCTACACCTTCTCAAGTTATACATGTAGCAATAGATACTATAAGCAATCATGTGACCAATTACACAATAGCACTTGATGCATTTTTTGATTTAGATGCACCTACATATAGTATTTATCAGAAATGAAAGGTAATATTCAATGTATTCAATCTAATCACATACTATGGTCCTCTCATTGATGGTATCATCGGCTAGTTCCATTTCATATATATCAAAAACCCTAAAAATATCAAATATTAAAAATTAAAAAAAATCAAATATTTGAAAAAAAAAATCAAGACCTAATCATTACATGAGATGCTAATTACTTATTACATATGTTATTTATCACACATTTTGGTAAATAAAATATTAGTTTTATATACACATATACATTTCATGGGGTATATGAGTGTGATGCACGACACATATTGTATAAACATTCCTAGATGTTGGACTCCCTTCTACCTAGTGGCCATGCTAATGTTGGGGATATATAATTCTACAAGTTACATTATAATAGATTATATCTATCTATGATCTCAAATGTAATATTTATCTACATATCTCATAATTGTCTTGATAAATCATTCATATTTTACATTAGGATACATGGATATGCTACTTTAGTAACAATATAATATTGATACATATAGACAGAATAAACTAGTTTTTATTTATTCTATGATCCTTTGTTGATATTTGATTTCTTACATGATAGGATAAACATTGATTGTTTATTATGTGTTTCCTTTGGCCCTTGTGTGAAAATTTATATAACATCTCTAAGAGATTTATAGTCAATCTATGTGACATTTGAACAATTCCATTGACTATATCCCTTGGCCTTATGTGTGAGATATTTGTTTATGTGACATTTGAAAATGTCACTTATATGAAACCATTGGATTTAATGTATGATTTTGTGTGTTTTTTGAGCTTCACTAGTGGTACCATGATACATATCATGCACTTTTATGGTTGGTTGCCTTATTTCATGCTTCAATGCTATATATATTTAGACATAACAATTGTATGCCTTACACTCAAAATATTTTAGATGTGCATCCATGAAAATTATACATGATGACATTATCTCTAGCACATTGACATTATACTATATGATAATATCTTTATCACATGATACAATTAACTCTTCTTTTGAGATGAGTGAATTGTAGGCTACATCTCTCATATCAAAATGAAGGCATCACAATGAAATTTTCTAAGAGATCCAAACCTCCATGAATAAATTTAAGACATAATATAGGTTCAAAAATATAGAGTACATGTTTTCAAAGATTAAAAATAATATAAAATCAGATTCTATAATAGAATACAGGTTTTCAAAGATTCAAAGTGATTCAAAAATTAAACATATGAATGATTTTGGCACATTGATATAGATTATAAGGGCATATCATGTGCATTTGAACTCACTTATTAAATAATCAAATAAAAAAACCATACACACATGAATACATATACATGGGCATGTGCAAAACAATTACAAAATCAAAGTTACAGGTTGCAAACATAGTTACAATTGAGCATATATGTGTATAATATTATATATCCTTGGCAAATGTAACATCCTCACTGAGATTTACCTAGAAATATGTGATTTTTTAAACTTAAACAACATATAATTTAAATATATTACACCTTGAGAATCTAATCAATGATCATAAAAAATACTCTAAGTATAATAATTATAAATGAGCATGACACATCATACATATTTGATCACTATTATCATAAGAAATACATCAAAATATAAATATAGAAAGTAATTACAATTAACCAGCCATGACTGGTACATACCTACAAACACTACTATCAATATATAATAAGTAATTATAACTCATCATGTTAATTTTTCAATAATAAATACCATACAATATACATATATAAGATACAAGGCTTTACAAAGCATAATTTACCAGACTCTAGTATCTGTGGTAATCTCAAGTGTCATCTCAAAAGTAGTACTACTATGGGGATGGAGAATATCATCCGAGTGCTTTTTCACACCAATCACAGACTAATGGTCCCCACATAAATCCCTATAAAAGAGTGGCCCTCCTTTACATATGAGTAGACAATGATGGCATGAGAATCCAAAGAGACAAGCTAGTACTTGTGTGTTGTATAATTCTTTAAACTAAACATGCAGTGTATCATAAAGAAATTCATTCTACTCAAGATATCACATAAACATGTAAATCATACTCATGAAATGATAATGTCTCACTTAACATTACTTTGGTCAAAGTTTTCAACAATTTAATGATTTAAGGATCAGTCAAATTCATACACACCACTTGATCAGATTACCTTTATTTGGCATTGTGATGTTAGTAAGCTAGCAAAGTCCATCTCAATACTTACTCAATATCAACAATGTAAGATTTGGTTAACATAATATAACTAATAGATTCATACATATTTCATCCTATCATAAATCATAAACATTATAAGTACAAGATTAATCTAAATACATACATTTATTCCATCAAACGTATGAATAAATCTCACAACATTATTTAACATGAAATAATAGAAATAATAACTACAATTTATACCAGCTGGGTATAATATACATCTAAACTATAATTTTAAAATAGTTTCCTAATATAATTCACTCTATGATAATCCATATTATCATAGTCATAGTGTTCTTAAGCACAACTACTAATTACCATAACCAGTCATAATAAAGTAGCATAAATTAATGGAAGTATAAGCTTTTGTTTAAACAAGTAGTTATAACAAAGAAAGTTGCAGTGCTCATGAAACATATAATATTCCATTCTAGCACTTGTTATAATTGCAAGGGGGTTGTATGCATGTATTAATAAGATTCTACTATACAAAAATCTATACTATAGCTTAAAACCACTAAAGGAACTATAATTAGAGGAATACACCCCTATGTACAAGTATAAGCTACTAGGCATATGTATACATATATTCTCTTTAAGCATACTTTTAATTAATTCGTATCATATTATAGTAATATATCCACACTACGTATTTTGTTTCACATGTTGCATATGATAAGTTATCCCATGCATATCATAAGTTTAATATAAAAGACTATGTTTGATCTTTATATGCTTCATATGCTTCATCAAGGCTATTTTATGATTTTTAGTATACTATCACTACCTATATGCAAGTATAAAGAAACTTAACCATTTCAAAATATATATGATAAGCCATATGACTATGCCCGTAAACTAAGTTCAAAGCTTATATAACATCCCTAATAATACAACCCTTACTCATAAATATATAATAGGCAACAATGGGGTTTATTTATTAAGTTTATATTTATTAACAATGACAATAGTCTTCTCTTTTTTTAGCATTATCCCTAGTCCTATTACTCTCATATTATATTTTATGGATAATACCTCAACTTATCTAAAATGTTGGGTGTTTAAAAAAAATTAAGAGTTCAAACTTGAAATTGGGAATATCCTGCTATCTACTAAACTCTATTTTATTATGAGTTACTAAGTTCATTGTGACAACACGTATGCTATACTAATGTTATTAATATCTAACTGTAATTAATGTAATATAATTCCCTCATTTTGAAATATACGACTATAAAGTATATCATAACATCATATCAAATCCACATATTTTTGGGTTTAAACTAAGAAAATATATTCAACTCCTATATAACACTATACATTAAGGCACAACTAAGCTCAGATCACCCAAATTGCCTGGCAAAAATAATAACATAGTTCATTATCTACATGCATATCAATGTATTTGATGTGTGTATATCCAAAATAATATGTAGTTAAAGGTTGTGTCACAATTATAGATCCAAGGTATATATCACAACTACACCACATCTCAGATTTGAACATTTTTACTAATGTGTCACTCATATATAGCTCGATGTATATTTAATATTCTATCTTTTACTCATTTTTGTTGACTATTCAATTTAAGAATATAAATTCATTTTTATAATGCTAAATAAAAATTCTCATATTTATAAATCTGATTATATATACTAGATCGGGTATGATATATAAAGCGATTTAACTTTCTACATATAGTTCATTCACTGCTTAATTCCTATTATATAAATATACAAGTCATTACACTCTCTACCATGTATAAATACAACTAGTTTTCCATTTTACATAGTTTTGGATATCCTATATTTCATAATTCAAAATTATAATCTTTTTCGATGTTCAATCCTGATACCACATGTATTGTTCTATTCATGTAATATAATAATTATTATTAGTAGATAATAATATGTATGTTTGATAATATACTCTTTCAAATCTACTTTAAAACCAATTATTATATATAAATATCACTATATAATACCCTATTAAAATCAAATCATTATAGATATTCATATAGATTCAACAAATATCTAGTTCACTCTTCACATTATAATTACCATATAAGTTTGAGTAATTTTTAACATTTGGTTCGACCTCTATATATATATAAGTCTGAGAATATATATATATATATATATATATATATATATATATAAATATATAACCATCATATTTGTAATTACAAATTTAGACAGACACATATGTATACAATTTAGGTAAATAAAAATAATCTAAATACATTGCCTACCTGATTGGGAATGCCCTATTGTACTTTGTTCCCCTCTTATCCTTCTTTTATCCTCTTCCAATCTCTCTTCCACTGTGTTGCTTTCCATTTTTGCTCTGTATGGTGCACCTCTCTTTTTGTTATCTCAATATATTCTTTCTTATTCTCTTAACATGAAAAGGACGTAGCTTTTCTCCTTGGAGATTTTCCCTTTATTTTAATTTTTTTATTTATTTTCATTATTTTTAACAATATATTTCTTTATGTTTTTTGTAAATTTAAACCTTTTCATTTCTCTTTATTTATTATTATTTTTTTAAATTTTCTTCCCTTTTATTTATTTTAATATTTTATTCTCTTTTTCCTATTTTTTCCTCTTAATTATAAATTCTTGTATTTTATTTATTTTATCACTAATTACAATAATCAGTATTTTTACTAATTAAATTAGCACTTGAAATGTCATAATGACTTAATGATAAATTCATTAGTCTATAAATCCAAATTTGTTCTAATTACAAAAACCATAAAACATTAATAGACATACACACAAATCACACAATATGAATTCCATAAAACCATTTAAACTATGATATCAACCATGAGAAAACAATTCTAGATGCACACAACATTATACACACTAGGTTAATCATTTCATGATGCATCTAACATGTGCTAGCTAAGGTGGTGTGTGTAGGTTTCTAGCCAATTTCTCTATCATCCCCCAACAAATCCATATACATCACCCTATTCGATGATGCTCTCCCTTTGTCACACTCTGAGGGATGAGTTCTCCTACATCAAACTCACAACAAGCACATATTTAGACCATAACATCATGATATACATACATCATAAAATATAGCTGAAATAACAAATCAACATGATCATAATGTAAATATATACACTATAGCTAACTCATAGCAATGTATCACATAACTTAAAAAATATCCAACTGTCCCATAACAACATCTATCTCAAAGCTTAGTTAAAAATAACCAAATCAAATTTCTAACTATAAATATCCTTGAGTAATAAAGTAAGTTTGCTTAATGAAGAATCAAGATGTAATAATAAATTCTAGGGGCATGATACTCATTTAACTCAAGTTTATTAAAAAAATTTAAAGTATAAAATACTCAAATTTGAAAACTTCAAAGTTTCAAAATTTCAAAGTGGAAAAATGCATGATACTTGTTCATTTTAAGAAAGTTATTTGAGCAATGCAGTCATGATGGGGGATTGGATATTCTTCATTTTCTTTCAATCATGAAAGATAGAATATAGATCTATTTACAATAGTGTGGTTTAAATTTATGTGGCTGTTGTATGTTCAAGTCTAGTGACAATCAATGGCCTTGGCATCACTTCTAGAGAACCTAGCATGGTTACACCTTTTTAGATTATTATATTAGGTATTGCTCGCTATTTTTAAGAGTTGGAATAATGAAAATTTATAACTAGATTGATTATTAGTTTTTCAAATTGGGAATTGATCACTCTCAAATCATCATTGGTTTAAATTATCCAAGTGATTCAATAAAGGGGCATAGTTATCCATCATTAACTACAAGTTATATGGAAAATTGGTTTCATTTACGTACAAGTGTACTTATTCCTTGCTTTCTTTTCAAAATTTAAATTAAAATACACAAAATTTGTGTAATATTTAAAATACACAAATGACTACTTTATGAGCTATTGTATGGTTTGCTAAATTGAGTGCCTTGTACAATTTAAGTATCCACTCAAATACAAAGTATATTGTGCACATGTAGGTTTAATTATTTCTCATTTACTCTAGCAATTTAATTACAAGAATAAGTGGTGGGGGGGAGGTAATGTAGACACATAAATTTGGTCACAAGTACTTGACAAAGATAATTACTAACACATTCTAAACCACATGACTTACAGACAAATACAAGACTCTTACTCACCATTCCTCTAAGCCATTTATCTATATACTGAATCAACCCTTTATTTGTTGCTATTACTACACAAAACTTCTAATGTCAAATTATCAAGCTATATAAAATCATAGTTAGACTATATCCAACACATGACACCTCTCCTTAATCCTTCTAGGCAAGTGCATGCTAAGCATACAAGAGAGCATTGTACTCCTATCCACTTATAATGACTATGTCTCATGCTAAATAATGATTAGTTTCTAAAATCCAAAACATCTTTTGGGTCTTCCTGCACATTTCACATGGTTAACTAAAGGAAATTATCAAAAGGTTTACCTAAATATATGTCAAAATTCACTCATTATCCCCTTATGGATTTCACTATTCTCAAGCTTACATAGTTTTACACATTGATAAAATATTACCTGTTATTTACAAATTCAAGGTCACTCATAAAGTGTAACATAAGTCAAGCCAATATATCTTCAAATAAAATCAAGAGTGGTCATTATTAATTATCAAAGCTAGTTTTTAGCTACATATATATAGTCAAAGGAGTATAATTACAAATTAACTCTAGGTGGGAGAATTATGTTGGCTGGACACTCTTTGAAGTATTGGATACATAGGCATCAATTAATCATCAAGGGGGTGAATCAGGTCAATATAGCCTGTTACACTCCCCTCTTTTTCTTGTAGGTTTTCAAGATATCAAAATGCCTTTAGGGTTTTAAAGTCAAGATAAGACAAATAATGATTTCTACATGAAGAAATCTTAAATTTAATATCTAAAATTAATCAATATTCATAAGCGTAATAGGTGAAATAATTAATTTTTAAGCACAGTCAACCAAGATAAGTCCACAGTCAACATATAAGAATACACTATGTTATTATCCACTTATTATGTTCATGTCTAAAGATATGTTTTGCTTCGACCTTTAATCTGTCACTTCCAAAAATTCTCTCTATATTTTCCTATGTATCACATGTCAAGGTCAATAGGGATAAGTTAATAATAAATGGATTAGAATTCATTTCATTGTCATCCACTTAAATTACACCTATCTAGATTCAAATTTTGATTTTGTGCATATCCCTGAACCTGTATAGTGACCTCTTTTACTAATTTTCACTGTCTGATATATAAAATAATTAACAAAGATGTATGTGAAATCCAAGTGTATTTATTTTTAGTACTTTAAAAAAATAACAACTTTTCATATTCAATAATTTGTCAAAATTAGAATAGTTGAATATTGTATATGTTTACCATTTTGATATTATCTAGTTTTAAACCTATTAGAACACATTAAAAATTTATTTATTTTATCAAAAATATGGTAAAATAATGATGCAGATGTATCTAGAAACTGACCCTATTATGGATGGAAATACACACTTACCTCTACCAAATACCCAACTCTAATATTTTCTTATACTCTATCTTGGATTCTGAACCTCATTGAAGACCTCTATTCTTCTTCTTTATCCTTTTTATCTCTTTGCCTATACTGAGCTTCCAAGTTCTTTCTTGAACATTCACTCCTTATCTCCTTGAATACACTTCAATATTCTTTCTCCCTATATTCTCTTTATCTTCTCACCACCTTAACATTACTTTCAATCTATGCATATCCACTTTCCATATCTCATTCATTCTAATTGCTTCTATCTTGCTTCACACACTTGGTTCATAAGACCAAAGGCCTCAATTTTTATTCTTAGCTCCTAAAATTCACTCTAATACTTATACAACCATCTACATACTTATTTACATCCCCTTTCAACACTCCAACCAAACCTCATAACCTCCAAGACTCAATTCTCTACTAATCCTACTTTCCTTCTTTTGGCACCTTTATCATAATAGCCTTAATCTCTCTCTAGTAGCCTTTTCCCACTAATTTCAATTGTACGAACAAGATCAGATATTAATTGAATATCTAAACTAATTTTCAGACAAAATCTATCCTCCACCTTCTCTCAAATAAGTTTCTTGGCTCAATTCCACTTGGTGATGCACTTTCTAGTCCTTGTTTAGACCTAATTATGTCTCTTTACCCATGTTTTGCACATAATCAACTTATATTGTACACTTCCATACCATACCATAATACAAATATCAAAATATCTTAGGGTAATTTAAAACCCAACTATCGACCAAATTTCATAGGTTTATGACAGTGGAATCTCTTACAATTTCAAATGTCAATTTTAGTTCCTAAACCCTAGTTCAGGGTTTACCTTGACTATTTAAACCTAAGAAGGAAAAAAAATGTGTTTAAATGTTCAAAATTATTTTCATATTTATCTAATGATTGGAAATTTTCTATACTAACTTATCACATGTTCTTGAATATATAAATCCTTTGAAAGAACCTTTGTCACTTAACTTGGGCAAAATTTTGAGTTGACTGTGTGTAATTTCATAGTCAACTATCCTTGAAAAAATGTTTAATTTTCTAGCTCAAAGGCTCATTAAATTTGAAAGTACAAGTTTATAAGGCTAATATAAGTTGACAAGGTATTTAATTAACTTATAAAATCTGGTAATAATGATCTACACCCCTTTTTGAAACTCTTTCAAACACCTTTCTTCAACTCATGCAACTCTACCCTTCAAACTTACTCTCCTTGTAGCCCTATCTGACTGAAAATGGGTTAGTAATAAAAAATTACTCACTATTATAACTTGAAAATATGAAAATCACCTTTGTCTTGATAAATTATACCTATGGGTCAATTTTTAGGTCTTAACTCACTCCCTAGGTCCAATTTTCTTCTTTTAGCCCTTTCCTAAGACCTCCTACTAGAAATCCATGCTACATGTATAGTATGGTCCTAAAACCACTTGATTAAATTGGGGAACATCAAAATACACTAGACTACAATTTTTTTTGAATTTTACACAATTGGTTCTCTTAGAAAACTAAAAACCCTAGTTGTTAGGGTTTGTACCAATTGAGTAGGCCGAGAGCAGTCAAAGTGTAATATCTCATTAAAGAAAGGGTTTCAAGGAAAATAAATTATTTTTATAGGTTTTTATAAGTAGAACATAAATTTTCCATTTTATATCCAACACCTAGGCATATCCACATCATATTCATAATTCATATTGGTATTAGTTGTGATCCCAAACATCATTGTCTCTGTGGGTGGAAATCCTTTGGTGTTATAAGTTAACTTTTCTCATGATCATCTTAGATGTTAGTATAGAATCCATGTCATTTTGAGATTCATGATTTTCTCTTCAATTTCCTATGTTTGATCAAGTTCACATAGACAAGTAACCAACTTCATGATTTGGGGGTCTAGGATTGAGCCACATGATGCATATCCCACTACTTAAAGTAACACAAGGATTCCCTCTAAAAATTACACTCTATAACCTTTATGTGAGTCTATGACTTTGTGTCCTAAGGATACAACTTAATTTAACTAATTTCAGTCAAAAATAAGGTCATACTCATCAATGTGAAAGCTTTCCTCAACCATATATCATTCACAACACAAGAATCTCAGTCTAGTCTTACTATATTATACAGACAGAGAACAGGGTTTTGATTATTTTTCACCACTAATAATATCCAAACCTCTCAATAATATTATTCAAACCTTATATGAATTATTAAAACCTTTATGTGTCATTATTGAATCAAACAAGCTTCATATCAAGGAAAAACTCAGTTTATAGGGTGCTAAATTGCAAACAATGCTAACAGTGAATAGAGGTTAACACAACAAGGAAACAAATTTAAACTTACTATGTTTTGAAAATTATATAGGTCAAAATAAGGAATCCCTAACAAGTCACACATTTTATATCTTCTTTTTCTCTATGGGAGTCTTTTAGAAAAGAACCAAATGCTTTGTTTGCTACTGAGCCAATTGTATACTCTCATACATTGAATGACAGACCTATCTGTCTTCTCCAAAAGAGTTTATTTATACTATAAATATTGGTTAATTATATCAAATAAAGTATTAAATATATCACAATAATTAAAATAAACACATTTTTATGTTGCTCACCATATGGAATAACCAAACAAGCAAATTCTCTGTTCACAATCATGCAATGACAATGTATTCAGAATTTCAACAATACAATCTTATTTATTCATCAAGTCCTGTTGATTATAATCCCAACCCTTCTCTTATACAAATTAATTACATAAAAAAAACCTCAAAAAAAATTCTACCTCCTTTTCCAAGAAGTTTAACTGATTCTTGGAGCTATTCCCACGTTGGTTCCTTTTGAAAGTACCTTGCATTTTGTATGTTTTAACAATATAACTAATGTATGATCATGACCTATAGACTAAAGAGATATTTAGAACCTTTTTAAAATTATTAATACCTATATGACACATAATAAACATGTTTTACAACTTGACCAACTTATACAATGCATGGAAACTCATAATAAACATGTTTTAAAGCTTAGAAAATTCAAATTTTCAAATGTGGTAGTTTTGGAGGGAAACTCCATAATTCAAATTTTGTGCCACTTGTGCAAACCTAGATCAATCCTATGACTTCATTAGGACATATTACATCTAAAATACACCTAAAATACATTTAAATCCAAAATTGGAACTATTTTTCTATCCACAAGGATGCCCCTACATCATACTACCAAGCTGAAGAAATTTTATCATATATGTCAACTTGGTGTTTGGTCCTCCTTAATTGCATTATACCTCCTAATGTAAAGTTACTACTGTTACTTGGATATTTTATAGGTGAACATGTTCCTAGGCCCCATAATTAGGCCTCTTTTGGTTGTTTCTCTTTAATAGTGTGCATGTACATGCCATAAACTTGTTAAAGAAAACATTGCTGTTGTCTTTTGCTGCCTGCTAGAAATGTGCATACCATGCTTCTTCTTCTAAATTTTGATCCATTGAAAACTTCCTTCCATATATCAATAATTCTATAAATTTTTATCCTTCATCCTTCACCCATTCTCCTTTCTTGGTACACTCAATCTCATACATATCAAATTTTGAGTCCTTGCTTGTCATTTGTTTGCATAAGTGTTTAATTTGATGCCATATACCATCTTCATGACTGCCCTCTATCTCCTCTATACACAAGGACTATTTTTTATCATCTAAATTTTCATGTTCTTGAATTAAAACTTTCATACTATTGTCTTCAATTGACTATCCTTCTTGGACCTGTTGTATATTTTCCATCTCTTTCTCCACTCTTTCCTTTTCAAAACTTGCTTTCATGCTTTGGAGTTTGCCTATCATGCCTTCTATGAGTTCAAAAATATAAATGTTTTCCAAATGATGAGATAAACTTGAAAATAACTCATTCAAAAACTTAATTGAATAAGTGTTACTTGGAATAGGCTCACATTCAACTTGGGTTACCTCAATCTTCTTGGGTTGTTCATCCATCTTCACTTCTTCATCTTGTTGTTGCACCAATTCCTTATAACCTACAACCAATACCTTATAAAAGAAACCAAGTAATTTTTCATCATGTTTCAAAGGAAATAATTAATACTTGACTCCCTTATGCTCCAAGGAATATGTATTCTTCACCCCATCATGACTAGTTGACCTATTAACATACCAAGCTCTTCCTAGTAATACATGGAAAACATCTATGGAGATGACATCACACATCACTTGATCCCTATATGTTCCAATATAAAAATCTACTAAGAATTGTTCATTAAAAATCACACTATATCCTTTTTGAATCCAAGAAAATTTTTAAGGTGTAGGATGAGGTAATATCTTGAGACCAAGTTTACTTACCTTCTCATTTGAAACCAAGTTGTCTTGTCTACCTGAATTTATTATCATTTTGAAACATTTACCATGAGACTTACATGTTGTCCTGAAGAGTGTTCTTCATTATGTAACCTCTTTCCTTTTGGTAGCTTCAACAATGTCCTCCTCATCAAGAGTGTCTCTCCTTCTTCAAGTGCTACCATATGTGAATTTGAACCAACATTTTCTTCCTCTATGGGATGAACCACTTTATTTCTACTCTCATTCCTATAACTCCTTTCTTATTGCCCCTCTAGACAATCCCAATACTTATGGCCTACATACTTATTGTATTTAAATCATTTTCCTATGAAACCACTTGTTCCTCTTCCTATATATACATCTCCACCTCTATATTATGGTCTCCTACCTCTATAACCACCTTTTGGTTGTGTTTCATGTCTTTTTCCACTACTTTCACCTTACTCATATCCATGCTTTCTATCATACTCTCCTTTTCCTCTCACTTGCTTGCCTCTTCCTCTTGATTGCTATGTATGCCTTCTTTCCAACTTCTCTTCAACTTTCAAGGCTGCTTGGTATGCTTCCTTAACTGATTTCAAGGTCAATATATTGATCTCATCTTATATGGAGCACTTGATACCATTCAAATACCTTGCTACCTTCTCATCATCTTTTTCCAGGTGTCCTATCTTGATTGTCAATCTATGAAACTCTTTGGTATATTCCTTCACTAAATGATCATTTTGTCTAAAATTATGAAACATCCTAAAAAAATATGTGTGATAATCCTTAGGCATGAACTTTGCCTTCATCTTCACCACCATCCTATCCAATGACTAAATTTTGGCTTTACTTCTTCTCCTTCTCTCTTCTTAGAATCCATCCCACCACAAAGAAGCATGTACTCTGAATCTTGTGATTGAAAAATTATATTTATTAGCATCATCCACCTCTTGATACTCAAAATACTTATCCATGGCTGCTATCCAATCCACCAACTCATCTACATTTAGATTGCCTTCATACATGGGCACATTTAGCTTTGGTTCAGAGCCCATCTTCATCATGGCTTTGATCAATATTTCCTCCATTATATCTTCTCTTTCTTCCTCCTCTTTTTCTCTAGGAGCTTCCTCTTCTCTATCACTATCATCATCAGCTATGACCCTTCTTCTTTGAGCTATCTCCATGGCTATCATTCTAGCCTGTATTTTCTTCATTTCAATGACCAAATTGGCCACATTTTGTTGCATTCATTGTGATTCTATAGGTTGCCTTTGTATTTATACCATATTTTCCTTTTCACCTTATTCTCTAACTATCCTTATGCTTTGATACTAAAATGTTTCAGATCTTGCATAAATTTCTTTCTCTACTCCTTGAACAAAAGTTTATTTTTCTAGCTCAAAGGCTCATTTACTATGCAAGCACAAGTTTATGAGGCTAATATAAGTTGACAAGGTAATTAATTATATTATAAAATATGGTAATAATTATCTACACCCCTTTTTAAAACCCTTTCAAACACCTTTCTTCAACTCATGCAAGTCTGCCCTTCAAACTTACTCTTCTTATAACCTTATCTAACTGCAAATGGGTTAGTACTAAAAAATTACTCATTATTATGACTTTAAAATATTAAAATAACCTTTATATTGATAAATTACACTTGTGGGTCAAATTTTATGTCTTAACTCACTCCCTAGGTCCACTTTTCCTCTTTAGCCCTTTCAATTAGACCTTTTTAGCCCTTTCTTAAGACCTCTTACTATAAATCCATAATACAGGTATAATATAGTCATAAAACAAATTTATTAATTTGGTAAACATAAAAATAAACTAGACTACAATTTTATGTGAATTTTCCATTGTTGGTTCTCTTAGAAAACTCAAAACCCTAATTGCCAGGGTTTGTGCCAACTTAGTAAGATGAGAGCAATCAAAGTGAAATATCTCAATCAAGAAAGGGTTTAAAGGAAAATAAATTATTGTTCCAAGTATATATAATCAAAACATAACTTTCCATTTTTATATCCAACACCTAAGACCCCCTATATCGTTCACAACACAAGAATCTCAGTCTGGTCTGATTGTATTCTACATACTGGGAATAGGGTTTAACAGGGTTTTGATTATTTTTCACCACCAAAAATATCTAAACCTATAAATAATATTATTCCCACCTTATATTAATGTTTAAAACCTTTATATGTCATTTTTGAATCAAACAAGTTTCAAATCAATGAAAAATTCAATCTAGAGGGTGTCAAATTGCACATAATGCTAGCAGTGAACAGGGGTTAACACAACAAGGAAAAAAAATTTAAAATTAATATGTTTTGAACCTTATATAGGTCACAATAATTAATACATAAAAACTCACATGGTTTATATCTTCTTGTTCTCCATGGGAGTCTTTGTAGAAAAGAACCAAATGCTTTGTTTGCTATTGAGCCAACTATATACTCTCATGCATTGAATGATAGATCTGTCTGTCTTCTCCAAAAGAGTTTATTTTCAACATAAATATTGGTACCTATATAAAATAAAGGATTTAATAGATAACAACAATAAAAAAACACATTTTCATGTTGCTCACCATATGGAATAATGAAACAAGCAAATTCTCTGTTCATAATCATGCAAGACAATGTATTCAGAATTTCAATAGTACAGTCTTCATTATTCATCAAATCTTATTGATTACAAGCCCAAAAATTCTCCTCTATGAATTAATTACACAATAATAACCTCAAAAACAATTCCACCACATTTTCCAAGAAGTGTAACTAATTCTTGGAGCTATTCCCATGTTGGTTCCTTTTGAAAGTACCTTGAGTTTTGTATGTTTTAACAATATAACTAATATATGATCATGCCCTATAGACTAAATAGATACTTAGGACATTTTTCACATAATTAATACCTCTAGGAAACCTATTAAACATTATTTACAACTTGACCAACTCATACAATGCATGTAACCCTCTTACAAAGCTTAGAAAATTCAAATTTTCAAATATGGTAGTTTTGGAGGGAAACTCCATAATTAAAATTTTGTGTGCCACTTGTGCAAACCTAGATCACTCCTATGAATTCATTATGACCTATTACACCTAAAAAATACATAAAATCCATTTCAATCCAAAATTTTAACTATTTTGGGATCCACAAGGATGCCCCTGCATCATACTACCAAGCTAAAGAAATTTTGCCATATATGTCAACTTGGTGTTTGCTCTTCTTTAATTGATTTGTACCTCATGATGGAAATTTGATGATACCACTTGCCTCTAGTATATTTTAACATATTTTTGGGCCCCATAATTAGGCCTCTTTTTGTTCTTTCTCTTCAATAGTGTACCTACACATGCCACAAACTTTTAAAAGAAAACACTGTTGTTATCTTTTGCTGCTTGCTGGGAATGTGCATACCATGCTTCTTCTTCTACAATCTGATCCATTAAAAAATTCCTTCCATATATCAATACTTCTACAGATTCTTCTCCTTCATCCTTCACTTATTCTCCTTGCTTGGTATACTCGATCTCATACATATCAACTTTTGAGTCCTTACTTGCCATTTACTTGCATAAGTGTTTGATTTGCTATTGCATACCATCTTCATGAATTCCCTCTATCTCCTCTATAAAAAAGGACTATTTTTTATCATCTACATTCTCATTTTCTTTACTTAACGCTTTCATACTATTGTCTTCACTTGGCTATCATTCTTGGACTTGTACATTTTCCATCTCTTTCTCAACTCTATCCTTTTCAAAACTTGCTTTCATGCTTTGGAGTTTGTCTATCATGCCTTCTATGAGTTCACAACTAGAAATTTTTTCCAAATGATGAGATAAACTAGAAAATAACTCATTCATAAACTTAATTGAATAAGTGTTACTTGGTGTAGACTCACATTCAACTTGAGCTGCCTAAATCTTCTTGGGTTGTTCATCCATCTTCACTTCTTCATCTTCCTACTGCACCAATTCTTTATAATCTACAACCAATACCTTAGAAAAGAAACCAAATACTTTTTCATCATGTTTCAAAGGCAATAATGAATTCTTGACTCCCTTATGCTCCAAATAATATGTATTCTTCACCCCATCATGACTAGCTGACTTGTCAAACTGCCAAAGCCTTCCTAGTAATATATGGTAAACATCCATGAGGATGGCATCACACATCACTTGATCCCTATATGTTCCAATATGAAATATACTAAGAATTTTTATTCACAAGTAGACTATATCCTTTTTGAAGTAAATAACTTTTTAAGGTGCAGGATGAGGTAATATCTTGAGACCAAGTTTACTTACCATCTCATTTGTAACCAAGTTGTTTGTGCTACCTGAATATATTATCATCTTGCAACATTTACCATGAGACTTGAATTTTGTCCTAAAAAGTTTTATTCATTGTGTATCCTCTTTTGCTTTGGTGGATTCATCAATTTCCTCATCAAGAGTGCCTTTCCTTCTTTAGGTGATACCATATGTAATTTGAACCAACACTTTCTTCCTCTATGGGCTGAACCACTTGATTTCTGATCTCAGTCCTATAACTCCTTTCTTTTTTCTCCTCTGGACAATCCCAATACTTATGGCATTCATACTTATTGTATTTAAATCATTTTCCTATGAACCCACTAGTTACTCTTCCTATAGATGCATCTCCACCTCTATAGTATGTTTTCCTACCTCTATAACTACCTCTTGGTTGTGTTTCATGTCTTTATCCACTACTTTCACCCTCCTCATATGCATGCTTATTGTCATACTCTCTTCTTCCTCTCACTTGCTTGCTTGTTCCTATTATTTGTTTTGTATGCCTTCTTTCCAACTTCTCTTTAGATTTTAAGGCTACTTGGTATGCTTCCTCAACTGATTTCAAGGTTAGTATATTGATCTCATCTTGTATGGAGAACTTGAGATCATTCAAATACATTGTTACCTTCTCATCTTCTTCTTCATAGTGTCAAGTCTTGATTGTCAATTTATGAAACTCTTTGGTATATTACTTCACTAAATGCTCTTTTTGTCTAAGATTATGCAACTTCCTAAACAAATATGTGTGGTAATCCTTAGGCATGAACTTTGCCTTCATCTTCACCACCATCCTATCCCATGAATAAATTTTGTCTTTACTTCTTCTCTTTCTCTCTTCCTGGATTCCATCCCACCACAAATAATCATGTCCTCTCAATCTTGTGACTATAAATTTCACTTTCTTAGAATCATCCACCTTCTCATACTTGAAATACTTATCCATGGCTGCTACCCAATCCCCCAACTCATCCACATTTAGATTACCTTCATACATGGGCACATCTAGCTTTGGTTTGGAGCCCATCTTCATCATGGATTTGATCAATCTTACATCCGTTCTATCTTCTCTTTCTTCCTCATATTATTCTCTATGAGCTTCCTCTTATGTATCAATATCATCATCATCTATGACCCTTATTCTTTGATCTATCTCCATGGTTGTCATTCTAGCCTGCATGTTCCTCATTTCAATGACCAAATTGGCCATATTTTGTTGCATTCTTTGTGATTCTATGGGTTGCCTTTGGCTTACTACCATATTTTCCTTTTAAACTTATTATCTAACCATCCTTACACTCTGACACCAAAATTATGTAGATCTTGCACAAATTTCCTTCTTTTTTCACCTTAATATCTAACCATCTTTACGCTTTGATACCAAAATGATGCAGAGCTTGCACAAATTTCCTTCTCTACTCCTTGAACAAAAGTTAACTTTTCTAGCTCAAAGGCTCATTGACTATGAAATTAAAAGTTTATAAGGATAATACAATTTTAAAAATTACTTAATTATCTTATAAAATCTTGTAATAATGATCTACACCCTTTTTTAAAACTCTTTCAAACACCTTTCTTCAACTCATGTAACTCTGCCCTTTAAACTTACTCTTCTTATAGCCCTATCTGAATGCAAATGGGTTAGTACTAAAACTTACTCACTATTATGACTTTAAAATATTAAAATCACCTTTATATTGATAAATTACACCTTTTGGTCAAATTTTAGGTCTTAACTCACTCCCTAGGTCCACTTTTCCTCTTTTAGCCCTTTCCTAAG
This sequence comes from Torreya grandis, assembly GCA_037957365.1. Classification (NCBI taxonomy): domain Eukaryota; kingdom Viridiplantae; phylum Streptophyta; class Pinopsida; order Cupressales; family Taxaceae; genus Torreya; species Torreya grandis. The sequence goes on along the minus strand of JARHVA010000053.1, from coordinate 6,050,844 downwards.
ATCTCCTGCTAGAAATCCATAATAGATGTATAGTATAGTACTAAAACCACTTTATTAAGTTGGGGAACATCAAAATACACTATAATACATTTTTTTGTGAATTTTCCATGATTGGTTCTCTTAGAAAACTCAAAACCGTAGTTATTAGGGTTTGTGCCAATTAAGTAGGTTGAGAGCAATCAAAGTGCAATATCTCAGTCAAGAAAGGGTTTCAAGGAAAATAACTTGTTTTTACAGGTCTGTATAATTAAAACATAACTTTTACCTTTAATATCCAACACTTAATACCCCCTATATTGTTCACAACATAAGAATCTTAGTCTGGTCTGACTGTATTCTATAGACTGGGAATAGGGTTTAGCAGGGTTTTGATTCTTTTTCACCACCAACAATCTCAAAAACTCTCAATAAGATTATTCCCACCTTATATGAATTCTTAAAACCTTTATATGCCTCTTTTTAATCAAACAAGATTCAAATCAAGGAAAAACTTAGTCTATAGGGTGTCAAATTACACACAATGTTAGCAGTGAACAGGGGTTAACTCAAGAAGGAAAAAAAATTAAACTTACTATATTTTTAAATTTATATAGGTTAAAATAAGGAATACATAAAAACTCACACATTTTATATCTTCTTTTTCTCCATGGGAGTCTTTGTATAAAATAACCAAATGCTTTGTTTGCCATTGAGCCAAATGTATACTCTCATGCACTAAAATGATATACCTGTCTATCTTCTCCAAAAGAGTTTATTTTCACCATCAATATTAGTTACCTCTCTCAAATAAAGGATTAAAGAGATCAAAAAATTAAAAAAAATAAATTTTCATGTTGCTTACCATATGGAATAACCAAACAAGCAAATTCTTTGTTCACAATCATGTAATGACAATGCATTTAGAATTTCAACAATACAGTCTTCTTTATTCGTCATCTCCTGTTGCTTACAAGCCCACCCCTTCTCCTCTAAAAATTAATTACACAAAATAACCTCAAAAACAATTCCACCACCTTTTCCAAGAAGTGTAACTGATTCTTAGAGCTATTTCCACGTTGGTTCTTTTTGAAAGTACCTTGCATTTTGTATGTTTTAACAATATAACTAATGTATGATCATGAAATATAGACTAAAGAGATACTTAGGACCTTTTTCACAATATTAATACCTATAAGACACATATTAAACATGTTTTACAACTTGACCAACTCATATAATGCATGGAACCCTCTTACAAAGCTTAGAAAATTCAAATTTTCAAATGTGGTAGTTTTGGAGGGAAACTCCATAATTCAAATTTTGTTCCACTTGTGCAAACCTAGATCACTCCTCTGACTTCATTAGGACCTATTACACCTACAAGACACCTACAAGACATTGAAATCCAAAATTGGAACTATTTTGGGATCCACAAGGATGCCCCTACATCAACTATGATGATTGAACAGGGACTGCATGACTCCTATATACCTTCTTAACATGTTGATCTCCTATTGGATGCATTTATTTGTCAGTTTACTCAAATTATTGATTTGACTTTATATGCAAACATGATCTCCTATAGGATCTAAACATTATAATTTATTAAATATATATTCAAAAAATTTGACGTTGCATAGAGATCCTAAAGAACATTGAAAATATAACTTACCAATATATATATGTAGTCAACCAACCTTCCATAGAGTCTTCTCATCTCATAATGCAAACTCAATCATATTGGAAAAAGAATATAGGAAACACAAGTAACAGATAGTTTGAAAAACTAAGTAACTTTATATTCATTTTATTGGGGTTAACAATCATTCAACCTCGAATCCATCCCCCAAAATTGACTCTTAGAAAAAACATTTACAAATTCTATATATCCTATAACTCCTCTAAGGGTTCTTGATTCCCTCCAAGAATGTTGAGAGGATCATAACCACCCTACTCCTATCACACCTATAATAATGCCTCATTATGTGACTCAAGTATGTAGTGAAATAACATTGAATCCTTATAAATCCCAATACAAACATTTAACTACTAATTACCTTCTTTCCAATGTCCAAAATATTTTAGAATAGTCAAAGTCTATTTTATTTTGATAAAAAAAAATACATTTACATAGCTTTATTTATACACAAATATACACTCATAATAGTTCCTATAAAATAATAATGATAAAACCAAAAACAATATAATCTCCCAAATATAAATCATAAGTTACAATTACTAAATTTAAAATATTTATAAGATTAACTAACCTAAATAATCTATTGATCTATCTACGGTAACTAACTATATTACAAACAACTATGAGTAATTAATATTAATCATTATTTAATAATGGTGAATTAATCACCCTAACATTCCCCCCTTAATTTATCATTATTTCAAGTGAATAGGAGAGAATTTCTCTTAATGCCTTAAATTTTTCCCGCACAATTTCTTTGGTAAAAACATCTGCATGTTTTTGATTTGTCAAGCAATACTAGAGTTGGATGTTATTTTGAACATGTTTGTAGATGAAATGAAATTTCACCTCAATGTGTTTAGTGCATTCATGAAACACTGGATTGCGAACAAATTTCACTACTCCTTCATTGTCTACATGAAGAATTTTTGGTTGATCATGTGGTAATCCAAATCCTTCAAGTATATGTCTAAGCCAAATTGCTTCACAGACAGATCCTCCTGCGATGTGATATTCTAATTTTGTGGAGGACCTTGAAACATGATTTTGATTCTTACTCCCCCATGATATCGGTCCAGATCCCAAAAAGAATACAAATCCTAATATATTTCCTATCATTAATGTTCCCTACATGATCTGAGTTTGAGTATCCTATCAAGAAGTTATCATTCTTATTGTATTCTAGGCCAAAATCCATAGTTCCTATGATGTACCTCAATACTCACTTTACTAATTTCCACTAACTAATCTTAGGCTCTTACATGAACCTTGAAAGATAACTAAAAACATAACTAATGTCTAATCTAGTATATTTTAGGTAAATGAGACTCCCCATCAATTGCCAATATAGAGTTGCATTTACTTATGGTGATGTATCTGCTTGAGACAACTAAAGCCTTATCTCCATAGGTGTGGCAAATGGTTTGCTATCCATCATTTGAAAATTTTTGAGCATTGTTTTGGCATATTTTAGCTGAGATACAAAAATGTGATTTTCTCTCTACCAAATTTCTAAACCAAGATAATAATGCAAAAGCCCAAGATCTATCATGTCAAATGATTGATTTAGATCTTTCTTTGTTGATTCAATCATCTTCATTAAACTACCAATGATGACTAGATCATCGACATATACAACTACAATCACTATCTCCCCCCTTGTTGTTTGATGTAGAGATTTAGATCATATGGACTCCTTTTAAATCAATGTTTTAAGAGATGCTCATCAATCTTGATATACCATGCCCTAGGAGCCTATTTAAGACCATACAATGATTTGACAACTCTATAAACTTTATCTTATTTTCCAAATTTGAAAAAACCTTCTGGTTGAGTCATATAGACTTCTTCCTGTAAGTCCCCATTATGGAAGGCACTTTTCACATCCATTTGATGGACTTTCCATCCAAACTATGTAGCTAGAGCAAAAATCATCCTGATTATTTTGATCTTTATTATGGGAACAAATGTCTCCTCATAGTTGATGACTTATTTTTTAGCATACCCCTTCAAAACCAATCTTGCCTTGTGCTTGTTGAGACTTCCATCTAATTTGTATTTCATCTTGAAGATCCATTTGCATCTGATTGGATTCTTCCCTGGTGAAAGATCTACAAGTTGTCATGTTTTATTTTTTATCAATGAATTATATTTTTCATCTATGACATCTTTCCAAGGTTTCAACTACAGGGATTCCTAAACTATAGAGGGCCTAACAGATTCAACATTTGTATTCATTAAGGCTAAATTGACCTCTGCATGAGCCATACTATGAGTCCTTGGTCAAGTGGTGGATGTGTTTAAAACACCATCTAACTTTGCACCACTGAGTGTATTTGTATACCATTTAGGCATATGTTGATTAGTTCTTGTGGGTGGTAGAGCTGCACCATTATTCCCATCATCATTACTATATTCATTTGGGAGATCACCATCATCAACATTTTCTATGGGACTGATTTATTTATCAGGAACACTTGTAGAATGTAATTTTTCTTCTTTCTTTTCAAAGAATTCAATATCCCTGCTAGTGTATATTTGTTTGGTTTTTGGATCTGTGAGTCTATAGGAAAGTGCTTCTTCTCTACCCTAATAACACACATTTTTTGGCTTTCATATTAAGCTTAATCCATTCTAATTTGGGAGTGTGCATACTTGATTGACATCTAAAAACTTGAATATGTGTTATAGATGGATTTTTCCCTAACCAAGCCTTGTGTGGTGTTACTCTATTAAGTATAGTGGGTACTCTATTGAGTAGATATATGACAGTTTTTGCAGTTTCTACCCAAAACGCCTTTGTCAAGCCTAAGTCATGTATCATACATCACACCATTTCTACAATAGTAAGATTCCTCTATTCAACAACTAGATTTTATTGTGGTGTGTGTAGAGGTGCCATTTGATGATGGATGTTGTTTTCTTGAAAAAAAATGTTTAAGCTCATTACTGGTAAATTCCCCCACCCCCTCCCCCATAATCTATGTGGAGGGTCTTGATGTGTTGACCATAATAATTTTCAATAGCCACTTTGAACTTTTTGAAAGTTTCAAAGGCTTGATCCTTTATTTTTAGATAGTAGATCCATAATTTTATGGAACAATCATAAAAAAAGAGCATAGAGTACTTAAATCTAGCATGGTTAGGTGTCATTGGTTCACATAGATTTGTGTAAACTAGATCAAGTTTACCATTGGATCTATAGGTACTTTTTTGAAATGGAATTCGATGTTGTTTCTCTACTAAGTAATTGTGACATTTGTTTGTACCCTTTTTAAGAGGTGGTAAGCCTCTTACCATGTATTTATGATGGAGTGTGTCAAGATATCATAAATTGATGTGGTTGAATCTCTTGTGCCATAGTTGTGTTGGGTTTGTGTATTTTACTATGAGTGCTTGATTATTTTTTTGAATGAGATCAATTTGAAACATATAGTTTATGTTGGATGCTCACATAATAATTTTGGAATTTTTGGATTTGTATCTGATCAAACATAATTTTGTTCCACCGTTACAGTCAAAGTAAATCTTCAAATTGTGGTCTAAGAGTTGACTTACTAATAAAAAGTTTTTGGTTAATCTAGGTACATAGAAAACATCTACGATTTTACATGTTTGCATGCCTAGGGGTAAGGCAATATTGTCAATTCTTTGCACACTGTATGAGGAATCATCACCCCAAGAAACATGATTTTTATTGGGTGTGTCATTTAATGTGAAAAACCAATATTTTATACCTATCATGTGTTAGGTTACACCCAAGTCAATATACCATATGTCACTTTGTGATATGGATACATCATGGATATCCAAAGAGTACAGGTAGTCATCTTCCTCATCATGTTCTTGTTAAACAATATTGACTTGTTGTTTTGATTTCTTCTACCAAGTTCCCTTTTTATATCTTTGTGACTTAATGAAAGAGATAGGGGATGATTATTGGTTAGTGAACTTTTGACCATTAGAAGATCTTTTTTTATAGGTATTGTACCAACAATCTTTTAGGTCATGTCCTTGATGACCACAAATGAGACATTGTTTCTGTGACTTTCCTCCTGGTAAATTTTGATTTGAATTAGGTTTTGATGAGGATTTGATTATTTTCTTACCTTTTTATTGATGAGAAGCCAATACATGTTCTTCTTGTTTATCATGAGTGTTGAAAGATTCTTCTTATTGAAACATATTTACCAATTTTTCAAAACTCAATTTTTGTTCTATGACAGTCAAAGTGGTCATAAAAATCTAGTATGAGGGTGAAATGCTCTCAATACAATATGTACAAGAGAGTCATCTAAAACTATCTCACCCAACGATTGAAGTGATGCCCTTAGTGTTGCAATACATCTTAAAAAGGCCTCCACTATTTCTCCTGATCTCAATTTGAGAGAGTGGAGTTAACTTTACAAATGTAGAATAATGCTCTCATTTTGGGTTCATATATATTTTAGAGCTTATCTTAAGCTTCCTTAGCTATTTTGGCTTCACAGATGTGTGGTTAAACTTCATTCGATACTCCAAACATGATAATAAACTTAGCCTTTTAATTGGTTTTGTCAAATTTACATTGTTGATCAATGTCTATGGCATGTCAGGTGTATGAGCCATCTACGACAGACCAAATTTGTTCAAGTTCTAGTTGTCTTTAGAGTTTTGTCTTCTAGGCAGAGTAGTTGTCACCTTTGAGTAATTATGAATCTAACAAAAATAATTTTGGAGTTTGTACAACCATTATCAAGACTGTATGTGATAGATTATTCCTTATCACTCTAGGTATACAAGTCTCCCTTTCTATATACTATTAGAATGATATACCAAACCTTTCTTTATATGTGCCCTTCCTTTATACTTATTAGTATGGAGAAGAAGCTCACCCTTTATATATACCTGGCAGTATGAGAAAGAGGCATAAACATAAGGGAAAGAATATGATACTTGGTACCTAGATAGTACTAAAAAGGGTTCATCCAATCATTAACACTTGCTTAGATGGATTTCCACATATGCATGTGTAACTTTGCTATATAATTAGAAATACCACCAATCAGAATTCATGCCCTTCGATTGAAACAAATGGGTAGATGAAGGGAAGGCTATGAGTGAATGTGCCTTATTTCTCCCCAATGGTTTAAAGGCTTGATGACCAAATGCCGTTATTGCAGTTATGTTAGGTTGTGTATGTAGTAACTCAAGTATGATGACATTACCTGTAAATGTGAGTCAGAGACATAGATATGACCAAACACTGTGTCAAGTTTTAAAAACTCGTGATTTTGTGTAATATGCAATACAATTACAATATTTTGCAAAATGAAATTTACAATGTTTTTCAAAAAATTAAAATTTACTTGTTTTTCATTTTTGGGCTCTTTGGGTTCTTTTCGGCAATTTTTTTAACTTTGCCTTTTCCCCCTTTTTTAAAAATTTTTAGTACATTTACTTCTAATTTAGTTAGTTATAACTAAATTTAGTGGATTTACCAAAGTGGAGGTATTGGTAAATTTTTTTCTAAAAAATATTTTTGCGGGATTTGAACCTCCCACTTATCCTCTACCAAAAACATTTCCCACCAACTCACCTATGCATTATTTCAATAATATATATATATATATATATATATATATATATATATATATATATATATATATAAAGGCTATTAATTCTGATTTTTCTTTAAACCACCCTCCCACCTAATACCATGGATTTTTATTTAAGTGGTTTTAAAAAAAATTGTAGCAAAATAATTTTATCTTTGGCGGTTTTGAGAATAAACATGGAATTTTAGGCAAATAAGTGGTGGTATTGAGGATTTAATGGTAGTTGGGTGCTTTAATTGGAAACTATGAATTTATAAGCTCTAGATTTTGAATACAAACTAAAACAAAAATATGTCCAACCTTTTTTTAATGTAGTCTTAGCCTGAAAAATGCCACTCCCCACTTTGGCTATTTTTTTAAAAACGTAGCCTTTGCTCCTCTTTTGGAACACCAAGCCTTTTTTTTAAAATGCCACTCCTCCACAGAGCATGTCCAACACAATATAATAAATGCTGATTTTATTGGGCATGTCCAACACAATATAATAAATGCTGATTTTATTGGCTTTGGCATCAAATAAATCAGTCTGCTCTATCTCCTTTCAACGTCCTCCAATAAAAATATTAATATATTAAATATCAGATATTAATATAAATTAATATCAGAATGGAAGTCAGAAATGATTTTTCAAATGCCTTTCTTCAATGATTTCATAGATCTTCTACACTTTTTTTCAGCTTCTATCGATTTCTAGATTTGGTGTGGGAGTGCACAGGATTCTCCTCACACAATGAAGCTCCATCAACTTTGAGAGAGCTTGAGCTTCTCTTCTTATATAGGTTCAGAGATCTCCACGAAGCTCTGATACCAGCTATTTTAGAATAATCAAAGTATATTTTATTCTGATAAAAAATACATTTATAGAGCTTTATTTATACACAAATATAAGCTCATAATAGTTCCTATAAAATAGGAATGATAAAACCAAAAATAATATAATCTACCAAATATAAATCGAAAGTTACAATTACTAACTTTAAAAGTTTTTTTAGATTTACTAACCTAAATAACCTACCAATCTATCTATGGTAACTAACTATATTACAAATAATTATGAGTAATTAAATATTACTCATTTATTTAATAATGGTGAATTAATCACCCTAACACAAAATACCATACAAAACAAGTTTTATCATTCAAATATTTGAATTTTGGATTTGGCAGGAAAACACCATAAAAGCTTAAATTTGAATTCTATAAACTCTTAGGAATTCTAACCTAGATGTCCACATTCTAAATGACCTATATCACCTAAAACAACCCAAAATTGATACAACTCAAGATGCCCTTGCATCATACTACCAAGGAGTATAAGAAACTTTCCTTGAAATTTAAAATGATCTCTTATGGATGATTACTCTTGACATCTTTATCATTATCTCCTTCTTGCTAAATTTTACTCTTCACTTCATGGCCTCCTAGATCTCAAGGCCTACTAAAGGAATGTAAACCTCCTTGTGTCTTGATTAATGCTTCAACTAGTCTTTCATGCAAATGCACATAATCTTCAGCTCCATACTTGTACCTTGTCTTCCCTCCTACTATATTCATCCAAGTTATACTTGTAACTAACAACAAATCATTAGATAAATCATGTATCTCCTCATGAATTTGAGGCAAGCTCTAGATCTCTTATTTACTTGCATACTATTCATATTGCCCTTCATCATTATAAACTCTGGATGGATCATTATTCAACATTGCATCAACCACCAACTTGCTTTGCTCTTCACTTTCTACTACTTCCTCTTCTTTTATAACCTGTTATTCAATCAACTCCAACATTCTCAACCTCTAATCCATCCCCCAAAACTAAATCTTAGTAAAAACATTTACAAATTCTATAAATCTTATAACTCCTCCAACAGTTCTTGATTGCCTCCAAGAATGTTGAAAGGCTCATAACCACCCTACTCCTATCACACCTATAAAAATGCCTCATTATGTGACTTAAGTACGTAGTGAAATAACACTAACTCCTTCTAAATCCCAATACAAACATTTAACCACTAATTAAATTCTTTTTAATTTCCATAATATCATACCAATTTTTTTTTTATCATTTAAATATTTGAATTCTGGATTTTGGTGGGAAAAAACCATATGAGCTTAAATTTGAATTCTATGAACTCCTAGGACTTCTAACCTAGAAATCCACATTCTAAATGACCTATATCACCTAAAACAACCCAAAATTGATACAAATCAAGATGCCCTTGCATCAAATAACATGTTATTTTTCTCAGTCTTGTGGGTACCACAACATATTGATTTTACTTATGATCTAATATGTGCTTTAACTTATATACGATATGATGGTGACTCACTTGATTATAAATATATAATTATCTAACTTTTCCTAACCAATTATTTATGTTTTTAAATGAACTATCTCTCTATTTTATTACCTTAGTTATGCTTTATTTGTCCCATCCAAAAATCCTACACTAGCTCTAAAATTGTGACAACACATTTACTTTAGCAACATGTTGGCAAGCATACTAAATTTTTGTGGAACTTGTGGATTGCTATGAATTTATTTTTAGTTTTTTATACACTTTTCATTGTTATTATGTGATTGGTTGATTTATCAATCACTTCATCTCTTCTTAATTTATTTTTTCTCCATCTTTTTATGTTATGATCTGTAAAAATTTGGCCTATTATGACTACATTAGAGTACACATTATATTTTCATGAATATTTGCCTACTGAAAGAGGTTATACTTTAAATATTATTTACATATATGGTGATAGTGTTGAGATAAATTTAATATTTATATGTCATATGTATAGATTCCTCATTGGTTATCCAAATTAGGCTATGGCCACATCCTAGGCTTTCTTTGGGGGAATTTTAGGTTATATTTTTATTTTATTTTATTTATAATATTGGGATCTCATGTGATTTTATGTATATAGGAACCTTTCTTTTTTGATGTGTCCTTATATGCATAGTGCTTTCATATATGTTCATGTGCTTATTATGTTGCTTGTATTCATGTTTTATTTATGCTTAATGATAGAATTACTTTATTTTATATGTTCTTGGTTACATTGTTGTATTATTTTATTTGTCTCTAATTTGTCTTCAATATTTGTAGTGTGTTTACCTTGTATTTGATATGCATTCCTTGCTTACTTTATGTTTCATGTGCTTATGTTACTTTCTTTGCCTAATTTATGTTTTATATGTGTTCCTTATTTTTTATGTTTGATATATGTTCCTTTCTTGCTTTGACTACTTTAATTTTGATGTAGTTTATTTTATTCCTATGTCTACTCTTTATTTAATATGTAATATGGTGTCTTAATTTATATATTTTTTAATGATCATTAGTTTTGTGCTTTTTAAGTCTACCTCACAGTCTTGTGTAGATAAGATGATGTGCAACATATAAGAATAATCACTATGTAGGCATATTTATTAATTCAAAGATTTAATAAATCACTCAAAGAATAATGAAAGATCACTGATAACCCCATTATGAGAAAAAAATATAAAGACAAAAAATTTCATCACCCCATTAAAACATAACACAATAAAATCCTAAGTGTATTGAAAACATAAAATAACACAATTACATGTGATTATCTAAGAATCCATATTTATTATCATTCATCAACATCACAAATCATACATTCATATCAAATTATAGTGATCAAAATTAAATGATGATATTCATTCATACAATTCACTCAATAATATTCCATCAAGCCATAGCTCATGTTATTATCCAAAAGCTATGACTTTGCATATACAAAAATGTAATCAATCTGATGTGTCAAAAACTTTGTGTTGAATAAGAGGTCAAGGTTCCTATTTATGTTTTTCCTTGACCCACTTAACCTATGTCAATTTTTTATTTACTAATGCCACTTGTTCATGTTTTTCCAATAGTTTCCAAATCAACTTCCACTTGTTCAAATCATCAACATATTACTAATACTTAACAACATATTATATTCAACCTAGATCAATCCATGACCATATGGATTGTCCTTATATAGATGCATTACACATGTTTATTTGTGTTTTTTCAAACTTGTGTTTCTTTCCTAGATTCTTTTTACAACATACGCATTGAAGTTTATGATTCAACTTGCTTAACCTGCACATCATCCTTCTTTCTACACTTGTTGTCATATGTATTACAAAAGTGCCTTGTTTGATTTTGGATGTATCACTCACACATCACTAGAATTAAACTTTATTTACATGAATTCATATATAAAGTAAACATTCTCCCATACCATGTTTCTGATCTATCCCCAAAGAAGTTTAAATTTGATTATGTTTTATCACTTTCTCCTTCTTGCATAGTAATTACTTCAATTCCTTCTTCATTTAACTAATTTTTGATAAGTACTCATCCATATCAATCCCTTCTTCATGTAACTACTTTTTGATAAGTACTCATCCATAATTTATTGAAATAAGTTTTGTGATTCAAATCTAATGCATCTATGATCAATTTCCCACTTATTTATTCATTATGAGGTTTATCATCATAATTTTTCAACACGATCTTCATTTATTTTTTATGTTTTACATGAGAATATCACACTACTTCTTGCATCATCTTAATATAAATATCCTCAAACAACAAACAAAACCCAATGCACTTCCTAATCATAGCTACTTTAAAATCAACCTCTTCTCCAAACTTCCTTTCCTTTGATGACATATCTTACTCAACATATTTGTGTGTCATTTATTCTTTATGCATGGCCTCTTCTTCTCTTATGTAAGCATCCAATAATTATTCTACATTTAAAAATATTTAAATTTGTCTTTCATATTTTGTTTTTATGCAAAGATTATTTATCTCCTTTGTCACCTCTTATGTATAATCTTAAAAATTTTCCGCTATCTTCTTCAACTTCTTTACTTGGAGCTCATCTTTTTTAGGATGATTTTATACCAAAATTCCAAGATTTAAAATTCATGCCTTTTTTATTAAATCTATACCTTTGTACACTTGTGGCCTCTATTTTTCAATCAAGTATGCCAACCTATGCAGTTCATCTATATATTTGCTAAATTTCTCTCACTCTTAGTAGAGATCTTTTCTCATTTTCTCTACCTCCCTATTAGTCAATAAACTAAATTGAGTCATATTCATCACTAATCTCACCAATGTTAGCCCAAATTGTTATACAATTAGTCCCATTAGATTAAATGTTTGGATTTTGAGTCAAGGTCCTTGATTGTAACTAACACCCTCACTAGTACTTCAATTTTTGTATCATCCATATAAGCATAAAAAATGCCATAAATGAAATAATAAAATCACTTACAATGATACTATTTTAAACCCTTTAGATTATGAATTTATTAAATTACATACCCTTTTATAATAGGTTTTATTCTTGAAAAAATTTAAATGTTTAATGGAAAAGGAGACCAATCACATCATATTAGATCATTCCATGCTTTTTGTCTAGATTTTCCTTATGATGATAATTTTTTGACTAATATATTTCCTATAAGTCTAGATGATTATGTCTTTGATTGGTTTTATGATATACCAAATGGATTAGTGCATTATTTCACATCTATAGTTGATGATTTATTGGCTTATTTTCAATTTTATATTAGCTAGAAGGTCAAATTTGTTGAATTATTTCAAACATGACTCAAAGAATATAATGAGCACATTATGTTCTTAAATTTAATATTATGTATACCGATATGAGTTATGAGCCACTAGATAATGAGATTTAAAACATCTTTGTATATATAAGTTTGATTCTAATAAAATTAAAGAAAGAGCCATGCCCAATTCTAATACTTATTTTGATGAGATATTTTATGTTATTATAAAATGTGAAATGAAGATCTTAGATCAAAATATTATTAATTATTCTCCCAATGTATCTTTTTGTTTCAATTCTTTTAAATTTCTAATCAAGTCAAGATTAAAGAATACAAAATTATCATAGAAATGAAGTCAATGTCGTAAAAAAATCACATCAAAGGCTCATCTTTAATTAAAAAAGAGGACATATTTTCTAACCTCAACAAGATACCACACCAAATATTGAAAGAGTTTTTTGAGTGTAACACATTTACCTTACATTTGATTAAATAAGTTTAACCCTTAGAATACATTTTCCTATAAGTTATGACCTAGATGTATTTTATGATTATCATAAAATCCAAGGACATCGAATTTTTTTATCCATGGATTATAAGCATAAGATAGAATATCTTATTGAAATATTTCAAATTAAACTAGAAGAAGTTAATACCAACTTTAATTAATCGGTGTCTTCTCTAAATAAATATTTGAAAATAATTTGAGATCCTATTCCAAACCAAAATAACCAATGAGATTACAAGTGAAATGTTATTTTATGGTGACATGGAATATTTCAATAAAGTGTCATTTAATTATGTAACTCATCCATTTGATGGATTTAATAGTGTTTTTATCTTAACTAAAATAAATGAAAAATAGTTTCATATTATTTTTTTAAAATTGAAATTCCACATGATAGTTCATATAATGGTCTTTTATATATAAGAGGCTTTATAGATAATAATGTGAAGTAAGGAATAATGGTAGATAATTATTTATGCACCTATAAATTTATTCATTATCTTGGCCTATACAAGGAAGACTTAACATACACTCAAAAACTTATAATAGTTTATGATGGTATATAAATAGAACCCCTTGGTCTTATTATCTTACCTATGCAAGTTGGTCCAAAAATGGTTCAAAGCTAATTTCATGTTGTACCTAGTCATGGGTCAGATGATGTGTTACTTATAAGACATTAGATACATTAAATAAAGGCAATCCCATCCACTATACATAAATGCACATCATAGGACCCAATGTGATAGGAGAATAATACAAATAAGTGTCTCTATAGTAACCCCATAATAATTGTTGAAGTACTAGTTGAGTCTCTTTTATAGATTATAAGATCATTGATAAATATCTCAGTGCATACATTGATCCTTAATCCATTGTCTACCATAATTTCACCCTTTTCTTGTGGACATTCTCCTATGAAAACTTATATTATCAATGGTCCATTATATGACTTATCATTTATAATTTCACTATCATGAAACACAATTGGAGGAGGCCATTTCTTCCTTGTAATAAAACTAACCACTCCAATAAATTCATCAAGTTAATGAGAATTATGAACTTCTAGTGGTTTCATATGATATTTTTCTACTTATCATATAAACATTTCCCTGATATTTTGGTTGATTATTTTTTTGATTATTTTACACTAAAGAGATAAAATAAGTGAAAATATCCATTGATTATATTATAAAAATAATGGAAACAAATACAATAATTTTAATTGATATGGGATAATATATATTACAACTACTTGATTTAGAATTTACAAGATAATATAAAGATGATTTTTTTAGTTAACAATGGTTGTATGTCACTCATAAAAGATGCCACATTATATGGAAATGCTTTGTCAAGACTCAAGTCTAAAATAAGAGGTGAAATATTATCTAGACATTTTCGACAAGGTCAAAAGCTTATGAAAAACAAAACAAAACACTAAATGGTTGAGTATTTCATACAATCCAATATCTAAGATGCTAGTGTTCATGGTACAATAAAGTAGGTGTAGATTTAGAATCCGAGTAGGGATAAAAATCATATAGTTATCCCACATAGGTGTGTGTGTGTGAATGTAAAAAATCATGAATAATATAGAATGTATTTCTATTTTTTATCTTTGACATTTGGCACCATGCCAAATTTGACCTTTTTGTATTCAAATTTAGCTTTATATACTGCTATAGGGTTTATCCTTAAATATTTGAGATGTGTATATGCCTTTTGAATAATTATAAAACGTAGTGAGACATATATATTAAATATGTATAGATAATATAATGCATTGTCTCTATCTCTAATAAATTTAGGGATGATTTTTATGCATAGGTGAATCTTCATTAATTTTCTACCACAACCAACCTACAAATTATTTCTAAATTGACTTAATGGAAATTTACCATTATTAAAAATAGTCATTGAGGGCCCATGAACATTACCAGTACAAGGATATACTTGTAGTAAATGTCACTTATGGGAAGTGTCCTGGGAGTGCAAATGAGGATTTGAGGTATGGAGAATTTATGTCTAGGATTATAAAGATTTTATTGTATATACCAAGATAATCTCAAATAAATATGTTTGGTGGATAGAGCTGGATAATTAAATTTATGGATAGAATTATGGAGGGAAAGTATGCTCGAGATTCACTTATAAGTGCATTTTCCAATTATGTCAAATAATTTCCAAATTGATGTTGCCAAAGTGCTAAAGACCAAATTTAGGTGTTTATAGATGCCCTCATTTCAATCTAGTATTGAAAATGTTAAATTAAAATTATAAAATAAATTAATTTGGTACTTTTTATAATCACACTTGTTGTTGATAGGTGTATCCCAAATGTACCATTTTCTCCATGTGAAATCTAAGAAAAAATATGTATATTAATGTCCTCTAATGATAAGTAAACTAGAATAATTTGAAACATTGAAAGAGTTTGAAATTATAAAGTTAAAGAATGAATACATTTTATGGTATGCAACCCAAGCTACCACTTGTTGAATTTTTTTGGAGAGTACCATTGGGTGAAAATTCCCCAATGAGAATTAAATTCTAAAAAGGTGAACTGAAGAGTGTAAATACCCCAATTACCACTAGAGAAGGTGGTGCTAAAATTTGAATGATGTAGAAAACTCAACCACACTTCCCTGTGTGTCTAGATATCCCTTATTGTAATGGATAAAATTTGATTTAGCCTTATTATCTTCTTAGTCAAATAATCAAAAAAGGGTGTCATAATAACAACTTCTACTTATAGTATCCAAAAACTAGATTCATATGGAAAAAAAGATCAACCATTACATATGGATATAAACCCAAAGTGATCATGTATTACCATCATTCCTTACTGATCCTTAATATAGAAAATAAAAACCATTTTTCATTAATAAAATCCATGCCCCATATGATCAATTTGTTTATCAATATGATATAGACTATCCAAATTGTTCCTCAAAGTGATAAAAGAATGTCAAATTTTATATCTCAAAATTTCATTAAATGTCTCAATTATTCCTCAAAATTATATGAATATGTCTCACTATACTATATCTGATCTATCTAAATCATTTAAACTATCTCAGGACATGAAATGGTCTATATGACATGTCCTGAATCTCTAAAACAAGTTCATCATATGCCCCCTTTTGATATGAGGGATGGAGTTCCATCATCTCAAAATAAATTTATGTGCATCACGTGTTATGTATAAAAGATATATATATATATATATATATATATATATATATATATATATATATATATATATATATATATATGTATGTATGTATGTATGTATGTATGTATGTATGTATGTATGTATATATATATATACATACATACATACATACATACATACATACATACATACATACATATATATGTATATATATATATATATATGTATATATGTGTGTGTGTATGTATGTATGTATGTACATACATACATACATACATACATACATATATACATACATACATACACACACACACACATATATATATATATGTATGTATATATATGTATATATGTATGTATGTGTGTGTGTGTGTGTGTGTGTGTGTGTGTGTGTGTGTGTGTGTGTACATATACATACATAAACATGATAAAATATGTTCTCATAGAAAAAAATGATCATTGAACGCACCTATGAAACCTGTAATCTAGGCAAAGATAGTTTCTTATTAGCAACACACAATATATAATCATGATAATCCATATGGAAACATGTGACAGTGTTAGATATATCAAGTAAGAAGATAATAATAATAATAATAATAATAATAATAATAATAATAATAATAATAATAATAATAATAATAATAATAATAATAATAATAATAATACATGTATCAAATAAATCATGGCAACATCTATAGAAATTGATAACACACAATAGAGGTGTGTGATAGATATCATGACACCAAACACATAATAACTATCAATTAATTTTAAAAAAAAGGTATATAAACATGTGTATGCACATTATGTCATAGTGAATAATTCATACTCTCACACATCATGATCAATAATCATATAAGCATAAAATACATGACATAAATCTTGTAAAACACAAACACAAGATGGTCATAACATGGACTAGAGGATTCTCTAACATAACCGATAGAAAACATGAAAATACACATTAAAATAACCTCATAACATTAAATAATCAACATAGAACATATCAATGATCAAGCAATATCACAATCATTAGAAACAATTAAGTATGAAGTAAGTACTGTTAGCTTGCATAAACAAACAATGTCATCATCTAGTACAATAAAGTAAATTATTCATAGGAATTAACACTCTATAATTATAAATAAGAATGAGACATGTATAAATATTCAAATTAGCCTAATATGTCAATGCAATAACATAGAAAGATATAACCTGAGAAAATGTGCTTGGATTCCGCTAATATGGGCATCCCCATAGTTGTGACCAATTTCATTAATCATTACATCCATGTCTCTTATATAAGTTGTATGTCCTACATCCAACTCATGTATACTGTGAAAAGCATGAGTGTATAAAATGGATATGTAAATCACCATTTATATAAAAAATGGCATTGATAAATAATATGTACCATCAAGGCAAGTCATGAATAGCTTCTAGTTCTATTATTTTTGAACTTAAAAAAAAAAATTGTACCTTTTTGGAATATTGCTATAAACATGCATTTAGGTTAAAAGATAAGGCTATGAAATAGCATATGTCAATGCATAATGTGCACCAAGTGTAATAGTGAATTAGTCTCATGAGGATGAATACAAGGGAGATGCCCTCAAATGTATGATGAAGTCATGTCTCAAAGGACTATGTGAAATAAACCATAATAGGTGCACACCCCCAATGGAAAAAATGTTAGCATGTAAATGTCAAAAGGTATGTGGGCATAATTTTATAATGTGTGAAATGAGAAAAATCAACACAAATAGTCAATATGGATAGGTAGTAAAGTGTTATGTTGTGTTTAGGTGTAATATGCCTCAAAGAATGTGTATTAATATTAAACCAATATAAAGGGTGTATATGCACATGTCATCGTAGAATAGTTAGCTTGAATGTCCATAATGGGATAAATAATTGAAAGGATAAGGCGAATGAAATATAATAAAAAAATCAAAACCAAGGGATAAAAAAATGGTTGATGTGAAATTATATGTACACATCCATGTCAAAATTAGAAGAATGGAGGAATCAATTAGTCAACTTAAGAGAGTGTGATAAAGAAAAAATAAATAATAAGTTATGTTAAATAAGTTGTTTTTTAGCTGCCATATGAATATAAGATAGGAGTGTTGACCTATGATCCAATAAAGGGGATTCTAAAGTGTATATCCTATATTAATTGGTGAAAAATTCATTCATAGTGGGTTGGAAGTAACATGTATATCATTATATAAATCAAAAAATGGTCACAAGTTATAGAATATTCAGAAACATCATTATGATTTATATGATCATGTATGCTCTATGTATCTATATTATTCATATTAACATGGAATCCATTGTATTTTATGATAATGCATTAGTGCTATTATATAACATGATCACAAGGTTATTATAATACTACCTTAGGACATGATGAACTAGCTAGTGCATGCAAAACTCAAAAATCAATTATTGGTCAATGAAACAGTTTTTGAGGTGGATATAACATGTGTGCATATGGTCAAAAATAAATTATTTTTTTGTCAATGTTTATTTCAAATTAGTCATGGATGTTCACTTCTATGGTATATATAATATTAATTGAATATCATATAGATATCAGATACTCATCAACTTCATATTGTGTTATGTGTAATGCTTCTTATAATTGAGTCATGTTCGATTTAATGTGTTATTTTAATGGATAATATTTTATGAGTTATTAATATATTGAATTTATATTTCAACAAGCATTATAAATCATATCTATGTTTTTATTATAATGTGGATCATGATCTATTTTATACATGACATCATGTACCATAAAGTGTCTATTTTTTAATTATTTGTCTTGCAGAGATTTTATGGGAGATGTGTTTAAACAATTTTTGTCCTCTTGGTTGTATTGAAAAAGTGTATTCCCTTCATTATTATCTAGTAAATATTGAGTATGAATAAGACCTCATAATTCATCAATGCCCACCATGTTCTATTTGTCTTGATATTCTTCTGGAATTATAGGCATAAAGTTTAATTGAGATAAGTGATCATCTATGTTCTCAAGAATGCCATTGTCATCATCATCATTATCCTAATCATTATTCTTTGAAAGATTGGTTTTCAGAATCAATCACTAATGAAATATTTGGTATTTATTATTATTTTTATTTAATACATTTGTACTTACCATACTACCATATCTAACTTAGCTAATAGAGTTAGTGGTGATGAAGACTTGTTTTCTCCTATCTCATATAAATGTATTAATTTTAATGGTATGAATTGTAATGGATATATTATGGATGATCAAATAGAGTCCAATTTTGGCAAAAATCCCTTAGTTGGTTCTATTAATTTACAATATTTGAAATTTTTATTATTTTCAAGACATTTATATAGACATTCATCATGTACGAATTTGAAGCAATGATGTAGGGTGGATGGGAAAATGTACATATAATGAATCTAAGCTCTACCATGTATGAGTTATAATTCAAATGGTTTCACATTACCTCAAATATAGTGGGTAATATTTTAGGCTTAACTTTTATATCAAATGTAATTGTTCCTAAAGCTTGGTGAGGTATGTTGTCAAAACCCTTGATGTTTATATCTGATTTATTGAGATAAATAATATTAATAGAAAGTGTGTAGATAAACATGATGTTTTAAATGATCAATCTTGATCCATTATCTACCATTAACCATTTTACCACCTTATTCAAGATCCAAACTTTAATATATGGTGGGATGTTTTATCTATAATTTATTGGGTGGGAAAATATTCTATTTCAAAGCAAATTATATCTTTGTTTCCTTTTAATGTATCAAAAATGGATGCAAAATAAGTGAGTTCTATATTGTTTGGTAAATTAGTATCACATAGTTCCACATAAAGGAGATGCTTATAAATTGTGAATTTCATGAGCAATTATATGATAAATATTTTTGTGTGAGTATTCTTAAGTTGTTATATGATATCATAATATTTGTCAGTACCTCTTTAGGTTGTGACAACATATACCTTTGTGTTTATCATTAAGTTAGTACATATAATAGATGAGGGGTACTGATTATATTGACCTTAGATATCAAAGGATGGGTGAAATGAGGCATACATGCACGCTTCATCTAATTAGTCACCAAAAGAATTATGAATTTGACATTCATGAAATGTGTGATCCTAAGTGATACCAAGAATCGCTCATGTATATTAACATACTTATATTTATTCCATTCAAATTTGTCACATTTTCTTACATTAAACATGAATGCATGATATAATAAATGAAAAAAACACTCAACCTATGATGTTATAGACCTACATGCTAGATATAAATAATTTTCACACATGGGAATGAGAATACATATGATGAATATGAGAACCTAAAAATAAATTAAAACCCTATGATTTTTGTAAAACACTTAAGAAAAAAATTGAAACCTTAATGTAGAGGGAAACCTAAGTTTTTTGTGTTCAAATCAATAGTGGGGTTCACTAAATTTTTTTTGATTATATATATGAAACTATTCACTAAATAAGATCACATAAGTAATGGAAATAAAAACAATAATATAAATTAAGATGGGATAATAAATATTGTAGCTACTTGATTTATAATTGACAAGATAATAAAAGGATGAGTTAGCTCATTTTGGATGTATTTCACTCAAAGAAATGCCATGGGATCTCAAAAAGCTTAGGAAATCCTTCATCGAGTGTTCATGTTTAAAACAAGGGTTGAAAAAATTTATAGACATTTCTAGCAAGGTCAAATGCCTATGAAAATTGGCACCATTAGGGTTTATTGATAGTGTCCTTATAGATTTTATGGATCTACAACTTCTAGGAGCCCTTCACCCATGTTTTCAATATGTTTATATGTATGTGAACTATTCAATCTTGTAAAATGATGTTTTTTTTATATCTACATTGTCATAAACATTAATTTTGCTTGATTCATCATAAGAGACCTTAAAAATAGGTTTTTATTTTAGGTTCCATTGACCCTAGCCACTCCCAATTAAATGGATGAGTGTTTCCTATGTTCCAATACTTCGAATAGGACTTAAACCTCACGTAACTCTCTCACTTAGGTGAGTATCTTACCTTTGGAATTTGAAATCATACAATGTTAAATTTTTTGTATTTAGATTTGGATCTATGGATTGCTCTCTGAATATTTGAGATGTATACATGCCTTTTGAATAATATTCCAAGAGGGTGAAATATATCTCAGAGATATAGAGATTATTCAAGGTGTTGTCTTTATCCCTAATAACCTTAGGGATAATTTTGTATATATAGGTGACTGTTCACTATTTTTTTAACACAAACAACCCATGAAACATTTTTAGGCCAACATAATAGAGATTTCAAAATTTTGAAAATAGACATTAAAGGCCCCTAGACATTGTCAATAGAGGGGGACACATGCAGTAATTGACATTTTCCAAGTTTACTAAAGTGTCCTAAGAGTGAGAATAAGGGTCTAAGGTATGAATAATGTTTATATATAGACACATTGATCCAAAAATAATATTTTTTGCAAATAAAGGTGGCTAAGACAGTGGACGGGTAGACTGATAGAGAGAAGTGTGCTCAAGAATTACATATATGTGTATTGTCAAAATTATGTCAAAGTATGTATAAATTGATGTTGCCAAAGTAGCAAAGACTAAATTTGGTTATATGCAAATTATTTTTTGGAAGAGAGTTGGTAAATATTTACAATGTGTATTTGGTAGATCCATTGATTTGTTTAAATTATTGTTTGATCCCTCTAATTGAATTTGGTTATTATCAATAAAATATTAAATTTTATGTTTTAAATTAGTGTATTTGTTTAAATATTATCATATAATTCTATGGTATTCATAAAATGTATGTGTCATAATAATTAATAAATTGTCTTGTAGGATCCAATTCTTAAATGGGAGGCAATTTGGTCACATTACACTAAAAAATTATCTTCAACACATTTTGTGGGCATTCACTTAATCTTGTAAATTTTATATTCCATTTATTTAGATAATATGAGATTATTAGGTGCTTGTTCCATAACATTGACCATGTTCTTAGTGTCAATATTAAATTGAAAGGAATACTCATTACTTTTGGCCTTGGAATTTGTGTCTTTAAAACTTGGCACCACTATAAGTTGAAGCATTGAACCCATACTAACAAACTTTTGCCTCTAAAAGTTTGACCTCAAAGCCTTTTACTTTGTGAGAAATATCATTAACATATTGGCAAGTGTTCAAGACCTATTTTTCCTTAATGATTGGGAGAAAACTATTTTTGTCTATCATGTTGACTCTAATTATGAAGTCCACGTTATGTACTATTATTATCAAGGTGTAATTTATTATGTGCACATAATTTTTTAATGCAGATTAAATATTGGTAACTATCCTCACATGTGTCAGTGATCCCACCCTTTACAAAATCAATAATAATTTTTCACTCATATCTTGATTTTATTATATAAATAACCTTTGTCTCCCTTATGAAAACTAATATGGATCTTAGAGGATATTATCTCGATTTGGTGGAGATGTAGCCTCTTAGGTTATCTTGTTATATTGTAGCCATTATTGGTTGCACATATACATTATATATTACATTTAGTTAATATAATGTATTTTATTGGTGAATATCTCTTTCTATTGTTTGAAAACATTCATAGAAGGTGTAAATTCTTAATTTCCTAGTCATTAATAGATTTGATGTTTTCACAGTCCATAAGAGTAAGCGTATGATTTTTGGGATTATAACTGTGTGCACTCTACCCATGATTCATCATCAAGAATTGTTCATGAATGGAATTACAGGCTAGTTTCCTTTGAAAGATTTTGATGAGTGCAAGGATGTCAAACGATCAATGAAGGAAGGAATGTAACAAGGCTTAATTGTTAACAAGGCTTAATTGTCAGAATAGGAATAAATGTTAACAAGAGTCCACCTTAGGGTGTTCATAGTATGAGATATATGTTTAAGAAAGGATAGAAAAGACAAAGTGAGTTTGTGTGGATTAACACAATTTTTGTAACATCCCCACTAGGATCTACCTATATATATATATATATATATATATATATATATATATTAATAACATATTATTTCATTAGATTATACCATGAGAATATAATTAGTGATCCATATAAAATACTCTAAGTATGATAATTGTAAAATAAGCATGTGACATCCATCCATAATTGATCACGACCATCATGTGAAACACATCATAATTGAGTATGGCAATTAATTATAGATATTCATCTACTGCTAATATAAATATACAACCACCACTATTTTAGATTAAGGTAAAAACAGGTTTTGAAGGGACCCTGAAACCCTGTACAGATCAAGAAAGATAAACATTACAAACCGCCTAAAAAGGCAAACACACTAAAAAATAGTTACTAAACTAGGTTTTACAAGGACCTGAAACCATCAAAATAAACCAGTTAAAGCTCCCCAGGTATTACAAGGACCTAGAACCAAAACAAAACCAGGCAGACAACCTGAAAACTAGCACCCCCCAAAACACAAAGTCAAGGGAGATGCTCACAAATGGCCGCCATCAAAATATCTTTTGCAAGGCCCGCCTTCCTCCCTAAGCACCAAAATAGCATAGGTAGAACCACCATACCCATCAATTTAATGAGCAGGGCTCCTCCACGGCTTAGGGTTTCTCCATTAATCCCTAAACAGGGCACCGTGGCTCGAACACTAACCACCGAGGGAACAGAGTTTCCCCCATTCAAACACTATTTTCTTCGCTTGCCAGATTGGGATGGATAGCCAACTCAGGATAGAGATCCAACCCAGGTTCCATCTGTAATACGACAGATTGAAGCAAAATAAAAAACATGCAAAATGAAAGATCTCAGCATTTAAGCACCATGTTCCAATGCACTGCCCAAAAAAGACAGCACCACCAACAAAAAGACAACCCCTAAACCCATCACCACCACTGCCCAACCCATCCACCCTAATGTTTTCAAAGATCTCCCCCTTTACACAGAGGAATCACTGCCATGGCATTCAAAGTTACTCCAAAAAATCCTTGATCCGCTCAGAATAGGGTAATGGTTATCACGGCAGCCACAAAATGGAGATCTGAGGTAGAAATACAGTTCCGCACAATTAAAAAAAAAAAGCTTTCTACGCCATGCCCCATCACCATTGATCCCACCATCCACGGGCAGAGATCTGGTCTCCAAAAAGATTGAGCGAGGACGCATCTGCAGAGGTTAGGGTTCAGCACGGCCGCATCCACGTCTGCGCTCCCCTCCCGTCCGCGCTCCCCTAACATTTTTTCTACACCACTGTTAATTTACAATAAGAAAATAATTACATCTCATCATGATAATGTTTCAATAATAAATAAAATATAATGTACAAGATACATGGCTCCCTTGAGCATGAGTTCCTCGAACTCTAGTATCTATGGCAATATCAAGTATCATCTCCAAATAATTACTACTATGGGGAGGGAGAGAATCATTCGAGTGATTTTCCACACCAACCATGGATCGTCAATCCTCCACATAATCCCCCATCAGGAAATGCTTCTACCTGAATGGATAAATAGATAGTGATGGTGCACGAATATAGAAAGACAAGATAATACCCATTTGTTGTATGATTTCTAAGAACATGTAGTGTACCATAAATAAATTCATTTTAACATGATATCACACAAACATGTAAATAATACACTTGAAATTACAATGTCTAACTAACATTACTTTGGCCAAAGTTTTCAACAGTCATTAATCTCTAAGATCAGTCAATTTCAACACACCACTTGACCAGATTACCTTCATTTGGCATTGTGATACTAGTAAGCTAGTGAAGTATATCTCACTACTTACGCAGTACCAGTCAAAGTGAGATTTGGTTAACATGAATATAACCAACTTATTCATAAATATTACTTCCTACTAGTAGTCATAAAACATACTAAACATAGAAATAACCCTAATGCATACATTTAATCCATCAAATGTATGAATGAATCTCCACAACATTATTTAACACATTAATAATAAGAATAAAAACTATAACTTATACCATCTGGGTATAATATACATCTAAAGTGTAATTTACTAATTACTATACGTAGTTTCCAAATATAATGTACTCTATGAAAACCCATATTATGATAGTCCATTGTTCTTGAGTTCAACTACTCTATACAAATAACCAATCATAAAAAAGAAGGTTATAGCTTTCAAAAAACACATAATCTTCTATTTTAACATTTTCTATACTTTTAGGAGGTTGTATGCATGTATAAATAGGGTTCTATTATTCATAAGTCTATGACTTAGTCTTAAACCATCAATAGAACTATCAATTCAGGCAATCATCTCTCTCTATCTCTCTCTCTCTCTCTCTCTGTGTGTGTGTGTGTGTGTGTGTGTGTGTGTGTGTGTGTGTGTGTGTAAAAGTTAAAAATGTATAAGAATTCCTATATTCTCATATTATGCACCTTGCATAACATATACCACATAAAGCATATATTTTAATACTTAATTACTATTATAATAGTATTCCTCATTTTCCTAAAAGTAAACTATTGTGCTTTTAACAAATATTTGACTGAGGAAGGGCATCAAGTCTATAATGGATTTTATACACTTCTATAACCTTTAATTTTGACTCACTTTATCGTACATATGGATTTAATCCACTTTAATAAAGGAAAATATACATATACATACATATATGTATGTATGCATATGTATATTAAATACCCATTATAAATAATTTATTTATACACGGTCATAGAGTTTATGACATAAATGGTTAACTCGTTCACCTCTATGTTTTCTCAATTTCTAAGTTGAAATACATCAAGGTAAAATAATAAATACATGTCCACCATTCTTAGATTAGGTGTCATAGCTAAGAATTTGAGTTTCATGTGATTTATTTATTATCTTTTATAGAGTTATATATTATGTAGCTAGTTGCGATTAGAGTACATAAGTAGAGAGTGTTTAATATGTGGATCCTATATCAAACCCATATGGTTTATTGAATGTTTATATAGATCATTGTTATATATTTATTTTCAATTTTACCACATGTATGAGTCCATATACCATATATAAACTAGTTACGGTTTAGTTGCCAATTGTGCCATTTCAACTACGCTACTCATTAACACAATTTGTCATACTTATGAAATCTGATTGCTTTAAATTGTTATAAATACTAGGTTGTTTTATATATCATAAAAAAAATATATAACAAGTTTGACTTATAAATACATACTAATCCTGGTCACTATATCATTTACATGATACGCCCTATATATATATACACCATTCGCCCCTGAAAATCATTGGTTTAAGATTGTGCCTTTTTGTTTTAAGTTTAGGAATACTTGGTTCACTATATATAAGATATTTTAGATTTTTGCATATATGTTACCTATTTTTTTGTACCTAAACATGTTTTAATCACTATGATTACTGACTTGTCATGAATATACTGGTCATAAAATGAGTCTATACAATACATACACCATATAGTACATAGACTATTCAAACTTTGGCATGATATGTTGATTTCTGAACTTTGTTATATGTTATGTCTATTATTAAATACTAATCACCTCATAAATATAGGATTAAATATATTCCTATTATGAATATACTCTAGATTTTTACTAAATACCAATCGTCTCATAAATATACAATTTTTCTATGAAGTTAATATATAGATTTGTTGTTTTAGTTCATCATATATACACATAGTTTTAATATATATTAAACAGTTTGATGTATATATGACTGCACAATTTGGTATAGTGATAACATAGATCCTCTAATTTTTCATCCATTATAGTAATAAGCTACATACTGCTCATAATCATTTGCCGTGCTTTGTAACAAGACATTCACAAAACATGAAATACACAGAAGTTAATTGCATTGCCTACCTAGAAACATGCTCTATTGTTCTTTTTGCTTCTTTGTCTTCTCTCCTTATCCAATCTCTCTTTTCTTCTGTGTCTCCTTCCAAATGTGCCACCCTCTTTTAACTTTTCTTCTCCCTTTTAGAATATGGCGTTGTTTTTCTCCTTTTTATGATTTTTTCTTTATTTTATTATTTTTAAATTCTTTTTTTTTGGTATATTAAAATAAAATTATTTGTTTTGATTACAATCAAAAAAATTTATGTGTTTTATTTCTCTTATGGGTATTGATTTCCAATTATAAAAATCAAAATAATTATTTTATCTATTTATACCCTTTTTCCTATTTTTCTCCATTTATACATTTATTAGAATAACCATATAATACAAAAAGTTAGTCATAATGACTTAATAAAAATAACACAAAACACATAAGATTAATTCCACATCACATAGGATCTATTTCACATAATCATTACACTAAGCTAACCATGCATAAATAATTCCAAATGCAACCAATCATCAAAAACATACTAACATTTATAATTCTTGTAGGCATCTAGTATGTACTAACTAATGTGGTGTGTGAAAGGTTTTAGTCATTCCTCTATCTCCCCCACTAACTTAATCTACATCACCATCTCTGATGATGCTCTCCCTCTGTTAGGATCTAAGGGATGAATCTCTCCTGCGTCTAACTCATGACAAGCAAGTAGTTAGTCCATACATCATAAATAATTCCAAATGCAACCAACCATCAAAAACATACTAACATTTACAATTCTTCTAAGCATCTAGTATGTACTAACTAATGTGGTGTGTGAAAGGTTTTAGTCATTCCTCTGTCATCCCCCAACAACTTAATCTATGTCACCATCTCTAATGATGCTCTCCCTCTGTCAGGATCTAAGGGATGAATCTCTCATGCATCTAGCTCATGACAAGCAAGTGGTTAGTCCATACATCATAACATATATATATATATATATATATATATATATATATATATATATATATATATATATATATATATATATCATAAAATACAACTGAGTTAACAACTCATCATGATCATAATGTAAGAATACACACTAAATCTAACTCATAACAAATCAATCATATAACCAAAGCAATACTCAACTATCCCATAACAACATACAACACATAGCTTAAGCTAATAATAACCAAATCAAATTGTTAACTATAAATATCCATAGATAATCATATAAGTTTGCTTAGCGAGGAATCAAGTTGTAAAATTTTTTTTGATAGGATTCAAGTTTTTAACTTAATTTTAAATTAATTTCATTTTTGAGCTATCAAATGTTCAAACACCAAAATTAGAAAGGCTAAACTGAAATACGAGGACAATTATAGATGATGGTGTTTTTTAACCTGTTAATGATGGGTTTCTAATTATGATTAAGTTATATTCCATCATCACAATTTAAATTATGTTAATGTCAATTGATCTCTATGGGGTCCATTAGTTTCCATTTTTGGTAATGTTTTTCTACATCAAGAGATTGCATCTTTTCAATGCAAATGGAATGTTTGGTTTTTAAGGAGTGTTTTGTGAGTGTCAATTTTTATGGATTCTCTAGTCTAATATCCATTGCATGTTCCTTTAATCTAGTTTGGATGGATCTACCTATTTCACCAATGTAGGGAATACCATAGGAGCATTCTCTTTCTTAACATGGTTTCAGTGATAAGAGTTTTTTTTTCAATATGGCATTAAACTATGTTGTTTTAATATGGTATAAGAGCTAAGGGATCATAGTCATTCACCATAGATATTTTTTATGTTTTTTTTGAAAATTCTAACAAGTTTGGAATTACCACAAACCTCCTCCATTTATAATAACATTTTAGAGAAATTCCTCTTGTGGGTGGTTTCAAATTTTAGAATAACCACTTATGAGCCATTCCTCTTTTGTGGTTTCAAAACTTGAAACATTCAAGATTCTGAGCCAACCTTTTTTTGGGTGGGTTTCATAATTTAAAACATAGGGTCATTTTCATGGAGTGAGTTATATTCTATGATATGTTCTTCACATGTACCACACTATTTTTTACAAATCTAATTTATTTCATTAGTTGGGTTCTTGTATCAGTTTTTAAAATATATATGGAGTTATGTTTAATATATTTTTACCATTTTTTATGTTTGAATGTTTTTGATGTGATTCAAACATTCCCATTGCATTTAGAGTGTTAGCGAATGTCAATTTTAACTTTTGTTTCCCCTGAATCTGACATAGTGAGCTCATTTTGTAAGCCTCATTTGCAAGTCATGTAGATCATGTTCAGTGAGATTTGGAGAATTCTTAAGGGAAAGAATGACCCAATAGGGTAGTGGGAAGGATAATGGAATTTTCATCTCATTTGACATGTTCTTAGGACTATATTTCACATTTTTAAAGTAACTCAGGATGAGCTGTTAGCTTTTATATTTAATAATAGATTGCATTTGGGTTCATTCAAAGGGAAATTTTTTTCACCTTGCATATTTTTATAAGATCTACACAATGGTAGGGTCTTTTTTGCATTTTGATAACCCAAATTTCCATTATTTATGGTTTCTTGCCTATTTTACTAGCTAGTTTATGTATTTTAGACCTTTTGAAAGCCATAAATTTTGATTGGTAACTCGAATTTAAATGTTATTTTTGGAAAGTGTATGTTTTTCATGCTATTTGTAATTGTAACTTAAATTGATGTTGAATCATATTTGGACTTTTTTAGCTTAGTGGATTCTTTGCAAATTTCAAATCATATTATTTTGCATTGAGGATGGGTGCCACCTTGCTTTTAGAGGGAATCCATATTCATTACATTATACAACTTCTAGATGGGTTTTTTAGATGTATTTTGTACTAATACTAATTTATAAAATGCCATTGGGGTTTCTATCCTTTTGTACTTTCATGCATGTGTGTGTTCTATAGCATTCCCTTTTCACATTTCAATAGTTGAGTACTTCATGCAACATATTTGGAACTCTCACTTGAGGATTTGTTTGTGCTTCTATAAACACCTATCATATTGAAATTTTGGAGATATTGAGTTAATTTATCTTCATTCCCTATTAACATTATGGGCAACATAGAGGGGGTGTTTTATATTCTTAATTATTCCTTTGTTGTTTGAGTATGTTATGTACCTAGTATTTATTCTTATATACTATGTGGATGCAAAGCTGGTTTCAAAATTTAGAAGAGTTTTTTAGCCATCTTTTCTTGTATCAAAATTCAAAACATTGTTTCTAAGCCAACATTCTTTGTTAGTATAAAAATTCAAAACATTATTTTTAAGTTAACATTATTTTTTGGTATCAAAATTCATAAAGTTCGTTTTGAGCCAACACTATTAGGTGGTTTCAAAATCTAGAATAGCTTCTGAGCCAACCCTTTTTGATAAATTCTATCCATGTATTTTAATTATGTTAGAGTAAATAATTTAGGTTAAGAGTAACTTGGGATTAATCTATGTAACTTGGGTATTAACCAAGGATGATTAACCTAGCTTAGTTAGACTCATGAGTAGTTAAAACTTATACACCCACATGTCTAATTATCTAGTCAACATGTTAGGTTTGAATGTTGACAATAGTGCACAAGATAGGTATAGATTTGTGCACATGGTAGGACTATTCATTTGGAAACTAGTTGGTTTCACATTGACAAATGTATTTCTCTCACCAACCCTCAAATATTATAAATACAAGGGTATGGTGTACCATAAGAGTGAGAGAAGCTGAGGATTTTAGCATTGTAATAGCTCTTTGAGAGCAATAGATATAATTTATTTTATGAATATCATTTTAGTTGTCTTATTTTATAACTCATTTATTTATAAATTCATGTGATATTTTTTATTACTATCTCTTCAAATCTTGGATTATTGAAATATTTTTACCATTCCTAACATGGTACAAGAACACTGGAGAATTGCAACCATCCATTAGCTTGTAATTTTTTAAATAATTCTATTTATTTGCAAGATTCTTTCTCCTTTTGATTCAGCTAGGCATCCTTAGTGGAGAGGTGACATCCCTATTTGGAGACCAATGTTGGAAGATGAAGATCCATTGGATGGCTACTGCATGGTGATTTCTTCCAAATCTATTTTTTGGACAAACTGAGTTTTGTTTCTAAAAATGTAATATGTTTTAATTCATAACTCTTTACTCGTATGTAATTTTATGAAAATATTTTTGGGTTTTGAGCTCTTCTCTCATATATTTCTAGATAATTTTATGGTTTTAAAATTTGTTTAATATTAATAAAGTTATGGTTGTTTTAATCTTCTATTATGTGCATTTTTTCCTTAAAAACATGGTTTTGATATAAACCAAGTGTTTTTTACTTTCAAAAGTGGTTTGCAGTAGAAAGATTATTTTTCACTTTGGATTACTTGAAAATGTTTGTGGGTCAATTTTGTTTCCAAAAAGTGGTTTGAAACCTACCTTTATTTATATTTTGGTCACTAAATTCCATTTCTAGTATAATTTTTAATGTTTTTGACCCATTTATAGAAATTTGTAAAGCCTATAATTTTTGAACCGTAACTCAAATTTGAGTTATATGTTTTTTAAAAGTGTATATTTTTTGATTATATATCCATTGGTGTTATCACTTTCTAAAAACACACTACTTTTATAAAATGTCAAAATTGGGGGGGTCTTAAATATAATCTTTTGGGGGTTTTATCTTGATATCGATTTGTCTACCCTTTTGCATTCTTTTTGATCTTTGATGATTCAATAACATGGATTATACTTTTGGTATTGATCATTGTGGCTTTTGAATATACACAATTACCATACATAGAGACCTGGAATGGAAATAATCATTAAACGCAAAGGATTATGGTTTATAATGAATGAAACTTAACTACAATTCACAAGAGAATATGAGAAATTTCAGCATCGATGTAAGTTTGATGAGTGTATGGGTTTAATAGGGACTTATGTGAGTGATAGTTTATTGTTTCATTTGGATCAGTGTGATACTCCATTTAAAATATGGGCTAAGATAAAGGGTTTATTTAAGGAAAGTAGATCACATGAAAGCCATGTAACTTGAAGTGGAGCTTACTTCACTCAATCCAGATGACTTTGCCTCTATTTTAGAATATCTCACTAAGTTTAAGCATTTGTTGACACAGTTGAAGGGGAGTGGATGAGATAGGAAAGATGAAGAGTGTGTGTACTTGATTTTGTCTAAGATAAGTGGTCCATTCCAAATCTTTGATTCTACCTTTTTCTCTAGCATGGATGGCTTAGGTGTTGAATTCAAAAAACTTGATTTAGAGTTGTTTTGTGAGATACTTACTAGAGAGTAATCCAAATTGTCTCACCTTGAGTCTTCTACCTCTCAAAAAGCATTAGTCACATCACATCCTAAGAGAAAGAGAAAAACAAAGAGTAAGAAGAAGACACTCCTCATCCATCTAAAAATTTACCTAGGCCCAACACCAATACATCTAAACCTAAATCATCTTCTAAATCCAAGAATAAGTCTAGCATATCTTGCTCTTATTGTGGGGGCCCTGATCATTAAGAGTCTAGGTGTTTTAAGAGAATGCAAGACCTAGAAGATGCCATTAAGAAATGCAAGATTTATATTTCAACTCCTCCATATCATGAGCATGGGGAATCACTTAATGTTGTTGGGAGATCATAGTCACCTATTTAAAATAATTGGGTTCTAGATTCTGGTGCTTCTTACCATATGCTTTCTTCTAAGGACTCCTTTTTATATATTAGTTTGAGTTATACTTCCAACAATGCGGTTGGAGATTCTTTTTTAGGAAAGGGTGACATACAACTAGATGGTGGAAAAAACAATGATGCATTATGTTTTCTAGACATCACCACTAATATACTTTCAACTTATTAGATTTGCCATTTTGGTTAGAGCAAGATAATGAGTTTCACATCACAGGGTGCTGAAATTTGATCTTTGTTAGATCCAAACACACTCATTGTACAAGATGTTGTTGATCATATTTATCAACTCTATTACTTTTAAGGTTTTAATGATACTCTTCTTTTAAGAACATGTTTAGTTTCTCATGTAAATTTTGAGAGTAGGCTTTGGTATGAGAGATTTGGACATCTCAATTATAAATATTTGAAGGAGTTGAGCACTCATAGTATGGTAGAGGGTATTCCTATAGTTTCATGTCTTGATGGAGTTTGTCCTAGTTGTGCATTAGGTAAACAACACCAATATCTATTTCCTAAGGGTATGTCCATGAGAGCTTCTTCACCACTTGAGCTTATGCACAGTTATTTGATGGTCTTTCCTACTCCTTATTTCAATAGAGGTAAGTATGCACTTAACTTTATTGATAATTTATTGAGGTGTACTTGGGTTTATTTTATCTAGTACAAGAGTGCTTTTTTTTCTCACTTTAAAGTCTTTAAGGCTTTGGTCAAGAAACAATCTTCTAATTGCATCAAAAAAATTTGTATATATAATGGGGGGGTACTTCAGTCAAAATTTATTTGACTTTTAGTAGCTCATGGTATTGTTCACCAACATTTCATTGCACATACTCCACAAAAAATAGCTTAGCATAATGGAAGAACCTAACTTTGAAGGATACAACTAACGGCATGATCCATTCATGGGATTTACCTCCTATTTATTGGGTAGAGGTAGTTAATTATACAAACTACATTTAGAACCACACACCACATAAAGCACTTACACATTTGATTCTAGAGGAGGCTTGGTTTGGAACCAAGTCTGATGTCTCATTTTTTTTGAGTCTTTGAGGGCCATGCTTGGGCATTTTTACCAAAGTAGAAAAGGAAAGCATTAGATAGGAAGAACAAACCTTTGATTTTTATAGGTTATTATGAAGACATGAGAGATCATCACCTTTTAGATCCTGATACTTATGATGATCATTTTCAAACACATGTAAATATTGATGAGCACTTCACATTACATGATTCCTCATCTTCTTTCATGTTTCCTTATTCTGATGATGATTCATCACCTCTTCTTCAAAATTCATTCTTTGAGGACCTAGTTCAGGAGATCCCTAAGGAAGTTATAGAGGTTGAGGATCCTACTCACACTGATGTTGCCACTATTCCTAGGTGGGAACACACTATAGTTTTTGAGGTAATACCTTTCATATAGGATATTTTACCCACTCAACATCATCATACACATTTTATAGGTACTAGCCTTTTGTGTCAAGCATTCTCTAGGGATCCACAGTCTTTTTCATAAACTCATGGGATACAAGAGTGGGATGATGTGATGATAGATGAGTATTCTTCTTTGATGAAGAATCATACTTGGGATTTGGTCACCCTTACTAAGATAAGAAAGTTGGTTAGGTGCAAATAGATTTACTACATCAAGTATGTAGTAGATGGGTCCATTGACAAGTATAAGGCCTATCTTATAGCAAAGGGTTTCTCATAAGTTGAAGGTGTTGACTACTCTAAGACTTTTGCACCAGTTACCAAGATGGATTTTGTACACCTTGTAATTTATCTAGTTTCATCATAGGGTTGGCCAGTTTATTAGATAGACATTAAGAATGAATTCTTACATGGAGACTTGCATGAATAAATCTATATGGAGTAACCTATTGGGTTTATTCATGATTCTTCTCTTGTTTGTTGACTATGAAAGTCTGTTTATGGTCTCAAACAAGCTCCTTGGGTTTGGTATGAGAAGATGGATTATTTTCTTCTCTCCATTGGCTTTGTTTGTTACCACTTATATCCCATAGTGTATATTCAATGTATTAGGGAGGACATTGTCATACTGGTATTTTATGTCAATGACTTTTGCAACTCCTCTTCTCTGATTTAAGCAATTTAGCAGGCACTTTAAACATAGTTTGGTATGATAGATCTTTATCTTTTACACTTCTTCCTTGGCTTACATATTTCATAGTCAGATACAAGGATTTATTTGAGATAGTATAAGTACACCCTTGATCTTATTCAATGTTTTGACATGGCTAATTATAATCTAAGTCCTCTGTTTTAGTTTGGAGTGGCTCTCATTGCCACTTTTACTACTCCTCTTTGTTACCTACATTGTATAGGTAGATATTTTGGAGTTTTATATATTTGACCCATACTCTCCCCAACATTTCATTTGTATTTGGGCTTGTATCTAGGTTTGCACATGACAATCATTGGCAGTCATTAGCAGGCTGCCAAGAGGATTTTATGATAGCTACGAGGCACTACTCATTTTTTATTACACTACACCAGGGGTTTTACTCAATTGGTTAGGTACAATGATTCAGATTAGTTAGGTTCTCTTGATGATAGGAGTTCCACTTTTAGATACATATTTTATCTTGTTTCTTCACCTATTATTTGGTTATGCAACTAGTAGGCTATTGTACTTTCATCTACAAAGACTAAGTACATGGAAACAATTACAACAAGTCAACATGTTCTTTAGCTTCATCAGTTATTGGTAGAGTTTGGATTCTCATAGGATTCATCTACTATAATTTGGTGTGACAACTAGAGTTTAATTCACATCCTACAACCTAGTTGAACACTAGCAAACCAAGGACATTGAGGTACATATGCACTCAATCATCAATACATTTAAGATGGAATTCTTATCTTAGAGTACATTTCAACTCAACAACAGGTTATCAACATCTTTACGATGCATTTTTATTTTATTCATTACCTTGAGTATATGTTATGCTTGGGGTTTCATAAGTTATCCTTAAGGGTTGTTCATGAGGACATCTTCCTTATTCATTTTGATTGTACATGGCTATCTCATTAGGCTTGTTTTTGGAGCTCATTTTTAGAGTTTTTTTCTCTCTCCCCCCAAGTTAATCTTAAAAGAGGGTGTTAGAGTAAATAATTTGGGTTAAGAGTAACTTATAATTAACCTATGTAACTTGGATATTAACCAAGGATGCTTAAAATAGGTTAGTTAGACTCATGTGTGGTTTAAACTTGCACACCTACATGTCTAATTATCTAGTCAACATGTTAGATTTGAATGTTGACAATAGTACATAAGGTGGGTACATATTTATGCACATGATATTACTATTCACTTACTATTTGGTTTCACATTGTTAAATGTATTCCTCTCACCTACCCTCAACTATTATAAATACAATGGTAAGGTGTAGCATAAAAGTGAGAGAAGCTGAGGATTTCAACATTGTAATAGCTCTTTGAGAGCAATAGATAGAATTTATTTTCTAAACATCATTTGAGTTATCTTATTTTAAATCTCATTTATTTGTAAATTCATGTGATGTTTATTGTTGTTAAATCTTTAGATCTTGGATTATTGAAATATTTTTACCATTCTTAACAAGTTACATGGAGAATGTATATATAGTCACTCTTATTTACACAATTAGATTCATGGAAACTAATTTTTATTTATTCTTTTGGAGGTTTCATCAGATTCAATAGCCATATAATACAAGAACTTCATTATTATTTTTTCTCTTTCATTGTTCATGGTTACCTCATCAGGGATAGTTGTCAGGACCCATAATTATAAGCATAAGACTTCTTATCTCTTACCACATCACTTAAGTTAATTTTAAGGGGGGATGTTCTTGTTGCTTGCACAACACACCCTAATTTTTCATTGAGAACTCATGGTATATTTTTTTAAAATATTTTGAAATCAAGTTTTGCTTTTAAATACAAAATTTTAAGTGTTATGGGTTTGTAGTGCAGTTTCCATTTGTTACCACTAGGCACTTTTCAAATGTAATTTCATATCATTAAATAAATTTAAATTATAAGAAAATTTTGTATGGTGATATTCAAATGTTATTATAATGCATTGGTAAAGAAAATTAATATAAAATTCCTTCTCGCATGCTAAATGTACATCAATTGAAACAAGTTTCTAGGCTGATTTTTATGTCTTTCCAGTTTTAAATTCTTAACAAAAATCACTTTTTAGGTGGCATTTCACATGGCCAAATCATATCTAATTCACATAATTTTTTTCAATATAGTAGTCAAATTTGAAGGTGAATCAATTCGTAGGAAATTATTTCTCACATGTTAAATTCACAGAAATCAATATTAGCTTTTGCATTGATTTTTACTTCATTATTTTTGCATCTTTCAAATTGTCAAATTTATCCATTATGTATGTTAAAAATTTATTTTCACACATTATAATCATATTTTTTTCTCTTTAAAATTTTTATAGTGATATCTAAATTCCATTAAAATACCATGGTAAATAAGGTTGCATAAAATTATTTCCCATATGTGAATTGTACGGCAATCAGAATTGTCTTCTACTTTGATTTATATGTTTTTAGTTGTCAAATCTAGCTAGTGAGCACTCTTCAAACTTGTTTTCTCAGTGTTAAATTATATTAAATATAATTTTAATCTTCTATGATCATAGACATATGTGATGAAAATTTATTAGCAAATTAATTCACATAAAATTATTTCCCACATGTGAAATTAACTATGATGAGAATTAACCTCTGTGTTGATTTTCACTTGGTCATTTTCTATCTTTTCATGTTTTCAAATCTGATCATAAAACATTTTTTAGAAGGGATTTCACACACATAAATGTGATTCAATCATCTTAAACGTGTGTAATGGTATTAAAGTGTGGAAAGAATGTAAAGGTAAGTAAATTAATAAAAAAATCATTCTCACATGCAAAATCCACAATAATGAAAACTTGATTTTACATTGATTTTTACTTGTTCATTTTTTATGTTTCTAGTTTTCAAATCTAGCCTATGTGCACTTTTCAAACCTATAGTTGCATGATCGAATGAGATAAATATTAATTAAAATTTTGTATAGTAATACCTTGATGATATTAAAATAAAATGTAGTTATTTTCACAATTATTTTATTTTTCAATAAAAATATGACTATGCATAATGACTTTTTGCATAAGATTCATCACTTAAAGTGTATTGTGTAGGGTTTAACCTAATTTTTTCAAAAAATTAAAAATACTCTTTTGAGCATATATCTAATATATTTTTTGAATTATAAGATATAATGGGTATTGTTTATGATTTATCTTTCAAATTTCTCTTTGAGATTATTTTGAAGATGCTGATTTGGTTGCTCACGATTGCGTGGTGGGTTTTTAGCGATATATTTTGATTGGTGACTCTATTTTTGATGCCATTTATTACATTGGAAAGGTTTTTAAAATATATTCACATTGAAGTATCTTTTATATGAATTAATACAATTTTAAAAACCTATTGATGATTTAATTTCATGAATTTATTACTTTGCTAACGCATTATGCATTTGATACATATAGCTCTTACGTAGGAAATGTGATGCTTGTATTTTTCAGAAGTGCATCAAGAAGGGAGTATTTATCTTGGATATTTTTAAGAGGAATATTTTATTCCAATACTCCTTGTTACTAGCATTTAATACATAAAATTTGTGCATTTAAATAAGGAGTTTCTGTATTGAAGATATGCATATTGAGTATTTAATAAATTCACTTGTGCCTTGTTACCATAATTTAATGATGATTTTATTTTATTATTCATGGCATTCATTTCCTTGAGATGATATGTTTTCACACTCAATAGAGGCATTTGATCTTGACCCTTGCATTAAATATTTCCACCCACCTCATGAGTGAAGGGTTTGTCTCCATATGTGGGCTGAATTTTATTTAAATCTAACAATAAGATTGAGTTATTAGCTGGTTGATTTTGTATTAGAGAGCATATTAGAGGACCAAACACTTATTTTATGTAATTTATTACTTTCCTAGTTAGTTTTTATTGTGAATAGTGTTGATCTGAACCATTTTTTTATATTTCACCTGATTATGGTGGATCCAAACTATGTTTATTAATAAAATATCTATTAATTGAAAGGTTGTGAAGATTATTATTCATTATCTACATAGGTATATAGTGATTTTTTACACATTATTAATAGTTGAATACCTAAGAATCTTGCATCATCTTTGTTCATGACTATGTGTATATTGGTTACCTAATAGATTGATTCCATGGAGTTCATTTAATCAAATGAATCATATTTATTTTTAGTACAAAACATTATTACATCTTTCTCTTACCCTTATATTTTAATATTTTTATTAATGTGTAAGAGTAGGTATAGAATAAATCTAAAATTTACAATCTGTGTTTACAAGTGTTATCTTGATTTTAAAATATTTTCATTGTTATTTTTGCACTATTGAATGTATGCAATGAAATGAACATTTATTAAGTCAATTGTATTTCTATGCCGAATCTAAAATTATTGATTAAATAAGAAAAAAATATGTAATACCAACATTATTTATCATTCATCTAAACATATTCAAAACATACTCATTAAAATGGAATAATTTCATATCAACTAATAGTTTATCCTATAAGCCAAAACCTAGCAGTAATAGACCTTGGAAAGATTTTGTCTCCTTTCAGGAGAGTTGGGTGAATTTAAACCCTACATAATTTGGTGTGTCAAACTACCCATCAAATTTTTATGGTGTGTGTCATGTTCATACTAGTTGTGAAGTCCACCTTAGGTAGTGTTGTTATGAAAGTGTAATTTATTATGTGGACACAATTATTTAATTCATATTTAATGTTGGTAACTATTGTCACATATGTGAGAAGGGTTGGGTGTAACTTTGGGAATGATTCTACCTTAAACTCCATAATTAATATTATTTTACTCACCTCTTAATTTTCCTATATAAATAACCTTTGTGCCATTTATTGAAAGTAATATGGATCTTATAGGAGCTTATTTTGAGGTAGTGGAGATGTAGATTTTTTGGAGACCTCATTTTGGTTCAAGCATTATTGGTTGCACATATACATTGTATATTAAATTTAATTAATGATTTATTTCTTGTTGAATCTCTCTTTATATTATTTAAATACATTATGTGGATAGTGTATATGCTGAAGTTTATTGGATTTCTCTTTCCTAAATGGTTTTAGTGATAAAAATGTTTTCCACAATATGGTATAAGAGTTGAGGGATTTAGAGCCATTTTTAGTATGGTATTAGAGTTTAAAGATCATATAAATTCTTCATAGATAGTC
This sequence comes from Torreya grandis, assembly GCA_037957365.1. Classification (NCBI taxonomy): domain Eukaryota; kingdom Viridiplantae; phylum Streptophyta; class Pinopsida; order Cupressales; family Taxaceae; genus Torreya; species Torreya grandis. The sequence continues at coordinate 6,010,282 of JARHVA010000053.1, read as the reverse complement.
ATTGTGGATTTCTACAAGGTTTTTGTATGCTCAACATTCCCACACAACTGCTCCATTCTAAAAAAAAAATACTTATAAGTTCACTATTTTGTAATTGATGGGTCATTTTTGTAACCACAATGTAAAACACAAGTACACAATCATTAATAGTCTCATAAGATCCTTATTTAATTTGAGATATTTTTACAAAGCTAGTTGTCATTACAATATTGATAAAAAATAAGCTAGGAAATCATTTATTAATGTTGTAAAAGAGTGTATAAATATCCATCATAAAACATACAACCAATCAAGTGTTAGACACCCAACCAAAAACTCTACCACTACCTTTGTTGGGAATTATGGAAGCACACAATTGATTACCAAGCAACTTAATATGCAAAAATTAACCAGAATACACAAGTAACTAGAATTTAGAAATAACACAGAATATGAGAGACAATACACAATCTTGTATTAATACTCATCCAAAAAAGAATACAATAAAAAAGATGACACTTCTTCTTCACACCTCTCAGAGGCTTCCCACACCTCAAGTGTACAGTAATTCTTTCCTCAAAGCTCTCTCTCTTACGGTCCCAACACACAACTCAAACACAAAGTTGGTGTTCACCTCTAACCAGTCAGTATCCACTACTGCCAGTACACCAGTGCTCCACACACTCCACAAGTGCTCCACGCACTCCAAGTACTCAACATACTCCAAGTAGATCTCCCCTGATTTTGCTACCTGTTGTGTTACTGTCCTCCCTGATCTTGCACACCTGCAAATCAATCTAGTTTTGCACACCTGCAAACTTGGATCCCGCACCCACATACACCTACAGATCAACCTGATATTACTTACCTGGAAGGAACTAACTTGCCTTCTTCTATTTTCTCTTGATGTGTTGCTGTCACCTTTGATTCTGCTATCACCTGCAGATCTCCTTTGACCTTGCACACACACACACACACCATGTAGATCTCCAAACGTGGCCTTGCAACACCTGCCAACCAAGATCCTACATACATGAAGAATCCTTTTGATTCTCCAAACCAGTACCCACACTTGGCACTGTGGCACTAGGAGGAACACACCATGCTCTCTTCACACACAGAAGGAGCTAATATTTTCTCTCTTACTCTCTAGCACAAATTACAATACAGCCTATGAGTCTATTATATAGATCTCATGCAAACAATAATTAGACATCTAATTACAATAATTATATCCACAGCTTCAAGTCTAAAATTGGCTCTTGACATGCAAACACTCAATTCATTAACTAACTATCTGTGAACTGGCAGTTCTGAACCACACAAGCGACCGATGTCGGTCCCTGTCTGCCTGGAGGTGATCGATGCCGACTGATCTCTAACCGACGTCGATTGCTCTTCTCACTCTATCTGATTGATGTCGACTGATCAGATCGATGTCAGTTGCTCTACAACTCAGCAACCTCCTCCCCTATTTGCATCAGTGAAGCTTTTAGCTCCATAACCTAACAATCTCCCACTTAGAGATAAATAGTTGCACTGTACCTGTACCTGTACCCTGTCTAATCTATCTCCTAGCTTGTATCCCTCTTCAAGCTCAACCTTGAAGACCAACCACCATAAATCCTATGGTGCACCCCCTATCATCTGAGTAACCTGCCACATCCGAACCTACAAACCCATGTAGTGAAGTCCTGATCTTGCATAGCATGTATACCTACTGCTAGTCCCTCTCAAATACCTGAGAACCCACTTCCCTGAATTGGCTCCTAACTCTCTGACAGCACCCACTACTTGGGCAAACACAGGTCTATACCAGACCTCATGTGATTTCAGAGACTGAACTATCCAGCCCTTGGTGTGCTCTAGTTCTACATCCTGCATATTGAACCTCACCAACACCTAATTCACATCAGCTCCCACTAGAGACAAAATCAACCTGTGATCTTCCATGTCTCTCATGCCAAAGAATTTTGCTGCTCCAAATTCCTCATGACATGCCACTAAAACTAACCTTACCCTTAGCTTAGCAAAACCTTGTATGTACAAACCTGCTAGCTAGCATACCATCCACATACAGTAACAGGATAATGTCACGACCATCATCCACCTGGTAAGACAAACACAATGGTTACATTGACATTGACTAAAGCCATGCTTTGTCATTCACCTGTCAAAACTTGTACCACTGTCCTGCAGCTTCCTCGAGACCATATGCCCTAGCCTTTTGTCTCACGTATCCATTCTCTCTATTCTTTAACTAAGGTATCCATTCATCTTATAGTTCTTTATTCTGGCTGACAACCCTACCAAATCTTCTGCTTGGTTCTACATCTTAATCATGTCATGCTCCCACTATTTCTTGGATCTTTCTTGCTCTGCAGTGAGCAAGGAGTATAAAGAAGAGGAATAATTAATTTGAGGCTTACTTACCACTTTCAGTCCTTCATATGGGCATTTGAGACTCCTTGATAGCTTGCTATCCACCCAAAATCCATTACAGTGACCGACCTCGATCACCACACAGTCTGCATCCAACCGACGTCGATTCAATGCACCTGTCCTGACTACCGACCCCACCGACATCGGTGCCATCCTACTGTCAACATCAGTCCTCCTAACCGATGTCAGTCTTACTGTTGCCGATGTCGGTCCTCCTGACCGATGTCAGTCTTACCCTGCCTGACACCACTGGCTCCGGTCTGCACATAACTGACATTGACATCTGTCTGTTTGACATCGATTACCCTTAGTCGACACTGATACCTGTGTATGCTTGTGAGTGATGACTTTTTACCTGTGAGCTCCTTTAAATCAAAACCCATGTCCAAAATACTCTGCTTAGAAGTATCCAGCCCCATCCACTGGTCTCTGTTTGTCATCTCCTCCAAGAACACCAAGGCTTTCCAGTTATTAAGTTTATCAAATATATCAGTCTTCCTTTTCTTGTAATAAACACAATCCTTTCTTGTAGCATCCCACTGCTCACAAAAATCTCGGTCTATGCTCTTCGAAGCTGAACTCTTCCCTTTTGACTTAAGAACATCTATTCCCTTCTCACTTATGTGGCCAAGCCTACAAAGCCACACCTGTGCAATAGAAGTTGAATCAGTAATACAAGCAAGTAGATAAAGAGTACCTGCTTTCTTACCACATGCTAATTCAAGTGCATCCACTGTGAGAGTTCTTGTGCATCTCTCATCACCCAACTTTCCTAAAGCAATTAGCTGCATCTTCAAGACTGGGACCTGCATGACCTTCTTCAACACCCATGTGTTGGCCACCTGCAATTTCAGATTCACTTCCCCTTTGCCAATTCTTTGGCAAGGCTCACCAGCACCTCTCTTTGGGGCTGCATGGAAAGAGGCAACAAAATCTATAAACCAAGATTCTACTTTATCCAAGAAACATACCAGAGCATCCTGTGCAACAACACCTGCAACATCTACTTCTTCAGTTCCTTCATGCTGATCTTCCACAAACCAAAAATTTTCTTTTCCCTACTCTTTCTTTCCATAGGACCATAATCGATCATTCATGCTTTTCAATTCCTCCATTCTTAGTGTACTTTCTTCTACCATTGCTCTACTCCCACTCAATCAAAAACCCCTGAGAGTGACTTGTAATCGAACACAAACCTACTCCCTGCAACCTTAGCTCTGATACCACTTGTTAGACACCCAACCAAAAACTTTACCACCACCTTTGTTGGGAATTATGGAAGCACACAATTGATTACCAAGCAAATTAATATGTGGAAATTAACCAAAATACACAAGTAACTAGAATTTAGAAATAACATAGAATATGAGAGACAATACACAATCTTGTATTAATACTCATCCAGAAAGGAATACAATAAAAAAGATGCCACTTATTTTTCACACCTCTCAGAGGCTTCCCACACCTCAAGTGTACAGTAATTCTTTCCTCAAAGCTCTCTCTCTTACGGTCCAAACACACAACTCAAACACAGAGTTGGTGTTCACCTCCAACCAGTTAGTATCCACTACTGCCAGTACACCAGTGCTCCATGCACTCCACAAGTGCTCCACACACTCCAAGTACTCAACGTACTCCAAGTAGATCTCCCCTAATCTTGCTACCTGTTGTGTTGATGTCCTCCCTGATCTTGCACACCTGCAAATCAATCTAGTTCTGCACACCTACAAACCTAGATCTCGCACCCACATACACCTGCAGATCAACTTGATCTTACTTACCTAGAAGGAACTACCTTGCCTTCCTCTATTTGCTCTTGATGTGTTGTTGTCACCTTTGATTCTGCTATCACCTGCAGATCTCCTTTGACCTCGCACACACACACACACACCATGTAGATCTCCAAATGTGGCCTTGCAATACCTGCCGACCAAGATCCTACATACATGAAGAATCCTTCTGATTCTCCAAACCAGTACCCACACTTGGCACTGTGGCACTAGAAGGAACACACCATGCTCTCTTCACACACAGAAGGAGCTAATATTTGCTCTCTTACTCTCTAGCACAAATTATAATACAGCCTATGAGTCTATTATATAGATCTCATGCAAACAATAATTAGACATCTAATTACAATAATTAGATCCACAGCTTCAAGTCTAAAATTGGCTCTTGACATGAAAACACTCAGTTTGCTAACTAACTATCTGTGAAATGGTAGTTTTGAACTGCACACGTGACTGACGTCAATCCCTGTCTGCCTAGAGGTGACTGACGTCAGCCAATCTCTGACTGATGTCAGTTGCTCTTCTCACTCTATCTGACTGATGTCAGTTGATCAAACCAACATCAGTTGCTCTGCAACTCAGCAACCTCTCAGCAACCTCCTCCCCTATTTGCATCAGTGAAGCTTTTAGCTCCACAACCTAACAATCTCCCACTTGGAGATAAACAGCTACACTATACCTATACTTGTACCCCATCTAATTTGTTTCCTGGCTTGTATCCCTCTTCAAGCTCAACCTTGAAGACCAACCACCACAAATCCTATGGTGTACCCCCTGTCATCCAAGTAACCTACCACATTCGAACCTAAAAACCCATGTAGTGAAGTCCTAACCCTGCATAGCATGTATACCTGCTGCTGGTCCCTCTCAAATACTTGAGAACCCACTTCCCCGAATTGGCTCCTAACTCTCTGATAGCACCCACTGCTTGGGCAAACCTAGGTCTATACTAGACCTCATGTGATTTCAGACACTGAACTATCTAGCGCTTGGTGTGCTCCAGTTTTGCATCCTGCGTATTGAACCTCACCAACACCTGATTCACATCAGCTCCCACTAGAGACAAAATCAACCTGTGATCTTCCATGTCTCTCATGCCAAAGAATTTCACTGCTCCAAATTCCTCATGACATGCCACTAAAACTAACCTTACCCTTAGCTCAGTAAAACCCTATATGTACAAACCTGCTAGCTAGCATACCATCCACATACAGTAACAAGATAATGTCACGACCATCATCCACCTAGTAAGACAAACATAATGGTTACACTGACATTGACTAAAGCCTTGCTTTGTCATCCACCTGTCAAAACTTGTACCACTGTCCTCCAACTTCTTCAAGACTATATGTCCTGGCCTTTCATCTCATGTATCCATTCTCTCTATTTTTTAACTAAGGTATCCATTTGAATTGCAGTTCTTTCTTCCAGCTGGCAACCCTACCAAATTTTTTGCTTGGTTCTGCATCCTAATCATGCCATGCTCCCACTATTTCCTGGATCCTTCCTGCTCTGCAGTGAGCAATAAGTATAAAGAAGAGGAACAATGAATTTGAGGCTTACTTACCACTTTCAATCCTCCATATGGGCATTTGAGACTCTTTGACAGCTTGCTATCCACCCAAAATCTATTACAGTGACTGACCTCAATCACCACAGGGTCTGCATCTGACTGACATCAATTCCATGCACCTGTCCTGAATACCAACCCCACCGACGTTGGTGTCTTCCTGCTGTCGATGTCGATCCTCCTGACTGACGTCAGTCTTACTGTTGCCGACGTCGGTCCTCCTACCGACGTTGGTCCTCTTGATCGATGCTAGTCTTACTATTGCCGATGTTGGTCCTCCTGATCGACGTTGGTCTTATCCTACCTGACACCACCAACTCCAGTCTGCACATGACCAACATCGGCATCTGTCTGTTCGACGTCGGTTACCCTTGACTGATGCTGGTACCTGTGTATGCCTGTGAGTGATGACTTTTTACCTACGAGCTCCTTTGAATCAAAACCCATGTCTAAACTGCCCTGCTCAGAAGTATCCAGCCCCATCCACTAGTCTCTATTCGTCATCTCCTCTAAGAACACCAAGGCTTTCCAGTTCTTAAGTTTATCAAATATATCAATCTTCCTTTTCCTGCAATAAACACAATTCTTTCTTATAACATCCCACTGCTCACAAAAATCTTGGTCTATGCTCTCTGAAGCTGAACTCTTCCTTTTTGACTTAAGAACATCCATTCCCTTCTCACTTATGTGGCCAAGCCTACAAAGCCACACCTATGCAACAAAAGTGGAATAAGTAATACAAGCAAGTAGATAAAGAGTACCTGCTTTCTTACCAAATGCTAATTCAAGTGCATCTGCTGTGAGAGTTCTTGTGCATCTCTCATCACCCAACTTTTTTGAAGCAATTAGTCGCATCTTCAAGACTGGGACCTGCATGACCTTTTTCAACACACATGTGTTGGCTGCCTACAATTTCAGCTTCAATTCCCCTTTGCCAATTCTTTGGCAAGGCTCACCAGCACCTCTCTTTGGGGCTGCATGGAAATAGGCAACAAAATATATAAACCAAGATTCTACTTTATCCAAGAAATATACCAAAGCATCCTGTGCAACAACACCTGCAACATCTGCTTCTTCAGTTCTTTCATACTGATCTTCCACAAACCAACAATTTTCTTTTCCCTGCTCTTTCTTTCTATAGGACATAATCGATCATTCGTGCTTTTCAATTCCTCCATTCTTGGTGTACTTTCTTCTACCATTGCTCTACTCCCACTCAATCAGAAACCACTGAGAGTGACATGTAATCAAACACAAACCTGCTCCCTGCAACCTTAGCTCTGATACCACTTGTTAGACACCCAACCAAAAACTCTACCACCACCTTTGTTGGGAATTATGGAAGCACACAATTGATTACCAAGAAACTTAATATGTGGAAATTAACCAGAATACACAAGTAACTAGAATTTAGAAATAACACAGAATATGAGAGACAATACATAATCTTGTATTAATACTCATCCAGAAAAGAATACAATAAAGAAGATGCCACTTCTTCTTCACACCTCTCAGAGGCTTCCCACACCTCAAGTGTATAGTAATTTTTTCCTCAAAGCTCTCTCTCTTAAGTTCCCAACACACAACTTAAACACAGAGTTGGTTTTCACCTCCAACCAGTCAGTATCCACTACTGCCAGTACACCAGTGCTCCACGCACTCCACAAGTACTCCACACACTCCAAGTACTCAACGTACTCCAAGTAGATCTCCCCTGATCTTGCTATCTATTATGATGCTATCCTCCCTGATCTTGTACACCTACAAATCAATTTGGTTCTGCACACTTGCAAACCTGGATCCCGCACCCACATACACCTGCAGATCAACCTGATCTTACTTACCTGTAAGGAACTACCTTGCCTTCCTCTATTTTCTCTTGATGTGTTGCTGTCATCTTTGATTCTGCTATCACCTGCAGATCTCCTTTGACCTTGTACACACACACACACCATGTAGATCTCTAAATGTGGCCTTGCAACACCTGCCGACCAAGATCTACATACATGAAGAATCCTTCTGATTCTCCAAACCAGTACCCACACTTGGCACTGTGGCACTAGGAGGAACACACCATGCTCTCTTCACACACAGAAGGAGCTAATATTTGCTCTCTTACTCTCTAGCACAAATTACAATACATCCCATGAGTCTATTATATAGATCTCATGCAAACAATAATTAGACATCTAATTACAATAATTAGATCTGTAGCTTCAAGTCTAAAATTGGCTCTTGACATGCAAACACTTGGTTTGTTAACTAACTGTCTGTGAACTGGCAGTTCTAAATTGCACAGGTGACCGACGTCGGTCCCTGTCTGCCTGGAGGTGACCGACGCTAGCTGATCTTTGACCGATGTTAGTTGCTCTTCTCACTCTATCTGATCGATGTCAGCTGATCAGACTAACATAGGTTGCTCTACAACTCAGCAACCTCCTCCCCTATTTGCATTAGTAAAGCTTTTAGCTCCACAACCTAACATCAAGTGCATGGTCCTTCACACTCCTTGGAAATAAATTAGTAAAAAAATAATGATTATGAGCAAAGTAGAGACAAGAGGCATAAAAATATCTAATGTGGTTAGAAGGGTATCCTTTGCAAATAAATAATTAAAACTTTGGAGCCACAAATATTATTATGAAATGGTATGAAATTACTTTGTAATCCAAAGACTTCAGTACATTATCATTAAAAGTGACCTTATCCTTTATATTTTGAGACATTTAAGATAATAACTTAATTTTATTTTGTAAGTCAAACATTGTATAAACCATAATAGTCATTTTAGGATTTGGAAGAGGTGTATTGGTAGAATAAGTTGGAATCAAAGAATTTTATAAAGAATCAATTTGAGAAGTGTTATAATAAATATATGATTGAACAAAATGAATTTTATAAGTGGTATAACATGTTGAGGAATTCTAGAAGAAATCATAATATTTTGATAATCAAGAGAATCATGAGTAATATTTGTAGCAAAAAAAGCATAAGGAGTAGTGGTTTCATAAGAGATTTGGAAAATGACTACATTATTTGGCATAAAAAGTGATCCCTTACATAAGGCAAGTTATTGATCTACATTATGCACATTCATATATACATTGTCTACTAGTAAGGGATTTTTGGCACTTTAACTCCATCTTGAGCCTCATAACCTAGGGTTTTGATTCCAAAATATTTCAATAGATTCATCAATTCATATATCTCATTAGAGTTGATCATAAGATGTTTTTTAAATGTGCATTGATTTAAACTCTTTCTTGTTCATTTAAATGAGTTTGGTGGTCATGGCCATGTGTATCATTAACTTGAGATCCATTCATACCACTATCATTAAAAGACATTTCAACATCACTTTCAACATAAAATAAATTTATGGTAACTTTATTTTCAAATTCCATTTTATTTTTCAAACAAGATCTATAGTTAACCAAAGGAATTTCAAATAAAAAAATAGGGCTATAATTTATCCTAAAACTTTTTCAAGTTATAACTTGAGATCTAATCATTTGGAATGGCATAAGAGGAAATAATACACAATATGAAAATACCCTAGGGTTTGAATAATATTCAAGATAAATTAATTTTAGTGTTTGAATGAATCACACAAGGGATATTGATAATGGATTTGAGATAAATGAATGGAATAATCCCTAAAAAAAATATAATATGTCATAAATGAAGTAAGATCTAACCTTATAAGGATAAAAATATATGCAAGACAATGTGGGTTCACCAAAATGTAATATGCATAAATGGATCTAAATCCAATTTTCATGACCCCTACCCGTAAACATGTAATTAAGCCTATGTAAATGTAAAATAGGGAAATATACTTAATTAAATTTCTAGTTCTTGAAAAAATAATTTCAAAAGAAAGGGTTTAGAGAAGTATATTTTTTTTCAAGTAATATAGGAAAAATTTCCATCATTATGATATAAAAATCATGATTTTTGTTACAAGACAATAAGAACCCAAAAAAATCACAACCTAAATGCCTCTCCAAAATCATACACTTCATGTTTATAGGAGACAACAAACAAATACATTTTGATTTTAAAAAATCTTTTATTAGGTTTTGAGCTCCAAAAACGTCACCCCTATCTTCATTTTCTTGTTGATATTTGGGAAATTGGTCTTCTTCTCTTAATAGGGTAGTTGAACTTAAAAAAGATGAATAAAAGGATTTTATTAGGGGCATATGCTCAAAGTTAGTAAGGGTTTTTAGGGCTAAATACTTATCAAGTCCCTTAATGGTACATTATATCAAAGATAACATGCCAAGTAAAATGCAAGTCGAGAAGGTATTCAAGTGTGATTAGTGTCTACCTACTATGAATTTTTGTGCTACAATGAATGCTTGATTTATTCTAGAATGTAGTAGTAAATGTTATCTATAATTCCTTAGAATATTGGTTTCCTTCTATATATGCTTACTTTAATTTCCTTATTCATTGATGTCATAAATGCACTAATGCACTTGTACATTTATAAATCTCTTGAGTTGATATTAGGACCTTCTTAGTTAAGAAAATGAAAAAAAACAAATTGAAAACCTAACAAGGAAGGACCCACAACCCTCAAGGGCCTAAAAATGGGTAAGAAATGTCCACCATAATAAAGTTAATATAAATATGTGGGTGTGTGCCAGAAGATGAGATACAAAAAAGTGGCCAAATCATGAACATGAGGTTGTCTTATAAATAGTGTTCATACTTTGAAGCACATACATTAAACCTGATTTCAAATAAGTTCTAAAAAATAAGTCAAAAGGGTGCATGCCTTATGTAATACAAAGGGCATGTGCCCTATATAATCTAAAAAGGTGTACACCCTATGTAACATAAAGGGTATGAGTCATTTTGGATTACATAAGGTTCACCCCCTTTATATAACCTAAGGCACACACCCTTTGTAATCCAAAATGGTATATTTTATTTGTGTTCCATATGGTGTATGCCCTATGTGAACCATAATTTTTTTTAAAATCAACTCTTACCAAAGTTTTTAATTTTATAAGCAAGCTTTAGATAATTTGGGAGAAACTTACAAAGGGCACATTTGTTTTTGATGCAATGATCCTATCAATAATCTCCATCTCTTTCAATGTCATAAGTATTCATTTTTCATTATTCAACCATATTTAGGGTTCCATACAAGATTAGAATGTATACTTAGGTGTTTATTTGATAATTATGTAATGCAAAAATTTGGAAAAAAAGTTTATTTTTTAGATTTTAAATTAATAGAACCATTGCCTAAACAAAACCCCCAATAAAAACTTGATGAACAACCCCTGCACCCCCAAAAAAAAAAACTTAATAGAAGAAGAAGAATTATATTAGTGATATATTTCAAATCAATAAAAATTACAAGTTATCTTAAGTAGTTTGTGTGACCCATCAAAAAACATTGCATGCATTTGCCTTAATGATATATTAGAGACCCTTGCTAACTAAGTGGGAAATATAACTTCCCAACTTGATGCATGCATTTGCCTTAATGATATATTAGAGACCCTTGCTAACTAAGTGGGAAATATAACTTCCCAACTTGATGTAGTGCATCATCATAGGGTGTTAATGAGATAATGTTTTCTTGATGAACTATCACAAAAGTATATTATCATGTTTTTGTGACATTTATTGTGATTGAATTAGGTGAAAATAACACTATAAAATTTAAAAATGTCATAACATAAGATTTTCTTGATGTAATTTGTGTTAGGATAGGTGGTGTAAACTAGGTCTTAGCATCAACATGTTTAGTGTAGTTTTAAAGCCACATTTAGTTTTTTTTATTTTTGATTATACTCTACACATCAAAATAATTTGTTTTAAAAATTTGTGTTCTAGTCAATTAAGCGTCAAGAGTTTGAATTTGATTTTGTGTGCACAATTATTTTTAAAATGTTGAAGCTGACACAAGATGCATTAACACATGCTCAAGGTGACACAATTTGCACCAATATATTTTGTTTAAACAAATGCGATTTAATATTTATTTTTATTTTAAAAAATCAAATAGATTTAAATAAGATGAAAATAAAAATTATTAATTACATATTATCTAAATAAAATGCATTAATTATCAATTATATTCAAATTACATTTAACTTGATTGATGTTTTTTTAATGGATAATAATTAAATTTTAAATATTAAAAAATAAATTCAATAAATAATAATTTTTTTAAGGTACTTAAAATTAATTTCAAACTCATATTCATATTGAACATTAAATGAGATTATATTATCCATAAAATATGCATAACCATCATTATAAAAAATAAATTTAAAATTATGAGACAATAGTTTATAAAATATTTTAAGGTAATCAGCCCATCACATTTTTTTAAATATTTTTCTTCTTTCTTATCATCATCATCATAATCATTATAATTACAACCATAATGCCTATGACCATCATCATCCTCATCATCATCGTGTGTCAAAAATCCCTTTACAATGAAAATAAAAATGTTACATTATAAAAAAAAAAATTGAAAAAAATGAAATTTAATAATATTACAAATAAAATACACGTTGAAATGTAATTTGAGAGGTACTTGACATTCCTTGCATAACAATTAAAATAAAATTAATTGATCTATTTAAATTAAAAATATAACTTGATTCCAAATTTATAAACCCAAATTAAATATAACTAATACCTAGTTTTATAATTTTAACTTATATTTAATTAATAATTTAATAAATGTAGTTAGGTAATACTTAATTGTATTCCTTATAAAATTTTGATGTATCTTAAAACTTAGAACTTAGAAATGTTGCCCAAATTTCCTCCATTGCTACCTATTTGTGATCATCAACTACCCAGATTTTAAGTTTGGCTTCATAAAAAAATAGAAGCACTAAATAATAAAGAATAAAAAATGAACAATGTATAAATTTTTTAAAAGACATTAATTTGATTATATATGTCATACTTACGTAATTTTTCAAACTATTATTTTTAAGGTATTATATATGTCTTCTTCAGTTGGTTTAATTTTAAATACCTTATGTTGTAAAAAAAAAATAGTTTAAACAGTAAATAAATAGTAAACTTAAAATAAATTATTAAAATTAATGATAAAATATATAAATCTTAATTTTTTTGGTAGCACTCATTTAAGGTCTTTTTAGCTTGTAAAATGAATAACAAGGTTTAGTTGAATACTCTTCTTAGTGGCCTTGAGATACCCACATTTTTTGCTCTTTGTAGTTCATATTTGTTTACCCTTGCATTTTGTAATCATATTGTACCACTCATCTTTGGCATAATGGGTGGTGCACATATATTTCAATTAGGAACTACATTTTTTTTGTATGTTGCATTCGTTACCCTTTTAAAAGCATCCCCATGTACATGTTGGTCTTCTTCTCAAGGATATTTAGCCTATATTCATTTAACATGAAGTTAAATACATGTATTTTGTATTATTTGGAAAAAATGAGCTAGTTAAGGTGAGTAAAAGACTTGGTGTTTGAAAGGTGTATAATTAACTAGCAAGTACACCCTTTAAAAAATCACCATTTGAGTCTCTTTAAACATACCTTGCCTCATTGAACCAATTGGGTGTGTCCATAGTACCATAGGAGGATAAATGGGTACATAAGAGGCATGTTGACAAGCTAATTATGGGTGGATAGGGAAATAATGGGGGTGTAAAGAGGTATTTCATAATCAATATTGTCATCCTCTATGTCTTTGTTCCTCTTGGTTCCCATATCACATGGTCTAGAAACCTTCCCCATATTTTTATTTAGTCTCTTTCCAACTTAAGAAGTTCCCCCTATTTTGGAGAGGGTTTGACAAATTTTTTACAACTACCTTAGTACTGCAGCCTCAAACTAAATAAAATGTTAATTTTTTTAACAATGTAAAATATAAAAATTCTAAATGAAATAAGAGTTATTTTTCAAAACTAGAATATTAAATTACCAAATTCTCATCATCCTCTGAAATAGATTGTGCATTGATTAACATGACATGCTTTCTTTAACACTCCTGATCTAGTAGCTTATATGGTGATTGAATTTCTTTTTATTTCCCCTTTCCCTTATTTTGATTTACTTTTCTTGCCATTCGCTTCAAGATATACTAGGGTAATATACAAACAATGATAGATTTAATTGTTAAGAATGAAAAATACACTAATATGTACCCTTGAAATGTTTTTTTGGCCCCTTCCATCTTTTTAAGAAAAACTAAAACAAATGAAAGTGTTTCCCCCTTCTTTTGTTGAGTCTTGAATTTTTTTTAATTTTGTGGTTGTGCTTGATTCAAAATGTGATGTAATTGCATCAACCATTTCATTAGGGATGGAAATGACACATGCATAAAGGATTGTATCATCAAAAAGGTCATTTTTTAATTATTTTTAAAATTTTAAATAAAAACATATCATTTTTTTTAAGTGGGCCTCCTTGCATTGTGATTATTACAAATCATACATGAGGAATGAAATGTCATTAGGCTAAAAACTCACAAAAGTCAATAATATAACATGTTAACCATAAATATATTAAATTATATAACATGTTAAAAATATGTTCATGCTAAACAAGAAAAAAAAGGGTTCACGTAAATCTTCTATCCAAATTATATACACAAACCCAAATGTATTTAGTTCTAATAATACATTTACTAACTTAACACACGTCGAAAAGGGAATAATTGATCTAGGATTTTTTAATAAAAAAATTAATAGATTATAATCTTGTTCCATAGATTACATTGATCTTTAAAAAAATCTTCCATTTTATTTTTATTGATCTTTCAGGTTTAATATTTTTTTAATTTTAACTCAAAATTAAATTATATTTCAAAAAAATTAGTCAATAAAATAAATAAAAAAATAAAAAGGCACTATGAAACTAATTTCCTTTCATTCTAATAAAAAAATCAATATATGTTAATTTGAAAAAAAATAAGATTGACTATATTTCCTCAATATATATGTTTTAAAACATTATATTTTTTAGTATTCAATTGTCAATATCTCATTACTTCATAGAATTAGATAATTTGTATTGAAAATATAATTTTTCTTTACTATAAGTTGCAATAATAAGAGTAGAATATAATAGATCCACATAAATGATTAATAGAAATGCAAAATATTGGAAATATATATTTGAACCACTTTGAGGGGGAAATATTCACAACCTTACAATAAGAACAAAAATTTTAATATGATAATCCATTACTAACTACTACCTATTATATGTACCCTACTTAAGTTATAGATACTTCAAAGGCCAACCATACTACCGATATGAAGATATATAAATTTTCATATGATTAAGTAGAAAAATACATGTCATTGTTGTTATCATCATTGTAAATTCTGTGCTTAGACAAAATATCATTTTTGTATGATGATCTTCAGTCAGTAGGTGTCAAAGGGAAATATAGATCCTCATCTTCTTCTATCATCCTTTGACTCTTTTGACTTGTCTTCCTTGTCCTTCTCAACTTCACAGTACTTTTCCATTAGTCTATTCTATTTGTCACCTTCATAGGCATCAATCTCACATTGAATTTCTCATCTTATTTGTTATGAGGGCTTGTCTAAACCGAACAACCTTTTGACCTCCCTTTTCATTGGTTATAGCTATTTTTTAGCTTCTTTCTTTCTTTCCTTCTCACTTTTTATAACTTTCATTTATTTTTTTGGAGGGGTGCCATAATTAATTATATAAAGAGAAACACTCTAGAAATAAATAACTAGAAATTGAAGAAGAAGATGTTGGTGGTAAAATTTCTAAATTGTAAAGGGTTTAAATATAGAAGGTTTTCATTGAGACTTTAAAAAAGGGCAATTGAGTGCTCTTGTAAATTAAAATATCATTTTACATATCCATCAACTTGTAGCACTTAGATTGGAGTTACTACACATCCACATGTATGTATAAATGAGTTCATCATTCTTTGAGAAGATATATTAGTGAAACTGTAAAGTAAAATATTTTTTTATATAAATCTATGCAGTCATAATTTAGATTATTTAAAAAATCACCTTGTACCACTCAATTTTGAGGTAACTACACATCCATCTGTATGTATAAATCACATCATCATTAATTGACAAGATCTATCAGTCCCTTTCAAAGTAAAATATTTTCATATTAGTCTATGCAATCATAATTGAGATTCTTGAAAAAATTACCCTGTACCACTGAAATCAGAGATGGCTACACATATAACGATATGTATAAATCACTTCATATTTATTAGATAAGATATATTAGTTCACTTTCAAAGTAAAATATTTTCCATGTCAATTTATGAAGTCATAATTAAGATTCTTTCAATAGTCATCCTACATTACTTAGAATGGAGGTGATTATGCATCCATCAATACATATAAATCACTTCACCATTCTTTGAGAAGACCTATCAGTGCACTTTTAAAGTACAATATTTTATTTATTCATATATTTAGTCATAATCAAAATTATGGCAACGTCATCTAAAACCACTATAATTGGATGTGATTACACATATAATGGTATGTATCAATCACTTCATCATTACCTAAGAATATATATTAGTGCACTTTCAAGGTACAATATTTTCTATATTCTTTTGTGGTCACAATTCATATTCTTAAAACATTCACCCTATACCTCTAAGATTTTAGATGACTACACATCCACCAATATGTTTTGAAATCACTTCATAATTTTATAATTATATTGTCAAAGTACAAGATTTTACATATATATCTTTATAGTCAAAATTGAGTTTCTTGCAATAGTCACCTTGCATTAACACTTAATCAATCGAATATGAATTTATTATTAAGGTTTGCAGTCAAGTATGTTTTATAAATTCTAATTTTAGTCTTATACAAATCAAAATTTGATAAAATTATTCAATATCCTTTAATATTAATGATGATAGAAAAACTTGTTGAAGACAATCACAATAATTTTGATGAATATTCAAATAATGAAATAGATGATGAAGTACTTGATGTGGTGAAATCTAGGAGAGGGTAAATTTGTATGTGCCAATGAAATATAAGGCCACCATTCAATCACAACCCAATGGATAGGTGGGCCTATACCAATAATCATCATCATGTCAACCCCATGAAACATATAGAGAATCATATTCATGTGGATTTTGATCAAGATCTAGATATTAATCCATATCCTAAGGGATGCATTCGTTTATGGCTATTGGTAGTAGAATTAGAATGTACAATTATAGAGTATGATCAAGCGACAAGTGTGAGATATGTATCATTTTGTATATTTTATATATTCTTGTATGTATTTATCACATGTTGTATATCAAAAGTTTGTAGAATACGAGAAAACTCTTTCAAGAGAAATGAAAGGATAAGGAATGTGAAGTGATAGAGCCTTCTTAAGTTATTTAAATAGTGTTAAAATATAAAATAAAAGAGTTTGGAATAAGAGATATTTGTATAGAATTATGATGATGGTTATTTCAAGTGTCTTTATGTACTTGTTTTGTTCACATGTATATTATGTTTTCATTAAAATATGCTTCATAATATAACAATCATGAATGTTATCTACATTTTAGTTTTTGTTTATCTAAAAACTCACTAAGTATGAATATAAGGAATAATCTAACTTGGTACAACACCATTTGTGTTATGATTTAGTAATTCACTTTGCACACATACACTCCTTAGCATGTTCTGATGGGAAAATCTAGGAACCTCTACTAATAATGGTGCGATGAGCATGGAACCTAAAACATGTTAAAATGGATACTAGGTTATAGAGATGTGAAATGATGGTTGGATGAAAGAATTCATAACTTCATATAATAAGATGCTAGATGAATTGGAAGCATGATGAAGGAAATTATAACTGAGCATATATATGGTGAAATATTTGAAGTTTTTTGGTGTGAGTTTCCTAAACTATTAGTTGCTTGGTTTTCAAGTCTAAAATATTATTGCTTTAAACCAAGGGATATATATCATTTTATCTAGATTTAATAAAAAGGTGTGAAGCCTAGACATTGAGTGGATGCATGCAATATACCATTGGATAAAAAATACTATTGATGAATATATCATTGAGTTTGTTGTACAAGGGTACATTACATTTGAAGTTGTGCATGATTTATTTGAAAAAGGTATTAGAAAAAAGTTTTTGTAATGACTACCAAAAATTTTGAAGACATTGGTTGTGGAGAAGGCCATGGTGCCAATCCTAATAGATATGGATTAGTCATCCAGGGTGATATGGGATGTGGACTAAAGGGAGTGAATGATGATTAGTTGAGATAAGTAACTTGAAATTGAACCCATAAGATGGATCACATAAGCAAGTTAAAAGAGAAGAAAATTCTAGGGCTAGATATAGATTTGCAATAACAAGCACAATAAAATTAAAAAATGGTCCTCATGTAATTATAAGTAGTAGAGTAGAGAGTTTGAAGAATGTAAAATGAGATAGACCTCTAAGAAGAGTTAGGGATTGAAAGGGAGAGGAAATTGAGGGCACTCAAGAGAGAGAAGATGTGAGAGATTGGGAAAGTGATTTAGATATAATGAAATAAAGAGAATGGGGAGAGGTTGTAGAGAAAATAGTAGATCAGGAAGAATATAGTTTTAGGAAGTAGTTATAGGGAAGGATATAATTTGGAGAAGAGGAAGGATAATCTTTAGATTTTGTGATGATAAGTTATAGAGTAAGGATAGGTTAAAGTTCAAGGGAGGAATGTACTTCATCCATGTATCATTCATTCCAAGGGGACGTAAGACCCATGCCAAATTTCATTATGGGTTTACATAATGTAGCATTTAAAAGGCATGATAGGTGTTTTTATGATTTTTCCATGAAGTTTGGATAGTTGAATGAAAAAACTTAAAAATTTATAAACAAGAGAAATATTGGTGCTCTGATGGCAATAGTATAAAATCTCAAGACACCAAAAAAATTTGGTCTAAATCAACTAATTTTTTTAGTTGGGATCACAACAAATATGGCTCTTAATCCAATAATTTCATAACTTTAACACCATATGATGGCTATATATATCTTGAATAGTATTTTTTGACATGTGAAATGAAACAGTAGGCTAAAGGTGTTGTTAGAGATGATGTGAAGAAGTGTGAGCTCATAATAGCCTTGATCAACAGAGCTCTAAAATTCATCTATAAGAATAATGAGTGAAATGGGCTTGTATGAGGTCAAGAATAAATTGGTTTGGGTATTAAAGATACAAAAATTACCAAGCCAAACCATTCGGGACTTGAATGAAGTCTACCATAAAATAGGAGAATTTATCTAGGATTATGATCACAAATTCTTAGATGTTATATCCCAAGTAAGCTTTTACTTCATAGAAAAAAGAAAATTTTCATGGTTTGTATAAGGTTTGCAACCTAAGATTCATTTTTTTATTGCATAAACGCAATTCCCTAACAAGGTTGAGGCTTGATAAATTATGATTCAAGTTGAACAAATATAATACTATGTGTAAAGTTTACAACCTACTGAAAGGACATGCTTAGATGTATTTTGTCCTACACAAAATGGATGAATTGTATGAGGGAAATATACCTAAACTATCTATATGGTGTATGGAGTGTGGTTAGGAAGGTCATCATAAGAATGACTGCCCAAAAATCAAGACAATTGATTTCTACAAGATTTATTACATAGTGGGACATCCCCCTAATAAGTGCCACTTTCCAAAGCAATACATAAAATAGTTGTATAACACATATTGTACTTTTTAAAATATCATAATCATGATGAAAAAAAAATTATATCACTTCAAGAGCTAAAGGAAGATATCACCATAAATTTCTTCACAGTCATAGTGCAATAGATTCTAGCTATGAAACGCGAAATTCCCACCTTGGATGTGGAGATGAATTAAACTATGAAATCTACTCCTAGTTGGATACCCCAATCTCCATAGTAATTAGATCTATAGTATCCTCAATATTATCCAAAAGGTAGACACCACAGTCACCTCAATATTAGACTTGATGGACACCACCATCACCATAATATCAACAAAATTAGATTTGTGTTTCTTCACCATAATAGTCTGAATGGGCTCCACCATACCCTCAAAGACAATTTTGGGGATATGGAGGACAAGTGGATATTGAGGAGTCTCTAGAGGAGGATATTAAGGAGGAAATAAAAATTAGTGGAAAGAAAATATACAAGACATATATCATATTATTTTCTATCTATGTAATGAATATAACCACTTTACATGAAATTATCCCTATAACCCACAAAGACAAATCTATTGTGTTTACTACAAAGTATCCATGCAACAATAAAAAGAGGACTACCTAATCTTAAATAAGTAGATAAAGGAAAAACTAGTGTGCAATGTGAAGATGTTAAATGCACAATCCAGAGGCCCTATGTATTTACAAGTTTTCACTAAAAACAAATATAGGGAGCAAAGATTTCCACCTTAGGAGATAACATAGGAGCCCATGATCATAAAGGTTCAATAGGATAAGTATTCAAACCCTATGAGGGAAACGGTTCTAAACTAAAAAGTAATGTAGTTATTATAGAACATTTAAAACAAAAATGTTTTCGAAGGAGATACTATAGTCATAGATGTGTAGATGTACTAGAAACTTTTTCACATATTTTGGTAAGATGAAGTAGTGACAACCTTGATGAACTTGTTAAAGCTAATAAGCACCATAAACAACAAGGACATATCTTAGAACATCACCAACTTGTTATATAACCTATTAAACTATGCAAAAATGGGTTAAGAATGAACCAAAGGGGTAATATGGTATGTGAAAACTAAGAATTTGGGGGATGTTGATTCACAAATGGATATTAAACTTATGGGGTGTGAAGTCTTGATCATTTTGTTCAATTTTAGAAGCATGATGAATATGATTATTTGGTCCACATGAGAGGATATTGGATGACATGCATTAAGTTACAATGCACTCACACTCAGTCTCATAGATTATGGAAGGGTAGACCCTATTAGGATATTAAAAAATGTATAAATAAATGGTGTTGATCTCAGTATGCGAGGTGATTTTGAATTCATTGACTTGAAGACCGATGAAATTCATTACCCTACACTCATTAAGAAAAAGTGGGCATATGATGGTTGGATTACCATCAATATAGTAGCTAATCAATTAGAAGTGCACTAAGGAGATAAGATTATAATTATACCCATTAAAAAAGTTGAGATTAAACCATACATCATTCCCAAGGAGGTTGCTTCATTATATGCCTATGGAGATAACATATGGTTTAATGTTAGTGAAAAACCAAAAGCATAGGCTCTACAAACTAGAGGGTTTAATAACTTCAGACCACAAATTCAACTAGCTCCATATTTACAATATACAAATAAGTTCACATACAAACCTATCAAAACCATAGAGAAAGTTCCTCAATTTTAGATTTATTTGTTGTATCCATCATTGCAATCTCTGACAAGATCAGAATTATATTTATTTTTTTGTAGTGAAATTTTGTTGGCCAAATTTCACTACCCCATTTTTATCATTTTCCATCATTTTTTCCATTTGTCTTATTTTCTATATTATTTTACATGACTCCATATCCCAATAGACAAGGCATTATTTTTTACTAGCCCACAAGTTGTAAATTGTACATTTGATATAGTGGGTTCGATGGAAAATTTATTGGTTTAATTATGTTATTAATTATTTTATAATTAATTAGCATTAATTAAAGTCATTAATTGACTATATTATTTTTAGTCATTAGACATATTAATTATTTTTAGAATTAATATTTGTGTGCAAATGTAAATTGAAAAGTCATTTAATATTGTGAATTTTCCCAAATAAAAAGAAAATAAAAAATTGACAAATAAATAACTTTTCAACTTCCAAAGGGTAGATTATACAAAAGGAAAAAATCCATATTTTTTTTGAGTTCTTTTCTTTTCCTCAAGCTCTTGGAGAGATTTAGTTGTATCTTTATGTGAATCCATGTTATTTCCAAATTAGAGAAATGAAATGCAAGCAAGCAGGTGATAATCTTTTGGGGTTTTGTAGATTTTAATTCTCTTTATTTATGAATTCAAATTTCCTATTTATGATTAAAGACTCCATTAAATTTTGCATTTATTTGGTTATGTGCAACAATGGTGTTTCCCAAACTTTGTGTTTAGATCCTCCATGGATGAGATTCCTTGATTTCCATGAGTTTATACGTGTTTGATTTCAATATAATTTTTTACAAAATGTATGTAATAGAGTTTGTGAGGAGACTTTGTACTTCCAAGCATGCCTCATGTTCCCAAAACCCTTGTTTCTCCTATGTTCATTCTTATGTGAGAGGATGGTGTTCTATTTTTGTTATTTAATCTTGGGTTATCCCAATGGTTCTTTGCTTTTATCCCATTGTGGGTTTCTCCCCTTTTCTCATTTTATTTCCTTTTATACTTTCAAGTGAAAAGTACGCAAAAACTTTTAAATCATTCAAATTATACAAGGGAACTGCCCCTCTCAAAATTAAAGGAGATTATGTATTCCTATGATGATTTCTCCAACTATTGGTAAAATGGTGTCACTTCACATTGAGCGAGTCACAAACTAAGAAATACCAAAAGTGCCCATTTTTCCACCAATAGGTTCTATAGATCTTATTCATTAGGGTAATATATTGTGGTAAGTCGTATCTTTTGTGAGTGGTGATTCAGATGCATGCATATTAAATTAGGCATGAGGAGATTACAAGGTAAGACCAATGATGATGGTTTTTACTACCGAGTGATAATTTCCCTAGTAATTTGTAACAAAAGATTTAGTGCAATTCCTTTCTATGTTGGATCAACATGTTCCTAATGTAGCTATTTTGATTAGTACACTGAACTATGTGCTCAAAGGTGTTGTTTTGACTTGATGGGAGGTTCATCATTGTAAACCATTTCATTGGGAATATGTATGCAAATTATTCTAAGCTAGGTTTCAAGTTACACATGTGATATCTTATCAATGGCCATTATTTCAAGAATTTTAGTGCAATAAATTGCACACTCATAAGTGTATTAGTATATGGTATTTTCAAGGTAAGGAACTAATATATTGGTTTCATGTATGTCAACATACTCTAACATCTCTTACATGAACATGGTACATGCACTAGGAACGTAGGCATGAGATCAAAAATCAGCCACATGTCCAACATGATTTTATAAAAACTTTTGTATTAAAGGATGAGAATCCTATAATGTATAAATATCTTTGAAATTTTAATATGTTTTTATCATGGATGAGAGGAAAACATATTAACTACATGTGATCAAAGTTGGCAGGAGGTAAAATCCAACAACTTGAACAAAGCTTAAATAATTACAGAGCCAAAATTTAGAAAGAATTTTTTTTGTTGAAAACATGTAATAGGATCTTGAATAATGCAGATCAAGAAGAATCTAGTGATGATGAGGAATGTTTGTACTTAAAGTGGTTTTTTTATCCTAAATGATAGATAGATAAGCCTAAAGTCAACATCTCAAAATAAATAGAAGATGCACAACTATGAAGTATAAATATTCCATAGAAGGAAGGGGAAAATATGTTGAGAGACTCTCTTATATAAGGGAAAAATAATATATATCAATAACCAATACACAAAGTAAATCAAAATATTGGTACATAATTTAAACCAAAACTAATAACAATATGCAATTATTGGACACAACATCAAATTTTAGAAAGGATGCAATTTATGAGGCTACCAAGATGTATTTTCCATGGATTTTTTAGAAGTCAAGGGTGTATACCCTTCATTATGGGAGATCCACATAGAAATCAAAGAAAGGGAATGGCCTATCAAGAAGTGCCCATACAGAATAAATCCCAATATGAAGCTCAAATTCAAAGTTGAAATCAACAAGATACAAGAAGTAGGAATTATTTATCCAATAGAGAAAGGAGATTGGGTAATTTTGATGGTAGTTTAACCCAAGAAGTCAAGATATATTAGTGTCTATGGTCACTATAGAGCACTAAATTATTTCTAGGTTAATGACCCATTTCTATTTCCTTTCACAGATAAATTTTGTGAGTCAGTCACAAGGCATGAAATCTTTTAATTCATGGATGGTTTTATGTGGATATCACCATATTATGATTGCATTATAAGGCCAAAAAAGACCATATTTACAACATATTGGAGTTCATTTGAATATAAGTTGATGTATTTTGGCCTGAAAAATGCCCATGTTATTTTCTCAAGAGTCATAGTTACTACATTCAAGGATTTTATACATGAATTTTTGGAAGTTAATCTGGATGATTGGGTTATGTTTTCCATATTCAAATATCACATTTCCAAGCTAGTAAACAATTTGAGCTTTGTGCATTATTATGAATTTTAATAAGTGTTTATTTTTTTATCTTTTTGGGGTTTTATTGGGACATGTCATATACAATGATGATATTTTGGTTGATAAAGCCAAAATCACAGTCATTATAGGATTGCCACCTCTTGTAAGTTTTAATGAATTGTGACCATTCTTGGGATACACTTGTTATTATCACAAGTTCATTATGGGATATGTAACTACATCTACCCCATTAGAGATACTAATATTCAAGGATAAATTTTTTAAAAGGACTCTTGAATACCAAGCAGTTTTCATTGATTTAAAATAAAGATGGTAATAACTCCAATATTCATGTTTCTAAAATAGAATAATCCATTTCATGTTCATGTATATGCTTTAGTAATCATATTAGGAGTTGTGTTTTCGCAACATAGGAATGAAGGATTGGATCATCCCATTCAATTCACATGTAAGAAACTTTCAACAGCTTATAAAAACTATACTATTACAAAATAAGAAGCTCTAGCTATTATGTTTTCACTACATAAAAATATGCATTATCTCTTAGCTACACCATTTTAATTTTTTAACAAACCATGAATTTTTGTGATATTTAGAGAGAAATCATATGCTAGGAGGAAAAATATATAGATGGTAATGTTATTTTAGGAATTTAAATTTAAAATTAATGTTAAAATAGTAAGAGAAAATGTGGGACTTGATCATCTCATTCACATAAGGAATGGCAAAGAACCAGTAGAGTTAAAGTATGAATCTCTAGATGTGCACTTGTTCTGAGTCTTTTTTATTCCAAAAAATATGGAAGACATATCTAATTTTATGGAATATGGAGTTTTTCATGTGCATTATATTGAAAATGATAAAAAAAATTGGTCACATGAGCTATGAAATTTAATATTATCAATGGGATTCTTTATAATATGGGTAAGGATGATGCACTATGTAGAGTAGATTTGGAGCATGAAAGAGCAAGATTGCTTAAAGAACATTAGGGATTCATAGGAGGATACTTTTAAGGACAACCTACTATGAAGAATATATTATAAATTGGTTTATGGTGGCCTACTGTGTTCTATAATACACACTAAGTCTCAAAACACTATAACATTTGTCAACAACTAGGAAGGTAAAAACAAAGGGATGAATATTTTCTAAACCTAATGCTAGTAGTGTAATCATTTGAATAATAGAGAATTGATTTTTTAGGGTCTATCAATCTATTTATAAATCATAGTCATGCTAGATATATAATCACCATGATAGAATAATTCACAAAATGGGTGTAATTTTCTATGACACCAAGTAGTAATGCAAAAGACGTAGCTAATTTTTGGTATGAAAATGTTATAACTAGGTTTGGTTTTTTGGTGAAGTTATGTAGTGATATAAGAACACACTTATTGAATAGCACCATCAATACTCTGACTGATTAATTCATGATATCACACCATAAGAGTACAACTTATCACCTTTAATCCAATGGCCAAGTAAGATCATCAAACGAATTTCTTGATAAGATACTTACAAAAAATTATAATGTATAGAGAGATGAATGTGATGATTGAATTCCTATGATATTATGGGTGTATAGGACCATCTACAAACATGTGACATGATTCACTCCTTTTAAGCTAGTTTATAGAATGGAAGCAATCATGCTAGTGGAATACATAGTTCATAGTCTAAAAATTGCATTAATAATGTGACTAGGAGATCAAGACTCACTTTGGGTAATATTTTTGGATTTTACTTGCATATAAGAAACTAGGTAGAGAGATAGATGGATGCATGAAATAAATAATAATATCCAAAAATCATGGTATGATTGCAACCAATGAAAAAAGGAATTTCAGAGAATAAACAATATTGTTATATGATAGAAGATTTTGAACATATCTAAGGAAGTTGTGAATTCAGTGGAAAGGAACATATGTCACCCATAAAGTATCCCAACATGGAACTATAGTTCTTAGGTATAATCAAGGAATCATCCTTTCGAGGTGATTAAATCGTTACAGGCTTGAGATTTACCACTAGTGATCTCTATAAATATCATGTTGAAAACATGGTGGGCATTGAAGAGGACCATATAGTTAATAATTTTATTTATAGTTTTTATTATCATTTTTAGGTTTTTGTTATAAATGTGTATAATGCAATCTCTATATTGTAGACATTTAGAACATCATTGAAAACTCAAATCTAAAGAGTACAAAAAGAGAGTAGTAGAGCATTCAAAAAGTCCTAGATTGGGAAAGTTTAAGTCCATGAATTAAGCCTGGGAATGAGGTGATGACAAAATGGTATGGTGGAAAGATACCCAAAAATAACTAAAAAAGTGGTTAATGCAAAGGAATTATAAATTTTATGTCATTCTTGAATGTATATAGATGTGTCAGGATCTAGGTTATGTATAGTAAAATAAAGTCATTAGAGTTGAAAATACAACACATCACATCAATAAATTCCATTAGATGAAGTAATGAAACTAACCATAAAAATTCCAAGGTCACATCATAGCAATAGAGGCATTTAAACAAAAATTCATAATAACATGAAGACACCTTAGTGAATTCTATGTGAGGTGTTAGATGAGTAGAAGTGGGAAAATATACATAAGGAGGGCATAAAAAGTGAAACACCATTACAATCCACTAAGAATAAGATCCTTTTACAAATTTACTTAAATCATCTACTTGTGCTCAAAAAATTTAGCATCCCACATGTGAGATATATTCATCCATTTTAGGGCATACACAGTAGATATAATGAATCAAACATATATTTTGATACCATTAAAAAAAAATTAGAAAGAAGGAATGGATATTGGATTCATTTCTCAGTAGATAATATACAATGACCCAAACCCTTTCGATTCATTGATGTAGTGGAATCCATTTTTTTTTTAAGATTAAGTTATGGGTGTGCATCTTGGATCCCTAACTATTCAACGTCAACTACAATGATTTGATGTTGAGCAATTCATCAAGATCCCTACTTTTAGCCAGTTGGATGAAATAATGATGACTCTTTTGAGTTGATATAATGAAGGGGGAATCCATTTGTCCAAGGATGTCAATATGCTAATCAATACATTGACCATGACATAAGAAATAGGACTCCTAATAAGGGTTAAATTCCTTGTACAAAATAATATAAGATCCTTCCCATTCTTTAAGACATAAGAGATAGGTATTCTTGGGTATGCAGAGGGATCCCCATCAATTTAGTTGATGATATCATGGTGCAAGTGCTCTTTGAGTGCATCACCAAAATATTTTGGCACACCATCAAAAGTGAAGTGTAGGCAATAAAAGGGGTCATCAATATTACATATCAAATGATCCATCTATACAAGGAATTTAACTATCCAAAGTTCCTAGTGATTGAGCTAATGACAAACATTGAGAAGGTCATCACCAACACATCATACCCTTTCCTATACTAGTCTATGGTAGTGGAGGTATTTTGATGGCCCCATCATTCTAGATGTCAACTTGTAGCTTGCAACCACTTTTGAAAACATCATATGGTCCAAAACATGGAAATACTATTAGTATTTGGGCTAGTTTAATGTGTGTTAAGTGAATATCCATGGCCTCATCAATTCACACCCTCACAGGCATATCAATATCATATCCATGTTGTTTGTGTAGGTGGAAGTTATATGATAAAAATCCCTAGTTGAAAAAACTATGCAATCTATGCAATCCATACCTTTCATAGTACAACATCCATTACTGTAGAGATAAGTAGAAGCACCTACATAGAAGCAAACATAGTCAAAATCTTTTGACTCATTAGCATAACCAACCATATGAAAAATAAATTCCTATGTGCACCGAGCATCTTCCCTACCTAAAATTGGACTCGTAGCACAAATCCTTAACTTAATAATAAGGATATGCCCCATATTTATACTTAGTATGATCTAAAAAC
Source organism: Torreya grandis (assembly GCA_037957365.1). Classification (NCBI taxonomy): domain Eukaryota; kingdom Viridiplantae; phylum Streptophyta; class Pinopsida; order Cupressales; family Taxaceae; genus Torreya; species Torreya grandis. Next base: position 5,982,220 of record JARHVA010000053.1, on the reverse strand, counting down.
CTTAGGAGTCACCCCATAAGAATTTTACAATTCGATACTATATGACACAGGAAAATAATTTTATGAGGAGGAAAAGGATAAGGAATTCTTATTTTAGAAGGTAGTGCACACTTGCCAATGGCACAAAAATGTTCCATCTATTATTTTAGTATAAATACTGACACCTCCTAAGTCCATCATCATGGACACAATTGAAGAGGAAGAATAAATAAAAAATGTAATGGATAGTTTCTAGGAAAGTTTACTAAATGCAGGTTCATTACCAATGCCATAATCATAGGTTGCAAAGTAGAAAATGGGGATGGAAAAACAAACAAAGTAAAGAATTAATCAACAACTATGAATGCACAAATTGTGTAGTCACTAGAATCTTAGAACATTACCAACAATTACAAAACACATGGGCACTTTTTCCCAAGTATAATATGTGGAGCAAAAATACTTCAAAAAAGATCAAGGAGTAAAATAATAGTTTGTCTTACAGACCCATGTAGCAAGGCAAAATAAGGAATCCCTCACCCCACCTACTTGAGAAAATTCATTGGTAAGTAGGTGTTAAGTGGTTGTGTCTTCCCATTCTCCCTCTCCTTATCTATAGTATTCTCCATTACCTTCACCCTCTTCTCCATCAGTCTGCCTATACCCCCACACATTCAACTCTGCTTAAGGTAGGCACTAACCAACAAAAAACAACTCCACAATAACCCAAAATACCAAAAAAAATACAACAACATCAACCCTAAGGTGACACCATAGAGCATAAATTGTAGGAAATTATGGAAGTAGAGGAAGAAACTAATAAGGCAAAATAAAAAGAGGAAAAGACTAATCTAGAGAAGGTCAGAAAAGAAGAAGAAAAGAATAATAAGAAAGAAGAATAAGAACTGATGAAGAATGAAGCAATGAAGAAGAAGAAGTTGTTTATAATAATAAGGAACAAACATAAAACCAAGCACAATATGAGTAGAAGAATAAGGCAGAGGCTGACACAATAGCTAAAGAAGCTAAGGTAAAGCAAAAATAATCCATGCGCAAGTAAGAAGTGATAAACAAGAAATTAGACAAATAAAAATCTACCAAGGATGTTACATAAAAATTAGAAAAAGAAATGAAAGAGGCAAAGATGTAGGAATAGGTAGCTATGAAGGCAAAGGGGGAATTGGATATGAAGAAGAAGGTTGAAGTCACTACTGAGACTCAAAAGGTTGATCAACCCAAGAAAACTACAAATCTAATAGAGGATATCAATGAGTAGATTATTCTTAAAGTTCCACAACCTTCCAATGTGTCTCAAGGCTCAAGATCAATATAATAAGGTACACAATAAGAAGAGTTGTATAACAAATCATAGATAACTAGTCAATGGCTATGGTACATCCAAGCCCCACCACAGTGACACACAAATTTTCACTCTTGATCACATAAATATATCATGAAAAAACTATGGCCACATCCACTATGACGTCACTTACATTATGCCAAGTCATGAGGCATCTCTTGATGTGACCCAAATTACATTGGCCAAATAAATTGATGGATCTACCGTGTTCTATGAGTTGATAGCATAGAAGGCCATTGAGATGGAACAAGATAATATTCAACTAAGGGATGATAATGCAAACTTTCATGCATGTTTATCCAAGGCACATGTAATCATAGATGATACTTGTCCAACATTGGTCATTAGAGTGTTGGGTGACTAGGTAATGTTATAGGAGAAATAGCTCATTGCATTACTTTTTTGACTCACTAAAGATTGGGTAGCTACATAAAAATTCCGTAAGCTCTGACTTTAGGTTCAACACTTGAAGGATGAAATAGAGATAATATTTGAGCTCCTCAAATAATATGAACAAGTTTTGGATATTTATACATAACAAGCTTCATAAATTATTCACACTATGCTTGATTGGAATCAACAGATACATGACACTTTGACCAATGTACAACCTAATTTTTCTAAGGCTAATAAATCTAAGGCAATCATGGAAGATCGCATGTCTATGTCAGATTATATTGATGATGCACTCAAGGAGTATCTGAGTTCAAGAGATAATGTTATGGATAAGATGGTTACATGGTAGAATTAAATGCTTAGAAACATGTTCACTACCATGCAGACTCAATGATATGTATATATGTTAGATGAAATGTTTCAAGACATTTAGTGGAGACTCAATCAAATTAGGGTCATCCTTATTATTAGAGAGGTTAAATACATCTAGAACATTATGAAATTTTGACCTCCTCTACACACACTGATTAGCATGGTTTGGGATGCCTTAGTTGATTAGAGGTAGTTCAAACAAGATCTATCACATTTGGATAGCTCCATTATTGTATTCATTAATGAGCCCTAGTTCATCCAACCTGTAAAGCCAAAAATTTACATCTCGAACACACATATAACCACACCAATTTTTTTGATCCTTTAGTCAAACACAATACCACTAATAAATATATAAAGATTAATAATCATATGATTATAAAAGGGACAACAACTGGTAAATAACACTTACAATAATAGGGTTAAATTCTAAAATATTTTTCAATCACAACACACTAGAGCTATTCCTCAGCCTCTTGCGATAAAAGGGAATACACTAAAGTATAAATCACATGTCTAAATAAATTGAATAACTAAGAGCCAACATCAAAGTTCCACAACTCAGACTCCATAACAAGAAGGTTTAATTGAACTTGGTGAAATTGGATTACCTCTTCACAAGACCAAATGTTAAACAAAGAAACTACTATCATATATTAGATATATTAACATGAAAAACATCAGAAAATGAGATCACAACAGTGGAAATAGCTAAGAGTTAATGATGTGAATGTAAAGTTGAAAACCACAAAATCATAAACACACCATGGGCTCACAAAACAACTTTGAATAAAATATCTCAAAAATATTACAAATTAAACCAAAGTTGTTATTAAATTATTTAAGCTAAGGACAACTCATATGAGTCATAAAATAGACCTAATGTATTAATAACTTGAAACAAAATGCTTAAACTAAACTGGAATTCACATCAAAAATTTGATTCTCCTAAAAAACTACTAACAAATAGGGTACAAAGACTCACCAAAAATATTTAACAGAGTCGAAAGACAAATATAAAAAGTTAAATTTGAATATTAAACTCAAGGTAAGAGGTTGTAATTTTAATATTTATGAAACATTAAGTTGGGTGATTAATATAACACCCTTTCTGTAGTGACCTTGCAGACTAAAATCAAGAAAAACATAAATTTTTGAACAAATTTGATTTGAAAAGGGATCACTAAAAATAGAAAACGTGCATGAAATCTAAAACTAAAGGCTCTTATGTAAAATTAAAGTAAAAAAAATCACTAATAATCTTTGGTTTCTCTTTAAGGCTCTTCTAACCATTTTTGGAAATTCAATAATAGGGTTAAATTCTAAAATATTTTTCAATCACAACACACTAGAGTTATTCCTCAGCCTCTTGTGATAAAAGGGAATACACTAAATTATAAATCACATGTCTAAATAAATTGAATAACTAAGAGCCAACATCAAAGTTCCATAACTCAGACTCCATAACAAGAAGGTTTAATTGAATTTGGTGAAATTGAATTACCTCTTCACAAGACCAAATGTTAAACAAAGAAACTACTATCATATATTAGATATATTAACATGACAAACATCATAAAATGAGATCACAACAATGGAAATAGCTAAGCGTTAATGATGTGAATGTAAAGTTGAAAACCACAAAATCCTAAACACACCACGGGCTCACAAAACAACTTTGAATAAAATATCTCAAAAATATTACAAATTAAACCAAAGTTGTTATTAAATTATTTAAGCTAAGGACAACTCATATGAGTCATAAAATAGACCTAATGTATTAATAACGTGAACAAAATGCTTAAACTAAACTGGAATTCACATCAAAAATATGATTCTCCTAAAAAACTACTAACAAATAGGGTACAAAGACTCACCAAAAATATTTAACAGAGTTGAAAGACAAATACAAAAAGTTAAATTTGAATATTGAACTCAAGGTAAGAGGTTGAAATTTTAATATGTATGAAACATTAAGTTGGGTGATTAATATAACACCCTTTCTACAGTGACCTTGCAGACTAAAATCAAGAAAAACATAAATTTTTGAACAAATTTGATTTGAAAAGGGGTCACTAAAAATATAAAATGTACATGAAATCTAAAACTAAAGGCTCTTATGTAAACTTAAAGTAAAAAAAAATCACTAACAATCTATGGTTTCTCTTCAAGGCTCTTCTAACCATTTTTGGAAATTTAATTTTGAATCGACTTTGTAGGCTGAAAAAGGAACTCAAGTGTAAAAAACTATCAAATGTCCCTAGAACTAGATAGACCAAAGATTATAAAAATGGAGTATAAGATTTATGGTTGTAGAACCTGATTCCTAAATGATAATTCTATAACTTACAATTTTTATTAAAAAAAATTAAGTTTAGTTATTAATTGAATCTTATTTCTGAGCCGATTTGGTTTGTTTCCAAACATAATACTCTTAGTGTAAACTTACATTGAATTCTATAAAAGTGTATATAGTCATCCATCTATCAGTATACAATCCCAAAGGATGACATATTTACTCATGTGTTTTCCAAGATTTAAATTAAGTCTCAATTTATTTACACTCCATTAACAAGGTTTCAATAGATACTTGAAGGCCTGCCTCAGTCAACCTATCCAGTTTGGGTTTCTAAAAAGATTAAACTATGAAATTTAATATATTCATGTCAAGACACTTAGTAGTAGTCTGGGTTATGATTTTTTAGTTTTACTCATTAATTTTGATTGTATATGTTTGATCCCATGCTTATTGTATGATTATTTCTTCATATTTAAGATTAATCAGTAATTTCACATTACCAAAGTAAGTTAAACTCATTATATTTCAATTTTATAATTACCGATGTTTCCTTGCCATATTATGTTCTTAACGTTATTATACTATTCAAATTATGTGTTCTTGACACTAATGCTAATAGTCAAATATGAATTTCAGATATTATAGCATTGGTTTATTCAAACGAATATTACTTTCACCTAATTAATATTTAATTATCCTACTCAACAAGGTTCTTGACTTATAGATAAAATTCTTTTCAAATCCCTACTAGAAGTAATATAATTAGTCAAGCACTAGTTTACACCTATTATCAGTGTAATAATTGTTACAGATAAATTATCGACAAAATTAAATTGAAGAATATTATTATACATTGATATCTTTAAATAATACAACCATTAGTCATCAAGAACATAATCTCTAACATATATCTTTCAAACATAAGTCAACTTAGGATAAAGACAAACTCTAAGAATAGAAGTTTACAAATGTCTCATTTGAAAAATAAACATATAGTCATCATCTAGTCAAAACTCCAATCAAACAACCTACAAGACATTATTGAATTTCACATAAAAATATTATGTCTCTAAACTTTATCTGCCTCTGAATTTCACATAAAAATAGTCAAATAGAAGGGTCATCTTATGCTCAATAAGATATTTCTACCCCGTAAATACTTCTTTTTTTCCAAATTAATAAACATATTAACAATGAAATTAGCAACTAAAACAAAATAACATATGAAAATTCAAAAATCAACCCAAATATTAGAATAAACATTACACTTCAATATCAAAATGACACCAAGGTTATTAGTAACCAATCTCTACACCAATAATTAAAAAATTTCAACCTTAACATATAAACAATAACATACCATTACAATTTACAAAACAATCAATCCTCCTCAATGAAATGATACTAGCTATCTCATATTCACAACATCATTTGATATCTATGTACCCATCTAGACGTGATATATATAACAAAGTAAGCTTTGAAGAACAACTTAATTCTCAAATTTGAATATTGATTTACAAATGTTAGAAGAATAACTATATAGACAATGATTAAAAGGAATACACAAAAACCTTGTAAAGCACATCAAGAGTATACCAACTCTCCCTAGTTCATAACAAAACTAATCAACATTACAAGACAACTTTCCACCAATAAACCACAACAGTAATAAGCTTATTTGACATAATTTAATATGTCAAAATGAAAGTGTTATCTAGGACAATTTAACTCTCAAATAAGGTTTGTTCACCATAGAGTTACTCAAGTAAAAAGTAACAATAATCCACTATCCTATATTCCATTACAAGCTTGATAAATTTTGTTCTATTCATGGATACTTGCATCTATCACTTATATTATTATGTCTTAATTTGATATCCAATATCACGTGTATAACTTATTCAACTCCATGATAATATATTTGTGTTTAAGTATTTTTCAAATGATGTATATAGTACATATATCTATATATTATTAAAATATATGAAATATTTCAAAATATACCTATAATTACATATATGAAAATATGTTTTCAGTTCCCAAAAATATACATATATATATATGAAATTAAAAACCATTCTCACAAAATATTTATTTATTTAAATAAAAGCAAAAACACTTTATTAATTTAATTCTTCATTTTTATTTTTATTAAAACTTTTTATTAACTCCATTTAAAACAAAAAAACAAATATATATATATATAAACATTACTATATAATATTTATTTATATTTATATTTTAGTTTATTATTTTTTATTTGAAAAAATCTAGGCTGGGGTTCTAAGCCCTGGCCGCAACCATGTCATTGATCAGGTCTAGTCATTGGTAGGGCTGGGGGTCATTCGACACAGCTGCCGTCACCCCCTCCATATTATTTAAAATAAAAGAATACAAGATTCATTTTTTTTTATTTATTTATTTTTTAAAATAAAAATTCCTAAAAAGAATAATGTACCCCTTTCTTTTATATATATATATATATATATATATATATATATATATATCTTTTAAATAAAATAAATATTAAATATACCAACAAAGCCTTATATGATTTGGTAAATATATATTTATATAAAGAATCAAGAACTCGTTATTTTCAAATCAAGAAGGCAAATGGACCTAGGGTTTGTAATTTTTATTTTATTTTAAAAATCATTCCATACACATTCTATATTTTTATTTATTTATTATTTCAGAAATATAACATGGATTTAGAGAGAAGAAACTATTGCTTGATTAAATTAGCTCTTTGCTTCATTTTCCAAGATCTCCTTCTTCCTCTTCCATCCTCTTTCTTCTTTCTTCACTTAATCTTTCTTTGGCCAAACTTCCAAATGACTCCTCTTCCTTTTTGGTTGAATTTAAATGAAAGAAATGTATTATTTTATTATTTTATTTTAGGGTTAAGGTTTCACTCCCCTTATTATTATTATTATTCATAAATGGGTTGTCATCATTTTATTTTTACTTGATTAGATTAATTATTACACAAAAGGGTCAGATAATTGAATTTATTGAGATTATTATGAAATCAATAATATTATTTTAACTTATATCAATATACTCATATATAAATATAATCATACCAATACGTATAAATATTAAACTGACAAAATCTAAAACAAATTATTTATTTATTTCAATTAAATAAATTTATTCATTTAATGAGTTTATCTACATAGTACTATATATATATGAGTCAATATAAAATCTTATTTATGCCCATTATGTAATATTACATGGGCTCGATCACAAACATAGTAGCATTAAGACTCCCATTTTAAGGTAGATATTGTTGTCAAACATCAATAATTATACAATTCGACTATTCAAAACCAATTTTGCATAACATATCCCTATGATGGGTTCAAACAAGCTATTAGAATAAATTAAAATCTGATCCTAACAGAATAAAACTATCAAAAATAACACATCAACATAAAAACCCCTGAGACATAAACATCACATTACATGATAACATGAATTATTGTAAGTGTCAAATGCACTCAGCTCAAGGCGGTCCTACATGAGATGTACTAAACCCGATTCCAAGTCACCAGGATGAGGTAACCAAATCAAGACTAACCATTCACCATAATACATCTTGCTTTCACATCATGTATAATGACACACTCGACACACCAGTCATCTATATGATGACACATCATCAAGAAAACACTGTCAAACTTGAGAAGGGTATTACATTTACCCCCTTGAAAAAGGCATCATCCTCGATGCTTCCAAAATAAAATCATGTTGTGGAATCCACCACATGATCAAATAGTAATAACCTATTACTAATCAATTTTCATGATATTACAAAACTTAAATAGTTAATTTCCAAATGGTCACAAAAGTGATAACACTAAAATGTTACTATCGATACTATGATATGCTAGAACATAAGTAAAGTTTTCAAATAACCCTTGTACCATCACATGGTATGATAGGAATAATAAAGATAGTGCCAAACATAGAACTGATATAATTAATGTAATTTCATTCAACTATGCAATGATGAGCCAACTATCAACCAAAATATACCACCATGTAGTTTCTATCAAATAAAATATTATAACTCTAAAGAATTTCATGTCATATACACTACCAACTGATATTATGAACTGTCAAGATCACTAAACAAGAGTATAATCACTGATCCACCATACAATAATATCATATCCACTATGTAATAATTAGTAATGAGAATGACTACCAAGTCATATAAGAAGCATATAATGCTAGAATAATATCAAGAACACTCCAGTGTGCAAGGAATAATAGTTCCCATCAACTGAATCATAAACCACATCTCATCAAACCTCCTTAGACCTCCCAAAACCTCCTTATTTTCTCCTTAGACCTCATGACCTCCTTACACCTCCCAAATAAATAGCTATGATAATGTTTATGTAAAGAATAATCAACACTACATATGGTGGTTGGGAAGGATGGTGTCATGAACCTATTCCAAATAGGTTCCCATCTAGACCCAATAGATTTTAAAAGATACTTCTTCTCCCCCACATAGTGCACACTGTGCACAATACAACATATATATAGAAAACACATGAACCAACATTCGTCAAAACCAAGATAGCATAATAATTTTAAATATCCAAATGTCAAAATAATCAATAAGTCAATGAAATCATAAAAATAAACTAGAAAATTGTAAATAAAATTCAAAATAAGTTAGCATCCATAAATAAAGCAAGTCCAAGTCACAATTATCAAGTCATCAAGGTAAACAAAATTAGTTTATATTGCAATTAGATGTAAATCCATTTACTTCAAGTTCAATTAAAATAAATTATAAATATTTAAAGCTCCAAAAGAACAATTAAATGAAAATTTAAGTTCAAGGACTAGTGCTAGTTCTCAAAAGAAAAAGTAAATAAATTAAAAACATCACATTACTCAAACTATGTGACTATAAAAAGTCACCCAAGGGGAAAATGAATAAAATAACTCAATCGCCTCGTAGAGGTGAGAGAACAAAATTAGGTCAACTACCTCACTGAGATAGGAGAAACATCACATCATCCTCCATATAGATTCCAAAATAGCAAACATGATTACCTCCCAAAGGTATTAAAGTAGGACTTGACTACCTCTTAGAGGTAGGATAAATAAAAAAAATAGTAAACCTCCCTATGCCCCCTGGTAACAAGTGTTGATGTAATTGTATAAAATATACCAAGTGTGAACCTCATACCTAGCACCCAGTGCTGAAATCATGCCAAGAAATACTCCAACTATCCCAAAGTCTCTGAATCAACTAATATATAAGCCTCTCATAAAATAATGTGTCACTTTTAATTATTGCACTTAACTCAAATGCTTTTCTAGAAAGCACTCTATTCAATTCTAGTTGTCTTATTCTAATATATATCAATAATATGTGTTGATAACTCCCATGTACTATCACTAATGCCATGATATTGGTAGTTTCACTATCACAATTTATTCACATGGATAAATCATTATTTAATCTCAAGTATCATGTCCAAAAAAGAGTAATCATATATATATATATATATATATATATATATATATATATATATATATAAACTATACTCGCATTCACCACCACTATTTCATGCTCAAACGAACACCCAAGGGAACCATAATTACAATACAAACTAACATCTCAGATTAAAACTAATCATCTTATTAATTCTCTCACTGGTAGGAAGGTACATTCATTCTTCATAATAAGGAGGGGGATGCAAAGGCAACTATTAAGACCTAACTCACATATTTACTAGTGAATCACTTGTGGTCACACACACAAGGTTCAAACTACATAACCCAAGAACATGATTAGAACTTAAAACATTCTTGTTTCAAACACAAGCATCCAAATCATACTATGTACCATTTGGCTATATAACAACCAACATACACAAGGTTAGTGATGCACTAGAATTAACTAAATTCTATAACTTCAACATATTATAACAAGGCCTCTTTATAGCATCATGGCTTAATTTTAACTAAGATGAACAATGAAACATTAACTAGAGAATAATAACTTAGAGCTACCATAAATAATAGTTTGATTTAAAAAAAAACAATTTTATCATATTGTTAACGATATACACATTCTATTATTATAGTTATACGTACTCAATGAACTAATACATAATCATTACAAGTATATGGGGAATAGCTTAAGATATATATTTTCTATGATCATATACATGTATACATACATATTTTCTCCATGTATAGTTACTTTATACCAAGGAATAGTAAAACTGATCAACATAAATATATATTAACGAGACATGAGAGCAAAATAATTAATTGAAATTTTTTATCATTATCTCATTCTATTCACTTTAGGTTCTAATGGTCCAACATGGTTAGATATTCCATCGTAATAGCATGCAAATAAAAAGAAAGTTATTTGTAATGGGATGCTCCCATCCACCAATGGAATGAATCCTACAACTAAAATTCAATGATTCCAACTTAGTCCATGTCTATAACTATCTCCACTCCCATCATGTCATTCCACTTGTACACACGTGAGCAAAGTTATAGAATGCATCTAGTAGAACACCAACACTCTAGAGCTCCTAATATTTAACTGCAATATGATACCAAAATGTAATGCCCAAAATTTACATCTCAGATACATATAAAATCACACCAAATTTTTTGACACTTCACTCAAACACACTACCAATAATAAATTCAAAAGAATCGACAATCATACAATTATAGAAGGGATACAAACTGATAAACAACACTTACAATAACAGGGTTAAATATAAAACATTTTTCAATCACAGAACACTAGAGTTATTTCTCAACCTCTTGTAATAAAATAGAACACACTAAAAGATAAGGCACATGTCTAAAGAGATTGAATAACTATAAGCCAACACCAAAGTTCCATAACTCAAATTCCATAACAAAAAATATTAATTAAACTTCGTGAAATTGGATTATACTCTTCATGAGCCCAAATGTTAAACAAAAAAATTACTATCACATATTGGATATATTAACATGCAAAACATCACAGAATGAGATCACGATAATGGAAATAGTGAAGGGTTAATTAAATGTGTGTAAAGTTGAAAAACCATAGAATCACAAACACATCAGGGGATCATAAAATGACTTTAGATAAAATATATCATAAATATTACAAATTAAACTAAAGTTGTTATTCAATTATTTGAGATAAGGATAACTCATATGAGTCATAAAATAGATCTAATATATTAACAATGTAAAACAAAATGCCTAAACCAAACTAGAATTAACAACATAAATTTGATTCTCTTATAAAACTACTAACGAATAGGGTACAAAGAGGACTCGTCAAAAATATTTAAAAGAGTTGAAAGATAAATACAAAAAGTTAAATTTGAATATTAAAATCAAGTTAAGAGGTTAAAATTTTTATATTTAAAAAACTTTAAGTTAGGTAATTAATGCAACACCCTTTTTGTAGTGATCTCACAAACTAAAATCACTAGCAATCTATGGTTTCTCTTCAAGTCTCTTCTACCCATTTTTGGCAATTCAATTTTGAATTGACTTTACAGGTTGAAAAAGGAACTTAGGTGCATAAAATTGTCAAATGTCCCCAGAACTAGATCGACCAAAGATTATCAAAATGGGGTAGAAGATTTGTGGTTGTAGATATGATTCAAAAATGATAATTCTAGATCTTATAAATTTTTATTTAAAAAAAAAATTAAGTTTGGTTATTAATTGAATCCTATTTTTGAGCCAATTTGGTTGGTTACTAAATAGAATATTCTTAGTGTAAACTTGCACTGAATCCTAAAAAATTGCATGCAGTCATCCATCTATCAGCATACAATCCCAAAGGATGACATATCTACTCATGTGCTTTCCAAGATTGAAATTAAGTCTCAATTTATTTACACTCCATTAACAAGGTTTCAACAGATATCTAAAGGCCTGCCATGGTCAACCTATCCAGTTTGGGTTTCTAAAAAGATTAAACTATGAAATTTAATATATTCATGTCAAGACACTTAGTAGTAGTCTGGGTTTTGATTTTTTAGCTTTACTGATTAATTTTTATTGTATATGTTTGACCCCATGCTAATTGTATGACTATTTCTTCATATTTAAGATTAATCAGTAATTTCACAATACCAAAGTAAGTTAAACTCATTATATTTCAAGTTTATAATTACCGATGTTTCCTTGCCATATTATGTTCTTAACATTGTTATACTATTCAAATTATGTGTTCTTAACACTAACACTAACAATCAAATATGAATTTCAGATATTACAACATTGGTTTATTCAAATGAATATTAATTTTCAACTAATTAATATTTAATTATCCTACTCAACAAGGTTCTTGACTTATAGATAAAATACTTTTCAAATCTCTACTAGAAGTAATTCTAATTAGTCATGCACTAGTTTACACCTATTATCAATGCCATAATTGTTACAGATAAATTATTGACAAAATTAAATTGAAGAATATTATTATACATTGATATCTTTAAATAATACAGCCATTAGTCATCAAACACATAATCTCTAACATGGATCTTTCAAAGGTAAGTCAACTTAGGATAAAGAAAATCTCTAAGAACATAATTTTACAAATGTCTTATTTGAACAACAAATGTATAGTCATCATCTACTCAAAACTCCAATCGAACAACCTACAAGACACTACTAAATTTCACATAAATATATTATATCTCTAAATTTTATCTGCCTCTGGAATCTTGTCAACTTACACTATGAAAATAGTCAAATAGAAGGGGTTAGCTTACATTGAAAAAGAGATTTCTACCCCCTAAATACTTTTTTTTTTCAAATTAATAAACATATTAACAATGAAATTAGTAACTAAAATAGACTAACATATGATAATTCAAAAATCAACACAACTATCAGAATAAAAATTACACTTCAATATCAAAAGGACACTAGGGTTATTGGTAACCAAGATCTATACCAATCATTACAAAATTACAACCTTAACATATAAGCAACAACAATGTATCATTATAGTTTAAAAAATAATTGCTCATCTTCAAGGGAATGATACTAGCTATCACAACTTCATAACATCATTTGATATCTAAGCACCCATCTAAACGTGATATCTATAAGAGAGTAGGCCTCAAAGAGAAACTTAATTCTCAAATTTGAATTTTGATTTACAAATGTCGGAAGAACAACTATATAGACAGTGATCAAAAGCAATACACAAAAACCTTGTAAAGCACATCAAGAGTATACCATTTCTCCCTAGTTCATAACAGAACTAATCAATGTTATAGGGCAACTTTCCACCCATATACCACAAAAATAATAAGATTATTCAACACAATTTAATATGTCAAAATGAAGGTGTTATCTAAGATAATTTAACTCTCAGATAAGGTTTATTCACCATAGAATTATTCAAGTAAAAAGTAAGAATAATCCACTATCCTATATTCCATTACAGATAAGATAAATTTTGTTCTATTCATGAATACTCGCGTCTATCATTTATATTATTACATATTAATTTGATATCCAATATCACGTGCATAACTTATTCAGCTCCATAATAACATATTCACATTTAATTAATTTTCAAATGATGTATATAGTACATATATCTCTATATTCTCAAAATATCTGAAATATTTCAAAATATACTTATAATTATATATATGAAAATATGTTTTCGATTCCTAAAAACGTACATATTATATTTATGAAATTTAAAGCCATTCTCACAAAATATTTATTTATTTAAGTAATATCAAAAACAATTTATTAATTTAATTCTTTGTTTTCATTTTTTTAACTAAAATATTTTTTTAACTCCACACACACACACACACATTATTTTATTTTATTTTTTATTTGAAAAAACCCATGTTAACGGCCCATGGCCACAAGGTGGGGCTTTAAGCCCTGGCCACGACCATGTCATCAACTAGGCCTAGTCATTGACCCACCCCGCTTTACTCCCTATAATGGGAGGGGGTTGGGACAACACAACCCCCACATCACCCCCTCCATATTATTTAAATAAAAGAATACAATATTTTTTATTTTTTTATTATATATATATATATATATATATATATATATAAAATTAAAAAATTATTTTATTTTATTTTTTAATTATATATATATATATATATATATATATATATATATATATATATATATATATATATATATATATATATAAACAAAGCCAACAACTCATTATTTTCAAAACAAGAAGATAAATGAATGGTTTGTAATTTTTTTAAATCATTCCATATACATTCCATATTTTCATTTGTTTATTGTTTCATAAATCTAGCATGAATTTAGAGAGAAGAAATCTTTACCTGATTAAAGCATTTCCTTGCTTCATCTCCCAAACTCTCCTTTCTCTTCCATCTTCCTTCTTTCTTCAGCTATTTTTTCCTTGGCCAAACTTCCAAATGACTCCTCTCCCTTTTTGGTTGAATTTAAATGAAAGAGATGTATTATTTTATAATTTTCTTTTAGTGTTAGGGTTTCACTCCCTCCTATTATTATTATTATTATTATTATTATTATTATTAAATGGATTGTTATCATTTTATTTTTATCTATTTATATTAATTATTACATAGAAGGGTTAGGTAACTAAATTTATTGAGTTGATTATGAAACTAATAATATTATTTTAACTTGTATCAATATAATCTTATATAAATATGATCATACCAATACATATAAATATTAAAATGAAAAAAAATATGAAACAAATTATTTCTTTCTTTCAAGTAAGTTATTTTATTTATTTAATCAGTCTATCGACATAGTACTATTTTAATATACATATATTTATATAACTATGAGTTAATATAAAATCATGTTTATGCCCATTATGGAATATGACCTAGGCTCAATCATAAACATAATAGTGTTAAGACTCCTTTTTTAAGGTATATATTATTGTCGAATACCAAGAAGGATACGAGTTGACTATTCAGGACTAATTTAACATAACACAATCCTACGATGGGTTCAAACAAGTTGTTAGAATAAACAAAAATATGATCCTAACAAGATATTTATATCATAAGAAACACATCAACATGGGAAACCTTGGGAGATGTAAACATTACATTATGAAATAACAAAATTGATGTAAGCATCAAACGCACTCATCCTAAGGTGGTCTTACATGAGATGCAATGAACTTGATTCCAAGTCACCATGATGGGGTAATTTAATCAAGACTAACGATTCACCATAATACATGTTCTCGCATGTCAAGCGCAATGATACACTCGACACACCAGTCATCCATATGATGACACATCATTAAGAAAATACTATCGAATTGAGAAGGGTATTACACCACCGACTAAGCTTGCCAAATAAATTCAAACCAAGAAAGTGGATAAATTATAATAAGAAATGATTCCACCATAACAAACACCTCTAACACCTAACTCTGCAGTAACATCTTCCTCAACCATAGTTTCCATAACACAATCTTCTATGGCAGAAACATATTTTGGCATAATCTTAGTCACACTGACATCTTTGAAGCCTCATTTAAAATAATTTATGTACTTCCTGCCTCCATCTTATCTTTAGGTACTGTGAGGTTTAATTTTTTTGAAGTTTGAATTTTTTTGAAGTAGTGAAGGCCACAAGCATTAGGCATGGGAACAGGATGGTTGAAAACCTATAAAGGGTGGCCTTCTAGTTATGTTAATCTATTGAAAACCTACAAGAGTGATAGATTGGTACAATGCTTAGTTGAAAACCTAAAAGGGAAGCTAAGTAGTGTGTAAGAGGTTAAAACTGGTAAATAACACATTAAGCAATTACTTCAAGTAATTATTTTGAACCAACCCCTTAAGGCAACATAAACAAGTCCACCATTTCATAATTCAACACACTTCCTACAACTTTGTCTCGAGACTAGACAACTATGCAAGTCTAAGAAAGTGTTGGTAGTAGACTTATAATATAAAATCATAGAGTATGAGCAAGTAACAAGCATGTGATATGCAACATTTTATATATTGTATATATTCTTGTATGTATTTAACACATGTTATATATCAAAATTCTATAGAATATGAAAAGATTGCTTTGAGATAAATAAAAGGATAAGGAATGTGAAGCAATAGAAACTTGATATTTTCCTTAAATAGTGTTTGAATGTAAAGGAAAAGAGTTTCAAATATGAGATATTAGTATAGACATTTCATGATATTCTTCTAAATGTATTGATGTTTTGTTTCATGCACATGTATACGTTATTTTCATTCAAATATACTTCATGATATAACATTAAATAATGTTCTTTGTGTTATGCTTCTGTAATTCACTTCATACACATACACTCATTAGCATGTTCTAATGGTAATTTCTAATAACCTCTGTTAACATCAAAAATAGACTATAAGGCCTTTGTTCAATCACAACCTCATAGATATGTGTTATTTCAAAAAATAGATAACTTGTAGTTTGAGTAACTATGGAAAATAAGTTGGTGATAACTTTTACATTGTGAAAATAATAATTTGTAATTTATGAATCCAACATATGTATGTGTTTATGTGGTTTTAATGATTTATTGTATGTTAAAATTTTCAATAACTCAAGGTTATAATTTTATATCTTATACAAGATTTTCAATTTGTACATGATATAATAAATACAAAACATTATTAGGGAAGGAGTTCACACTATATATATATATATATATATATATATATATATATATATATATTTGTATATACAAAATTATGATCTATAAGCTAGGTGGATATTCCACACTGAGCTTCACCAATACAAACAATAAAGATTTATCTTACTAACAATTGATTATATGACTGTTATGTGCTATGAAACTATAGTAGGATTTTGAGCTCTATATGAAATAAACAAACTAATTCAACCCAAAACTCAAACTACCTATTAGGAAGGATTATAGAAACAAATTAGAATGATATAGAACTTACCAAATTCTTTGTTTCATCTCACCTCCTTATAGGATGTTCAAATGGATGATTGTTTGCATATTAGACTCAAATTTTTAGTATTATGATGGCATGAATTTGGATGTTGGATTCTTCGATCAAATGATAGTTGGACATGGGTTTGATATGGATTCCTAAGATGGATTTCATGGAGGATCCTTAGTTATATAGAGTATGGAGGGAATATCAAGGGTTGAAATTCAAAGTTAGCGGGATGAGATCAATGGTTGTAGTTTATCCAAGGAATTAAAAATTCCTTGGAAGCCTCTAGACTTAGAGGCTTCTAGAGAGGGAGGCTAAGTTAGAGAGGATTCTAGAGTCCTCCAATTCTAGAATACTCTTAGGGATAATTAGGGTTAGAGTGAGGTTAGAAAAAGGTTTAGGTGAGGATTAGGGACTAGGGGTGTAGGAAAGCCTAGGGAGTAGGCTAGTAGGTGGTTAGGTGGATCATGGGAATTTAAAATTCTTAAATAATTGATAACTAGGATTAGATTAGGATAATAGGGATTAAGAGGAATTAATAAAAGAGCGGGATTAATCTAAGGATTATGAAATGGATAATTATTGAAGTGAGATATTGAATAAATGGATAGGAATGGGGGGATTAATTAGCAAGATGAATTAGAATAAATGGGATTAGCAGACTTAGTGTCTATTAATAAGAATATTATTGACGGTAATGAGGCAAGAAAATTTATGTGTATATAGAAACATTCCAAAACAAAGATGAAAAAGTGTTGGAAAGAAAATGTATAGCCTATGAACATTAAGCAAAGGATTAAATAAAGCACTTAATTACACACAAGTTACCCTAGGGAGTCCAATGTGGGAAAACTCTAGTGGGTGAGAAAACACACTCGCCAATACATTATGTAATGCAAGATTATACAAAATACTGCCAAATTTGGCCTATACAAACAATACCTTCACTTTTATCCTCTCCAAAATCATATACTAATGTGATCTTCACCTAAAAGACACTTCTTTGTAATTTCACACACCTAAATCAATCATATACAACTAACAACAATGAGCAAATTAAAACCAAGACTCAAAATCACCTCTAATGATGTGAATCTAATTTATTTATAAATCAATACCTTTTTTCTTATGTTTTTTGTTATGTTAAGGCCTCTATATAGTCCCTCTCAACCCTATAGCTTGTCAAGAATTTGAAACAAACCACCATGAAAAGAAGAAAAATTTGAAATCTTTCCCCTTTCCTATTGTGAAAGGTGACAAAACCACCACAATTTATAAATGGGCAGTTACACAAGCACTACAATTTGAAAATGATTAGTTATGTAACCTTTGCTTCTAAATGTTGGTGTTTATAGATTCATCACTCTATAGAGGGGTGATTACATAACTACCACCCTACAAATACAGTTGGTTCCATCTTCTGGAGAAATCCTCTCTATTTTGAGAGCTTAAAACCTTTAGTATAATCAATATGAGTGTATGGATCATCCCCATGCTATTTATACTACTAAGCAACTTCGAACTATTTTTTTGAGTACAAAGTGTCTTACATAAGTGTCTTACAAATAATATTTTCATACAATTGGGCATAGTGTAAATATCTAGCATACAAGAATAGTATAATAGGATACAAATTTGGATCATACATCCCGAATTTGAGGCTTTTAAGTCCATAAAAGCTTCATAACTTATGTGGTGAGAAAATTTCTTTCCCCACTTCTTGACCCTCTCTTGAACCTGGAGTTGTGTATGTTGAAATAAATTTTCAGCCTTGTGAACTATTGATTCCACATTTTCATGCCCCTTGTGTGGATCACTTCCTTTTTAAGGAAGTGTATGCTCTAAAATCCATTCACTTTGCTAATTACACTAATTTTGCTAATTTAACCTATAACTATATTTCCTAGATATGTTAACTAATATCCCATTGTCCCACATCCCATTTCCTACATCCTAAAAATTTTACCCCATCTCATGACCAATTAATCCCCTCATCAACCTACTAACAAAAACCTATTTACCTACTCCCTAGGCCACATGCCAATTTAAAAATCTAAAATATTCTACCTACCCATCTACCACCCTATTCCTAGCTATTCTTAAAACCCTAATACCTAATAGGAGATTTAAATTAATTGGAGGATTCTAGAAAAGTCCATGGAAAATCCCTAGCCAATTATCTCAATAGCTCTAAATTAAATTTGAGTCATTGATTTCTCCCTCTATTTTCTATATAACTAAGCTCACTCCCTCCATGAAACTAACTTGAAACTAAATTGAAAACTTGAAATCAACTTGCCTTATTGATATATTACTACCATTATCATCCTCCTTACATCCCTCAAAAGCCACTATCAAGCTTAAATTATCCATTGAAAGCCATTATCAACTATCAAGTAAGCAATCTAGCAATCATCAAGTTTGGCATCAAGGATTCGTTGGCAATCTTGGAGAGGATCCATAAAGATGTAAAGTGATGGTAAGAGTCTCTATAAAAATATGATTATCTCTTTTATCCCCTCTTATTGGTGTGTTTAGATTTCAGGTTTTTATTGCTAAATATAGTAATAAGAGTTAAATCTAAAATTTAGGCTACATTTTGGCAACCACGGTGGGAGATTACTCCCTAAACTAACCTTATAAACTTAATAGATGTAATTTAGATGTTTGTAAGACAAACTTGATGAGAATTGAAGATTTTATTTTGAAATTTCATCATGTATAGGCAATCTATAGTTTTTTATTAGTATTATCAATATTATAGTTATGATATTGCAGGGTCAATTGTGATATTTTCTAATGGCTAAGCTTAATCACTAACAGTTTTGGAATTTTACAAGTTTTTGTCATCTGAAAAAATTAAAACTTTCTAAGTTATGATTTTGCCCTACTAATCATGGTTTTGTATGTCAAGTTTTGATTTTGTGAAATATGGTAGTTAGGGTCATATCTCTATATTCAGCTTTTGCTAACCCCCTTTGTAAGTTAATTTGTGTTCTGTCTATTGTCTAAAAGTGTTTTAATCTCCCTTGTGTAGGACAAAGAAGGGTAATATAGCACCTTGACTCTTTTTCCCTCAAATTTAATACCATAAATTTTAAAGTAGCAAATTTTCCCTAGTAATATCAATCTTACAGTTAGAGTCATGGTTTTGTCAAAAACTTCAATTTGTTTTATATATCTATATCTTATCTATCAGTGATCTTTTTCCAAGATATTATTGGTGATGTTTGTGTTGCTTAGGGGTGTTTTGTGTCTTATATGTGCAAATATAGAAAGGATTAATCAAGCCTTTTATAGTCCTAGCCATAGTCTATAATATTGTAACTTTCCAATCTACATCTTTGACCAAGTAACTACAATATTGCCATCGAGAGTTGTGGTTTTGTCCTTCTTGATTAAACTAGTAAAACTTGTGAACTATCAATTTTTAATTTATAGACAAAGGCTTTTTATCTTCTATCAAGTAGTTATAAGGTTTCCTTTAATAAGCCAAGGTTGTCTCTTGCTCATCTTAACCATTTCAAAATTTAGTTATTTTTTGTCTAACTATGTGCTTTGCAAGGGATACTCACATAGCTTGTTGTCTGTGTGCAAGATCAACAAGCATAAGAGGAAAACCAAGGAAAATACTCAAACACCTCACTATTAACCTGTCTTACCCCTAGTACAATATCATAAGTCTCAAACTTTCAGTTTTATCTTGTGATTAGCGATTTTATAAATTACAGTCACAGTTTTATGTTTAAGCAAAAGATAGGATAGTTTTAGTCATTTGCCTAATATTTTAGCTAAACACTAGAAAATATTATCATCATTATGTCTATAGTTTCATCATTATATTTTCATATCAAAACATACATCATTTAGGAAATTTTATTCATCAAAAGGTTTTAAAATTCTATAAATAATCATAAATTACAGTCACAGTTTTATGTTTAAGCAAAAGATAGGATAGTTTTAGTCATTTGCCTAATATTTTAGCTAAACACTAGAAAATATTATCATCATTATGTCTATAGTTTCATCATTATATTTTCATATCAAAACATACATCATTTAGGAAATTTTATTCATCAAAAGGTTTTAAAATTCTATAAATAATCATAAATCAGTGACTGAAAAACTTTTTCTAGTTGACTTGTATGTTTATAATATTTTGTGAGCTAGTTGCATTAGACATATTTTATAATTTTTCCATTTTATACAAAATTGTAGATTGCAATTTTTTTTAAATTGTGAGTTTGCTCTGTTAGTTACGGTTTTGTCTAACTATCATGGTTTTACAATTTAATGGTCATAGTTAGTTAACTATTACAAGATTGTAACTCATGATCTATTATTTTGTCATATAATTTTGATTTTTTAGGTTATGGTTGTGATCTTTCATTATGTAGTTGTGATTTTGCATGGAGTCATAGTTTTGTAAAAGTTAAACTACTAATCCCTTTTGGTGCAGGACCCCTCAAGACCAAGGCACCCCATTTTGTTTTCTAACCTTTGTGCTTTCAAGAATGGGTGCCAATAACATATTATGCTTTAAATTACTTGTTGTGTGTGGTTTTTCTTATATATATATATATATATATATATTCATTTTTCACTTGATAATATATACTTGTGTTTCTCTCACATAGGTAATTAGTCAAAAAAATTAATTATGCTTGCATGTTTGCTACCCTTTCCTGAGTATAGGATAACACATGACATGAAATTCATACCCATGCATGATATTAAAAATTAGGGGTCGGTGATGTGGATTTCATCACCATGCACTAGACTAAACTCCATGTTCTGGTAAAGTATAAAAATCAAGATAATTATCATTTGGTGCCTAAGTGGAATTCCCCATAAAGAGTTCTATGGAGTGAGGGTCGATTAAGCTTTAATACACAAGGTGGTTAGACAACATTCTATATCAATTTGGGCCCCATTATACCTTTATGTATATCAAAGATGTTAAAAAAGTAAACATTCTTAGTCAATAAGACCGCTTTAGTAACTATCCCATTTTCACATTTGTAAACTCTAAATTGTGAACTTGGGGATATGGTCTCATAGGTGAACCCATGCATTTCTTATTAGGTATCTCCTAAAAAAAATGAAATTTGATTAGAAATAACACTAAAATATGTTTAATCACTAAATCAAGGTAAAATAACATCTTGATTAAATGTTGAATTAACATAATTACATGCATTAAGTTGTACAAGCAAGGTTCTCATTAGTTATGAATAGGTTTGATTGGTTGTATGCTTGAGGAAATGCTTGATTATTAAGTGAAAATTGGTCCATGGGATAAATTATAGGTGAGTGAATCAAAATATTTTAGGTGTGAACACCCAACCATCTTAATGGATAAAATGCATCAGCACCATAACTATGTAACATTGATTGTTAATTAATAGTGAAGGATTATTGATAAGTTAATGCCAACAAATTGAGAGTGGATGGAATCCTATAGATAATCATGGTAGTCAAAGGATCCAATGTTTTCAAATATAATTTAATATCAATCATTTCCATTTTCAAGAATGGGTATTTCAACCTCCTATATAACTGGTGAAAGTGAACATTGAATGTGATCATGATTTCATTAGGCTCCTTATGGGTTGTATTAAATTGATAGTACAAGGAAATAGGGTTGATGAGTATGCTAAAATTATTAAAAATCATGTTTTCAAAGGCAACCCATGAGGTAATACATGCATCTGATAAGTTGAGGTACTAGCCATAAGCCCATTGAAAGAGTAAGGAAACATACAATAGGCAATGCCTTCATGCTAGATTGAGTCTTGATAATGGCATCCTTGAAAGTCTGAATGTGATATTCTATAGTTTTAATCTAACTACATGTGTATTTGGGGCATAATTTATCAAAATTCTTAGGCAATTCATGACCAGGCCCTAAAATGCTCACATGGCAGCCAACTCCACAAAACTAGGAAAAATCCATTAGTGGGTATGAAAGTTTAATTTTCCAGTCTTGAAACCTAGAATATCATTTTGGGTAATGCCTCTAAAATCCAAAGTTTAATTTTTTTCATTAAAAACTAGTTTAGGCCCTCCTAATGCCAATCTGTTAATGTGTGTTTTAAGTACTTAACAAAGTGGGGAAAGCCTAAAAGATGGGCTAAAAGACCAAAAACAACTGATAAATTTTAGAATATTCTAAATACTCCCTCCTTCTAGTACCGATCTATTAATGTGCATTTCAAGTATGCAACAGGGTGGGGAAAGCATAAAATATGGGCCAAAAGACCCATAATAAATTGTAAATTAGAATCTTCCCAATACTACCCTCTTTCTAGTGCCAATTTATTAGCATTCATTCGGTAGATCCCAATAACAACTAGGATTTTGAGGTGTTACTCATCCAACCTCTTCTGAAAGGAGGCTCATGAGGGTCTCCCAAAAGTCTATATCTACCATGTCATGATGTACTAGATAACCTAGATTGTAATTATACATGGTTCTAATTCAAGGGACCTGCTACTTTGGAATATTCTAAACTTAGTCTCAATGTTTTTTTGGTATTTTCGTGGATTTAGAGGGAGTTCAATTTTATTTTATTTTATTCATATGGGGTTTCAGTAGATTTTAGGAAATAATTATAAACATGCATTTTTAGATTCGCTCATGTTATAAAAATTAGCATTTATGGGTTTTAATAAGATGAGACTACGACTGATTTAAACATTCATTTATTCCATTACATATGTATTCAACAATGCATTTAAAATAATTGAAGATATCCTGCAATTGAGATAAATACTAATAATCATTTGCATTCACATACTTTAACCCTAGCTAACAAAGAGAAAAAAGAGCAAAAGAGAAATGGAATAGAGAGAAAATTTTTGTTGAAAATTCAACCAAGTCTAAGGTCATCCAATCAAATGTAACCCAATAATTGATCCCATTCCTGGCCAACATTCACACAACCACAATGGGACCCAGTCCTAAAGTTTGAGGATCATGCCATGATGAAGAAAGAAAACACCACCACCATATCTCATGCATAAGTAAATGAAAACAAAATTAGACTTGTATTGAATAAAAATATTGCTTAAATAATATAAATAGAGTTTACAATTGATCATTTGAGTACAAATTTTGGAAACATAACCCCATAGAAATAAGAGAGTGAAAGAAAAATAAATATAAAGGTGGTTGATCCACAATGTCTTCTAAGAAAAAATGAGCCAACCCTTGTTATGGAAATAAACTACCCATTTATAGCAAGATTTTCCCTAAAAAAAGGTCATTGAAATTTTATTGCCACTTTTCACCCTCAGCCTGCCAAAATACAAAACAAAACAAGTCAATTATTGTAATTAAAAGTAGTTTTAAACAAGCAGGGGATGAAAACATGAACAACTTTCAGCACAAGAAAAAATTCTCCAAATTGAAAACATCATTGTGTTCAGGATAAAATGAGATTTTTGATAATGTGAATGGTTTAGAAAAATGACACTTGAGGTGAATGATATCCCAAAAAATCAATTCAAGCTCCAGAAAAGGCCTCCTGTATCTAATCGAGCTTCTAGGAGGCATAATTCATTTTTCAAATGCACTTTTTCAAATTTTAGATCCCAGTTGTTAGTCGAGATTCCAACCCCTAATTAACACTAGGGGGTATTTAGATAGGTATTAAAGATCTAATTGGGTCTTTGATACCCAGATATAACTAATATTTTTGAAATGGGGCCCCCAAGGCCTAGTCAAGCTTAGGACCCTTGATTACTACTGAGTCAAATAGCCTGGAGGCTCTATATTGTACTTGGGGCTTGAAAGCCCACACAAGATTGTCAAAACTTGGTCAAGGACCTTCATGTTGTATGTGAGATTGAAACCCTACATAACACTGTAATAGTAGAGGGATGGCCCCATATACCCAATCAAGGTTTGTGTCATGATTAACATTAGGTTTTGGGGGGGCCAAGTCTCAAAGAGCTATAAGGGTTCGGGCCTTGATTAACAAAGAAAATTGTGAGGGAAATAAACCTTGATGAAGTCAAGGATATTCCATTAACCACCACTAAAAAACTAATGGCATTAAATACTAAACCTATGTGGGGAAAAAAATCCACAAATAACTACACTACCTCCCATGATAACACCAAGCCCTAATCGTAGTAAAAATCTTGATTAGAACTAGCAAACAGAAAATGACCCCCATAGACCTAATCAAGTTTTGAAGCCCAATTAGGTACACACGAATTTTAAAAAAATAGCCTAGATCTAATTTTAACAAAAATACCAATTAACACTAGACAAGGCAAAAATAAACCCTAAAGATCTAATCTGGGGTTGAAAGATCGATTAGGTCTACAGATTTAGAAATTTTTTGAACACCTACATTAGACTTAACTAAGAAATTGGGTAATTTTGTCACAAAATACATAATTTCAAACACATACAATAAATCTATTTAGAGAATTAGGAAAATTTTAACAAAATATGTATTTTGAACACCTACAACAGACCTAACTAGGGAATCTAGCAAGTTTTTCATAAAATCCATCTAAAGTGCTAGAAGAGCATCAAGAAGTCATTTTTAGACCAAGTGTAAAATATGAAAATTTCTCACATGATCTTGGTCATCATAATAGAATAGGAATTAGAGGTTGAAAAACACATAAAATTAAATGAACCTCATATTAGCTCAAGAGAGTTGAAAGAGCTATATTTTCAAAGCTTAACTAAGAGGTTAAGACTATGCTATCACCCCAAGGGTCTTATATGAATTATTTTCACATGGACATAATATTTCTAATAGAGATGGTTACAAGACCTAGTTTAAAATGTAAACTAAGATGACCCACCTAGGTAACTTGAAAGTGTTGAGATCAACTAGCCATGAGTATAAGCAAGAGCATAACAAGAGGCCACAAATTAAGTTCCATGATCCTTGAGGAATTAAAGTGTGTTATGCAAGTAAAAATATATTGGCACTATAAAATGAAAAATGGAGTGATGTTGAGCCCTCAAGATTCATTAATGTGGAAAAAAAAGAGTGGTTTTCTAAACCACAAGCAACTACACCAAAGTAGAGAGTGCTTGCACTTCCTGATAGATTATGAGGTTTAGATGTTAAATGGTTGATGAGACTGATTATCTTTGGCCATCAAAATGGATTAATGATGAACATAATCAACATATATAATGTGGGATCCATCCATATATCAAAATAAGTAATAATTCACATCAATGCCAATGTTATTATTTAAGATATAAGATTGCTAGCAAAGGGGAAGTCTCTATAGGTCGACAAGATGAAGAACCCATTTATTCACTCAAAATTCCAAGAGCGACACACTTATATAACTAAAAGAGTGCCCATTTATCAATAAATTATACACATTTTTGTGTCTTCACAAAATACATCATGCATTGATATAGGTAGAAAACAAAAGGTGATTGAAAGGTTACAAAGGACGTAATCTATATTTGTACATAAATTGGTGAGGTTGGGAGAGGATTTAAATTAGACTAAATTCCTCATAGTATAGCTTATAAAAAACATAAAAAAGATTCTATCTGGGACAATCCAGTCCTTCTAGTATCACTTTCTTGTACATCTACTCTACTTCACATAGTGAACATCCATTTAAGGAATGACTGCATTGAATGTTGACTACTAGCCAGCTAACACCTTCCCTAATATGATATGGTGGTGAGATGGATAACCCCTTCTCCATTTAGGTAAGTTTTCAATATGATGGGTATAGATTCAAATTATGGTTGCAACACACCCATGTGTATGTGAGGATGTTCTCAAGTATCTTAAACTAATTGAAACTGTAAAAAATATGCACAATGGAGTTCATATAAGGATCCATGAGTTACAAAAATCAATCATGTTTCCTCTCCCCTTTTTCATTAACATCCACATGGCCTAGGTATAAGTGATGAGATAAAATAATATGATTATTAAGAGTGTCCAACCACTACAATCCATAACACTAGGTGTTGAATAAATACAACCTCAACCACAAGTGGAAATGTAAGTGTAACTACAACTATAAACACATGCAAAAAATCTGGTTGACCCACAAGATCAATTGTTAGCCTCCTTGTCACAAGAATATCCATTTAAGTGCAAGGCACCAGCTTTAAAAATGGACTCAAAATATAATACCATGGTTCAATGACTTGTATATGCCTAAAATCATAGGAAAATATGATATGCATCACTTGGTAGTTACACTCAAAGAGGTGTATAGGGTGATACTTGAAGACATTAAGGATGGTACATATAATGATGAAGAGGAAAATGAATTATTTTTTTAGAATGTGGTTCACACATGTCAGGTATGAAATGATGTTCATTTTGTGATGTTTAGTTAACTTCCTCCACCACCAAAATCCATTGTAGTGGATACATTCAATAAAGAAGAGGAGGCCAAACATAGAGTGAAAGCTTTGTTTTAGGAAGAGGTGTTAGAATTAGTAGTGAAGTACAAGAAACCAAAAATACATAAGACTTGAGTGTAGAAGAAAAAATGGCATAAGGGGACCAAAGTAAACAAAAATTATCAAGAAAACCCCTAAATATAGAAAGACGTGAGGAATAAGCTAGTACCTTTAAGTCATTAGTGAAAAAACCTTGCATGCATGGAGCAACTTAACCACACCCAAACATCATAGGGTGAATGGAGACATCATAATTATAGAGGGCACAGTTGAGGAAGTAGAGGAAGCACAACCATATGTGGTGGGTGAATAGACATGTGCCATGAAACAATAAAATAAAATCTTGATACCTCCATCTATATGCCCAGTGTCTATCATGCCTAAGTACCAAACTAGATGATGTGGCCACACATCATCTTATCTACCACTCATAACTCCTTCACCATATTACCCCACCTTTGTGAAAAGAATTCCACCTAATTATGAAACTATTGAGTCCTTAGATCTAGGTGTAAAACAAGAGAATGCATATTAGGCCCAACGTCCTAGGCAATAAAAATTGGATCAACCACAAGAATAAGATCAAATAGAGGAAAAACCAACACACGACATTGATAAGGCCAAGATGGAGGAAGATAAAGTACTCAAGGAGAAGGACTAGAAAGAAAACGATACCTTACTCCACCCAAAAAATATATATTAATAATAATAAACTACACAAGAAAAATTAATACAAAATAAGGTCGAGGTAGAAAGAGGAGCCAAAGAGGTCGAACATAAACACAAATAATAGGTGCATAAGTAGAAGGAGCAAAGGAAGAAGGTTGAAGAAGATCAAGTCATAAAATATGTAGCCATCAAAGTTATAAAGTCCAAGGAAGAACAAGAGTAGAAGCTAGGGGATTATGTTATGAAGTCATCCAAATCATCACAAGCCAAACTCAAATAACTATAGGCCAAGGAATTTCAATGCAAGCAAAATAATATCAAAGAACTAGAGAAACATAGGCTAAAATGGATAAAGTAAGAGGGAAACAATCTAAACTTATATGGGTTATGTATCAACATAAGGAGAATCCTAGGAGTAATCTTCACAAAGAAAGGATGAGTCCAATAGATCCTGGTGGATTGATGTCTAAGCACCAACATTGTGATGCACCATTATTACTCTTTCAATCATATACATATTACAATAACCAATAATATATTTATCTTCTATGACCCAACTAACCATACATATTTCATCCTAGGAAGTTTCATAGGATGGTTCACATCTACCATTCATAAATAAAATTAAGGTTTCTACTGCATTTCAAACCTCCATAATGTAAAAAGTAAGCAAGATTGAGTAGTAGAATGCCTAGTTATGTTGGGATAATGTGGAGTTACATGACATTTTTTGTAATATCCTGTAAGATAATTGATGATACATGCCTGACATTGGTGTGACATCTTGTGGGTAGACAAGTCATGTCATAATAAAAACAATTCATTGATCTTCTCACCATGTTAAATTAGGCTTGGACCATAGTGTAATGATTACAAAAAAATAAATCTCAAGTCCACAAACTTTGTAGTGAAACTAAGGCAATATTTGAGTTATTGGAGGAGTATGATCAAGCCCTAGATGCAGGTATGATTTAAGCTAGGAAAATTTAAAGGAAGATGATAGATTGGAAAAACTAGCTTTGAGATGCATGGAAGGACATCACACTAGATTTTGCCTAAGTAGACAAATCAAAGTTGATCAATGAGAACCAAACATCATTAATAGAAATGGATAATTGTATGAAAGAGTAACTAGAATTGAGAGGTATTATCATAGGCCACATGCACACTTGGGAGATAAAAATACTATGCAACACATTTGCAGACATGAAAACATAGCAGTATGTTAATATAGTCAAACAAATCATGCAGGACACATAATAAAAAGGTATGCAATAATGGCCAATCATTGCATCCACATGTGACAATGATGTCTAAGGATATATGAAAATCCAAGCCCTCCTTTGCATTTTATTCAACATAATTAGGGACATTTTGGTGGATTGGATAATTTACAAGCAAGATTTAACGTATCTTGACACTTTATTCTAAGACATCATCGATAAACCATAATGCATCCCACCTATTGAGTTCATAAATATTTTTTTGTGCAAGGAAGAATCCTTTGATAATACAAGCTCCACCATAGAAACATCATGGATTAATATGAGATTATACATCATCATCAATATCTTCATCAATAACTACCTAGTATTGTCATGCCAATCCCTATGCAGCCTCACAGGCTATGACTCCTTCACTATAATAAGGTATTACATACTCAGTTTTGATAAATGTTGGCTAAGGCAACAAATTTTGGATGTAGGAAATATTTGGAAGTAGTTCCACAAAGGTTGAAATACTATAAGGGTGGCCTCATGATTATGCCAACCTATTAAAAACCCACAAAAGGTGGTAGGTTGGTACACTACTTAGTTGAAAACCCAAAAGGGTGGGTAGGTAATGTGTAAGAAGTGAAAACTGACAAATGACACTTTGAGTGAAACTGTGACCAATGTTTCTTGCATGTCATATCTATATTTCTCATGATAAATCAAATATTCTTTAGTCATATGTGCTCCACCATCTTTGTCTTAGGATGAGATAACTGTTTAAGTTTGAGAAAGTGTTAGTATAAAGGTAAAAAGTATAGTTCACACATTTTTTTGTAGTCTAAGCACGTGACAAGTGTGTACCATATCATATTTTGTATAAAATATGGTTTCATGTTGGATAACAATGCACATGGAATTTTGACAGATGAAAGGTCAAGAAGACAAAGAGATAGTATATTTTTAGCCTTTATATATCCTTCATTTGTAAAAAGGAATTAGCTAGTTAGATATTATTCCATAGAAAAATTTGAACCTATAACATGTCTCCTAAATATTGTATGAATTAATATTGCATTGAGTATATATACCTTGATAATGAACATATTATCATATCTTGTTTAAGTATATTTTTAAAAATAATAAGAATGATAATATGTGCTTTCAATTCTATTATGCAGAAGAAAAAATTCGTAAGGCGTTGCACTAAGTTGAGCCTTAATAGTGTTCATAATTTTTGTTTAGTAGTTCAGAGTCTTATCAAAACATTCACAGACTATAAAACATAGCATTTCCTAATGGGTGATTTTAGGGAACATTGCTAACAATAATTTTTAAGATCTTCTATTTGTATAGTAGCAATAAGTTTCAATGAACATACCCTTGTAGGTATTATTGACCAAATTTTGACCTCAAGACAAAATGGGTCAACCCCTCTAAATTTAAACTTTTCATGGGACTATAAATACTTGTATGTGTCTTTTCATGGTCTTAAATGGTCCTAGATGGTCTTCATATGGTCATATTTTTCCTTGTATAGCATTGTCCAAAGTTTGATCTCATGTGTACTTATCTAGTCCTAAGGGTAATTTACAAGGTCTTGATGTTTTAAAACATGGTAAAAGGTTTGATTTGGTTTAGATTCATTATATAAGTTTATTAATGTGTCATTAAGGTCATAATATCATGCACTAACCTTTTATTTGGTTCTTATATGCTAAAATGACATTTTGGCTACCTTTTAGCCTATGTGGAGGAATTGTACATGTTATATTAAAATTAAAATGTTTAAAGAAGACTAATAAATGTACCTAATGTCATATAATATTAAAAAATGGTTAGAGACTAACAAACCTATAGGTTCAATGCCTAAACTAAGAAAAGTGACACTTTACAAGCACTCGCACGGCCTTGAAAGATCACTTATCAATTAAGAATAGTTTTATAGTGTTCCATAGGATATATAAAATCATTTTAAAGCTTTAGACAAAGTTTTGGGTCATACATATGCTTCACACATTCTCTTTCATCCATCAATACCTTCATAAGCTTATAAAGGCAAAAATAAAGTGGATGGTATGACCAGGAGAGAGAGAGTTAGGAGCTAAAACATTGGAAATTGTTATGCATCCTAGTAAGATTGAAATTAGTGGCATTGGTTTATATATTTAGGGTTTATCCTTTATGAACAATTGCTAAGAGTGATAATAGGTCACTATGACTTGACCATCCAAGCAGGGTCTGATTTTACATCTATTTTTTCACTTCAAATTTTTATGGAAAAGAATTGTTTTGAGGGTTGTATTAAGAGGTAAAATATATCATTTTCATGGTTTAATTATATAACTCATCTCCATGAGATGTCTTCAATAGGAGGAAAAGTGTCCCAATGTACAAGGTGTTTCAGTCAATCATGTTACAAATTTTAGTTTGTTTAAGATATTTATCATCTTCAAAGGTTTTAAATGCTTAATAATTCATGGAATATCCCTCAAATTCATATAGTTCATGTGTTATTTTTCTAAGATGTGTTTCTTGTCCATAGTCTTCAAATATCCTGGTCTTTGGAAACATTATCAATGTTTGAATAGTCATATACATGTTTGATTACCAAATTTGTCTCAAATATCAGTGATATATCATAGTACAAGGTTATAATAAAATATTGTACCGTTAAAAGTATGGGAAAATGAATATAGTAGTCTAAGTACACCCTCTAATGAGAGTTTTAAGTGTTTCATACGTAAACAAACCTATATAGATTTTAGAGATAAGCTAAAGGTGCCATAATGTTGGGTCAAAAGGCATAAGCAATGAAGAAGGGTGATGTAGACCCCTAAACACTTGAATAATCTTGATAAACTTCTTAAGGCATAAATGGACTCATGAGAGACTCTAATTATAACACATAAACATTACCATGGACTAATTGTATGTACAGGTTTGTATGGACTAGAATGAGAAGTAGAGGATGATATGATGCATTGTCAGAATGCCTATAAGATATTAAAAGGTTAAATAAGAGTATCAAAGTTGATACAACATAATAATGTTTGAGTCTCAATATTTGGCTCTTTAAGCATCTTATGCAAATAATGAAGACCTACAGGCCCTAGGTTTGTAGGTCCTCATTATGGAATGAAGGATAATTTCTCTCTAAACAATAACAAGCCAAATAGGAGACCTGACTATAATACAAATATAGGAAATTTCATAAACCATTGGAAGCATATAACCACTTGTAAGTGAAGGGATGATCATGAGATGAAGTTCACAGTCCTAATGGACACCTACAGGACTATATATAGAATTGAAAAATCAAAATGGGTCTAAAGATGTCATAAGAAGCCAATGAAATATACAATATGGTGAAACAAAATCTCAATTATGGTTTGAATCTTTCAAATCACAATAATAAAGTGAGAAGACTAAGTTTCAACCCTAATACCCAAACAACCCACTAGCACCTACAAGCCAATTTGAGCACCACAAGCTATGTGCAAGATATGAGAAGTGTCATCTACAGTCAGTGAAAGGGAGGTTTGAATGAGGTTATAAAAATTATATGGAATAAATTTGAATAAATGGACCTAAATATAGTTTAATGGAGTTGATTACCTCAGAACTCTAACCCTACAAGCCACTAGCACCTACAGGTTGCTAATGAAATAATTGGTCATAAGCCTGAAGAAGGGGTAAAGGGAATGGGAGTATTGGATCCTGATTAGGGTTAATAAATTGTAAAAATAAGTCACTTTAATTCTTAATTACTTTCAATGGAAACATAAAACCCCTAGACGTAGTTAGATGACCCTAAATAGACACCTACAGGGTGTTAGTAAGAAGGAGGCTAGTTTTAAGAATGATAAGGAACAGAACATGATGAAAATATATGAGGTGTATCTAAGGTAGACAAATATTTCATAATTTCATTATGATATATAAATAAAAATTATGAAATTAAAAAATAAGGATGTTCAAAATAGAGTTTAATACCTTGCATACACAGTCAACAATATCATACTTAGGTCTGCATACTTTATGAGAGTTTTACTTGATTGAGAAAAGAGTGAGTTCTATGAAAAGGTATGAAATAATAAATAATATTTAAACATGGTTTAAAATTTCCATAAAGACCTAAATTACAACCCTTGGACTTAATAACAAAGGTGAAGGGTTCAAAACCCTGTCTAGGCCTAATGAGCTTAAGAATACACATAGGCAAACCCAAGTATTGTCATGAGAGAGGAAAGTTGGTAAGGATGGTGAAAGTTTTGAAGGAATTTGAGAGGTTTATATAAAAATCATAGATCATTTATGATCATACATGAATATATAAATCAATAAAAATTAGCTCGACCTCTTAAGACCTTCAAACTCCCCTCATGTAAGATTGCATATCAAGGCAAGTTTTTTCCCTCTGGTTGTAACATTGAACCTATGCATAGAGGAAAGTGGTTTTATATGGATAAATAAGGGTATATATAATCCATTATATAATAATAAATTTTTATATTGAGTCTCTAACCTTCATCAACAAAGTGCAAAAACTTGGACCCCTCTCAAATGGCTTGTTTGCAACCCGAAGAACACCTTCTCACACTCAAAACTTTCAAGAGGTTTTGAATGGGACCTAGTGGTGTTTTTATGTGATATTTGGGTCCCATAAAAATAATATTGTGTCATTATGAGATATAAAAAGGATATATTCTTTATGAATGATCTTTAAGAATGAAACATGCCTAAAACCCCGATAATGACCAGTCAAGGGAAATGGGATTCTAAATCACTTTTAATGAAATATTTTGATCCTAAAACATATTTTATGTTATTTAGGACTCATATTAGGTTATAAATATGTAAATTTTCCATACTTAAAATTGTATGGACTACAATAAATACCCTATTTTACATATTTTTAGTGTTTTTCAAAGGTTTTGATCAAAGGGAAACTTGAAAACCATTTTAGGAGGCCATTTTTAATGTTTTAAACATATTAAATCTAAAAAATATTCATATTATATTATATAAGTGGTCAAACAAAGCTCATTTGCCAAGGTAGTCTCAAACAGACCTAAAATGAGATTAGGTGACAAGGTCTTTGCATGGTTATCACACTTCCACAGGGTCTCAGCATGTCAAAATTGACATGGAGGTTGGTGATATAATAAGAAAAGTGAATAAAATTATTTTGGGTGATTTCACATTTTTGGGATAGGTTTGGATCAGAAAAATAGGGTTCTAGGCAAGGAGGCCTAATTGAGGCCTAAGGAGAGAGAAAGGCATAAAAAATGGAGTTCAACTCAGAATTTGAACATGAAATTTGACATGAATATATAATAAACTATTGGGTCATATAATATTCATTAATATTCTCATTACCATTTTTAAAAATCTCTGAACAAGGAGGTTTGCATGATTTTAGGAATATAAGGAATGAAACCTAATTGGAGCTTTTGGTGTAGAACAAGTTTTTGGGGTTGGTTTCAAAATTCCAAATGAATTTTTATAAATATAATATGAGTTTAATTGGTCATCCACAAAGATATTATGACCTGAAGAATATGAATTCAAGTTTTGACACTTGTATGCAAGATTGGCTTAAGGAGATGAATAGTCTTCTAGACACCTAGCAAGAGAATGAAGTGATGTGTCAAATAAAACTAAAAGAGACTAGTTGAGAGGTGTAAATATAAGATAAAATGTGTAACTCAACATTATATAACCATAAATAATTCCACTTTTCATTCAACAAGCCAAAGCAAAGGGCAATTTTGGAGCACTAGTCAAGGTGGCAAACAAGCATTCTAACTCCTACGCCACTTGGAGTAAGGGAGAATATTAAGATGAGATACACATGGAATTTATGACCTATTAAGATATTTTCATAACTCCTCTCTTATTTTTAACTCATGAGACACTTCTAAACTCTCTCTCTCCTATGCCCTTCTCTTCTTTTCTCTCACTTTTGCTATATATTCAACCTTAATTGGCTAAGTTTGTATCCTCCACCTAAGTATGGTGAATCCATAACCATTGAAATTATTTTATCAATGAATAACAACCTAATTTTAAATTCTCCATGGACTTGTTTTAATATGCAAGTTTGACTAGTTAATCTTACTAAGTGATAGATTTACTTCATTGGTATGTTGTCCTTATTTAACATTTATATTTAGTTTGAAAGTCTTTTTACAGGTCTCTTAAAGTGTTCAAATGGAGTGTGTAGGTGTTTAGTGAGTTGTATTTTCATTATTTTCATGCCATAACCTCTTGACTAGTCCTCCTAGCTCAAACTTCCATCACAAATCTTCATGAGAAACACTGATGTATAGAGGTAGATTTGGATTAGTGTCATGTGTAGGTTAGTGTCTTATTTAAGTGAAATTTTAGTTGGTTAATAGTGATCAATTTATATTTGGTGCATCACCTCCATTAGATTAGGTTTCTCTCCCTTTTCTTAATAAGTGTTAAAGTAGTGTTTGAGCCTAAGTGATTCATCAAAGGGAGCTAGCCCTTTAACCTAGAGATTCACCTCTCCAATAGGGTACCCAAAACCTTGAGGTGTTTTCATGTTTCATCAAATTTGGAAAGCTTGAACTACCTTCTAAAGGGTGAAAATTTGATTCATAAAAATTTTGGCATGCCTGGTGGGATTAAGGTCCAAAGTTGTGGAAGAATTCTTGGTGTGTTCTTCTACCTATCAGCCTTTGGAGGCATTCAAAAAACACCAATGACAACTTTGAATGCATTCAACTAGTTATAGTAGCCCAAGTAATTATTTTGAAAGGTATTTGATAATATTTTGTGTTTTTCTTTGACTCATGAAGTTGGGATAGATGGGTATGAAGATAAATTCTATTTTATACCCCCTTATCAACATTGGCATGCCCTATACCATCCCTATGGCTCTCCTTATTAGCCATGTTATGACCCCAATTATGTGCATCAACAACTTTATCAAGCTTTTTACCCTCCTTATGAGTCATATTAGTCCTATGGTTAACCAATTTTCCCTCTACATGACCATGATGGTGTATATGAGCAACCTCCTCAAGCTCAAGATGTCCCTAATTACTCCTCAAACCAATCCATTTGAAGTTTTAAACAAGTTCTCTCAAGATATAAGAGATACATGTTAGACCTTCATACACAAAGGGAACATGGTTAAGATATCCTTGATCACCTCATTCATGACATGAAAGATTCATTATATCTATTGAAGGAATAATGAGAACCTATTAAGAAATAAAATTGGCAAAGCCTCTCAAGTGAAATTTTGGATGTAAGTTGTTTCATTGAAAAAATATAAGATATGCTAAGAGTTCATGAAAGACAACATGTCTAATTTCATCAGCCCTATATGTCTTCTTACACTCCATCTCAACTCTCATATATACCACTCATTTTTCCCTAAGTGACTTCTCTATGTGAGCTTCCAACTATTATGATCCAAAACTCAATAATCTTTGATTGAAAGATAATTCAAGAAACAATAACAAGACAATTCAAATAATGTTATCTCTGAGAAGAGATGTTTTATTGATCAAATTTGCAGACTCAAACATATGCTTATCTTTAAGAAGAGATGTTTGATTTACATTTTGGGTTACATATTCATTTATACATGTTTTAAAGGTGTGAGGAGGATGTGTAAGGTCACCAATCTCGATGGAGATTAAGTGGTTTGACTTCCATGATTTACAACAATACAGAATTTGAGGAATTACTATTTTTAGAAACTTACTATTTTTAGACTGCACTACTAAAATTGAAATTTGGGGAACTTATATTGGGTTTTTTGGGGTTAAAATTCATTGAGCAGAGCTCAATGCCATCTCATGATTTTCCCATCATTATTAGATTTTCAACGGTTTAAACGGTGATTAAATTGAAGCTATGGTGCAAAAGTTATGGCTCTTGGAAGCTCTGTCATCAATTGGGTTGGACCCATCACCCGAATTGTCACCTGAATTGTTACCCGGATCATATTCCAAGTATTTTATATGTTCTTCAAACCTTTCCTTCCTTGAATTCAATCCAAAAGAGAATTAAAAATTATAAAGAGATTGTTATAGATAATCCTATTAATTCAATCCAATATTCTACTTCTCTGTCTCAAGAACCCCCTAAGAATTATTTCAAGATTCCAAGCTGGAACCAAGTGGTGAAGTCATGGAGTGGGAAAGGTGAAAAAAGTATAGATTGGGGAGTTTAAGGCAAATAATAATATAAACCTATGTAAGTATCTCTCATCCCTCCTCAAGAGTCTTCATATACCTTATATCATCCCTCTTGTGTCCCTCATCTTCATGAATCCACTAACCACCTTTAAGAAAAGCTATTTCTAGAGAGTATAGATAGGAAAATCAAAGAGTTGGAATTGAATATGAAAGGACTTGAAGAGAGCCAAAATCAAGAGGTTAAAGACAAAGAGAGCTTTATGCATAATCAATCCCCATTATATTCTCTCAAAGAAACTATAACTGGTCTATCTTGGATGTCTATCCAAGAATGTATTCAAAACAAGAATGAGATTCTAATTGATAAGGTTGAAGATAAATTTGTATTTGTTGAAGAGCCTCAAGAAGGCTATGAGGAAAATTAATTTCTTGTTGAAGATGTCTCTTCCATTTCTCAACTCAACTTTTTATCTCTCCAAGAGTTCCTTAAAGAACCCTCCATTCCCAAACCCATCCATGAGTCATTTAAAACACCTCATACTCTCTCTATAACTCATTAACTTTCCTATCACCCTCCCACCACATCCCTTCTTAAAGAATAGCCTATCCTATAGGGAGATAAGTGAAGAAGATAAAGCTATAATTATAGCTAATGAAGAAGACAATTCAAGTGTCTATGATGAATAATTCACTATTGGTACTCCCCTTAGTGAAGATCAACACAAACTAGTCTTATTGAATGAACCAAGAGATGACCTTGATGAGGTTGTAGCTACCCATGAAGAGAGTGCCAATATTGCTACC
The DNA here is from genome assembly GCA_037957365.1 of Torreya grandis. Taxonomy (NCBI): domain Eukaryota; kingdom Viridiplantae; phylum Streptophyta; class Pinopsida; order Cupressales; family Taxaceae; genus Torreya; species Torreya grandis. The sequence continues at coordinate 5,943,533 of JARHVA010000053.1, read as the reverse complement.
TCAGCCAATAAAGAGGTTGATTAAGACATGGAATAAAATGATTTTGAGAATAATATCATATTGAATAAGTTTTTTGAGTCTTTTGAATAAGTTTAAAGATGTTTTAAGGACATATGGCAAACCTATTTGCACATGTTCAAGGAATATGAAATTTTTCAGAAGAGAGCACCTAGTGAGAAAACATGAGGAATGTAAGACTCCTAGTGAGAAAACATGTCTTAAAGAACAACACCAAGATTCTCAAGTCCATGATGGAGCAATCTATGATGACTATGAGACTCTTGAAGATGATCAAGATATTGAATTTGAAAAATTGATAGAGGTTGAATTTGTTGCTACCTTCATAGACCAAGATGATATGTGGCAGTAGTTCAAGGAGATTTTTGATGAATTTGAAACTCTTTGAGGGTTTATATCTTATGTTGGATAGATTAGGGATGTTTTAGATGTTTTTTTACTTCTTGAAGGATAGGGTAACAATCTCCAAGGAACCATGTTTGAGGTTTCTCCTATAAGCCAAGAGATGGCCATGATTGAGATAAACACAAGTATCAAGAGAGGTCATGAGAAGGTTGTTGAAATACAAGATGATTTCACCTTCATATGTGGTGGGTTTACAATTTCCATTGTTTTATTTGAGAACATGCCAATAATTTGAAAAGAAAGAAGAAGATGACAACAACCAAAATAAGATTCAAGAGGCAGCTTGTCGCATGCTATTTTATACCTCATGGAGCAAGAAATTGTACAAGAAGAATTCTTCTTTGATCTAGGAGGAAGAAAATGTTTTCAAGTTAGTTTTATATATGTTTTTGTTGTGTTCCCTAAGTGCTTGATAGCACATGTGTGTGTTGTATTATTTTTTTTGTATCTTATTTTCCTTATTTATGTGTGTTTGAAGTAAAATCATTTTATATTTTCATGGTTAAGGTCTATTCAGGTCTAAAACTAAGTGCAAATGGCTCCATTTCCCAATGGAAGGACAAGGCTAATGGTCCATTTAGCATTATAGCCATGCTACCCCTATGAATCACCAATTTATTGACCAAATTTTAACCTCAAGTCAAAATGGGTCAACCCCATTAAATTTAACCTTTTCATGGGACTATAAAAAATTGTATGTGGTCTTTTCATGGTCTTAAATGGTCCTAAATTATCTTCATATGGTCATATTTTTCCTTGTCTATCATTGTCTAAAGTTTGATCTTATGTGTACTTGTCTAGTCCTAGGGATCATTTACAAGGTCTTGATATTGTCAAATATGGTTAAAGGTTTGATATGGTTTAGAGTCATTACAAAAGGTTATTAATGTGTCATTAAGGTCATATTATCATGCACTAACCTTTTATTTGGTTCTTATATGCTAAAATTACATTTTATCCACCTTTTGGCTGATGTGGAGGAGTTGTATGTGATCTATTCAAATGAAAAAATTTCAAGAAGGTTACTCAATGTACTTGGCATCAGAGATTAGTCAAGAATGGTTAGAAACTGACAAACTTGTAGGTTCAATGCCTAAACTAAGCAAAATGACACTTTACATGCATTTTTTGGCACTTGTACGGCCTTGTAAGATCACGTGTCAATTAAAAATAGTTTTAGAGTGTCACTTGGGATTCCTCAGATCATTTTCAAGCTTTGTACAAAGTTTTAGGTTGTACATATGCTTAATGCATTTTCTCTCCTCCATCGCTACCTTCACAAGCTTAGAAAGGCAAAATTGAAGTGGATGGTAAGATCATGAGAGACAGAGAGAGAGTTGGGAGATGAAACTTTGAAAATTTTTAGGGTTCCTAGTAGCATTTAGATTAGTTCCGTTGGTTTTAAAATTCAAGGCTTATCCTTTATAAATAATCATTACGATTGACAGTAGGTCACTATGACTTGTCCATCCAAGTAGGGTCTAATTTTGCATCTATTTTTCCACTTAATAATTTGATAGATAAGAATGGTTTTGAGGGTTATATTCAAAGTTCAAATAAATCCTTTTCATTGTGGTTTCATTAGTGAACTCATCTCCATGAGATGTCTTCATTAGGAGGAAAAGTGTCCCAATGTACAAGGTGTTCCAGTCAATCCTACTACAATTTTTGGTTTGTCCAAGATATTTGTCATATTTAGAGGTTCCAAATGCTTCATAATTCATGGAATATCCCTCAAATTCATATATTTGATGTGCTATTTTTTTAGATGTGTTTCTTTCCTATAGTCTTCAAATATCCTGGTCTTTGGAAACATTGTTAATGTTTGAATAGTCATATACATATTTGATTGCCAAATTTGGCTCAAGTATTAGTGATATATCATAATAAAAGGTTATTAGAAAATATTATACCATTATAAGTATGGAAAAATGAATATAGTAGTCCAAGTACACCCTCTAATGAGAGTCACAAGTGCTTTAACCACATATAGGCTTGTACAGACTGTAGAGATAAGTTGAAGATGCCATAATGTTGGGTCAAAACTCATAAACCATGAATAAGGGTGAAATAGACCCATAAACACTTTCATAACCTTGAGATACTTCTTAAGGCATGCATGGACTTATGAGAGACTCCAATTCTAACACACTGACTTTACCCTGGGCTGACTGTATGTATATGTTTGTACGAACTAGAAGGACAAATGGAGGATGATATGATGCATTATCATAAGGCCTATAAGCTATTAAGAAAGTTAAACAAGAGTATAAAATTTGACACTAATAAAAATTTCCAAGGCTCAATATTTGGATCTCTTAGAAACCTGTGTAAGCAATGAATATCTACAGTCCCTAGGCCTATAGGTCCTCATTGTGGAATGAAGGATAATTGCTCTTCAAACAAGAACAAGCCAAATAGTAGATCTAAAGGTAATATAAATATAATAAATTTCATAAACCATTAGAATAATATTACCACTTTAAAGTCAAATGATGATCATGAGACTAATTTCATAGTCCTAATAGACACCTACAAGACTGTGTACACAATTGAGAAGGCAAAAGGGGTCTAAACGTGTCATTAGAAGCCAGTGAAATCTATAAGATGGTGAAAAAAAATCCCAATTATGGTTTGAATCCTTCAAGGCACAATAACAAAGTGATAAGGCTAAGGGGTAAGTACACAAAGTTGGGGGGACAAAAAGTGGCCTACTCATGGACATGATTTTTTTTTTAAATTTAAAAAATCTAAACTTCTGTAGATAATTTGAGATATATACACTCCAAATTTTAAGATGGTGTAAAAACATGAAATGTAGAATTTAGAGTCTAGTTTCCAAAACACTATTTTTTTTTAAAAACAAATAAGTATAACTAGGTCAAACATCTAAAATTTAAAGAGGAACTCCTTTTTTTTTAGAAAACATAGTAGATAGATGGTTGTGACGTGCACCATTTTTTGACTAGCATTTAATATTATTTGAAACCCTTTGGGGAAAATTTAGATAAAAACTTTTTGAATGTGTGTATAATTAGGCCTACTTAGTCACCATATAATTTGTTTTTCACTTGGATTAATGAAAGACAAATTACATGAACATGTATAGGCATGTATGTTTGCGGCATGTAATGGCCTAAAAAGGCATAGTAAGAAATAAACATAATTTAAAACCTTAAATTAGTCAAAAAATTATAAAAATCATATTTTTGGAAAGAGGAGAGCATGATCGTCATGACGGTATCAAGTTTTTGAATTTTCATGTTGAAATTATTAGTGTATTTGGCAATTAAAGTTGAATTATATTATTTATTTTCCTACCTTTCAAAACTCGACTATACATTGATAGTCCAAGCCTTTGGCTTGGGAATATAATCCATTCCCAAGCCAAAAGGCATGGGAATTCAATTAAAATTTAATGCTGCAATTGTGTAATATATTATAAACACCTTAAAACATGTGGGAGTTATACATGAAGGCAACTTTGGCCATAAGATTCTATTTACTACTCTAAATGTCAAGTATAAGTTTACATTTATATTGACTTATAATTTAAATTTATTTTAGTAAATATAATAAATTAGGGTCACTCAACATCTGATAGAGTTGGTCTCATAATTTCAAACCTTATGATTTGGAAAATAATTTTTCAAAATCCAATCATGTCAGTACTTAGGCATTTTCAGGGTCTAAGTATTAAACCTAGGGATTTTAGGAAATAATTTTTGTAATTGATGTCCATTTTTGGTAAACATATAATCATTTTTTAGGTTTTTATGCATTTTAGATTAAATTTTGGCATTTTTAAGAGTCTTAGGTTTGTCAAATTTTAATATTGTAAACCACTCACTTTGAAATTGATGCAAAGTGGTGTGATTGGGGTAGCATAAGTCACATTGATGAATTGCACACATTAAACAACCACTTTATGTTAATTTCAATTTTTCATCATCCCTCCCTCATCCCTAATCACTTCCTACTCATGCCTCATCATCCCTAATGACTCTTTCATTATTCTTCATTGTCCCTAATAACTCCTTCATTGAACCTCACTATCCTTAGTCATCTATAATCACTACATCATCCCTAATTATTCCCTCATTGACCCTCACTATCCCTCATCATTCCTAATCACTCTTTCCTCATCCCTTGTCATCCATAATAAATTGGGGTCACTCAGCATCTGATAGAGTTGGTCTCACAATTGTACACCTTGCAATGTGGAAAATAGTTTTTCAAAATCTAATCTAGTCAGTACTTAGACATTTTTAGGGTTTAGGTATTAAACCTAGGGATTTCAGTACATAACTATTGCAATTGATGTCCATTTTTGATAAATAGATAATCATTTTTTAGGTTTTTATGCCTTTCAAATTAATACCTGACATTTATAGGAGTCTTAGGTTTGTCAAAATTGAAGTTTGAAAATTGCTCACTTTGAACTTGATCCAAAGTGGTGTGATTAGGGTAGTGTAGGTTATATTGATGACTTGCACACATCAAATAACCACTTTGTGTTAAATTCACTTGTTCATCATCCCTCCCTCATCCTTGATCACTTCCTACTCATCTCTCATTACCCCTTATCACTCTCTCATCATTCTTCATTGTCCCTAATCACTCCTTCATTGACCCTCACTATCCTTGGTCATCTCTAATCACTCCCTTATCATCCATAATCACTCTTTCATTAACCCTCATCATCCCTAATCATTCCCTCCCCATCCTTCATCATCTATAATCATTATTTCCTCATCACTCATCATCCTTAATCTCTTCCTCATCCCTATTCATATTTACTCCGTCCTCATTCATCTTCATCCCTAATCACTCCCTCATTAACCTTCATTTTATCTCATCATCTCTAATCACTTGAGCTTCTCATCCTTAATCACTCCATTGATTATCACCATCCGTCATCATACCTAATCACTCCCCCCTCATATCTCATAATCCCTAATCAATCTTTCTTCATCTATCATCATCACTAATCACTCCCTCATTGACCCTCACCATCCCTCACCATCTCTCATCACTCCATCATTGATCCTCACCATCCTTAATCTCTCCCTCATGGTATGATGTAATTATATAATCTAAAGATATCTTTAACTCCAATCATATATTTTTTATCCATTATAATAGAAATTAACTCTTTTATAGGACTTGTGTTTTCAATACCCATTTACAATAGTCAATTTTATTACTAAATGAAATGGATGATCTTACAAATTTATAGTCAATTAGCATAAGTATTAACACAAAATAGAGTCTAAATTTTAGTTCATCAAATTATCTTTATTTTATAACTAAATAGATAAAAATTTATTAGGTTTCACCTTAAATCTTGTGTATAATTTTCTAATTATAAGAATAGTTGAATCAAATGCAAAGTTATTTAGTGTTTCCCATTCCTGTATGACTTGAATCTTGGTCAGGTTCACACATGAACTCCTAGTGTGTGTATTGTGTCCCAAATATTTTATCTCTTGCATGAAAAATGAAAATTTATTCATGTTATCATAAAAATATATTTCTAAAAAATGTGAAACACTATTTTATCATGTTGTAGATGTTCATCCCATGTTTGCTAAAGATTAAGATGTCATCAAAGTAGATTTTAAAAATTACATAGGTAAAGGGCCTGAGGATGTCATTCAACATCTTGAAATGAATGAATTCATTAAATGAGTTAACATAAAAGGCATAATGGTAAATATATGGTTGACCACATGTAAAACATCACACACCTCTAATGGTGAGATGTCACAAAGGATTGCACCTTTAAAAAGTTTGATTTTGTACACCAAGTGACACTACTAGGTAATCCATTTCTCAAGGCCTACACTAGAGTATACACTAGCATATAGATATGGATGATGTATAAATTTCAATTTAAATTTTTGAAAATATGCTTTAGGATAAATTAAATTCTTCTAAATTCCATTGGAAATGATGAAGTGTATTGGCTCACCATTTATCTACATTTATTAATGAAACAATATTTTTAATTCATATAATTTCTTACTGGGGGAAGTAGAGACATTTTTAGTACCAACCATATTATTGGGTTCTTAATCTATTATCTTCTTACCTTTTTATAATGCTAGATAAATTGTAACCACTTATCAAGATGTGCAAGTAGAGAGCTCATAGTGTATCACTCTTCATTGGATTGAATATTGAATTTATGAATTAAGAACCACTTTCTAATCTTAGACTACTTGTTCTAATCATTTGAAAATTATTTTCCACTCTCTGGTATGATGAACCAATCAATAGACATACAAATATAAGGCCTTCAATGTAATTATTTAGATCATAAAATGTCCTCATATGGAAAATAATTGATTGGTTTCAAGAAATCACATATCTTGGTGATCTTCATGTATCTACTACCTATTTTTGGTGTTATGGTGGTTTTAATTGCTTCTCTTTTTTGGTGGATTTTCAATTGTGAATTACATCATTTATAATAGGCCCATATTTTATCACAGGTGTTAAATATTTATGTTTCAAATTTGCCTCCACATCATTTTGATCACTATGTCTTATATTTTATGCTAGCACTCAACTCTCCACTTTTAACTCCTAACATTGTTAAACCCCATCAAAACACCACCATCAAGGTATTGGATGGAGTAATTAAGGATGAAAAGGGATGAGGAGGAATTTAGTAGAGATGATGAGGGAGTTAATAGGGATGATGAGGGATGGTGAGGGTCAATGAGGGAGTGATTAGGGAGAATGAGGGAGTGATTAGGTATTATGAGGTATGGTGAGGATTAATGAGGGAGTGATTATAGGCGATGAGGGATGAGTGATTAGAGATGATGAGGCATGATGAAGTAGTGATTAGGGATAATGATGGACGGTAAGGTTCAATTAGGGATAATCAAGGAGTGATTATAAATGATGAGGAACGATGAGGGTTAATAAGGGAGTGATTATGGATGAGGAGGGAGTGATTAGGGATGATGAAATAGTGATTAGGGATGGTGAGAGCTAATGAGGGAGTGATTAGGGATGATGATTTAATGATTAGGGATGGTGAGAGCCAATGAGAGATGATGAGGTATAATGAGGGAGTGATTAGGGATGATTAAGTAGTGATTAGGGATAGTGAGAGCCAATGAGGGAGTGATTAAAGATGATGAGCGAGTGATGAGGGATAAGGAGTGAGTGATTAGGGAAGATGAGGGATAGTGAGGTTCAATGAAGGAGTAATTATGGATGATGGGGGAGTGATTATAAATGACTAAGGTTAGTGAGGTTTAATAAAGGAGTAATTAGGGATAATGAATAATGAAGAGAGAGTGATTAGGTATGATGAGGCACGAGTAAGAAGTGATTAGGTATGAGAGAGGGCTGATGAAAAAATGAAATTAACACAAAGTGGTCATTTTATGTGTATAAGTCATCAATGTGACTTATGCTACCCTAATCACACCACTTTTCATCAATTTTAAAGTGAGTGGTTTAAAAACTTCAATTTTGATTAACCTAAGACTCCTAGAAATACCAAAAATCAATTTAAAAGGCATAAAAACCTTAAAAAATGACTATATGTTTGCCAAAAATGGACATAAATTACAAAAATTATATCCTAAAATCCCTAATTTTAATACTTAGACCCTAAAAATGCCTAAGTGCTAACTTGATTGGATTTTAAAAAACTATTTTCCACATCGTAAGGCATGCAACTATGAGACTAACTCTATTAGATCTTGAGTGACCCTAGTTTATTATATTTACTAAATAAATTTCAAAACTTATACTTAACATTTAGAGTAGTAAATATAAGCTTATAGCTAAATTTTCCTTCATGTGCAACTCCTACATGATTTTATGTGAAAAATAATAGGAATATGATCATGTTATCAATAACACAATTGCATTATCAATAATGTGATCATGTTACCTATTTACCAACATTCACTGCATTTGTTTAAATGTGAAAAATAATAGTAACATGATTTCATTTTTGTTTTACAACAACGCGATCAAATTTTTATATTAACGTGATCACGCTATCTATTAACGTTATCACATTATCTATTAACATGATTGCATTATAGCTCAGTAATATTGAGCCATAATTTAAATAATGTGATCATGTTAATTAAATAACATGTTTCACATTACATAAAATTTCCATATAATTTTCCCCCAACTCCATGCACTTACCCTAAGTTTCAATCCTAATGCTCAAGTAGCCCACTAACACCTACATGCCAATTTTAGCACCATAAGCTATGCACAAGATATGAGAAGAAGTGTCATCTACAGTCAATGAGAGGTAGGTTTTAATGATGTTATAGATAATATATGGAACTAATTTAATCAAATGGACCTAAATAAATTTCAATGGAGATGATTACCTCATAACTCTAACCTTGCATCCCACTATCACCTATAGGTTGCTAATGAAATAATTGGTCGTAAGCTTGAGGAAGGGGTAAAGGGTGTAGAAAGAGTATTGGAGCCTGATTGGGGCTAATAAAATATATAAATAATTAAATTTTATTCTAAATTACTTTAAATGGATACCTAAACCCCTAGATGCAGTCAAATGACCCTAAATAGACAGCTACAAGTTGCTAGTAAGAGGGAGGCTAGTTCTAAGCTTGAGTAAGGAGAAAAATATGATGAAAATATATGAGGTATATCTCAGGTATAAAAATATGTCATAAGGTCATTTTTAGATATAAATAAACATGATGAAATGAAAAAATAAGGCTGGTCAAAATAGAGTTTAAGATGTTGCATACATAGTCAGCAATATCATACTTAGGTCTTCATACTTTATGAGAGTTTTGATTGATTGATAAAAGGGAGAGTTTTATGAAAAGATATAAAAGAATAAATAATGTTTGAATATGGTTTCATAGTTACATAAATACCTCATTTACAACCCTCAAAATTAATAGCAAAGGTGAAGAGTTCAAAACCCTGTCTAGGCTTAATAAACTTAAGACTGCACACAGGTAGACCCAAGTGCAGTCAATGAGAGAGGAAGGTTGGTGAGGATGGTGTGAAGGTTTGAAGTAATTTGAGAGGTTTATATAAAAATAATATGCCCTTAAATAACATCCATGGACAAATAAATCAATAAATTCAGTTTGACCTCTCAAGACCTTCAAACTCCCTTCATGCAAGACTACATATCAAGGCAGGTTTTCTCCATCTTGTTGTAACATTGACCATGTGCATAGAAAAGAGTGGTTTTTTGAGGATATATAATGGTATGTACACTACATTATATAATAAATAATTATTGGATTTAGTCTCTAACCTTTGTGAACAAAGATCAAGAACCCAAACCCCTCTCAAATGGCTTACATGCAACCCGAGGAACACCTTCTCACACTCAGAAATTTCATGAGGTTTTACATGGGATACAATGGTGTTTATATTTGATATAGTTGTCTCATAAAAAAATTATTATGGCATTAGGATATATAAATAAGATCTTTTATTTATGAACGATCCTTAGGAATGAAACATGCCTAAAACCTTGATAATGACCAGTTAAGGGAAATGGGATTATAAAGCACTTGTAATGACATAGTTTTATCCTTAAAAATCTTGTATGTTATTTAGGACTCAAATTAGGTTATCCATATGTACTTTTTATATACTTGTAATTGTACAGAGTATAATAAATGCCCTATTTTGCATGATTTTTGGTGTTTTTAGAGGTTTTGAGCAAAAAAATTGTAAACCATTAAAAGAGGAAATTTGGGATGAATTACACATATTAAAGCCCAAAAATATGCATATTATATTATATAAGTGGTCAAAAAAAGATCATTGTCCAAGGTAGTCTCAAATAGACCTATAATGAGACTAGGTGGCAAGGTCATTACATGGTTCTCACACTTCCACAGGGTCTCAGGGCCTCAAAATTGACATAGTGGTTGGTTATATCCTATGGAAAATAAATCACATGATTTTGGGTGTTTTAAAACATGTGGGTGAGTTATAAAGTATAAAAATAGGGTTTTACATAAGGAGGCCTAATTGAGGAGAGAGAAAGGCATAAAAATGGACTTCCTCTCAATATTTAAACATGAAATTTGGCATGAAGATGTAAGGTCATACTAGGTCATATAATATGTCTTAATATTCTTAATACCATCTATACAAATATCTACACAAGGAGGTTTTCATGATTTTAGGGTTACCAGGAATGAGGCCTAATTGGAGATTTTGGTGTAGAATGAGTTCTTGGGGTTGGTTTCAAATATATAAATGAATTTTTTAAGGTCTAATATGAGTTTAATAGGATATCCATGAATATAGGATGATCTAAACAAGATGAATTCAAGTTTTGACACTTGTATGTAAGATTGGCCTAAAGAGATGAAGAGTCTTCTAAACACCTAGCAAGTGAATGAAGTGATGTGTCAAAGAAAACTTGAAGAGATCAATTGAGAAGTGTTAAGAGTATATAAAAGGTGTAACTCAACATGATCTAACCATCAAGAAGGCCACTTGTCATTCAACAAGCCAAAGCAAAGGGCAATTTTGGAGAGCTAGTCAAGGTGTCAAATAAGCATTCTAACTCCTATGCCACTTGGAGAAAGGGAACATCTTTAGAAGAGATACACATGGAATTTATGACCTATTGATATAGTTTCATAACTCCTTTCTATTTTTAACTCATGAGATACATATCAACTCTCTCTCTTACTCCCTTCTCTTCTTCTCTCTCACTTTTGCTAAATATTTAGCCTTAATTGGCTAAGTTTGTATCCTCTACCTAGGAATGTTTAATCCCTAACAATTTTCAGCCTTTTATAAATGAATAATAACCTATTTTTACTTTCTTCATGGATTGGTTTCAATGTGCATGTTTGACTAGTTGATCTTGTTAAGTGACATATTTACTTCCTTGGCATGTTGTCCTTATTTAACATTTATATTCAATCTAAAAGTATTTTTGAAGGTTTTTTGAAGTGTTAAAATAGAGTTTGTAGGGACTTAGTGATTTATCTTTTCATTAGTGTCATGCCATGACCTCTTGACTAGTCCAACTAGCTTAAATTTGCTTCACAAACCTTCATGAGAAACATTTATGTAGAGAGGCATATTTGGATTAGTGTCATGTGCAAGTTAGTATGTTGTTTGAAGTGCAAATTAAAATTGGTTGGTAGTGATTATTTTATATTTGGTGCATCACCTCCATTGGAGTTAGTTTATCTCCCTTTTCTTAGCAAGTGTTAGAGTAGAGTTTGAGCCTAAGTGATTCATCAAGGGAAACTAGACCTTTAACCTAGAGATTCACCTCTCCAATAGGGTACCCACAACCTTGAGGTGTGTCCATGTTTCATCAAATTTGGAAGGCTTGAACTACCTTCCAAAGGGTGAAAAATTGATACATAACAGGTATAAAATTATGTACTTTAACCTTGTGTCCTCTTACCACAGATATAAATCCTAGATGCTCCTTTGGTATTTCCTAATGAATTTTTTTTTATTAAAATTATTTTTTGTGGATAATATATATCTCTTATAATTTTAATAAATTAAATCTCCATTCAAAAATTTCAAACATTGATTTAGAGTGGAAGGATTTGGTCTTATTTTTATATATCCATTATCTACCAAGAAAAATATCATAAGATCCATTATTGGAAACCACATGAAATAGACCTAAAATGATCTTTGGACCCATTATAATATAAAATATAATGCAACCAAGATGGTATCTACTGATACTATCATATCTCTTAATAGTTGGAGCATTTTTCAAATCTCTACTATAGATTATAAGACCATTAATGAATTTTATAGTATATATATTGATACTTTAACCATTATCAACCATAGTTCTATCCTTTTATTTTTTTATTTTATCTATGAGATCTTTTTTGAATAATATTATATTGTATGAGCTATCATTTATAGTCTCACCATCATTAAATGCAATTGGAGGGGGTGCCTTATTCCTTTTAATTACACCAACTACACAAATAAAACTATCAACTAGATGAAAAATTAATTTATTTTGTGCTTCTCTTTGACTTTGTCTATATACCATATGAACATTTCCTTGATCCTTTGGTTGAGTATTATGATTTCTTAAAAGATAAAAAATTTCAAGTGTTGATTTCGTGGAGCCATTGATTCCTTCAAACTAGTATTTGTTCCCTCCACTTGGATTTTATTATTGTTAATAAGATATTGTATTTTATGTTTCAAAGTAATACATCTATTGGAATAATGTCCTATAATTTAATGATATTCAAAAAAATAATTTGCATCGTATTTCTTAGGTAATTGCCTTAAATGATCAAAGTCTCTAATTGGAGGTAATGTAAAAATCTGGCACTCATGCAATGCTTCAACACATTTTTTGGACCATCGCTTAGCCTTGTAAATTGCCTAAACTCCATTTTTTTAGATAATATGAGAGATTTAAATGGTTTTTATATATCACTAATCACATTATTTACATCATTCTTAGGTTGAAAATCATTCTCAATGTTTTTAACCTTTAATTTAGTCTTATTTGTAAAGTTGGCACAATTAGAAGTCGAAGAATTTGATCCAAACTAAGGCACTTTTGCATCTAAAATATTGACCTCAAAGTTTCTAATCAGATGACAAATTTCATTGAAATAATGGTAAGCATTGAAAATTTTCTTTAATAATTAAAATAAATTTATGAGTAAAGACACTTTGAATTTCATTATTTAGTAGTTTATGTGTCATCTTAGTAACCATAATCTTCAATCTAAGCATATACCCACTAATAGTTTCATTTGATCCTTATTTTATTTGAGTTAAATGTACAAAATGTGATCTTCATATCAATATTGATTGAAAAATGAGTGAAGAATTCATCAACTAATGTTGTAACATAATGTATGGATCCATATGGTAAAGCATAAAACAAATCAAGCACATAATCCTTCGAATCTTTGGGAATAACTTAGTTAACAATTGATCATTATGAGAAAAATATTAACAAGAGGCATAAAAATTCTTGACATGATGAGAATGGTCTCTTTTTCCATCTAAATCCCTTGGCTCGTGACGTGCTTGCATGCCCATTTCCAATAATATTTGTTGCTCAAAATTTTGAATTATTCAATGAAAATGGAGACCCTTCTAGATACATTAATAATTTCTATACTTTTACATCTAAAATCTTAACCTCAACCTCAAAGTCTCTAACCACATGACAAATTTTATCGAATTAATGTTAAGTATTGACTTTTGCCTTTAATAATTGAAATAAAAATATGACAAAATATACTTTAAAATTCATTATCTGGTAATTGTACGTGTCATATTATTAATCATAATCTTAAATATAAACACATACACACTAATAGTCTCATTTGATCCTTGTTTGATTTGAGTTAATTGTGCAAATGTGACAATCATACTAGTATTGATTGAAAAATGAGCTAAGAATTCATCAACTAATGTTGTAAAATAATGTAGGATCCACATGGTAAAGCATAAAACCAATCGAGTTCATAATCCTTCAAGATCCTTGAGAATAACTTAGTTAGCAATTGATCATCATGAGAAAAACATAAACAAGATGCATATAAATTTATGATGTGATGAGGAGGATCTCCCTTTCAATATAAAATCCTTGGCTCATGATGTGCTTGCATGGCCATTTCTAATTGAATTTGTTGTTCCAAAGTCTAAATTGTTCAATATAAAGGGAACCCTTTCAATTGGATGAGAAGGCTCTCCCATTCTATTGAACAATTCAAACTTTAGAGCAATAAATCCCATTGGAAATAGGCATGCATTTACATCATGAGGCAAGGTGTTTAGAATAATATCTTTAAAAGTGAATCCATTGTTTGAATTTTGAGACACCATTGAGAAGGAAACTTAATTTCATTTATCAAGTCATGTAATGTATGCATCATAGTAGTCATTTAATGGATTGAAATAGAAGTAGAAGTTGGATAGATTGGAATAAAATAATTTTGAAAATTGTATGGATTGGTGACATGTGAAACAATTTGAAAGGCATTATAATCAAGAGATGGTTGAAAAATTGGAATCTTAAAAAGATGTTGAAATATTAGAGAGGCTTGAGAAGCAATTGAAACACATTGATAACTTTGAATAACTTTCGAAGAAATTAAAACATGTAGAGAGATCATAACCTTTTGAAAAACAAGGGAAACATGTGGAGCAATAGGAAAAACATTAGAAGAAATAAAAACTTCAACACTAGTAGAAGTGGAAGGTACTCAAGAAATGACAACATGAGGAGGTATAGGATGAAGCTCTTGGATGAAATTAATCCAGATAAAAAGTTGACCAAGTTGTTTTGAAAGAAAATCTATAAATTTAGAAGCATGGTCAACATTATGGCACTCATATATCTATTATCTACCTTATAGAGTGTTTGTTGAATGCTAACATTGTCTAGGGCCTTTTGACCTATGGTTCATCCTAAAATTTAATTCAATACTTCCATTAATCCAGCTTTAGTGATTGAGTTTGTAATGACGTCTCCTAAAATATGAAATATTTTTAGTGATCTTGTTCATATAAGAAACTTTGTTAATCATGATCTAATTCAAATGCATTACCAATTTCAGATATATTTACAACATTATCATTCAAAGGTTGGACCATTAAAATTAACAATAGAAAGCACAAATTTTTAAGTAACATTAGATATCACTCCAAATTCCCTTTTTTTCAAACAAGATCTAGAATTAACCAAAAAATAATAATAAAACCTAAATAATTTAGGTGGCACAAAATAAAAACATAAAAAGTACACATTAAGCAAGTACACTAGGGTTAAAAATATTCAAAAAAATTAACTTGGAATTTAGAATGAAACACAAAGAATCTAGGTTTATTATGCCTAAAAGAATACAATGGAATAAACCCTTGAAAAATAATATAATTTCAAAATTTTAGTAGAATGAAAACAAATCTAAATCTAAAGTTGTAAACAAGAGATCGTGGGCTCACCAAAATGTGTTACAAATATATGAATTTACACTAATATTAGAATATAAATATCCATAAATATTTAAATAGACTAAATACATTCATAACATAGAAATTAACCTAAAATTGTCTACATTTGTTAGGATCTAACAATGAATATATGCATCTAGAAGTAAGACAATGTTAACCCAAAAAAATTGTGTCAAGCAAAAGATGATGTTTTTACTACATGGATGCTCTAGACCAAATTACAGAGACATCCAAAATTTTTATGACTACACTCCCCTTGTTCTGGGCATAAAAAACATCGCTAAGTTTTTTATGTTTACATTAATATTGCTTTATAATTAAACTTATTCTCCTTGCCCTAATTGGGAAAATGTGATGCCCTTAACTTATGGTGTGTCTAGGGATATGTGTGGGTGATTTCTAGCTTACATATCTCTTATATTATCTTGTCACATCTCTCTATGTTCTTAGTAAGGTCGGCCTATGTAATAACCATGGTTAAGTAGAGTATATATAGGAGGTAATGGTTAGTATTTGATCATCATATTTTGGATTATGATCTTATTGCATTGTTGTGGAGGTTGCCCCCTCCAAGTGGCTCAACTATATTTATCAAGAATTTGTTCTTCTATCAATTATTATTGTAGATCTACATATTTTGGTCTTATTTATGTGATATAGTATTCTATTGTGAAAATATCTAAGTAATTTCATTACAAGTGGTATCAGAGCTTTGATTTGGGCAAGTTTCTATGGTGTTTCTTTTAGATCTATTGTTATAGGTCTCCTACGAGTAAAAGGATTGAAAAAACATAACTTGTGATTAGGAAATAATGTAATTTTTTCATCACTATAGTACTATTCAAAGTGATTTTTTGAGAAAAAGTCTTAAATTTTTTCATCCTTGTGTAAACTAGCAGTCATTAGACTTGTCTCAATGAGACAACTGCAAGTATAATATACCAGTACACTTTTTGGGACAAAAACATTCACCTTGTGCACATTAGTAGTAATTAGATTCATCTTGGCATGATGATCACAATGATATAATATGCCAATACACTTTTATTAGAGTTGAAACCCTTCATCCTAGGGTTTGTGCATGGTTAGTCATAATAGTCATAGACGTGTGAAAGAGAAATAAACTTATAAAAATACTCACAATGATGGCATGGATTCTAACACTTCATCCATTTTTTTTGAATTGATTCACCAAATTCAATCATATTTACAAAACATGGTGCAAAAAGATGATCTCGATGCGGTCAAAGGGGACATCATTAGGGTAAGAGGGGACTTGAATGTTTTGAAGGATAAATTGACACTTATAACTAGAGAGTTATCCAATATTACAGCTCAAATTTCAAAAAACAATCCTCCACCACTCCATTTTGGTTCTCCCCATTCAAATAATCACACCTCCAATCCCAATCGGAATTAATTATTGTCAAAAGTGGACTCGTGCAAGTTTGATGATAAGGATTAACTCACTTGGATCAATCAAATCAAAAATCTATGTGATCTACATCAGCCTCCATTAACACAAGAGGTGGTCATAGCCTTTTTGTATCTAGAACTTGAGCAATTCATTTTGTATAGATGCTTGTGTACTCAAAAGATAAAGAAGGGCCTTCAAGTTACATGGTTTATATTTTTTGAGGAGTTACAGCTCTATTATTGCAACAATGTCTAATAAAGCCAATTCATTCATATAGCCAAATTGTGTCAAATAAGGATTATGAAGGATTATATTCATCAATTTTAGAATCTCTTATTACATGTGAATGACATCACTGAGGCAAATTTGACTAACCTCTTATTGGGTGGACTCAAATATAACATCCAAATGGAGGTTCACATGTTTAGTCCCAATTCAGTATCTTAAGCCATACCAATAGTATGCATGGTAGAGGAAAAATATCTGGTCAAATGAAGACCTTTCACTAATGTCTACAAACACAATTTTTTAGTGCCATCATTTCTTTAGCCTACAATATTGACCCCTCAACTAATTGAAGAGAAACATACAAAAGGGTTATGTTTTGGTTGTGATAGAAAATGACATAGATGTGATGAAAAGAAGTTGTTTTACTGTTAAGGTGATGATGCGGATGAAGAAGATGATGAGGCCTCAAGTGCAGGTCTAGAATAACCTAAGGATGAATCTAAAGATTCTCAACCTAATATTTCTTGTCATGCACTTTTAGGTATTAGTACTCCTCAAACTATTAAGGTGGTGGGTTTCCTCAAGAAACAAAAGGTGAATGTGTTGATTGACTTTGGGAGTACACATAAATTCATCAATAGTAAGTTGGCTACTCATTTAAACTATTTCATTTACCCAGATCTATAATTTTAGGTCATGATTACAGATGGTGGTATAGTCAACTATTTTGGTAAATACCAAAATATTAAGCTTGTTATAAAAGACTACCTGTTAAATTGTCTTATGTTTTCTATTCCCATAGGTAGGGATGGCATTTTTTTTGGAGTGCAAGGCTCACCACTTTGGGAAAAATTGAGATAAATTTATAGGAACTATTCATGTTCTTTCATTCAAAAAACATGACATTTAAACTACATGATTTATAAGTTAAATCTTCATAATTGGTTAGTTCTCACCAAATGATGAAGATGCTTAGAAATGGTGCTGAAGGATTTGTTGTGTGATTGTTTTCCATAGAAGTTCAACCAACCAAGGATTTTACCCATCTTGATTCACAACTGGTGCCGAATGACCATTCTACTATTTTTGGTGCCATGCCAAAAGGACTTCCACCAAGTAGAGTGCATGATCATGCCATCAGATTACTTTTAGGTAGTACACCACACAACATTAGACCCTACATGTATCTCTATTCCCACGAGAGTAAAATTTAAAATATGGTACAATTGATGTTGGAGGTATAAATTATTAGACACAACCAAAGTGAATATTCCTCCCTAGTGGTCATGATGCGTAAGAAGGATGACACTTGGAGGATGTGCCCAAACTACATAGAACTCAACAAGTACACTATAAAAGATAACTTTCCTATTTTATTAATTAATGATTTTATAGATGAATTACATGGAATTATTTATTTTACCAATTTAGATCCTCACTTTTGGCATCATCATATTTGAATTCATGAAAAGGACATACCTATAATAAATTTTTGAACTAATGAAGGCCATTATGAGTTTATGGTCATGCCTTTTGGTCTCACAAATGCACCATAAACATGTTAGAATTTGATGAATACTCTTTTTAAGCCATTTTTGAGAAAGTTTTTAGTGTTTTTGGATGACATCCTCATTTATAACAAAAATTAGAAAGACCGTTTGAAGCATGTAAAATAGGTACTTTTAGTTCTAGAACAACATTAGTTTTATGCCAAACCTTTCAAATGTGATTTTGGTTCAGAGAGGTGGAATACATGGGTTATATTGTTTCACATGAAGGTGTGAAATTTGATCATAAAAATTTCTAAGTGATATTGGAGTGGCAAGTGCCTAAGACCCTCAAGAACCTTTGGGGATTTCTGGGGCTAACAAAGTACTATCACAAGTTTGTCAAAAATTATGGAAGCATTGTATCCCCAATCACATCTTTGTTGAAGAAATGCTCCTTCCAGTGGATTGAAATAACTACCAAGGCATTCAAAAAACTAAAAATGGCTATGTGCAACACTCCAATTTTGGCTACCCCTAATTTTTCTAAAACGTTTGTTGTTGAATGTGATAAATCAAGATATGGTATGGGGGTTGTACTTATGTAATAAGACATACAACTTACATTTGAGAGTCATAAACTAAAGGGAAATAATAGGCTCAAGCCAATCTATGAGAAAGAGATGATGGTTATTCTACATGCAGTCAAGCAATGAAGATCTTATCTAATGGGTCGATACTTTTAGATAAAGACTGATCATGATAAACTCAAATATTTTTTAGAACAATGATTGTATTCAGAAGAACAACATAAATGGTTGATTAAAATGTTAGGATATGATTTTGAAGTAGTATATAAGAAAGGAAAATAAAATGTGTTGGTAGATGCACTATTCATGTGGGGTGAATTAGTTGAGGTATTATTATGTGCAATGACCATTTGGTAGTTAGATTGGATAGAGTAAGCAAGATCAAATTCAAAAAATGATAGGGATACCTAGGATCTGATTCAGAATCTCCAGTTTGGTTTTGGGGGGTTTGAAAAATTTGCATGGAAAGGAAACACATTATGGTATAAAGATCGATTATGCCTTTGTAAGCATTGTCTCCTCAAACATAAAATCCTTCAATAACTTCCTGCTTCTCTAATAGGATGTCATTCAGAGTTTTTAAATACATAGCATAGAATCAAGCAATATTTATTTTGGGAAGGACTCAAGGGGGATGTCTAGAAATATGTGGCTGAATGCATGGTATGTCAATAGAACAAAGGTGAAACCATTATGACCTTATGTATTTTACAACCTTTAACCATCCCTAGCCAAAGGTGGTAAGAGGTTTCTATGGATTTCATTATTGTGTTATTGTGATACGAGGGTAAATTTTTTATCATGATAATTGTGGATTGACTCACAAAGTATGCTCATTTTTGTTCCTTATCATAATCATTTTTCACCAGTACAACAGCTTCTAATTTTATCAATACAATTCATAAATTGCATGGTGCCCCAAAGATCATTATAAGTGTCCAAGATCCCATATTTACAAGTAATTTTTGGACTGAATGATTTGCATGTTTGGGCACCCAGTTGGTTCATAGATTGTCCTATCATCCTCAATCTAATAGAAAAATAGAGGTGGTAAAAAAATGTCTAGAAGGGTATCTTCATTTTTTTTTTGACAAACAAGTCAAATGGGTTCATTAGCTGCCACTTGTCAAATGTTGGTATAACACTTCTTCACACTTCTTCCAAAATGTCTCCCTTTGTGGCATTGTAGGGGTATCAACCCCCATCTATCACTTCAACCTTGAAGGTGCATCCCAAGGTTTGAGCTACTGAGGAATAAATTCACCATCAATAGGAGGTACTCGCTAGTTTGCAAGAGAATTTATCAATGGCACATAATATGGGAAGTAACAAGCGGCCATAGTAAATGGTAATTTTACAAAGGTGATTGAGTTTTTGTGTGTTTTTAGCCATATAAGTAGATGTCTCTGAAGCAACATAAAAATTATAATAAATTATCCCCCAAGTATTATGGCCCTAATTAAATCTTGAGAAAAATTGGTAGTGTGGCCTACAAGCTGGAATTTTCCCTGTCCATTGACTTACATACAATATTCCATGTCTCTTCCTTGAAGAAGGTATTGGACACATGGTTTCTACTCATATTGAGTTACTTGAATTGGATGAAGAAGGTCAAGTCATTTTGGAACCTGAAGAGACCCTTCACATGCACACTAAGAAACTACAGACCAAAGAAATTGAGGAGTATTTGATCAAATGGAAGAATCTGCATTCTAAAGATGCAGCATGGGAGGATGAAACCTTCCTATAGAAACAGCTTGGTTTGATTCAATGTTGAGGACAATGTTGTTCTGAAGGGGAGGGACATGTTATGCCATTAACCTATGGTGTGTCTAGGCATATATGTAGCCAAATTATGGATTACATACCTCTTATACTATCTTGTCGCAATTCTCTATGTTCTTAGTAAGGTCGGCCTATGAAATAACCATGGCTAAGTAGAGTATATATAAGAGGTAGTGGTTAGTATTTGATCATCATATTATGAATTCTATTTTCCCCCTCCAAGTGGCTCAACTATATTTATCAAGCATTATACTATTTTGTCAATTATTATTGTGGATCTACATATTATGCTCTTATTTCTGTGATATAATATTTCATTATGTGAACATCTAAGTAATTTCATTACAAAAAATAAGTCTAAAACCTTATGGAAAATAATATATATTGTGGGCTTTGCATTATACTGAGTTATCTTGATATTTTTTGAGGCCCTCAACAATATACACTATCAAAAATAATATACTAGTAATTTTAGTAATTAGTTAACTAGGGAAACTTGTGTTGTGTAATGTGTCTCTAACATGAACTTTAGTGCTTCATTGAATGTTCTAATGATTGTTTAATTTATTTAAAATGCTTGAAAATGCTTACTAGATTCATGTAAATAATAAATGAATACTCTAAATTTCATTTGATTCTTTTTTAATACCTTAGATTGATAATATATGCCTAAATGAACTAAAATGTTTGTGTATTAATAGACAAATTGGACTCAAATTAAGACTATTGGCACCCAAACTGACCTCTAATAGCAAAAAATAGAGAATGTAAGAACAAAAGATGAAGGCATGTAGACTAAAAGGGGTTACTCAAGAGTGAGTGTATGGATGCTTTGGGCAAGCCCACAAGCATACAAATGTTTTGTAAAAAAATAGTACAATAATAAAAAAATCAAAGGAGAAGGAAAAGGGAAGATAGAGGGAAGCGTACAAATGTCTTGGAAAAAAGGGGTCCAATAAGGAAAAAAATCAAAGGAGAGGGAAAAGGGGAGATGGAGGACGTTGTAAGAGAGGTCGGGAACCATCAAAAGTAAACAATGCACACCAATTATGATTAATTTGGATCTACAATTTACAAGTACACAATCATGTTAAAATTATGCAATTTAACAATTAATAAATACCCATGGCCTATTTTAAAGTGTGTACACTTTGTTTTAAATCCTTATTCGTTATAATTATCTTTGTAGATGGACTCATACTGCTATATTTCCATCTAAAGTTTTTACTACGATGACAACAGAGCCAACTCCAATGTAAAAATAAAATAGAGAGTAACTTCTTTTTAAGATAAAGATCTAATGCAAGTCCAACTCCAAAATAAGGGATGTGACCAAGTTTAATACTCGTCTTTTTGATAAATTTTATTTTTTAAAATTATTTATGTAGTTTTATAGAAGTGGATTGAAAATAAAATACTTATATAATAGTCAAAATTGGTATCACATGATGGTACAGTACCATGAAGTCAAATATTTTAATGAAATTTGTGTTAAATTGTGTCTTGATGTGACACATAACAATGAAAATGTTTGAAAAAGATAAGTTTTTTTTTTTTTCAAATATTTTTTAATCTAAAAATTGAGGGAAGTAGTTCTATTGATACACTTCAATGAAAAAAAAATTAAATTAAAGATATATTTTTAGTTTTTATTTTCATTAAAATAATAAATATAAATTAAAATATAAGAAATCAAGTGATTTGTTTGGCCTTTACAAATTTCGAGGCAAATTAATACTAAAAGTGAAAACAATAATGATATATAATTAAAATGGACTTTTAGGTGAAGTCCAATCTAAATCTAGAATATAATAAATAAACAAACTTGAAAATAAAATAAACAATTAAAATAAGATTTAATATAAATCCAATCTCAAAATAGAATGAACTTCGAAAATAATAATCAGAAAGTCCAAAATAAAATAAATAGATCAACTCTCAAATAAAATAGATAGACCAACTTGAAAATAAAATAAAAAATAAACTCTAAAATAAAATGCAAAACAAATCCAACTCCAAAATTAAATGGACCCCAAAGTAAAGTCAAACCTAAATCTAAAAATAAAATAAATGGACCTTAATAATAAAGCTCTACATAAAATATCAATTAACAAGCCAATACACTTCAATTTTTTCTTACACAAAGATAATGAGCGACCTATTTTAAAGAGTTGTTTGTACATTAAAAACAACTTAGTCACAATTATTTGATTTTATTGCTTGGTGTTGAAATATTTCTTACGCAAAGATAATGAGCAACTTATTTTAAAGAGTTGTTTGTACATTTAAAATGACTTAGTCACAATTATTTGATCCTATTGTTTGGTGTTGTGGACAATCATTCATTGAATTATTTAATCTTATTGTTTGGTGTCGTAGACAATCATTTATTCATTTATTTGATATAAATAAATAAAAAATTATCGACTTTTATAAGAATATTTTATTAGAGGTGTGGGTTTCACTTCTCTGAATCTTTGAAACTGATGTTACACTTATGTGGGCTTCACTAACACTAAACTTTCGATATTTTTATGGAGCTTCTTATTTAATTTAAGGGTACTAACACAAAAATTTCAATTCTTTTACAAAACTTCTAAAAGATTGGATGTTTCACTTCCATTTACTCTATGAGCACTATCACTTAACTTGTATGGGCTTCCCTTTCACTTGGTTCGTAAGGGCTAACACTAAGTTTTTGACATTTTCATGGAGCTTCCCACTTGGTTTATGGGTGCTTACACCAAACTTCTAATATTTCTACAAAACTTTCAATCTACTTTCACAATGTTTCCTACTTGATTTATGGGCGCTGACACTAAACTTTTGATACTGTCACGAAACTTCCACTTGGTTTATGGCTGTTGACATTAAAATTTTGATACTTTCACGAAACTTCCAAAAGATTAAAGGTTTCACTTCGACTTGGTTTTCGATACTTTCATAGAGCTTCCCACTTGTTTTATGAGCACTAACACTAAACTTTCAATACTTTCACGAAGCTTCCCACTTGGTGTATGAATACTTAAACGTGACTTCCAAAGGATTGAAACCATGACCTATATTAATACACTACTAATACCCAACCCACTGCTCTAAACTATTCACAATGTCTGACGCATATGTTCAAACTAATATAAACTCACTGCGGTCAAATTTGTAGCATACCAGAAAGATAAATCCTTAGGACCAAAAGCAATAACAACTCTTTTGAAATAATTGTGTTTCTATTTATTGTTTGACATTTTAGATCACTACATGTAACCGTTAATCCTTTTTACTGCTAAAACATCGAACAATAAATAGAAACACAATTATTTCAAAATGATGTAACTGATTTGTTTGCACCGTGAAAATGTATAATCTTTAATAACAATAGTGTTCCCAAACATAAAAAATAATACTACTAAAAATATACATCAAATTTGGTTGACATAAGATTCCAACCCCTTTTTAAAAGAGAGAACCTCTACCTTCATGACCTTAACATCTATCCTCATAACTCCCTGCAACTCTCCTCTCCTCTAAAATCCCCCGTGTTTATTGTCTTTTTCTCCGACTTCAACATCTACCTTCATGACTTTCTTTATCATAAGTTTTCAACCCCTTTTTTAAAAGAAAAAATATCTACATCACAACTTCAACATCTGCCCTCATGACTTCCTACGACTCCTCTCCTCTAAAATCCCTATAATATTTATTGTCATTTCTTCTGACTTTAACATCCATTCTCATGACTACCTACAACTTCCCTTCTCTAAAATATCCATATTAATTGTTCTGTCTTTTTGTGACTTTAGCATCCGCCCTCATGACTTTTTGCAACTCTCCTCTCCTCTTAAATCCCCATAGTGTTTGTTCTATCTTCTTCTAAAATCCACAGATTCTAAAATCCCTTTTGGTTCACACATTTCACCTATCAAATAGGCCGGTAGCTTCTTACAATGGTACATCAGTAAGGGACTTGTTAGGAGTGTGGTGTTCACACATATCTGAAATCCCAAGGGCACATGCAAAGGTCTCAAACAAAACCCTAGTTTTTGTAAATGCCAAATAGTACAAAGGGATTTTAAGGCGTAGGCAGTCTCAAAAATTAAGGCAAACTTAAAAGAAAAAATTTACTATGATTCTACCGAAAGTTCACATCAATAGTACACAAGTGCCCAACAAATTTTTTCAAAGAAGTGAAACAAACAATATGTAGGAAAAGAATAAATGAATTGAAAATTGGGCAGGAAGTTTGGAGAATCCCAAATCAAGGATGATCAAACCAAAAGGGCACACCCCAAACAAAAGTACTGGAGAAGAAATTTCTAAAGATATTTACAGCGCTACGTCCACACCTTTAATGTGGTCATCAGATTTATACATGGAAGAGCTGATGAACACAAAAAAGAGGGTTGAAATTTTAGAAACAAAGGGGTTGTGTGATAGCAACAAGGCAAAGGAAGATGCAAAATCTAGGTGTAAATTGGAAACAAAAAATCGGGTACTCAAAGAGAAAATCTTGAACCTATAGAATATCATGGAAAGAGGACAACAAGAATTGATTAAAATAAAACAAGAATTGGATCAATTGAAATTAACAAGTAATAAGAAGACGGAAATGGCAAAAGGAGGTGTCACATCTCAAATTAAAAAGTTTCAATTAGCATTGCTAGACATGGAAACAAAAGAAAACCAATTAAAAAAACTACATAAAAGAGGCCAAATCATGGTCACAAGTTGTAAAAAAATCAACAAACAAACAAAAATAAATAATAGAAAAACAAGACAAGACGCAAGTAAGGGAAGAAAATGTCAAACAAAGCAAGGCTGCAAATATTATTATCAAAGGTTTGAGGGACTTCAGTGAGAAGGAAAGAACCGACATTTTAGCAAGAGACTTCCTCGAAGAAGCATTGAAATGGACAGGGTATATTCAACAAGCACACAAAATTGGTTAAAAAAAAGAGGGTGGAAGAGATAGGCATGTAAGAATCATCATGCAAAATATAGAAGAAAAAAATGCAATTCTAAGAAATAGAGGATTACTCAAAGGCACTCACATCTATCTAGATGGAGATTTGACCTTTGGTCAACAAGAAGTGCAAAGAAAAGAATGGGAGAAAGTAAAAACAAGAAGAAATGAAGGAAAGTGGGCATCGCTGAAGAATGGGATAGCACAAATCAGTGACCGTTTATCAAACAAGAAATAGGGATTGGGGGCCCCACAAGAACATCTACATTTAGTGAGTTGGAATTGTAGAGGTTACCTTTGGAGACGAGGCCCTAGTTTGGGGCCCATAGCAGATGGGAAAGACATCATTATTCTTACTAAGACACATGAGCATGAGGGCTGCAAAGTCCCTGATTTTGATTGGTACATGAAAACTTTAGTTTGGAATAGAGGGAATGAAACGTACAAAGGGCATGGGGGTGTAATAGTTTTGATCAAAGAGAGTTGGGGTGGAGCTGTAAAAGTTGAGAAAGAAGATCCAAAAAAATAATACATATGGTTACAAATAACAAATAATGGGGTTACTTTCAGATTGGCAGCTTGTTCTTTTGCACCACAAAAATCAAAAATTTATAAAAGGAGAAAGTTAAATAGAGAAGACCCTTATGCATCGTTAAAAAAAGACATCTCTATATTTAGCACCTTGGGGGAAATAGTTCTAATTGGTGACTTCAATGCAAGAACAACTAACAATCAATTTCTTCAGTTGAATAATGAGGATCGGGGAAACAATAATCCTCTATGGCTAGAAGAGGAAGATGCTCAGCCATGGGAAAGAACATCACAGGACAAAAATGGGAATGTATCACACTTTGGGGCAAAGTTATTAGGGATATGCAGCGTATATACCCTGGTTATTTGTAATGGCTTGAAATGTTGGCCAAGCTCTAGTAACATCACCTGCAAAACTTATAATGGGAAAAGTGCGGTGGACTACATAATTTGCTCTTACAATTTTATTTCTAGGATTTTGGAGTTTGAAATTGAGGAGTGTTCCCCTGAGTTGAAATCTGATCATGCACCTATGTTTGTTAACCTTGGCATGATATCAAACAACCATCATGACAAGCAAGACCACCACAAGCAAAATGAAACTATTTCCAAAGGTAAAATACTCATGAACCAGGAAAATCAAGGTCTCTTTAATGTTGTTTTAGAGCAGCATTTTCATGAAATGGAGAGTAGCATAGGGGACAACGCTGCCAATGGACTAATGGTCATATTTGCAACAATAGTCTGATTCCTATAATTCATAAGGCCTTAAGTGCATGCAAAAGATTTCGTCTAAAGAAAGGGGCTGCAAACACTTTTCTAACTAACCCATGGTATGATAAAGAGTGTAACACTGCCAAGAGAACTTTGAAAGAATATGGATTGAACAAAGAAAACATGAAGAAATATGAGAAGTTGGTGCAAATAAAAAAAGAAAAGTATGTCAATACAAGAAGGAAAGAGTTAATTTCTCTTGGAAAACACAACCCCAAAGGCTTTTGGAGGGAGCTACAACAAAAGAGAAAGTAGATTGAGAACAACATAACAAATATTCAATGGCTAGATTATGCAAGGCACCTTTATGAGAGGGTCCAAGGAAAAAATTCCCCTCCCATAGTTGGCACATCCAGAGTGCTTTTCACGTTAGAAGATATCAAGAAATGTATAAAAAATTAGCAAATGGTAAAGCGATGGACATAGATGGGCTTCAGGTTGAATTCCTAAAGTGGGGAGTTGAAATCCTTGCTCCACACATCAAAAGGATGTTCAATGATGTTACTTAGGATGGTTTTCCATTAGAATGGACAACTAGTTTCATTATCCCTTTCTACAAAAATGGCGATATTAATAACCCATCCAATTACCGCACTATTAAGGTCAATCCTATTCTTGGCAAGCTTTTTGGGAGCATGTTAGAGCGTAGAATCAGCAGCTGGATAGAAAAAGAAGGAAAAAGAGCAAAAGGGCAAGCTAGCCTTAGGCCTAAATACTCTATCATTGATCACTACATCACTCTTAGGCCCTTGATTGAAAAAAATTGGGACATTCAAGGCAAAGAAGCCTTTTGTTGCTTCATTGATTTTAAAAAAGCCTTTAACACGGTGCCTAGAGACAAACTATGGAACATAATGGTTGAATTAAATATACTAGACAAATATAAGGCTGCGGTGCATAAGCTTTATAAGCAAGTTACAACTAAAATCAAAACTAGTAAAGGTATGTCAGAGTGTTTTGGTAGCGATATCAGAGTCAAGCAGGGTTGTCCTTTATCACCCACTCTTTTTGGGTTATACATTGACAAGCTAGAAGATTGGTTAAACGAAATGAGCAAAGGCGGGGTATTCAATTGGCAGGGTATGTGGTGAAGTTGTTGCTATATGTTGATGATCTTATTTTAATCTCAAAATCTGCACATGGTTTGAGAGAGTTTTTGAAGGCCTTAGATCTATTATGTCAGGAAGTGGGAATGCAAGTGAATTCCACCAAGACTAAAGTCATGATCTTTTCCCTAAAGAAGAAAAGGAATCAGGGGAACTTCCTTTTTGAAGGCAACCCTCTGGAAATAGTGAAAGAGTACAAATACCTTGGGATTAACTTTCACTATAAATTCCGCTGGGAGACCAGTAGAACCAAAAGGATTCAGGGAGGCCGAAAAGTGTCTTTCTTACTTCAAAACATGGGTAGAAAAGCTGAACTTTAGGATTGGAAGACTAAAAAAACCCTCTTTGGTTTGCTGGTCACTTCTGTGGTTCTTTATGGTTGCGAAGTGTGGAGCAGCAACATGTCAAAGTATCGATGGAGACAACGTGAAAGAATTCAAAAGCATATCGCTTGCAACCTTAAAGTCAAAACCTCAGTCCCTTATGATATTCTCTTTGCTGAATCATGAACTTTTCCGTTGGAGGCTTCGGCTTTAACTCGCTTGCTAAATTATTTTAAAAAGATTGAAAACATGGATAACCACCGCTAGCCTAAAATAGTTGTGAAGGAGGCCTTAAACCATAGGAAGAAAACATGGATGAAGCAAAATGACAAATGGTTGAGTAAATGGGACATCACCTTACATGAGTGTCCTAACACCAATGAAGAAATTAAAAAATATGTCACAAAAAAATTCATGACTGCCATGTGGACAAAACAGATAGGACAAAAAAAAACACACTATATCAAAGAGTTCAACCCAACTTGGGAACACGATGAAAAAACTTATTTAGGGGCAACTATTAAAGGAAAAGTATGGTAGTTAATTGCTCCGCTGAGGACCGGGTCTCATCATCTTAGGTGTGAGATCAAAAGGTGGACTATTCCTAAAGAAGCATAAGAGAACAAAATTTGCAAATTTTGTAGCAAAGGGGCGGTAGAGACAAAGTGACACTTTATCAAGAAGTACACAGATTATAAGGATATCCATACTCATCATGCAAACAACTTAAAGATTGACAATCTACATGAGTTATTTGATGAAGAGAAGATCAACATGACTGCTAATTTTTTGGTCAAAATCCATAATAAAAAGTCTAGCATCGAGAAGAATTTGAAGTTTGCATAGTTTCTTCTTTGTGATTCTCGGTCCCTTAGACCATTTGGTCTCGTAGACAATATTAAAATCTCATTCATTCATTCTCTAACCATATCAATGTCCGTCTTATATTTCCAAAGTATCCTATCATTGTCACATCCACCCCTGCAGACATAAGTGGATCACACCACAATCCCACCATACTTTTGTCTCTGGTGCCATCTATCCCATTATAATCAATTGTCAATTACCAATCTAAAATTTATATCATCAGAGAAATTTCTATAGCCTACACAATTGTATCCCAAAGAACATGGACGTATGGAAATTATATCTGGGCATGCCTAAGTACAAGATATAAGAGATACCAAGTTCATTTTAAGGCCTCACAAGTATTACTTAAGTACATAGATATAAGAAATATCAAGTTCATTTTAAGGCCTCCCTGTCAGGGTTAACAATAGACCAAGTTCAAGTTCATTTTAAGGCCTACCTCCACATCTTATAACATATGCATATTTTTAAGTTAAAAGACATTTCTACATTTCTGATATAAATAAAATGTAATAATAAATAATATAAATTCATTTTACAATCTTATATAATAAACCAAGTTCAATGAGATATAAGAAATATCAAGTTCATTTTAAGGCCTCCTTGACAGGTTTAACAATAGACCAAGTTCAAGTTCATTTTAAGGCCTACCTCCACATCTTATAACATATGCATATTTTTAAGTTAAAAGACATTTCTACATTTCTGATATAAATAAAATGTAATAATAAATAATATAAATTCATTTTTCAATTTTATATAATAAACCAAGTTCATTTTAAAGTTTCAAAGTTTCACAGGTATAGTAATAAACTACTCTTAAATTCAAACATTCATTTTTAAAACCTTACAGATATAGTAATAAACCAAATTCATTTTAAGGCCTCGCAAGTATAGTAATAAACTAAGTTCATTTTAAAGCCTCACAGATATAGTAATAGACATACTCTTAGATTAAGATATTCATATATCTCCAATATGAATAAAATTTAATAATAAATAAAATAAACAAAATGCTTTCTTCTCACTCGAAAAAAAAATCACTAAATGCAAAGACCAACATAAGAGTTTTTCTTGCTGAATGTAAAGCCCAGACATCATAAAGAATAAAACAGAGTAAAACAAAGACATCATAAAAGATAAGACAGAGTTGGAACAAAATGTTTTTCTCAACAAAAGCAAATTTTTTTGTTGAATGCAAAGTCCAAATATCATAAAAAATAAAACACAATTCGATTCCTTGTTGAATTCAAAGTCCAAATATCATAAAAAATAAAACACAATTCGATTCCTTGTAGAATGCAAAGTCCAAATATCATAAAAAATAAAACACAATTCGATTCCTGGTTGAATTCAAAGTCCGAAGATAAGATAGAGTTGGAACAAAAACATCATAGAGGATAAGACAGAATTTAAACAAAATGCTTTTTCAAAGCAAAAGGAAAAAAATTCTAGTTGGATGCAAAGCCCAGGCATCATAAAAAATAAGATGGAGTTGGGATTCCTCGCTAAATTCAAAGCCCATACATATCATTTAAGATAAGACGGAGTTTGATTCTTCCTGAATGCAAGGCCCAGACATCATTTAAGGTAAGAAAGTTAGATTCCTCGCTGAATTCCAAGCCCAGACATCATTTGGATAAGAAAGAGTTTGTTTCCTAAGTAAATTTGATGGAACGAAGTATATAAACCAAATAACAAAATATATAGATAGATATTTAAAAAATTGAAGATTCACTAAAGTCTACAAGATAATCTAACATTTTAAAACAAACTGAAGAGTTACGGAGGTCTGTACAGGGCAGAAGCAGCCAATCGCTATCTCATATCCATTTATGAAAATAAAAGGTACAAATATAGGAAGGATTGACTACAAACATCCACTTTACAGTTTATGAAACTGTCCTTGGACATGACCATTTAATAAGTATCTCTCTTTGGAAACTATACATCTTTATTATTTTCACCAATGCCATGGGAATAACCTACCCTCCAGAAGAGGACAAAGTGGATTATTTCACTGTCCCATGCTTTTTCACTTTTTCTGGTCAATCTCATCAGTGGGTCAAAAAGCCCCACCTAAAAGGTCTGTACTGGTTAAAAGCATCCCAAATAAATGACAGTAGCATCAATATTCAGTCAACATACAAACATAAGATTCCAATTTTTTACTCTTAAAGAGACTCTCTCTTCTTGGAGTTTAGCTGTCCATGTTTTCCATGTGAGCATCATCTGAGCAAAAAATCTTCCAGCACAAAATACTGAACATATCATCTGTCGAGTATTTCTGTATGATGATGTCTGGCTAATTTCTCAGAAATATC
Source organism: Torreya grandis (assembly GCA_037957365.1). NCBI lineage: Eukaryota > Viridiplantae > Streptophyta > Pinopsida > Cupressales > Taxaceae > Torreya > Torreya grandis. The sequence continues at coordinate 5,911,733 of JARHVA010000053.1, read as the reverse complement.
GGCAAGAGATTTCAAATTGCATTTTATCAATGCTTCAATGAAATAGCGAGTTTCATCCTTAGTGTTTCCTTCAGGAACATCAACCACAAAAGACTCTAATACCAATGTACCCGATCTTCCATCAATAACCTCAGGATGCAAAGTGATTTTCGACCAATAATTCTGCCAGTACAGAAAATTATTAGTTAGGGATCTGAGAACAATTTCACACAGTAAAGCTGCCAAAAAGAATTAAAGTAGACTCATCTCCAGCAGAACCAGGATTAACAAATTATGATGCATATATGAACAAGGTAAATTGAGGGGACATTATCATGAATATAATTGATGTTATGGCCAAAGAAATAAACGCTAACCTTCAATCGATGGTCCCCTCCAAGGATTCTAACACTGAAAATATGTTGCTCATCATCCAGGACTTCCAATCTTTCTGTACTTGTTGTAGCTGGAAGACCAGATTTCACACTCACTTCACGTATGCTTCCTACAGAGTTGTCTCCGCGAATAGTACAGTTTTGTACAAAAGGTTTGTATCTCTGCGGCTGATCAAATCTTCTCACTAATGACCATACCTGTTCCAGAATCCACACAACATTGAAATCATTCCATACCGCAACAGTTTGTCAAAATAACTGAAACAAGAAAATTAGAGTCCTCATACAAAAAAAAAAAAAAAAAAAACTTCTTGCAGCATAACTGAAAGATAAAGACTCTGAAATGTATCACACTACTGATAAGGATGTGGCGCCACAAAATTTTCTTCATTAAAGTCCAACAGACATCAATATTGCCCAAGGAGGAAATCCGCGACACAAAAGTCCCTAATTATTAATCTACATTTAAGCAGGCTGACCACAGAAGATGATGAGAAAAATTCCCCCCCTACCCAAATAAAAAAACAAAAAGAGGAGGAAAAGACAACAACAGAGTTCCCACTTGTTGTCTAGTTAATACAGGCGAAGCCATGGTGTGCTCCTGCTGTGAGTAGAATTTAACAGTGGCACAAATGTCTCAGTTTTTGCACTCAGAGAACAACCATACAACTATGGCACATAGTCCTCAGCCTATTCAACCCTGTAGCCTTTCAGAATCCACACTAGGTCTCGGTCATTGATAAAAAAAAAAAAAAACAACTCCTCATAGCAGGGATAGATAAATGACCAGGGTCTGAACAGAATTGAATATCAAAGAAAAGAAAAACATGTTGAATGCAAACTAAATGAAAAATACAAAACATGGGTGATTGTAAAACCAAATCTGACCACATGAAGAGGCGCCTTGAGACGTTTGGAAAGGACGGAACTGCACTGATTCTCCCGCATCTCATGCCTGTGATGTTTCCAAACATACTCGGTCTCCATGTCGGCTGCTCTGAAACTCATGGTGGCTAATTAACAATTCCTATTCCCACCTTAAACCTACACAGATACAGATAATATATTTGCAATATAAATATTTCCAATTTCCAACTCAGACACACCCACCGTCTCTTCCCTTGTGCGCACAGATCATCAACAGGTGGAAATTAGCTCCAACTATTACTCATCTGTATCCTGCTCTCTGGTTTTTGTTCCCACCCACAGCGGCCATAATTTTCTGTTACAAGAGTAGCTACTAGTGCCTCCCCCTCTACCTACCAAATGTTGAAGAAACCCACATTCAGACAGTCCTACCCACTGTGTCCGACCGGCGCCATTAACTGTTTGGGCTGTTGAGGGTATATTCATATTCTGGTGATGATCATATTCTGCAAATTATATCCAATGCATGCTGTTGGTTGGTTTGTTGGAGGTGGTGTGAGGTTGGGAAGAGTCCACAGGGCTCTACCAGAATCTAACCCTTGTCCGCCTTGGTGGTGTGTTGTCCAGAAGGGAGGTTTGCTCGTCTTTCTACACATAAACACATGTCTGTACTGCACAGGCAGCCTCCAATGCACCGCATCTACTCTTCCAAATGCAAACCGATTGCAACAAACCCTATTCACGAGTGAGATGCCCTTCGTGCAGTGAATATAGACGGCATGGATTTGCAACGGGCCGCGAGCTGTTCACGGATAATTGAATTTTAGCTCACATGGGGTGATGCCACATGGCCAGCTAAATGCTCGCACAGGCCAGGGGTAGGAACAAGAATCGAACACGAATACGCAATTCTATAGCCTTTTCAGGATAGGATACGGAGTCGAAAGGCAAAATGGATCACAAACTCTTTGCATATATCCAGTCAGGAGAGCACAGCACCAAATTAGCGGGGCAGGTTGGTCGCATTAAATTCTAGTGTGGGGATCTAGAGCTTTCAATTTAAAATTTCTTACTCTACTCATGCCTTGGAATTTTTTTTAGAGTTATATCTTGTTTCATTTTAATAGATTTCGAAAATGAATAATGGATCTCAAGTTAATGATACTTATGATCATAATTAAGAAAAACGTTAGGTCAAGAGGTCCGGGATGGAGTTAAGGTGCAAGATATCTCATACTTAATGTATATATGAATGCACATAATGTAAATCCAACACTAGTCTCATTTAATAGAGCACTTTTTATGCCCAATAATACATTCATTTCTTAAATTTCTTTTCAAACCATTCTTCATGCTTATATTGCTTCTACTATATTGTGAATATTTCTCTTGCTTCTCAACATAATATGATTGTTTCCAAATTTTGAAAAAAATCCTCCACTTGCCTTTGCTACTCAAAATTCTTCTTGTTCAACCATCTATTTCTTATATTACTTATAATGTTGTTAATATTTCTCTTCTCAAAATAATATGATTGTTTCTAAAACTCCTCACCATCCTCCACTTGCCGGTACTACTACTCAAAATTCCTCTTGTTCAACCATCTATTGCTTAGGTCAAGAAGCCAAAGATAGAGTTAAGGTGCAAGATATCCCATACTTAATATACATATGAATGCATATAATGTAGACGAGCACTTGCCTCATTTAATGGAACACTTTTTATGCCCAATAATACATTCATTTCCCAAATTTCTTTTCAAACCATTCTTCATGCTTATATTGCTTCTACTATTGTTAATGTTTCTCTTGCTTCTCAAAATAATACATTTGTTTCCAAAATTCCTCAACATCCTTCACTTGCCTCTACTACTTCTCAAAATGTCTCTTGTTCAACTATCTATTACTTAGGTCAAGAAGCCCAATGTGGAGTTAAAGTGCAAGATATCTTATCCTTAATGTATATATGAATGCACATAATGTAGATCGAGTACTTGCCTCATTTAATGGAGCAATTTTTATGGTCGATAATATGTATTCATTTCCCAAATTTCTTTTCTAACCATTCTTCATACTTATATTGCTTCTACTATATTGTTAATGTTTCTCTTCTCAAAATAATATGATTGTTTCCAAAATTCCTCAATGTCCTGCACTTGTCTCTATTACTTCTCAAATTCCTCTTGTTCAACCATCTATTTCTTATAACACTTCTTAAATCACTTCTTTACAAAACACATCAATTCTAACTTATTCTATGATTACTTCTTTTGCAAATCCCAAGTGAGTACTATGATGTAGACATTCAATGACTTACAAAATTAGATCAAAGTGTTGTTGGGAAAAGGTCTCAAAATCCAAATATTAAGGAAACTTATAATGATATTATAACAAACTCTTTGGCTTATGAAGTACTTGCATACCATTTACCATGGTTGTATTTTTTTGTTACAAGTAATGCAAAGATTCCTTTGAATGATATTGGTAGAAATTGATTTCAAGTTAATGATACATATGACCATGACCACCAAGCTTGTTTAAATGAACAAGAAATACTTGGAAACCTTACACGTTTAGGAAACATTTTATAACCAACCCTAATGAGATAGTTGAATTGATGTATGTATTGAAGTATTTTGATAGAAAAATCCTAGGCCAAAAGGCTCAAGATGGAGTTAAGGTGCAATATATCCCATATAAGGTAGAGAATGTATATATGAATGTGCATAATGTAGATCAAGCACTTGCCTCATTTAATGGAGCACTTTCTATGCCTAATAATGCAGTCATTTCCAAAATTTATTTTCAAATCACTACTCCTCATGCCTTAATGGCTTCCACTGTTGGTAATGCTTCTCTTTCTTCTCAAAATACTATGATTGCTTCCAAATTAATCAATTTCTTCTGGACTTGTCATTATTTCTCAAAATAATATGATCGCTTCCAAACTTCCTCAACATTTTCCACTTGCCCCTATTACTTCTTAAAATACTATGTTTGCTTCCAAAATTTCTCAATATATTCTACTTTCCCCTATTACTTCTCAAATTACACTTTTTTAACCATTTATTGCTTATAATACTTCTCAAATCATTTCGTTACAAAATGCTTTGATTCTAACTTATTATACTACTACCTCTCTTCCAAATCTCAAATGACTAATATGATACATACATTGTGTGACTTATAAAATTAGACTAAGGTGTTACCCCAAGCGTCTCAAAATATAAAGAATAAGGTCACTTGGATTATGAAGTACTTGCATGCACTTTCCTAATAGGATTTGTGGCTCTAAAGTTTGAATTATTCAATTGAAATGGATACCATTCTTATTATATTAGATATTTCTATGTGTCTTTCCTAGACTTTGCTTACAATCATAAACTATTAAGTAATTTATTTCAAGGAGCTCGAAGGACTATGCACTTGATTGGTTTTATTCTTTACCATGCAAATTTGCGCAGTCTTTTAAAATATTAAGAGATGATTTCCTAGTTTTTTTTCATTGATATTGAATGAAGGTTAGCTTTGTACATATATCTTAAATTAAACAAGGAGCTAATGAGACTATTAGTGACTATGTGCTTGGGTTTAAGACTAAGGTTACAAAGATGGCCCATTAATTACTAGACAATGAACTTCAAAATCTTTTTTTTTATCATAGCTTGCTCCCAATCATTAAGGAAAAAGTGGTTTTCAACATTTACCAATCTTTCGATGAGATATTTTAGTGGTTTTCAACACTTACCAATCTTTCAACGAGAATTTTTAGTAGTTTTCAACACTTACCAATCTTTTGATGAGATTTTCATGCAGTGAGATAATTTTAGGTCAAACTAATGTGCTTAAGTATGGGCCCAAATCTCCAACTTGTAGTGGTGCCAAGTTTCAAAGATGCACATATTTAAAGACCCAAAGTAATGAAAATGCCTTTCAACCTAATATTGATGCTAAAAATGTTGTCAATGTTGTGGAACAACCACCCAAAAAACTCATATTATCTTATTGAAGAAAGCATAAACATTTTACAAGATTTCATGAAAGTCCAAAAAAATGTGTTGAAAATATTGATTGAGTGTAATATGATTATGTTGCTTCCCATTAGAGAATTAGATACTTCAAGATCATTTCCTAAGTATTATGACACACATTCTATACTAACCATGTAGAATTATATGACACTCTTTAAAAAAATGTGTTGCTTGAAAAAATAAGATTCAAGACCTCATTAAAATAACAATCAAATTTGAGTGGAGGGAAAAAAGATCAATTTGAATGAATCGATGGCTCTACCATATCAATATTTGAAAATATTTATCAATCCTCTTCAAAAGCATAATAATCAACCAAAAGATCAAGTAAATTTTTATATGATAGATAAACAAGATCAAAGGGAACCATCACAAGATCCTAATGCTCGTCAACTGAATTTATTGGCAGGTTAGTGTTGTTACAAGGAAGAGAGATCCTCCTAAAATTGTGCTCAACGATAGTGAAATCCCAAATGATATGTTACATCCTAATTTCACCCTAAGTATTATAACCTTTGAATCCATGGATTATTATGGTTAGCATTTGATTTTTATTGCTTTGATTGAGCATTATGACATATACTGGTTATGGGACAATTATATGTTGATCAATTTACATAATGGATTAATTATGTGACAATTGTACTTTCTTATTCGTGTACATTATGGATGTATATTTGTTAGTTATGCATCATTAGTTTGATATATATGATGACTCAGACTAACTACCTACTTGTCACGAGGTGGATGCAGGATTGATCCTTCCCTCATAGCATGAAGGAGGGAAAGCATCATTAGAGAGGGTGGCGTAGATAGGATGATTGGGGGATGACAAAGGAACTGTTAGTAACCCAACACACACACCATAATAGAATAACTTATTTACCTTTTTTGTTCAATTTAGATAGTGAGTGCTTATATACTTCTGCTATGATCGTGTTTTTGATTGATGCTTATAGTGATTTGATTATGTCATTTTAAGTATGCTGGTAGTGCATATATTTACTCATACAATGTTGTTTTTTGATCGTGTTATCAATTTTTAAACATGATTGTCTAAACACAGTGACTATTTAAATGATATTCAGTAAATATCATTGTCTTGATTTAATGTCTCTTGGTATATAAAATAATCAAAGCATAAGTATAAGTCTATGATTAAATAATGATAGATATAAATAGTCTTTATACACTTTTATTTAATTAAAATAGTTATCTTGAAATAATTGGATTATTAATTGATTTGTTTTATCTTTTATAGAGATAACTAACCGTTACATTTAAATTTAGGAAATTTATTTATAATATAATGCTAACTTAAGTTCTAAATGCCAATGCATGGATCCGTTGGGATTTGAAGGCAATTAATCATGCCTTAAGAGGGCCTAAGTGGAAATTAGCTTAGCCTTGAACAAAAAGAAAATAAACATGCATGACTTATTGAAATAAATAAAACTCAAGTGAAGATTTTAAAACAAAAAATAATAAAGCAATGATCTAAGCATGATAAAAGAATAAATGAAAGCTCAAGTGAAGTGTTGGTATTGGATTTGGAAACTAAATGCTAAATAAAGAAGATTTATGCATGAAATGAAAAAATAATAATGGGAGATTACTATAAGAGAAAAGAGGAGGTACGATGATGGGGGAGATATAGAAAAAATACATTGAAGAGAAAGATAGAAAAGAAAGACAACTAAGGAATAAAGAGAATGGTGACGAAAGTGGGAGAATAGAGAGGACAACAAAGTTGAAAGAGAAAAAAAATGGTGAAAGGAAGATAAAAGAAATTACAGAGAAGGGAGATAAAATAATATATACAACGAAGAGAATACATTACGGTGAAGAAAGATCGAGAGTGTGACAGTAATTGGGTAGATTATATTAAGAGCAGAAAGGTAGGGTGACAAAGGAGAATACAAGAATACAAGAGTACGACCAAGGATAATAAAGGAGTACGATGATAGTTGAAAGGTGGTTTAAGTATTTAGATTCTTATTTTTATAGAATGATGGAAATAAGTCTATATTAATAGATGAACGAAAATCTACATACCAGTATGTATTAAAGCTTGTATAATTTAAAAATACAAGATCAAATATATATACTAAGTCAATTTTTAATTGCATATACATAATTTTAAAACCCTATGTATTTGAAATACAAGTCAAAACTTAATTATGCCCAAATCATTTTCCAATATATATTTATGACAAGACATTTTTCAAATCATACATTATGCCAAGTCATATTATCACTACATCAATCTCTTGAAGTATTTTTTGTTATCTGGCTGTGTATAACCTTTTTAAGACAATAAATGCTATAGATGACTATGTTTTAGATATACCTCTGTTGTAGCTGACTATGTGTTAGAGTCTTCTGAGGGAGAATAATAAAACAAATTTAGTTAAGGGATATTTCCTTGAGTCAATAATTGAAAACAAATGTACATTTTAGTAATTATATTGACTGAGTAGGTATATATATATATATATATATATATATATATATATATATATATATATATATATTACACACACACACACACACATTCTCAAAAATTATTAACTAGCGATTTGGGAATGTTTCGTTAGGAAAAGAAATAATAAATGTATGAAGGAAACTACATTTCCTCTTTTCTACAAATCAAATCTTGGGGTGGAACTTTATTATTACCTCAGATTTATGTATTGTGGTTTGAACTCGCCTTTATATTTATGTAAACACATATTCAACATATTCTTTTTATTATAACTAGTTATTGGTCAAACTAGAAATTGAGCACGTGTCATGTAATAGTAGTCTATATTATAGAATGATGTAGCATGCATATTATTTGGTCAATGATGAAGTATTATAGTTATAAATAGATCTAATATTCCTTGAAGTATTATAGTTATAAATAGATCTAATATTCCTCGTGTTAGATAGGTTGCGAGTTATTTACTTCAAAACAAGTAAATAATCCAACTGAGTTAACTACTTATGTAGTGAATTTTAGAAATTGACTAGATTAATATATCTATTGTTATATGATACTTTTTAAAACTAAGTGTTTAACATAATAATCCATTGATGAGGTTTTTGTACATAAACTTGTAAAGGGATTCATTAATGTACTATAATACAATATATATGGAATAGTAAATCCTATTACAAAATTGGAAACTATTGTACTAAGTGTAGTTATATACAACTTGTTGTAAGTTGAACATTACCAATTATAAAATGGTTACAGTGATATATATATATATATATATATATATATATATATATATATATATATATATATATATATATATATATAATTGTGATTAAGAATTCATTGATTTCTTGTGATATTTATGTAATAATCAACTTGTTATGATTCATGCTCAGATGATAGAATCTTTGAATAGAAAATGGTTATATTCATTACATATGAAATATCATTATGTATGAGATTCATTAAATGCATTTGGACTAAATGCATAGTTATGATAGTACACTCATATACATGCACTATACCCAAGTAATATGTGATTACTAATTGTGGAAGATAATCCTTCGTAAACTAGTAGAAGGATGTACATGATTATTAGAGAGATGAATAGTGTTATATAGTTTAGGAATATTGCTTTAATTTTTTAAGAAATAACGAAGATAGAAATTTTTTTGGTAATGTTACTATACCCCTGAATGATTAATACTATATTTATGATTGATATAATTATATGATCTAAATCTATACTTTGGCTATGCTTCAAATGCTAGTAGAAACCACGTAGTATATCTATAGCACCGTAGTGTTATGCAAACTTGATAACATGGTCAAATTTGTAGCACCATATAAAGATGAAATGCATAGACTATGTAGAATATAAATACATAAAAAGAACTTTGTGAATACCTTATATGGTGGTTTTGAGTTTGAGATTATGTTTCTTCTGATAACATGGTCAAATTTGTAGCATCATATAAAGATGAAATGCATAGACTATGTAGAATATAAACACATAAAAAGAACTTTGTGAATACCTTATATGGTGGTTTTGAGTTTAAGATTATGTTTCTTCTAATTGCTATTTTATAGTATAATCTAGGGTATATCCGGGAGGTGTAATCCCATACTTGCTTTATTATTATTTATGAGTGTAAGATTATTTGTTTGTGATTGAGTAGGGTGCTCATGCATAATGATATATAATATTATGGGATGTCATAGAGTACTATAATATAAAATATGTTATACCTGGATGATACGTACTATAATTATTATGTCTAGACCCACACCTATGTAAATATATACATGTTGATTATTACTATGAATAATATATTTTATGATAGTCAGTAGGACATTATGTATGCGTGCCTACAACCTTTGAGAGTGTAATGAATGTGAGGATATATTATTATGTGATCCGTAGAAATTGAAACTTACTTTGTTATATCTAGTTACTTGAATAGAAGCTTATGTCTCCATGTATTTATGACTACTTTATATGGTTGATTATGAAAAACTAGTAGTTATGTCTTACAATACTAGACTATGATAATGTAGGTTATCATAGGCTGTAGTATGTTTAGAAAATAATTATGACAGTTGGAATTGATAGTTAAATATGTATTTTATCTGAGTGGTAAAATAATAGTCATTATTTTTAATATGGAATAGATAATAATATAAGATTCATTCATATGTTTGTCAGAATAAATGTATGTTTTGATTACTCCTATATTTAGCATGTTATGTGATATGATTGATAGTAGAAGGTAAATTGAATGATTTTTGGGGTTAGATTTATGTTGAACAAATATCACTTTGTTGATACTGAGTAAGGAGTTAGATGGACATCATTGGATTACTAGCATCATCAAACCAGATGAGGGCAACTCGATCAAGTGGTGTGTATGAATTTTATTGATGAATAAATCACTATTAATTATATATTTCTTTGAAAAGTATGTTTAGAGAGACATTATCATTTCATAAATATGATTTATATGTTTGTGTGATATCTTGAAATAGAATGTTTTTTCTATGATACACTACATGTTTAGTTTTAGAAATTATATATCACATGGGTACTTATTACTCTGGATTCCCGTACCATCACTATCTACTCATCCGTGAAGAGAGGGCCATTCCCTGATGGGATTAATGTGATGTATCATTGGGCTGTAGTTGGTATGTAAAAACACTCGGATGATGCTCTCCCTTCCCACAACAATATTACTTTTGAGACAACTCTTGAGGTTGCCATAGATACTGGAGAGATAAGGGAACTCATGCTCTTGGGAGCCTTGTATCTTATTTTTGTATATTGATTTTATTATTGGAAACATTATCATAAAGAATTGTAATTGCCTATTTACTGTGGATTGACAATAATGGTTGTGTATTGTACCAACAGTGGATGGCTATTTGTAATTACTTTATATGATTGTATATGATGTATTTTCATACATTGATAGTGATCAATAACTATTATATGTCATGAGTTTATTTTTAGGTAACTTAGATTATTTTTATGATCACTGCTTAGATTCTCATGGTGAAATCTATTTGTGGTATATGTTTAATAAAAATAAAAAATAAAATTTTGTGTTTTTTAGTTAAATCTTAGTGAGGTTGTTACATGTGATATTAGATCCCAGGCTTGAAATCTAGGACCTAATGAGTCCATTAGTATTTTCATATCTTTCTGTTTATTAGGAAGAAGAATTGTGAATATGTGTGGTATATTGAGTGTGTACCTTTAAGACATTTGTACCCCCCTTAGAGTTATTAAAGAGTTGATATATCAGGTGTATCATTGTTGATGGTTATATAAGGTGTTTGGGTAGGTAAGTGCATAGCATAGTTCATGAGTTGTGGAAAAGAGTTCCCTACCATATTCTCGATCTTCTAGATTGAACACCTTGAGTGTGATCACATATTTTTTGGTAATTGAATCACCTTCACCATTTGTGTTTTTTTTCGTGAGTGTTTTAAAATCATGGAATGCTTCTCACTTAAGTATATATGCATTATTTTTGTATTTATATACACAAATCTTAGGAATGAAAATTTTGATAAGACCATTTTTTTTAGTTTGGTACCACCTAGTGCGGTGGAAATTTTCTTGTAGTTGAGTGTAGATGTCTTGGTTGAGAGTTCCTTTGTGTTAGGAGTTTGTTTTTATGGATTGGTATTTTCCTTCTAGTTTTGAAAGTAGGTTATGATACTACACTTACAAGTTTGGTAAATGAATTATGATTTGGCAACTTGGGTTCTAGTGTTTCCTTTTACCATGTGAGGGTATGTAGGAGTTTTGTTTTTGAGATGTTAGTTCTTTACTTTCCAACTTTTAGCATCACTATTTTATTTAAATTGTGAACTTGACCATGAGGAATGTCAAACCTTGAATTTATATTAATTCTAGTTGTTTATAATTATAATGGTATTATATACCTTTGTTTAGATTGACATTATTCTCTTTTTGAAGCATGTTATTTTGAAGATTTATTTTTATAGTTTTTTTCTAAAAGGGAGTAGGGTATGGGATGTGTACAAAATCTTGGTAGTCTAAAAGGGTTGAGACAAACTTTTAACTTATTGAGTACTATTCGAGAAAGTAGGGAGACATTGTCTCACTTGTTCCTTTAAAATATTGTAAGGACCATGTGATCCTTGGTGTTTGTATGTTATGTTAATTTTAACATTATTTCCTCTTAAATATGAATATAACACTATAGGTTAAGTTGTGAAATATGATACTAGTTATGTTTGATTAGTGACAACATAATAAAATTAGGGTATGATTGTATGATTTTTCTTGTATGTATGTTTATACATATGGAATTATTTAGCATGATTATTGATTTCTATGATTTGTTAGTATAGATTTGTGTTTTATTGAACCTTGTGCACATTTTGGAGATCATTAGGTTGTTGAGACCTAAGGGAAGAGTGGTGAATTATGAACGTGCGTAATAAGCAATAAGAGTGGATTCTACTTAGTCTCACATTGACTCGATAGTTATTGAATTTGGATATGATAGATAGATTTCTTAAATCCAAGATTTGATAGACGAACTTGTCAAATTAAGTCATATGAACATCATATGTATATTGTGGAACAATTATTTTATAATTTTGTATACATTAAAAATGTAGTATTTCCAATTCCTATTCATCATCATACTTGTCAGTATCTCTGTGGAGTAGTGATAGTATTGACATGTTATACTTATCAAAAGCTACATGAAGTAGCGATAATATTAACTTATACACATCATTCTTGTTAGGTGCCCTAAATACTTTTTCTCTGAAATGAAAAAAACACTCTCTAGGTTAGATAGATGTGTAAAGGGGCTAGAAGGTTTTGTGAAACTCTCACTGGCCATTTATTTTTGGCTTTTGTGATGATCTCATATGTTTTGGAGAAGTTAGTGAAATTTTCACCAAAATTATAGATCATGAAATGATCATGATAGAACTGATTAGAGTAATTGACACTCACAAAATTCATTTACATAATAGAGAAGTGTCATTGTACAAGGTCTTGTGGGTTGAATACTCTTAGGATAGTGCTACTTAAGAGGACTATGTTGAGTTTTACAAGCTATTTCCACATTTGGTTACATGATTTGATACTAGATACTATGTTTTTATTCTATTAAATTTTGTTTGTTATTAAGAATTATTGTTTAATAAGTGTCATTAAGACGATGACCAGTTTTAGGAGGAAATGATGTTACATCTTGATTTCACCCTAAGTATTATAACCTTTGAATCCATGGATTATTATGGTTAGCATTTGATTGTTATTACTTTAATTGAACATTATGACATATACTAGTTATGGGAGAGTGATATGACGATTAATTTACATAATGGATTAATTATGTGACAACTATAATTTCTTATTTTTATACATTTCGATGTATATTTATTAGTTATCCATCATTAGTTTGATATATATGATGACTCAAACTAAATACCTACTTATCATGAGGTGGATACAAGATTGATCCTTACCTTAGAGCATGACAGAGGGAGAGCATCATTAGAGAGGGTAGCATAGATGGGATGATTAGGGGATGATAGAGGAATTGCTAGTAATCCAACACACACACCATAATATAATTTGTTTAACTCTTTTGTTCAAATTAGATAGTGAGTGATTATATACTTATACTATGATCATGTTTTTAGTTGATGCTTATGGTGATTTTGTTATGTGATTTCAAGTATGTTGGTAGTGCATAGATTTACTCATAAAATGTTGTTTTATAATCATATTATCAATTTTTAAGCAGGATTGTCTAAACATGGTGATTGATTTAAATGACATTCAGTAAATATCATTGTCTTGATTTAATATCTCTAGATATAAGAAATAATCAAGGCATAATTATAAGTCTATGATGAAATAATGATACATATAAATAGTCCTTATACACTGGTATTTAATTAAAATATTTATCTTGAAATAATTGGATTATTCATTGATTTGTTATATCTTTTATAAAGATAACTAACCATTACATTTAAATTTAGGAAATTTAATTATAATATAATGCTAACTTAAATTATAAATGCCAATGCATGGATCCGTTGGGATTTGAAGGCAATTAATCATGACTTAAGAGGGCCTAAGTGGAAATTAACATAGTCTTGAACAAAAAGAAAATAATTGAAATAAATAAAACTCAAGTGAAGATTTTAAAACAAAAAATAATAAAGTGGAGATCTAAGCATGCTAAAAGAATAAATGAAATCTCAAGTGAAGTGTTGGTATTGGATTTGGAAACTAAACGCTAAATAAAGAATATTTATGCATGAAATGAAAAAATAATAATGGGAGACTATTATAAGAGGAAAGACGAGGTACGACGATGGGGGAGATATAGAAAAAATATAGTGAAGAGAAAGATAGAAAATAAATATATCTAAGAAATAAAGAGAATGACGATGAAAGAGGGAGAATAGAGAGGACAACAAAGGTTAAAAGAGAAAAAAATTGGCGAAAGGAAGATAAAAGAAAATACAGAGAAGGGAGATAAAATAATATATATGGTGAAGAAAATACATCACAGGGAAGAAATATGGAGAGTACGACAGTGATTGGGGAGATTATATTAAGATTAGAAAGGTACAAAGATAAAGAATAATAGAAGACTACAACCAAGAATAATAAAGGAGTATGATGATAGTTGAAAGGTTGGTTTAAGTATTTAGATTATTCTTTTTATAGAATGCTAGAAATAAGTTTACATTAATAGATAAACAAAAATTTGCAAACCAATATGTATTAAAGCCTGTATAATTTAAAAAGACAAGATCAAATATATATATATATATATATATATACTAAGTCAATTTTAGATTGCACATACATAAGTGTAAAACCCTATGTATTTGAAATACAAGTCAAAAATTAATTATGCCCAAATCATTTTTAAATATATATTTAAGCCAAGACATTTTTCAAATCATACATTATTCCAAGTCGTACTATGACTGCATCGATCTCTTGGCTAGGTATAAGATTTTGACACAAAAGTATATTTTGTTATCTATTTGTGTATAACCTTTTTAAGACAATAAATGTTTTAGATGACTGTGTTTGAGATATACCTCTATTTTAGTTGACTGTGTGTGAGAGTATTTTGAGGGAGAATAATAAAACAAATTTAGTAAAGGGATATTTCCTTGAGTCAATCATTGAAAATAGATGTACATTTTATTAATTATATTGACTGAGTAGGTATATATATATATATATATATATATATATATATATATATATTCTAAAAAATTATTAACCAATGATTTGGGAATGTTTTGTTAGGGAAAGAAATAGTAAATGTATGAAGGAAACTACATTTCTTCTTTTCTACAAATCAAATCTTGGGGTGGAACTTTATTATTTCCTCAGATTTATGTATTGTGGTTTGAACTCACCTTTATATTTATGTAAATGTGTCTTCAACATATCCTTTTTATTATAACTAGTTGTTGGTCAAACTAGAAATTGAGCTTGTGTCATGTAATAGAGGTTTACATTATAGATTGAAGTAGCATGTGTATCATTCGGTCAATGACAAAGTATTATAGTTATGAATAGATATAATATTCCTTGTGTTAGATAGGTTATGATTTATTTACTTGAGAACAAGTTGTGAATAATCCAACTGAGTTAACTACTTATGTAGTGAATTTTATAAATTGACTAGATTAATATATCTATTGTTATATGATACTTTTTAAAAATGAGTGTTTAACATAGTAATCCATTGAGGATGTTTTCGTACATAAACTTGTAAAGGGATTTATTAACGTACTATATATACAATATATATGGAATAATAAACCCTGTTACAAAACTGGAAACTATTATACTAAGTGTAGTTATATACAACTTGTAAGTTGAACATTACCAATTACGGAATGGTTACAGTGATGCATGTATTATTGTATAAAGTTAGTTATGATATATATAAAGATGAAATGCATAGACTATGTAGAATATAAACACATAAAAAAACTTTGCAGATACCTTATATGGTGGTTTTGAGTTTGAGATTATGTTTCTTCTGAATGTTATTTTGTAGTGTAATCTAGGGTATAATTGAGAAGTATAATCCCATACTTTCTTTATTATTATTTATGAGTGTGAGATTATTTGTTCGTGATTGAGTAGGGTGCTCATGCATAATGATCTATGATATTATGGGATGTCATAGAGTACTATAGTATAAAATATTTTATACCTGGATGGTATATACTATAATTATTATGTCTAGACCCACACCTACATAAATATATGTGTGTTGGTTATTAATATGAATAATATGTTTTATGACAGTTAGTAGGACATTATGTATGCATGTCTACAACCTTTAAGAGTAATGAATTCTAGGATAGATTATTATGTACTTTGTGGAAATTGTAACTTACTTTTTTATATATAGTTACTCAAATAAAAGCTTATGTCTCTATGTATTTATGACTACTTTATATGATTGATTGTGGAAAACTAGTAGTTATGTCTTAGAATACTAGACTATGGTAATATGGATTATCATAGGGTGTAGTATATTTATAAACTAGTTGTGACAGTTGGAATCGATAGTTAAATATGTATTTTACCCAAGTGGTATAAACAATAATCATTATTTATATTATGGAATACATAATAATATAAGATTCATTCATACATTTGACAAAATAAATGTATGCTTTGACTACTCTTATGTTTTGCATGTTATGTGATATGATTGTTAATAAGATGTAAATTGAATGATTCTTGGGGATAAATTTATGTTGATAAAATATTGCTTTGTTGATACTAAGTAAGGAGTTAGGTGGACATCAATGGCTTACTAGCATCACAAGACCATATGAGTGCAACCTGATCAAGTGGTGTGTATGAATTTGATTGATGAATAAATCGCTATTAATTGTATATTTCTTTAAAAAGTATGTTTAGAGAGACATTATCATTTCATGCATATGATTTATATTTTTGTACAATATATTTCAATAGAATGAGTTTTCTATGATACACTACATGTTTAGTTTTAAAAATTATATATCACATGACTAATTACTTCTTACTCTGGATTCCCTCACCATCACTATCTACTCATCTATGAAGAGAGGGCCATTCCCTAATGGGATTAGTGTGAGGTATCATTGGTCTGTGGTTGATGTGTAAAAGTGCTCAGATGATGCTCTCCCTCCCCATAACAATACTATTTTTGAGATGACTCTTGAGGTTGCCACATATACTAGAGAGATTAGGGAACTGATGCTTTGGGGAGCCTTGCGTCTTATTTTTGTATATTGTATTTATTATTGGAAACATTATCATGAAGAATTGTAATTGTCTATTTACTATGGATTGACAATAATGGTTG
This sequence comes from Torreya grandis, assembly GCA_037957365.1. Classification (NCBI taxonomy): domain Eukaryota; kingdom Viridiplantae; phylum Streptophyta; class Pinopsida; order Cupressales; family Taxaceae; genus Torreya; species Torreya grandis. The sequence continues at coordinate 5,894,570 of JARHVA010000053.1, read as the reverse complement.
TGTATTGTACTATTAGTGGTTGGATATTTGTAATTACTTTCTATGATTGTATATGATGTGTTTTCATACATTGATAGTGATCAGTGACTGTTAGATGTCATGAGTTTATTTGTAGGTAACTCACTTAGAGTATTTTATATGATCACTGCTTAGATTCTCATGGTGAAATCTATTTGTGATATGTGTTTAATAAAAAGTAAAAAATAAAATTTTGTGGTTTTTAGTTAACTCCCAATGGAGTTGTTACATGTGGTATCAAAGCTCAGGATCGAACTCTAGGACTTAATGAGTCCATTAGCATTTTCATATATTTCTATTTATCAGGAAGAAGAATTGTGAATATGTGTGGTATATTGAGTGTGTACCCTTAGGAGCATTCGTACCCCCCTTAGAGTTATTAAAGGTTTGATATATTGGGTGTATCATTGGTGATGGTTATATAAGGTGTTTGGGTAGGTAAGTGCATAACTTAGTTTATGAGTTGTGAACATGAGTTCCATATTCTTGATCTTTTAGATTGAACACCTCGAGTATGATTACATTTTTTTTTATAATAAAATCACCTTTACCATTTGTGTTTTATTCTATGAGTGTTTTAAAATCATGTAATGCTTCTCAATTAAATATATATGCATTATTTTTGTGTCTTATATACATAAATATTATGATGAAAATTTTTATAAGACCATTTTTTTAAAGTTTGGTACCACCTAGTGCAGTGGGAATTTTTTTGTAGTTGAGTCTAAATGTCTTGGTTGAGAATTCCTTTGTGTTAGGAGTTTGTTTTTATGAATTAGTATTTTCCTTTTGATTATGGAAGTAGGTTATGATACTACACTTACAAGTTTGGTAAATAAATTGTGATTTGGCAACTTGGGTTTTGGTGTTTCCTTTTACCATGTGAGGGTATGTAGGAGTTTTATTTTTGAGATGTTAGTTCTCTACTTTCCACTTGTGACCTTTAGCATCACTATTTTATTTAAATTGTGACTATGAGGAATGTCAAACCTTGAATTTATATTAATTCTATTTGTTTATAATTATAATGGTATTATATACCTTTGTTTAGACTGACATTATTCTCTTTTTGAAGCATGCTATTTTCAAGATTTATTTTTATAGCTTTTTTTGAAAGTGAGTAGGGTATGGGATGTGTAAAACATCTTGGTAGTCTAAAAGGTTTGAGACAAACTTTTAACTTATTGAGTACTATTAGAGAAAGTAGGGAGACATTGTCTCGCTTGTTCCTTTAAAAAAGTTGTACGAATGGTGTGATCCTTGGTGTTTGTATGTTATGTTAATTTTAACATTATTTCCTCTTAACTATGAATATAACACTATAGGTTAAGTTTCAAAATATGATACTAGTTATGTTTGATTAGTGGAAACATAATAAACTTAGGATATGATTGTATGATTTTTCTTGTATGTATGTTGGCACATCTAGAATTATTTAGCATGATTATTGATTTCTATGATCTATTAGTATAGATTTTTGTTTCATTCAATCTTGTGCACATTCTAGAGACCATTAGGTTGTGGAGACATAAGAGAAGAGTGGTGAATTATGAACATGAGTAGTAAGAGATAGGAGTGGATCCTATTTAGTCTCACATTGACTTAATTGTTATTGAGTTTGGATTTGATAGATGAATTTCTAAAATCTAAGATTTGATAGATGAATTTATCAAATCTAGGATTTAATAGATGAATTTATTAAATTGAGCCATATGTCCATATGTGTGTATACTATGAAACAATTCTTTCTTAATTTTATATACGTTATAAATATAGTATTTCCAGTTCCTATTCATCATCATACTTGTCAGGGGCTCCATGGAGTAATTATAATATTGGTATGTTATAATTATTAGAAGCTACATGGAGTAGTAATAGTATTAACTTATACACATCATTCTTTCTAGGTGCCCTAAATACTTTTCTCTAGATTAGAGAGATGTGCACAGGGGATGGAAGGTTTTATGAAACTCTCTTTGGCCATTTGTTTATATCTTTTGTGATGATCTAATGTATTTTTGAGAAAGTTAGTGAAAATTTCACCAAGGTTATAGATCTTAAAATGGTCATGATAGAACCAATTAGAGTAATTGACACTCACAAACTTCATTTACATAATAGAGAAGTGTCATAGTACAAGATCTTGTAAGATGAATACTCTGAAGATAGTGCTTCTTAGGAGGACTATATTGAGTTCTACAAGCTATTTCCACATTTGGTTACATGATTCGACACTAGATACTATATTTTTATTCTATTAAACTCTTTTTGTTATTAAGAACTATTATTTGAATAAGTTTCATTGGGATGATGACCAATTTTAAGGGGGAACAATGTTACATCTTGATTTCACCTTAAATATTATAACCTTTGAATCCATGGATTATTGTGGTTAACATTTGATTGTTATTGATTCGATTGAGCATTATGACATATACTAGTTATGGGACAGTGATATGTTGATTTTTTTACATAATGGATTAATTATGTGACAGCTATATTTTATTATTTCTATACATTATGGATGTCTATTTGTTATTTATGCATCATTAGTTTGATATATATGATGACTTGAACTAACTACCTACTTGTCATGAGGTGGATGTAGGATTGATCCTTCCCTTAGAACATGACATAAGGAGAACATCATCATAAATGGTGACGTAGATGGGATGATTAGGGGATGATAGCAGAATTGCTAGTAACCAAACACACACACCACAGTATAATAACTTATTTAACTCTTTTGTTCAGTTTAAATAGTGAATGATTATATACTTCTACTATGATCATGTTTTTGATTGATGTTTAAGATGATTTGATTATGTGATTTCAAGTATGTTGGTAGTGCATAGATTTACTCATTTAATGTTGTTTTATGATCATGTTATCGATTTTTAAGCAAAATTGTCTAAACACGGTGACTATTTTAAATGATTTTCAGTAAATATGATTGTCTTGATTTAATGTTTCTAGGTATACAAAATAGTCAAGGCATAAGTCTAAATCTATGATTAAATAATGATAGATATAAATAGTCCTTATACACTGGTATTGAATTAAAATAGTTATCTTGAAATAATTGGATTATTAATTGATTTATTTTATCTTTTATAGAGATAATTAACCATTATATTTAAATTTATGAAATTTAATTATAATATAATGCTAACTTAAGTTCTAAATGCCAATGCATGGATCCATTGGGATTTGAAGGCAATTAATCATGACTTAAGAGGGCCTAAGTGGAAATTAACTTAGCTTTGAACCAAAAAAAAACATGTCTGACTTATTGAAATAAATAAAACTCAAGTGAAGATTTTAAAACAAAAAATAATAAAGTAGAAATCTAAGTATGATAAAAGAATAAATGAAAGCTCAATTGAAGTGTTGGTATTGGATTTGGAAACTAAATGCTAAATAAAGGATATTTATGCATCAAGTGAAAAAAAAGAATGAGAGATTATTATAAGAGGAAAGAGGAGGTATGATAATGGAGGAGACATAGAAAAAATATAGCAAAGTGAAAGATAGAAAAGAAAGACAACCAAGGAATAAAGAGAACGATGATGAATGTGGGAGATTAGAGAGGACAAGGAAGGTTGAAAGAGAAAAAAAATGGTGAAAGGGAGATAAAATAAAATATAGAGAAGGGAGATAAAATAACATATATGATAAAGAGAATATGTTACGGGGAAGAAAGGTGGAGAGTATGATAATGATTGGGGAGATTATATTAAGAGCAGAAATGTATGGTGATAAAGGAGAATAGAAGAATACAACCAAGGATAATAGAGGAGTATGGTGGCAGTTGAAAGGTTGGTCTAAGTATTTAGATTCTTATTTTTATATAATGCTGAAAATAAGTATGCATTAATAGATGAACAAAAAAAATCATACCAATATGTATTAAAGCATGTATAATTTAAAAAGACAAGACCAAATGTATATACTAAGTTAATTTTAGACTGCATATACATAAGTGTAAAACCTTATGTATTTTAAATACAAGTCAAAACTTAATTATGCCCAAATTGTTTTCCAATATATATTTATACCGAGACATATTTCAAATCATATATTATGCTAAGTCGTACTATCACTGCATCACTCTCTTGGCTGGGTATAAGATTTTGACATAAAAGTATATTTTGTTATCTGCTATGTATAACCTTTTTAAGACAATAAATCTTGTAGATGATTGCATTTTAGATATACCTTTGTTGTAGCTGACTGTTTGTTAAGAGTCTTTTGAGGGAGAATAATAAAAAAAATTAGTAAAGGGATATTTCCTTGAGTCAATCATTGAAAACAAATGTACATTTTAGTAATTATATTGACTAAGTAGGTATACATACATACATACATACATACATACATACATACATACATACATACATACATACATACATACATATATATATATATATATACACTCTCAAAAATTATTAACCAACAATTTGGGAATGTTTCGTTAGGAAAAGAAATAGTAAATGTATGAAGGAAACTATGTTTTCTCTTTTCTACAAATCGAATATTGGGGTGAAATTTTATTTTTGCCATAGATTTTTGTATTGTGGTTTGAACTCACCTTTATATTTGTGTAAACTCATCTTCAACATATTCTATTTATTATAACTAATCATTGGTCAAACTAGAAACTGAGCACGTGTCATGTAATAGAGGTCTACATTATCAATTGACGTAGCATGCATATTATTTGGTCAATGATGAAGTCTTATAGTTATGAATTGATCTAGTAGTCCTTGTGTTAGTGTTGATGCTTGGATTTGCACTCTTGAAGAGATACTCATTTATCCTCATCCAAGCAACAAAATATAATCATCTCTCTTGTTGTGGGTGATAATTTTTTTGAGATGCATCTTGAGATTAGGGGCTATCTCCCCTTGATGCACCTTTGAAAATCTCTCTAATCTATCAAGTGTGTATGAAAAGAATAAGGAAAAAAACTAAGAAAATAAAATGATAATGCACCAATGAATAATGCTCTCTCAATTTGACTAAAAACACACTACTCAGAGACCAACAAAACTTCGTTCACACAAAACCCACAACTATTTGTGTATTGTCACACAAGTGTTTCACATGTTAGATTTAAAAAGGCACTCGACATCCAGGAGAGAAATAGATAATTCTAAGAAGGAATATAGTCTTAAACCACTTCTAAAATATCTATACACTTAAGAAAGAATACTAACAAGGACCTGTAATAATACTCTTTATGTACATTTGGTAGGTAATCAAGGATAATAGGTTAGGAAAGATAAACTCTCACTAAACAAGAACAACACAATTTGAATTGATACACAATAGTACATGTGAGTGGAAAAAACTTGTATTATTTCTTCAAGAGTTTTACAAGTTCAAATTTGACTAGAATTTCACCATAACCAGTGGAGGTTGCCAAAATGAGCCAAGAGAATGCATATATAGCCTTTGAGAGAGAGGTCAAGCCAAGGGAGTTCAAGGGTCACTTGGACATGTGTCACCCTAAGAAAAGAAATATTTACATTACATTATGTAACATGATTTTCCCATGGTTACATAAATGGAATCAAGATATTCTAAACTATATTTTGCTATAGATGAGTCCATTTGTTAGAATTCTATTTCAATGCTAGCTGCTCTTTATTGGCTCATCAAGCTGTGTAATAGTGAAACAACTTGAACCATCAAACTACCTATTTATGTCTACTATACACTAGATGCTCATGATCTTTTCCATTTGTCACCTTTATCTTTGTCTTCTAGTTCTAATTGAACCTTTCTTTTAAATTCCAATGACTAGTTTCTATAGTCTAAAATTGGCATTTTGTGGGTCGTCACTCTGGACATTTTCTTCAAACTTTTATTTCTTCAGACTTATCTCAACACTTTCTTGAAAGAATTTTTTTAGGTATTTTGTCTCTTTTGTTATTTTCCCTTGGCTTGGTTTTTCATGCCTTAAACAATTTCCACAGACAAAATGTCTAAAGGAAATGGACTTTGGCACCTTTTCAAGTTTTTTAAAAGAATTCTTTGGATAATTTATCTAAAATAATTCCTTTAGACTTTCTAGTTTTCTCTTTTTGATTCTTTGAAATGACGCTTTAGGAAAAGTGAAAGAGATCCTTTTTGAAAGGAAACATACCCTTCAGCTTCTTGCAAGTGACCTTTTGGAAGAGTTGAAAGTGTCCTTCATCTATTTGAAATGATCTTTCAAAAGGAAAATATACCCTTTGGATTATTTGAAATGGTCCACCTTTCTGTGAAACAATATTTTGGACTTTTGAAAACATCCCTTTAGAGAATTTGAAATGACTTTTGGAAGAGTTGTCACATACCCTTCAAGAAAGTTGAAGTGGACCATTTCTTGTGAGAAAGATACCCTTCGGGAAAGTTGTTGTGGATAAAATGTCTGAAACAATTCCTTTAGAAAAGTTGTAAGAGATCTTTTAGCTTAAAAAATTCCTTTGGAGAATTGAAAGTGTCCCTTCAGAAAAATGAAAGTGCCCTTCGGCTTTTTTGAAGTGGACCTTTTCGAAATGAAAAATACCCTTCGAGAACTTTGAACTAAGCCAAAGTGCCCTTCAAAAAAAATATGAGTGTCCTTTAGCTTGAAAAAGTCCAAAAAAGTTGCAACATACCCTTCAAAAAAGTTGTCTCGATAATTTTCTCGAAGGAATTCCATCGAATGAAAATTCTGAAAGAAATACACTTAAGGAAAAAAACCTTAGACAAAAAGTTTGAAAGAATTTAGTAAAGGCTTAGAACACAATCTTGAAAGAATTTGTTGCAAAAGACTTAGCCAAAAGACTATATAACAAATCTTTGAAAAGAAAAACACTTAGGTTTTTTTATGTAAAAGACTTCAACTTTGTATAAGAACACTTCTTATAATTGAAACCTGCATACTATACCTGAAGAAAGGTATAGACGCAAATGTTTTTTTGCAAAAAGGGGTGCCCAATTTTAGCTTGAAGGGATAAAATTTGGTCAAAAAATTGGTGACTCATAGGGGTAGTATGCTTGCTATACTGACCAAAATAGTAGCCTTATCCAACTTAGGGCTAATAGAGTTAATGGATTCTTGAAGATGACTAAAAAAGATTATGCCAAAACTAAACTCAAGGAAACACACCAGACAACAATAACAAGACCCAACAAAAACAAAACAAGACAAAGACAAACTCACACATGTACATCAACACTTAGGGAACATAAGGAAAATAGGAAACTTTTTACAAAATAAAAAGAGAACTTTAGTAACAATGTTTTAGATATATCTCATTGATTGGGATATGCAGCTCCTCTCCATCCAACTTTGAGAGTTAGAAAGCATTGTGTTGTTTGCACTGTATGATCACATATAGGCCACTCCACAAAGCATCAAAATTTATGTGTCTCCTAAGCTTGGCCCTATCTTCATCCCATTTTAGGACAATGTCTCCTTTTTAAAAACTCCTTGGCATGGATTTCTTATCAAAATACTTCTTTGTTTGCTCTTGGTGAGTTATCATGGTTTGTATAGCTTGATCTCTTGTCTCCTCAAACTCCATCAACTCTCATAATCTGACTCCCATGATCTAATTCTCCATCCATTATAGATGATAGGTGAGGTCTAAAGCTGGTAACTCAAGTGAGATAGGAAGCCTAACCTCCCTTCCATACATAAGTGTGTATGGTGAGTTACCAATTGCTCTCTTTGGGGTGATCTTATCAGCCTAAAGGGCTCTCTTCAACTTGGTATGTCAAGTCCTTTGATTCTCCTCCATAGTCCTCTTTATGATCCTGATTAAGTTCTTGTTTGTGGACTTTGCTACTCCATTCCCTTGGGGATAGTAGTTAGAGGAGGCTAAGATAAATGCCATGCTTCAAAGCCCATTCACTTGTCTTTGTTCTTGAGAAGGCTAGTGCATTATCTGAAATGATTATTGAAGGAGCTCCAAACCTAGTTATTATACCTTTATAGAAGTCCAGGACTGAGTTTTCATTTACCTCCTTAAGAGTTATAGCTTCCACCCATCTTGTAAAATTATTAGTGGATGTCAAAACCCACTTGTGACCAACACTAGAAGGAGGATTGATCAGACCTATGAAATACAAACCCCATTGCATAAAGGGTTGCTCAACCTAGATTGGATGATGAGGCAAGGTAGTTAGATTTTGTTTTCCATCCAAAAGAGCACACTTTTGGTATTTCCTTACCCAAGCATGGGTGTCTTTAAACAAGATAGGCCAAAAGTATCCATCTCTCATAACCTTAATAGCTGTAGTTCTTGGAGCAAAAAGGCCACCAACTGGCCCATCATGGAACTCATACAATACTTTATCAATCTGATCTAAATAAATTCACCTCAAAATCACACCTAAAAATTCATTTCTAAAAATAACTCCATCAATAAGTACATAAGGAATGGATTTCAGTCTAAAATACCGTCTTCTAGCTCTGTCAAGACCTTGTAGACACTCACCAGTTTGAAGGAAATGAATCATGTCTTGTGTCTAGATCCTTATGGTTGAAGGTAAAAATACTATAGGATCATCATGAAGTACTAGAACAACCTCCCTTTGCTCTTTCAAATATGAAGAAAGATGCTTACACAATCCTTTTCCTTTCACTAACTTGGTTATTTTGATGTCCACATCGTATTCCATCACTTTGGTGATCTAACCCACCCTTTTCTCATTCAAATATTTGCTCAACAAAAAGCCTTTTACACTAAGATGAGGAAAAAAAATGTGAATTTTGTTGCTATACAACATATGCTTGAGATTCTTCAAACTTTTTATGATTGAAAGCACTTGTTTCTCAACATATGTGTATCTTGTCTCATAGCCTTCCAAACCTTGACTGAAAAAGGAAATAGGTTCCAAATTTTCATCATTAGCTTGAGTTATCATGGCAAAGATTAAATCTTCATTCCCAAAAGTATACAGGTTGAAGTACTTGGAGAAGTTAGGACTTGCAAGAGTAGGGGCCTAGGAAATGGCTTGCTTGATCTCTTCAAAACTTTATTTTCTCCTTCCTATCCAAGTGAATATCTAATCATTCCTTAGCATAGATGTCAAAGGATTGACCATGTTATAAAAATTAGGAATGAACCTCCTAATTAAATTTATCTTACCAAATAAAATTTTTAGACCCTTCTTATGATTAGGTAAAGACAACGCCAAGATGGCACATACCCTTTTCAGATCAATGGATAGACCTTTCTTGGAAACAATGTGGCCTAAGAGTTTGCCTTCATGAATAGAAAACACACACTTATGTGAGTTTAGAGATATCTCAAACTCTCTACACCTTTCAAAAATCTACCTCAGGTGCTTCAAATGATCTTTTTCCTCCTTGGATAAAACTATCACATCATCAAGATATACCAATACAATGTCATTGATTAATCCTTGAAAAGCCATATCCATCGCACATTAAAAAGTATCTTCAACATTTGAAAATTCAAATGGCATATTATTACAGGCATATGTCCCCCATTTGGTGGTGAAGGCTATTTTTTACTGGTCCTTTTCTTTCACCAAAATTTGATTGAACCTGGAATAACCATCTAGGAAGGAAAACCTCTCACTACCTGACACCACTTGTAGAATTTACTCCATGGAAGGGAGGGGATAATGGTATCTCAAAGACACTCTGTTCAAGTCCTTGAAGTCTACACACAACTTGATCTCTCCATTTTCCTTCCTAACAGGGACTAAATTGGCCAACTAAGAAGAATGCTTGATAGGAAAAATGATTCTAGATTCAATCAACTTAGTGAGCTCTTTCTTCATGAGTGGTTCAATCTTGGGATTGATTGGCATTTGTATTTTCTTTATGGGTTTTGAATTTTAATTTAAATCTATGGTATGTTGAGCCAAGATTGGATCATAACCCTTCAAATTGTTATACTCTCATGCAAAAATATATCTAAAATCCTTGTATAGTTCAATGAAATCATGCCTCTCTTGACTAGTGCGTACCTTCCCAAGTGCACATAGATTATCTTTAAATATTTCTACCCTTTCATATTTCTCTTTCTTGGTTTACATGCTTACCTTCTCCTTTTTGAGCTGGTGATCTTCATTGAATATGCTTTCAAGAGTCACTAGGCCTTTAGGAAGCTTATTGGACTTCAATTAGACAATTTTCCCTCCATATTGATTCTTGAAAGAAAACTTAGCCTCTTCTTGTGCAAAAAGTGTTATTTTTTGATCACTGTCAAACACCTAATAATTAGTGACATTATTTGGTTCAAAAGGTCTCACAATCACCTTTAGATGAGGCTAGATTTTATCTTCCTTTATGCCTTTTGGAACATCAAATTGAGCACCAATAGATGACAACCTATCAGCATGCTTATTATTTTACCTTGAAATAGAAGTAATATTAAATTCCATGAAGTCTTCTACAAGGTCCCAAACTTTAAGCTTGTAGGACTTGAGTAGAGAGTTCTTGGTCAAATTTTGCCCTTTAACTTGATTGACAACAAGTTTTCTATCACTGAACACTTTCAATTCTTTGACACCTCTTTTCCTAGCCCACTCTAGGCCATGAATTAGGGATTCATATTTGGATACATTACAAGTACAAGAGAACTGAAATTTGAAGGTTTAAAAATAACTTTCCTTTGAAGGTGAAAGCAACATAGCTCCATCACTTGCCTCATTCTTGCTTCTAGATCCATCAAAGAAGAGCTACCATAAGCCATTCACATCCTCACTTGATTTCATCAGATTAGGCATGAAAAAATACTTCTCATGCATATAATAGACCCCAAGACCATATTCTTCAATAAATTTTTAAGGATCATGTTTATAGTTCTTATCTCCCCACTCATATAGGAACAAATCAGAAACTCCTCTTCATCATTGATAGCATAGTTGACATTTGATACCTTAGGTGAGTATGGTTCCAAGTGATCTCTATAAATAGGTTCAGAGTCAATCTTCGCTTTAGTGCCACATTTGTTCTAAACACCATGTAGGACCAATTAGCTGCCAAATACCCACCTATCTTGGATGTAAATTCCATTTACAAGCAAAGATCAAAATATAACACATCATGGGAAATTGAAAAGGTGGGACAAACATGAAGTATAAAATTCACATTTTTTACTATCCCAAAAGTCTTGGCTGGTGGTTCATCCAATTTCAAGACTCCCTTAGTCATTTGCTCATACTTTAAGCCTAATTTATCAGCTATACATTTGGGCATAATTGAAGTGCTTGATCCATTGTCTATGATGAAATTATGAACCAAGAAATCACCAATAATTATAGATAGGTATAAAGGAGGAGTCTTCTCATCTTTCTTCACTTGCCCATCTATAGATTGAGTTCCATTGACCAAAACCACATTGTCACTTCTAGATGTACCAACTTGTTTACCCAATCCATGTAATTCCTTTTGGAGGATATATTTTTACCTTGGTAATGCTATAGAATCCCATAATTATATGTTCATGTGGAGATTCTTCATCTGGTCTACCACATTGATGGAAGGATTACTCACCTTGGGGTTCTCTTTATGAACATTTGGACCTTGTGATGTAGCTTTTGGAGGTAGAGTTGTAGTAGTTGGCCTAAAGTTTAGAATCTTATGATTTTCTTATGATTTAGGAGCTAAATTAGGCCCTCCTCCCATCTGATCTGATTTAGGATTTAAAATAGGTCCTTGATTGGTTCTTTGAACTTCTTCAATGGCCCTTTTCTTTCATCTAGTTTTGGCAGCCACATTAGCATTCTGATTGCTTGTATTCACTATGTAATTAATGGCATAAAACTCACCCTCCAAATGATTCATGAGAGTGAAATCAAACCAAAAATATCTAATATCCATCTTTAATTGTGTTGGCATCTCAAAATTTGAAAATTTATATTTTTGATCACATTGTGTAGTCATGCCTTGATTTTACATCTCATTGGCATAAGCAACCTGTTATTGACCTTGCTCAAAACAAGGGTAATTGGGTTGTTCCTGGACCAAATTTTTTTGAGTTTAAAAAAGGGATTTTGAGGATGAGGGAGAATTAGGATTATAACTTTGATAAGGCTTGACATGGGTGATTATGGCCTTGTCCCTGATTATTACCCTGAAAATGAGGTTTGTTTATTTGTCCAAATTGGTTGTAAGACTGATAAGGCCTATAACTTTGGGATTTTTAAATTTTGAGAGAAAAAATTCATTAATAACACTTTTAAGTAGGGTTTTGACTTCATGCATTTCATTTTTAGGGGCAATGACATATTTTTCTTGACTAGCCAAACGAGCTAAAGTGGGCAATGCATTTTGATTAGGAGAATGCAAATTAGAGAATAGTGGCATTAGAGGTCTAGGAGCTATCTTTCCAACTTGGACAAGACAATTCTTAGAATTTATGGATATTTCATATGTAGAAGATAATGTGTTTCCATGCATATATTGAATCATTATGGCAATGTCACTATTCAATGCTTTCAAGTAGTACGAAAATGCATAGTTTGGGGTAGGTCTCACAAGGGCTAGGATTCTATCCCATGTCTTTTGGAGCCTAGTATTAAAATCCTACATGAATTCATGAGGTGCCATATTTATTGTGGTCAATTGATTGGTAAGAGAGGTGATCACTCTTTTCCCTAAACTTATTAGTCAACAAATCCCCCAACTCATCCCATGACCAAATAGAATTTACAAGTAGGGTCCCATACTAGTCCAAGACTTTTCCATTGAAAGACAAGGCCAACAACCTATTGGATACATTTTCTTGAGTGATGTTATGGATATTAAAAAAGTTTTTAATATTCTTGATATGATCAATGGAAGTAATTGGACCATCTCCACTAAAAGATGGGACACTTTTGAGGGTAGCTCCTAAAATTTGATCATATTAGGCAAGATGCAAGGGAGATGCCCGAGTGAAGGGCATAAAAGTTTGTCTTCTAGACATTTTAGAATGATCGATATGGGTGTTAGGGATAAAATGTAACACAAACTTGGAAGCTTTAAACACAAAATCTCTTTTGTAAGGATGAGTGTTGACAAACCTGAATATTTTGGTGGAATATGGAGGTAATTCCACAAATTTGAATGGTACACCTTTAGCAATAGACCTAGTGGTCACCTTTGGCATGGAAAATAAGACTGATCATCAACCAAAGAATTGAATTATTTAATAGATTCACCAAGTACTAAATGTATATGTTTCTTTTTCTTCAACAATACCAAGATTAGTAACAATCTTGAATAATTCTCCAGGACTTAGATGTCCCACTGGGCGTGCCAAAAATTGTTGATGCTTGGATTTACACCCTTGAAGAGATACTCGGTTTTGCTCATCTAAGTAACAGAATGGAATCGTCTCTCTTTTTGTGAGTGATAATTTTGTTGAGATGAATCTCTAGATTAGGGGCTAGCTCCCCTTGATGCACCTTTAAAACTCTCTCTAATCTATCAAGTGTGTATGAAAAGAGTAAGGAAAAAAACTAAGAAAACAAAATGGTGATACACCAATGAATAATGTCCTCCCAATTTGAATAAAAATACACTACTTAAAGACCAACAAAGCTTATTTCACACAAAACCCACAACTCTTTGTGCATTGTCACAACAGTGTTTCACATGTTAGATTCAAGAAGACACTTGACATCTAGGAGAGAAACAAACAATTCCAAGAAGGAATATAGTCTTAAACCACTTCTAAAATGTCCATACACTTAAGAAGGAATACTAACAAGGACCTATAACAATACTCTTTCTATACATTTGGTAGGTAATCAAGGATAATAGGTTAGGAAAGATAAACTCTCACTAAACAAGAACAACATGATTTGAACTGATACACAATAATACAACATGTGAATGGCAAAAACTTGTATTATTTCATTACGAGTTTTACAAGTACAAATATGGCTAAAGTTTCACCATAACCAGTGAAGGTTGCCAAAATGACCCAAGAGAATGCATATATATAGCCTTTGAGAGAGAGGTCGAGCCAAGGGAGTTCAAGGGTCACTTGGACATGTGTCACCCCAAAAAAATAAATGGTTACATTCCATTCTATAAGATGTTTTTCCCATAGTTACATCAATGGAATCAACTTATTCCAAATTTTATTTTTATATATATGAGTCCATTTGTTGGAATTCTATTTCAATACTAGTTGTTCTTTATTGTTTTGTCAAGTTGTGTAACAGTGCAACAACTTGAACTATCAACCTACCTATTTATGCTTGTTGTATACTAGATGCTCAGTATCTTTGCCATTTTTCACCTTTATCTTTGCCTTCTGGTTCTAATAGAGCCTTTCTTTTAAACTCTAACAACTAGTTTCTGTAATCTAAAATTGATGTTTTATAGACTGTCACTCCTTTGGACATTTTCTTTAGACTTTTATTTCTTTGGACTTCTTATCTTGGCACTTTCTCGAAATAATTTGTTTGGGTCTTTTGTCTCTTTTGTTCTTTTCCCTCGGCTTGGTCTTTCATGCCTTAAATAATTTTCATGGTCAAAATGTTCAAAGGAAATGGACTTTAGCACCTTTTCAAGTTTTTTGAAAGAATTCTTTGAAAGAATCCCTTCAGACTTTTTGTTTGGCTCTTTTTGATTATTTGAAATGACCCTTTGGAAAAGTGAAAGAGACCCTTTTTGAAAGGAAACATACCCTTCGGCTTCTTGTAAGTGACCTTTTAGAAGAGTTGAAAGTGTCCTTCAATTATTTGAAATGATATTCCAAAAGGAAAAGATACCCTTCGGATTATCTGAAATGGTCCACCTTTCCACCAAACAATCTTTCAAACTTTTAAAAATGTCCCTTCAGAGAAGTTGAAATGCTTTTCGAAAGAGTTGTCACATACCCTTCGAGAAAGTTGAAGTGGACCATTTCTTGTGAGAAAGATACCCTTTGAGAAATTTGTTTCAGACAAAATGTTTGAAATAATTCCTTTGGAAAAGTTTCAAGTGGTCTTTTAGCTTAAAAAAGTCCTTCAAAGAATTGGAAGTGTCCCTTCAGAAAAATGAAAGTACCCCTCAACTTTTTTGAAGTGGACCTTTTTGAAAGGAAAAAATACCCTTTGGGAACTTTGAACTGAGCCAAAGTACCATTTGGAAAAAATGTAAGTGTCCTTTAGCTTGAAAAAGTCCTTCAAAAAAGTTGCAGCATACCCTTCAAAAAAGTTGTCTCGACAATTTTCCTAAAGGAATTCTATCGAATGAAAAGTCTGAAAGAAATACACTTAAATAAAAAAGCCATGGACAAAAAGTTCAAAAGAATTTGACAAAGGCTTATAAAAAAAACCCAAAAAAATTCATTGCAAAGGACTTCACCAAAAGACTAAAGAACAAAGCTTTCAAAAGGAAAACACTTGGGTTTTTAATGTAAAAGACTTTAGCTTTGTATAATAACACTTCTTCTGAATGAAACCTACATACTGGACTTGGACAAAGGTATAGACTCAGACATTTTTTTGTAAAAAGGGGTTCCAAATTTTGCCTCGAAGGGCCAAAATTTGGTCAATAGTTAGATAGGTTATGAGTTATTTACTTGAAAACAAGTTGTGAATAATCTAGCTGAGTTAACTACTTATGTAGTGAATTTTAAAAATTGACTAGATTAATATATCTATTGTTATATGATACTTTTTAAAATCTAATGTTTAACATAATAATCCATTGATGAAGTTTTCATATATAAAATTTTAAAGGGATTCATTAACATACTATAGATACAATATATATGGAATAGTAAACCCTATTACAAAACTGAAAACTATTATACTAAGTGTAGTTATATACAACTTGTTGTAAGTTGAACATTACCAATTACAGAATGGTTACAAGGATGCACATATTATTGTATAAAGTTAGCTATGATATATATATATTATATATATGATTATGATTAATAATTAATTAATTTATTGTGATGTTTATGTAAAATGAACTTGATATGATTCATGCCCAAATGGTAGAATATTTGAATAAAAAATGGTTATATTCATTATATATGAAATATCATTATGTATGAGATTCATTAAATGCATTTGGTAAACTAAATGCATAGTTATGATTGTACACTCATATACATGCACTGTAGCCATGTAATATGTGATTACTAATTGTGGAAGATAATCTTTCATAAACCAGTAGAAGGATGTACATAGATGTACATGCTTATTAGAGAGATGAATAGTGTTATATAGTTTAGGAATATCACATTAATTAGCATAATTAATAATGAAGATAGACATTTTTGTGATAATGTTACTATAATATTTAATGATTAATACTATATCCATGATTTATATAATTGTATTATCTAAATCTATACTTTGGCTATGGTTTGAACGCTAGTAGAAACCAAGTAGTACATTTGTAGCATAGTAGTATTATGCAAACATGACAACATGGTCAAATCTGTAGCATCATATAAAGATGAAATGCATAGACTATGTAGAATATAAACACATAAAAATAACTTTGTGAATACCTTATATGGTGATTTTAAGTTTGAGATTATGTTTATTCTGATTGTTATTTTATAGTATAATCTAAGGTATATCCGAACGGTATAATCTCGTACTTGCTTTATTATTATTTATGAGTGTAATATTATTTGTTCATGATTGATTAGGGTGATCATGAATAATGATCTATGATATTATGGGATGTCATATAGTTCTATAGTATAAAGTATGTTATATCCAGATGGTACATATTAATATTGTTATGTTTAGACCCACACTTACGTAAATGTATTCATGTTGGTTATTACTATGAATAGTATGTTTTGTGATAGTTAGTAATACATTATGTATGCATGCATAAAACATTTGAGAGTGTAATGAACGCTAAGATATATTATTATTTAATTCATATAAATTGTAACTTGTTTTTATTATATCTAGTTACTCGAATAAAAGCTTGTCTCCATGTATTTAGGACTACTTTATATGACTGATTGTGGAAAACTAGTAGTTATGTCTTAGAATACTAGACTATGGTAATATGGGTTATCATGGGGTGTAGTATATTTGGAAACTAATTACGGAAGTTGGAATTGGTAGTTAAATGTGTATTTTACCTGGGTGGTATAAAAAATAGTCATTATTTCTAGTATGAGATATATAATAATGTAATATTCATTCATATGTTTGATGAAATAAATGTATGCTTTAATTAATCCTATGTTTAGCAAGTTATGTGATATGATTTATAGTAAGATGTAAATTTAATGAATCTTGGGGTTAAATTTATGTTGACCAAATCTCACTTTGCTGATACTGAGTAAGGAGTTAGATGTACTTCACTAGCTTACTAGCATCACAAGACCAGATGAGGGCAACCTGATCAAGTGGTGTGTATGAATTTTATTGATGAATATATCACTATTAATTTTATATTTCTATGAAAAATATGTTTAGAGATACATTATCATTTTATGAGTATGATTTACATGTTTGTACAATATCTTGTAATAAAACAGGTTTTCTATGATTCATCGCATGTTTAGTTTTAGAAATCATACATCACATGGATACTTGTTTGTTACTCTAGATTTTTGTGCCATTAGTATCTAATCATCTATAAAGGAAGGGCCATTCCCTGATGAGATTAGTATAGGGGATCATTGGTCCATGTTTGGTGTGGAAATGTGCTCTGATGATTTTCTCCCTCCCCACAACAGTACTAATTCTGAGATGACCCTTAAGGTTATCACATATACTGGAGAGATTAGGGAACTCATGCTCTAGGGAGCCTTGTATTTTATTTTTGTATATTTTATTTATTATTAAAAAAATTATCATGAAGAATTATAATTGCCTATTTATTGTGAATTGACAACAATGGTTGTGTATTGTACCAATAGTGGTTAGTTATTTGTAATTACTTTCTATGATTGTATATGATGCATTTTCATACATTGATAGTGATCAATGACTGTTAGATGTCATGATTTTATTTGCAGGTAACTCATTTAGAGTACTTTGTATGATCACTGCTTAGATTCTCATGGTGAAATCTACTTATGGTATATGTGTAATAATTAGAAAAAAAAATCACATTTTATAGTTAACTCTCAGTGGGGTTGTTACATGATCTCTCTCCTACAATGGACCATTATTCGTATGATATTTGATAGGAAAATGTGCACAAGAAAAGGACATAATTATGACTAAAATTGAGTTAAATGTCAATGTATGTAGTGATAAAATTATCAATGGTTTTATAATCTATAAAAGAGACTTAACTAGTACTTAAATAATTATTATAAGAAAATATGGCATTACTAGAGAACAACTTAGTTGCATTTTGTTCCATATCATAATGGGTCCTATGATGTGTTACTTCATGTAGATACCTAATTTTAGTTAAAAACCCTTTTCCATTGCATATTTGTCATGCTTTATCATGTTTGTTCCATGTGCTCACATTTGGATATTTTTTGTATACTTTCTCCTTATGTTGAGCCTCATAGTGTATCCCATGGACTTAGGTTATCATTACAAATTGAATTTATGTTCACCTTAGTTAAATGATAACACCCCAAATCAATCTATAATGTTTGAGAACCTACATACCAACTATTTATTTTCCTTTTTGCCTTGGTTGTCACCTTCTACTATCCTCTAGAGTTGAACCATTATAGACGTGTCGTTGTGAAGCCTATATATAAGTACCCTAAGTAACCATTTCATCATTGATTCCTATCATCAATATATCTTACAAGATAATTCTCTTATGCTCATATACAAAGTCTTATAAAGAGGTTTTCACATTTCATTAAGGAATATACACATTTTTACATGCTTTTGGTTTTTTATTGTCATGGTCCCTTCTTTATCTCTCTCCTTCCTCCTCCCTCCTCCCTTTATGTCCACATGCATTTTTGGTAGCTTTATTAGGGTGGGCCCTTCTCACACATTTTTGGGTCCTTGGGGGTTGTGGATCCTTATTAGTTTATCCAACCCTTTGTTGTCAGTTTGCACACCCATAAGTTCATAATTTGAGTTCAAGAGATAAAGAGAAAAGATCAAATGGAACCAACACATGATCATAATGCTCACAAACTTAATTAAATTTTTAGTGTAGTTAGTGTTGTTACAAGGAAGAGAGAGCATTTTATAAATATCTTCGATGATAATGAAATTACAAATGATATATCCTCCAATAAATGATTCTTCATATGGATTTTGATAGTAGAATATGCATAAGAAAATGATGAAATTGTGGATGAAAATGGATCAAGAATCAATTTATGTATTGAGAAATTTATCAATGGTGTTATTATCTATAAAAGAGACTTAGCTAGTACTTCAAAAATTATTATGGAATATTTTAGAATTACTAGAGGACAACTTGGTTGCATTCTTTTTCCTATCAAAATGGGTCATATGATGTGTTTCTTAGTGTAGACAACTAATTTTGATACAAGACCTTTTTCATCATGTCTTTGTCATGCTTTATCACACATGGTCCATGTGCAACTTTTGGGTATTTTTTTTACACATTATGTTGAGCCTTATATTCTCCCCCATTAGATTATGCTCTCTATATAATTTGAATATATGTTCACCTTAGTTCAATGATAATACCCCAATTTTATATGGAATGTCTAAGAACCTACATATCAACTATTTATTTTCCCATTGTCCAAAATGTTATTTAAGGGTCTTTACCTAGGTCTTAGTTGGCCCATGATGATGTCCCTTGAATTTTGGGTCTTTTATGCCTTGATTTCATGTAATACAATCCTCTAAGGTCAACCCATGTGTAGATTTGCCTTTGTGAAGCTTATGTTTACAAAGATACCCTTATCCATTTCATTGTTGACTCTTATCATAAATATTTATTACAAGCCAATTCTCTTCTGCTCATCTATCATTTCTTATGAAGAGGTATTCACACTTCATCAAGGAATTTTCACATTTTTCTATGTTTTTAGTCATTTCTTCCCATGCCCCCCTCTATATCTCTCTCCTCCTTATGTCCTTATGTGGGTATTTTAGGGTAATGAGGGTCAAAGTGGGGTAGGCAGAAGGTCTTGAGTGGCAACTTTTTCCTTAAAAGAATAATACTTGAACTTTGAGGCACTTTTAGATATACTTGCACACATAATCCTTTGATAACATAAGATGATGAATTTTTAAAAAATGAATCTAGTTTATAAATTAAAAAAAAATCCAAATGAGAAGAGTTCATAAAACTGATGAATTTATGACAATAACAAAGCATTTTTTGTGAAAATAATGGACATGCATGTGTACAAATGTACTTTATGAATAAAATGAATGTATTTTTATATGAAAACACATGCATATATAGAGAAAATGTTGTATATTGTTGAGAATATTTTCTTAAGAATTTTTGAATTAATATGATATATATTTTTTAGAATATTTTTTTAATAATTTTTGAATTCATATTTTTAAAATAAATTTTATAAGTCAATCAAGTTTAAAAAATGCAATCGTAAGTGTACAAACACAATTTTTTGACCTTAACATCACAAAATTATGTTTTGGCTAAAACATGTTCCATGATGTGTATATTTTTGAGATATATTTTTTATAAAAAAATTACTAATGGGTAAACTTTTTTATTAAACTCTTTGTCATTATATATAATTATACACACACACACACACACACACACGTATATATATATATATATATATATATATCATAATTCTGTATGTTATCTATAAATTAATCAATAATTAAAAAATATATCATTTAATGTTGAATATATATATATATATATATGGAAACTATGTTCTCACATCTACCAACACATATTTTTAAAATAAAATAAAATAACTCATTTAAATATGTTCATGAAGGTGGAAAAAGACTGTAAATTTGAAAATATTCATTGTTGTTAGTCCATTGTAGGTAGAGTGCTAGGTTTAGATCTATATATATATATATATATATATATATATATATATATATATATATATATATATATGTGGAAACTATGTTCTCACATCTACCAACACATATATTTTTAAAATAAAATAAAATAACCCATTTAAATATGTTCATGAAGGTGGAAAAAGACTATAAATGTGAAAATATTCATTGTTATTAGTCCATTGTAGGTAGAGTGCTAGGTTTAGATCCTCAAATTCCAAAACCATCATTATTTTGGAGGGGAACAAGCTAAAACTTAAAAAATACAAAATAAATGGTGTGTCGACACTCAAATTTAACCATTAAGTGCTTGACAATGCTTAATTTTGGCAGCCTTACCTTATTTAGCTTATTCTCCATTCTGTTAACTTACAATATCTAAAAGAGCCTTCATTATTCTATTCATTATCTTGAAAATACTAAAAACATCATTCAAATATCTCTATTATGCTTATAGATTCTACTAGACATTTTTCAACAATTTATATCCTTCTGGGACAAGATCACACTAAGTTGATAAGGCCACATGCTGGCCTTATCCACTAGTGTGTCATTATCCCCCGATCTCTAATAGTAAATTTTTTAATTTGATACATTTTATTTTATCCCTCTTACAAATTCAACAAGGTCAATTAACATAAACATTTCAAATATTCCTCTATATAATCACATTAATGCCTCTCAAAACACCATCTAATAATTAACAAGCACATTGAGAAAAATAACACTAATCTTTCCAGTTTGAATTATATTTTATTCTAATAGTAATAGGCTAAGTCTAAATATATTCTAATGCAGGTCAAGGACACTCATGGTCAAACATTTAAGTCAATCTATCTAATTACATTCATATAGTAAATATTAATATTCACACACTCACTCTAGGAGGGAGAACTACATTGGCTTGAAGCCCTTTTGGGCTATGTAAGCAACTTTTAGGTTACACACAGTTTTATGAGGATAGCTTGGTTATTTCCCTTGCCTGATTCCCCCTTTTGTATTTGATATTAAATTGGTTTATTATGTAGGATATAGGGTTCGTATTCTTCAAGTCTTTCACACAAAAAATTGAGACACAATCAATTAACAAGACATCATAGATAAGTGTGTGTGCTTGCACAAGAGAATCAATTGCACAATCAACCAGACATAGCCACAATCAGTAGATAAGGTTGTAATGTGGCCATGTTCTCCTAGTGCAGCCTTGTTTTAATATATTTTTTAATTCTACTTTCAATTGAGACACAGTTCAGGGATCAACAAAGTTAGTTTTCATCAAGAGTCAGTGCATACAATCAACATAAATTTATTTTGAGATAGGTTTGCATATCTGCTTGTCAATTTAGTATTTATATCTCATTCCAAAATTTGTATTTCCCATTCAAATTCTATATATTTTGTAGATCTAAATCAGTTTTCAATAGTTTAATGTTTTATTAGATTTCATTGGTAAATAAAAAAGAACATTAAATATTATAGTGAACACATATTTTATTTAGAACATTATTTGTTGTTTGCTTGATTTTTGTCCTAGGATTTCATACAAATTTGTATAAATTTTTTACACTTAAATAAAATAGACTTAAACTTTGGATATAAATATGAAACCAGGAGTTGATCTAATTCGATCTCGGATGTTAATCTGACATTGAAGAAAATTTCTTGTCACCATGAATAAAATTTTACACTAAGGTTCTTTCTTTAAAATTCGGGTTGAAATTTATTGATATCTATACACAAAAATATTTCAATAATTTCTCTTTATTTGCTACTTGTTTCTATAAGTCACGTTTTGGCATTTTAAAAACTACTAAGTGATTATTTTTATGGACTAAGTGGTGATTTGTTTTATAGACACTATGGTGTGATGGGCTTTGCCTCAATACTCAAGCCATTATACAATACTAAACATGAATTTTAGTTTCCCTATACCTCATAGTATATTTTAAATGTCTAGGGTCTTTTTTTTATACCATATGAAGCCTCTTTTAGTTGTTTGATTTGTGGTACACCTGAAAAGAGTTTACTACTCATGGTAATTACCCTCACCCTACCCTCAAAGATGGGATAATGGGTTGTAGACACGGTTTATCCTTTGTAGTTAGTGATCTAAAATATTGTGCCAACACTCGTTTATGAGTGATCAAGTATATTTAAGAGCTCTCACAATCATTCAAATCCTTGCCTAGATCACCCATTATACCTTGATTTTTCCTTTTATTTTATTTATAGTACTTAGCTCTTTTGTACATGCAAGATTACTTAACAACAATAAACATTTTATTTTTGAAATTTGTTGTATTTAAATTCATTGTACATATCATGGATACTCAAATTAAATATGCTAATGTTTTTCATCCTCTAGATAAATTATTCTCTACTCATGCTATAAATTTTAATAATGATAATGAATGTACGAATCAAAATAAGTAAAAAATTATGGAATAAGCATATATGGATGACAATTATTTTGATTATATAACAATGAATAGTCAATTTCATCTTGATAAAACTTGGGAACATGAGTCTATAGATTCAAATTCACCTCTAGATTCCTCTTTAGAGTCACCTCTAGATTCCCTTTTAGAATCACCTCTAGATTCATCTTTAGATTCACCTCTAGAATCCTCTCCAAGTTCCCTTCTTGATCCCTCTTTGGTTTCATTTTAGACCCTTCTTCGGCTACACATTTAGATTCCTCTTCAATTTCATCTTTATAATCTCACTTAATTATACCTCTAGATCTCTCCTTGGATTTACCCCTTGATTCATCCTTGAATCCTTCTTTGGATCAACCTATAGATCTCTCTTTGGATCTATATCTAGATTCCTCTTTATATATCTCTTTGAACCCATCTATTGATGTCTCTATGGATTTACCTTTATATTCCCCACAAAATCCTCATTTAACTTCTTCCTTGAATGTTAGTTTAGATCACAAATAACATTCTAAAAATGATTATATACTCTCAAAGTATCACCTACCATCCCAAAGGAGGAACCTTATCCTTGCACACCTCATGTCTCTTTCCACATTGCTCATGCATTTTATTGCATCCACATTTATAAAATAAAATCACATAAAATATGCATAAATAAGGATGTTATGGTCCCTAAACAAATTCTTGCTTCTCATTCCTTTGAGGTACAACTGAGTGTTAGTAGTAGTGGTGCTACTTTTTCTCCTTTACAAATAGTGGATATTGAGCCTACATGTCATATATGTTCCCCCTTGTCAATCAATGAGGATGAACTTACTTCTTCTTCCCTTAACACATCAAAAACTACAATTGAAATCACTAATATTCCTCTTAAGACATCTTATGATGTTGCTCCTACTCTATCCTCATGCTTATCTTCCCATGATGCTAATCTTACACCACAATATGATCATTTTAGCATAAATTTACCACATGATGAAAATGCATCTATTGTTAGTGATTTTTTTCAATGTTATCAATAAAAAAGAAGCATGTGATTCATATATATCCAATGAATCTCTTGAACCAAAGGAATAACTTATCATTCCTCATCCTTCTCTTATTATATATGGTGTTCTAATTTCTAAAATTAATAATATAATTCAACTTTTAAATGAACCTCTTAAGAACCTCAGCATGCATTCCCAAGAATTAATATCCTTAATGTGTGTTGTAGGAGCTTTTCAAGATAAATCACACCTATTATCCTTAGAACATAAAACATATCACACTTGCATTGACTCCAATACAATCCATGCTAACCTTATTATGCACAATATTTTTTATTCACCTTTACCTTCCAACTTACAAATGTCCACATTTCCTACATTTGATGGAAGTGAGAATCCTTACCTACATGTTAGAACTTTTTGTGAAACAATGAATGGTTTCAATTGTAGCCGAATGTTATTATAATTATTTTTTAATAATCTAATAGGATGTGCACTTGCCCGGTTTCATTCCATCTCTAGTGTATCCCTAAATATTTATCTATAACTATAAGAAGCCTTCTTAATCCAATATATTCAAAATAAGGGACCTAGGGTCACTTATGAGCAGTTACCTTATCTGAATTAAGGAAAATATGATAAAGTTTATGATTACATTGTACTATTTAAGACTACTATGCATTAATTAATTTACCAAGCAATTGATCTGGAAGTCCAATTTTTTTTGTTAGGTCTAATTTATGCATTAAAATAGAAGCTACTCTATTATACTTGTGACTCATTTCTAATTCTTTGTTACAAATCCTTAGCATTAGAATAAGATTTAGGTCTTATTCAAGTATCAAACAATATGCCTAGGGACATTTAGTTACATCAAAAATATCCACATAATGAATTCCTACTATCTAATGTCAACACACATATTCTAAATACAATAAAAATTTCAAATCAAAGATTATATTCTATAAATGTACATGCTAAATAACTCTCTAGTCATAAGGCACACCTTCATGTTCATAATCTAGTGCATAAGTTTGAATCCACCTTTGAAAATGTCAAATTATTACATAAAGGAATTGAACTTATTCCTAAACATACTAATCATAATAATTAATTTACATCAAGGAAGGTGAAACTTTTAATTTGATTTTCAATGATCATCCACATAATATTTTAAATACATTATTGGACAAAAGGTTAATCAAACTATGCCCTAATTACTATCACCCTCCTCATTGATTGGAAAAAATTAAGGTTCAACCATTTTGCACCTATCATGGCATTAATTGACATTGTGATAATGATTGATATGCATTACAAGAAAATCTACGAGAACTTGTAGATAAATGAATTATCTCATTTCTCAAAATTAATAATAAGCTAACCAAGTCTTTATCTTTGTCTTTCAAATATCCAAATTTTAAACACAAGATTTCTCAAAAAAACTCCAATACAAGATTCAAGGTTTTCAAAATATTTTATTAATGAAAAACCTAAAGCTAATGATACCATAGATAGTTATCAAATTAAAAATATAAACAATGAACAAGCATTAATGCAAGAGGTTCCTAAGGTACACAATTTACAATTCCAAAGATGCCAGCTAAGTTACCTACACACGTATGGATTCCTAAGTTAAAATAATAGAAAACTAAGCATAAGTAAATACATATGCATAACGAACCAAATATTACACATATAATTAATTAAATAAAAATTTATTTTTCTGCATTCATTTTCCCATCAAGTTGGTAATTTCCTTAATTTTCAATTTCAAATTCTAAAAAGAGATAACATGAATTAGTTTTAAGTCTATCCATTCATACCATCATAACATAATTCAAGATTACACATAAATTAAATTGTCAAATATATATTAAAATCCCAAATTCTAAGCATTATTTTATCCCTTGGATTTATCTTCTCTATTAGAACTTGCCCTCTTCATTTTCAAACTGATTCGAACAATCCAAAACACCTATCTTACAATACTTTCAATTCCCATTCTTGATGGAAACCCACTTGATTACTATGGCATATGTATCATTTTATGGCCTCCATTTCACTTACATGACCACATTTATATACTCTTGCATTCTTTATGAGAATACAGAGTATATTGCCTATTAGAGGCATCTACATTATTATCTATATCAATCATTTGTGCTACATTGCTATGACTCCTTCACACATATATTGGGGGAATCTTGTTTGCCTTCTTTCTTCCTACACTATGATTTAACATCAATGGCAAGTATTTTTTGAATCTCTCTCATTTATTCTATTTTTTAAACCTTATTTCTTATCACCTTTCAAATATTTTTAATTCAAATATTTCAAAAATTCAAAAAAATCAAAATATTTTAAAAAATTCAAAAAATAGAACCTCCAAGAATTTTCAAATGTTGTTTCTCTACATATGTTAAGTATATATCATATTTTAATTTTAAATATACAATGATTTTCATGATGATTCTAAGTGTGATACATGACATACTATTACATGGTTTTTTGATGTTGGGCTCCCTTTTTACCCAACAATGCTATTAAGCTAGGGGAATCTCTTCATTTTTTGTGAACACTTAAACATGCTGTATCTATCCACAACTTTTATACCGCGATGAACTATATATAATAAAAATATTTTTATAATCACTTGTACTTTATATTATGTTACATGGATATACTATTTGCTAAAAATGGCATTGAAACACATGGTTCATGAAGACTAGTCTTATTTGCTCCATGATTCTTACTTTACCATATGATAAGTTAGGATTTGATTGCTTATTGTGTGTTGACCTTGGACTTGTGTGTTTATGTGACATTAACATGTTTCTTGTATGTGGCATTTAAGCCTTATGTGTGACATTCTATGTAAATTACATGACATTGTGTGAAATTACTTACATGCTTATTTCTTGTTACTATGGTAACATGATTTATATCATGAATTTATTCTATTTTTTGTTCTACGATACATATCATGCACATGCTACTAATGTGATTCAATTGTATATCTATATAATACATGTTTCATAATAAATTCAATGTTATATTCAATACTATGAAATAATGGAGTTTAAATATTCATATGCTACTACATGATTACATATTTCACATGTTCTAAAAGTTTTATTTTGAGATAAGTGACTTGAAAGATACATCCTTCATCTCAAAAAAGGGTATCACTATGGTTTGTCTTAAGAATTCAAGTCCCCACAAACAACAAATTTATGATAATATATAATTTTTAAAATTACAACATATTTTATAATTTCAAGATTATGGGGGCTTGTGACATGTATGTGCAGTCATTTCTACAAGTACTTGAAAATAAATTCACATACACTTGATGTATATGTATGGTCATGTGGAAAATAATTACAAATTACAGGGTTTAAACAATTACAAGTTGCAAGTTTCAAAAGTTACAAGTTTAATTGGCATTTTATATCAATTCAATACATATATAGGGATAATGATATTCATTCATGTTCATGTTTCTACATGAAAATTTTAATTTTTCACTTTTTTTAATTTCAAAAGTTTCAATTATAATATAGATATGTTTGCAATAGTGTCATTCATTCCATTTTGCAAGTAGGCCACATTAGAGTCTAATGACCCTCAACATCTATGCTTTCACTTTTTTCATTTGTAGTGAGCCACATTAGTGGTTCCATTGTAACAATCCACATTTGGTGGATCCACCTCTTCAATTATTTTACATAATACTCTACACATTTAGATGAGAGTTGGATCATCCAATCTTTCCAACTCAAGGGCTTTCATAAGTTTTCAAATTTAGACTTGATCACTCTCAATTCACCATAGGTTCAACATTTCTCCAAATGCCTCAACAAGGGGGCACACACACTTCTCCAATTTAATCTTAAAAAGTAATTATATTGCATACTCTTTCAAGTGTATTATTTCCTTGCTCTCTTTTCAAATTTCAAATCTCAAGTTTTAAATTTTAAATTTTCAAATATGGATAGTAACTAGTTTCATTAGCATTGTTGCAGGTTTTACAGTGAGGCATCTTACATAATCAAGCTTCACATCAAAATATAAAGTGTGTATACAAAACTAGGTTTTCATGTCCTTTAATCTAATAATTTCACTTCATTTAATTACTAAAATAAAGGAGGGGAAAATGTAGACACTTAAATTTAGTTATTAAGTGTTTGATAATGCTTAATCTTGACATCCTTATCTTATTTATCCTATTCGCCATTCCATCAACTTGAAATCTCTAATAAATTATTCATTATGCTATTAATTATATTTAAAATAACAAAAACATCATTAAAAAATATCCAATCTCCTTATAAATTCTTCCAGACAAGTTTCAACTGTTTTTGCTCTTCTGGGACAAAACCACACTAGGCATATAGGACCACATGTTGGCCTTTTCCACTAGTACGACCTTGTACCCATGCTCCAATGGTAAATTTTCAAATTTGAGACATTTAATTTTACTCATCCCATTATTTTATCAAGGTTGTTTAACATAAATATTATAAATATTCATCTATATATGCACATTAAGACTTCTCAAAAACATCATCTAGCAATTGAAAAACACATTTAGAAAAAGAGAACTATTATTTCCAATTCAAATTTTGATTTATTTTAATAGTGGTAGGCCAATTATGAATCTATTTTATTACAGGTCAAGGGCACTCATTGTCAAACATGCAAGTCAATCTATATAATTGCATTTATATAACAAATATCAAGATTCACACATTCACTCTAAGAGGGAGAACTACATTGGCTTGAGGCACTTTTAGGTTATGTAGGAAACACTCATATTACATGGGTTTTTTTAGAATATCTTAGTTATTCCAATTACTCAATTTCCCCCTTTGTATTTTATATCTATTTGGTTTATTGTGCAATATCTAGTGTTTGGATTTTGTAGGTTTTTCATGTGATAAATAGGGACACAGTCAATAAAAAAATCATCACAGAAATGCACAGGTGATTTTACAAGATAATCAATCACACAATAAACCAAGATGTGACCACATTAAATAGATAAGGCCACAATATATCCATATATTCCTAATGTAGCCTTATCCTAGTACATTTTGAAATTCTACTTTCAGTTATGACATAATTTAGGGATCAAAATAGTTAATTTTCATCAATAGTCAGCTTACACAGTTAACATAAATTTAGTTTGAGCTAGTTTTCATATTTGTTTGTTAATTTACTATTTACAACTTATTCCAAATTATGTATTTCACATTTATATTATGTATATTCTATAGATATAAATTATTTTTTAATAGTTTGATGTTTTATTAGACTTCAATGGTAAATAAAAAATAACATTAAACATGATGCACACCATTTAGAAAGGGTGTTTTCCCTTTGTAAGTGGCATCTTTTGAATTTAGTCATTTGTACATTCTAGACTTCTAGAGAGTGTGCCTAGTTTTAGAAAGGGCACATACCTTTTGGAATTCTATAAAAAAAAAGAAATACACTCATTTTATCCGCACTTTTCTCTTCAAAAATTAGACACTTTGAAAAGTCTACATTTTTTATTAAAATATAGAATAAAAATTCATCATCTTCCTTATATCTATTATCAAAGTCATCATTTATCTTGTATCCATTATCAAAATTCATCATGGTGTGAGGTTATTGACGCAAAATACCTATTAAGAGGTTGAGACCTGAAGAAATTGAAGTCCATAGTGACAAATAAATCAAAATACAAGAAAATAGGAGATAAAAAATGAGAGCTTATACACAATCTCAAAATACTTCTTCCACCCCAAGTATTATTTCAATACAAAATAAAATTAAAAATTTCATATAATTTAATTTAGAAACATATTCAAGTAGGATAAGAGTTAATGAATATTTTTTGAATGATGAAACACACATAATGAAACATATATCCATAATGAAGTTTTTGATAAGGAAGATACACTAATTTCACATGATGACAATGGAATAAAACATGTTGAAACACCAATCCATTCCATAAATTGTGAGAATTATGACACATCAATTGCGATGGTGATAATGAAACCAAATGAACATCACACAATGACACCAATTTAACTCATTCCAAATGAAGATAAAACTAACCATATATAGGTTAATTATAAATTATACATTGTAAAATGTTTCAAATTTGCATAGAACTATACAATTTTAATTATGCACAAGGTTAGAGTTACACAAAATTGTTTACACAAGCACTAGTTGCGTAGGAATTTTGCATAAGTAATGCTTGTGCAAGTTAGTAAGTTTCTGTAGGCATACATGGATATTTTTTATGGTAGTTTCATACCATTTTTATCACATTGTAAATGATGAGATATGTGCATTGTTTTCTATGCAGTATCATTACACTCTAGAATGTTTGGAAGTGGTGTGTTGTGGTGGATTCAAAGTAAGGTGCTATGAGGATTTGTGCAACACTAACATGTACAAGTGTGAGGCATTTATAAACACTTGTATAATTGTATCTATAATTTTGAAGGTGTGTGAGTAACATCTTGGTGGCACTCTAATATGGATCTATTGAGAAGAGTTACATAATAATCAATTTGATCAATAGTTTATGACTACGCATTCTCCTATAACATGGGCATTAAAAATTGAGGTGTTGGGCATAGAAATAATTCCTCATAAATAATTTGATAATTTAAAATCATATTATGTACTCATATATATTCCAATCCATAAAATGAATGCGATCTTACATGGTTAAGTGTATGGTTGATGGTGATACACAATTTAGTGTATTACAGATGCAATTAGTTGCATGAATGTTGATATACATGGTAAATTGTATGTATGTTAGTATACAATAAATTGTTGTATGAAAGTTATATAACCTTTAAACTTTATGTAATATTATAAATAGTTGTTTTTTATTTCTATAATGAAGAAGTTTATTGTGCTGAGATTTTCACCTGAAATGGTATTCTCAAGTGTAATCTTATGTATTTTTTATGCATGTTATTTCCTTGTATGCTAAAGATTATTATATCAAAACTCATCTTGTGTTAGTTTTCATGTGTAAGACTTATCCCAAACATTTGGTATCATATCTTAGTTTTAGATTTGTTGAAGTTTGTATAACTTGTGATAAATGATTTTCTTGAGTGGGAGTTATGCATGGAAGAAACTTGTATGAGGGAAATGAATGAAAGCAAAAGAATAGTTATTGAAAAATTCAATAGTCAACATTATGTGTTTTTTAAAATCAAAATATAATATCTCTTGGTAGATAAAGATCAATGGTTTATTGTAACAGACACATCACCCACAAAATTTAAAACTAAAAGAATAGGAGAATATTGATAGGATAGTTATAATATCTATTAAGTTATGTTTGTTGGATTCAAGGCTACTAAATTTTTCAACTGAAAAGACTATGAATCTTATTTAGGATAAGATGGGCATGTTTTACTAGACCAATTTACTAGTAAAAAAACTATTCCTATGAAAGAAGGTGTATTTATTGTGATTTAAAGATTGTGAATCAGTTCTAGATAAATTGAATTCCTTCAGAACTATGTTAAGTTAGTTATTCTCAATGGATGATTAATAAAGGTGCATCACATTATTATGATCTTTTCCAAACACTTTAGACAATATAGTGCTGGTTGTCACTAATACTACATTATAAGTGAAATTGTAAGATGTACTCACAACACTGCTATTAAAGGAGATGAGGTATAAGTTTGTTGCAATATAATAGACAAAAAACACCTTTTATATGAAAGTTTTCTCTCAAGAGATAAGTATAATATTGGGGATAAGAGCTTTAGTTCTAGTTGTATATGTAAGACTCAACATAAAAACTTGAATAAGTGTTAGAACTTCAACATTTTAGTGCATTTCAAGAAGTACGATAGAGTGATAAAGTCAAACTCAATTTCCCATACATGTAATTAATGAATCTTGAGATGGATTCATTTTTAAATATGAATAATATGTTGGTGGTGATGTATTTATTGGATACAATTAACCTACAAGATCATGGGTAGAGTAAGAGAGAAGTTAAATTTTAGAGATGGGAGGATCATAAATCTCCTTGGTATTTTTCACATTACTTGCCTTGCAAGGAATATAATATTTGTGAGAAAAATAAATGATGGTATTGTCTAGGTCTCATTAAAAAAATATGGGTGAAATATATTACACAAATCCATGTTATCGGTGAGGGACATGTGCATAGGCAATCTGTTAATATTTGATACAAGTGCAATAAGAAACACATGTAACAAATCTAGTTTTTCCTGATGCTAAGGCTAAAATAGGAACTTATGCATTAATTTTAATGGAGAAGACAATGCTCTAAAATTATAAGTTGGGTCATATTGGTGAGAAAGGATTTTTCATGATGCAAACTAAAGGTATGACAAAATGGATGGATAATTTTCCCTTGGACTTTGACTATATGACAAGTAGAGACATGTGATATTCCCATCAAGTGTTGCATAGGTCAGGGTAATATTGTGTGTGATCCATAATGATGTGTTTGAATAGGTAAACATCCCATCATTAATTGCTAAATATTTATATTTAGAACCATGTAATAATTTTTAAAATAAATGTTTCAAATCATGCTCCATTAACCATCATCAGGATGAGAGAATACTATAAATCATTGGAAATTAATTCATTAACTATGTAAATATTATCTCTTTGATCCCATAATTAAAAATGTATGTCTTCCATGTGTCCTTCATAAATTATTTCTCTCACAAGACCTGTATACACTTTCTCCAAAATAAATATGAGATTCTCAAGAAATTAAGGGAGTTCAAAGCCCTTGTGGAGAACTAGATGGAGAAAAGGATAAAAGTATTACACACAGACAATGGGGGTTGAATATTTCACAAACAAGTTTGAGGAATTTTTCAAGCAATGTGGATTCGAAAAGCAAAAACAAAAACCCCATACACACCACAACATAATGGAGTTTCAAAGTGGATGAACATAATGTTGATGGACAAGGCCTAAAGTATGCTATTTGGTGTGCACTTGGAGCTAATTTTTTGGTCCAAAGTAATGACTATTGGTTTTTACCTAGGCAACATATCACCCACATAAACACTAGTTGAGAAGACTGTGCAAGAAACATGGATTGGTAAGAAGCCATTATTGTGAAACCTACAAAATATTTTATTTTGAAGCTTACTCTTTTATTCCAAAAGAAAAAGTAGATAAATTTGACTTTAAGCCTTTGAAGTGAATATTTATTAGATATGGGAATGGTTTCAAGGGGTACAAGCTTTGAAATTATAAGACAAAAAATGCAATCTATAGCTGAAATGTATTTTTCAGGGAGGTGAGCAAGGTTTATTCATAAGAAGAATAAAAAGAAGAAATAGAAAAGGTACATGTTTATGTTGATGCTAAAGACCCTATATCCGAGTATGATGTGATATATGAAGATTTGTGAGAGTCAAAATAAGAGGAAGATCCTACAAATTGTACCATGAGAAGATCATAAGGGGTGCACTAGATACTTGAAAGGTATAACCTACTAGATTTTCATTCTATGTTTATGTTATCTATGAATAATGGTGAAAATCCCAAGATGGTAAATGAAGGTTTTGAATTCTATGAGACCAAGTCTTAGAGGAAATCCACAAAGGAAGAACTTGATTCATTGTACAAGAATGAGACTCAAGACTTGGTAAATGTGTCTTCCAGATGAAAACCTATGGGATGCATGTGGGTTTTCAAGAAGAATCAAAATGTACAAGGGAAATTGGATAAATACAAGGCTTGCCTAGTAGCATAGGGATTATCATAGGTATGGGAAATTAAATTTGGTGATACCTTTTCTCCTTATATAAAATTGAATTCAATTAGATTTTTTTTAAGATATTACTACTACATTTGATCTTGAGATAGATCAAATGGATTTTAGGCCATAATTGCTACATGGAGAGATTGAAGATGAAATATACATGTTGTAGCCAAAAAGTTTCAAGGTGAAAGGAAAATATGACTTGGTATAAAAATTTAAAAAATTATTTTATGGATTGAAGTAATAACCAATGACATGGAATCCTAAGTTTTCCAACTATGTGGTTGGACTTGGATTTGTGGTTAGAAATCTAATCATTATGTTCACTAAACTGAAGAGGGTATGGTCAAACTTAGGATTGTTCTTAGTAAATAAAATCATTGCATTTAATGCAAGGATGAGGGTGATAAAATTTTCATAATAATTCTCTTTGTGGATGGCATGTTGATTAAAAAATAAGAGAATGATTAAGTAGGTGAAATCTCAATTGTTTGTGCAGTTTGACATGAAAGATCTTGGTGCTCACAAGTTCACTTTTTGAATGAAAATCAAATGGAATCATGAAAATAGGAAACTATGGTTAGACCAAAGGGAGTACCTTAATAAAATATTGGAAAGTTTAAAGATACATGATTTAAATCTTGTAGACACACCTTTTCTAGTTGTTAGAAAATATCTACTACACAAAGTCTCAAGACACAATAATAGTTAGGGAACATAGTTCAATTTACATATGTTATTGTAGTGGGAAGCCTAATGTACATAATGGTATACATAATACCTAAAATTATGCATGTAGTGGGAGTATTAATCATATTTATGTCCAATCCCTACAAGGAAAATTAGACAGTGGTGAAGAGGATCTTCATGTATCTATTTAAAACTTATGACTATGCAATTTTATATCTAGGTAATCCTTGTGTAATTAAGACATTTAATACATAGGTCTTATGTATTTTTATTTCATTTAAGATATTTATTTTTCATAGAGTTACTAGTGCATATGTGTTTAACTTGTTTGGTGGAGCTATAAGTTAGATGCGCAAATGGCAGTATAGTGTTATGATATCCACTATAACATTTGAGTATATCACAACTACCCATGTGTGAAAGGAAGTTATTTGGATTCAAAGGTTGTGATCCATGGTTGGGTTCACTCAAAAGGATATAAAGATATATTTTAATAGTTAAATCACATTTTATCTATAAAATGACCATGAGTATCATTCTTAGATGAAGCATATTGATGTGTGATATCATTTTGTAATAGAATTGGTGGAATAGATGAAGATACCATCAAAGAAGGTTGACAAAAATTAAAATATTTTATATTAATTGACTAATATGGTGAGTACTTATAAAATATCTTGGTGCATGATATAGATGGCCATGGTTGCCCAAATTTGCTAAAAAATAGATATGTTTTCCCTTATGAGAAGTGTTCAACAAGTGGGAGATTTTTGGGAAATGTTTCAACTTTGCATGGATCTATGCAAGGTTAGTGTCACACAAGTTCATTTTCAAAAACACTAGATAGGCAGGTTATTATGTAGGTTTGTTGTGTAATCACCATTGCATAATTTATTTTTTGCAAGTTAGTAGTTTTGTGTAGGCTTGCATGGAGACTATCTATGGAAATTGTGCAAGGTTATTAGCATGACTAAAATGATGTAGGGCTATGTACTAATTTTTCTGTTGTATCATTTCACTTTAGAAGGTTGTGAGGTGGTGCATAGTGGTGGATTGGTAGTAAGTTGTTATGAGGAGTTTTCAAACACTAACAAATAATGTACAAACCTGAGGCATACTAGACACTTGTTTGATTATATATTTTAGACTAAAGGTGTGACAAAAATGTCTTAGTGGCACTCTGAGATGGAATTATTGAGGATAATTACACAATGATACTTTTTTGTAATTGGTGACTATAAAATCCCCTGATACGTAGGCATTACAAAGCGAGGTGTAAAATATAGGCTAATTCTTCATAGGAAGAAGATGATGCTTGAAAAGCATGTGATAAAATAATATATGGTCTAGTGTATAGAGTGAATGTAATATTACATGGTTAAGTGTAAAGTTGTGGTGATACATAGTTCAATCTATTATAGATGTAAGTAGTTGCATGAATGATGAGTCCATGCAGTCAAGTGTATGAATTTTAATATACATTAAATATGTGTGAAGGGTACATAACCTTTCAACTTGTTGTAATATTATATGAAGGTTACTTTTTTTATTTTTTTACTTGAAAAGGTTTTCTTAGGTGAAAACTTGTGTATTATGTGTGCCTATTATTTCCTTGTATGTTTAAGATTGTTATAACATAGCTCTTCTCTATGTTATTTTTTCATGCATAGGCCATATCCCAAAAATTATACCCTCCCCTTATTATTGTTGAAGTGAAAACACCATCACATTTAATAAATGATGTAGCTTCTAGGCTAACACCTCTAAGGATAATCTAACAAATACCAAGGTATTCATGATTGAAATAGATGGGAAGACAATGGATCCTATCAAAGTAAAATGAGAAAACATACAATTCAACACCATGTTCAACATATATGGAAATATGCATTTGAGAAGGAAACCCATACATAATGATGTAAATTATTTATTCAAATTATGAAAATTAAAAAAAGTTCCTTTTGGTGTGTTGGTCACTCTAGTTGACCCACCCTAATGGAATCTATTGGATTAACTATTCTGAGAGGACAAAGGGAGGAAATAATCATGGGATGAATTTCCATTCATTAATTTTAGGACTCATGCTAGTTCAATCCAAGGACCAAGAATTTTAAACCTATTTTATTCAAAGAGAATGAACTATTACCACTAGAGGCTCAATGTCTATGAGTGTTCATGTTCATTTACTTGCTTGCTAATTATTTATCTATATCCTAGTACTTATTCAATTTAGTGAAACAATAATATCTACTTCACTATAATTCCTATCACAACCTAAACTAGGGAAGGACACCATCCAAAATATTAAAAATGAGAGAGAGGGTAGGGCATATAAGAGAGGGCATATTTGATCTAAATGAGTTTCTTGGTAATATAAAACTAAAAATAATGCCTGACCATAATTATACCACTATGTGATTGGTCTACCAATTACACAAACTTATAACCACTTAGTGGGAAAGCTTACAATAAAAGTCATGAAAGCCATTGATCTATTGAATTAATTACAAATATAGTGTATCTTGCATTCTATAGCTATTGCACACAATGAATGCAAAAAGTATAAAATAAAACATGAACAAATCTAAAAGACTGGTTATGATAGCTACTACACAACATAAATAAGATAATCATTTGTAAATAAACACATTAACAGTCCTAACATCAATTAACCAAATAAATCAAAAGATCGAGGACATTAAATTAATAAAACATAATTAAATATGTATTTAGCATTCTAAAAACATTATGTTACAATCAATATCCCCTAGCAGATAATGTAGGTACAATAGAGATGGAATGGTAGGTGAAATCCTGACACAATTCCTCCAGAGTTTAGACCTAAAAGGTGTCACCCCTTTACAATGGTAATGCAACCCATTATATAGGAAATTTGATCAGCTCATGGCCTTATCTTCTAGATCAGCCCACAAATGGGTAGTTATAAATATTCAATGATGATTTAAGATTCTAATAGATTTTCTAGCTTGACCATGATTTATGGTTTAAAGACCACACCTATTAAAGGCTAAAATTTGTCTTTTATGTTCATTATCTCTTCTTAGAATTTTACCATGTGCATTCCATGTGATGACTCATGCCATACTGACTACTTCATATTCAATTATGGGGGTTATTTATAAACTAATTCAAATATTGGAGGTAGAGTGTCATTGGGATTTTATTGGGACTACCATTTCACCATGCCCTACAAAGATGTACTACATTTAATTTAGAGGTTGATTAATTGAATGAGCTATCCCCATCTTGACTTAAGGATCTCTTAGATCAATTTACCCATTTAATATCTTAAAATATGTCACTTATAGGCCTTTTATTTGGTGAGGAACCAACTACACTTTGATCATGATTTTTAAACTTGACACACAATTATCTTGGGACTTTTGACAATTTTGATGACTGGATCAACCATCAATCTTAGTCCCCTCATCAACCTGACATCACCACTACCACATGGCCCTTTCTCATCTTATTTTTGCTTCTCCTTTTCTAGGCTTCATGGATTTTCTCATTAGGTCTTACTTTACCACTTGGAAGTCTATCGATATCCCTAAGGTCTACTCTATTATTTTCTCATTTAATCATCATAGCCACATGGATTTTCCTCAACATCCTAGGCTCTCCATACTTTCTTGAGGCCATATGGTCCTAGGATTCATAATTACATCACTCTATGCTCTCAAGTTCTCAATATGGCATTAAGTTTCATAGTCCTAGGCCCTTAGGGGCACTGAACTTTCCCACTGTCAGTTCACTCCTAGGCTATCGAGCCTCTAGGGTTTCACCAAGTGGCACAATATTGAGGGCTTGGGGGAATCGGGATTTACATATCTTGATAATTTTTTACTAGGTCAGGTCATCAAAATCATGTTTCATGGCATGATCTCAAGGCTTGGGGGATTTAAAAGGACTTAGTTATTTTTTTGAAAAGGGTTTGACTGTGGAGCTATTCATCGATGAGATTTGGATGTGTGGAAGGATGTGGGGGACCTCGAGAAGTTTTTAAAACCTGTGAGAAAACAAAAAAATTGATTGATTAAATATTTTGGGGGAAGCCAAGATTTTATAAGTGAATTTTATGTGAGAAGTAGTCAATTAATACATGAATCAAAACTAGTCATTCACATAAAATATATATATATATATAAGCCCAAAAGAATCATAAGTTAAAGTTTATATCAAAATTATTTAAAACAAAGGGGCAATAGAATTTATTCACAACTAAGTAGAGAGCATCATGATTATTGAATATTTAGTTAAGTCTCAAATGAAGCATTACAAATATTAAGCCATTTTACTATGAAAAACATAATCGTAAGTTATACTACCAAAAGGAATCCATAAAAAGGTCCCAAAAGCTAGATGAAGCTACCAAAAATATAGGTCTACATTTAAATGGATGAATATTGAAGCATTTATCATGGAATAAGACTTCATAGGATTAAAATAAGCTTGAAATTTAGAATTTGATGGTCATAGGTAAAATCTTAGACTAAATTGAGCAAAATGCAAAGGCATTAGAAATAGGGATGAACAATCATTTATAACTTAGCATCTAGCTAACTGCCAATCAGGGAAGGGTTCAAGAACATACATCAAATGAAATCTAAAGGGGCCCTATAGACCAAGTAAATTAATATTCAATTAATAAGAGAGAGGGTCCCTATTATAATCCTAAAAATGGGGCATGTTGGTGAAGGCAAAAATAATGGTGACTTACTATTAGTAGATACTTCTCAATTATTTGGAGAATTCATAATTTTTGGTTTCACATCCTAACATAAGTATTATCTGTAAGAAAAAATCATAAGAATGGGTACCAAACTCTACTTCAACACATGACATATTAAGTTACTTTATTTCCAAAGACCACTAGTGTGTGTGTTTTAAGTGATTAACCCATTTATAGTTCTACATTTACAAACAATCCTTTAGATCTGCTCAAATGATTAGAATTTTCGAGGGAGTAAGATTTAGTAATTTGGCTCAGGGGAAAATGGCATGGAAATTTCTCTAATACCAATTAGGCATCTATATCCCCAATAGAGATGCCTCTGATCTCCCTCAAGACCTCACTCCATTGCCAACCAGGTTGGAAAGCCCTTAATGGAGGTTTTCTATATCACCCTTTTGAGGATCTTAGGATCTCACATGTTATTTTCATTTCATTTTATTTTCTTTTCTTTTCTTTCCATTTTGAAATGGGGTTTTATATTCATTCCATTGAGGGTTTGGGACCAAGACATGGGTTTAGTAAAATTTAGAAGTTCCATTGATTAGTTGAGACAAATCATAAATGATAGTGGTTTATGCTTGATTTAAATTTTATGTTGAGTGCATTTGATGGATTTAAAAAAATAAATCAATATTTCTAAATCCATGTGCTCCATTAATAATCATAGGCCTAAAAAATTATGAAAAAGTAAAATAAATATAGAAGTTCAAGTAGAATGTTTAATCAAGATTTTAGTTAGGATCTAGAATGCATTTTATGTTATATTTACACAAATTGGCCCTTCATTTCATTAAGCATTATTTAAACAAGGGAACCTTCAAGGCAAAATGAGAGAGTTTAACCCAAAAAAACATGATGAGGATGAACCCAATGAGAAGCAAAATAAAACAAGGAAAAATAATAGAAAACAAACCTAAGTTAACAAGGGACATGAAGGAAAAGTAGGCAATGAAAATAGGAAAGCAAAAGAAGTTATTTTTAAGGATTTTTAAGTGAGAGCATGCCTGCAAATTAGTTAGACACCCAATTTCTCATGATTTGGAGAAGGGCCAAGGGCATAATTAATTTATTCTATGTTGTCCTCTAGGATAGAAAACATTATCCCATAAATATTTGTCAATATTCATTTCATATAATTAAAGCAAAATCAGATTATGTAATTTAACATTATGCTTACATGTAATTTGATGAAAGTATGAGGGATAGGGTGAATAAAATGCCTTATCCCAACCATATAAATGTGAAGAGGAGTGGTGTAGGAGCTAATATATATGTTGATTATTGGCTACCTTTGGAATGTAATAGAAGCTTTGGCAGAGTCCACTTCTTTGTCTTTATCATCGGAGAGGTATGAGAGTAGTTATTCCCATGTCAAAGACCTCCTAGATTTATCATCCATGGATAAAATATGTGGATATCTTGGTTGATTTAGATCATATTCATATTGCATCCCCCTGGTATGACTTCTTCATTCAAGCCATTATATTCTTGATCTTCCTTATTGAACATCTCTACTATTAAGAAGAATGGCTGGTTACCTTCAATTAGTTTGAATGTAAGGCTAAACTAGGAAGATAATGTATCAACTTCAATCTATTTTGAATCATTCTCCTCAAAAGAATAACTAATTATGCTTTGGATATCTTCTTATTAGTGCAAGTAGTCCAACTCATCTATGATTTTCTCACATTCATATTTATCCAATGATGAGAGGGAAGCTAAACTATTGCTACATAGCTTCTCACCATCTTGTATAAACCTTGAAAATATATGAGTAGGAGCATATGAGAAGGATGATTTGAATTCAAAATATGCATCTTATTCCACTTGTTTCTCCATCTCTTCGAATGGTTCTTGCTCTAGCTGAATGCAAGAGATATTAGGTTGTTCTCCTCTAAACTCAAAAAGATCTATCTATATCTAATCATAATGATCACTATCTTCAATTCTAGAATTAGAATATATATAATTATAAGTGTGAGATTCATCTACTTTAGGATTATTAAAATAACCCATGGTATTATAAAATTTTACTTGATAATCCTACCAATAAAAAATAAGGAATTATTTTACATGAGACTTGAGAATAGTTATTTTGGGACAAAAAGATCAATAGTTACTAATTCATGAATATTTGGATCTTTTGAGATAATAATATGCACTATTTGATCTCCTATGTTTTATTAAATCATATTTTGATTTTAACCTTATGAATGTAAGACCTCATCATTGCTATCCTTATTTGAAGTGCTTTCTAATTGTTCTTGCAACTTTAAGATTTCTTCCTTAATGTCTAGAATATGTTCCTCCATTGCACTTATGTCATAATTTGGAGGGGTATTAGGTTCAAGATTAGCTTAATCATACTAAACAAATTGATTTGAAATGATGATAGGGTTTTGATCATTCTAATCATTTTGTACAATATTCAACATAGAGGTTGGGTCTTCCATCTAGATTTGAAATTATAACAAAAAATTGATTTGCAAGATAATCATTGCTCATGATGGATTTAGGTGCCAAACTTAAAAAATAGTAATATACTTCCTCTTCTAGATTGAAGGGAAATAGTCTGTAGGTTATATCCTCATATTTTACATTTAAAATGCATATATTAGACATATAAGCAATAAGGTGTTTTTCAACAGTTCTATTGTGATTGCTTATAAATCTAGGAAGGAAGTCAAAGGGGTTATAGGAAAGTCAGCTAAATACCTAGAGTGTTTATGGTTGAATCACCAAGATGGCCATATCTCTAATGGTTCTATCTCTCTTTATGTTTTAACTTGTGAATAAAAATGAGCAAGAACCTAAATATGTACCTTATGATCCTTGTAG
Source organism: Torreya grandis (assembly GCA_037957365.1). Taxonomy (NCBI): domain Eukaryota; kingdom Viridiplantae; phylum Streptophyta; class Pinopsida; order Cupressales; family Taxaceae; genus Torreya; species Torreya grandis. Next base: position 5,852,150 of record JARHVA010000053.1, on the reverse strand, counting down.
TGGGGTCCAAATTCCTTTCAAATAGAAAATAATTAAAAGATAACTAACAAGCAAGAATGGTTAGTAAGATTAAATAAATGAAAAAACTATGACCCTCCTATCATCATAAAGGTTGGTTGCTCTAGTTGAACCACCCCAAAATTATTTATTGGATTAATTAATCTAAAAGGACAAAGAGAGGAAAAAATCATAAGATGAATGTCCCCTCATTAATTTTAAGACTAACACTAGTTCAATCCAAGGACCAAGCAATTTAACCTATTTTACTCAAAGAGCATGAATTTTTACCACTAGAGGATCAATGTCTATGAGAATTCATGTTCATTTACTTGTTTTCTAATTATTTATCTATATCCTACTACCTATTCTATTCAAATTATGAAATAATCATCTTTGCTTCATTGCAATTCCTATCACATCCTAAACTAGGGAAGGACATCATCCAAAAAATTTAAAAGGAGAGAGAGGGTAAGGTAGAAAAGAGAGTGAGTCTTTGATCTAAATGAGATTTTTGGTACTATATAATTGAAAATCATGCCTGACCAAGTTATACCACTATGTGTCTAGTCTAGCAATTGCACAAACTTATAGCCATTCAATGGGCAAGCTTCTAAGGAAAACCATGAAATTTATTGATCTATTGAATCAATTTTACATGTATCATATATTAAAATGTATAGCTATTTCACATAATGAATGTAATAAGTCTAAAATAAAGCATGAACAAATCCAAAAGATTGGTTATGATAATTGTTACATAACATAACTAAGACAATCACCTGTAAACAAACACATTAACAATCCTAGCACCAATTAACCATTTGGATCAAAAGACTGGAGACATTAAACAAAAAAAATGTAATAAAATGTGTATTAAACATTATAAAATCATTATGTCACAATCAATATTCCATGGAAGATAATCCAGGTAAAATAGAGAAGGAATGGTAGGTGTAATCTTGGCACAATTCCTCTAGAGTTTTGACTAAAAATGTATCACCTCTTTATAATGGAAATGCAACCCATTTATATAGGCAATTTGATTATCTCATTTCCTTTTCTTCCCATTCAACCCACTAATGGGAAGTTATAGAGATTCAATGATGATTTGAGATTCTAATAGACTTGTTAGCTTGACCATGATTTGTAGTTTAGAGACCACGCCTATTAAAGGCTAAAATTTGTCTTTTATGCTCATTGTATCTTATTATCCTTTTACCATGCCCATACCATGTGATGACTGATTCGATACTAACTATTTTATATTCAATTCTGGGGGTTATTCATAATCTGATTCAAATATTGGTGGTAGATTATCATTGGGATTTTCTTCGGACTACCATTCCACCATGCCCTTTATATACTTATGTATTTAATTTAAATTATAATTAAATTAATGTGACATCCCTAACCTTATTTTAGGGTATTTTAAATCAATTATTTCCTTTAATATCCTAAAATCTATTACTTATAGGCCTTTTAGTTGGTGAAGAACCAACTGCACTTTGACTTGGGTTTTCAAATTTGACACACAATCATCTTAGGACTTTGAACAATTTTGAAAAATTGATAGGTAGTAAATATTAGTTCCATAAAATTCTTGATGTTAGCACCCCACATGGTTCTTCCTCAACTTCTTGTTCCTTCTCCTTCACTAGGCTTCATGGCTTTGCCTATCGGGTCCCACTTTGCCACTTGGAAGTTTGTTGGCATCCCCAGGCTCTACTCTACTGTTTGCTCATGTCATCATCACAACCACATGGATTTTACTCATCTTCATAAGTTTTCCATGATTTATTGGGGCCACATGATCCTAAGATGAATACTTCCATTGCTTTGGGCTCCTAAGATGGCACCAAGTGGCACAATTTGGGGCCCTCGATGGCATAGAGCTTTTACACTACCAGTTCACTCCTAGGATGTTGGGCCTTTAGGGTAGTGATAAGTGGAACAATCTTAGGGGTTTGGGGGCACATGGATTTACATATCTTACTAACTTTTTGTTGGGTTGGGTCACTAAGATCATACTACATGGCACGATCTCAGAGCTCAAGGGCTTTAAAAAGATAGATTCATTTGTTGGAAAAGGATTGGACTAAGAAGATATTTTTCAATGATATTTAGATGTGTGGAAGGATATAGGGGCCTTGATAAGTTTTTAAAACCTAAAAAAAAACAAATCAACTAAGTAAAGATTTTGGAGTAAGTAAAACTTTGCCAAATGAATTTTATGCAAGAAATTATCAATTAATACATGAATTGAAACTAATCATTTGCATAAAATAAAGATTTAAGCCTAAAAATTTCATAGGTTAAGGTCTATAGTAAAATGATTTTAAAAAAATGTGCAATATACTTTATTCATACCAAGGCAGAGAGCATCATGATTATTGAATATTTAGCTAAGTCTCAAAAGAATCATTGTAAATATTAAGCCAATTTACTATGAAAAGCATAATCATGAATTATACTTCCAAAATGAAGCCATAAAAAGATCTCAAAAGAGATATGAACTTTTTGAAATCCTAAGTCCACATTCAAATGGGTGAATAATGAAGCATTTATCATGGAATAAGACTTCATAGGCTTAAAATAAACTTGTAAGTTAGACTTTGATGCTCATAGGTAAAATCTTAGATTTAATTGAGAAAAATGCAAAGAAATTAGAAATAGGTATGAACAATCACTTGTAGCTTATCATCTAGCTAACTACCAATCAGGGAAGGGTTCAAGCATAAACATCAAAATAACTCTAAAGGGGCCCTCTAGATCCAAGTAAATCAAGATTTAATTCAGAAGAAAGAGGGCCACTATTTTCAACATTAAAATGGGGTGTGTTGGTGAATAAAACAACATAGTGCATAATTTAGTGTTAATAACAAGTAACTTATAGAGAGAAAATAATGAAATAGTAAACAATCTAACTTACACATTTAGTGTAATAGGTAAGATAACTCAAAACAAAGATAGTGATGTGGCAAGTTGAGTAATAACATAAACTATAGTGAGTAAGGCAACATCTAAAAATTTATTTCTAATTCAAACAAGTAGTACACTAAAATTAAACAGGAAAACTTTTTTTAGAGTAGTGGGAAGAAGTAAAAGACTTCATGACCCTTTTTCACAGATTGTTCAAAATTTATTATTAGATTCCCATATAAAGATAAGGTTTCAGTTGAAGCAACATGACACTTGATTTATTTTTTTTGGCATGACAACACAAGGGACTCACCTAGTAAAAGAGATGTAGTAAAAATAAGAAAAAGCTAAAAAAACATGAACCACTTGTGAAACACTTCTTGGACATGACCAAAACACAATTCTATAAGAAGTTTCTTGAAAAAATAAATGGACAATTAGTGATTAGTTAATTATCATTTGAGACATGCAAACATTTTTACGAAAAAATAAACCAAATATGCACTACTTGTTGAAGGGTTTATGTTTAATTTTATTAAAAAAATTAATTTTTCCCATTGTATACATTTTAATTTACATAGGGATGAGAATATGCAAGAATATATGGTGGCTTTTCCACATAAAATGCCAAGAGAATTAATCCTATCTCTTTTATGTGAAATATCTAAGGGGATTTTTTTTTCACAAATAATGTTTAGATGGAATATGTAACTCTATTAGTAGTTCCTCACATTTGAACAATTACATACATGATTAAATTTCAAATGAATTTAGAAAATAACTAGTTGATTTTAATAAATACAATTCTTTGAAGTATGCTTTAAAGGATAGAAAAGAGTCATTAGGATGTGATTTGGTTATGACTTACATATCTATATCTGATTTCATGGTTAAATGCAATAATAATATTATTTACCAATATGCAAGACACACATGCCAAGCTTAATGGTTAGATGAGAAACTCAATATATGCAAGGATAGCTTCCCAGTTGGGACCATTGTTTTAGTTTTGGACTTTTAAAAAATCTACACACTACTACCAAAAAATGAGGTTCAATCCCAAAACTGTATTTCAATTCAGATTTCCATTTTCATGCATATTACATTTAGAGATTCACCTAATATCACATAGGATTTTAGAGATATTTTTAGGGAGTACCACTTTTACATCAATAATTACATATTACATTCTCTAGATTTTGTCTAGGGTTGTTTTGAGATGTTTTATGGAAATTTTAATGCAAGAGATATCATGTTCAATCAACTATATTTGGTCAGATAATTGTGCATGACAATTTAAGAATTATCAAATGTTTTACTAGATAAGAATTATGCATGTGAAGAGTGGGGTACAACATGAGGCAGGGCATGGCAAATGGGAACATGATGGTGTTGGTTCATGTGTAAAAAGCACCCTTGAAAAAGAGTAGATGAAATAGAAGAATGGAACTAATTTTATGGATGCTACATGTATTTTGGCTTGGTGTATTGAAACAATTTATCAATGGACCAAATCAAAATTCTCATGTGTGAATATTCTTCTAGTTATTAGAGGAATAAAACAAGGTAATGTATGAATATTGAAATATAGTAACTAGATCAAGTGATTTCCACTCATTTCGAATCTCAAATCCTAGTTCAAGGACTACCTATACTAGGGACATAACATGCTCTTATTTGGGCTATATGGAATTTGATTTGAATAAATTTAATTTAGAATAATGGGTTGAATAATGGTGTCTTAAGCCCCCCAAGGCCAATGGAGACAAGTCATTCATTACAACCATGAAGGGATCATGAAATGATATCATTGATTAAATTTGATCATATGTAACTAGGTATAATTTATTTATAACATAAATTTAAATTTACACATTAGTAATATTTTATTTTATCATACATGTACTTAAAAATTGATTACACTTTAAATGTAGGGCATGTTTTCACAATTATTGTGCCTAAAGATAATGTTGAGGGAAAAAAATACTATTTATCTCATTATGAAGAGGAAAAATAATAAATTAACCACAAAACTAATGGATGGGGAAGACCTAGTTTATCCCATTGGATCTATGGTAGTTACAATAAATTGGCTTTGAAGATACTTTCATAAAAAATTACAACAATAATTATTTAAAGACTTCGAACCACATAAGGAGATATTTCACTATTCATATCTAAAGTGATCTAGTTTATCTTAAGTGACACTATCAATAGAATGCAAGATAAGAATCCCAGGTACCAAAAAAAGTATAAAATGGTCCATTTATTTTTTTATATTCCATCCTAGATGTGACTATGAAGTATGTTTGTCGACTGGGTAGTTAGTTCAAAAGTTGCATGTCATATGAAGAAACTTTGGGTAATTTTTGTAACTTTCACATGCGACAGAAAAGGTGCCATAAATTTTTATTTTTTTATAATTAAACAAAAAAATAAGGAGGTATTTAGGTGAATTTATTTTTTATCTTTAGGATTTAACAGTTTATTCCAACTAGCAATAATTTGCATGGAAAAACATGTCATATTTAAGTGTTTTTTGGCTAAATAATTGTCTAGTATTTCTTAAGTGATGCGACTAGTAGAGTGTGGAATGAGAGTATAAAGGACCAAAGGAGATATAACTAGGTACATTTTGTGTTTATCTACCATATTTTACATCATTATGAATTTGGTTCATCGATTGAACACTTGGTTCAAAAGTTGCACATCCTACTGAGCATCATTGGATGATTTTTGCAAATTTCACATGGGACATAAAAGTGTCAAATTTTTTATTAGTTATGGTTATGTCATGAAATTAGGGAATTATTTAGGAAATTAAATTATTAAACTATAGTATTTAGCGATTCATCTCCACTCACCATGATTTTATTGGAAACACACGTTAAAGTTTGGTGTTTTTTTGCCTAAAATTTGTCTACTTTATCTTAAGGACATAATGAGTAGAGTGTAGGATAGGAGTCATGGGGACAAAAAAATAGAATACAAAGGCTGAATATATGTTTATATTCCATATTTGATGTGACTGAATATTTGGTTTTTCAATTAGGCTCTCAATTCAAAACTTTCACATCCTAATAAACAACTTTGGATGATTTTTACAAACTTCAAACGTGACAGGTAAAAATCCATAAAATTTTGCATTTTTATAGATACACCATGAAATCAAGGTGGAATTTAAATGAATCAATTTTTAAACCATAAGAATTCACCTTTCATTCCTACCCACTATGGTTTTATTAAAAACACACTTTAAAATTTAATATTTTTTGCCTAAAAAATATCTACTTTCTCTTAACATATGAGAAGAATAGGGTGTGGATTGGGAGTCCCATGGACCAATGGAGAGAATATGAAGGAAAATTTTGTGTTGATAAACTTTGTGCTTTTTTAAAAAGTTGTAAGTCCTAATGAGTAACATTGGAAAAATTTCACAACTTTCACATGCAAAAGAAAAACTATTGTCAATTTCCCCTTATTTTTTGTTACATTATGAAATAAAGATGGTTTTTAGGCAACTACCTTGTGAAAATGTAGGATTTCATTCAATTTTCCTACATCCATGTTTTTTTGGAAATGTGCATCAAATTTTGGCTTTTTTTCCTTAAAAAATTATAGTTTCTCTTAAGGGATGTGATTAGTAGAATGTGGGATAGGAGTATTTGGGATGAATAGGGAGAATAAGAAGGTTCATTTTGTGTTTATCCTCCATCTTAAATGTGACCATGAAGCTTTTTTTTTGATTGGGTGTTCGGTTCAAACATTTCTCATTCTACTAAGCAACTTTGGATAATTTTTACAACTTTCTTATGCAATAGAAAGAGTGTAATTGATTTTCACTCATTTTTAGTTACACCAAAAAATCAAGGTGGAATTTAGGTGACTCACTTATGCAACCATAATAATTCATGGTTTACTCCCACCCACCATGATTTTATTGGAAGGATGTGTCATAATTTGGTTATTTTTCTAAAAATTATCTAGTTTTTCTTAGGGGCTCGACCAATAGAGTGCAGGATGGGAGTCTCAAGAACCAATAGAGAGAATTAAAAGGTACGTTTTATGTTTATCTACAATAATATATGTAAATAAAAATTTGGATCATTAATTGGGATCTTGATTCAAAAGTTGCATGTTCTAGTGATGACTTTGGATGATTTTTTCAACTTCACATGTGATAAAAAGAAGTGTCTTCAATTTTCCCTCATTTTGTTTCTCATTTTTAATTTCTAGTTAAATAATAAATATGCACTTTAAATAATTTCATATAATATATAAGGTGAAATGAGAATGGGTTCTTGTTATTAGTTTCCAAAATACATTTCACAAATAGCTTTTCTAGCAACCTTCCACACAAAAGTACATTTTATTATGTATTTATGGGTATTCTGTATACCAAATGTGTAAATTTGTATAATGGATTTATGTACCCTATTATCACACACTGAAGGGCTTATCCCACCTGGATATTATCTCACATTTCACTAGGATTAAAACTATATTTGAAAAGAAGATCAAAGATGATCACTCAATTGAAAGGATTATTTAGGCTATGTAGTTATTATCGTTGCTTTAATAAAGGATTGTCTCACTTGGCAACCCCTCTCTCAAATGGAGGTTTTAATATTGATTGGATTTTATCTCATATCAATTAACTTATAAATGTGAGTCCACACAAAAACTCCAAATTGGGATGTTTGGTAAGGTACTTATATATATTTTTGATTTAGTGTAGCCTCTTTTAAGCTGAGGTTCTAAAGCTTGATTAGCATATGACATGAAATTTACCCATTTTTTGGATTTGAACTCAGGTTAGTTAACTCATAAATGTAATTCCACACCAAAATACTAAGCTAGGGTATTTGGTAAGACAATTATATATTTTTTAATTCATTGTAACCTCTCTCAAACAAATATTTGTAAGCTTGTTTGGCATAGAACATGCCATTTTGCCTTTGTTGGGATTTGAAATTAGACTACTTAACTTGTAAATGTAAGTCCAAAAAAAATCACCAAGCCGAGGTGCTTGGTAAGGCACTTATACAAAGATTTTGATTTATTGAAGCCTCCCTCAAGCAGAGGTTTTTAATCTTGCCTTGCATAGACCATGACATTTTTCTAGTTGTGGGATTTGAACTTGGACCAATTAACTTGTAAATGTATGTACACACCAAAACACCAAGTTAGGGTGCTTGGTAAGGGAATTATACAAATTTTTATTTATTTTAGCCTCTCTCGATTGAATTTTTTTAAGCTTGCTTGGTATGAAACATGTCATTTTCCCATTTGTGGGATTGAACCTAGATCAATTAACTTGTGAATGTAAGTGTACACCAAGTTGAGGCGCTTGGTAAGGCACATATAAATTTTATTGCTTTAATGTATCCTTTCTCAAGTAGAGTTTTTAAAGTTTGCTTTAGATGGAATGTGCCATTTTTACATTTATGGGATTTGAACTTAGATTGATGAATTAATTTGTAAATACAATTCCACACCAAAACACCACATTGGTGTGATTTATAAGGTACATAAACTTTCATACGAAAGAAAAAGATTAAAAAATATGATATTTGTGATTTAAATACATTCATACAATATAGAAGGTGAAATGTGAATGAGTTATTGCTACTAATTTCCAAGATACATGTCAAAAAGAGCTTCTTGAACAACCTTACATGAAAAAACACATTTTCATACATCTCTTATTTTTTGTGCATATTCATACATAGCTTAATAAAGTGTATATGATTTAAAATGGATATGTTTCTTGTGTTTTGAAGAACCATCAAGGCTTGTTGTTCCATAAATCCTTAGTTACAAGTCATTCTACATCAAACAACAAACAAAAAAAAAATATGTAATACAAGATTTACTTATTAAATAACCAAATCAAATGAGAGGGTTTGCAACATGCAATGAGTTTCAACTTATGTTTGATAGATATTTCCCATTTATATAAATTCATAAATGACTCTCCATGTTCAAGTTGTTTGTAGTATATGCCCTTACTATATAAGAATCATCAAATCCAAACTTTATGATGTAAAACCCATACTCAAATCACAACAATGATGTAAATAGAACATTCATATACTTACTTGGTTCTCCATCTGAATATGCTCTCTAATAACTAGATCTGATTCTTGATTTGCGCTCTTTATTTTTATTTAACTTTTGACCTTGAACTCTCCTTAAGTATACTTATCAATACACAATTAATATCTGATAGACTTTCCAACCTAATTTGAATCACCTTCCACACTAATGTTTCTTGTTCACCTGCATCCTCACTTTATTCTTCAAGTAGTCCTTGAGACTTGTCTATACCCTTCTTTGGTTAATTATCCCAAATCTCCAATAGTAATTTATAAAGACCTCCACCCACCACGAATGGACTCTCATAAGCATATTATACTAGAAACAACTCACTTTGATCATTTTTATACTCTCCAACACTCTTAACTCACCAAATGCTTATATAAGCCTACCATTCCTTATAGCCCTCAAAACATGTAAATATATTTGTGTAAAAAATTACAAATATGATCTTGGAAAACTAAACATAAATTTTATTACCCATTAAATCAATACAACTTCACACAAACTTGCATACCATAATTATTAATATAACCCTGTTAACTCATCAATTCTTCTCTCTTTTAGGTCTCTTTAGGCCTATTTAGCTCACCCAGTCTTGGATTCCATATCAAACCATACTTTACAAAATTTAAACCACATAAATATTTAAGATAACATTAAATAATTTAATATTACCAAGTTTTATTATTTTTGTATGATTAGAAGTCAACTTATATTAATTTCAAGATTGAAATATGAGTTCACAGTTATTTAGGACTGTACCAATCTAAGAGCATAAATAAATGATATTTTTAGGTTATAAGTTACTTAAAATGATTCCAAGACCCAAATTATGTCTTTCCCAACTTGATATACCTTCTCCAATTTTTTTTTAAGCCTTGACAATCTCAAAACACATCCAATAACCAAGTTTCTAGAATTTTGTGTGCACTTGCAAGATTGTGTATGATGGAATTGATATTAAGGTGACTTTGCTTTAGGTTATCACATTCCCAATGGATTTAATAAGGAAAAAAAAAATCTCACCAAGGATGCTCTTACCACTATATCCTCAACATCCAAAAACTTGAAAAATCTCCTCAACTCACATGTTCTCTTCTTTCTAGTTTGTGTGCATAACAAAGTACTCACAATCTTGTATTTACTATATATTTTGGCCTCAACCTAAAAGTTATAAACTATAATTCATTATTAATTATAAGAAGACACATTAATAAAATGAATACATACCAATAATCCCTATGACTTCAAGTACACTCACTCCAACATTCTTGTATTCACCTATGTTAACTACACACATAATTCTCAGAATAGGCAGGATTCTTTCTTTCATTATTTTCATCATTACATCATTACAATGATAGTAGAGAGATGTCATGGATTAAAAAAATCCTTAATTCAATTATACACTAGTTATTCTTGCATAGACAACCATTCATACATGAAAAATCTAACACTCCATTTGACTGTCACCTCATAGTTTCTAATACAAACCTTCAACTTAAAAAATGACTTCTCAAAGGCCTCAAAGGCACTCCAAATCATCTAAACAATGCAAACACATTCAACATACAATGTACATAAATTTTTCCACACTATACCACACATATATTTTTTATTTATCTCTTGATAATATTTACAAAAACATGCCTTTATGACACCATTGTTCTTCATGGACTACATTGGTTTTTCTTTGGCTTTCTCATGTTTCTTCTTTTATTCTCTTGTAATTCCAACCTCATACTCTCTATTGACATCCTAATACTCCAAAATTTCATCTAATTTTTTTTTAATCTTTCTATAACATTTTATTTGCATGAAAACTCTCTTGCCAAACTAAATTCCATGTAGGAGTGGTAGTTATAATGCATTATTTCTCAAATTTTCCCAACTTACCTTGTTTGTCATGATCTCCACATTGAGGAACCTTATTAACCACCTCATAGGACATACATAGACCTATTACCAACAAGATACAAACATTTTCAATCAGACTATACTTGTAAAATCATTCTAAGGATTATTTATAAATTTAAATATCAAATTCCCCCATTTTGGTGGGAAACACCATACATACAAATGCACTCACTTCAATGACTCTAAATATCCTATGGGATTATACATGACCCATTACAAACTCAAAATACCATAAATGGTCATATAATACACACTCATCCTGTTAGCACCTAGCTCTTTGAGATTCTCTTGCATCATACTCCCCAGGTGAGAGAAATCTAGACACTTGTTCATATGCACCTTCATTTGATATTCTCTTTTCTTCCTGGTCTCCCAATTTATGTTTCTTGGATCCTCTTCCTTGGTGACTTTACAAATCTCTATCTTCTCAGTGTCTCTTTCATGCTTTCCTCTATCAAAGACAATGCAAATCTATTGACCTCCATGTAACTCTTCCTTATACCTTGTTGTTGTCCTTTCTTATTCATATTCCTCCACCTTTATTTGATATTTCATGTACTTGTCCTACCAAATGAGATTATTGACTATTGCATCTTTCATATCTTTTTCTTGAGCTCTTTCAAGATCTTCCTTCTCCATGCGCTTCATCACCTTCATGAGAAAACTTCCCTGAACCAAGCCAATCAAATTAAAACCTATATAAAGTTGAGATTCTTGAGTCCCCTCAGTCGTCTCTTTCATCCATTCTTCTCCCTATATCTTACAATCAACTTATTTCTTACTTTTGTCCCTCTATCTTTCTTCTTGTTTTGGTAGCATACTCTCATGCTCTTGTTTACCTCTATCAAAGTTAACTCTACCTTATTTCTTCCATAGCTTACCTATACAATTTATCACCTGATGTCTTTTAATCTCTTTTGTTTTCCTCTATCATATGTCTAATTTATGGCCCAAAACTTCGTTATTCCACTTAGACTTTCACCTCTCCACACTTTCAAAATTATTATAACTAAACTTAAATGCATTTGGGCACCCCAATGGTGACCTATATCCTTTAAGAACAATAAAAACTCAATAATTACCTCTTCTTTATTCTCCACCTTAGTTGTAACCTTGTTTTCCTCTTCACATGCTTGGTTGTCTTCAAATTGTTTGTACATCTCATCACTCTTGATTGATTGTAACTCATCTTGTTTAACTTATTTTTTCACTTGTAACTCTTGGATACTCCTTTATTCATTTTCTTCTTTCATATTCAACTTCCTAGCATCCTCCTTCAATCTCTCTCTTACATTTGCAACCATTTCTTCATACCATGCATCTATCTCCTAATTTTTATCTTGTTTCCAACTCTCTAATCCATATTCTCCATTCTAAAAATGACAATTATTTTCATTAGTTTCACCTTCAAACATATACAAATTATTAGTTTTAAAATTTGGAGGCTCATATGTTTCTTTTGATGCTTCAAACATTAACATTCTTTATTCTTGTTGCCCTTCATCTTCTACCTTATCTTCTTCTTCCTCACTAATATCTGGTCCTTCCTTTAGATAGAAAATAGACCACTCTTCAACCTTATCCATGTTCATTTAATCTTTCCCAAGGTGTTGACCACCTTCTTCCTCATGCATATTAGGTTACTCTTTCATCCAAAACCTCTTCATCTCTCTCTTGAATTACTTACAAAGAAAATTCTTCTTCCTTATTTCTTTTCTCATAGATTTTCACTTTATCCTGTCAATAAGTAGTATTATAGGCCATTAAACCACCTTTATCTTCTTGACCCAACCATACCATTAGTTCTCTTGTTGTTGTATTTGCTCTATCATGAGCATCAACTTGTCTAACTTCCCTAGACTTTTCCTCAAATATATTATTTATTATTCCCACTCTAAATCTCTCTTGCTCTCATCATATTTCATCTTCTCTTTTGGAAAAATCTTCTTAATCATGCCCTTAATTCTTATCTTCTCATAATCCATCACCTCATTACAAGTCTTTTCAGATTACCTCTTTCTTCTTAGCACCTCACTTGGGTACTTTGTTGGTCTTCACTTGAGACCTTATTTTACTTTGTCCTCACTTGGGACTTCCTCTCTACTTGTCCTCACTTTGGAATTTTCTCTTGATTCTTCATGCACCCTAGTATCTTCTCACATCTAACATTCATAGTTCTTTCTTCTTAACCCCTCTCCTGGGCTCCACTAAACTCATTGGCCTAAAAGGCCTAAAACTTTTTCTAATTCTTATAATTACCAAAATAAAAGTTTCTCAATTCTTGTAAATACTTCACAAAATAGAAACACAAATCTTACCTTATGATCTCAACTCCTTTGCCCAAATATGATGACATGCTCTTATTTCTTGCTCTCAACTCTCTATCATGGACTTGCAAGTTGTTTGTATTATTCATGTAACATTATTTTTTTCTAAAAAACTTACTGACTTGATACCAAACTGATTCATAGCCCATACTAAAATTTAAAAAATGATGTAAATGGAACATTCATGTACTTACTTGGTTCCTCCATCTAGCTTTGGTCTCTAACTATTGGCTTTGATTCTTGATTTGTACTCTTTCTTTTTCTTTAACTTTTGAAATTGAACTCTCATTAAGTAAAATTGGAAATACACACTTCATTAATATATGATAGACTTTCCAACTCACTTTGAATCAAATTCCACACTATTGTTTCTGATTTACTTGCAACCTCACTTTTTTCTTCAAGTAGTCCTTGAGACTTGTGTACACCCTTCCTTGGTCAATTATCCCAAATCTCCAATAGAAATTTATAAAGACCTCCAATCACCATTAATGGCCTCTCATAATAATATTATACTAGAAACAACTCACTTTGATAAATTTTAGACTTTCCAACACTCTTAACTCACCAAATGCTCTTATAAGCCTACCATTCCTTGTAGTCCTCAAAGCATGCAAAGATCCTTTTGTAAAATGTTCCACAGCTGCTCCTGGAAAAATAAACATAAATTTTAATACCCACTAACTCCATACAGCTTCACACAAACTTTCATACTATAATTCTTATTGTAACCCTATTAACTCAATAATTCTTCTCTTTTAGGTCTCTTTAGGCCTATTTAGCTCACCTAGTCTTGGATTTCATACCAAACTATATTTTTCAAACTTGAAACCACATAAATATTGAAGATAACATTAAATAATTTCATATAACCAAGTTTAATTATCTTTTATAGTTAGAATTCAACTTATATTAATTTCAATATTGAAACCATAGTTTAGGGTTATTCAGGACTGTACCAATATGAGAGCATAGACAAAGGATATTTTTAGGTTATAAGTTAATTAAAATTCTTCCAAGACATTTATATGGTTTATTACAACTATATCTACCTTCTCCAACAATTATTTAAGCCTTGACAATCTCAAAACACACCCAACAACCAAGTTTCTAGCCTTTTATGCGCACTTGTAGGACTATGTATGACTGAATTCATCTTAAGGGGACTGTGAATTAGGTTATCACATTACTAATGGATTTAATAAGAATATATATATATATATATATATATATATATATATATATATATATATATATATATATATATATATATATATATATATATATATATATATCACCAATCATGCTATTACCACTATACAATTAACCTCTAAACACTTGAAAAATATCCTCAACTCACATGTTCTCTTTTATGTAGTCTGTGTGAAGAACATAATACTCACAATCTTGTCTATATGGTACATTTTGGCCTCAACCTTAAATTTTGAAACTATAATTCATTATTAATTATAGTAAGACACATTAATAAAATTAATAAATACCAATAATCCTCGTAACTTCAAGCTCCAACATTCTTATATTCACCTATGTCAATTACACACAAAATTCTCAAAACAGGTAGGATTCTTTCTTGCATTATTTTCATCCTTAAATCATTATAATGATAGTATAAAGATTTAATGGATTAAAAAAATACTTAATTAACTTATACAATGATTAATCTTGTATATACAACCATTCATACATGAAAAATCTAACACTCCATTTGACTATCACCTCACAGTTTCTAATATAAACCTGCAACTTAAACAAAAGACTTCTCAAAGGCCTCAAGGGCACTCCAAATCATCTAAAATATGAAAAAAAATTAAAATTAAAAATTTAATAATTTTATCCACACTATACCACACATATTTTTATTGATCTCTTGATAATATTTACAAAAACACTCCTTTATGACACCATTGTTCTTCATAGACTACATTAGTTTTTCTTTGGTTTTCTCATGTTTCTTCCTTTCTCCTCTTCTATTTAGAACCTCCTAATCTATATTGACATCATAATACTCAGCCATTTCATCTAATTTTTTTTTAAAAATCTTTCTATAACATTTTATTTGCATGAAAAATCTCTTCCCAAACTAACTTCAATGTAGAAGTGGTAGTTATAATGCATTCTTTCTCAATTTTTACCAGCTTACCTTTCTTGTCATGATATCCATGTTGAGTAACCTTATTGAACACCTTATATGACCTTCCTAGACCCATTACCAGCAATATACAACCATTTATAATCACACTAGATCTCTAAAACCATTCTAAGGCTTATTTACAAATTTAAATTTCAAATTTCCCCATTTTGGCAGGAAACACCATATAGGCTAATGCACTCACTTAAATGACTCTATATCTCCTAGGAGATCCTACATGACCCCTTACACACTCACAAAAACATAAATGGTCATCTAATACACACTCACCCTATTAACACCTAGCTCTTTGAGATGCTCTTGCATCACTTTAGCTGCCCTTTCATTGGCACAACCATGCTCTACAAATTTATTTATTTAATAATAGTTCTAAAAAAGAGAATGTACAACATATTTTTAAAAATTACAAAATAAATAAAACAAATATATATTTTTCATAATAACTCAATAATAATAATAAATAATATAGATAAATTCATTTTTAACCTTTAAAATTCAAAGACGTGGATCTCTAAGACCTAGGAACTCTTAGATCTAGAGAGGGGAGTTGAAGAAGAAAAAATAGGATTAGGAATATATAGTGTATGAATAGTTGGAGGAATGGCTAAGAGGGTTGACTTCCTGAACATAATAAAGTGAAAGAGGGTAAAGATCTACCTTCAGTGGAAGGCTTGCCTTTGGTGGAAGACTTGGAGGAGAATGATTTGCCTTCAACATAAGATTGGGTGGAGAAGGATCAATTCCATCTAGAATTATAGTTTTTGGGGAAAAATGTGTTAGTGCCCAAAATTGCACTAGAGCAATTGGGCCCTTGTCAATAAAATGGTCGAGTCCAAATTGGGTAAATATCAATGTTTTAGTCACTAGCCCCAGTCCTATCTCTATATATCCCTCTGGGAGGTCAAAGTTCATGTTCATAATTTACCAAGTATTTTGTATTGATTTTACTCAGTGAAAAAATTCTATCCCTTTGACACTTCAGGCCTTTTGGCATGAACACAATTCTTGATGGAAATAAATATTCAGGATTTTTATCTTAGACAAAATACTTAAAGACTTATTTTTGTCAGACATTTTATCCAATTTAAAAGCTCTAAAAAAAGTCCATACCTTGCCTTTTGATCTTAAACATTTTTGGATCATTTGTCTTAGACTTTTTATCCATGGCAAAAAGTCTGAAGGGCACTTTCCCTTCAGATGATTCACCCACAAAAAATGAGAAAAGGATTTGTAGGCTCATCTTGCCCTTGCAAAAGCTCCAAAAAAACTTTTCCTTCAGGCATTTTGCCTTCACACGATTATCAAAGGGCACCTTTTTAAGGGTCATTTTTCCTCTATAAAATGTCTGAAGGATTATTTACTTTAGGGACTTTTCCCTTGCAAAATTCGTGAAGGATGTCTACAAAAGGTTATAAGGGCACTTTCTAAAGATGAAGGACATTTTCAACAGTTTTGAAGGAATAGCATGGTTTGACCAAAGGTTTCATGGCAGTATGATTCATAGTGAGAAGATAGAAATATAGCCAAGCCTCCTTCTATGCATGAATTTTCTACCTTATGTTCAAAGAAGAGATTTTAGGGCCCTAGATGAAATTACCAAGTTGTAGCTTCAACATGTTTTGGTGACTGAGGTGAGGAGTTGCCCAATGAACCAAATAAAGGAGATGTGTCTATCTTAGGTGACTTCTATGAATATTTTCGAGGGCCAAGAGAATATTTCACTCTTCCACATATGAAGAAAGATAGTGCAAAGGTGAAAATTAGTCAAGGGCCCAAGCATACATTTAAGGTGGACACATGATAGGTCCTTGAGGTCTTTTAATTTTTGGGCCCTTTTTGAAGATTGCCCCACTTACCTTTTAATGGGTAAGGTGTAGAAAGTCTCCAGGGCCCGAATGCCTAAATGTGCTAAGAAATTGATGCCACATGGCATCTCCTTAGGGTATTTTAGATTTCGGTCCCTTTTTGAAATTTTCCTCACTTAATTTTTGGTGGGTAAGGTTCAAAAGGTCCCTGAAGATCTAAACACCTGCATTTTAAAGTTAAATGAAAACACATGGCATTCTTACATCTCATAAAGAGTTTGAGGCCTAAAAAGGTACCATGATGTATTTTCCACTTTTATATGTCCATGTGTTGTGAGGAGGATCACTTGGTATAAAAGAATCATTTTCACCTTCCCTCTCTTTTTTTGAAAGAAGCTCAAGTGATTAATGAAGGTAGTTGGCAAATAGCCATTGTGCTTCAAATCATTAATGACAACCCTAATTTCAAAATATAAAATAGTATAACTAAGACATTTACCTTAATTTACATTTACCCTTTGCATTTAGAGCTTTCATTTGTGTCTTTAATCTATTTGTGTGCCCTAGCTACGTGTAACATGAGAAAGTGATTATGATGAATTCTTCATGGATTTTTAGCTTTCATTTTGTGCAACCCTTTGGATTAATAGTAAGTGTCTTATTAGCTCCTTATTTTGTGTTCTTTAAGAGGATTTGTGAGTTATTTTTAGGGTTTATTGAGAGAAGCGTCTGTTTAGATTTAAAGTAGTGCACTAGAGAGCTAGGGAAAAATGGTAGCATCTTCGACCTCAACAAAAAGTAACATTATCTCAGTATTAGATGGGATTAAAGACATAAATGTCTAGGGGTTAGACTTTGAAGCCTTATTAAATGTTTTAAAATGTCTAGACCCCCTTCCAGTAGTTGATAACATGGGCATGAGTTACATCACCCCTGTGGCAACATTCCCCTTGGCTTCCCCATACCAAGAATTGGTTATTATGTATGCTAGGGTTTATCAACTAGACATCAAGACTATCATCGATGGTAGCCAGTCAGTTATTTGTTTTTTCACCCCAATGGCCCTTAGCATCATGCTTCAAATTCCTCCCTATCTTGAAAGCATTACACTCTCCCTATATGAATGCCAGGAGTACATAAATAAGAATGATAAGGCAATCTAGGACATTATTAACTCCTACTGGCTCGCCAAGATAAGACAAAAGGTCTCTAAGATGTCTAAAATTATGAAGCTAGTGGAATTTAATGAATTGATCTAATATGTCATCACCATGGCCACTAGGATTTATGGGGTACCCACCATCAAAAAATTTGAGCCATGGATGTTCTTGATCTTAATCTGCATGTTGGAAAGGCAGAAGAAGCTAGACTGGGCCACCATCCTTAGTGATAATCTACACAGGTAGATGATGCAGCTCTAGGATGCAATTATTTCAAAATAGGCATTCATAGGTACATTTTACATGTCCTCATATTTAATGTACATCCTAGTGCACAAAAAGACATTCCAAGGGC
Source organism: Torreya grandis (assembly GCA_037957365.1). Classification (NCBI taxonomy): domain Eukaryota; kingdom Viridiplantae; phylum Streptophyta; class Pinopsida; order Cupressales; family Taxaceae; genus Torreya; species Torreya grandis. Next base: position 5,833,395 of record JARHVA010000053.1, on the reverse strand, counting down.
TCACTAGGAACCCCAATGGAATGAGAATTTATGAGATATATCCATAAATTACTATGGATGGTTTCAAGAATAATTTATGCACGGTGTACATTTATTTATTCAACACTATGATGAGTGTCTTCTTTGCTTTGAGAAGCCTCAATAGAATTTCCAAGGTAGCTAAGGAGGTAATTAATAAATATGGTGCCTCTTATATTCAATTTAGGACATTCACCTACATCAAGATAAGTGATTACTCAGGGTGTCCGCATAAAGTGCCAAGGTACTTGGATGATAAGCTGGTAGTAATGGAGCTAAGTTAATATATGGTGCCTCTGTATGAGATGATAGCAACCAAAAAGATAAATAATCCCTTTAATTTTCTGGCTCAAATTGGATATTATTCATGTCCTTCTATTGCCAAGGTGAAGGGATTATAATAGGAGATGGGCCAATATACGATTAATAAGATGTCATCTAGGCCCAACTATGACATTTGATGGTTCATAAATATGGAAACCAATATGATCTTGCATCAATAACATTACAAAGATATCTGATCTGACTACACCATCGAGGAGGATGTCAAGAAATTAGATTATATGAGGTTGACGATGAAGGAGGTTATTATATACAATATCACTCCCATTTCCAAAGACATGGTGGATGACAAGATGACATTATCTTTAGTGTATAACACAACCAATATTAAATCCCAAGCCATATCATAGGTAGACTTAAATGTTTAATAAAATGATTCCATCCCCTAGAGAGCCTTTGAAATTATGAGGGGAATGTTTAGGTGGCTAAAGGAACATGGGGTTGACCTTGGTGCATATGGCATCACTGCCCTCCAAAAGCTCAAATAGGTTTGGGAGCTAAGAGGCTTTCTCCCAAAATACAATGATGATCCTACAACTACACCAATAGTAGTGAAAGGCAAGGGGAAGTGCAAGCTTGGCGATGTTGATTTCACCAATCTAGTTGATGTGGAGTTAATAAAAATAACATAGTCTAATGTTGGATTATCCTTCTCAAAGATAACAATCTTGGTAGAAAATTGGGATAAAATTATTATTGAAGAGGTTATATTGTCTAGTGCTACCCCCATATCCATTTTGGTAGAGGGATCCCTAACAATGCCAGCCATTCTAGCAGTTATCCCCACTACCAATCCAACTACAGTTCCACCTACTCTACCAACATAACAAGTAGCAATTGCCCCTCCCCTAAAGATATATTTAAGGAAGAGAGGAGGGGAATAAGAAGGAGAACAACCCAAACAAAAGATAATTAAAATGGATTTACAACCTACAAGTGGATTTCCTATGAAGAGGAAGGAGGTTGTGTTCAAGGACTTGCCTTCTAAAGAATTCCCTATGAAGAGAAAAGAAGACCAGTCCTCATATGCCCAGAAGTTAAGGGATATGAGTGAAAATTAATATTCATATGAGGGTAGGCCCATCATCAAGGTGATGAATAAGCAGTGTGCATTCACTCTTTTATAGGTCAAAATTAGGCAAGAAATCTAAGGGAGAGGCCCTAGACACCAGTGAAGGCCCTAGTGATGGGCTTATTTATAGAAGAGGGTCCCCCAGGGGTAGAGGGAAAAGTTAATGAGGAATACATTATAACCTCAAATAATCCTTTATATTTTGATGATGTATTATAGGTTGGAATTAAGGTGGCCATGCAAACTCAGGCCCCTCATAAAAAGGAAACCATATCATCAGAAATAAAGACATTCATTGATAATGTCATCACCCAAACACCAAGCTAAGGGGATTAGGGTAGAGCTGAAGAGTTGAATAAATCTGATGATAAAGCTGAAGTAGAGATAGAGTAAAACATTCAAGGCACCATCGATTATGAGGTGGTGGTTGAGGAAGAAGGCTTACAGGCAACTTCAAAGGTACCAAAAGATGTCCCTTCCCCTCCAAAGTGTTAGGTTTAACACTAGAGGAGAAGGTGAGTGCAGAAGAAGCCACATGGGGGAGTAAACCTACAAATAGGTAGCCCCACCCATATAAAAAAAAATAAGGAATTGATCTTTCCCATAAATATGTTGAGGAGGGTGCTTCAAGAAATGTTGCTTGAATTGAAGTACCATAAAGTCTTTTCCCTCACATCAGGGTCCATGACCCAACACATAATAAAGGTCCTAAGGACACAACTAGTGAAGAGTTACCTGAAGGTAGTAAGGACATCACCATAGCCTTGTCTATGCCTGAGGCCCAAGCAAATAAATAAGGTGAAGTGGCTATGCAACCTTCTATCTAGTTGGTATAATAGGGGAGTTCAATTGAAATGTTGTTTAAAGGGGTCTCATCAGCTCGAGTAATTTTTTGGAGTTTTAAAACAGATAGAGCCAAAGCTGGAAAAAGAACATGGAGTGGATAAAGGTGGTGAGGAGTAGGAAAGTGATGAATAAATTGAGAATTTTTTGTTAATCCCACAACCCACTCTTTTGGTACTCCCTAAATCAAGCAATCCAATGACACCACCTTTCAAAATATCATTGTCATCATCAATGTCCACCACTTCAATGGGATTCTAGACCAGCTACCTCCTTAAGGTTGAAGAATAGGTCAAGGAAAAAAGGGAAATTATGAAAAAAATAGGGGAGATCAACGTAATGAAGATCACTCAGGGACATAAGGCCAAGCCCCCTAAAAATGATAAAACACATTTCAAGATAAACTTCACCACTTCAGGAGAAAGGAATGTAGAGATATCCATCCTTCCACTGGATGCTTTGAAGAACGATGTTCCCCTCAAAAGTTACACTATCTATAGCTATAGTCTAGGGGACCTATCACAAAATGAGCTAAAACATAGCTCACAGGTCTTGGGTAACATGGTGGCACATAAAATGGATAAAGACAAAGCCACTATGGAAGAGTTGAAGGTGGTACTTAAAAAAGTTAGTGACTGAGCCTAAGGTAGTGACTCCAACAACTAGCATGGCTCCAGGTCCTCTCCATCTCACATTTGTAACATTTGACTCCAGTCAAATCAATGATTTGAAGACAAGATGATGAACAATAGAGGAATGGCAGCAAGACTTGGGCACTCAGTCATAAGAGATAATCCATTCAGCATTTAAATGCTTGAATAACATAGTGGACAATAAAAGGGAATGTGATGCATAGATGTTTTCCTATGAGACAGATACCAAGAAGTGGGAAGAATCTTGGTGGAAGATGGTTGAGATATATAATATGGGCATAGATACTTTTATTTTAGAGAAGATCATTGCCCCAAATAATCACAAAAGGCCCAAGGAATATCAACTGACAATCAAGCATCATCTAATGATGCTCAAAGACAACATCTTTGATCTAAAAGGAGAAGAGCAGTCTCTTAAGACTAAAACAAAGGGGATAGATGCTATGATAAGAAAGATGTTAAGCCTCGATGGTGCAAGTGATTTGGGGGAGGATGTAGTGTGCACTACTTTGAAGAACCTCATTGATGCATGATAAGATTCCTTTGATGTTAATAAGATAAAGCAATTGGTGTCACTTGAGAAATCTTGTGGCCATCTTAAAGAACTCATTGGATGAAAGATAACCATGCTTTAGAGGATTACTGCCTAGATTGAGGAGTATAGAGTCAAATCAAAATATCAAGCAGGCCCAAACCAAGGGAGTCTCTACCCCATGCTTGAAGAATATACCAAGTAAAAGAATAGGTTGGCAAAGTATTTCATTATTTAGATCAACTCTGGGACCTAGTAGGATATTTTAGTTTCTTCCAAGCTAGTGCCACTTCTCTTTTCTCTTCTCTCCCTTTTTTCTTATTTTTCTCATTTCCCATTGGGAAACTATTATACTCTACCTGTTAGTGGTACATCCCTTTTGAGGTAGTTTTTGTGTAATCATGTGCATAAGAAAGGGATGTTTTTTGTTTGTTATGCAATAAGACAAAGGTTTGTTTTGTCCCTTCTAGGATCTACCCCCATGTAGATAATTTAAAATATTATTCCAAGGTGGAGGATAAATTTTGCCATCATCATAGGAGTATGCACATAACCTGAGGAATCATGTTTTTTACAAGGTCTAACAGACTCTAGGCCCATGAAGGAATCTTCCAACTAGAGCATCTTTAGGGATATTCTAGGCTTATCTCAATTGTATAAGTAAAGGGGGTATGTCGCTTTATAAGGGTCGATTAAATTTTTGAGTCAAGAGCTATAGCCTTGAGGAATTTTCTCTATGTGATCCTTCTGGTGCCAAATTGGTTTCATCTGTAAAATCATTGGCAAGATTTAGGAGCATAATACATGTCTCCCTTGTCACAAAATTGTATTGCATAATGTTAGTATGTTATGTTGTTTAGAACACATTATATTCATTTCACATTCAACTGATAAATGAAATATCTTCATGGTTCCTATTCTCCTTCCATTTCTGAACCATAATGCTCTACTTTACTTGATTAGTAGATTGGTAATCTGATGTATTCATCTTTATGGTAGTCATTTAGAGGGTATATCTAGATTGTAGAATCCTTTTTGCTTTGAGATTTAGGAATAGGGTATTGATAGCCTTTTAAGGGTAGTCCTATGGTTGTGGATTCAATCATAAAGGGTTATTGAAGGGTGTCATCCATGCATGATTTTAGTTTCATTTATTTTAGATCTATAATACATTTGCTGGTAAAGGCAACATAACAACCTAGTTGAATTTTTTTTTGCTCATCTATTAATTCTCCACTTTAATCGCTATTAATTGATATTTTTTCCTACCCTATTTTACCCTACATATAATATATCCTCTACATATCTAAAGTGTTTTTTGCTTATGAGTGCATAAACATTGTATACTTAGCATATGTTTACATTTTGTGTGTTAAAGATCAACATTACAATCTCTTATTCAGCTCTCTGTTGTTGAAGATTATTTAGAATGGAAGTTGCAATCATGTCCATATTTGTCTTTAGTAGCTTCTATATAGCCTAGAAAATTTGCTCAATCTATGTGACAACCCTTGTCAGGTAGATTGAGTAAGTTTGGTTGCATTTTAGTCAGATCTATATTCCCTTGTGTCAACAATCCCCCATGAATATTGAAATGTAGAAATCCCTTCATGTGAGTGAAGCTACCGCTTAGGTCCTCTTACCTTGGTTCAAGGAGAGCCAAAAGTAGCAGGGAACTAACCATACCCTTTATAGGTTCCTCCCAATTATTTTCTATGTTTGGTCCAATAATAATGTCAAACCCTTCCCTGGTTACAATGACATATTAAGTAGGTTTTCCATCTTTTCTTACCACTCTCTTTAGGTGTGCAAGGCTGAGAAATAGAGGTATACAATTGGGAACCAATAGGATGAAGAAGTTGAAATATCTAGTGTGGAGGAGATTTCATATTCATTAATCTTGAATCTAATCCCTTGTGCCTAGGTGGTGGTAAAGGAACAAATTTTTTGGAATCTTGACCAATTAATCTAGGAGTTAACATTTTTTTGGACTAGGGCCCTAGTCTATTGAGAGTTTCCCATCACTCTAAATATGGGAAGGAGATTTTTATTTGGGATCCTAGAACTATTTTCTAGTCAAGCTCAGTTAGACTATTTTTTTTCATTCTAGTTACAAGCTAGGGGATTGGCATTCTATTTTTTATTCTTTACACCTTTGGTGAAAAGGGACAAAATAAGAGTTGCTCGATGGAAGTCTAGATTTAGTTCTTATTTGTATGGTCACACAAGTCTGCTTATCCATTGGGTCGCTAACTCATGAGCTTTAAAAGCCTACTTTGGTCAGCTATTAGCCTTTGTTCAAACCTAAATGCTTGGCCTGAGTTTGACTGAGTGCCCTTTGTTCTTTGATTAAAAATGCTAGACCCAAGAAGATGAATAGGTTAAGTGGGAAAATGGGACATAGATCCATTTTTTTGGACTGTGGCCATTATCTTTGGAAGGTCTTGAGTCTAAATGTGAACACAAATTTCTAGAAGAGTGTTTTTTATTTTCAATAGCATGGCTCTCATTAGATCTATGCAATTGGATGGTGGAAGTGCCTGAAGAAACTCCCTTTTATTGTTCATAACTTAGTAAGTATTTTTTTAGGATTTTTACTAGGAAAATATCTATGGTTCCATCATTAAAGTGGAGTTTTAGATATGCTCAGGGTTGGTTTATGTTTAGTCTAGATTTAGCTAAGCAAGTCCACTTTGCCAGACTCTTAAATCTAGTTATTGACATTACTAGTGTTGGTGATTGCTTCTATGGGGTAGCAAGAAGTTTCATTCCCACTATTTAGTACTAAAATTCTACATCATTCATTTTTTTATGTTTCTCTTTTAGAAATAGGAAAGAAGGGATCGAGTTTATTTATGAAGGAAGTTTATTTTCATTTTTGGTTCTTCACAATTTTGAAAAGATTGATTCTATTTTGTGCTTAATCAGGATGGAATTTGTGATTGTTGTGGAGGGAGATAACAATTAGTCCTTAAGGGGAATTTGGATCCCCATTAATGTGAACCTTTTTATTTAGTGGTATAGTATTAATTAGATAATTTAGAAGTGGTTGGAAGGTCTATACCCCATAATTGATGTGATTATTGGTCATGGCTTTTTGATTTTGATCTTCGATAGAGTGATAAGTTTTTCCTCTAGTAGTAATCTAATTAACTGTAGCTTCATTACTTACCTCACTAAGATTCAAACCTAAATTCTTAGATGATGTGGGTACCTTGGGGGATCTTGATTGATTCATTGGCCAAGAGGATTACTGATCAATCATGCCAGTTAGTGTCTTTTCTAGCCATTGTTCATGGAAAGTGAAGCAATCACTTTATTGGTTTTTTGATCATTTGGTTTTTTGGGATGCATAATATCAATCCATTAGGTAGTCTCCAAATGGAATCTAATTTTAATTATAAGTCTTTGACAACATATGTCTTATTTTTTTTCAAATTTTGAACTTGACCACCTTTTTTAGGTATGCTTGTACCTTCTAGCTATTGTCTTCTTTATGTATTTATTGGTAGGCTTGATTTGGTTTGTCCATCGACTAAGGTGAAACTGTTACTTTTTAAATTTAAATGGTTGCTTATGGATGGAATACTTTGTTACCATTTTTTATTTCCTTGGCATGGTTTGATCGTGATAGATCTTATGGGGGCTTCGGGTTGTGTAGAGAACCCATAGGGGGCTAGTTTTTGGTCTAACTAAAATAGGCTCCAATAAAGACTTGGGCCTTATGATTCGTCAATATAGGATGGTTGTCATCCCATTTAAAAATAATGGTTATTTTCTTAATATTGGGTCCTAAAGGGGACTTTACAAGGTTCCTTTCTTTTCATTTGGCTTTGGAGTGGAGACCTGGACCTCTTTTTATGTCCAATTTGGTTCTTGTTCTAATAATAATTGATTCACTAGTCCCTTGGGGACCCTGATGGTATCTTGAGACCTAGGCCTCATTATAGCTCAGGTTCATTTTTAGTCCAGCCAAAACCAACTAGTTGTCACACCAGTCAAATGTAGTATTTGCTCTTCCTTTACTGGTTCCCAATCCAATCAAAATCAATGGTTACTTCTTTAGGCTAGGTCTCATTGTACTCCTAGTCAAAATTTTCCATCCAAGAGGAGACCCGGTCCTCTTATAGTATATTTTGTTGGGTTCCTTTTTATTATCCTTGTCAATTATTTTTGACTAAGGGGAGACACGAGTCTCTTGATATGTTCAAGGTTGGTATCCACATTGGTTATCAAATGTGGGGTTACCTTAATCCAAAAAATAAATAATATATACATATAAATAAAAATTATATATACATAAATTATAATGTTGCATAGACATATAAAGAGTAATTATAGAGATGTAATGTATCTAAAATATGTGATATAGACTAAAAAAATGGTCCATAAAGGCATTAAAAATGGGTTGTATAGGCATAAAATTTTTATTTCACCTATCCCTAGCACTTAAATTATATCTTTTGTTTCTTAGTGTTTCTAACTTTTTTTTTGCTTTTCTACATTTAAAAGATGAAAGAAACTATGATAATGGTCAAGGGTTTGTATGTACCCGAATGAAGTTTGCACATTGTATCTAGATGACTGAAGGAGCTCCTCTTTGGCTATGGAGGACGACACCTATAGAAGAAAGAGACTCAAACATCGAGATTGTTAGATAGATGTAAGGTGGACTACCAAGCAAAAACTCAGTCCCAGAAGTGCAAAGACTTCCTTGAGGGATGACAGTCCACTAGTTGATAAAATAATGTCAGATAAAGATAAATAATGAAAGACTAAGCAAAAAAAATAGAGACAATGCATACCTATATTTTGTTGTTGGTCTTTCATAGTCGTCGATGTCGATTAGTCTGTCGTCGTCAATTGGTTAAAGTTGCCAATGCCGATTAGTCTACCATCATCAGTTTTTCAGCATGCTAATGTTGGTTATGTTGACGACATCGGTAGGGGTAATGGTATTTTGGAAGGGTCTCAGGTTGTGTCTTTAGTCAGTAGAGTGGTTTGTGGTAGTCAGAGAGTCTGTGTAGGGATGCAGGATAGTAGATAAGGTCTTAGGAAGGACAAGGTAGGGAGATAGGTTGTTAGAAAAGGGGTAAGGGTATGAAGAAGGCTTTTCAACCTCTTTGAGAAGAAAGTCAGGTCTGGTCTAGTTGATAGCTGGGTCTGGTTGATAATATGGCTTAGAAGTAGTAACTAGAGAACCAATTACTAATACATTCTAAATAATAAAATAAAAGAAGAGTACTTAGCTCTTGCTTGCTGATGAAGGAGTGTAGAAGACTTGTTGCTAATGTGGCTGATGTGGAAGACTTCCTGCAATGTTTTTAACCCAAAGTCTTGCAAAGTGCCTATAGCTTGTGATGCTTGGTGCGCGTCTGAGAGAGAGAGAGAGAGAGAAAGGTCGAATATCGAGAGCAAGAGATTTGGCATTCAGGTCTGTGATTAGCATCTTAGTGCTATGATTTTAGCATCTCAAGGGGAAGAGAATTTGCCTTTGAGTTGTTTTAAGTGACTGACATCAGCGATCCTACTGGTGTCGATTGACTGGTAACCGACATCGGCAGCTAGAAGATGGGAAAAAGGCTATTTTTAGCCTTCTACCTGTTCCTCCATCTGCCGAGTTTAATGGTCATTGGAAAATGGTCGAAGGTGGGTTTAATAGGCATGGGGATTAGTGGGAGAGTTGGAATGATTAGTCATAGGGTAATGAATGAGGGTATCCAAGGGTGAGGAATCCAAGGGTGAGGTGTCAAGGGTGATGTGTCATGGGTGAAGTGTCAAGGGAGGTGTTATTAATTTAAAATAAGTTATTATTTTAAATTAATAAGTGTGTGGGTTAGGAATGTGTTAGAAGTGGACCAAGGGGACCAAGGGGGGGAGTCGACTAAGGAGTAGACACAATTTTGGTGTCTACATTTGCCCCTTTTTGTCTTGTTGGTTGTTCTGGATGAACTGCAAGACAAAAATAGGAGTAAGTTGCCCCAGGTATGGGATGAGGTCTTTTTTGCCTTGTTGGTTTTTTTGGTGAACTACAAGACAAAAATAAGTGTAGGCTACCCCAATTATGGGATGAGGTATTCCCCCTCAAAGCGGGAGTTGAGGGAAGGAAACCTGAAATTGCGTGCCAATTTGATAGATAGTGGATGGATATGGTGAAGTTTGAGTGTGAACGCTGCAATAGTTGAGATTGTGTGCATACCACTTCACATGATGGTCAGGTCAAATTGTCGCAAGTCAAGGGTCGAGGAGTGCTAAAATTGAAATAACCGGTCACCAACATTTAGTTGTAGCTGATTGGGTTATTTGATCCAAGCTATAGCTCCAATGGTCGGTGTGTTCCAAGTATCTTGGGCTCAGGAAGTGCTCCTAGAAAACATGAAAATGTTACAAGTAGTGGGGATCAACTTGCTCGCGATCCAATACTTGTGAGGGTCGTAATGTGGGTTGTGAACAATTTGGCTAACTATTCGTGAAGTAGCCTACATACAATCAAAACAACTAAGGCAAAGTTATCTCAAAAATGGTCATGGTCTGAGGAGATAGTCATGATCTCCAAGGTTGTTGGTCGAGTCGAGTTGGGATAGATAGTCCATTAGATGGACGGATGAAGGAATGGCTGAGCTAACCTCAGAAAATGTCATGTCAACTGAGTGCTGCCTACATAGCCCCTATTTGGAGGGCCTCAGGCCAATGTAGTTCTCCCTAAAAGGGAGGAAGAGGGTCGGTTGTGGATGGAGTCAGACGAGGTTAAGTCATGGTTAAAGTTAAATGGTTTGTCCATCAAGTAGATGAACAAATGGATGTGGCTGGGCTAACCCCAAAAGACGTCATGTCATCTGAGTGCTGTCTACATAGCCCCTGTGTGAAGGGCCTCAGGCCAATGTAGTTCAAACTAGGAGTCAAAGTGGTTGATGATTGGTTTGGACTAGGTTAAGTCATGGTCAAAGGTAATATGGTTTGTCCATCAGATAGATGAATAAACGGATGTGGCCGAGCTAACCCTAGAAGACATCATGTCATCTGAGTGCTGCCTACATAGCCCTTGTTGGAAGGGCCTTAGACCAATGTAGTTCAGACTAAGAGGCAAAATGGTTGATGATTGGTTTGGTCAGGTTAAGTCATGGTTAAGAGTGAAAGGGTTTGTCCATTGAGTAGATGAACAAATGGATGTGGCAGAGCTAACCCCAAAAGACGTCATGTCATCTGAGTGCTGCCTACATAGCCCTTGTTGGAAGGGCCTCAAACCAATGTAGTTTAGGCTCTGGTTGATAGGTTGGTTTGGTCAGGTTATAAATGATGAGGGTATGATGATGTTACAGCCTTTTCCATATTATGTGATGGTGTATTCTATAACATCGGTGATGTGGTCTTTCATCCCTAGCAATTTTCCATATTAGTGATGGATGGATGCTAAAAATGAAATGAGTATTTTTATGCTTCAGCAAGTAATGGTTTATTCTTGACAAAAATTGTGTGGTCGATAGTTTCCATGTGTATTGTTGTCCATAGAAACTATGTGAAATGGACTATGTCATGTTGGTGGTCTGAAAAAGGTTTGGTTGGCTTGGTTTGGTTGGCAAATGATTTGTTGTATGTGATGAAGATGCAAGAAGTGAAAGGCGCATTGCTATTTCATTGACAAGGACCATAATGATAGCATAGGTAGGGGTTTTTTAGAAACAAAAGCCCTGTTCATGCATTACGTCATTGACCGTTGGTTGTGTTAGAGAAGTAATCAAATCACTTTGACATTAAAATGAGCTCGAAATCCCTTGAGTAGGTGATGTGATATGTTAGGATAGGGTAACCCTTTTTAGTAGGGATAACTTTGCCCCTTTTTATAGGAGACCCTGAGAATGACTATAAGTCAAGTCGATGACCTTTTTTTTTTTTTTGGTAGACTGATCAATGCAGGAAGTCTACATGGGGATGTTATTTTGTTTTGTGGTCATTTGTGAAGCTGATCGATGCGGGAAGCTTTTGAGAGAGTGTTGTTTGTAGCAAGATTTTTAGGCATAGCCATCCTTCGAGGGAGTGGTCTATATTTTTGCTTTATATGTTTTTGAGGGCTTGGAATAGCTATCCTTCAAGGGAGCAGACTATTAGCTACAACAAATGATGATGCAGCTGTCCTTTGAGGGAGTAGTCTACATTTAGAGTTTATGACCTTTTGATATTTTGACATCCCAATTTATTTTTGACAAGATTGATAGTCATGGACAAGACTATAGAAGTTTAAGGGCTCCCTTTTATTAGGACAAAGCATCCATATTTTATAAAAGGGTCGCATAGTGTTTGTGTAGGAGAACAGGGTTAAAAGGAATGAGGATTAAAATGGCAGAGATTACTCAAGGGACAAGGTCAAGTTAAATATCAAGTGAATGAGTACTTGATTAACAGTAGAATGGTCACAAATGTAAGGCATTAAGGGGCTCAAGTTTTGGTCAGCCTTCAAGAGAAGACAAATGATAAGTCCCTGATCCATACTTGTGCATTATGATGTAAGGTCTGAGCCAATTAAGAGCAAACTTACCTCATTTACTTCTTTCCATATTGGTCACGTGTTGGTTGATGTTGGACATGAAGTTGGTTGATATGTTGTTGGCATGTTTGGTTGGATGATGTTTGGTCATTGTTTGGTTGGTTGATGTTTGGTCGATGTTTGGTCAAGGTTCGGTCGAGGCTTGGTCAATGCTTGGTCGAGGCTTGGTTGATGCTTGGTCGAGGCTTGGGCGATGCTTGGTTGAGGCTTGGTCGAGGCTTGGTCGATTCTTGGTCGGTTGATGTTTGGTCGAGGCTTGGTCGAGGCTTGGTCGATACTTGGTCGATGCTTGGTCGAGGCTTGGTCGATGCTTGGTTAATTGATGTTTGGTCGAGGCTTGGTCGATGCTTGGTTGGTTGATGTTTGGTTGAGGTCGTGATAGTCAGGATAGAGTCAAATTCCCCCAGTTATTTGTGATAGGGACAAGGTTTGGCACCCATTGTGGATAATCAATGGGTCAGATAAAGGAGACAGAGAGAAGACATTGAAGCTCCTCTTTGACAAGGAGTGCAATGTGAAGATGCATCTTGTGAAGCTTTTGCCTGATAGGCTTAGTTTAAGAGGGTGAGATCCTGATCTTCCAGGTTGGAGTTTGGAATCTCAGAATTAGGGACAGTGATGGAGGCAATGGTTGGTAATGTTTTGATTAAAGAAGCTAGTGGTTGGGAGTCTCTAGGTCAGACCTCCACTGCCTATAAGGCTTTGATTAAGGCTTGTCAATGTTGTGGAGAGCTTTGAATGAGGTCATACAAAGATGTCTTCACAGAGGTTGGGTGAAGTTGTTTCACCATGGGGTCATGAAGTGGCTGCAAAGATGTTTGTTGAGATGTGCCCAAGATTAAAATCTTGAGTTGTGTTGGTTGAGGAGGTTTGATGAATGGATATGTTTGGGGGAGAGAAACCTTCTCTTTCCCTTTATCCTTCATGGTTTGTGACTTGTTGGCCACATTGATAGTGTTGATTTTGAACAAAGGGGTTGAAGGTGATAGAGGAACCATAGTCTTGCGTTGAGATCCTGATTTAGGTGATGAGGTTTGAGAGGCATGGGATGGTGTCGATGGTTTGTTGAAAGGGTGGTCAAGAGGATCCTTAATGAAAGGGGTGTCATTTTTGGTGTGTTTATGAATGACAGCTTTAAGAGCACAACAACACTCAATGTCATGTCCAAGTGTGTGATGATACACACAAAATTTAGTGTCATCAAACTAAGATGGTTTTGATCCAAGAGTTGATGAGTGTGAAGGTGAAGAGGTTTGGGAGACATTAGACGGTGTTGGAGATTTGTTGATAGTATCCTCAACAAGAGGGGTGTCTTTTTCCAAGTGATGGTGAATAACAACCTTGAGGGCACAATAATTTTTAGTGTCATGCCCAGGTGAGCAATGATATAGGCAGATTTTAGTGTCATTGAACCAAGACGGTTTTGGTCCGAGAGGTTGAAATGGTTTAAGAGGTGGGAGACTGATGCTAGAAGAATGTAACAACTGATGTAATAGTAAAGCATAGGACCCCAATAATGGGTCTGTGCATTTTTTTGCAGTAAAAGTTGACAGCTTCTATTTAAAAGCTATTGAAGGAGTGTTATGTACCATCTTTTTGTTTGGCGGTGTGGCCAAATGCGTAGATGACACTTTCATGGGAGGAGGCATTGGATGTTTTGAAGGAGGTATGTTTTTGTTAGGTGTTGGTCATAATGGAGGTGATTTGTTTTCATTGGGTGTCGAAGTAGGAAGGACTCCTATTAAGGTGGATGGGTGTGGGCCCAAAATAGAGGGCAATGGTGATGGTGGGAGAAAATTTCTCTGATGTGGTTTAATAGCCTTCTTTGGTTGGGTGCGAGGACTACTATTGTGGGGGGTAAGGTTCAAGTCTGCCCTCACCGAATCTTCTTCGACCGAAGTAGGTGAGGTGGCTAGTTTCTCTCTCGGTGGAGAAGGGATTGGAGGTGGCTCTTCGAGAGGGCAAAGCGTAGGGATGGTCATGGCTTCTATGTGTAGTCGAGGTGCGGTAAAAGTATGATCCCCCATTGATGATAGGAAGGATGAGGGCAAGGCTAGTGGTGTTGATATGGTCAAAGTATCCTCCAATATAAGAGAGGTCGATGGAGAACTAATAGGAGAAGAAGGTTCATCTACCTGTGGAGGAGAAATGGGAGAAGGATCTTCTACTTGTAAAAGACCAATGGGTGGGCTAACCTCTTCAGACTATGAGAGAGGTTGGTTAGGCATAAGAGGCGAGACCATGTTGACTGTGCATATATTATGCTCTTGGAGGTCATCGACCATGGTCTGAGTGTTATTTTGACTAGGGGGATGGTTAGGGAAAGGTTGTCTAAAGATGTCTATGTTTTGGTTGGGTGGCGCGTTTGGGTTATCCAAGACAAGATCACCTTTATCTATCATGTATTGGACAATGTTTTTGAAGGTCTTGTAGTTGTTTATGTCATGGCCTTTGACACAGTGATAATGACAAAAGTCGTTTTCCCTGTACCATGCAGGGATGGCTTTTGAGGGGTCGAATTGAGGTGGTCAAATTTGAGGGAGATTGAGGACCCCCTGCTTGATGAGTTTATCCAACAAAGACGCATATGATTCTCCTAGTGGAGTTTATTGACATTGTATGTATCTTTGTTAGAACTATTTTGTGATGCTTTGAGATGTGGAAGGTTCGGATTGGTTGGTTGTTGTCGAAGATGATGGTCTAAGGACCACAACATTTTCCGATCCTTTGGACTTGATGTTGGAAGAAGGTTGGGAAGAAGGGTCATTTGATTTTGTGCTAGGGTTTTTACTACGCAATTTGACTTTGTCCTCTTCGACCGTACTGAGTTCAAGCTTCCTAGCCATGGTGAAAGCTTTGTCAAATGTGCGGAATGTTTGGACCTGCAAGGTAGAGGAAATATGTTTGGCACACACTTGGGAAAAGAGCTCAATGAGCTTGGGTTGAGGTAAAGAAAAGGAGAGTTGGTTGATTAAACCTCTCCAACGGGAAATAAAATTAGCTATGGATTCATCATCAAATTGTCTGATAGAATATAGGTCCGTGATGGAGACCTTTTTGGTGATGTTGATCAAAAAGTGGTCAAGGAAAAGTTGAGCCAGTTGGGTGAATGTAAAAAGAGAGTGACTGGTAATAGAACTATACCAATCGAGGGCAACACCAGAAAATGACATGGGAAATGTGCATAGCAATAATGCATCATCATATGTTATAAGGTAACAAGCATGTCTAAACGCTCGTAGATGTTGTGGGTCTTCTTTACTCTGGAAACGAGTAAACTTGGGAAGTTCCCACTAACTGGGATAAGGTCGAATTGGGACTGAAGGATGAATAGGTTCATTGCAAATTTGTTCATATGAGAGAACATTTCTTGAACCAGAAATGGATGTCTCAAGATTAGACATCTTGTCCATCAACATCTTGATTAGATCGGTTGGTGGATTTGTAGGTGGGGCGCCCCTTAGGTTGTAAGGTGCTTGGAAGGTGCTAGAAAGGGCATATGACGTAGTTGGTTGTGCCTGTATAGGCACAACATATTGGTAACTAGTCATAGGGACTGAGGTTGAAGTCAAGGGTGGTTGTGTCATAAAGTTAGAAGGCACAACTTGACTAGGTGCCACCAAAGGTGGTTGAGTGGCAGCAACACTAGCAAAAGGATGAGTAGCCACCCTTGTGTTGATGGGTGCAAGAGTAGGTGGGATGGAGACAACTAGGTTTTGAAATGGTGTAGAACTTTGTTGAATATTTTGTGGTTGAGGGGGTACAGAAACCCCAATGGAGGTAGGTCTAGAAATAGAAGTAGAAGCCACGCTTTGAAGATTAGTCATGGTCAGGTTATTAGTTGAGGCGATGGCCTGGGTGTCTATGGGTTGAATTACAGATGCTGTTGATATGACTGCCATCTCAACTAAGGAAGTCGACATCCCATAAATTGGGTTGCCTAAAGAGTCTCACATTCAAATTCTTGTGAGATAGTGTTGAAAGGCCTTGACATTGAGGTCAAGGAACCTTTCAAAGTCTTGATCCCCTTCGGGAACAATGAGGGGTTAAGTCAGGGTTGGTTGGGTAGGAGTTCATTCAGTCTCTGAATGATACTCCATTAGAGGACTTGTTATGGAGGGTGAAGACGGAAGTGGTTGTTGCCTTGCGTGGTCAACAAGAGTTTTGGTTTGACTACATGTAAAAACCATTCAAGGCAAAAAGGGTCAGGTTCTAGAAACTGTGTTTTTTTAGTTTCAGAAACTCAAAATGTATTTTTAATAGCAAAAAGGTCAAGTTTTAGCTTGCTATTTTGAGAAGAAAATTTTTGATAGTGACTGACGTCGGTAGAAAAACTGATGTCAGTGAAAAAAGTTGTCGATGTCGGTTAGATAACCGATGTCAGTGAAGAAAGTTGACGTCGATGGAAAAACCGATGTCAGTTACTGTGTATTTCTAGAAACTGAAAGTTCTTGAAAAAAAGAAGAAATTTTTGAGTTGTTTTTAAAGCTCAGAATAATGCGTCCTCACCAGCTCAAAAAAAACCAGATGAAAATAGAAAAATAGATGAAGACAAGCAAACTCTAAACATTTAATTCCTAAGAATAAGTTTTAGAGTCTTGTTGGCTTATGCCTTAAAAGAGTGTGTTTGGGAAGTTGGCTTTTAGAACGAGTCTTAGAAGAAGCAGTCTAAGGTTGGTTTTAGGTTAGTTTTGGTGCTCAAATTCTGTATTAGGTTTTGTACGTGGCCTGGTGCTAAGGAGCAAGCTCCCCTCACTTCACGAGCCTAGAGCTAAGCTAGGTTGCTTAGCCAGTATATACTTCCCCTAGAGTTTATACTCTGCCAGAGAACAGAGTGGGCTCTCCCCTTGGTAGTGAAGTCCAAGTGGGATTACCAGGGAGGGTAAGGTATCCGCTAGGTGATGAAATCCTAGTCGGACCTTGTCTCAGGTATGTTTAAATGTTTAGTTGTGAAAGTGGTCTAGTCGTGTAACATAAGTGCACTATGATTTATTCATAATGCATTTTTAATTACTAGATGTGAGAGCTAAGTATGCATTCAGGTAGAGATGAGATGCAATAGATTTTTAAGCCCAAATAGAAATGTTTTGTTCGGATGCAAACAAGTTGAGAAAAGGTTAAGAGTATGAATTTCACTACTCTAAGATGCAAGAGGAAAGGTGACAAGAAGAAAAAGAAGGATTCTTTTTGACTTGCTAATGGTGTCTTTTCGAAAGAGATAGAAGAAAGGATGCAAGAAGAGATCTAATGCACCTATATGAAAAGTTTGCTTTTAGAAGAAAAAGAATGATGAACCTAAGGAAAATTCCAGGGGTCCCACCGGGCGTGCCAGAATGTTTCTAACTATTTTTTGCTTTTCTACATTCAAAAGATGAAAGAAACTATAATAATGGTCAGGGGTTTGTATGTACCCAGATGAAGTTTGCGCACCGTATCCAGACGACTGAAGGATCTCCTCTTTGGATGTGGAGGATGACACCTGTAGAAGAAAGAGACTCAAACATAGAGATTGTTAGATAGATGTAAGGTGGACTGCCAAGTAAAAGCTCGGTCCTAGAAGTGCAAAGACTTCCTTGAGGGATGACAATCCACTAGTTGATAAAATAATGTCAGATAAAGATAAATAATGAAAGACTAAGCAAAAGAAATAGAGACAATGCGTACTTGTACTCTGCTATTGATCTTCCACAGTCACTGACGTCGGTTAGTCTATCGTCATCAGTTGGTTAAAGTTTTTGACGCCAATTAGTCTGATGTCATTGGTTTTTTAGCATGCTGATGTCAGTTATGTTAACGATGTTGATAGGGGCAATGGTCTTTTGGATGGGTCTCAGGTTGTGTCTTTAGTCGGCAGAGTGGTCTGTGGTAGTTAGAGAGTCTGTGCAAGGATGCAGGATAGTAGATAAGGTCTTAGGAGGGACAAGGTAGGGAGACAGGTTGTCAAAAAAGGGGTAAGGGTATGAAGAAGG
Source organism: Torreya grandis (assembly GCA_037957365.1). NCBI lineage: Eukaryota > Viridiplantae > Streptophyta > Pinopsida > Cupressales > Taxaceae > Torreya > Torreya grandis. Next base: position 5,815,424 of record JARHVA010000053.1, on the reverse strand, counting down.
CTTTTCAGCCTCTTTGAGAAAAAAGTCAAGTCTGGTCTGGTTGATAGTTGGGTCTGGTTGATAATATGGCTTAGAAGTAGTAACTAGAGAACCAATTACTAATACATTCTAAATAATGAAATGAAATAAAATAAGAGTACTTAGTTCTTGCTTGCTGATGAAGGAGTGTAGAAGACTTGTTGATGTGGCTGATGTGGAAGACTTCCTACAATGTTTTTAACCCAAAGTCTTGCAGAGTGCCTGTAGCTTGTGATGCTTGGTGTGCGTCTGAGAGAGAGAGAGAGAAAGGTTGAATATCGAGAGCAAGAGATTTGGTATTTGGGTCTGTGATTAGCGTCCCAGTGTTATGATTTTAGCATCTCAGGGGGAAGAGAATTCACCTTCGGGTTGTTTTAAGCGATCGACGTCAGCGATCCCGTCGGCATCGGCCGACTGGTAATCGACGTCAGTGGCTAGAAGATGGGAAAAAGACTATTTTTAGCCTTCTACCCATTCCTCCGTCTGCCAAGTTTAATGGTCATTGGAAAACGGTTGAAGGTGGGTTTAATAGGCATGGGGATTAGTGGGAGAGTTGGAATGATTAGTCATAAGGTAATGAATGAGGGTATACAAGGGTGTGGAATCCAAGGGTGAGGTGTCAAGGGTGATGTGTCATGGGTGAAGTGTCAAGGGAGGTGTTATTAATTTAAAATAAGTTATTATTTTAAATTAATAAGTGTGTGGGTTAGGAATGTGTTAGAAGTGGACCAAGGGGACTAAGGGGGGGAGTTGACTAAGGAGTAGACACAATTTTGGTGTCTACACTTAGTCCTCCATATAAATTTCCCCTTTTCACCCTAGATGTAAAACTAGGGGTGTTAGATCTTTGAATATGATGAGAGATCCTCCTCTCATCTATTTGTGCCTGCATGCATAATAAATTAAGACATTATTTTTGAATTTAAAACATATAATTATTTGATCATTTTCATCTTAATTTTGATACCTCAATTGCTACACTTTTGTCCTTCCTTGCTTGGTGTCTTTCTTCATCTCACATAAAGGATACTTATCTGTGTATGCCAAAATTTACCTACAACCATAAATAATATAATAATTTATAATATTATGTGAAATTATAAATTGGTGTTGTAAATCTATATAGCATATGAATGGGTGCATGTGGAGGTGCAATTACAAAAGATTATGTAGGATCCAATATAGTGGAGGAAGGGATGACAAGTTGTGAAGGATCAAAATGTCTCTAAAACATCCTCATAAAATGGTTACACTTGTAGAACATAAAAAACTGAAATTAATACATTAAATGATGTATAATAAGTATTATAGTTTCTACCTAATGCATTGTAGAAGGGTTGGTTAAGTGGGTTAGTTATGCCCAAACCAACCCAAGTTTGAATCTCACAAGGAATTTATAGGATGGATGTGGTTGTTTAAGTTGACTTAGTGGCTTTAGGGGTTGGTGGTAGCCATTTGTGTTGGTTTAATAGTTCTTGGGGATTGGGCCCCTTGTTTGTGCCATAAATCTAGTTCGTATCTCTAGTGAAAATTAATCCAGGTATGGGTCTTGTCAACCCTGATATCTATCCAAAAAAAGTGTTGTAGTTTCCAATATTTTTTTATGTAACAATGTGATTTTGGACTCACCATATATAAGAAAGAAATTGGTAGGCTAACTATAAGGTTTCATAAGTCAAGACAACCTTGAATATAAAATTAGTTTTGATTCCTCTGTAGTCTACACACATATAAGGTTAAATATGTGCATGCAAATATAAATATATGAGGTAAAGTATAATTAATTGAATTCTAAAAGATAATTAGTATGTGTTCTTACCAATCTTTTTTTCTAATCAAGTTAAGGGAAGATATTAGATATTGAGATACACCTCCCCAAATAAGTTCATATGGATGTATATTCTTCAATAACAATCTAAAATCTAGGTGGGGTATCAATCATCCCTTATACAAGTATGTTAATATGATTTTTAGTTTCATTTTCATTATCTTATGTATATGTTGTAAACACGATGATTAATTCTTCACTATAAAACTATTACACACACACACACACACACACATAACCCTTTGATATCCTACATACATGGATTTGGGCATATCATCTATGACTAATAGATTCCCTAATATCTCTCTTTCTCCTATTTATGCCATGTACACTCACTCATTACATAACAAAGAGTTGTTTATTATAGCTCACACAATTATTAATAGTACAATATATTTTCAATGAGTGTTGACCATAACAGGAATTATATATATATCATAAATTAAGAACTCATATATTTGAAGATGATGGATACTTTGGTGAAAAGTAATACCAAAAAATTGGGTGCTATATTATTCATGAAATAGGAACATGAAAAATATCTAAAGATGAAAAAGAGATCAAATTATTGAATTTCATTAAGAAAGAGAATAAAATATGCCAAAGTGTCTAAGATAATATAAAATTTACCCAAGAAAAATACAAATAAAGATATAGACATTATAAACTATAACATGATTTAAAGGTCACAAATTTTATATACCTATAATTTTTTGCAAGGAAAAAAAAAAAAATATATATATATATATATATCATAAATAAAGAACTCATATATTTGAAGATGATGGATACTTTGGTGAAAATTAATACCAAAAAATTGGGTGCTATATTATTCATGAAATAGGAACATGAAAAATATCTAAAGATGAAAAAGACATCAAATTATTGAATTTCATTAAGAAAGAGAATAAAATATGCCAAAGAGTCTAAGATAATATAAAATTTACCCAAGAAAAATACAAATAAAGATATAGACATTATAAACTATAACATGATTTAAAGGTCACAAATTTTATATACCTATAATTTTTTGCAAGAAAATATTGAAAGGTATAGATACCCAAAACTAGTACAAGCCTTGTTCACACCATGATTTTATATGAACTTATATATATATAGGTTTGTAATTACGGATAGGGAAATCATTGGCACATTTTTTTTGATATTTAGATATCTTGTTAACTTTGTTTGACTGTATGATACTATGTCTTATTTCTTTCAACTTATTTTATTGTGTCACAGGGATCCCTCATCCCATTTAGTTGACTCTAATTTTTCCTAAGATTTTGAATGATTTTGGTATTTGTGGACACTAACATGTAATGGTAGTGACCAGGAATTATAGAAACACACTCACGCTCCTTTCAATTTATTATGAACATGTTTCCCTTTTGGACCCTTGGTTTTACACGTTTTATTACTATTGGGTCAGATTGTGTGCACAACTAGTTCCCCAATTGAAATTTGATATCTATCTATATATAAATATTATTAAAGTAATTTAAGGATAAACATTCATTATTAAAAAGCTTAAATATAAATTTCACACTACACTTAGCTAATTTTTCATTGAAAAATAGGATGTATTCTAAGGTCAAATCTATTCTAATTCTTGTATCAAGGTGTGCCTAAGTGAAATAGAATCTAGAATTGCATTCACATGATTTGGAACACACTTATATTAAATGGAGAACTAAATTAAATTTTATCCCTCTTTGGATTATTGACAATAGAGGAAATACATATCTAGTTGAAAGGGATTGGGGCAATCCAACCAAAAATACTAACCCCTTTATAGGGTTTTTAATCAGCAAGTGGAAGAGTTAGGGTTCAAACAAAGGATAAAGAATACAAGTTTATTTTTTCAATTATATAAGTTAAAAAACATAAAAGAAGTAGCTACAAAAGAAAGTGCATTATTCGAAGTGAAAATAATGTTTCTTTTCCCCTTCATAAAATTTTCATCAAACTTAGGCATGACTTTCTATCTATAGTAATTGCTAAACAATAGTTATTCATGTGCACTCTTTCCAGTAAATTCTTGATATAATCTCTCACATAATCAACATAGAGTGCATTAGATAGACATTAACATAATCATAATACATAACATAGCCAAAAATAAGCTAAGATATCTCCATCCCTTGATTGCTTCATCATTTCCATATTTAGCAAGCATAGTAAAAAACTTATAGCATTCAATTTTGTTTGGATGTAAATATACATTGTGTAATCTAAAGTAATACATAGTTTTATATTATTAAGATTCATTAATAATAAACAAGGTAAAACATATCAATGAACCTATTTATCATCTAGAACCTTATGAAACCCTAGGTTATCTTATGGTTTCATCCTTCAGTCACTAGGGTTTTAGATTTTTTGTATCTAAATTTGTTTTTCAAATCTGATTTTGATTTCCCCTTCACATGTTACCTTATGCTTAGAGTTATTATCTTTCCAACCCTTAGATTCCTATGTTTTATTGTCTATCAGGAGTAGAATTTATGTTTTTACTTCTTTATATTTTAGGGTTTGGTAAGTTTAAAATGAGTAACCAATATGAAAACCCTGATAGCCCTCATCCTTTGTATTTTCTATTTTCCAACCATTCCATGACTTGTTCTTATGATAAGGAATAGACTAATGAACAAACTTTTTTGATTAATAATGTTAATTATGTAGATAAAGAATATAATTATTAAATAAATAATTATAACTATGATTATGAATATCAAAAACATTGGTATAATAATGAAGAATTTAGTGACAACTAAAATGCAAAAAATAATTGTAACATAGAAAAGCCTAGTTCTCCTACTTATGCTTTGTATTATTCTATTAATCCTACATTAGAATAAGATGAGACTAATAATGAAGTATCCTATTCATTCTTGGATGTTTCTAACATTGCACTTAAATAAGAAACTACAAAATCACCATGTGTGAATGCTATACATTTGGATACTCATGATGTTTTACCTTGAAATAATATGTCTACATGTAATGATCCTCTCAGTAACAGAGAAACTATGGAAATGGAATTTCCTCAATTAATATGTGATACTAGTTCTTATTTGTAAATTAATCATGGGGTTTCTTCTCCATCTCAATGATAAAAAATAAATTGGTATTTCTTCCCCTTCTTTATAAATTATAAATGATGTTATTTTTGCAAATAAATGTTATATTTCCTCTTCTCTTGAAATTAAAAATGATGTTTTGGTTACAAAAGAAGATAATACTCTTTTCCCTCCTCTTCAAGCGATAAATGATGAAATGAAAATTAATGTGATAGTATTCATTATTCTCATAAAAATAAATGTCACAAATTATTTATACATGAAAATTCTATTGAAACACAATGTTAATCAAAATCTACTATTACTTTAGAAATAAAATGTGATGAAAACCCCATTTTATGCAATGATTCTAAATTATGCAACGATGCTTCCATAGAATGTGATTATGAGAAATGCAATTATTTTAATGATGAATCTATTATACCTATTTTTAGTATAGATAGTGAATTAATACCAATGAATGAATCTTTCCAAACCACTACTATTCCTACTAGCCATATCATTTGAATGACACATTCCATAGGTGATCTCCAAAACTAAGTGTTTTCTCTCACTCTAAAATGTAGATCATGTAATATTATTATGAATAATAATGTCATTTTAGGAAAACATATAACATTATTTCTATAAAAGAATGTGTGATGCCTTAGTTTCAATTATTTGATGGCCATGGAGATCCTAATAACCACTTAACTAAGTATACACTTTCTTTTTGGGATAAATACTATTAATCACAAAAGTTTAGAAGATATGCCTCACATAGGTTCTTTAGTCTCCATAGTGGCTCTTTAACTTACTTTAACAAGTTATAAGATATTTTCTTATCTGAATTTAACAAGCACAAGGCTCTGTAATTGGAATTGGAATGTCTCCAACACATAAACCAATTTTATGATGAACTCATTGATAATTAATTTTTTATTATTTAAGAGTACATTACACTTTTTATGTATAAACCTTTAGATTTGGAAAATTAATTTATCGTTATCATGTGTACAATGTCTCCACTCAAGGAAAGAGCACTTTATAACTCTTACACTTCATTTGAAAAAATCTATATGGATGTTTTCAATTATGCCTTTGATCTCAATTTTGAGTCACATAAGGCATTGAATTCAAATCATTTCAAGACAACCTTCACCTAAGAATAAAATTCCCCATAATAAAATGTAACCCACTAGATCATCTACTAAATCAAATAACCTAAGAATAAAATGGACTCCACTATATCATCTACTAAATCAAAGAGTCCAATTTATGTCCTTAACAGAAGGCAAAATACAAGGGCATGGGTTACAAGAGAAAATATAATATCAAGGCACTTATTGTAGATAAAAATCGATCGCTTAATTCTAAATATTTCAAATATTGATCGAGTTTTATTTTATATTTACTACTTGATAAGATACTAATCAAATTACCTCTTAATTACTATCATCCTCCCCATCACCTAGAATGAGTGGGGATAATATCATTTTGAAAATATAACCACATCAATGGATATAGAGATAAAAATTATTAATAATTGGCATAAAATATCGAACAACTTGTGGATAGAGAGGTTATTACATTTGATTAAGTGGACACTAGGTCAAGAAGATCCCCTTCTCCATCTTCTTCTACCACTTATATGATGAATACCAAGATATCCTATAAAATTCTTGTAAAGGAGTTGATGGTCCATTGGGATTATAAATACAAGGTTCCTAGGAGAAGAACTTTTTCTAGTTCACATTCCACAAGGATAGATATTTTCTAGGGCATTCTTCTTAAGGATGAAATGGTCATTCAAACCCTTATTAGAGGGAAAACATGAGAAGACATTGTTGTAAATGATAAGCAATAATGCAATACATGCACAATTGTTTTTTTTAAATTGGGATATTTTGATTGAGGTTTATAACATACACATAGGATGCCATGGAACATGTTAACATTCCAATTTATATGGGGGCTTAGATAACTGACACATTATTCTATGTACACAAGGCAATTTTACATTGGGACAATCATGGATACAAAAAATGGGAGCAAATTTTGATAGCATTAATATGACTATCTCTTTTATTTTCCAAGAAGGTTTACTAAAATATTATAATTATAGAGAAAGCACAAAGAAAGATCCAGTTACATCATCCCAAATACAAGTGTGGATTTCAAAATCAAACTAAACAATTAAATATAATAAGAATATATAAAAAACACATCATAGATATCTCTAATAAGCATTTACAATGATAAGAATATCAATCAATAATGTGAACTATTTCTCTTTTCTATATACTGTTAAGAATAGTTTTCACATTAGGTGAAATTAGATATTTACAGGAAGGTAAAAAGTAAATAGTAATTTAGATTTTAATATGATTGATATTTACCGAGAGGTAAATATAGTTGGTACGTTTGTATATCAGAATATTGTTATATTAACATTATTATGATAATAGATTTTATATTGTTATATTGTTATTTGTTATAACAATATATCATATTCTTTAGTTTCATAGGAGAGATATTATAGGGATTTGGGAATCCCTAGATATAGGAAATATTTTCCTATATATTTGTATATGTTTTATATGATTTAATTAATCAAATTAATCAAATAATTTAGAGTGTGCAGATTATTTGTATGAATTTGTCGGTGCTTGGCTTGCATGAGTTAATTCATTGTTTGGCTCTTGGAATTCATATCATTGGTATTAGAGCATCTTTGATCATGGCTGTAATTTAGAAGTATATGGTTACATGCTAGAAGGGAGTGAAGTTTAGTATTTCATCTTCACCATCATTGTATTTATATTTGACAGACAGTATGTTTAGTGCATTGAATGATGAATGAAGATCTACGTGTCTATCATTATTTTCTTTCTTAGTCTGGATTGAAATTATGTTTAGTTGGATTCTTCTAGTCAATTTTCCATGAGATCATAGAACTTGTAGCTATTTAAATAATAGTTGTGACTTTGTCAAAATACTAATTCTATTTGAGTTATGCACTCGTTCCATCACATTATATAGTTTTGCATTATGTTATATGTTTTATTCATATGATGTTAGGATTGAGACAGCTTTGGCAAAGGCATCCAAACTTCAACACTCACATCTATCTAATGAATGACATTCTAATACCATAATTTTACCTCTATTATATTAGACAACAATCTTTATGAATTACATGATGGTAGAGTAAGTGGTCTCGGTGGCAATGTTTACCAAGATAAAGGATTTCACATTTGTCAAAAATTCATTTACTTTGTCAAAATTGGAAAAATATAATAGTAGATTTATAATCCATGAAGATTCAATAAACTATCATTCATTGTCTTCAAGCTATCTGTATTGGCATCTGTTAGTTTTGTTCTCCCAATGCAATCTTAGTCTTACTGTACAAATACATCATTTGGTTAAATATGATTTAGCATTTCAAACTTTAGTATGAATTTATTTATTTTTCATAGTAGTTATATTTTCAATTTTTAAAAAATAGAGTATTTGCCTTTATGATAATTTAGAGAAATCTCTACGATTTAAGTCTTGTTATAGATAATGTCATTTTTTATTAAGTGTCATTGTGTCTTATTAAAATGCGTAGATTAGTGTCTTTTATAGTTGTCTTGACAAAAAGTTAACGTGTCATTAGAATATGTTATAAATATTATAGTAGCTTTTATTATATTATTTTACATAGTTGTCTTAAGTCATTTGAGTCAAGTCACTATTTTAAGTTTATAAGTCTGTTTTGTCATTTAAAGTTTTGTCTATAGTTTTAGGAATTATTTTAATGTTTTGTATTTTGTCAAAAATTGAAAGTGTCAAAGTAAATTTTTTATGTCAAGTATGTCATCATTAGTAAAAGTATTTTAGGTGAATTAGGTTAATGTGAAAAATGAGTCACTATCAAAATATTGTAAAAAAATACTACCTTATGGTTGCATTATCAGTGGAAACTGACATCCACAATATGTAAAACCAAGACATCAAAATTTGAAAGAATTTTGAAACAAGATATGAAAGAGATGTTGAACTAGAGGATGCATGACCAAGAGAATGATAATGTTTGATAGCACATAAGTACATATGGAATTTAAAAAATAAATGTTCATTAGCTGAGCTTCATCAAGATATGACCTAAGTAAGTAACAAAGACATACTTGAGGCTAGAGGCTACATGGAGGAAGGAGGTATTTATAGTGACCTCTCATCAGTCACCAATGATGGGGCCACATCATATTTTGGTTATGTGTATGGTGTGTTTTTCATTTCAATTATTTCAGTGTGGTAGTTACATTTATTTTTCAACATGTGTAAAAAATAAGAATAAGTAGTACATATTCACTTGTGATATTCCCATGTAACCCTTTTGTATATTTACATTACATAATGTAGATCTAAAAATCATTTTAGAAATCATGATGAAATGTTAGTGGTAAAAATATGAAAACCATGTTGTAAGGTTAGTGGTGAACCTGAGAAAACCATTATGCAAGGTTAGTGGTGAACCTAAGAAAACCATTTTGTAAGGTTATTGGTTAACCTATGAAAACCATTTTGGAAGCTTATTGGTGAACTTGTGAAAACAAATTACAAATGAGTTTGATGGAAGAGATGTGCGATGGCACATGTATGTGGTGAAGATCATGAGCACACAGAGGTGGAGCATGCTATAATAAAAAAACAAAGACATATTATACCATGTAAAAACTATGGGGGGGAGAGTTAAGAATAGTTTTCACATTAAGTGAAATTAGGTATTTACGAGAAGGTAAAAAGTATATAGTAATTTATATTTTACTATGATTTATATTTACTAAGAGGTAAATATAATTGGTAAGTTTGTATATTGAAATATTGTTATATTAACAATATTATGATAATAGATTTTATATTGTTATTTGTTATAACAATATATCATATTCTTTAGTTTCATAAGAAAGATATTTTAGGGATTTGGGAATCCTCAAATGTAGGAAAAATATTCCTATATATTTGTATATGTTCCATATGATTTAATTAATCAGATTAATCAAAGAATTCAGAGTGTGAAAATTATTTGTATTATAGAGAATTTATCTGTGATTGGCTTTGCATGAAATAATTCACTATTTGGATCTTGGATTTCCTATCATATATATCACCCTAATAGATAAATCACTGATATCATATTTTCCATTTTAGGAATGATACCTACTACATCTCAACTAATATTGATATACTACTAACCTAGCCTAGAGTCTACATCACTCCTCTAGTAATCTTGCATTAACCCCTTGTAAATAGATAAAAATAGCAAATATTTTTTGACCCAAAACACCTATAACTAGTGGGGGAGACACCTACTATCTCTCTATCTGAGCTCACAACTCTTTCCTCTCTCCTACCATTACAGTATAAGCCACAATGATGATATCCACTCAATAAAAAATGGGTGCATGTACACACAAAATATCATTAACAAGTTATAGTAGCCTACCTCTTAAAACATCCTCAAGAATGTTATGAGTCAAGGTATGAATGAAGGAATCCATAATAGTTATCTAGTAGGTATCTCCTACAAAAATAAACATGTGCATTTTACACAATGTTAGTAACTCTCTAATAAAGTATGATTAAAATACAAAAAGATAAAGTACAAAATAGTATTACACATTATAGTTACAATCAACTCCACTAGGCCAATCAGATCCACCATCACCTCCACCTTGTGCTTATGGTACAATGATAACATCATCAATTACAATAGGGAATATCAGTGGCCATCTAGTTAACAACTAACAATGTGTATACTCAATAGAGTCCACTTCCCCTAAAAGAAATGGTGTCAAATCTACATGGTTAGGCTGATCTCTATCACCAAGATGAACAATAATCCTCTATGTTCATATCCATAGGTATCCAACTAAGGGAACCATATTTATAATCCTAAACTACTGTGTAATTTGATCACATTGAAATATATCCACCACACCTAAAATCCAATCATGTAGCCACATGCTTACTCTAATTCAATGCAACTTAGTGGCATCCTCAAGCAACCTTAAAAATCCTTTGTATGGTCTCTATGTGATAATATTAGAAGTAAATATATATTAATAACAATACTATAGTCTATTGTACTTGATGAGACCTAGAAATAATCTCATCTACCTGATTAATCCTTTCCTAACTAGTTCATTTTGTCATAGTTTTCATTTCTAAAGACTCATAATATACTCATGTTCATATGTAATGCAAATATATATACATGTAAATTAAATATTAAGTTTTATATGTTATTTCTAAGTAATATAATATATTTTAATGGTTTCATAATGGTTTGACATTTTCATGGCTAAATAGAATGGAAAATATATTTATTTTTCATGTTTAGTAACTTGCAACCTTTGATTGGATGGACTTTGGAGATGCAGAGTGCCATCAAAAATTAGGAACCGCTCACATCCACTAACCATGAGCAGCCATAACAACTAGTTAAATGCAACTGTAACAACATCTCTAGGTGGACATTTTATAGAATATAACATAACTTCCATATGTCATCTCCAAATGTCTTCTAGATCATTCAATGATATCTAACAACCATGTAACATGATAATAAATTATTATAAGAGTATGGAAGCTCCATTGGACCATGCTTTCATTATTGGATTGTATGACCATATGGTTTTAACCATCATAACACTCTTCTTGTCTTCATCTAATTTTTATAACTATATATGATCATATGGTTTTAACCATTAAGTATCTATTGAAATAATAATCACCTACCTCCCTTATATAAGGAGAAGAGTAGTAGGTGATTACAAGTTTGGAATGGTAGTATATAAAATGAGCAGGATTAATAGAGTTATTGAAATCTATTGTAACTTACTATAAAAATATGCAGTTAAAGTGATTTGAGTTAAAGCATTTTTAATCAAGGAAGGGATTTGAAACACAAGTCCAACCAAGGAGTGCCCAATTTTAAGGAGTTATTGTGACAATCTCATCCATTAAGTAGATATTTCAATTTAGTTGTGTGTTTACATTCTAATTTTATGTGTATGTCTTTGGTTTCCATAGTTGATTTCATTATAATAAATTATTCCTATATATGATTAATAACGTGTCTTCAGTTCAAAGTACATAAAGCTTCCAAAACAACATTGATTCCCTTACGCATTTTTCCCTTTATGTAATTTCCATTTCACGCAAGTGTGTTTGAATTTTATCAATTACATTTATATAAACTATGTTTCCTATATGCAACCATTAGTAACACATCCTTCAAAATATTCTAGTGTGCATATATAGTGCCAACCTCTTACCAAATTATACAAACCTCATGTTGACAATTTAATAAATGAGCATTCTCAATAAACCAAGTGGCTGCCCCTATGGAGCACATTTTGTTAAGTTGTATGTAAAATGATTAGACTACATCAGTTTAATTGGGGAATTTATTTTACTATTCAGTTTGGCACCATTTTTAGGGAATGTGTCAAGCATTATAATCTCAAAAGGTTGAGATATATTTCCTACTTTCATAGAAGTATTTTTTTTTCTTTTACAGAAATAAAATTTCTTACTTTTTAGATTAATTTTTCTTGTTTTATATCATAATATTTATTTCTTTCAAAAGATAATTTACTATTTTCTAAGTTAGATTTTAAATTTCTACAAAATTAGACTAGAAAAAAAAACCCCCTTTCAACTAACCTTGTGCAAAGCAATGCAAAAAAACATAAAGAATGTGGAAGTGTTTGTATTCAGCATGAAAAAAGTTACTTGGAAATAATTTTAAATAAAATACTAAGATTATGTACATAATAAGAAGTTGTGATATCACATGCCAAAATAAATATATCACCTACAGTAATATAGATGTCACTTGAAGTAATAAAAGCATCACCTATAACAACAAAAATATCACCTGTAGCAATAAATATATCACCCACAATGATTGAATAAATAATTGTTGTGGATCCATACCAACTATTGGAGGTAGAAGAAGATTTATTAGCTAAATTAGTAATTAGTATGAGAATAAAGGACATGATGATCCTCATACCCTTAAAAAGGATGTTTTTTCACCATTCTAAAGAGTGCTTATTTGGCCAACCCATACTTATAAATTATGTATTCATCTCCCTCAACCCTCACCTAAACTCCTTTCCAAAAGAGAACTCAAATCCCTTCTAGCTCCAAATAAAACTATAGAAATTGTTAAACCCACTGTTGTAGTCAAACAAGACATCTTTCTTGAACTTTTAGAAGAATTTTAGGAACCCCCACTCCATCACCCCTAGTCATAATACTTTCCTATCCTTTTAATAAGATTACAATCATTATTTTTTATGCTTCGTGGTAAAAATTTAAAGGATTTGAAAATTGGGAGGCATAACTTTATGGTTTACAAGTAGTCCAAAAATCATGGGGGATGATTAGGAAGAAAAATCAAAGGTGACAACCTTTGAATTTCCCATCAATACCCTTATGGTTAATGTACCCATGAAAAAAGTTCCTCTCTCTACCTTGCCCAACTTCAAAGGTACAAATAGTGAAGATACTTATACTTTTCTCTTTGATTTTGATGTCCTATGCCATATTTATGACTACAATCAATATGTTCAAAATAAGTAACTATTTCCAACCACTCTTAAGTATTCAACTCTTATATGGTTTATGGGGCTGGACAGAGATGTAATCTCTACTTGGCAAGAGATGAAGGACAAATTCCTATCAAAGTATCAATATTAATATAAGAGTATCAAGGGAAGGTATTATACAAGGAATTACATCTTCTATATGTCATAAAATGAATACGAACCATTGGAAGATAACTTGGAGAGATTCATGTTCAGCTTGTATAAATCTAAAAACCATGTTGGATCAAGAATCTATCAAATTGGTATTATTGAAAGGAATTAGGGAAGAGTCTCTTCAAGTAATGGATATAATGAGTATAATATATGTCTGAAGGTTTTAATTTGAATATGTCACTCTATTATGCAAGAATTTCTTAAAATCAATGATGAATAAAACTTGTAACAATCGAGCTTCATCACTATCATCACCAAAATTCACCAATAGAATATCAAGGATGGAATTCATTAACTTAGACATGAAATATGACATGGTTATTCACTTGGATACATTTCACACATGGAGGAAGTAAGAAGAAATAAAGCATGCCTTCACTGTATACTATCTGGACTACCACAATAAGAAAATTGATTACAAATATCATGAGACAAATATCAAAGTAGCCAACATAATAGAAGAATATCATGATTCATTGGATCTTCATTTCATTAGAGGATAATTTAAATCATATATTTTATGTATCCATACAAAAACCATGGGCATAAAGGCCACCGAATTCAAGTATGTCATCTAGTCCTCCATATTTAAATTCACAATTTGTTGTTCCTCATAATTGGCATGCATCTACTCCTTAAAATCAACCACCCCAACCACAATCCAAAAATTAGAAATGGCATTCAGAAAACCCTCAATCCCAAACTAACTAAAAACAATCCCAATAGTATCCATGATAACAACAAAATCATAAGTATCAATTGAATCCACCCTCTAACCAATGACGATAGTCATGGCAAGGGAATTAACCTTATCTCAACCAAAATATTATCTTTAAACAACTTCCACAACCTCACCTAAAATAAAACTAACATTAATGCTAAGAACTCCCAGTCCACCTCCACTAAGAGCCTCACAACTGTTAGCCCATCCTACATGAAATCCCAATAATAAGTCAATTCAAATAACATATAATAATAATGTAATAACTTACCCCACTTATTTAGTTGAAGTTGACAATGTTCAACTTTGTTTAGGAAAGACTTTCCCAAATCCCACTCTACCCATAATAATGGAGCCTCATAAGGAAATCCATAACATAACAACTAATACACAACTATCCACTAACAATCCTACTCTTGAACCTAACACATCCACTGAACAAGTTGAACCAAATAGTCCTCATTTTCTAGAGAGACTTAATTTATGAAAACAAGAGCCAAAATTAGAATTTAACTTCATAAGCCAATTGAATAATGTTTGTGTCAAAATCCATTTATTTCAATAAATTAAGGATATTATCATTTACATTAAAGTTATCTAGGAACTCTACTTTAAGAAACCTGGTTAGAAATGAAAAGACCCCAAGACTATTCGTGTGGTTGGGAAACTTGTCGATGTCATGTTAGGAAACATTATCCCTACCAAATACTTTAACCCATATAACCTATTTTTTAATGTTTACATCAATATAACCCTTATTCAAAACACTTTTATTGATTTAGGAGTACCTATTAATGTCAAGAGTAAAAAAACTAATGTGAAACTTAAACTTTCTAGACTTTGTGAAACACCCATTGTTCTATAGATGATAGACCATTCAATTGTTAAACCTAAAGGAATCATATAATACCTTGTTATTATGTTAGACTCATGGGAATACATATTAATTTAATGATATTACAACCCAAAGCAAACTTAGGTGGATACCCTTTGATATTAAGTAGACCTTGGCTAGCTACAATAGATGCATTCATTAATTACAAATCAAGGAACATGCTCACTTCAAATGAAAACACCACAAAGAAACATTTTTTATTATCCACCTACCCAACCTTCATCAAAAGGGGAAAAATATACATAGGTATAAGTTGAGGATGATGACCAAGTTCCCTTAAAAAACCCTGCTCATCATTGAACACAACCCTATATTATTGACACAAGAGGAAGACATAGTCACTTCCAATGTCATACAAAATATATATAGAGAGAGTAAAAAAACACACTAATAGCATCCTTGAATCCAAACCTTATCCCCTTTCTAATATATTTACCTAAGAAGATTCATCAGACACAAAGGAGGATATTAAAATCTTTCATCACCTTCTACCACACACTTTATACCATAGTAATATTCTAGAGAATATTTAATCTATGAAAAAAATAACAAAATAAGTGGACATACTACCTAGAATCCCCCTCAATATCAACAATAAATTGCATTCCCCATAGGAAACCCAACTAGTTACCATGCTACAAAAACATTAAACAAAATTTCCATGGGAGTAATGTGACATGCAAGGAATACACCTAGATATTTTCACTCACTACATATAAATTAAATAAGATTGAAAACCCATTAGGAAACCACAAATAAGGGTAAACCTTTCTATTCAAGGAAATGTCAAAATTGAATTACAAAATATATTGAATATAAATATCATATACCCCATCTTCGACAATGAATGGGTCTCTCCACTTGTCATTGTCCCCAAGAAAATGGTGGATCTATGTGGACTATATAGAATTAAACATTGCCATAAGGAAATATCACTTTACTCTTCCATTCATTAACCATGTCGTTGACACCATTTCTAAAAATAAATACTTCTCTTTCCTTGATGGTTTAAATGGTTACAATCAAATCAGAATTTCCCTAAAAGAAGATAAAATAACATTCACATGCCCTTGGGTTACTTATGCTTACCCGATCCTCCCATTCAAGCTATGCAATGCTCTTTCCACCTTTCAAAGGGTGGTCTTGAGAAGTTTTGCTAATCTTTGTCATGACTATGTTGAAATCTATATGGATGACTTTATGGTCTATGGGGACTCCTATGATGAAGACCTCACCAACTTGGAAAAGTTTCTCCAATGCTGTCAAGATAATAACTTATCATTAAGTCAAGAGAAGTGGTATATGATAATTCAAGAAGTAATTATACTAGGACACCATATTTCAAATTCAAGAATTGATATAAAACATATATGATAGATGTGATAAATAACTTACCTACACCAAAGAAAAAGATGTAATAAGTTTCTTAGGAAATGTTGGATATTAACATAGGTTCATCAAAGTCTTTAGCAATATAGTAGCTTAGTTGTTTATTTTTAAGGAAAATATGCTTACTTTGTATGGACTGATGCATGCTAGGAAGAATTTCAAAATCTTAAAGAATTACTTGTGATAACACCCATGTTAAGAGGTCCATATTGTAAGCTACCCCTCCACAATCATAACCATGAATCTGACACAACACTTGGGGTGGTCTTTTGATAAAAGGATGGGTAGTTAAACTATGTTATATATATTTTTTAGTAAGAATAAATAACATACAAAATTGAACTACATAGTTATAGAGAAGGAATTTCTATCAACAAATTTTGAAAATATATTGCTAGTTATCATGTTTTTATCCATTTAATGACTAAACCAATAGTAATTAGTAGGATGATCAAAGGGTTGTTTTTATTACATGAATTTTACCATCATGGATAGGCCTGGTAAATCCAATATAGTTGTATATTTTATATCTAGATTACAATCTGACAAAAATAGTCCACTAGTAGATGACTCTTTTCCTGACATACATTTCTTTGATTTAACTATTAACACTCTTTGGTTTGTAGATATTTTTAACTATTTAGATACTATTCAGAGTCTTGTAAATTTTTCACCTAAGGAAAAATTCAAATTTTTATCCAAGAGCATCCTATATTCATGGATTTCTAGAGGTGGATTTCTAGATACCTCTTTCACATTGGGCCTGATTTGATCATGAGAAGAAGTGTGAAAGAGGATGAAGTATTTGATATACTTCATGCATGTCATGATAAACCTTGTATGGGGAATTTTATAATAAATATTACATCCTACACGATCCTTACCACTCATTACTATTGGCCCAATCTACCTAGAGATGATATTGTATATACTCACCAATGTGAGAAATGCCAATGTATGGGGGAACCCACATGTTTAGATGAGATATCACTTTGGAAAAAATGAGTCTTGTAACCCTTTAAAAATTGGGGGCTATTTTCAATGGCCCAATAGATGCATCTTATGAAGGTAAGGATTACATTTTGGTATGCATTGAATACCTCACCACATGGGTATAGGTTAGAACTTTGACTCATGCATGAGATGAACAGAAAGAAAAAATACTTTATGAGGAAATATTCACAAAATATGGAGTTCCATGAGAGATAATCTCCAATAAAGGTCTATGGATCATTTCTGATTTGATTTCATCCCTTGTATAAGAATACAAATTCAGAAATAATAAGTCCACTTCTTATCATCCACAATCCAACAACCAAGTATAATTCATTAATAGGGAGTTAGTGAACTTCATTACTAAAATAATAAATATACACTGTCATGATTGGGAAAAACATCTTCTAGAGGCTGTATAGGCTTATAGGACCACATGGAAGATAACCATGGGGTTTACAACCTATGAATTGTTCTATGGTAAGAAGGTTGTCCTTCCCATTGAATTTGAACTTTAAACTCTAAGTATTGCCCTAAAGTTTGGCATGAATTTAATAGAGGTACAAAAGGAAATAATCATGCAACTCAACTCTCTTATAAATTTGGGAAGAGAATATATACACCATACATAAATACTACAACAAAAAAGGATCAAATGGCATGATAATTTCAGTAAAACATGAAAGTTTCAGCTAGGTGATTAGGTAGTGATTTTTCATTCCAAATAAAAGGACCACAAAGGAAAACTTCAGACCAGATGGTTGGGCACCTATGAGATAGAAAAAGCGCTTGATATTGGGGCAATCAATTTGTATAATTTTGATCTAATTAGATTCTCTTTGATGGTTAATGGATATCATCTCAATTTGTACAAGAAACCTCTATCCAAAGAAGAATTCATTTAAAATATCATGATGAAAGACTAGCCTTATATAGACAAGGAAATAAATTGTATAATGGATGACCATTTTGAATAGTCTATTGGTCAACCAAAAAAAAATTCTGAAGTCTAGAACAAATACTTCAACCCCATTTCTCCTAGGTAAGCATATCACTTGGGGAAGTTTTGGTTATAAAACTAGCTTGTTGGCTTGCCAAAATTGCATTAAATGGGCATGAGTGGAAAACTAGTTTGTTGTCCACTTAGGAGCAAAATTAAAAAATGCTAAAAATCAAGGTGGAAAATCAACTTATTGACCACCTAGGTAGGAAAAATAGCAATAAAAAATCATTTGATAGAAGTGCCTGGCAAATCCTAGATATTATAGGTCTATTTTTAGTTACTACAGGTAACTTTCCAACTTACAACATCTACACACACAGCCTCTTGTGTTATAGAAAATCTACTTTTAGTGTGCCATAGGTAACTCTGTATAGCTCGTAACATATATTGGATTCATTTTAGTAGATTGGATTGTCATTTTCATAGTAGATATATAATTTTTCATATTATATTATCTCAATAGGTTAAATTATAGTCATCTTTATTGCTTTAATTTTAAGCATGTTTTGTATATGCACATTTTCTGTAGGTCCCCAAAATTAACCTGCCACTACTACTACCTATCCCCTTCTTTCAAAATTGTCATCTCTAGTAGAAACTTGTAGTATTTCACCCCTAATTCCTTATTTATTATCACATGAATTCATTGATTATGTGCATTCCATAATCTCATTGTTATCTCAGTTTATAATGGATCCATTAGCTCAAAGGTTGGGTATTCAACTTCAAACTAAATATTCCCCCCAAAAAAAAATATCACAACATTTTTGAAACAACACATATTTTATTTTTCACTCCAAGGATTTACTCAGTGAGGCACATTTTGTGATGAGATCTCAACTATCCTACATATCTTCATTTCATCTAATTGATGGCTCTTGACATAAGTTCTCAAACAAGGAAATTTATTCATCTACAACTGAGATACTATTGGTATAACCAATGCATTGAACCAAGTAATTATGTTAGAAATTTATAATAAAGTGTATTTTTATTATAATTTAGTTTGATACACACACACACACACACACACACACACACACACACACACACACACACACACACACACACACACACACACACACACACACACACACACACACACACACACACACACACATGTATTTATTATTGTTATGACATGACCACTTATGAGTACTCCCATGTCCATTTTACCCTCTTTCTCCCATGTCATCCCAATGCCTTGTCTTTTCATTCCACCCCACATCATGCCTTCCCTTTAGTAATTTATGTGGTACCCTATCATGATATAACTTCAAAAATACACTTCCATCTAATCATACCGGTTGCATGTACCCCCATTATTTCATCTAATTCACTTGAGGTCAAGTGAATTACTAATTATTATTTTTGTGGGGGGGAATTAAGGACAATTGGACACATGTATTATTTTAAGTACATGCCAGATAAAAATTCATATGCATCATATCAACCAAAGTGATTGCACATAATGTAAATAACATAAATGTGCCAATAGGAGAATGGAATCCATTATCATGTCTCCCAAATCGACTTTCTAGTCCCTTGAAGAAAGGAATGTGTTATTTTCAAAATAAAAAGAAACCAAGAGAGTAACACATAGGAATAAATTAGAGATGCATAAGAAAAATATGAGGTGATATAAGATGAAAGAAACCAATTGACCATATAGTGCTAAAAAATAATCTAGGGGTAGTGGATTTTCTTGAAAATGTAGGGTGGATGGTCTTTGTTGAGAGAATTACAAGGTATGACAAGGAAATAGTTCAAAATTTTACCCACACTCTATAAAATGATAGAGCTAACATTAAAGGACTTGAATTAGTCCTAATGGAGGAACTAATATATGATACAACTAGTCTATCTACCATAAGAAAGGAATGGATATAATGACATGTAGAAGCTGATGCTAAGGCATGGTTTGCCAGGAAATAAAACCAATTGGAATTTGATGCTTAAGGAACACATAGGTTATCTCTTCTTGTTCCTTGGCACCAAGTGTCTATATTTTTTATCAAATAGTTTATAGGGGAATGTAGGTTATCCTTGTTGTATACCCCTCATTTGCATCTATTAAGTTACTTGAGACATGACCATGTTATAAATTTTCCTAATTACTCTCTACACTTCTTAAGAATAATGACTAAATAATATAATCAAGGGAAATCATCAGCACTATCCCCCCATTGCCTAATTACACTCCTTGTGAAAATAGTTTTAACCACCAACCGGCCTGATATCAAATGGGAATAATTTATGGTTATGCATCATCTAACATGACAAGTAGTTGCTTAGCTTAGGGAACCAATAATAGATAGAATTTTAGGATATCCTCCACCTACAAACATGTGAAAGACTTATAATAAGTCATCCAATAGACCTAAGAGGCACTCCCATAGGTTTACAACTAAGGAAGGGAGGACAAGACCATCTTCCTATAAGTTAGAAATAATTGAAATTTTCTTGGGAGAAGGCATTTAAGTAGAAGGTTTGAGTATGATTGAAGAGGAAACATCAGAAGACAAAAATGAGGAACAAACTATTGGAAGTTAAAGGTCTAAAGAATAATAATAAATATAATGGGATCCTAATGGTAGTGAATAAATTCAAGAGTAAGAGAGGGAAGAGCCTACTAATAATGAGAATTCTTAAGAGGAAGAAAGGGAGGAGTTTGCAATGGTAGAAGAAAGAGAACGCACCCCTACTCCTCCTATCCCAAAGTTAATTGATCATGGAACATATTAATTTCATATCAAAAAATATATATTTTAAAGATAAGAATCCTAAATTTAGAAGCAAGAAAAAGTAGATTGGACACACTAGCTCAAGTGGCAGTTGAAAAGGAAGAGAGAGGAGTTAGAACACAAGAACCTACAACATCTATAGAAAAGACACAAAAACATGAAATAGAAATATAAAAACCTATAACCTAACCTAAAACAACTACCTCTAAAGTAATGAATCATGAAGAGAATGCAACCAATGCACTTGATCCACCTGTAGTCATCATCATTGAATAACTTGTAGCTTTTATAGAATAAACATGTATGGTAGAAGGACATGAACAAACTCTTTTAAAAAAAAAATTGAGAGAAGGGCATCAAGATATTATTGAATATTTTAAGTTTTGTTGGTTTAATACCTATAAAGGTTAGCATAAGAGGATTTATTTATTGATTACAAGTTTGGAATGATAGCGTAGAAATTGAGTAAGAGTGATGGAGTTGTTGAAATGTAATATATTGTACCTTGTTGTAGGAATCATTTTATTGCTACATAATTTGATCACTGAAATCAAAGTGATTTGAGTTAAAGAATTTTTAATCAAGGAAGGCATTTGAAGAACAATTCCAACCAAGGAGGGGCCACTTGTGAGTATTTGTTATCACAATCCTATTCGTTATGTAGATATTTTAATTTAGTTGTGTATTTATATTCCTGTTTTGTCTATATATCTTTAGTTTCAATAGTTTATTTCATTATAATTAAGTTTTCCTTTATATGATCTATGAAGTGCATTCAGTTCAAAGTACATAAAACTCCTGAAATAACATTGATTTATATTATGAACTTTTCATTTTATGAAATTTTCATTTCATGCAAGTGTGTTTACATTTTGTCAATTATATTTTTGAAATGTGTGTTTCCTATACCTTAGCATTCCATAGAGTCTAGTGTGCATATATAACACTAACATGTTACCAAAGTATATTGACCACAAGTTTACAATTTAATTAATGAGCATTATCAATAATCCAAGTGGTTTCCCCTTTGGATCACATTTTGTTGGGTTGTACACACAATGATTGGATTGTGTTATCTTAATTAGGGGGTTCATTTTACTAGTTAGGAATTTGATCCTTGTGTCTCCTCTTGATTCACCACTCAGCATATAATATATCAAGAGCAATATGATAGTCCATCATACTTTAACCTCTATGTCTCCTCCTAACCCATTGATCCTCACATATATGTGGATGTGAAAACTTGACATGAGGACCTCAACGAGATGTGCAATAGCAATGTGCTCATAAGGAAAACAATGTAATAAAGTGGCTAATCCTAAACCACCAACATAATCCTCTTGAATAAACCTATATAGGTCTCTTTATAATTGGGCTAGCATAGTCCATCCCCTAAGAATATCTGGTGTCATGATTCTCAATGTCACTAATTGTCCAATACATGGTAATATAATATATATATTTTTAAAAATGTGAAATAATTAAAAATACAATATTTAAAATCAATATGGTGGTATCATGATATCTATAAGAGGATCCTCTATCTTGCTAGGTCATTTATCAATGGGATAATGTAATATAAACCAAACCTTCTACATTGTCCACAATTTTCCTAGGTGCCCAATATAGGAAATTTAATAATATGCGACATATCCCTTAGCATGAAAATAATATTCCCCTTGGGAAGGTATAAATTACATCTATCAATGTTATATCTCTTAAACAATGTAATCATCAAATGCATATCATATAGAATATAACCAAGATACATAATATGGCTCAAACATGTTGTATCAATTATTATTTGAGTACCATATATGAGTTATAAACCAACATATTCTGCATGTGTCTCCCATAATGAAACTCATGTACATGCATATCTCTTTGTAAAGATGCAAAAAAAATGATATTCAATTCAAGATGATTCTGACATAGAAGACAAAAACATATGGTTCTATATGTTTTATTTGATAATGTAAAACTCAGGTTTTATGAGGACCCTAAAAACACAATGTTTAACAAGTATACATAAAATACCATCCAAGAAATAGAAATGAAATAGGCCATTTGAGCTAACTAGTAACAACATATCTCAACCAAAATCCCATAAAAACCCTAGACCTGACACACTATAAAATAGGACAAAATAAAAGACAACAAAATAAACCCCTATGAATCCTCAGATCCTTCTTGGTTATCCACCATTAGGAGCTTGCTCATGTTCCTATTCTCCTTCAACCTAATTTTCTTGAATCTATCCCTTTTGTGGATACCTAAGCCTTCTGCCATTCATTTCTTTTATGCATTTGCCACCTTAACCTTAGGGGCCATCTTAGTGCACATTTTTTTCAAGCCCTTTAATTTTTTTTTTAATTTTATTACTATAATGGGAGGTGGCTTTGGTGGGGTTGGCCCTAGAGGCCTCTTTAACTTTTTTGATGAGAGTAATGTCTGACCCTAGTAAATAGGCACCACCTTCAGCCTTTTTGAGGTTGTTCTAGTCTTGTTTCAGCTTGTTTGACTTTGTTTTCATAACATTATAGTCCCCCATGATGGAGACCATTCATCAACCTAAATTATGTAGTTTTTAATGTAAGTCATTTAACTTCCTCTTTTAACCCACAGGGGGGTCACCTAATTCTATACTATTTTCCCTTCTCGTGACTTTGATATTCCTCAAGACTCAAATTTCAAATTTTGGGTTAATTTTATTTTCCCCTTAAGGAGATGAAACATGGGCCTTCTTCTTGCCCTTTTTATCTTTCACTCATTTTTCCACTTGATGAGAGCTCCTAAGGGGAAAAAAGTTGGGAAGGTGTTGAAGGAATGGGATCACCCACAATTTATTCTACCATGTTTTTTTTAGTCTCCCTCCAAACTATTCTCTGTACTACATTCACTAGTGTGGACCTCTAATCCCCATTAGGCTTTCCCTCTCTCAGCGAGAAAGAAGATAACACCCTAGTGGATGATATCATAACTGAGCTTGAATTAGAAAGTGAATACTATGTTTTTGAGGGATAAGAGCATAAAATAGGGAATGTTAATGTGATGACCCTTAAAATGGTTTAGAAGCACGAAATGGAGATAAAATATATTAGTGATCTTACCCTATAGGGTTAAATTATCATAAGTAAATTTTTTATTATTTATATATCATCATTAGAAATATATAATATTGTTAGACAATACTATTCAAATCTTGGACATAATTATCAAGAGATGGACAATACCATGAAAAAGGACACTACTAAAAACACCAAATATGACATAGACAGACCTAAAAAATAACAAAATATAAAAAGGATTTGTTTTTGAAGTGACAAAAATGACTCAAAATAATTATTTTTTCACACATACCAGGTCATGTTGTCACTTGGCCTGAAGGGAAATATCTAGATGCTCAAATAGATTAAGCATTGTATAACATTGCATAGATATTTTATAACATGTACAAGAAGTTTTTATGCATGTAAATGTTTTCATGAACATTTAAAATATTTTAAATAACATGAAATTTACATTCTTACTCATTATAAAATTACCTACCCAATTCTACCACATGGGAGAAACATTCATACAATTATTTCGATATAGTTACTATTGACATGTAAATTATTAACACGATATACCAAGAAAATTGATCATTCCTAACACATCAATCATGTATCAAGGAAATTTGATAGTACATTCACACTATAACTTTAAGCCAAATTGAAAATACTTGAAAGCTATATTATATAAAATCTAATCATGACACAAATTATAAATTTATTAAAAAGTTTGTAATATTCTATAAGCATATTAATTTTCACATTTAACATGGGTCACGTGTCAGTAAATACGCTTTATTCCAACTATCATAATTATTTATACATACACATATTTTGACATAATCAATTTGATAACCTCATCCTTCATATCAAAAGTGGACATACTGTGGCCTTCCCCATTTCACATAGATATTCAAATTGTTATATCTACTCAAAAGGGTATAATTCTTTAGATTGATACTATTACTCAAAGGGGTACCATTATTCATATGGTACAATTAGTTAGTGGTTATATATTGGGGCATGTTATGATATAAATACATACAAATAGTGACATGTTAGGATACATGTGACATACTTTGATATAAATTATGATACACATTACATACTTATATATATTGGGGCATATGTGACACATATGTTGTACATATTACATGATTCAGAGACTTAATATCAATTTAAATTAGCATTTTGGTTAAGATATGGGACATATATGCACATAGTCAGACATATTTTAGTAGGTGATTTCCATGCATAGACACTCATTTTATACGTAAAATAATTAAAAATTTTCATATATTCACATATTCAAATACATGTGGGTGCATATGCACATAGTTTTATCAGAAAAAGTGATAATTTTTTAGATATTCACATATTTAGACACATTTTGAGGCATATGACATGCATATGCACATGGTTTTTACATGATTATGAAATATAGGTTCTTATATTTGACACAAAAATAATATAGATGCATAACATTATATATCATATTGGCAAACATTCATGGTTCATGAAGCTTGTTCATGCACATATACACTATTGAAAAATTCTATTTTACAAAGACATTTGATGATAACTAGAAGTGAGCACCCTTAAATCTATAAATTCATTTTTATTAACTAACTTGTGTTTAAATGATTAATGTGATTGAGGTACGATGCCCTCAATGGCTTGGACATTACTCTATGAGCCCAATATGTGGCTCCTACCTTTCATATTATAGTTATAATATTAATTACATGAATAGTGCAATTGAGGTTCAATGACACTCAATGACTTAAGCATGATTTGGTAAGTCTAATATGTGGCTCCCCCTTTTCAACAGATTCAAATTACGAATATAAGTAGTGTGGTTGAGGTTATACAATGCTCAATGTGTGTGATTAATGGTCCACACACTACATCTAAAACCACTTGGAATCTTATCCATTTACTTGGGTAGAAATTGAACAAGAATAAAAACACCCTTCTCCATTAATTGGGTCAACTGATGACCCATGACATCTCCACTCTTTGTAACATGAACACTATATGTGAGTGGCATAATAGCACACAAATACATGTGTAGTTTTTATTTGAATATATTTTGATTTATCATTATGATTATACTCTTATTTGGACAAAAATATATTTGATTACATACATAATCTTTTGTATAAACAGATGGACACTATGGAACATTAGGGCAATGAAAGATGAAAATTCATAATTTCCAACACATGTTTGTGTTCTCTTTTTATCGTTAAAATAATATGTTTATTTCCACTATTGTGCTATATTAAATGGAAGGCCTTTGTAAATGCCCAAAATTGATACAAGCCTTGTTTACACCATGATTTTATGTGACTTTACATATATTGGTCCTTAGTTGCAAATAGGGACCTTATTAGTACATTTGTCTTAATATTTCGATATCTTCTTGGATTTATTTGAGTATGTAATACTATATCTTATTACTTTAAAATTAATTTACTATGTCATAGGGATCCTTTGTCCCATTTAATTGAATCTAAGTTTTCCTAAGCTTTTAAGTGATTCAGCATTTTTGGATGCTAATGTCTGATTGTAGTGATCAATAATTCTATAAATGTCCCAAGGCTATTTTAAATTTATTTTGGGCACATTTCCATTTTGGACCATTGGTTTTATACATTTCATTACTATTGGTATAAATTTGCATGCCAATTTTTCCCTAATTTAAGTTTGAGTTCTATACAAATAAAAATATCATTGAAGGCTTTAAGGACAAGCATTCATTACTAAAAATCTTACATACAAAGTGCACACTACTCTTAGCTTATTGTTCATTATAAAATTTGAAGTATTCTAGGGCTACATTATATTATGCATGCTTGTATCAAGATTGGGCCTATGAAAAATAACATCTAGGCTTGCATCCATATGATTTTACACACACTTACATTACATGGAGAACTATGGTTTGAGCCCTCTTTGGAGTATTGGACATGTAGGAAACAACTAGCTAGTTCACGGAGATTAGCTAAGGTCAGTCCAACCCAAAATACTAACCCTTTTGTAGAGTTTTCTAATCAATAAGTGAAAGATCAATAAGTGAATATGTTGTTGTGTAGTGTCTTGTGCAGATGTACCTATTGGCTCTAATATAAAATGTTATGTGGTGCCATGTGCATTTAGATATTTGTATGAAAAAATATGAAACCAATGGAAGAGTTATTGTAGTTGAAATAAAACATGAGGTTTTTTCAAGCTCATACATATGCAAGAGCATTTTTTTTGGTTTTTGATAGGTAAATGAACACATAACCAACCACACAAATTATGTTGGTGGATGATTAGAAAAAAATGTCAATATAAATTATGGGCCATAATATTGAATAAAAGTTATATAGGCATTAAATTAATCATATTTGGGCCATGATTACATAATACTAGAAGCAAAGTCCTCATATTTGTTTGGAGCCATGCCTTATTGTCTTAATGGAAATAGTTCATGAATTTGTATGGCACATATATTCTCAAATTCTTCTTTTTCAAAATCATTATCATCATATCCCATAATATTTTATTTCAAAACTTAAAAACACACACACACACCCCACAAAACTAAAAAAAATGTAATTACATTTTTTTTTAGTTTTGTGGGGTGTGTGTGTGTGTGTGTCTATATATATATATATATAGACACACACACACACACACCCCAAAAAACTAAAAAAAAATGTATGTACTTAATAATAATAAAAAAAACACTACCACAACAAATGCATACAAATCTCATCGTAGAATTAAGTGGGAAAGTTTGAAAAGAAATTACATAGACAATAAAAAAATGTTGAATATTGTTCACATTATTAATATTGTGTAAGTAATATTTACCGAGAGGTAAATAATTAGTGGTAAAAAGTAACATATATTATTATAATCATATGGTCAATATGGTAACATATATTATTATTATTAGATATATTGTTATATGTTATAACAATATATCGTACTTAGAGTATTTAGGAGGATTGAGAGATTTAGTAGGGATTTAGGAATCCCTGAATATAGGAAATATTTTCCTATATATTTATATGTATCTATAATGAGAATTAATAGAATGAAATACATTATTATTATGTGAAATTAAATCTCTATGTACTGGTTGTATTTGTGTTTGGTTCCTCCATTTTACATCAGTGGTATCAGAGCATGGTGAGATTCTGAGTAGTGTGAGGGGCATTTACAATTTCTGGTTTCCCCATTTATGAAAGCAGTCTATTCAGAAAGATGGAAGCTTTAAGTTTTTAGCTTGTTTTTTTATTCCTTGTAAATGTCCATGATTTAATACCCATACATATGGACTTACTTAGTAATGTCACATTAGACAGTGTTGAATTCCTCATTGTATTGATAATTTGCTCTACCCACATTCATTTCTAGTATAGTCAAGAGTTTTTTTTCTTTGATGTGAGCCATATAATCTCCATGTACTCCATTCGATATCCCCCAATTTATTAGCTATGTTTAAACCTATACCCATTGTTTTAGTACTTTCTCTATGCATATGATTGATGCATTGATCTAGGAGCATATAGAGACATAATAGCTTAAAATTTTAAATCTACTGCAAGCCAATTAAGGTTTCAAACTTGTAGATCTTCTAAGTGTCATATAGTTCTCTCATACATTGGTTTGATATTCATCTTGGTAGATGCCAACTATAGACCATGACACCATCAACCCACACACTTGTATGCAGACCTAGAACACATCATTCTCATTATTATAAAGTGCATCTAACATTATTTGATGGACATTCCATTACTCCACATATGACCAAATATTTACGCTATTCAATTTGGACATTCCCATTTATGCCAGTGATTTTATTTAGATTGGTGAGCTCATTCATCATTGGTACAATAACCTCTAGATCTATATACCATGCTTTTGTGTATCATGCCATAAATGGTGTACAATAGTTTTACTTGGTCTCATACTCTACCTCGAACAACTTTTCGTAGTCATGTGGTATGTGAGTCATGTAAGTTTTCATCTTTGTTTGGTTTTTAGTATTTATTGATACGTGTTATGTTGTTAAAAATATAGTTTTTTTCAAAGTTATTTAATGTTTATAACTCTATTTATATGGTATAGTCTTTATTTTACATTTAGGTTTTTTAATAATCATAGTTTTGTTATTTTAGAGTTATGTGTTTATTGGTTTATAATATCCTTTTGAGTTATCATTTCTATTATCAAGTTGTATAATTGTTATGAGTCTTGAGTTAAAGGTATGTCTCATCATTTAGGTGAATTAGGTTGATTGAGTCATTTTTTTGTAAAGTGTTTTATAATATTGTAAAAATGTCAAAAATGAGTCATGGTCAAAATATTGTAAAAAAAAAATTGCCTTACGAACACATTTTCACTTGTACATGATGTCCAAATTATGGTGGGGATTTCCCATGGAAAAATCATGTACCTAAGCTTCATCAAAATATTTCTTGAATAAGAAGTATCCAACACTAGAAGCTATATGGAGGATGGAGGTTATTCAGTGACCTCTCGTCAGGCACCATCGACGAGGCTGCATACTAATTTGGTGGCCATGTGTTTTTTGTTGTGTGGCGTGGTTTTTAGTGCGGTAAATACATTTAATTTTTAAGTTGTGTGGTGTGGAAATGTTCACATTATGTAATAGGAACATAAAGCTATGTTTCATTTTTCATTCAAAACTAAATAGACTAAAATCAAGGAATACTACCAATGGCAGTGGGAGTCTTCTTTGCTATGTGAGATCAAGTGGCATGATCATTCATAGTGGATACAAGTAAGAAGTTGATTTCTTATAGGGTAAAATGTGACATTCAGTTTTTTTTTTCATTCCCCTACTTGTTTGAAACACCTCTACTATTTGGAAACAAGGGAGAGTATGGATATAATGGAATGTGGTCAACAATTGTATAGGAGGGTAGCTAAATGCAAAAATCCTCTAACTATAAAGATCCTCTAACTGCCTTACTTATTTATGGAGATGAGCAGATAGTGACATGTCTAGTGCGGTTAAATGGAGTATATACGAGAAGCATTCCAGTGATCATGTGTAGCAAGATCCAAACAACAAGATTCATACATTAGTATGCAGACCTAAAAGTATGTGTTATGTTTTTGCCATGCTCACATTAAGGGGGTGTAGATAGGATTAATAATGTTCACAATGGGGTGAATGCTATAATATTATTCACATTATTAATATTGTGTAAGTAATATTTATTGAGAGGTAAATAGTTAGTGGTAAAAATTAAAATGTAGGTTGTTATAACCGTATGGTCAATACAGTAACATAGATTATTATTGTTAGATATATTGTTATATGTTATAACAATATATCATACTTAGAATATTTAGTAGGATTGAGATATTTAGTAGGCATTTAGGAATCCCCAAATATAGGAAATATTTTCCTATATATTTGTATGTATCTATAATGAGAATTAATAGAATGAAATATATTATTATTGTGTGAAATTAGATCTCTGTGTACTAATTATATTTGTGTTTGGATCCTCCATTTTACATCAAAAAAGGAGTAATAAAATGTCATAAATTTAATTTTCATAAATGAGCATCTTGGGTGTTATGTGAGTTACAAACGTAATTAGCTAACATAGGTGGATTTTCCTATCTAATTAGGTGTGCAAGATGTTTATTTAAGTCTATCAAAGTGGTATAAATGTTATTAGAGGAAATACACTCTTCCATATAAGACCACTCTTGTAGACATTTTACACTAACCTAAATTACATCAACTTTATGAGAATGAAAATTTAATGTTGGTAAACTTTCTTTCCCTATACTGTCAATTCCTAGGATATGAAATCTATTGATAATCATATTTATCTCTTTGGGCCAAGGCTGAATGTGGATGCACATTCTTTATACCCTAATTTGAATCCTCAACCTCTCCATTTATAGTACCAAAGGAAGTATATTAAAAAATAACTTATAGGACCATGATTAGTTAAATGAAAATCAATCAACTAAGAGTTTAAAAACTACAACAATGTTCTTAGCTCTCAACCCAAATGCATTGTTCTACCATGCCTCCTATAAATAGAATCCATTAAGTCATTTTTATTATGTAGAATCATATATTGATGCATCCCTAATATTCACAAATTTATATACAAAATAATGAGGAGCGTCAGAAAGAATCTAAATTATGACCATAGACTATGTGCATTGCAAGGTCTAGTCACTTCCATTTTTATATTCATGGGTTTACTAGCACTATCATTGAAATAATCTCATCAATTACAATTGAACAATAGGATTTTGAAAATATAATAGTAGTTTTAAAGTGGACTAGTTATCAATTATATTGAGAGCTAATATGTTATTTAGTAATGCCACTTCTAAAAGAAGTGATAATATGGCCTCTCAACAATGTGAGTGTTGCAAGAATCTCAAATACTATGCATAAAAATACATGGAAAGTATTATACTTTAATGCAGGTGTACTTTTCAAGTGGATCAAAAGTATTGATTGTTATAACATCCACTAAATTACCTTGCAAGTATATTGTGTTAGTCAACAAGGTGAGTATTGTAAGAATTGAAAATATGGGACAATATTTTAGGGCACTAGAAAAAATATGAAAATATGAGAATATATAAAAAAATATTGGGGAAGATATCACATAATATGTCTAAATTATCAATATTCATACATATAAAATTAATAAAAAATTAAAAATTGATTAAAAATTTACAAAAAATATGACTCCATTAGGTCCATGACTCAAGGACGTACATCCAAAAAAATTGTGAAAAAAATATTATGTTACGACAATATATTTTAGTATTGATAATATTTTGACTAGTCTTGCATAGAGACTAATTATATCATTGATTGAAATGCATAAAATTTGATCTATAACTTGAAAGTGAACTCAAGTGGATTGACACTAAAATATATTATTCATCTCAATTATTCTATCTATGTAGGAGACATCAACACATTATCAATTGAATATCACATACCATAAATAATCTTGTCATTTCTATCAGTCTATGAAGTATTGTGTTTAAACCAAGCCCATGTTGTGTGTTGTAAGAATATAATTTACATTATTGATTGAATTTATACATCCATATATGGGAAGTGGTGTAGGAATAGTGATACTTAATAATTTGAAATTGCATTAAAGTTAATGCAAAAAATTGATCTTTTCATTCCGAATTAGTCTCTAATATATTGCAGGAGAAGTTAGGGAATTATGAATTGATTAACATGTACTAGGTGTGATCTATAGTTATAATTTTACTCAATTGTATTGAGACTAAAAGATATTATGTAATTTAATTAGTCTGATCTATACAAGTGACATTATAACAATACCAATTGATTAGGGTGTACCAAAGATAGGAAGTATTGTATTTGTACCAACCTCATGGTATGTGCTACAAGAATCTAAATTATATTATTGATTGAATTTATGAATCTATATACAATAATTGGTAGAGTACTATTTATACTTAATAATTTTCAATTGAATTCAAGTGGATGCAAATAGCTAATAGATCTTGTCCATTTAATTAGTCTCTAGTATATGGTAGTACTTGTCAAAGTTTAATCAATTGATTAACATGTACCAAATATGTTTTATAACTTGAAAATGAAATCAAGTTTATCAAGATTGAAATATTTTATTTGTCCTAATTATATTGAAATATCTTGTTCATACCAACTACTTTATGTAAGAGTTGATAGTCCAGGACATGAGCATGATAATAATCTATATAAGAGTGTTATAATTGATGGAATTACAAAACACTATAGTAGTACACTAGAAATGGGAATTAGGAAAATTATCTAGGAAATAAAATTTGTGTTTAACATTCACCATTTTCCTTAGCCAAAATAAATGACTCTTATTATTCATGCATAGCTCAAAATTGGAGGTGCAAGAAAAATTGTTGTACCAACATTTATTGTTGAATATCTGATACGATATGCAAATATTGGTATGATTTCGAATGTTTGGTGGAGTTTTATTAATTTTAATCCACAATTTTAAATAATCCTTCTAATTTAGTGTGATAAAGGGTAGTTAATAGAGGCAAAGTTTAGTTCCTCCCTTTACATTTATATCCTTAGTTCCTTTAATTGACTTTGTTCCTTTGGATCCCTCTTTTTATCATATAATAACAACCTATCCAATGTCAGGTGATGACATGGAATACTCAAGGGATGAATATTAGGCCGCACAATCCTCCTAATTTGACATTTATATATTTCTAATTTTTTGTAGCTCATCCACCATTGATGCTCCTAATTATTGTATATTCTATTTAGAATGTAGGCAATATCTCTTACACATAACTTTGTTAAAACATAATATTTTATCATGATTTCTCAGACATATGTATTTGAGTCATGAACCTAATATATTTTTTTTCATGTAATTTTTGAATCAAAATTTATTTTTTGATTAATTTTATCAAAATTTGGAACCTAATGTATTACTATTATATGCTAGATATTTCCAATATGCCTAATTATATGCAAATCTTGTTTGTAAGACACTTTGTAATCAAAACAATAGTTTATAGATGCACAGTAGTAGAAAAAATATGGGGTGATCCAAACACTCTCATATTGATTAGATTAAAAAAATTAGGCTCTCAAAGTAGAGAGGATTTTTCCAAAGGTAACCGTCACTATTTACAAGGTGGCAGTGATGAAACCACCATAATGGTTACATAATCGTCCCTCCCAAAGTGACGAATCCATAACCATTAAAAATTTTAGGTAGAAATTGTGTAACTTCCCTAGAGTTTTAAAACCACCCATATTCAAACCACAACTTTCTATCACTTTTGACAACACGGGGAAGGGGAACAATTGCAAACATTTATTCTTCTTATAGAGATTTATTTTAGATTCTTACCAAGATCTAGGGTTGAAAGGTTATATATAAAATTCTTACTAGGGTAAATAACATAAGGGAGAAGGAAATGATTTTTAAGGAAATTAGATTAACATTGTTAGAGGTGAGTTTGAGTCTTGGTTCTAGTTTGTTCATTGTTGTTATATGTAGATGCTTGATTCAGGTGTGTGGAAGTAGAGAGAAGTGTATTTCAAGTTTATAACACATTAGTATATGAGTTTGTAAAGGATATAAGTGAAATTCATATTCATATAGGCCAAATTTGGTAGTACCTTATATACTCTTACATTACATAGTGGATTGGGGAGTGTGTTTGCTCACCTGCTGGAGTTTTTCCCATATTGGGTTCTCCAGGGTAACTTGTGTGTTATAATGTGATTTATTTAATCTTTTGCTTAATGTTCATAGGTTGTGCATTTCCTTTCTAACACTTGTTTATCTCTATTTTGGCATGTTCATAATTCTAAAAAGATATCTAGGACTAGAACTAAATAGACTATGCCTCAAAAATATTGGTTCAAGCTCAACTTTGATGGAACAACAAAAGGGAATCCAAGGGTGGCTAGTGGAGGAGGCATAATTAGATCAGATTCAAGAATGTTTATGGCTACTTATAATGGGGGAATTTGAATTAAAATTAATAATGAGGATGAATCTTTAGCCATGTTGTGGGGTATTAAACTTTCTATCTCCTTGAACATTTGATATCTTCATGTGGAAGGGGATTCACAGCTTATAGTGAATGCTACCTCAAGATATATGAGTATAGGTTA
The DNA here is from genome assembly GCA_037957365.1 of Torreya grandis. Lineage (NCBI taxonomy): Eukaryota > Viridiplantae > Streptophyta > Pinopsida > Cupressales > Taxaceae > Torreya > Torreya grandis. The sequence continues at coordinate 5,780,194 of JARHVA010000053.1, read as the reverse complement.
GACTTTGATGGATATTATTGGTGATATTTAGTTGTTTCTCAATGATTTAGAGGATTATAATATTTATCATATATATAGGGAAGGTAATGTTATCACAGATGCTATGGTGAATTTGGGAAATAACAATAGTGGTTGGCAATGTTGGAGGCTTGTGTCTAGGTTGCCTCTTGAGATTTAGAATATTATTAATAAGGATGGAAGCACATGCACAAAATAGATGTTATAATCTCCTTTTCATTATCACTCTCAGGATTAGTGGAGGTGGCTATTTATTATGGTAAGGCAATAAGTTTATTAAGGAGTCTAGAATTTTTGGATTTCAAACTCGATATGGTGGGAATAGGATTTTAATTTTTCAATTTCATTAGAGCGGGACTAAGGATAGGAAAAGAGAAGAGATGACTAGGAGAATCATTAAGATGCCAATGGGGTATGGGAGGGATATAAGAAAGGCCCATATAAATGAAGGGATTATTAGAAATCTAAGTAGATAAGACATTTGTAGATGGACAGACCAGATGATAGCCTGGCTTAAAATAATGTTGAGAAGGAAAAAGACTACTGATCAAGGTAATAAGTGGATAGGTTAGACAAAGAGGAGGATGAGATGGAAAGTGATGGTTGGGCATGATAATCAAAGGATAGGATGGCAAGAGAATAATCATTTCCCCATAATCCTTGTCTCATGTGATCATCATTTTTGCTTAAGGTGACGAGTGTGGGTCTTCTTCAAGGATGATAACTAGGGTGGTAAATGTAATTCCAATATCCAAAATTATTACGCTGTCATTTATATATTTTCATGGCCTAAGAGCCAATGGAAGTATTTAAAGGGGCCTATTAATACTATAAGGTATATTGCTAAATGATCTTTTATTCCTTTTAATCTTTTTCTCTAGCTGCATGAGTTTTAGGGTTTAAAAATGGGTGGTGACATTGTTAATATTGAGCTAACCTCCCCTAAGGAATTCTACTAGGATCATATGGTCTAGCACATTATATAAGAGGGAAATGTGGTTTCTTTTCTTAAGGTTATGAATGGACATGATAAGAATCTATCTTACTAGTTTGTAGAGTCCTAAGAGGAAGATTTTAGATAGGTCTATCTAAGGGGCATTGGTTTTAAAGTCTCAAATGAAGTGATTGGGCAAGACACAGGGCTCCCCATAAAAGGAAAAAAACATTGTAGATGTAGTAGGGTGTTAGACCTAGAAAATATGGCAATTTTATTCAAAGAAGGAGAATTTACTCTAAAGCTTCATGGGGGGTTTGAAATGGAGAAGCTACCAGAGCCATTAGGGCAAATATGCCTCATAATTATGAAATAATTCATGCTCAAGGGTAGATTTAAGGTATTTTATGATTACCATTTTGCCTTGCTCAACCATTTTAGGAATATAATGGAGATTAGTTTTCCCTTCTTGTTATTGTCCTCTTTGGAAAAATCTATTAATCATGTCAAGGAATCCAATGTTAAAAACTTCCCTCTCATTCACATTCACCAAGGCCTCATTTTGAGGTTGTACCAATTCTATTTGGCCTTGTTCCCATCAAAACCTATTAAAGTCTATTTTCTAGAGGATAACCCATCGAATCTATCTCCTACTGTCAAAGGTAAAGACAAGAAATCCATTGGAACTCCCAAAATCTCTTCTAAAAACCTGAAGGGGGGCCTCAAGTTTGAGGAATGTAATATTCCTATTGGGACCCCAGCCTCTTGTTCCAAACTTAAATCTCTGAAGAAATTTAATGGAAAACTTGTGACCCTTATCCAAGAGACTAAGGTGGATATGGTGGTACCCACTAAAAGGGAATAGAAGGTTGGGGAGGATGAGGGAAATGTGTCTAAGAAGGCTAGGATTCATAAGGACTCTAGTTGGGTTGAGGATCTAGTCAAATATTTGGACCCTGGTCCCAAATGGGAGGAGAGTGATCACGGGGGTGGTGTTGAGAAGCCTGATGGAACAAGAGTTCATAGATCTAGTTGTATTGCTAGAATCTCATCCATTCACCTTAAGGGAATTAAAAATTTTGATGATCTAAGTCTTTTGAGGATTTCACAAGGGAGGGAGAAGATGAAAAACCTACTGAATTTGTTCATGAGGAGGAAGGAGTGAGCCATTTTGTTGAACTAAAAAAATTTAGCTTGGATTAGATGGAGGAGGCTCCTATTGAAGCCCATGGCAAGAAGAAGAAGGGAAACTACTGCTCATTATGTGTTAAGATTGCTAATGAAATTGTGGAGTTCAAAGCTAAGATGGATAATATGTAGAAGAAATGGCAGGTAATGGTAGAATTTTCTACCAAGGCTCTTCACCGCATGGCTTTAGTGTTTGCTTTTGTCAAAGACTTTGATGATAAGGTCAAGGATGTGGGGGTGGAAAACCTCAGTGATTACAAAGACATGGTCAATTTTTTGGCCAATTATGGGACTATTTATGGTCTTTAATGGTCTTGTTGTCTTTCATGCTTTAGTGTTTTTTTCATTTTTTATCTGTTGTTCAAGTGTTGGTAATGTACTGCTTATGGCTTGTTTGAGGCCTTTTTTCCCTAGGGCTATTTTGTATAGGGTTAAAGACCCTTTTTTCCTACTAAACTTATCAAAAATAATCATATAATCAATTATTAGTAATTTAACTCTTTAGTATCTATGTTGTTGAAGCTCACTATGGATATTCACCTTGATTAAGGATCAAATTAGTATCAGAGCTAGTCAGTATTCCATAGTGTGTGGTTTATTTGGTTGTAAATTTTCAGATATATGCCTATAAAAAGAGGATCTATTTCTTGTGGAAAAGGTAACTTGGTCTCTTTAAAATGAGATATATCCATAAAAAATTGAAAGACAGTTTTGAGAAGTATGGCTTCTAAATATGAGAGGATAGCTAAAGATGGTGAAGGAAGATTCCAAAAAATTTGAAGAGGATGTTGCAAGCATATCTCAATCCATGAAGGAGCTTGGGAAATTTATGAAGGTACTCATGAAAAAATTGGAATTTTCCATGGATACTTTTGAATCAAGTGAGGAGCTTAACACTTCCAACCATGAGAAAGAGAGGCCTTAATTCAACCAATATCCACCTCCATTCAATGTAGAGGAAAAGATTGACATTCAACCCTATGAAGGTGAGATAAATGCAAAAAAAATTGATTGTTGGTTAGCCCAATTGGAATTTTATTTTGATCTACATCAAATTAGTGAAGAGCAATAAATTTATTTTGTAAGGTTGAAGTTAACTAGTCATGATCTAACTTGGTTTAAAAGTTATCTTAATTATTTGGTTATTAAGAAGCTACCACAAATTAGTAAGTGGGAAAAATTTAAGCTTGTAATTAAGATGTGATTTTATCCTATTTTTTTATGAATAAGAAAGTTATATTGAATGGAAATATTTGAGGCAACAAGAAGGCCAAAGTGGACAGGTCTATACAAGTGAGTTTCACAAAAAGGCAATCCAAATTGAAAAGATACCTTTGATCATGCTATGCTTATGATGTATGTTAGAGGGCTGCATATTCACTTAAGGAGGCTTGTTTTACTTACAAATCCAAAGGACATAGTGAGGCTTGTTCTCAATCCCCCTATCTTGAGATGGATGAGAATAAGGGTCCATCCTCCTCTTCAAAGTCTTATGAAGTTCCAAAGAATAATGGTGGGGTCAATGTTACTTCTACGATTGTTAAAAATGATACTCAAAAACATTTTGGGCATTATGATGTAGATATCCACTCTAAGGATAAGGGTTGGAAGTTACATCTAGAATTGTATCCATTCATAAACAAGAAAAAAAAATGCCGTGATGTCACTTCAAGGTGAAGATATTCATTGTAATGCAAATGTGGATGATAATTTGGGTTGCACCTTCATGCATAAAATGTATGTGTGGATAATCATCATGCTCAAGACAAAGGTAAACCTTCTAAACTATTCCATATCAAAGTTCAAGTTAATATGGTCAAATTTGATACTCTTTTTTATTCTTGCTCTCAATCAAATTTAATTAGCAAAGAGGTGGTAGAAACACTTGGATTGAAAGTATATAATAATCCTAAAATTTATGCATTAGGATGGGTGAAACAAGGAGTAGAGATAAGGTTTTCCAAACATTGTAGAGTCAATTTTGAAATAAATGAACATTTCATTGATGAATTTATTATAGATGTTGCAGTTGGTTATATTTATGGAATAGTTTTTAGTAACCCCTATATATATGTTAGAGATGCTATTTTAAGGAGGAAGTATAATCAGTCCCATTTTGTTAAGTATGGGAAAAGACACACCCTAGACTCATATAAAGGTAAATCTAAGATATCTTTAGTAAGTTCTACTCAAGGTAACTAGTTGATAAATGATAGTGGAAATTTTTCTTTCCTCATTTTTAAATATAAGTAAGAATGTAAGGATACCAATATCAAGTATAATAACAAAGAGAATGAGGTGCGGTTATTACCATGATGTCTACTTTCAGATATGGGTGTTCCTGTAGCCTAAATTTTAGATTTAATTCTTATTACTTTATTTAGAAATAAAAACCTAAAATCTAAACACACCAATATAAGGGGATAAAAGAGATAATCAGTTTGTTAGAGAGACTCTTACCATCACTTTACCTCTTTATGGATCCTCTCCAAGATTGACAATGGATCCTTGATGCCAAACTTGATGATTGTTGGATTGCTTGCTTGATACTTGATAATTGTTTTCAATGGATAATTTGAGCTTGATAGTGGCTTTTGAGGGATGCAAGGAGGATCATAATGGTAGCAAGATAGCAAGAAGGCAAGTTGATTGAAAATTTTCAAGTTAGTTTCATGGAGGGAGTGAGCTTAGTTATATAGAATGGAGGGATAAATCAATGGCTAGGGATTTTACATGGACTTTTTAATGTCATGAAAATCTCTAGAATAGAAAATTCTAGAGAAAGGGGGCTAAAATGGAAGAGATTTCTAGAATCCTCCAATTCTAGAAATCTCTTATTAGGGTTTAGTGGTTTAGGAATAGCTAGGAATAGGGTGGTAGATGAGTTGGTAGAATATTTTGTATTTTTAAATTGGTAAGTGGCCTATGAAGTAGGTTAGTGGGTAAATAGGTTTTTGTTAGTAGGTTAATAAGGGGATTAATTGGTCATGGAATGGGGTAAGGTTTGTAAGATGTATAAAATGGGACGTGGGACAATGGGATATTGGTTAAATTAGCTATGAAATGTAGTTATAAGTTAAATTGGAAAAAATAGTGTAATTAGTGAGGTGATCAAATTTTAGTGTATATATTTGACCCCTCTTTGAAAAGGCATTGCAAGTGAACAGGATGAGAGGAGTAATGGTATTTCAAATAAGAACCATAATCATGTAGAAGAAATGTTAGATGATGTCAAAAATAAGTTAGTAGGTTATGATGGCCCCTTGAGGGAGCATACAAGGAGAACTGACCTGGATGATCACTCGAACAAAAATATCAAGGGTGGGATAAGACCAGGACAATAAAGTGGGGTTGGGATGCCCCAATTCATAGCTACGATTGAGATGTCCCAAGAATCAAGGGGATACAATAGCTTAGTTGTGATGGGTTCTAAACAAATAATCAATGTCTAAAAAGTGATTTGATTGATAAGATGAAATTGATTGAGATGAGATGGGTTCAATCCAGTGATAATTCTTAGAATAAGGACACATGCTAGGGAGGGATTGAAGATTGATAGTAGAGATAGTAGTTTTTGGTTGATGATAGGAATTTATTTCATGTAATATTTGTAGCTTAAAAATGACATGTGATTATTGAGTGACTAGTCTGGGGATGATACGATAATGATGAATGAATAGTGGTTGGGCTACCCTTGGGTACAAAATTAAGACCAGGTGTTACCTACATAGTCCTAAAAGACCTCAAGCTAATGTATTTCTAATGCAAGATTAAGTGGGACAATGGGGAAATGGAAAGCCCATGCCTTAAATGATGTTGAAGATGACTAAAGGTAACTAATTAGGATAATTGGATAATTTGATAGGAGTGGAGGTGAGATTTGTTAACAAAGGGATGATAGGGGTGTGGGGGGGTCAAATAAGAAAAAGGAGTAAAAATGGGGTCATTTTAACCATTTTATTTTGGTGAAATTGAGCTCAGAGCTAAGATCATGGACCAGCTTCCTTGAACTTCCCATCATGATGAATGAGTGTGGGCATTCCAAAGAGCATCAGAGGCTAGACCACCGATGAGTACTAGACCCTATCCTCTATGATTTTGTTAATTATTTTTCAAATTTATAGGATTTTTGGTAGAAAATTATTTCATCTAGTTCACCAAGATAATATCATGACTGAGGGTGGTACCCTCAATTGTGATATTATCATCATAACCTATAATCTTATAGGGGCACTCATGGTATTGCAATATCGCAAGTCTAGAGCTATGATATTGCAATACTAAAAGCTTAGACTCATGATATTTCAATATCATGAATCAAGGATTAGTGATTTTGAATAACCATATGGTTAAGAAAAACCACAAGATGTAAGTGGTGATTTTTTCAAGATCATTAATTAAGGTAGGGTCATAAATCATGATTTTATCATGATAGGAAAGAAGGCTAAGAGTGATGAGTTAGATAGGTGAATGGAATTTTAGAGTGGTTAGGGACATTGAGTTAATTATGGGTTAGGTTTAGGGATTACTTAGATGTTGGTGGGATTAAATTAGGTAGAAGGGCAAATATGCTAAGAGGATAGGTTAGTTAGATGATTAGGATTGAGGTGGTGGGATGGGTGGTTAGACAAATTTATAGGTGGTTAGGATATTGTAGTTAGGTTCAAGTAAGATTTAGTGAAGTGTATTTAGTGAATAGTAAGTGTTAGGTTATGGAGTGATGGGATTAGTTAGATATTAGTATGATTGGGAAGGGGATTTATGAAGGTTTTAGGTGTAATTTTAGGGATAGGTCAGGGGTGAGAGATAGATGGGTTTATGGGATAAGGTAAATGGGGGGTATTTGATTTAGGACAGGTAAAGGGAGGTTAGATGGGTTTGATTTGTGATATTATAAGGTGAGTGATAGGCTTGTGGTTATTAGTGCAAGAGGATCTAGGAGTGATGGCATCCCAATCATGATATCTAGTAGTACTACATGAGACACACTTATTGACGGAGGTTGAGTACAGAGTGTTAGATCTAAATAAGCTTCATGATGTGGTGATGATGCAAGTTATATGGATTGATCATGAGTTGATCTCTACACTAGTGGAGTGATGGCATTTAGATACAAGCACATTCCACTTTGTGATGGGGGAGATGATTGTGACTCTAGAGGATGTTTACCCAATTTTCCATTTGCCAATGCAAGGAGATAAGATTTATTAGAGATCATATACACTTGCAGTGACATTATAGAGATTGGCTAGAGGTTTGTAGGTAGATGTGCATGATATACATGTGTATATTGATAAGTGTTTGTATGAGGTTACTATTGATAGGCTAAACATAGTATTCATGTCTCTTATTACTAGCATACTCTTGTTAGAGAAGAGTGGGCATTGGTTTTATCTGGGCTCAGGAGAAGTTGTAGACACAGTCTAAGATTTTAGATTTTTTGCTTGGGAGACCATGATATTAGTGAATTTATATCAATATCTACACTTAGGAGTATATATAGGAGCAACGAGATTGGGACCATATGTGCTTTAATAGATCTAAATCTAGGAGCACATTGTGATCTAGCATCCATTGGGTACTCTAGCAATGTGATAGCCATATTAGTTGATGGTATTCAAATGGTATATTCTATTGGCAGTTTAAAGGGGCCATTTTGGGGAGATGATATTTTATCAGAATGCATTTGATAATCTCCATCCTAAGAATATCACAAGGATACCCTGCAAGGGTTTACAATTTGGTTGGGATGATGAGGAGGTAGTGGCTCAGTACATGTTGATTGAGTATTATTTGATAGGTCATAGAGATATTGTGATATAATAGTATAGGCCTAATAAGTTACAAAGGTGGTTTGGATTTATTTAGGATGTGTTGAGAGAGGAGCACATATTTTCTTAGAGTGACCATATTGGGTTAGGCCATCAGATAGGGCCCAGGATCATATAAATTATGAGAGCATTGCCCCAGTACCATGGGACTTTCAGATGCCAATTCTTGATCTAGGGGTTAAAACCACATAAATGACATGGTGGATGTAGATAATTCCCCTAAGATTGATCCAACCTAGGGTGGTGATGCAGTAAAGGGTGGTTAGGAGAGTGTTATAGGCATAGGCCAAGATACAAATATGGATGAGGTAGGCACCTATGCAATATTTATAGGATAGACAAGGGGATGTAGATGTTATGGATGTGAATGGAGGAGATAAGTACTAGGTAGAGGTATCAAGATACATTAGGCCTTAGATTTAGGTATAGGTACAGGTTGATACTCAAGCTAGGGAGAGTGGTGGTGGAGATGGTATAGATCCTTCATAGTATCCTTTTTCAAAGGCAAGAGATATTTACTCACATGATTACAAATAGAGATTCAAGGCCACCTTGAAAATATTTATGGGATTACTCAAGAGAGGTACTAGATATAGGCACAATTGTATACTATGATAATGTAGAGAGATGGGTAGTTAGCCCAGATACATGCATAGGTGACTAGGTTATAGGGATAGGTCACAAATTTATAGGCCCAAACAATATTGAAGGATGGATAATTAACCCAAGCTTAGGCATAGATTATAGGCACTGGTGGCCACCTTATAGAGCTAGATCCAAAACCAAGATGCATAGATTATAGGATACTAGGGTTAGATTTTATAGATGCAGGCACATATTCATATCCTAATAGGAGAGGTAGAGATGGCTGAGAAGGCCAAAGATGTGGCTAACCTGGTGATGAGTAAGCATGAAATAGTGAATGTGATGAATAACATTATGAGATTAATGTATGAGGCCTAATACTATAGGACATTGTATGAGGCAGCAGTGCCAGTTGACTAGCATGTTCCTTCATTCTAGGTTAATTCTTCACACTCAGTGCATTAGCCTACCAGAGGACCTTGAGGACCACCAGGACTATAGCCATGAGATAGGATATATATATATATATATAGGGATTTATCTCTAGTCCCTCATTCTTTATATTTATATTCTTTCCCCATGGGCCCATGCGTTGTATTTATTTTTTGACATGGGCTCCATATGGACTGTTGATATTATTTATATATATGATGAGATGTTAGATGATGTGATGTGTTATATTTATGTATTGATGATGATGTGATGGATTTGTCATGTTATGTTAGATCATATGATGAGATTTGATTAGATTATATTCATAATATTAGATGCAATGTATTATATTGTCATTATTATATATGCATCTTGTTGTGATGTGATTGGATGGATGTCCTAGATACATGAGTAATCATTTATATGATGAATTGATGGTGTATGTTAGATGCATGATGTTATATTTTATGGAATTATTTATAATGTTTGTGATTTTGTGTAATATGATGTTAGGTGAGGAAATGTGATGGATATATATGTTTATGAGCTTGTGATATGGATGATAGATATATGTAAATGTTTTATTTATGTTGGAGATGGTTAGATGAGATGATGTATGGATTAGATATATGCATGGTTTCACTTTGATAACATTATGTGATATGATGGATGTGATTTATATGTGATGTTTACGGATTTATTTATTTGATATATGTGCTTGATGAGATGATGGTTGATGGTGTGTTGTATATTGATGATTATGTTTAGACATGTGATGATTATAATATGATATGTAAATGATTATCTAGATGACATAGTAGTGGATGTAGTGATAATATGAAATTTGATCATAATAATAAAAATATTAATCCCCTTTGAAATCATTAGTCTCAAAATGTGGGTTTGGGTAGGAATGCTCCTGCACCATGGAGGTAGGCTAATGATGGGCTAGGAGGTAATTAGGTTTTAGATGGGATGGTGATAGGCTAGATGGGATGGGAATAGTTGTCATAGGATAATTGATAATATTAGGGGAGAATGGGATTGGTGGTGGTTTTTTGGAAGCCATTGATAATGTTTTCAATCCATTTAATATTGCACTGGTAATAAAATGTGTGTCATATGACATGAGAAAAGTCATAGACACTATAATTATTCAGTGTGTAAGGGAACTTCATTTGAATATGGCCTTATCAGAGAAAATTATTGAGGGTCACTAATACCATCCTTGTTCCCAAAGAGCTAAAAATATAAAATATATATGAAATTCTTAACAAGACCTAAATAATATAATGTGATTTAATATGTACATGATTAACTAAAAAACCACACATACTCAAAATATACACATATTCACACAAGAAATTAGAAGATAATATAGATTTTAAAAATAGGGATAAGAATAATGATATACAAAGGGACAAGGAATTGATGATATAATGATTGTAGATAATTGGATCTAGTGATGATAAATGGGATTATGTACATGGGTTATGTAGTGCCCAAAATTGTTATTTTTAGAACAAGGTTCCACCCAGTTCCATACAGCAACTAGTTATGGGGTTTAGGATGATCTTTCAAGATTTGATATCATAATGTATACAAAAACCCTAGAATAGAGAATGTATTTTTGACCCTTAAATAATGACAACATTAATGGGAAGGTGTGAACCATGGGTTTTGGGATAGCAAGAGACAAATGGAGATGAGATGGGTTTTGAGGCTAAAAAGAGACACACTTGTCAAAGAGGATATGATGGGTGGTTAGATATGGGATGGTGATAAGTATATGAGAGTAATTGAGGACATATATAGGATGGTATGGATAAGAGAATCTAGAGGAGGTCCCCAACAAACATCCCCATTACTTCAACAAGCAATGACTTCTTATTTTATTGAAAATGCCTATCTCTTGTTGCTAAAAGAAACCTATGACAAATGTCCACTATCAAGTCCAAGGCCAAGAATGATTTTAACATGATTCCAAAAACCAATTTTCATTATGGTACTTGCCCAAGGCACTATAAGATTGGTTTTCACCATAGAATGGATTTTTTTCTTTCTTTTTTTCATAGTCTATTTGGGGACTAATAGATGGAGGAAGGTAGATCTTGTTAAGTGTAGAATCATTTTAGATGCATTATATTCATTGGATCATCAAACTCTTTACCATCTAATGTAGCTAATTTATAAGCTCCAAATCCAAATTTGGTGATTATGTGTGTGGCCCAAGCCAATTAGCTTCAAATTTGCCTTTTTTGTCACTATCAGCATTAGTATTTTTTTATTCTCTTTCTGGACTAGATCTTCCTTCGATATTGGCCTTTAAGTCTATTCTGATATCCCTATAAGTGATTAAGGGCCTTTTGATGCTTTTCATCAAGAAGTTCCAATTCTTTTTAGCTTTTCTTATCTATAATTATGGTCAGTGATAATTCCCCTTAATGATATTCATAGGGAGGGGAACTCTACTTGCACAAGAAAGATTGTTTCTATCTCATATACTAAGGCATATGGAGTGGCATTAGTAGGTGTTTAGACACTTGTGCGATAAAACCAAAGTCCCAAATATAATTTTAGGTGCCAATTCCTACCTACCTAATTAACTATTTTCTTAATAATTTTTATGAGGGTCTTATTTGTTGCTTTAGCTTGTCCATTCCCTCAGGGGTAGTAAGGAAAATATAAATGCTACTTGATGTGATACCATTGACATAAAGCCTCAACTTCCTAATTTTTGGATGACTTATTTTTATCAGAGATAATGTTGGCAGGGATGCCAAAATAACAAATGATCTAATTGAGGATGAATTTATAAATCTGAAGCCCTTTAGTATAGGTAAGTGGCATTTCTTCTACCCATTTAGTGAAATGCTCCATTGTTGTAATGATAAACTTGTAACCATCAGAGGATGTAGGATTTATCTTGACAATCAAATCAAGTCCCCATATAGAGAATGGCCATGGACTCATTATGGGTTGTAATTCTTATGCAAGTGCATGAATAAGAATCTCATGCTTTTGGTAAGCTACACATTTTCACACAAATTGGTAGGAATCCTATTCCATGGTGGGATAATAATATCCAGTTTGAAGAAATTTATTGGCCATGGCCATTCCAATAATGTGACCACCACAAATACCATCTTGGACCTTCTTGATCATGAGTGAGGCCTCTTTCAAGGTTAGGCATTTTAACAAAATCCCATTATAGCCTCTATGATAGAGTGTGTTGTCAAGGATTGTGTAATAGGAGGTGTGATGGATGAAGGCTTTTCATTGATGGCAATTAAGGTTAGGTGGTAAGATGTTATCATGGAGGTGCCTATAGATGTTGTGGTACCAAGGATGACTAGGATCAAGGAGTGCACAAATTTTTTTGAAGGAGCCATGGATTGATGTGATATGAGAATTTAACATTCTATTATAAAATTCCCTTCTAAGACATCTTTAGGGAGATCAATAAGAGATCCAATAGTGGCCATAGAGTCAGCTACTTTATTACTCCCTTGGGGCACTTGCTCGAATGTGATAGTTTGAAAATTTTGCTTCAATTGATCTACCAATTATTTATTAGGGAGTAATTTTCCATACTTGGTCTGGAACTCATCATTGACTTGCTTGATTATAAGCTATAAATCCCTAAATCCTTTTAAATACTAGATATTCTATTGGATGTCTAGGTGAAGGCTATCTATTAAGGCCTCATATTCTAAAATGTTGTTGGTGAATGGAAAAATGAGGTGGAAATATTTGGGAATGTGGTCACATTGTGGGGTGACAAGAAAGATGCATGCCTCTGATCCATGCATAGTAAAAGAGCCATCAAAATATAACTTCTCGCCATTAGATTTTGAAGTATTCATTATAGACTCATCTAAGAAGGTTGTGATAAGAGGCTCAATTGCTCCAAGAGGTGCCTCTATTAATTTATCCACTATGACTTGTCCCTTAATGGCCTTTTGATTAACATATTCAATGTCAAACTTGTTAAGTAACATGATCCACTTGGTCATTCTTCTTATGAGGTCTGATTTTAACAACAAATATTTGAGAGGATTAAACTTATCAATGAGCTAAACTTGATTATTAAACATGTAATGCCAAATCTTCTGCAAGGCAAAGACTATGATTAGATTGTTGTTGAGGTAATAAATTGCTTATTCCTTACCCTGATCATTATGTTATGCTAGGAGGGCACTTATTGCATATGGATTTGCTAAAATATACAAGAGCAAGGGTCTTCTTGAGATAGGAGGTGACAACATAGGCAAGTTTGACAAATATTGATTGAGGTTATTGAAATGCTATTGGCACTTAGAGTTCCAATTAAAAGTGGTCCCCTTCTTTAATATATGGGTAAAGGGGTGACATTTGTCTATAAGCTGAGAGATAAAATAATGAATGGCTTCTAACTTTCCTTGAAGACTCTTAAGTTTCTTCAGATTACAAGGAGGCATTTCCATAATTACATTTACTTTGGCTAGGTCCACTTCTATTCCTCTCTTAAAAACTATGAATCCCAATAACTTTATTGAGATAACACTAATTATGCACTTGGGATTTAATCTAAATTTTTACTCTCGTAACCACCCAAAGATTCTTCTCTAGACTACATGGTGTTCTAGCCTAAGTCATGACTTCCCCAAGATATTATCCACATAAACTTCAACTATATCATTCATCATGTCATGAAATATCATAGTTGTGGCTTGTTAATAGGTAGCCCTATCATTTTTGAGGCTAAAGGGCATGACTTGATAGCAAAATGTCCCCTATGGAGTGATAAAGGTTATTTTGTATTAATCTTTGGGCATGATTTTAATTTGATTGTAACCCAAAAATCCATCCATGAGAGATAACATTTCATAGCCTACTATTGAGTCCACGATCATATTAATATTTGAAAGAGGGAAGTTATCTTTGGGACGTGCCTTATTCATGTCTTGGAAGTCCATGAAAACCTAAATGACTCCTTAGGGTTTAGCCACAAAACAATATTATAAATCCAATTAGAATAATTGATGGGTCAGATGAAGCTAGCTTCCAAGAATTTTTGTAACTCCTCCTTAACTAACAAGGCCACTTTGGGGTGCATCTTCCATAATTTTTGTTTACTTGGTTTAGAATTAAGGTACACCACCAAATGATGTACTAATAAGGAAGTGTTGAGGCTAGGCATGTTAAAATAACACCATGCAAAAACATCTATGAAATCTTTAAACAGCTCAACAAGGATCTGACACTCCTTAGGTGTTAGAGTTGCACCCAATTTGACAATTTTAATATTTTATTTAGTCTCAATTTAACTTCAATCACCTCCTCAATGAGAGAGGCTGATTGATCTTGGAGATAAGGGGGTAATGATTGATTTGGGATATCTGAGTTGAACATATCTAAGAGGTCTATGTCTATTTCCATATACTCCTTTGATTTTGGTGAGACATGGGGAAATTCTTCTAGATCTTGAAGTGGCTCTTTGTATTTTCATTACTCTTCTTCACTTTAGTTAAGTGGATGTTGTTGTTCCCCAAAATAAGCTAATTTTTAGAGATTAACAGAAAAGCCCTTTTTATGGTCTCTAGAAGGCATAAAACATCTAGCTCTTAGAAATTCTAGAATGGCTTCATCACTTTGAAATATATCAAATGATGGATCCTAATTTTTATCCCGATCAATGAGTGAGGGGTAGAAGAGGGAGATGTTAATGGTGGAAATGATGGTGTTGGGGAAAAGGTTGGTGTCAGCAAGGTCTTCGAAGTGAATGTAAACCAAACCCATCTCAACTTCTTCATTAGAGAGAGACTGCTTAGGGATCAAAGAAGTATCCACAATAATATTATTTAAGTACTTATCAAATAGTCTATACCATAAACCAAGATATTATGGATGCTCTTAAAGTGATATAGGTTCAATCTTGCCTTATTCATGTCTCCCTAGTTATTTCCCTTGATAATGCATATTTTCTAACATTTTTTGAACATGGGGGTATCGATTTCTAGGAGATATTAGGGCATCTTATTATATAATAAGCCATGAGTCATCTGATTCATCAATATACTCTTATGATAATATACATGTGCTAGATAAGGTCATTGGTCCAAAGTGATACTTGATAGGTCTAGCCTTCTGCATAGCCAGGGACACATAACTACCTGGGGAGAGTGGTAAGTCACCTACACAAAAGGTTTTATATTCATACTCTCTGTAGCCCTTGGATGTGATTTTCAAGTGA
The DNA here is from genome assembly GCA_037957365.1 of Torreya grandis. Lineage (NCBI taxonomy): Eukaryota > Viridiplantae > Streptophyta > Pinopsida > Cupressales > Taxaceae > Torreya > Torreya grandis. Next base: position 5,764,971 of record JARHVA010000053.1, on the reverse strand, counting down.
GTGACCTCAGGTAGTGGATCTAATGTAGGTACAAGTTGATTGAGGGATATATACTTGGTAGTTGTTGGACTTAGGATGGAATTATTTATGTTTGGATAATGATATCATGATGAGGATTGATATATTTGATAGTTGTGAAAGTTATCAATTTCTCTAGGAATGGTGACTTCCATACCTAAGTGGGGGAATTTAGACATTGATGTATGGTAGATGGGATAGTTTGCATCTCATGGATCCATGGATGACCTAGTAGCATATTATAAGGTAAGTCAACATCCATAACATGAAGTAGAGTTTGGTGGATTATGGGTCCCATGATAATGGGAAGGTAAATAGTTCCTATGGATGGTCATTTATTATCATCATAGGATTTGATCATAATCAACATAGGGCCTAAAGAAGTTTCTACATACCCTAATTTCTTCAATAAATCTATATTACATAAATTTAATGTTGACCCTCAATTTATGATCACCTAGGGAATGTGATGGTAAGATATGGAGACTTCAATGAATAGCATATGGTTATGATGAGGGCCAATAAGAGGCATGTCCTGGGCACCAAAGGTAATCTACTGAGAAGGGAATAAAAGTCCTACTAATGTAAATAATTGATTAGTATATAGATCACTAGGGACCTTGAGGCCATTCAAAACATGATTATCTCCTAATGTAAAGGGGATGTTTTGAGAAGTTGCATCAATGATATCTAAGTGGGTGTCTTCTCACTATGTTGAATGATATCATAAGACTTATAAGAAGATACTGAGACTTTCTTAGAGATATTTCCCTTCTATGATGAAGAGGTGGATATATCCTTAGATGGTGCCCCAGGGACTACAATTTTATTGCATCTAGTGGTGACCACACAATCAATAGTGGCCTAGTTGATTTTTAGTATGGTGGATAAAGGTGAAGTGGGCTCTTGGGAGCTTTGAATTTTAATGGTGTTGACATAATGATATGTCATGGTGTGGTAGTTAGTGTGATTAGAAGAAGCCTGACCCTGGTCTCTTGGTGGTTTCCTATTTCTTTGATCATGCTTAGGTAGTAGGTCCTGATAAATGCATGTCTGCCCATTCTTAGATTGACTTGAAGTACTTTCCCTTCTATTTTGATATCACCTCTTTCAATTAGGTCTTGAATGTAGTGATTTAATTGCATACATCTTTATGTATCATGACCTTTGACCTTGTGGTATTTACAAAATTCATCCTCGTGATACCAATATGGTCGAGGTTAATGATCATCCAAGGGTCTAATTTTAGGAAGGGTGATCATGTTAGCAAAAATTAATTATTCAAGGATTGTTTCAATTGGTACACCCAAATTGGTGAGTGGTATTTTCCTAGTCTAAGGCTTTAGATTGCCTCATATAATTCAAATGGAGGAGATATTTTGTTGTTATATGGGGTTCTTCTTTTGCATTGTTTGGATATACTATTGTTTGAAATTAGTAACCCCATCTCCCACAATATTCTTATTTTTATTGAATATTTTTGACTTTCCTAAAAAGGAGTTGTCTTGATTCTGATTATGCTCACTTCAAGAGTATAGTTTAATTATCAATTTTTAAAAAGTGCTTTTTCAATTTGCATCCCCTTCTCAATTATTTCATTGAAGGTTTTAGCACATTAGAGTTTTAACTGATATTTGATCTCAGTATTAAGGTTATCCTTAAATATTTTGGTTAACTCCTTTTCAATTACCATACACTAAAGGTAGCTTACTAAGCTTCTCCATCTTTACAAGAAGTACACCAAGCTTTCCCCATTTATATGCTTAGTATTATATAGTTTTATAATAAAGATATCATGTTCAGTATTGAATGAAAAATGTCTAACAAATTATTCTATTAGTTCCCCAAAGCTAGATATAGACCCCTTGGGTAGGTGCATGAACCATTCTAAGGCTGGTCCAATAAGGCTTTTTGGAAAAATTATCAATAGATAAGCATCTGCATATGCTACTTCCTAGCAAGCCACATAGAACTCTTGTACATGGTCTCCAGGATCTCCTTTCACTCTATATTTTTCAAATTTTGACACTTTGAAGTTGGGTGGGAAAGATATTTGTAGGATACTCATGTCCAAGATAGAAGAGCAAAAATCTTCATATTTGTATTTTAGTGCTTGTGAGCATGGATCCTTCATTGCTTTCCATTCTTGTGTAAATGAAGGGTCTCCAAGAGGATTAAAAGTTTGATCTTGGCTATTATGGGTTCTATGGGTGTTTTGAGTGTTATGGGTGTTTTGGATATTTTGACGGGGGAATGAACGACATTGATTTTGGGCTCTAGGTAAAAGGTTTATTTGTTATGTAAGTTGGTCTTTTCAGTCCTCTAAGATAGTTTTCCTCCTCTTAGCCTCAATATGATTATTTTAGAGGGGCACAAGATGTTCTTCTATAAATTCATGTTCCACACTTTCCTCTTATTTGGGTATTTGATTGGTATGTGCATTTTGATGAGGTGTATTTGGATGGGTGGGAGGATAGACTATATATTATAGGAGACTATGGTCAAAATTTGAGGGTAGTGTCCCCCCTATTTCAATAGAATGAGCTAAAACATGATCATGATTTTCATAGAGGTATTGGTCAATTAGATTTCTAACCTTTTCATTAAGGAGGGGATTGAATACTTCATTTTATCCTCTAAGGGTATGCATATCACTATGGATATCATCATGATCTCAAGTTGGATCAACTAGAATCCCCAATGGGTCATTGTCTTGGTTGGAAGCTTGTCCAATCCTAAGTTGGGCATGGGTGTGAATCACCATTTTGGATTACATAGAGAGTTGTGATGAGGTGTGATAGGTGATGCAAAAGTTTTTAATACTAACTTAGTCTAGAAACCAAATCCTATAGTGGTCAAAGAGAGTGATGTGATGATTTTATAAAGGAATAAGATGACTAAGAATTACCAAAAGATAAATCCTTGTAATAGTCTAATCTAGCAATAGATGAAAGAAAGTGATGGGATCAAATACCTTGTCCACTAGAAAAGGGATAATTTGATGGGTGCTAGGTAAATAAGGCACTTGATAGGGATGAGTGATGGGTGCTAGATTAGAATATTAATAAGATTGTGTATGTTGATAATACCTAGTCAAAGGATAATGAGGATTAAAAGGATGGGTGACCACTAGAACTTGATTCCAAGACTAAATATAGTATTTAAAGGTGATGGGATAATATGATATGGATGGGGTATGGGAGATATAGGGAGAATATGAGATGAATAAAATTTATCAGATGTGTATTAGGTGGTTGACAAATATGGAAGTTATGGGGTATTATTTAAAAGAAGGAATGGAAGATATAGGATGGACAAGAAGGATTATAGAAATTACTTAGGATAAGAATATATAATGGATGTTATTGGATATGGAGGGTGTAATATGGGTACTAGACAAGTGAATGGTCTAGGATAGGAGTGGTAAATGTGGGATGAGTGATCAATACAAGATGGGTAAATAATATAGGGTGGATTTTTAAAATATAGTGGGGATTATAAGATGGATAGTATATTAGATGGGGGATGAAAGATTAGGGTGTGGAGGACATGAGATGAGTATGAGATGTAGGATGGGTTTGGTTTGTAATGATGATATGAGAATAGATATATTCCTAGGGGTATCTAAGGTGTCATACACAAAATTGGGTATGGCCAACTTGACTTAAAAACAATATGGGTCTAACATAACACTCAACCAACACACCCAACGATAAGCCCTAAGCTAGTAAACTATAATAGGGTGTGTAACTCAAAACTCACACCATCTGATGGCTTCCCAAGTGAGGATGTAGGCCAATGATCTATTATGAAATCAACCAAACCCTTTTAACCTCATTTTCACTTAATGTCTTCTTAGGGGTTTATCCTACCTATACATCAAAATGTTTGTTATAGTCAAAGGGTCTTATGTTAGGTTTGCAAAAAAAGGTTTATAGGTAGGCAAGATTTATTACATGAGTTAGCAATGAGGATGAGTCTAATGATACATTTGTAGTAGTTATTTTAGGCGAGTTCATGGATGAAAATTAGAGTATCAAAGAGTTATGTACACAATAATACAAATCAAAAACTGCATGCAATCAACCTATATAAAAAGTGGAAGAATTGGAGAAACTAGAAGGATATGCACTATATACATCTAAGACAAACATATCATATGTTGTTCTTAGATTTGAAAATCTAATTCAGGAAGTGTTGACCAAATTTGATCCTACAAGTCAAATTGGGACCCCTATAGGTAAAAACGTGATATTTAGAGGTTTATATGGGGTGTAATATTATTCCATAGGATGTATTATATTTTTTTATGTCATTTAATTCTATTTTATCCTTGATCATGATCCAATAAGTCAATATGTTATTTTGAGTCATTTAGAAGGCTTTTAGGGGTCATAAATGCAAGTGGCATGGTTTCCAAGGTTTTCAAGTGTCTTAGTCTCTTTTAAAATGTCAAATAAGATATATTACATGTCAATAATGTTATTTCATCTGAAAATTATAGGTTATCTAACCAAAAATTAAGCAATCAACTGAAAAAGAGTGAGTTTGGCACTTGTACAACCTATGGGGAAAGGTGACACATGAGAGAAGGTCATGGAATGTCTCTTCATCTTCCTTAGACCCATTTTTATGTCTTAAAATCTCTATAAGTGTCAAATTCAAGCTAAAACCATTCTACTCCTTTGACTTTCTAGACACATAAAAGTGGTCAGCAGGTTTATGCTTGGTACAGCTAGTTGAGGAGGTTTCAGATCAAATGCCTTTGGGAGATGAAATTAAACTCAGAGAGATTAATTTTCATAATATTATTTTAAATATTTTTCAACTGTGATTTATGAACCATCTCTAATAAGTCAACTGTGTTTTTGTGCTTGCCAATCTATGTACCCTATAGGTTTTGCTCTATTTTGGATAGTTTCATATAATATATTTATAAATATTGATTCTATATGATTTTTAATTCCTCCTAAATTTATCTCCATGATTTTTTACATGTTTCATGATGTTTTGATGGGCAAAGTAACTTAGATTGTAAGTGAATGCACCATTTTGTGTTACAGGTAGTTTTCACCATTTTTAGGATCCTCATGCTTTGTAAGTGATTAAAAGGGGTGTAAATAGATTAATCATCAAGTTTATAATGTCCTATTTATTCTATCATCTTTAAATCTCTTTCCTAAAATTAATCTTCATTGAATACACAATCACATTGGTATGCACAGTCAACTTTCTACTTGTTCCTGACTGTAACCATGGGGCTCTGAGTGGTGAAAGATTAGGAGGGCATTTAAGAAGTCCATAATACACTTTAAAGATTATTAAAATAGGATACATCAAATCAAACATCTCTAAATGGTATGAGATCAAATTTTGATGACTAATGCTCCTACACAACCCATGATTCTACTTTGCTTAATGTTGAAGTACACTTGCAAATTTTAAACCCATGAAGTAAATATATTTGATCTTATTGAGAAGTATATCAAGGTTTTAAGAACACATTTTAGACCTTGAAATGTTTTTTGACTGGTTTTATATCTATAAACATGCATGTACCCATGGTTTTCCCCTTCACTACCAAGTCTACAACATTACAAGAATACCTATAGGTACCATTCATGAGAAAACATGTGGGAAGGAGGTTTAAGACTAATTTAAGGTCATTTAAGTTGAAAATAATCCATTTTAGAACTTTTTTAGGGCCTAAAATGGATCACAAGCACCTATATCATGTATACTACTTGAAGTTTCCTCATTGCCTGTATATGAGATATGCGTCTACAGGGGGCATTGGTAGAGGACTGAGAGTACTTGCATGAAAATGGTTGGATAAAGTGATGGAACTCATCCATGAAGTATTAATGTGAATAAAATTCTATGACAGACTTTTTTGAGGTATCAAAATTACAAATGGAGGTGTAAACCATTTTGGAAGAAGCAAGAACTGAACTCGGGGACTTTTTCCCTAAAATGGGAAAATAGAGAACTGGAGCCTCTTACTAAGGTTGTATAATAAGATTAAAAAAATCCTGATGCATATTGATGACCCAATATTTTATCCCCTATACAAGATAATATCGAGGCAAAATATGGAGGGTAGGTTAATTAGGGAAGATGGTTATTAGAGGGCCTAAAGTCACACTTTATGCACTATTTTTAGGTAGTGACATCTACAGTTTGGAGATCCAGATAGAATTTCCATTTCAAGGCTAAAATTAAATCCATGTTTCATGATGGAATGGTCTTATATTCTCTAATACAACATTAATTACATAAGTATCATTTATAAAGGATAACATATTGTGTTTTAGACCCTAGATACACCTACAAGTGTGTCTAATTCTATAGTAGTAGGGAAGTGAAAGAGTGCTTTAGATTAACAACTTAAGACGGTAGAAGATTTGAAGATGGATTGGGTTATTTTGATAGGGTAATATATTTAAAATAAGTATAAATACCACCAAACACAAGTTGATATGTGGGGTTTTATCCTTAAGATACACCTATAGGTGCCTTACCTATAGACTATTAATCTAAAGTTGACTATCATCACCAACATATTTCATAAAAAATACTTAGATAGATTTCACCATATTAGTTAATGTAAATTGACTCTAAAAGGATTATAAATGTAAAGGTATCACAATTTTCAAATTTAGATGTGTACTTACAGTTCTTTTTGCTCTAAAAGAAGTCAACTATTGTTGACTGTTATAGGTAGTGAGTAGGAAGACTGTTTTCAACATTGATACAACTTTAATATGAAGAATATATGCCAAAATAAATTTAAAATTACCCTAATTAACTCTAATTTGACCCAAAATCATCATTCTCAAGCTTGATCATATAGGATTACCTACAGGTGTCATTCCAAAATAGAGACACAATCAGGGAATTATACATAGTCTTGTGAGTTCAAGTGTATGGAAGGGTACGTGAGAGGATGGAGGGATAAATTAAGACTATAATATCTTAATTATGGTAATTATAAAAAATTTATACCCTCATTATGTGGAAAAAAATCAGAGACAGTACCCTAAAGATGCATCACTCAGTCCAGAGGGTAAAATCCTTTTGCATAGTCTGCCTTTTACACAGTCTATTTTGGGTTTTAAGGGAGTTGGAAGGTCTATTGACATAATCAAGAGCCCAAATTTTTTACATATAATATCCATCACCTATATAATCTTCTCAAACATTAATTTTTTCTATGAGAATAGGGTAAGTACCCTTTATTTTGTCTCAGATAGAGTGTACTTCCCTAGGTTGTAAACCCTATAGTCTTGAGGATTAGAGACAAAAGGGTGGAAAATAAGTTTATTAGACATTAAATATAGGTTTTTATGATTTAATAACATATATTAAAACATGATAAACCATATACATAAAGGAGGAACCTCAACAGGGTACTCTAAACCCCAAATATGCAAATAGGCTTGTTAGGAAGGTTTAGGCCTAGAAGCCAAATAGAGATTCAAATTCATTTCCAACATTGGAAAAGATTTAAAATGGATTGAAACATTTTTTTAAAGTAATTTTTATCTCTTGGTATTCATATAAATTATAAATAGTCTATTTTTGAGCTCAGACATCTAGGAAATGGAAGGAAAAGCTTGATAAGGTAACTTCAAATGCTCACATCTTTAATGAGGCTTTGCATGGAGGTTCAAGGAGTTTGTAAAAGTTGATGGAGGTCTTGAAATTTTATATTTTGGAATTTATTTTCAACTTCAACATCCCATATTTATGAATGAAGCTTAAGAGGGTAAAATAGGCCTAGATTCATCAAAACCCTTGCTAGTGACCAGTTTGAGAAAATGGAGCAATTAGTGCACCCAAATGGCATAGTTTTACTAGAATGATGTTTTAACCTTGTATATGACTCTCTAAATCTACTCCCCATAATTTTTGGTTTTACATAATTATATGGATGAGGTTCAAAATAAGGTATTTTTGACAAATTTTGTGTTTTATAGGTTCCAAGAATATTCTAAATATGAAACCAACTTTAGGAGAAGTATTAGGACTTATGATAACCCCTCATGTCTATTTAATACTTTATAACAACTTAAGTGTTCAAACAATAGCTCTCATCTTAGCCAATCAAAACTGACATAGTGAGCATGGTGGTGAAAGGTGTGAAAACTTCAAGTGGAAGTCATTTTAAGGTTTGCCTAATTCCTCTAAGGCCATGGAGAGTATTTATAAGTGTCATACACTCCATTTTATGAATTTTCATGAAAATTTGATCCCTTTTTGAAGGCCAAGTGTGCAGGGTGTGTGAAAGAAGAGTTATGTTGACTACAAATGATGTTAGCTCATTTTGGGAAGATTTTAGATGATCAAGATTACAACCAATGCATGGAGAGGAATGTATGAAAGCTTCACTCACATTTCAATCATCATACCTATCCCTAGTTAGTTTTGTGATGTTAAAATAGGGATAAATTATGAAGGTAGTTTTCTAAGCCAACAAAGGGAATTTCATGCCACATTTCAAGAGTTTCATGCCTTGGATTGACACTTGTGTTTCCTAAATTTTCATGATCAGTTTCACACTCTCTTCCCATGCACATGTAACTCCTTTCAACATGACAAGTGTTTTTTTGACCTTTGGACTTCTCTTTTCTCTTCTCTCTCTCAATTTTTATAAGAACTAGTCATTTTGGCCTTTGTGATGTATGCTCCACTTGAATATGGTGAAGCCATAATCATTTACATACCATGGATCAATAAAGACTACTAATTTTTACCTCTTCCATGACTTTTTATAGTGTGTTCACTTGGATTATTGATTTTTCTTAGTGATGACTTATTGTTTCCTTAGCATTGTTGTTTCATCTTCTCACCTATTTACATTTGGAAAGCTTCTTCTTGTAGGTCATGTGAAGTGTAATAGTTATGTGTCAAGGTTGAGTGAGTTAGTCTATTCAAATAGTGCCATCCTAGGCCTTTTGTTTAATCCTCCTAGCCTAAACATTAATCATAAATTCATAATGAAATATTGATGTGAGAAGATGTAGATTGGAGAAGTGTATGTTTAGTTAGTCCCTTATTCTCATGTGTAATATGCAGCCAGTTGATAGTCATCAATTAATTTGGTATATCACCTCCTTAAGGATAGTTTTATTTCCATTTTTTCTCTCCCTTTTCCCTTAGAAGTTTAGATGTCGTAGTGATTTACAAGTGTTACATCAAGGGACCTATCCCTATCTAGAGATTCATTTCATCCTTAGGTTACCCATAGCCTATAGTTATTTCAATCTACTACTTGGATGAGGAGAGCTAAGACATCTCCTAAAAGGGTGTAAATCCAAGTGACAATAGTTTTTGGAACACCCGATGGGACTCTTAGTCCAGGAAGTCAAAATATTTTTGGTGTTATCTTTCAACACATCAGCCTTTGAAGGCATATATCCAAGCATCAATATTGACTCCAAAGTTTTATCAGCTGGTCAAGTAGCATAGGTTTTCCTTTGAATATTGTTGGTAATATTTTTCTTTTTTTTCTTGCTTCTCAATGAAGTTTCATGGCTAATTTTGGTGTTGAGTATTGTTTTACACAAGTTGGTGAGGTTCATCAAGCTTATGAAATTACCTATCAGCCTTTATGTGATTCTTACCAGCATTTTTTTGATCCCTATCAACTCCAACATGATCCTTATCAACCTTCTCATGAGTTGTATTAGTCCTATAACCATCCTTCTCAATATCTTGCTCCTCCTAGTCAACCTAGTCACTTCTCAAGTCAATCCATTTCCACCTTCAAGTAAACTCTCTTAGGCTATGAAAAGTACATGATAGAGCTTAACACACTAAGGGGACATGGCCAAAATGTTCCTAGTCATCTTACTCATAATGTGAAATATTTTGAGCTAGTTAAAAGAGAGTGGGCACCTATTGAGAGAGCCAATTGGCAAGGATCACAAGTGAGATGTTAGATGTCGGTGGCTTGATTACATCCTTAGAATATAGGATAAGAACTTATGAATAATAACCTCATGATTTATATCAACCTTCGTATCCACTTCCCAAATATTTCTATCAGTCCTACATGACCCCTACTCATGAGCCCAATCAAGCTTATCAAAGTCATCTTTTCCCCAATCAGATAGAAGAGAGAATTGGAAAGACAAACTTGGTTTTTGATGAAAATATTGATAGGTAGATTAAGTTGTCTAGTAATTAGATGCAACATTCCATATCATCATCAAATTAAGTGGAATCTAAGCCCTCATTTCCCTTTCCCATATTAACCCCACCTCAAGAAGTGACCTCTAGATATGAAATCCCAAGTTGGAGACAAGGTGGATAATCCAAGCCTAAGGAGACCCCAAGTTTCTTAAACACTTCATCCACTCCTAAAATTGCATCACTACCTCAAGAAGATACTCCTAATCCTAACATCTTAAACTTAAATAAGGTAGTGGAATCATGGGGAAAGAAAGAGGAAAAAATCCTAGACAAAGAGTGTAAAGTTGACAAAAAATGTGATCCTATGCAAGCCCCTCCCACCCTTCCTCAAGAGACTCCTTTTCTTCCATGTCAACCCTATTGTACTCATTATCATCATGATGATTTATATCAACTTCAAAATATACTTTTCCAAGAGAAACTAGCCAATAAAATTGAAGAGTTAGAGTCAAGGATGAAATTGCTAAGTCAAGGTGTGATAGAAGGTTTAGACCCAAAAGAAGATCCTATGCCTAAACACACCGTATATAACCTTTCTCAAGAAAGTGATCAAGCTCAATCATATTTTAATTAATTTATTTCAAAATTTAAGGAATAAAACCAAGCTATTTGAACATAAGGTTTGTCTCCCCTTCCTCAAGAACTCCCAAAAGAATCCCCTACAATTCATTCTAAATCTGATTTTGAGTTTTATGTTCCACCTCCACCAACTATTTCATTTTGTCCTCACCCTTTACCTTGATGGACCTATGGTATGGTAACATAAATCAGATCAATTTATTGATAAGAATTTATAAATCTTGCTTGAATAAAATATAAATCCTTGTCAACCTCATTGGGCTAAGTTACACGATTTTAAGATGCCTAGTCTTGCCATCACCAAGAAGCAGAAGGAGATTGAAGATATTGCCCCTTGAGAACCAAATTCATATTATAGTAGTTGATTTATAACTTTATATCCTTCAAGAGGTCCTAAATTCTAAAGAAGAGGTGGTCACTTGTCTTGAAACTTCTGATTGGGTTGATATGGAAAAATGTTTTCCTTTTGCCAAAGAAGAGGAAATCATCATTAGTTCTTCCATCACTATCCAATGCATCATATATGGGTAATAAAAAGTATCTAATAATATTTTTGATGAGTTATTTTCATTCATTAGGGTAGGTTATACTTCTCTTCAAAAATGCTATGATCTAATCACAAATGGAGAAGGCAGCCTTGACACTCAAGTGAGTATGCAAAAAACAAATTAACTTTTCAAATTTATCCTTTCAAGAGGCATATGCATCCCATGATGACATGTTTAAAATCATTGAAATGTGATATCATCCTCTCAACTAGTTGGTAGAAACACAACAAATCTTGAATGATGGAATAATCTCCTACTAGCCTCAATCTTCTAAGGAATAAGAAACTGCTCCTCTTGAAGCCATGCCTACCAAGAAGATACAAGTTGATCACGAGATAAAGAGTGGGAAGAATTATGAGGTATGCGTACAAGTTCAAGAGGAATATATATAAATTGGAGACCTATTTAAGGATGATCTACTTGAGAGCAAATCAAGTGAAGTGCTAAGGAATAGGTCTGATCTACAAAGTATCCAATCCAAGGAGAAACATGCTTGGCACTATGATTCATCTTATGAAGAAGAAGATTCAAGAAACTTTCCTTTTATTCCTAGAAAGGAGGTAAGATTATTTTCTAGTTGTGCATAGTTGTTTGTTTTCTGATTTCCCTAAGTGCTTTGAGCACATGTGTGTCTTGTTAATGTGTTTACTTTATTTTGTGTGTCTTTTATTTTATATGGTTGAGGTAGTCAATTGGTCTTGTATTGATCAAAAAAAAATTTCATTGTCAAGTTTCTCTTATTGTGTTTCAAACTTCATATAACTCTCTAATCCCAATGGATTGATAAGGCTATTGATCTAGTTAGTATAGCAGGCATACTACCCCTATGAGAATTTGACCATGTAGGTCAAATTGGAACCCTTATAGGTAAAAAAAATATATTTAGAGGTTTATATGGGGTTTAATATTATTTCATAATGTGTATTATATGATTTTTGATGTCATTTAATGCTATTTTAGCCTTGATCATGATCTAATTAGTCAATATGTCATTTTGAGTCATTTAGAAGGATTTTAGGGGTCATAAATGCTAGTGGCATGGTTTAAAAGGTGTCCAAGTATCTTAGTATCCTTTAAAACATATAATAAGTCATATTCCATATTAGTAATGTCATTTCATCTAAAACTTGCATGTTATCTAACTGAAAATCAGGCAATCAATTGAAAAAAAGGGAGTTTGGCACTTGTACAGCCTACAGGGAAAAGTGAAACATGGGAGAAGGTCATTGAATGTCTATTAATCTTCCCAAAACCCATTTATATGTTTGAAATTCTTTGGAAGTGAAAATTTGAGCTAAAACAATTCTACTCCTTTGCCTTTTTAGACACACAGAAGTGATCAGTAGATTTGTGATTGGTAAGGCCAGTTGAGGAGGTTTCAGACCAAAAATCATTTTGGAGGTGAAATTACACTTATATATATTAATTTTCATAATAATATTTTGAATATTGGTATACTATGCTGTATGAACCATATTTAATAAGTTGACTGTGTTTTTTGTGTGCCAATATGTGCACCGTACAGGTTTTGCTCTATTTTGGATAGGTCCATATAATCTAGTTGGTGATGTTCAATCAAAATGATTTTTTTTGCCTCTTCAACTTCTCTCCATGCCTTTTTTCATGTTTCATTATGTTTTTATGGGCATAGTAACTTAGATTGCAAGTGAATGCACCATTCTATGTTACAGGTAATTTTTCACCATTTTCAAGATCCTCATGATTTGAAAATGATTAAAAATGGTTTAAATATGTTCATAATCATGTTTATAATATCATATTTATCCTCTCATATTTAAATATCTTTCCCCAAAACATTCTTCATGGAATACACAGTCGCATTATCATGCACAGTCAATTTTTTGCTTGATCCTGACTATAACCAGGGGGCTGTAAGGTGTGAAACATTCATGAGAGTGTTTTAAAAGTATATAAGATTTTTTAAAGATTATTAAAACATTATACATCAAATCAAACATCCCAAAATGGTATGATATCAGACTATGATGACTAATGCTCCTACACAATCCATGGTTCTGCTTTGCTTAATGTTGAAGTACACCTACAAAATTTAAACCCATGACGTAAAGGTATTTGATCTTGTTAAGAATTATTTAAAGCTTATAATAACCCATTTTATACCTTAAATTGTTTTAGGACTGGTTTTATACCTATAAACATGCATGTACCCATGGTTTTCCCCTTCACTGTCAGGTCTACAACATTATAAGAATGCATATAGGTAACATTCATGAGAAAACAAGTGAGAAGGAGGTTTAAGACTAAGTTGAGGTCATTGAAGTTGAAAATAATCCATTTTTGAAGTTTTTGAGGGCTTATAATGGACCACAAACACCTATATCATACATACTTCTTGAAGTTTCCTCATTACCTGTATATGAGATATGCATCTACGATGGCATTAGTAGAGGATTGAGAGTACTTGCATGAAAAAGGTTGGATAAAGTGATGTAACTCATCCATGAAGTCTTAATATGAATAAAATTCCATGATAGACCTATTTTATGTATCAAATGTATAAATTGAGGGGTAAATTTTTTTGTGGAAGAAGCAAGAACTTAACTCAAGGACTTTTTCCCTAAAATGGGAAAACAGAGAACCTGAGCCTTTTACAAAGGTTGTATAACAACATTAAAAAAAATCCTAATGCATATTGATGATCCAAAATTGTATAATATACAAAAAAATATCTAGGAAAAATATGGAGGGCGGGTGACATAGGGAAGATGGTTATTAGAGAGCCTAAAGTCACACTTTTATGCACTATTTTTAGGCAGTGACATCTACAGTTTGGAGCTCCAAAGATCATTTCCATTTCAAGGATTTAATGAAAACAATATTTCATGATTTAATGATTTTATATGTTCTAATAAAACTTTAATAACCTAATGATCATTTATAAAGGATAATATATTATGTTTTAGACCCTAGACACACCTACAAGTGTGTATAATTCTACAGCAGCAGGGAGGTGAAAGAGTGCTTTGGAGTAAGAACTCAATAGGGTAAAATATTTTAAGATGAATTTTATTTTTTTGAGAGGGTAATAGGTTTTAAATGAGTATAAAAATCACAAAAAATAGTTGATATGCAAGGTTTTTTCCTCAAGATACACCTATAGGTGCCTCACCTATAGACTATTCATCTACAATTGACTGTCAGCTCCCACATCTTTCATAACAAAGACTTAGATAAAGGGAGGCATATTTTTTAATGTAAAGTGACTCAAAAATTATTCTCAAAGGAAAGGCATCTCAATTTTCAAAGGTAAACGTTTACTTACAAGCCATTTTACTCCAAAAGAAGTGAACTACTATTGACTATTACAGGCAATGAGCAGGAAGATTATTTTCAACATTGATATAGCTTGAGTATGAAGCATATATGCCCAAAAAATGTAAAATTAGCATAAAAAATATAAGGGGATGAAAAATCATCATTCTCAATCTTGATCATATAGGATTACCTATAAGTGTCATTCCAAAATAGAGACATAGTCAAGAAATTATACATAGTCTTGTGAGTTCAAGTGTATATAAGGATACATGAGAGGTTGGAGGGATAACTGAAGACTAGAATACCTTAATTATGGTCATGATATCCTTTTTTAACCATTATTATGTGGAAAAAATTAAGATTTATAACCCTAAATATGCATCACTCATTCCACATGGTAAAATCATTTTGCACAATTTGTCTTTTACACAATTTGTTTTGGGTTTTGAAGGAGTTATAAGGTATATTGGCCTAATTAGGAGCCCAAATTTGGTGTATATAATATCCATCACCTGTATAATATTATAAAAAATTAATTATATCTATGATAATAGGGTAAGTACCCTTTGTTTTGTCTCAGACAGAGGGTACTTCCCTAGGTTACAAACCCTGTAGTCTTGAGGATTCGAGACAAAAAGGTGGAAAAGAAGTTGATTGGAAATTTAAGATGTTTTTAGGGTTTAATAAAATATATTAAAAAATTATAAACCATGTACATAAATGATTAACCTTAATAGGGTACTCTAAATCCCAAATATGCTCACAGGGTTGTTAGGTAGGTTTAGGCCTAGAAGCCAAATGGAGGGTCAGATTCATTTCCAACCTTGGAAAAGATTTAAAATGGATTGAAACATGTTTTTAGGGTCATTTTATATGTGATAAATCTCTTGGTATGTAGATAAATCTCAAATAGTCTTTTTTTATCTCAAAACCAACTCAACCCTACAAGAAATGGAAGGAAAATCTTGATAAGGTAACTTCAAATGCTCACATCTTTCATGAGGATTTGCATGGAAGTTCAAGGAGTTTGGAGAAGTTGATGGAGGTCTTTATATTTTATCTTTTGTAATTTTTTTTCAACTTCAATGTCCCATCTTTATGAACAAATATGGAGGGGGTTAAAACAGGCTTAGATTCATCAAAACCCTTGCTAGTGACCAGTTTGAGAAAATGAAGAAATTAGTGCACCAAAATGGCATATTTTTTTATAGAATTATGTTTTAACATTTTATATGGATCTCTTAATATGCTCCCCATACTTTTGGGCTGTATGAAATTGTATGGATGAGGTTCAAAACATGATATTTTTGACATTTTTTTGTGTTTTACAGGTTCTAAGAGGAGTCTAAAGATGAAACCAAATTTTGGAGAAATATTAGGACTTATTATAACCCCTAATTTACATTTAATACTTCATAACAACTCTTATGTGTTCAAAAAATAACTCTCATCTTAGTTAGTCAAAACTGGCATAGTGAGCATGGTGGTGAGAAGTGTGAAAACTTCAAGTGGAAGTCGTTTTAAGGTGTGTCTGATGCCTCTAAATCCATGGAGGGTATTTCCAAGTGTCATCCACTCCATTTATGTATTTTCATGAAAAATTAATGCCTTTTTGGAGGCCAAGTGTGAAGGGTGTGTGAAAGAATATATATTTTAACTACAGATGGTGATACCTCATTTTGGGAAGATTATATATGACCAGGACTAAAGCCAATGCATGGAGATTCATATATTAAATCCTTCCCTATCATTCCAATAATAAAATATATCCTTAGTAAATTTTTGGATGTTCAAACATGGCTAAATCATGAAGGTAGTTTTCTGAGCTAGCAAAGGGAATTTCATGCCATATTTCAAGAGTTTCATGCCTTAAATTGACACTTGTGCTTCTTAAATTTGCATGATCAATTTCACACTCTCTTCCCATGAACATTTAACTCCTTATCTCAACATGAAAAGTGTCCTTATGACCTTTGGAATTCTCTTTTATCCTCTCTCTCTCAATTTTTATAAGAATTAGTCATTTTGGCCTTTGTAACTTATGCTCCACTTGATTATGGTGAAAACCTACTCATTTGCATACCATGGATCAATTAATACTATGGATTTTTACCTCTTATATGAATATTCATAGTGTGTTCACTTGGATGTTTGATTTTGCTTAATAATGACTTGTTATTTCCTTAGCATTATTGTTTCATCTTCTCACCTATTTTTAGTTATAAATATTCTTCTTGCAGGTCATGTGAAGCCTTCTATTCATGTGTGAAGGTTGAGTGAGTTAATATATTCAAATAGTGCCATCCTAGGCCTCTTTTTTATTCATCCTAGCTTAAACATTCATCACAACCTTATAATGAAATATTGATGTGAGAAAATGTAGATTGGGCAAGTGTATGTTTGGTTAGTCACTTATTCTCATGTGTAACATGCAGTTGGTTGGTAGTCATCAATCAATTTGGCGTATCTCCTCCTTTAGGATAGTTTGGTTTCAATTTTCTCTCTCCCTTTTCCCTTACAAGTTTAGGTGTAGTAGTGATTAACAAGTGGTACATCAAGGGCGTTAACCCTATCTATAGATTCACCTCATCCTTAGGCTACCCACAGCCTAGAGGTGTTTCAATTGTTCCACTTGGATGAGGAGAGCTAAGACATCTCCTTAAAGGATGAAAATCCAAGTGATAATAAGAAGATCAATAGGTCATTTTCAATTGTTTAACTTTTATCTCATCATTGGAGATAGATAAAATAGAATAAAATAAAATGGTAATTGGTTTCCTACATGAAGATGATGGACGAAACAAGTTTAAATTTCAATATATCTCACTCTAAGGCAGCCTATCTTTTATCTAATTGGCATAATACTCAATGGTGTAGTCACAAGGGTCCTCAAGACTTGAGAACAACACTTATACATTGTTGATGATAAGTGGACGGAGCTTGAAAAGTAGGTTGTTGTTCCTAAAATTGAAATTATTAATTATTTTGATTAGCATATGGAGTATGATTACAGCAGTTTGGCCTTCCCCTTAATAGTAGAGGTAGGTAAATCATAAATAAATAATCATGATCATGGTGGATACAATCAATAAATGAGACTAACGGGAGTCTAAGTTGAAAATACCTTGATCCATTACAACTCCTCAAATAATCTAGCCATTGATGACAAATCCAAAACATCTTTAACATGGGAAGAATATATCTTGTGCCTTATAAATGATGGGAATGATAATATGTATGTTACCATAACATTCTTATTAGAAAGATAATAGCTAACATTTGATCCACTGATTGGCTGTTGTGAAGAACATGCCTTTCTGAGGTTGGATGTTCTAATCTCTTTGGTATGTGTTGATACCAACCCCTATCCCTCACCATAATTCACTATTTTGGCATAGGTATTTCTAAAACCCTATCCTAAGTGATTTTTGAAAATTAAATGTAAGTATATTTTTGAACTTAATGTTGAAAAATTACCTAATTTGCATGAGAACATTGTAAATAGAAATCTTTGGGATAGTGTTCATGAGCGAAAAGGGAAACAACACCATAAATATAGATGTCCCTTTGGTAGGTTCCCTACCAATATTCTCACAATATTGAATAAAAATATGTTTTATCTCATGTGTCTAAGTAGTGAGGATGTCTTATGGCTATCCATGGGAAATTCCTCAAACTGTTGCTTCTAGTCATGGGTTTGCCTAGCAAGATCCTATAAATACTTTATCTTTCCTTTATTACTTTTGTTTCTTGTTTTCCTTTCTTGATTTCATTTGTTCTTTTTGTTTTTCATCATTGGTCTAGCTTAGTGTTTGTCTATTTTTGGTCTATCCTATTTATTTTACCCTATTGTTTCATCAGTAATCAAAGATTGAGGGAGAATAGTTTTTATGTAGGCAGCTCAAGTGACATTGTAGTGTGTTAGTACTCTAAGTAGTTTGTGACTTATGATTTTGTTTCAGAATCAGTTTCAAAAACTTAAGTTATTATGTTCTATATTTGTTCATGTTTGGGCAAGTCTAGGTAAACTAATTATCCTCTAAATATATTCTCTCAAAACAACACATAAAAATCACATTTATATGGTTTCTAGGTTTGCTTGTATGAACCTATTGTAGTTAAGACCTAGGGTGAAAAATCTATAATTCTGCATTTCATTTTCCATGGTGGTCCCCAACCTAGAATTAGAATGTTAAAAATAAAGAAAGAAAATAAAATAAAAATTAAAGTAAAAACAAATGTTTGAATAACTCAATTCATGGGTGATCCAAGCAACCTCTCCTAGAGATATGGATACCCAGTCGATAGTAGAGTAAGGCCTTGAGTGGGATCAGAGATATATTTATTGAGACTATGGATGCTTATCTGGTAGCAAAGCAATGTCCAATTTAATGTTCTCAAGGTAGGATTCATTATCTTGATGGTTAGAGATATAATATATAGTCCTTTCAAGTTCCATGAAGCAGTAATTAACACATTTGCATACATCAGGTTAATGAGATTAATGAATTTGATCTTTTAGCCATCCCCATCTTTTCCTTTGTCAAATTTAATCATGTTTAATTCATTACCTCAAGTAGATATTTTATCTTTATAAACATGTTTATCTAGTTTCAAAATACTCAAGAGTATTTCCCAGTAAAATATCCATTTGTGTTTCTTGCAAAACATGCCCAAATTCGTTAAAAATCATGAAACCCATTTCTTAGCTTCTTGATACACTCTTGCTTATGCTCATAGCTAGTTGGTATAATCACTCTCAATTTATATAGGTGGGTCATCTTAATTTGTGTGTCAAATTGATCCCTACAAACACCTATATTGTAAATATCACATTCATGCAAAAAAAACTTTGTATAAGACACAATGTGAAAGTGTAGTCTTAACTTCCTAGTTTGCCTTTAAAAATATAACTCTCCTAGCTCTCTAAAGATGTTCTGGGGGTAATTTTATTTTACATGTCATTTTATACTCTAAATCCTATTCTATTACAATTACCAAGTGTATGCGATAAAATTTCACTTTTTACACTTGGTCTAAAGATGACTTCTTGATGCCCTTCTAACACTTAAATGGATTTTATAAAAAAATTGTCTGATTCCTTCATTAGGTCTTCTATATGTGATTGAAACTTATTTCCCATTTTTATTTTCTATGGGTTTTCAAAAAAATTCTAATTCTATAGACCTAATCATTGTTATCTAGTGCTAATCAGACTTTTTGTTCCAACCAGATCTATGTTAAAAAATTCTAAGTCCCATAGACCTAATTTGGATTCAAAACCTAAATAGGTCTGAGGGAGATCATTTTGTGTTTTCTAGTTTTAATTAGGATTTTTATCATGAATAGGTATTGGTGTCATCGGGGGAGCCAATGTAGTTGTGTGCAAGATCTTTCCCCACATAGGTCTAGGATTCAACGTCATTAGTTTTTCAGTGATGGTCAAGGGAAAATACCCAATTAGGTTAGGGATTATTTCATCCATCATTTTCTTTGTTAATTAGGGCCTAAGACCCAAATAGATTAACAAGACTTTATGTCTCCCAAACCTAATGTTATTTGGGCCACAGACCTCAATTGTGTCTATAGGCCCATCCTTCTACTATGATAGTGTTATGTGAGGTTTCAACCCTACATACAACATGAAGGTCCCTTACTATGTTAACAATCCTATGCAAGCTTTTAATCCTTGAGTAGAACATGGATCCTTTGTGTCATTTGACTTAGCTCTAATTAGGGGTCCCAATCCCAATTAGGTCTTGGCCACCCATTTCAAAAATCCTAGTTTTATCTGGGTATTAAAGACCTAATTAAGTCTTTAAGACCTACCCATATGCACCCCAGTGTTAATTGGGGGTTAAAATGTTGATTAGAAATGGGGATCTAAAATTTGAAAAAGTGCATTTAAAAAATGACATGTGCCTCTTGGAAACATGATTGGGTCTTGAAGGCCTTTTTTGGATCCCAAGTTGGTTTTTTAGGGGATATCTTTCACCTCAAGTGTCAATTTTTTGAACCACTCACATTACAAAAATCTCATTCTAGTTTAGATGCAATGGTGCTTTCAATTTTTAGAAATTTTTATTTTAATAAAAAAAATTCATGTTTTCATCCCCTACTTATTGAAAAATTCTTTTAATTGTAATATTTGACTTGTGTTTTTGTCTTTTTATAGGTTGAGGGTGAAAAGTGGTAGGAAAATGTTAAGGACCTCTTTGGAGGGAAAAACTCACTATAAATGGGCAATTTTTTGCCATAACAAGGGTTGGCTCATTTTTTTATCTGAGAATACATTATGGATTAGTTATTTTTTTATTTATTTTTCTCTCCCTCTCTTGTTTCCCTGGCGTTATGCTACCCAAATTATACTCAAACAATCAATTGTAAACTCTATTTGTGTTATTCAAGCAATATTTTTACTCAATACAAGTTATGGAAGATTGTTTTCATTTACTTGTGCATGTAATATGGTGGTGGTGTTTTATTTCTTCTTCATGGCATGATCCTCGGACTCTAGCACTAGTTCCCATTATGGTTTTATGAATGCTAGCCAGACGTGGGGTCAATTACTAGGTTATAATCTATCAGATGACCTTGGCATTGGTTACATTTTCAATAGGCTTTTTCTCTCTTTTTCCTTTATTTTTTCCTCTTTTTTCTCTCTATTATCTAGGGTTAGAGTATGTGAAAGTAATATGATTGTTAATGTTTTATCTTGATTTCAAGATATCTTCCATTATTATAAATGCATTATTGAATACATATGTAATGGAATGAATGAAATTTTAAATCAATCACACTCTCATCTAATTAAAAACTATAAATGTTAATTTTTATAACATGGTAAAATCTAAAAATGTATGTTTATAATTGTTTCTTAAAATCCAATGAAATCCCACATGAATGAAACAACAAAATCCACACTCCCTCTAAATCCACCAAAAGACTAGAATAATATTAAAATTAAGTTTATAATATTCCAAAATAGCATTCCCCTTGAATTAAAACCATGCACAATGACCATTTTAGTTATACAGTACATCATGATGTGGTAGATATAGACCTTGGGAGACTGTCATGGGCCTCCTTTCAAGAGAGGTTAAATGGGAAACTGTCATGAAAGCCTATAATTGGAAATTCATGCAAAATGACACATCAACACTATATCACCAAAAATTTTGATATAATGGATTAAAATTATATAAGCACCATTAACCTAGTACAAACTCTAAATGATCATCAAATATAAAGAATTGGAGTGAGAAAGCAATCAGTGATGAAATTGAAACAATCTTACCTTCATCTTACTCCATAATATTGTTTGAAGATTCAATTGAAAAATTGAATATCTAAAATGGAATGTAGGATTATGAAGTATGATAGGTTCAAGACTAGTTTAATGGAGGACAATGATTGAGATAGCATAGGTTTGCATTCATTCCCTATCTAAATGCTTTAGATTTACCTTGCATTTATAGAGGTGATAGAAGGAAATAGAGGGGAAATTTCGCTCCCAAATTTCAAAATTGAGAAGGATTATTATAATGGAGAAGGTTTTAGAGATTGGAAATCTCTAGACTTTCTTTGGGATGCATGTGATTAGAAAGTGGGGTGAATTATAAATTAGATTATTAGGAAATTCAAATATGTGGAGAGTGGGGTATTTATGTAGTTAGTATAAATTAATTAATTGACTTAAGGGAATGAAGAGGTGATGTTAACATGGTATGAATGGGACATAGGGATTAAGAGTTAATTAGATCAGATGATTAGGATATTAGATGATATTAGGCATAATTAAACAAGTTAATTTGGTGATCAGAATTAGATGCATGCATTTTACCCCTCTTTAAAAGGGCATTACGACTAGAAGGAGTAATGGTATTTCAAAGATGAAAGATGATCATGGATGAGTGTTAGTAAATTAGTGGTCACATGATGCCCCCTTGATGGGACATGCAGAGAAGAACTAGAAAGATGGCCACTCAAAAGGGTAAATAAGATAAAATCAACATGAGTAGTGAGTTATAAATTAATGATGCCCTTGGAAAAGACATATGCATAGGAAGTGAAGATGATAATGTCACAATTTTTGACACATCCCAAATGGGAACCAATTGTAATAATGGGATGATAAGATAATAGGATGCATGCTTTTAATGTATCCCAAGAAAGGATGCATGTAAGGAAGAGTTGTAGTCATGAATGTGATGAATGGGATACAATACGTTGATGTATCCCAAGCAAGGATGTATGTAAGAGAGAGCCATGAACCAAAACAAATTAATGAATTAGGCCACAAAATTTTGATGTATCCTAATCAAAGATGCATGCCAAGGAGAGATATGGTTCAGAATGATAAATATGATGAGATTTTGATGTGTCCCAAGCAAGGATGCATGTTGGGAGACCATCAAGCCAAAAGAAGACAATGAATTGATAATTGTAATGATCGATATAGCTCATAGTGTGTGTCAAGTAAGAGTAAGAAGGAGTGGATAGAAGAAAAATAATGTGATTGAGTGACCAAGGGATGAAAGGGAAGGATTGGTTAGTATGGTTGAGTTGTCTTTGGGAACCATGGGTGACCAATCACTGCCTATATAGTCTCAAGAGACCTCAGGTTAATGTATTTTTCCAAAAATGGGAAGAATGATGTGAGAAACATGAGACTAGATTATGAATGGAAGAATAGAGGAATTAGATGTAAATAATTGGGGTGGATGAGGTGAAGTGTTATCAATCGATGGGGTATAATCTAATGGTATTGATAATACCCCTAGTAAAGATAAATACACAAGGAGAAAAAATGATAGTGTCACAGTTATCAACACATACCAAGGGGGAATCAATCATGAATCAATCATAATAAACAAGTGACAAAGAGATCCATGATATTTAATCATATCCCAAATAAGGACACATGATCAGGAGAACTATGGGTCTCAAATTGAGGATAGATGAGTCTTATTATAGATCAAAGAAGTAATTAATCACCAAGATTGGGTAGGAGATGAGGTTGACTGATAAAGGATGGAGGTTATGATGATGCCATGATGATGGTCAAGTGGACCTTAGGTAGTATGGGTGATCGAGGTATCTATGGAGAGTGAACAAGACCAAAATTCAATGGAGTTGTATGAGTGGAATAATCCCATATGCATTGGGAGTAATAGTTTTAAAGTGAGAAAGGTGGATAAATAGGAATCAAAAATAAGAGGGAGGCACCCAAAAAAATGGATCTAATACAAAGGAGGTGGTTTCTTTGGTAGAGGTAAAGAATGTTGCCAAGAAGCTAATATGAGGTGGCAAAATAAAACAATAGGAGTGGAGTGGTAGTAGTTATCACTACAAGCCAAGTTTTAAGATGGGGATATCTATCAAGATCTTCAGAGGCTTTTTGGAAAAAGGCCATCATCCCTGCAAGCTAGGTTTTACTAGTTGTAGTAAATTCAAAACCTATGGGGGTTTTTTGAAAAATAGGTTGTTAATACTATGTGTCAAGGCTGATAACTGATATGCATGGAAAGATTTGAAGAGCCTATTTAATCTCTCCATAGGGAGGTGTACGCATCATCTATCCTCATGAATTTGGACTAAGAGTCTTTGTATGGAATTAAGGACAACATCATTAATGTCAAGCTCAATGAATCAAAGGAGGAAGGCATGGTTACTAGTGAATAAGAAGGTAGCAGAGGCTCAGCCACCATGTAAGGAACATCAGATGTGGTTGATAAAAAGATGAAAAAAAGGTGTAAGATAGATGTGAGGGGTGGAAATAAAAGGGGAAATGCCAAATTAGTGTAATTTCTTATGAAAGGGAGGTTGTGGTTTAGGCAGATAGAAGAAAATCTAGGTGCATGGAGTGGTCAGGAGGACAAACAAGAAGATAGCCATTGAGGCGAGCATAAAAACTAGGTATGGATTTATTATGGGGTTTTATTTTGTGTGGAAAACTAGGGTTTTGGTAATAGGAGATGTAGTGGGGGAGATGATGGGTTGGAGTTTGGGGATAAGTTGATGGGATGGTGTAGAGGTTATGAGACTGATAAGAGGTCATGCCATAGGGGACCATGGTTGTGGGATTGGGGAAACCTCATTGGGGAAAGAAGGGTTGCAATGGGAGGGAGTTGCATGGGTGAGAGAAGGGGAAATATATAGGTCTAGGGGCTATAGGGTATTGTACAAGAGTTATAGGAGTCGTGGGAGTCATTGGGTATGGGGAGTGGGAAGCCAAAGGAAGCCATGGAGATGGGGTAGGGGATAGGTAAGTCTAGAGATGTCATGATATGGAGAAATCATTATTTTATGGGTGAATTAGATTTATGTTGTAGGAGGATTGAGCTCTATAAATGATGATGTTAGCAAGAAGTGCATCAAGATGGCATCAAAGATGGTGATGTGGATAATGGTTAAGGGATAAATACCTACTGTAGAGGTCAAGAAGGAGAAACAAGGATAACAAGGGCATTAATGATTTTTTGAGCTAATTGGAAGCTATTCGAAGGGATATAATAGGATTATAATGTCAAGTATCACTCTTGTTGGGTTAAATTATTTGGAGGGATATATAGATGGATGATGTATTGACCCAAGTAACATTATTGATGGATTAGGTGAATTGATGTGAGGCACAAATTAGGGTGTTATAATAATATGTGGTGCATATGCAGGCTAGCCATATGTAGTTGTAAGCATAATTATAGTAGAGAGGTAGAGGCATGAATGGTTGGGATGGAGAGAAATATGGATCAGATACTATTGGATACACTAGGATTAAGATACATGATGGACTAGGTGTCAAGTATGGCTTGAGAGATGAAATATTGGAGAGACTTATATGAATAGGTGGTTTCAACAGGGCAAATGGCTCCATCATACAATATAATTAGTTGATCTGAGAGGTCATTAGGTTCTAGGTCATCAAGTTAGTTTCACCCATCACTGAGGTCACTACCATAGGGTGGGATATAATTTAAGATGTATCATTGGTGTAGATCTAATCTCATGTAATAGGAGGATAATAATGAGTAAATGTATTTAATTATGGAATAAATGATGTTATGGATAATAATGAGAAATGTAATTATTTGGTATAAAATAATGCTAATATATATAGTAAAAGTTGGTATAAATGTGTTAAAAGTGATGTATGGTTATGTGATTGTTTGAAATCATAGTTATGCTTATCATAAATATGAGGTCATACAATGAGATAATATATGTGATTTTGATGATAATAATGGGGGGAAATGGGATGGGTCTTACTATGTCATGTAATGATTATGATGTGATATTTAATAGTCGGTAAGTTAATTATTGAGTGTATGTGGGGTCAAAAATTATGGGGATAAGTATGTTGAAGGCAGTCAAAATATGATTCGATGGCACTTGGTGAGTTGTGACACTATGGTGAGGGGTCAACAATCACTTTTAGGCTTGTCTCGCTGGTAGGTCCAATCAGGCACTACCACCAATTATGGGGTATGGGTGTTATATAACTCTCAAGGATGTGAGTATATTATGTAGTGGAGTTTTCTACAGCCACCCATGTAAGTGGTGAAGTGTAGGTGGTTCGACACTTGAATAATGTCAATGGATACACTAGTGTTACCACTTGAATAGATCTATGAAGTAAACGTACAAGTTTTCCACACTCTACATTGAGTAATGGACCTTTTGGAAGTGATATTAAGATAACAACAACCAGAGGATATGAGTCCCCAATAGCAATGTAAGATGCACCAATTTTGTTTCACAAGGTGTTGAGTGAGAAGATGTGCCCAAGGCCCTACAAGGCCTGGAAGCATCCCTTTGTATTGTAAGGGAGACCTTTAAGGATGTTGAGAGATAGAAAAGCTTGCACAAGGACAATAGGTTAATGTGACTAGTGGAACTAGGGAGGTGGTCCAAGAATCACCACCATTTGGTGTGTATTGTTAATACATATAAGTTGGTCATTTAGGCTAGTATTTTCCTTGAAGGGAATTGGCAGATGTTGGATCTGCATAAAATAGGCTTGGTGGTTGGATTGTGGGTACATCAAGATTGACCAAGGTACCTCCCAAGCCATGAATTAAGGATATATGGGCTTAGTGGGCTATGTACCAATTGTTTATATAGTAATTAGATATTTTTATTTTGATTATTGTAGTATTTTCATATGTTTTTTTGGATAATGTTATGGTGTGTGGTTTTTTTAATCATTAATAATGAAGTTATGGATGATAATGTGATAAAAAAAATTGGTTTCCTAATATGGCTCAGTGTGATACTCATACTCGATGGATTAGGTTAGGGAGATAAGTCTAAGTTTATATGTTTTTGGTAGTATAATTAGTGGATAAAGTGGAATGATAATGTCTTGGGCCATGTAGGTTGTGCAATCCATGTTAATGTAGCACGAGGCAAGTTAAACCCATATATGTTATAATTGGGGTATCATTGGTGCCAAAGTTCACTAAGGACATAAAATTTGTATCAAAAAAGGACATCTTGAATTAGGCACCATTGGTATAAACTTACCAATGTAACATCATGGTGTGATGTCAAAAAAATTAGAAAGATGCAAAATAAGAAAATGACATCATGCATATATATAAATGATGACAATATAATATAAAAATTAAAATTGATTGACTATTGAAACTATAATAAATTTATACAAACAAGCACACCATAAACACATTACACATAGATTGAAAACCAAAGATAAATTGTATTTGAGTAATTAAACAAACTATTTTGGAAAGTGGGTGAGTAACCCTTGATTCTGCCATTTATGAGTGTGTAATATCTTCTTTTCCCCCATTATTAATGAAGGCATGAAAGGGAATTGGAAAATAATGACAAGGGATAGGATGAATGGAGTAGAGGGTGGATGTAGATCATGTGATAGTTAGGGGTATGTAATGGGATTAGTCAAAACTATCCCAAGAAATATCCACTTCAATAGTAATCAAGAGGGAATATTGAAACCAAAAATGGATTGTGAAAAGGTGTTACAAAAGGAGGATGGAATGGAAACCATGGGATAACTCTTAAAATTTTTCTTGCTTCTTCCCCTGATTAGAGTTGTATTGAATTTCCTTTATGATGTGTGATGACGCTCCTTATAGCTTGTGTTTCTTTCAACATGGTACACTATGTGGAGACTAAAGCCAAGGAGGATGGGTGATGAATGGATGGTTTTGGTTGGATAAAATTTTGCCCCAAAATACCTAACATTATTTGTAGATATAGGTTACTCAAAAGTTATACCAGGAACCTAGTTTTCATCACTATGTTTATCCAAGGTGTCAGAAGCTCTGTATTTCACCATTAGATGAATTTTTATTTTTTTAAAGACTATACATAATAATGAACATGGGATGGAATATCTCTAGGCATAAAATCATTTTAGATTCATGATATCCATTGGTTCATCCAACCCCTGACCATCTAATATAGCCAACTTGTATGCTCCAGACATAAAATTAGCCACTATGATATAAGGTCCCAACTAGTTTGTCTCAAACTTCTTCTTTTCCTATTCTACATTGGTATTCTTCTAATTTTATTCAAGGACCAAGTCACCAACCTCAAACTCGCAAGCTCAAACCTCCTTATTATACTGGTTATATAGCCTATTATGATAGGATCACATATGATCTAAGGCTTGTAGATGTTTTTCATCCAACAATTCCAACTTTTATAGATGAGCGGCCCTACAGGAGCCCTCAATAATAATACCTTTGAGTGACATCCATAGTGAGGAGAACTTGACCTCAACTAGTAAAATAAGCTCTATTCCAAAGACAAGGGAGTATGGGGTGGTGCATGTGGGGGTACAAACACTAGTACGATGGGACCATAAAGTGGGATAAAGATGATGGTGCAAATTATGATTAGCCTTATTGACTATTTTCTTAATAATATTAAGGAGTGTTTTATTAGTCACCTCAGCTTGACCATTACCCTATGGGTGGTATGGTGTGGACATTTTGTGTTACATATGTTATTTAAAATATAAGGCTTTGACATCTTGGTTTTAGAAGGATGTACCATTGTCAGATATAATCAAGGTAGGAATTACATAATAGTAAATTTTATGATTAAGAATGAATTTAAAAATTTGTTTGTCAGTAACATAAGTGAGTGGCATGGATTCCACCCACTTGGTGAAGTACTCAGTGGAAGCAATAATGAATTTATATTGACAAACTATGGGATTTAATCTTACCAATGAGATCAAGTCCCCAAGTAGAAAATGGCTATGGAGTAAGTATGGGATACAATTCTTGAGAGGTAATGTGGATGAGATCTCCATGTTTTTTACATATGACACATTTTCATATGTATTGACAAACATCATGGTCCATGGTGGGCCAATAATACCCAGTCTAGAGGAGTTTCTTGGCTAGGACCATTCCAATAGCATGGCCCCCAAAAATGCCATTATAGATCTCCTTGAGTGCTAAAAGAGGCTCATCTAAGTTTAATCATATTAGCAAAGTTCTATCATAACCCCATTGATGGAGCATGCTACTAAGGATAGTATATCTATAAGCTATGTGGATGAGGGCCTTATGATGGTGTTGATTAAGATTGGGTGGAAGGATGTTATCATGGAGATAGGTGTAGATTTATTGATACCAAGGAAGACTGGGATCTACAATTTCACATACCTTCTTTGATATGGGAGTTTGATGGGTCGGTGATACCAATTGTTCCACTAATAAATGGCTTTGATGCATGTATAAAGTCATTTCTAGTAGTGATCCAACATTAATCATTGCATCTGTCAATTTATTACCTCTATTGGGAATTTGCTCAAAGGATATTGTCTAAAATTTCATTTTCAAAGTATCTACCATCTAATTGTAGGAAATAAATTTATCATCCTTTGTCTATAATTCATTATTGAATTATTTAATTATGAGTTTTAAATCCATAAAAACTTGAAGTGTCTATATATTCCATTGATTAGCTAATTTTAGACCTACAATTAATGCTTCATATCTAGTAATATTATTTGTACATGGAAAAATAATTTTGAAAGTTTTAGGGATAAGGTCTCTATGAGGGGTGAAGAGGAGGATGTCATCTCCAAATCCATGAGTGGTGAAGGATCCATCAAAATATAAATTCCAAGATGGATACTCTTTAGTTCATAATTGATTCATTAGGAAATGTTGTTATTAATGGTGATGAGTCAAACAAAGGGGCTTCAACTAACTAATCAGCTAATACTTGTCCTTTGATAGCTTTATGTTTCACATATTCAATCAAATTCACTCAAGAGCATAATACACTTGGACATTCATCAAGTAAGAGCTTATTTAGATAGAAATTATTTTAGTGGGTCTATTTTAGCAATGAGCTTAACTTGAATATTGAGCATATAGTGCTTAAGCTTTTAGGAAATGAAGACAACTAATAGGTAGGCCTTTTCAATCAAATTTTAATTAAGATCATAATAGATAAGATTAATGACAAGATAATATATGTCTCTTTCTTTAACATTTTCATTATGTTGTGCCAAGAGATCTCCCAAAGCATGTGGGGTAGTTTAAATGTACAAGAGCAAAGGTTTTCCCATTACCAACAGTGTAAGCATAGGATGTTTCAATAGATATTGTTTAAGATCATCAAATTTCTTCTAACATTATAGACTCTAATTGAATTTGGCCCCCTTTTTAGAATATGAGTAAAGGGGTGACATTGATTTACCATCAAGGAAATTAATCTGTGTATAGTTTTTAATTTTCCTTGGAGGTTGCATAGTTGCTTGAGTTTTTTGGGTGGAGGCATCTCATTAGTTGATTTTCCATTTTATAGATCAACTTAAATGTCACGATGAGAAATAATGAACCCCAAATGTTACTCTAAATACACACTTCTTTGGATTTAGCCTGATTTTATAATCTCTCAGCCTTTCAAATATTTTGTGTAGGGTTTTTTGATGTTCATCTCTCATTTTATGTTTTCCCAAAATATCATCAATATAGTCCTCAACTATGTCATGCATCATAGCATGAAAAATGACAGCCATGGCTCTTTAGTAAGTGATGCCTACATTTTTCAATATAAAGGGCATGAATTGATAATAAAAGGTACCCCATGAAGTGGTGAAGGCAATCTTGTGATGATCTTTTGGCATAATTATAATTTGATTGTAACTAGAGAATCCATCCATGAGGGAGAGTAGTTCATAACCAGCTTCAAAATCCATGATCATGTCTATGTTTCGAAGGGGAAAGTCATCTTTTGGATAGGGTTTGTTAATATCCTGAAAGTTTATGAAGATGAGAACTCCTCCATTTGGTTTTCTAATAGGAAAAATGTTGGAAATACAATCTAAGTAATCAATTGGGTGGATGAATCTAACTTCTAAAAACCTTTGGATCTCTTCTTTGACTAGTAAGGCCACCTTGGGGTGCATTTTACAAATTTTATGCTTCATTGTTTTAGCATTAGGATGAATAATAAGGTGATGCACTACAAAATCTAGATCAAGATCTGACACATTAACATAGTACCAAGTGAAAATATTTTGAAATTCCTTAAGATTAGTAATGATAACTACTCTTTCTTCCATTTTAATACTTGCCCCAAGTTTAACAATCTTGGGTTCCTCTTCATTTTTGATATTAACTTCAATGATCTCTTCTACTAAGGAGGGGGGTGTATCTAAAGAATATGTTGGTGGAGAAGGAAACTGATAAGAAGAGTATCTTGATCTTCCTCAAACAACTCCTCATATGCTTTTTTCTCTTCAGGACTAAGAAAATATCTAGGATTTTGTTTTGTCATAAGATAATTTTTTTAGAAATTTAGTTGGCTCAACTTAGTGTAACTTTTGGACATACCCATAAAAATAAGTAGAATCCTTCAACTTGATCTTGAACCCTTTTCTTATTATCTTCTAATGGCATGTGATCTCAAAATCCCATATATTCAACTATGGCCTCATCATTTTGAAAAATATCAAGCGCAGATGAAGGATGTTGATCCTAGTTAATGAGGGAAGGGTGATAGAGCTTGAGGTTAATGGTGCAAATAGAGGTTTTAATGAAAAGGTTTATGGAAGAAATATCCTTGTAGAGACTATGCACAATTTTTTTTTGATGTTTGTATCAGTCAAAGGCTCTTCAGAAATCAAAGAAGTATCCAAGATAATATCATAAGTATCCCCACTAGGTGGTTTGTATCCTAGGCCTAGATGTCCCCTATGTTACAATGTCAAATTGGGTTATATAATCCCTTATTCATGTAGGCCCAAACCCCTACCTTTGTAATCCATATTCTTGAGAATTTCATAAGTTATGGGGTATGCTAGATTCTAGAAACATGAAGCAAAACCCTCTACAAATAGCCAAGAATCATCTGAGCTTTTTCTTTCTTCATCTGATATTAGTTCTAGTTTCTTAAATGATGTAGACCTAAATGTATAAGTAATCAGTCATACCTCTCACATGGTAGGTGACCCGTAGCTTTAGGATGATAGGGGAAGATTAGTAGCATTAAATGTCTAATATTCATATTCCCCACAACCCTTTTCATGTGGGTAGACTTGGGAGGGTTCGATGGAGTGGATAATAACTCATTAGGATGAATATATTTCTTTGATGTAGGATAATATGGTTTGGTTTATGTAGTGGGATAATACATATTATACTCCTTTCCTTCTAATTTATAATAATGGAAATATTATGGGTCCTCATGGATTGTTATTTCCTTCTTAGAAAGAGTAAATTTGAGGCACTAGTGGAGATTGGATGGAACTGCCCACATTTCATCATCCATGGTCATCTAAAAATAATAATATAGAAAATATCAAAATTGATAACATGGATGAGGTTTTGGTGAGCTACAAGTCCCACCACGATTGGGAGATAGATCATGCTTGTTGACTATCTCTCATTTTCATCATATACTTTTATGATGATCAATTTTTCCCCAAGAGATGATTCTGAGAACCCCAAAGTTTTGGTCAAATATATATTACATAGATTAATTATTGACCCTTTGTCTATAATTACCCGAGGAACTTGGTGGTTGAATATAGATACTTTGATGTAAAAAGGATAATTATGATTAAGCCAATAGATTGAAGGTCATGGGGGTGAAAATTTCTTTGTTAGGTTTGTGATAGGTGTCCAACCAATGTTTGGAACTGACTAGCATCAATGTCCTTAGGCACCTTAGATTTGTGAAGGATTTTATTTAGGATGTCATGATGGACTATTGAGGACTTGAGAAGGTCCATAATATAAATTTTGGTAGGGTCTTCTCAAGTTGTTGGATAATACTATAGCTTCCTTTAGGAATGCTATAGGTTTTCTGGGGGACATTGAGCTTAAGAGTTATCCTTGGAAGTGAGGCTTTGGGAGGTGCCCCCAAGATAGTGGTTTTTCCTCATCAAGTGGTGATGACACAATTGAATGATGCTCCTTTTATTTTGAGGAAAAGATATTATTGGTCTTGGGGTTATTCGAATAATTTATCCCTAATTTTAATGATGGCTACATGATTAGTATAGGGGTAAGGGATATGATGGTAAGTAACATAATTAGATAGATTTTGGCCTTGGTCTCATAGTGCACCTTTTGCTTTCGATTATTCTTTGGAAAAGGGTTTTGATAAATTCCCAATTTTTGATTTTTGAAAGAATATCTTGATGTACCTTTTATCTGTATTTCCCCTTTTTTAATCAAATCTTGAATCAGATTCCTCAGTTGCCTGAATCACTTAGTATCATGCCCCTATATTTGGTGTTAATGACAAAATTCATTCTCATCAAACCAATCAAGGTGACATTTATTATCTTAAAGGGGATTAATCTCTGGTAGGGTGATCATTTTTGTAGCTAGTAACTTTGTTAAAACATCCTCTATCAATTCACCTAATTTTGTGTAGTGTAATTTCCTAGTGGTAACCTTAGGCCTTTCTCTTGGTATAGTAGTTTTATATGTGTTCTGTGATATTGGTAATGAAGTAGAGACCTAAGCCTTTTACACATGTTTAGATTCAGTAACCCCATCCCCAACAAAAAATTTATTTCTATTGAATAAATTAGGTTTTTTAGATGGGGTATTACTTTGATGGTAATTATTTTGGGAATATTTTTTAATTATCCTTTTTTAAATGAGGGCATTTTAAATCTAAATCCCTTTCTCCAAAACTTCCTCAAAATTCAAGATACAATGAATATTCAATTGGCAACCCAATTGTAAATTAATATTATTGATAAATATCTTGGTTAACTCCCTCTCAAGAATCAAGCAAGGGAAGCAGTTTACAAGACCATTACATCATTATAGGAACAATGATAGAATTTCCATAATTATTTATTTAGTGTCATACAAATATAACATATTTATTTCATGCTTTACATTATAAGAAAATTGTTGCACAAATTTCTCTATCAAGTCCTCAAACGATGTTATAGATCCTTTTGGTAACTACATGATCCATTCTAAGTTGGGTCCTCCAAGATTTTGAGGGAATAGTTTGAGCATGTATGCATCACTATATGTTATCTCATGGTACACCATGAAGAACTCTTTTATATGTTCATGTGGGTCTCCTTTTCCTTTATATTTGTCAAACTTAGGAGGTTCAAAGTGTATTGGAAAATGCACTTTAAGGATTCTCATATCTAGGGGATAAGAGCAGAACTATTCATACCAATATTTCTTGGTGTGAGCTTAGGTGTTGAGGCCCTGAATAGTTTCCCTCATGGTTTTCCATTTGAGATCAAATGATGGATCCATCAATGGATTAGAGATGGATGGATTATGTTTTGTCTTGTTTTAATTAGGATGAGTGGATGGTGAAATGAATTTTGTGGGTCTTTTGATTGGGTTAGGCTTTAGAGGAAATTGAAGTGGGATTCTAATAATTAACTTGTTGAGTTAGTATCTTGATGTGGTTTATCATAGCTTATTTATAATCATTTTCAACTTGATTCTCTAGAGTGGACTTTCCCGTACTAACTTTATACTTATTGGTATGGACAGTAGGTAGAGGGTGTGGTTCTTCATATTATTCTTTGACATTGACCAATTCTTGGTATTCCTCTTCTTTTATTTAAATGGAAAGAGGATTGTGAGATGTATTGGGTTGATGTCAGATAAGATTATTCAAAATGTCCACATTAAAATCTAGTGGTAGTGTGGTTCCAATTTCAATAAGGTGCATGAGTAGTTATTCTTGATGGCCATGGATATAATGTTTAATTTTGTCTCTATCATGGTCCAAAAATTCATTAGGTTTATCATCATTTCCCCCTAGGGTGTGCATATCACTCTGATTTTCTTCATTATCAATAGATTGTTCACCTAAGGTTTCTAATAAGTCATTTATTGGCCTAGGTGCTTGTCTTATTTTGATGGCTTTGGAATAAGTTTGGATGACATTTATATTTTTTTGGTAGGTATAAAGTATATATTTATCATATTAAGAGAGGTGGATCAAATGAAGGTGACCAAATGTCAAAAGAAACCTTCGAGCAAGGTTACTTAAAAAATTAGAGCTAGTTTGACAAGTTGTGGATAAATGGATATATCTTTGTTTAGGCTATATGTGTTAGGTATTTAGACTATCAATATGACATATACTATAAATATATCAATGACTTTAGGATCTAAATTGGTAGAGTGATGAGGAATTAATGATTAATAAAATTTTGAGTTAGTGAGATGACAAGATAATGATGGGTGTTAATCTCAAATCTAGGAGAATGATGGGATGATAAGAAAATGAATGTCAAGTTTAAAAATAGGTAAAGTGATATATGCTAGTAATATGGAAATATAGGTAGTGACAAGTTGGTTTAAGATGACAATGAGGGTTTCAAGATAGGCACTATCAATATGGCATAGACTAGTAAGGTGTTAATAGGTATTGGGTTGAAACTAGAAAAGAAATGGGAAATCAATGATTACTAAATTTTGAGTTAGCAATATGATAAGATGACAATGGGTTTTACTCTCAAATATGGTAGGGTGATGATTTGACAAGAATATGAATGTTGAGTTTGAAAATAAATAGGATGATAGGCACTAGTAATATAAAAATACAAATAGTGATGGAATGGTTGAAGGTGATAACAGTATGGATGGTAGAAAGGGACTAGCTCTAATAAATTATTTGACTTGATCAAGGTGATGGTGTGGAGATGATGAAATAGTATAAGTGTTTTGAGCATAGATTTTGGTGATGCAATCAAAGGAGTATGGTATCTAAGTGATGGTTTTTATGTGTGGATGACTAGATGGATAATGATGAATATAGGATCCTAATCAAATTATGAAAATTGAGGGAATGGGACAAGCACTAGGTTTTCCTAAGGTTAAAACTAGTGTTTTTAGTTTTTAGGTGATTTCAGGCTTTTTGGCTCACAAACAGTACTAGTTTTGATAACACTAACACAAGTCACACACAAACCATAAACCTAAAGTTAGTGACTAACACAAGAGTGTAGCCCAGTGACTACATTGTCTAATGGCTTCTTGGGTGAGGTTTTAGGTTGGTAACCCATTAAAAAATCTCAAAAGCCCTCTTAACCTCATTTTCACATAATCGTCCCTATGGGAGTTGATACTAACTCCGATAGCAAGTCACCTATTATGGCCAAAGGTCCTATTTTATGTTTATATAGGTTCATTAGTGGAGTCCCTAGGTATATGCTAGGTATGGTGGGGCCCAAATCCATGTAGGATGTTGTCTAACTACTTTACGTATTTCATCCAAAATACCCCTCACTCTATGGAACCCTTTATGAGGAATTTTTCTTTAGTGCCTAATGACAACTATCTTTATATTTATACTCCACCAGAACATAGAGTGTGATCTAGTACATGGTGATGAATTACACATCACTGACCCTTATAAACTAATGGAAAGTGCATGGATGTCACTTCCATGATTGTGTTTTACCCTAAAAATAAAATTGAGGAGGGTTTTTTAGTGGTTTTTGATCCTCCAAGAATCACCTCGAGGATGTGAGGAGGAGATCATACACCACTATAACCCTCAGGTGACACTCAAAAAATAAAAATAAAAATTATTAATTGATTAGTTTAATTGTGTTCGTTATTCTAATTCAATCAAGAAGGAAAAAAATGACAAAAAAATAATAAACAATGATATAAAAATTATTTTTGCCAAGCCTTGGACCGATCATCATACAAGAAAATGGTTTAGTATTTTTCAAATTGGCAACTTTGACAATTGACCCTATACAAACATTGTTAGTAGTTTTAAATGCTTTACCTTGGACCGATCAGACCTAAAATCATGTTTATTATTAATTTGATAGGTAAAATAAAGTGAGACAAAACTACCACCAAATTTTCCTTGTGAAAATCCAAATAAAATGTTAGTCTATAAGCCTTAATAAAAACACTAAAAAAATCGTAGGTTTTGCACTATAAATTTTTCAATGAGGGGCCAGGATGTGGGGGTCTAGGGGAAGAAACCCCTAGAGTATTCAAGGGGAATCACCCCTTGGGGTATAGGTATGGGCTAAGGGGAAACACCCCCAATGCTAAAAGTAATTTGATACTTATGGGATGCTCAAAATGATTCAAAATTCACCAAAAATGGTCCAAAAGATGCACTCAAAAAAGACAATTTTGGAGACAAATAGAAGGTAATTTCAAAATTCAAGTTATGCAAAATCCAATATATTTTTTATTTAAAAAACTATATCAAAATGATGATAACAAATTATTTCTATAAACTTCTAAACTAGACAAACTATGACAACTTTTTATGATATTATAAAAATAAGACTATACTATAAAATAAAAACTTTAATAAAAAATGTATTGACATCCCAAATTTTGGTACCAGATCAATTGGACATGGTATAAGTCTCTAGAAGGTCATGGAATTTTAAAATACCATGAGTCCTTTTAACATGATAGGTTCAAGGTTTGAAACCCCACAACATTGCTTGTGTAACAAAAAAAAGCCCAAAATACCAATCGTGTCCCTTTATATGCCAAATGTTTGGTCAGATGTCTTCAACATAGAATTGGAACTTTCCAAGGATGGGTGTGTTGACACTATTCCACTTGAAGATACCATGCACAATTGTCTAACTTATTCAATTAGTTGTCACCAACATACACCCTAGCAAGCTCTTGAACATGGTATAAACATTTTTAAAAGTATAACAACTCACTATCAGGAAAAAATTGTAAACCACCCTATTATGTACAATGTTTAAGTAAGCACACTACCCATGAACCATTTTAAATTCTTATGAGCATCAACATAAGGCTTGAACATCTACCAAAATCATAATGGAAGTGGATTTTATCAAATGTTGTAGATGCACTAGTAAATTTATACATAGAGTTTGGAAGCCTCTACAAGGCCGGTGTCCCATGGGTTGATTGACATATATAAGGGGCTCAAATAGGGGAAAATTTAGTGGGTTAAATGTTCAAAACTCAATACTAATGTTTCTAGTAGATGGTGTGCAAATTATTTGACAAGAAGCCCTTTCTAATATAATATCTCATCTTACAAAAGATAAATATTTATTTATGTGGTATTGACACTAGAATAAAACTCTGGCTAATTAGATCTTATCCAATGTACCTACAACTTGTACATATGAGTGTGGAATCAAACATAGGTCCCATGAATCATTTGATGAAAAGTGTCAAAATATGGTCTTACATATCACAATCATTGCTAGCTACACATAGAATGAGTTTAGGAGGGCACACAAACTATTTGATAAAATTCATTAAAGAAAAGTGGTATTTTTACTATGATGATCCATAGATAGAATGGTGTTCTTTATGAGGCCTTAATTTTATTCAAATAAATTCCTCGGTAGAGTGGTCAAATCTCATCATATTTGTTAGTAGGAATGAATCAAAGATTTGCACCTATAGTAATCTTGAATGAAACACAAAAGATGATAATTTGTAATTAGAAAAAGTATTTCTTTGAGACTAAAAGTTTTAGGATGGAGAGAATGAAGAGGGAAGACTCAAGCAGGAAGTGACCAAGGAATAAAGGAATAAACCATGAAGATTCTAGTTGGAAAGATTATAGAATAATGAACTGTGTAAAGGGACAATAGACCTGAATGAGACACATTATAAAGTATTAATTCATAACAAAAAATACATATAAATTATTGAATATATATAGAACACCTGTAACTTAATAATATGGGTGATAAAAACAAAGAAACATATAGCTATATTAAAACTAAAAAAACCCTGTTATATGTTAATATATGCACATCTTTAAGAAGTAAAGTCTTGTAGGCTATCGTGAACAATAAATTTGAAATGTTGATCCACCCAATCTTGCTTCAATCTAGCTTCTAAACTTAAGCAAACACACTTAAAGTAGAAAATGTCAGTTCAAAAAGAGGGCTCCCACTATGGTCACCAAAATGTATCACTAATAATTTGGATAGAATAGATTTAAAATCACAAAATCACCATTAACCAAATCTAAACTCCAAATGACCATAAAATTGAAAGAATTAGAGAGAGGAAGCAATCAGTCATGGAATTAAAACAATCTTACCATTGTCTTGCTTCCTTTAAATCTCATTTCTAAAAACTCTAGAATATTTGAAATGGGATGTAGGATTGTGAAGTATGATAGGCTCAAGACTAGATTAATGGAGGAGAGTGATTGAGATAGTATAGGTTTACATTCATTCCTTGTCCAAATTCTTAAGATGGACCTTGAATTTATAGAGGTACTAGAAGGAAATGGAGGGGAAATTTCCCTCCCAAATTTCAAATTTGAGAAGGGTTCTTAGAATGGAGAAAGTTTTAGAGATTAGAAACCTCTAGACTTTCTTTGGGATGCATGTGATTAGAAAGTGGGGTGAATTAGAAATTAGAATATTATGAAATGTGAATATGTGGAGAGCGGGGTATTCATGTAGTTAGGATAAATTAATTAATTCACTTAAGGGCATGAAGAGGTGATGTTAATGTGGTATAAATGGGACATAGGGACTAAGTATTAATTAGATCATCTGAATAGGATATTAGATGATATTAGGCATAAATAAATAAGTTGATTTGGTGAGTGGAATTATATGCATACAAACATAATCTGATGCCCATCTCTTACTTATGGGTATTTGACAAAGGCACAAGGATCTACTGCATGGAAATTTTATCTTTGATGAGATGTGTTGCGAATGATTTTGAAATACTTTGTCATAAATGTGAAAATTTATTTTTAGATAGTAGTATCTCTCTTAATTAGTTTAATTTACAAAATATGAATTGCATTTGTATCCTACCATTCATAGAAATCCATCCCTTATATTTTCCCTTTCTTGTGTTTATATGTCGATCTATCTTTCATGCCTCTACATGTTTGTCTTAAATTTAATTAGACTTTTTTATTTTACCCTTGGTCATTTTTGGCTATATGTAATGTTTTTTTATTTGAATTCTAGGATGTGACACATCTCCATTTCATTTCCCAATACTTTCCCCTTTTGAACAATAACTACCTTTTATGAGATCTATCCTTTTTGGGAAGGTCACAATATTTCCTTTTTTTTCTCACATTATTTACCTTGTACAATTGGAAATTATCCATTCTTCGTTACTTTTCATTTGTTTGCTAACCCAATACAGACTTCTCTCATGAGTATGATCTTACATTATTTGAACCAATGGTATTGAAAACTTCATTATATTGTGACATGATTTTTCCTATGATTAAAATGATATAATAATTTCCTAATTATATTGACAGCTACAAAACCTACAAAATGAAAACAATTTTTTAAATAAAATCTTAATCTACTTTGTGTTATGTAACACTTATTTTTGGATTGCTCAGTGTTTGAAGATCATCAGTGATAGGGCTTGAGCCTACAACCATTTATCCTTCCTCTAATAATAGTTCTTTGGATATCCTTGAGTATTATAATGCTTTGTTCTGACAATTGATTAATTATATAGGTGTAGATACTAAAATTGAATATTTGTAGCATATTTTCTCTAGAACCTTGTTAAATGCTTTTGCCTAGACATTTTCCTAAGGATGATACAATGTGTTTTCACGTGAAATCATAAATTATTATATTAAGGATGAAATATTATTATTTATAAAATGTGTACCCCTATCACTTATCAACTTTTAATTAATCCAAACCTTGTTATGATGTTTTCATACAAAAAATTCAAAGCTTCTTTTGTATTATAGCTCGAAGTTGTAGCTTCCTCAACCCATTTGGTGAAGTAATTTATCACATAATATATA
The DNA here is from genome assembly GCA_037957365.1 of Torreya grandis. Lineage (NCBI taxonomy): Eukaryota > Viridiplantae > Streptophyta > Pinopsida > Cupressales > Taxaceae > Torreya > Torreya grandis. The sequence continues at coordinate 5,724,073 of JARHVA010000053.1, read as the reverse complement.
TTGTATTGGATCACTTATATTTAGGATTGATAGGTCCCACAAATTCAATGCCCCATTGCTCACATGGTTTCACAAAAAAAACTAGATTCAACGGTATCTCATCCCTCTAGTCAGGTTTTCCCATCCTCTGACATACATCCCGTTATTTTTTAACCATGTCTTTATCTTGAAATATACTGACCACCGAATCCCACTTTGAAATATTTTTGTCATAGTAAATTCACTTTCAAAATTTCCTTCTGCTACCCTATGATGTGCTTCCTATAGAACCTAATGTCTCTCATGTTCCAAGGCCTCTCTGTGTAAAACATCATCATTTATAAGCTTATATAGAAACCCATTGATAATGATAAAATGTAAAGATTATGTGAATATTTGTTTCTTGTAAAATTCTACATAATTTCTAGGAAATATACCATGCTCAATAAATTTTGTGATATCCTCTAAATGTTTTAGGATCACATTCACTCTAAATAGATGTGTCTATAGATTCATCTTACAGATCTTTGGGTTCCTCCCCTATTTAAATATAACTAAGTTGGTCTAGTCCAACATTTTTGTTACCTAATTTTACATTGATTTTGAATCAGAACTATTTAAAAGGCATTAACCATCTAAAAAAAATCCCAAAATTGGTTTATTTACCCAGTATTATAATGTTTGGTGATCAGTGAAAAACTTGAATGGGGTAGGAAACAAGTATTGTCAAAACTTTTGAAGATTAAAACCATTGCCATAGATTCTCGATTTATAATAGTAGATTTTTTCTCAATTGATAAATTGTGAATTACAAAGTGAAGTGGATTGTCTTTTCCTCCATCTCTTTGTTGTGCTAAAATGAATCCCATTATTATTATTGATGCATCAATATGAACATGGAATAGTTTGTTCTAGTCTATGAAAACCAAAATTTATTCAATGACTAACTTTTATTTCAACTCTGTAAAATCTATCTGGCATTTAATATTCCATTAAAATTTGATTTCTTTGTGAAATATTTGTTTAAGAGGTGATGAAATGGATATGTAAGCATGAATGGACTTTTTATAATAATTAGTGTTCCCTTGGAATGATCTCACCTCTGTTGGGTTGATGGGATATTTGAGTCCCACTATGACTACAATTTTTGCTTCATCTACTAGAATTCTATTATCATAGACATGACCAAGTAGTATGCCAAATGGTGTTAAGAACATGTATTTCTTTATATTTAATGAGACTCACATAGCTCTATATCTGTCTAACATCAATCATAGATTTGATAGATGTTTTGTAATAATGATAAAATTACCCAATCATCTAAATATACTTCTATAAAATCATGAATGAAGTCTCTAAATACCATATCAACTACTCTATAAAAATTTGAAAATAGATTTTTCAGTCCAAACTACATTATCTTATAATCAAATGATCCCAATTATATTGCAAAAGTTATTTTTGTTTGATATGCAACTGCAATAGGGATTTGGACATATCCTTTGAACCCATCTGTAAACAATTAGACTTCATGATCTAAAATAGATTCAAGTGCCTCAGCTCTAAATGGAATTTGGAAGGGATCATTTACATAAGCATCATTTAATGCTCAGTAATATCAACAAACTTGAAACTCACTTGTATTTTTAAGTTGTACCTCCATGGGGCTAACCCAATTTCACTTCTTAATCAGATATATAATTTTAGATTCCTCAATATGATTTTTTTTTGCTTTTACTTTCATTTTCATATTGGGATTTAGAATATAAGGTCATTATTTTTATCATTCCTATGCACTCCTTTAGTTCAATATGCATCTCACATAAAGAAGGGTCTATGACCTTGATTTTAGGAACTTGGTGGGAAACACATCTTCATAATCTCATAACAATTGAACCACCTCTAAAATATGTTGTAAGCATCAATGCTTTCTAACTTTAGTATTATATATGTATTGATTTTTTAGTTCTTTTTTGCATTAGTTCCTAGTAAATTTTGCTTGGTTTTGCCTCAATGGAATCCATTACTTTTTTTTTACATTCTTGCCCTATGATATTGAGATTTCATAATTGATCCTCTTCTATTTTCTCTATGTTCTTCCTATTAGGTATCTTTGTATCCATTTTAGGTTTAAAAACCTTTCAAATCCAAATCTTCCTCACTTTCATTGTAATTAGAGTCCTTTATGTTGTTCCAGATTAGACTAAGATATTTTAGCTTAAATTTCTCTTTTTCCATATTATTACAATACTCATTTATAGCTATGTGAATACTTGTGCTTATTTTAGCCTGATATTTTTGTTCCTACACATCAGGAATATCTTCTTCTTTCCCATGACACAAGAAAATTTTCAAATTTTGTGAAACCATATGCACCATCAAATTTTCAACTTCAAATACAAAAGTTTTGAAAAGATAATGTTGAATTTATGGCATGTTTGTGTCTTTCATCTACATTCCTAATGCATAGACTATGCCTTTGGTAGAGGATCTAAGGTACATTTAAAAACATGCACCTAGTACCTTGGATCAATTTGCTACAATGTCCATACTTTGATGCACTTATGAGCATGCATCTGTGGGCATTGTCCCTCTTGGAAGAATTGCCACTTCTCTAAGATAGAAGTTACAATGTGAAATATAGACCACAATATTTTACACACTTATTCCCAATATATTTTTTTGGACCTATGAATAACTCACCAAATCATGGCAACCCCATTCAATGCATAATTTAGTGCACTGACTTATATACCTATATATGGGACATGATTTTCCATCCTGTGAGGGAAGCATGCTAAATATATTGTATAAAAATATTTGGGAGACCCTCTTTATATAAAAAAACACAATTCACATGGGTCTTACTTCATGATCTCTATCTACCCAATTTATTGTATGAGCAACTGAATCACCAATAATGGAGGAAACTATTTCTCATGGTTTATTAGCTTCCTTAGTAGGTTCAATATAATCTATGTCATTAGGAGACAACTGATAGATGTGATCAAATATTTGATCTTTTAGAAGTCATATAAATGGAGTTACATTTTTCCATTTGGAACTATGGATGGGTCCTAAGTGTCTGGACTGGTTAGGCCTAAGATTATTTTTTTCTAGAACTTTGGTATCTTTTATACACATTGTGAAAATCAAATAAACTTTATACATTATATAACTTATAGTTTTGGCTTTGTATTGACTCTGAACCAGTTATCATCCTTGTATACATATGATGAATATGGTTCTTTTCAAATCATATATGGCTCATGCTCAAATATATTCAAATGTATGATGATAATAATAATAACATCCTCCTAGTGTGCCTCCAATTTCTTGCCCCATGCATTGATTGTCATGAGAACATTGTAGGCCCATTTTTTCCAATTAAATTAGGATAATGATTCTCATCTATCTTCATGTCAATACTTAAAATTATCTACATAAACATAAATTGACCACCTTTATCTCTACATTTTAAAGTTTCTTAATGGGTTCGACTCAATTATAGTCTTCCAAACTCAAAGTAATAGGGTTGTAGCTTAAATTTTGTCTTCCAATAGCTTCCCAAGTTGATCTTGGAGTCATATTTACAATGAATCCAAAATAAAAAACAAAATTGGGAACTTCATATCCTATGAGCTCAATGTCCATTATGGCATCTACATCCCATGGCGTCTTAGTCTTACCAAACCACTCACTTTGTTCTTTGTTATCCTCTTTGTGGGAAATTAAAAAAATTATGTAATAGGTTTGTAATATTTTGTGAGATATCTTTATTTCATAAATGACTTACCCATTTTATCAAGTCTATGAGAGTTGTGACTACTCCATCTTCTCACAAGATTTGATGATATGTCCATACATTTGGGCACCTCTTGTCACAGAATATCCTTCACTAGCATTTTAATTATGGACTGAATGTAATAATTTGTTTGAATCATTCATCAAAACCTTTTATTTCATAGAGATCAAATACTTTCATCTCACACTATTTTTATCGCGTTTTCTTTAAGCATCCCTAGAGGTGGAAGGCCTTGTTCTTTGTGTTAATTCCTAGTAACAACTTGGATAAATTCCTAGTTATTATGATGAGAATATACCATGTTCACATTTCACATTATCTTATCCTTCCTCTACTTCTATAAAATAGTAAAATCCTCAATATTATGTTATCCCATAATTCTACAATATGTGTAAAAAGCTTTCCATTGCAGGTTACAAGGATAATTTTATGTGATAAGATTATTTCCCCACATGGGTAGAAATCAATAAGTTATGATGGTTGCTTTTTTGATTACCTTTAGTTTTTATTACCTCCTTGGTAACCTCATTAATAACCTCCCTATATTTGAGGTGATTCTTGGTCTTGTTTTTGACTAGAATATTCTTTATATTACTTTTGCAGAGAAGGAGATGTGTAATTTGGCTATTATTATGGTGATGTAGGGTTCCATCATTGTTGGTACTATGGAGAGGGAGGTATTAACTTTGGTTGATAGTGAGCAGAATGAGTCCATACTTGAGGAGATTGAATCATCCACCTTGTTTGGTAATGAAGAGATCGATAAGTCACCTAGGAATACATTGTACTACTAAAGCACCCCATCTACCTTGTGCTACAACCTTGGCATCTTGAGAGGGTGCATTTTGTTTTAGAACTATAGAGTATTTCATAGTGACTAGGAAGACATTTTAAGTGATGTATTCTTTTAGTTCTTATAGAGACCTATAATTATTTTTGTCATGATCAAGAGATTTACTAAAACTATAGAATACACAGTATAACTCTCACACATATTATTGTAGTAAATGACAATTCACAGTTGCATATTCTTAAATATGACATACATCACAAAATTATTGTTTTATCTTTGAGAATTTATTTTAGTGGTGTCCCTCATGTCCACACTTAATGTAACATACAATCAATCTTGGTTTATTTCCCTCTTATAGTTTGTCCATCTTGCACAATATTGTATTAATTTGGAATTAATTTTTGTAATGCTAGAAGGGAATTCTCCTCAATCCTCTAAATTATTTTTTGATAGCAATGAATCTTGAGTCAAATTTTATAGTAAATTAGGTATGGTCTATATCAAACTAAATATTTTTTTATAGGCCTTGTACAAACCAAGCAACTTTGTCTAGATCCTAAAACTAAAATTCACCCCATTAATCACATCATAAAATTGAGTCATAATCCCATTTGGATTCTCCCAAATTTTGTCTAATTTATTTAAAATTTTGAATTGTTTGGCTAACAAACTTATGCATCTTTAATTCTCCTATCAATTTTTCCTTGACCTACATTAGATTCATAGTTTCAATATTATTCTTATAGATGAACTCTAAAGCTTGACTAGTCAAAGATCCTATAAGTTCACACTTCTTGTCTACAGCATCCATCACACCCTTAACATTCCCCTTCATTTTAAAACTCAATAAGTATTACTCTAGAACACTTAAACCATCATATAGAATCAAGGTATAAAAATATCCTATAGATAATGACATGTTTCCTATGCTTGGGCTAGTTATGATTGGTTTTCTTAATGATTTCATAGGTATTTGAAAACTCATTGTAATTATACTTGCAATACCAAGAATATTAGAATCAGTAGTTGTGCTAATTTCATGTCCACTTTCCTTCTTATGTATACCCAATTTTTCCACAACTTCTTCAAATCACTTCTTAGTTTCAACTATTTCTTTAACTAATTCTAGTTTACTATTCTCAGTTATTAACATAGACATAGGGGATACATCCCCTTGGAGAGAATGAACCATACCTGTAGAGTCTATCTTACCCACTCCTAAACCCAATAGGAATATATATTCAATTATTATTTTTTGGAAAGTTTACCCTTATTTTACCTATAATTATTGCCTCTATGTCTGCTCTTTAAACCTATCACTAAGTTATTTTAACTTCCCTATTCTAGCCTCTTCATTGTTTCTCACTTTATTCATTTATTTTTATTAAGGGTTAGTTTTTTATTCTTGGACAGTTTTTATTAGTTTATTTATATGTTATCTTGGTTTATACATTCCCTTAAATCTCTTTCATTACTCTGTAGACTTCATATTTGGTGTCTTCTTTTGAAGGTCTATTTCCTCTCATTTTCTTCAAATCTTCCCTTTTACTCCTACTTACATAGACATGCGGCCCTTCATCTTCTACAAAGTTTTATTTGTTCCATATTTTAATTTTGTCACATATCCCTTTGAAGCCCCATAATTATTTTATCATCTTATTCTTTATATTATCCATTATTTGGGTTTAGGTTCAAGTTACTTGGTTGAAATTTTCTTCATTCACCTCCCTCTAGTTCGTATCCCCATAGTGACCTAAGTGACTATTCCATGTCAGATAGAATCAACACATGGCCTTTTTAATAACTAACACTTTCAACAACACATGGAGTCATTTCAAAAACATGCCTCAAATCCCTCTAACAAATAAATCATTTATAGTTTTAAATGCAATATACCCATAAATAATAAATTCTTCAATATACTAATTAATTGTAGTCTTCAACCAATGGCCAATCTCACAAATCCATTTAGTGTCTAGGCTACATAACTATTCCATATGTTCTTCACTCCACACAATATGTCCTATTTCATGTGGTCTAAACCAATAATATTTGAGTCTTGATAGCCATGTTACTAGAAACTTAGGAAAATTTCAGAATATTGCATAAATTTCTCCATGAATGTGCTTATAAATAATATCATGTATAAACTCTCCTATTCTTATAGATTATTCCTCTGTGAATATACACATCCTCTCATTTAGCCCATTCTCAAGGTCCTTTTAACTAGGTAACCATTTCAACATATTCAGGTCCTGGTAATAAAACTGTTACCAGTAGTGGCCTTGGTATCACCCATCAAGAGATGTTATGTGTTGTGATATGTGAATGTTGTGATGGGACTCTGAATTGGTATAGGAAAATTATGAACATAATTAAGGCTGAACTTAGTGCAATTTATTATGTAAGAATTTATTCTTTTTTGTAATAGACCTATAATCACATATTATCATTCTTATTATTTTTTGTAATCAAATTAAATGAGAAACAAGAATACATTCATTCACAAGGGAGACATACTCAATGAAATATTAATTTATACAAGATTAAGGAGACATGTTACAAGTACAATTATTCCATATAATTCTCTCTAACTAGCTAATTCCTTTTACAAATGTAGGATATATAAAGGGTGTGAAGAGACTACGTCTCTTCATTTTCGTGACCTTTCATTTTCTGAACTGAAGTATTCAAAGTAACCACTCAAACTTCCACATGCTATTTTATCCTAAATGAAACCATATTTTATACAAAATATATTGTGGTGCACACTTATTACATGGTTAGATTACAATAATGTGTGTGAATTATACTCTGCACCTTCCTACTAACAATGGTCTAATTATTCAAGGTAGCATCAATGATAATGATCACATTGTTACAAAATAAGAGATAATAAATGATAAATACGATGATGGTAATAATGTATTATATTTCTTAGAGATGTCGTTACCCCATAATCTTGATTTGGTTCTCGATGATATGCATACTTCAACTTATATATCTCCTAATGATTATTATGAATCACTGGATTTGATTGTTTTAATTGTTAGCTTTGTCTAAATAACTACCTATGTTGAAAATGAATAGTCTCTATTGTTTTTATTGGCTTTTTTATTATTAGTTCTTTATCGATGTGATTCTTTATATTTATATCTATTTTATTCCCTAATTATATGCTTGTGTACATGGATTCTATGAATGTCTTCTTTCTATTCAACTCTCACATATGTTAGGTCACCTACTTGGGTTCTTATTTTCTCTTCCCCTTTTCAATTCTAATTTATCCCTAGGTTCCCTATACTTTTATTGATGAAACCAAAAAAATTATTTAGACTTTAATATTATGTTTAGGGTATCCTTTCTTAATTTATTTACTTTTTTTATTATTGTTCATTGGGTTCTCTCCATCATGATTTGAATTATCTCTCACCTTTAGGTTGTCATGCTTCTTTTGAATTTTTTTCCTATTTATCTTCCCACAATTTTCACCTTATATATTATCCTTCTACTGTTCTTCTATTTCCTCTTACTCTGATTTCCTATTGTTTATTATTTTTTCACACCCATAAAGGTCAAGATAAATTGTAAATGATGATGCCACATTTCTTCTGGTAACAAGCCTTTAAAGCAATATAATTTTATGGAATTTGTGGGTGATTAGGGATCCCTTATCCTTTGCCCCTTGTTTTCTTTTATTTGTGTGCGTAAGTTGTTTTCATTGATTCCAATGTATCTAAATTATTATAATTGATTTTGATTTGTGAGTAAAATAATAATAGTGTCCCATTGGGCAACTAAAAAATATTTTAAAAATAAATAAATGTACATGCACTGGATCTTTGTACATATAAGTTAAAATGTACATATTTTATTAATTTTGGTGAACTAAACTCATGTTTTTTGGAGGGAGATTACAGTGTCTTTGGCCTCAAAATTTCAAAATGTATGACACACTATTATGATGTCACCCTTCGAATCTTGAGAAATTCCTTTGTGTTTATCTTATCAAGTAATGTTCAAAGAGTATATGGTATGTTCATAATGTATGCCTATGAAGAGTGACCTTCATTTATCACTTTTAATATATATCTTGATGGAAAACTAGATGAATTATATTAATAATGGAATTTTGATTATTACATCAAATATCAGTGGCAGTAATTTTTATATGAATTGGGATACCTTATCACATCCACACACAAATGATGAACATATTATTGGATAATGGAAAATATATATAAAAATCATACTACCCCTATGGGAAACATAGGAAAACAACAACCCATAAATGGTGGGATAGATATGATAACTAAGTTAGGATAAGTAATAATAAAATTTTAAATTTTTATCAATAATCCACACAATGGTGAATTAATTATAGTCCTAACATCCCCCTTAATTTAGCATTGCTTCAAGTGAACAAGAGAGAAATTTTCATAATGCCTCAAATTTATCTTGTGAAATTACCTTAGTGAAAACATATACACATTTTTGATCTATTAATAACTATTAGAGATGGGTTTTATTATTGTGAACATGTTCATGAATGAAATGTACTTACACCTCAATGTATTTGGTACATTCATGAAATACAAAATTGTGAACAAACTTCACTACTCCTTCATTGTGTACATGGAGGATTGTTGGATGATTATGTGGGATTTTAAATCCTTCAAGTATATATTTGAGATAAATTACTTCACATAAAATTCCTCATATTTTATGCTATTTTGATTTTGTAGAGGACCTTTAAACATAATTTTGTTTCTTGTTCCCCCATGATATTAGTCTAGATCCCAAAAAGAGTACAAATCCTAAAGTGGATTTCATGTCATCAATGTCTAATATGATCTAAATTTGAATATCTTGTGAAGAATAAGTTATCATTATTCTTGTATTCCAATCTAAAACCTATGCTTCTTCTGATGTATCTCAATATCCACTTTGTTGCTTTCCAATGGAAAACTTTGGGCTTTTACATGAACTGTAAGAGATAACTAAAAACATGGATAATGTTTGGCCTGGTATATGTTAAGTAAAAAAGACTCCCTATTAAGCTGATATAGAGTTTCATTTACTTGTGGTGATGGATATGTCTAAGACAATTGAAGTCTTATCTCCATAGGTATGGAAATTGGCTTGCAATCCATCATGTGAAACTTATTGAGCGTTGTATTAGAATATTTTAGTTGAGACAAAAAGATGTGATTTTCTCTTTGATAGACTTCCAAACCAAGAAAATAATGAAATAACCTAAGATCTGTCATGTCAAATGTTTGATTTAGATCTTTATTTTTTGACTCAATCATCTTCATTGAACTCCAAATGATGACTAGATCATGAACATACACAAAAATAATAACCATCTCGCCTTTGTTGTTTGAGGTAAATATCCAGATCATATGGAATCCTTTCATATCCATGGTTCAAGATATGCTTATAAATTTTGATATACCTTACACAAGGAGCCTATTTAAGACCATACAATGATTTGACAAGTCTACAAACTTTATCTTCTTTTCTTGGTATGATAAAACATTTTGGTTGAGTTGTGAATAATTATTCCTATAAGTCTCCATTAAGAAAGGAAATTTTTACATCCATTTGATCAACTTTATTAATAAATTTCATGTAGAATATATGTAATACCTAGGTAGAATATAAAATGAAAATGAATTAGCAAATAATACACAACCAGATCGACGTACACATGATAAAGAGATTAACATGGGAAAACCTTGAAAGGTAAAAAACCCACAAAGATGATATTCATTTATATGAGAAACTTTGCACCCCAATACAAATCCTTATTACTTCTCACTTATTCACATAAGCCTTCATAGAGTTCTATAATATATTTTCCACACACAATATAACTTTGTCACAATCATCGAAATACAATTTATTATGTAATAATAGGGGTAAAGACCATATTTATAATGAAATGAGGATAGGTGACCGTTGTAACCAATGGGTCCACCATTTATCAAGGAACTAGGTCAGTGATAAATAATATGTTTTATTTTTACATGTACACTAGGTTTTAACCTGTGTTAAATATAATAATAAAATATTTTATTATTTTACCAAAAAAAGTGTTAAGGGCCCAATAATGGTACACGTGTAACATTAAATGTTTAAACACCCATAGTCACCTTAATAAAGTATTATACTATGTATAAAATTTGAAAGATTTAAAAACCTTCATCATGACAAACATAACCTTTTGAAACAAAAAAATATATAATCCATAAATTACTTAAAGTAAGTTTAGGCTAGCATGATTGTGAGACTACATCTCAAAAATTTTCATGAATAATCATCGAAGCATATTTGGAGCATTTTATAACATGAAGACCTCCATTATAATATAATTTAAAGTATTGGGGTACAAAATTAAAACTTCCATGCAAATTTTATAAAAAATCACATAACATGATATATTGCAATGCTTTTATAATGAAAATAAGATGGAACACATGGTTGTTAGGAAGTTGAATTATCATTCACAGTCCTCAATAATAACTTTGAGAGACCCAGCATTACATGAAATTTAAAAAACTTGGTATCACCAAGTGGTTTTGTGAATATATTTGCCTCTTTTTCATTCATAGGATAAAACTACATATCAATATTACCATTAATGACTTTATCTCAGATAAAATACACATAGATTTTAATATGTTTAGTATGTTGGTGTTACAACTTTGGTTATCTCAATGAAGGGTGGTATTGTGAAAAACATTTGAATTAAGTTCTCCTAACAACCTTCACAGCCACATGGATTTTTTAGTAACTTCTATAGAAGTTCTATACTCTAATTTTGTAAAAAAGATATATATATGGTAAGTTATTTTTTGGTCTCTAAGTGATATCACATGCACCAAATTTAAACACATATCTAAAAGTAGATTTATGTTCTACATTATCACCATTATGGTCAGCATCACAATAACCATATAATTTATCATTATCAATAGAAGAACAAAATAAATTAAATTTTTAAATTCTATTAATATAATGAAGTCTAAATTTTGTTAATTTTCAATGATCCAAATATGGATCCTATATTAATCTAGAAGAAACACCTACAACATAGAAAATGTTTGGTCTAGTAATGGTTAGATAAATCAAACTTCCAACAATTTGCTTATAAATAGTATGATTAGCTTTTTCACATGCAATTTTTGGATCAAGCTTAACACCAACTTAAATAAGAGTAGATGTAGGTTTATAATCAATCATATTAAACTTAATGATAATATTATGTGCATACTAATATTGTGATACAATAATATAGTTTTTATCTTGAAATATAGCCATTCTTGAAAAATGATGCAAAATATTTAAATCATTCATTTCAAACATTTGAATCAGTTTATCCTTATACTTATGAATTAAATTAATTAGATCACAAATAATCATAAGATCATCAACATATAATTCAATCAAAATTAATGACTATTTTCAACTTTAACAAAGAGATTATTATCTGAATAATAGTTAGGAAATTGATTTCTTTAAAATAACTAATAATTTTAGAATACCAAACTTAAGGAGCTTATTTTAAACCATATATATATAATGTGTGTGTGTGTGTGTATTTCAACTTTATCAAAGATATTATTATCTGAATAAAAGTTAGAAAACTGATTTCTTTAAAATAACTTATAATTTTAGAATACCAAACTTAAGGAGCTTATTTTAAACGATATATATATAATGTGTGTGTGTGTGTGTGTCTATATATATATATATATATATATATATATATATATATATATATATATATATATAATTTTAAAACATAATATTCTCTATTAAGGTCAGTGAAAACTTTAGGCTGAGTCATATAGATTTCATGTTCTAAATTACCATTTAAAAATGTATTTTTAACATCCATTTGGTATATAATTCAACCATTTTTGGGATGCAAGAGCAATAAGTAATCTAAAAATATTCATTTTTGCTACAATAAAAAAGGTTTCAACATAGTAAATCCCAAGTTTTTTAGTAAACCAACTAGTAACTAATCTTACTTTAAATTTGTCAGTTTTACCAATTGAATTATATTTAATTTTATAAAGCCACCTAAAATCAATAACATGTATTTTAGGTAGAGGTAGGACAAGATCCCAAGTGTAATTTTTAATAAATCTATTATACTTAGCTTGTATAACAACATTCCATCTATCATATTGAATGGCTTTCTCAAAAAATTGAGGTTCACATTCATACATAGTCATTAAATCATGATAATAATGTTGACCTATAGTTAATTTTTTAAGATTTTCAATACTAAAAGATAAGATTAAGGATTCTTCCTATTTAGGACTTTTAGATTGAACATAAAATTAATATGGTTCCTCTAAATCTAAGTTATCCAAAGATGGATCAATGTCCTCTAGGGCATTTGTTTCTTCGTAATGACAAACAAAAGAGTCAGGTCCATCAAAAGAATATTGAAGAGGTTCCACAGAGGGCTCATAAAAAGATTTTATGAGAATAATAGCATTCCTATTCTCAATTATTTGTCTTTTAGATGGATCATACACTCTTAATCCTATATTTTTACCTCCACAACCTATGAAAAGGCAAGAATATGAAATAGGATCAAGTTTCTTTCTTTTTACTTTAGGAACAAAGATGAAAGCAGGATTATCAAAGATCATAAGATGAATCACACTAAGTTTTTTTTAGACCACATTTATGAAGGATTAGAAATATGAAAAGATTTATCAGGGACTCTATTCATAATATGCACAATAATATTCATGGCTTCAACCCATAAGAACTTAAAAACATTTGCAAAATGTAACATTGTTCTAGTCAATTTTATAATGGCACAGTTTTTCCTTTCAACAATACCATTTTTCTAAGAGGAATAAGGAATTGTTAAATCCATTTGAATACCACAAATAATACAAAAATAATTAAACTCTTTATTGATATATTCACCACCATTATCAGATCTTAATCTCTTGATATAAAATTTAGAAGCATTTTCAACAAAAACTTTAAATTTTTTGAATTTAAATAACACTTCAAATTTATTTTTAATGAAATATGACTAGATCATTCTAGTATAATCATCTATAAAAGTAACAACATATAAATAACCATTAAGAGATAACACTTCAAAAGGTCCTACAACATCACTACGAATTAATTATAGATGATGTGAGAAATTTGCATCATGATTCTTGTGGAAGGGATTAGTATGTTACTCACTATGTAAGAAACCTTCATAAGTTCATGATGAGAAGAGATATCAAAAATACCAACAACAAGACTATGATAATACATATCATGTAAACTTATAAAATTAATATTTTAATATTCCATGCCATAATTAAGATTCATTTTTACTATGCAATGAAAGGTAACATGTAGAAGAAGCAAATAAATTTATAAGATTAGTTTTCACATTGTGTAAATTTGGGTATTTATCAAGAGGTAAATAGTAATAAGTTAGTTAATTAGTAATTGGTAATAATATTGTTATAAATAATATTATGACATTAGGTTAGAATATAATGTTGTTGAGATATATTGTTATAGGTTATAACAATGTATCATATTTAGTGTTTTGCATAATCATAGGATTTGAGGTGAGAGAAATTAGTGAAGAGAAATTATAGGAATCATATTCATATATAATTTTTAATGTGTCTTGAATGATGATTAATTAGAGTGGAAGAAATAATATACTGTTGTGTGTTAAAATAATTATGTATTCAGCTCAATTTCAATAGTGCATGAGTTAAACCTTGGTGTAGTATCTTATTGTACCTATCATGTGTAGCAAATCATTGAAATTCAAGATGAGATTATCCAAATTCAAGATCTAATCATTACATTGATATTAGCCTTGTATCGCTTCTTGGGATCAGCACTATACATCACATTTGGTGACTACATCAACATTGACCATCATTCATCTTTGCATCACAGTCAAGGTTATGCATCAACATTGGATGATTTCTTAGTTTATTTACATCTATTTATTTATAAATCCATCTTAGATCATATTTCATTGTGATATTTGACATTGATTGATCAGTTAATCACATAGAATCACAATAAATTATAGTCATATCTGTAATACATGACAGATTACTAGTCTCATCATATCTTTAGCCAGGTGACCTATGCACCTGCATTTATCTTTGCCAATATCCATGCATCCATCTTTATTAGTCTATTTTAGTTATCTCAAACATGATTTTTGAATGTATCCATGGTCAATTCATTTTCATGCAATGTTCATGGCATCAAGGATTTGAATTGTTTGAAGCTTAATGTGAATACATAAGTAATATTTATTAAAACTATGACATTTTTTATCTTCATGTATCCCTCTATTTATACAAATATATGATGATATCTAGAAATAAAAATTGGTGAAGAAAGTGTTGTATGGATCTACAAGTCTGCGGTGTCCTCATAGCAACACAACTCATTAAAACATGTGCTATTGTATAATGAACAAAGGAAAAAGCTATATTTTGTGAGTCGTGTCATTTTAATTATTTATTTCTTTATTATTTGTCATGTCAATGGCTATTATTTGAGAATAATTTGTTATATAATTCTATTAAATATAAAAAACAAGGTGATTTTATTAAAGTGAGTCAATAGCTTTGGTTTTTATATTGTTATGAGTTTAATTTGACAATATTAATATTTTGAGTATTGTCAAGTTTAGAGTCAATCTTTTAATATCGAGTCTTATTAGGTTTGGTATCCATTGAAGTCAAAATGCTAAATAGCTATAATTATAGTCTCTATCTTTAAGTGTCATTAGAGCTTAATTTATGTCAATTTTATTATAATCATTATGTCAAAAATCTCAAAAGTGTCAAAATCATTAGTCATATTTTATTATTAAATTCATTGGGTCTTGTTTAGGTGATTACTAAGAAAAAAAATTATATTGTTTGTATGGATACATTATCAGTGTAAGTCGACGTCCTTAATTTGCCAAAAATTGTAAGAAAGACATATTGGTTAAAATGAGTAAAAGAAAAGACACAAAGAAGAAAAAGGCAAATCAAAATGAAAAAACTTATAAGATATATATATTTAAGGTGTTGAAATAAGTACACCTAAATCTTGATATTTTTAGCAAAGGTATGCATATAATAAACTCTTTTATTAAAAATACTTTGAAAATTTGGCTAAAGAGGCATCCAAGATCACTCATCATAAAAAAAAGTTAGTTATTACATATAGGGAAATACAGATAGCTCTATGTCATGTTTTTATATGATAACCTTGCTAAACATGCCATTTATGAAGGCACCAAGGCTATCACTAGTTTTTCCAGTTCTTGAATAAGCAGTTTCTTCTACTGAAGGTTGGAGGATATACAAAGAAATGAGGTTTCTAGTGACCTCTCATCAGTCACCAATGATAGGGAAACACCAATAATTTGGTGACATTTTGTGTGGTGTGTTATTTTTAGTTGTGTGGATTTCATTTATTTAGTGTAGTGTGGTAGTTACATTTATTTTTCAACATATGTGAAAAATAAGAATAGTTGTACTTATTCACTTGTGAATAATATTTTCATGTAACCCCTTTTGTATATTTATATTAGATAATATTTAACTAAAAAATATTGTATCAATCATGATGTAAGGTTAGTGATAAACCTAAGAAAACCATTTTGTAAGGTTAGTGGTGAACCTAAGAAAACTATTTTGTAAAGTTATTGGTGAATCTGTGAAAACCATTTTTTAAGGTTATTTGTGAACCTAAAATACTAATTACAGATGAGTGTGAGCTAATATATGTGTGATGACACATTTATACAGAGAAGATCATGAGCATATGGAGGTGGCACTCTACAATCAAAAAATGAGATATATTGTACCATGTAAAAATTATGAGAAAATGTTAGGATTAGTTTTCACATTATGTAAATTTGGGTATTTAATAAGAGGTAAATAAGAATAGGTTAGTTAATTAGTAATTAGTAGTAATATTGTTATAAACAATATTACGATTTTAGGTTAGAATATAATGTTGTTAAGATATATTATTATACATTATAACAATATATCGTATTTAGTGTTTTGCATAATCATAAGATTTCAGGTGAGAGAAATTAGTGGAGAGAAATTATAGGAATCATATTATTATATATTTATAATGTGTCATAAATGATGATTAATCAGAGTGGAAGAAATAATATATTTTGTGTGTTGAAATAATTCTATGTGTGTTTAGCTCAATTTCAACAGTGCATGATTTAAATCTTGGTGTAATCTCCTACTATACCTATCATAATATTTATAAACCATTCTTTTGAACACCATTAGCAATCAGAGAACTAGATTGATTTCTAAAGTATCAATTATCTTTAAGAAAATTTACAATGAAATTATCATTAGTAAATTGATAATAAATTGTTCTTAAGTTTAGGTACTTATAAAACATCTTTAATAACAACATTTACAAATTTAGCCTTTCCTTGCTTAATTGTTTCTAAAAATGAATTATCTCCTAAACAAATTTGTATAAAAATATCTCAAGTATTAGATAAAATGTTAGATAATCAAGTCATATGGTATGATGCACCACTATCTAAAATCTATTCATTCTCATTAGAATCAAACAAGGTAGTATATAAAATAATAACATTAGATTATGTTCATGATTGTTGTTCTGATTCTAATTCTTTTGATGGTTTTTATTAGATTTTTTTTCCTTTGTTATTTTTTTGGGGTTTATTTTTAGTTCTATCTTTGTTTTTATAACATTTTTTCCTTCTATGACCAACCACAAGATTTTGGTTCCTATTATACTTAGGTTTATCATTCTTATTACCAGATTTTTTGTTTCTATTTTTGCCCTTATCAAAATTAGGGTTTTGCTTCTAATTTCTATTATTCTTAGAAACATGGTTGAAATCAAGAAGTATTTAAGTATAATTCTCTTTAGAATCAAAATTAGACATCACTTTCTCTTCTTGAATTAAAAAATATTATAGGGTAGTCAGGTCAGGGATATCTTACTTTGTTTGATACTTAGAATTCAAAATTGAAATAAAATTACAATTTTTTCATGAATATTAAGCTAAATAATGAAACATAACAATTGATATTGAATTAAATTATAATTACAACTATTTAATTGAGATTTAGTATTCTTAATTTTAGTAAAAAAATTAAAAACCTTTTCATCACCTTTCATAGGTGTAGTAATTAATTCAAGAATCAACTTAATAATCTTAGAGAGATGTGTACCCTCATGCATAGACTCAAAGAATTTATAATCATCACTAAAATACTCCTTATATTCTATATGGAGTAGGAATTTATACTTAACACTTTGTAAAATAATTGACATGGCTTCCTGTGATTTCTATTGAAATGCATTTGAAAGCTCAGGTGTAACATGTCGACAGGGGTTTTTTGTCCCAACAATAATTTTTCATAGCTTTTAGGGCCTAAATTATGTTTTAACATGAATTTTATAGAAATTATAGTTATATTCATTAAGTATTTGAGATTTATCTAATACAAAATTAGGTGAAGTCATTGCTTCCCTTTAATAATGACACTACAACACTGAATAAAGCTTCTAAACAATAAAAATTTTGAATTATATACTTTATTTGATAGTAAAGTAAATTTTTAGTTTGAATAAATAATAATTTTTCAAATTAATGCTAAACAAAGTGAAAAAATTCCAAAATATTTTGATAGAATAAGGTGTCATAAGTGTCAAAAAATACTCCACTCTAAAAAAAATTATTAAAAAATGATATAAAAACTAGATTAGGAAGATTCAAATCAAAAATGGACCACATAAATGTGTCTGGAAGATGCAAAAACCTATCAAATGGCTAGTTGCATGACTATGGTTGATAAAAGATTCACTAGGTCAAATGTCATAAAATAGAACAACACTAAAGAAGGCTTTGCACAAAAACCAAAAAAGAAAATTCAAATTAATTTACTTTGAAAATAAATTTGACTTGACCAAAAAAATAAATTTAGTTGGATTTGAACACTAGGCTTCTTCCTCATAAGGTTTTGGCAAAATAAGATACACCAACCCTTCTAGGAGACTAGTTAAAGATTTACATACACAAAATAATATTTGTCTTTTTATCTAATTTTTTAAATAAAATATATATATAAACACATATATATGGTGCATGTAGTTATAAAAAGTAAGAAAACAATAAATGTTTTTAACTTTGGGCAAAACACTATCTCTGAGGATGGGGCCTTGGGTTGGAAAATAATGATTTAATAAATAAATTATTTTTTAAATACCTTTTTTTTTAAATATATGAATTCATAATTAGTTGTAACACGCTACCTAAAGAGTAATGTCACCTAGATAAAAGTTTATATTTTTACAAAAAGATGAATAGGCCACGAGAAATCATCAAACTTTACCATCCTTCCTAAAAGCTCACCAAAAAATAGAATAGACCTTCAAAATTGAATTTTTGATGCACATGATAGTATTTCCACTCTACTAGGTTGTACAGGTGTGCCACAAAGGAGAGAAAAATAATTCAAAATGTTTTATCAATCCTCCTTAAGCTATGCAAGTGTTTTTGGTATGCTTTAATCTCCTGATTTAACCCCTTAGAGAAGAGAAAGATAAAAAATAATTCTAGAAAAGAATATTTTCATATTTTCTTCATGAGTGCTTGGATATACAATGGCATCCCAACTACTTTGAGTTTTAGAAATTTGAAGACTGATCACTAGAATAGAGTTTTAAAATGCTTGTGTGTAGGTTGTGTTGTATCCAAATATTTCACCCTAGGAGAGGGTATTCAATCCTCTCCCATATTTTTACAACATGGGATTACCTCTAGGCCTGTGGGTTGCCTATAGTAGAGGTAAACCTCTAGCTTTAAGGGCTAGCTCCCTAGATTTGTCTCTTAAGTTTACACGATATACTAGGTTAATCATTTGGGGTTGAAAATGGATGAAGGAAACATAATGTAAACCTATACTAGTGAGGTAATATACCAAAATATTATTCCACAAACACACTTGCATATACACTAAGAGAGAAAGATACTAAAACTAACCTCAACTCTATAACCTTCTAGCATAAGTGTTTCTCATAGAGGCAAATTGTTATGCATAACTAAAGGTAGGTGAAAATAAGGTCTGATATAAGACACTACTAGCCCCTCTCATAATTTATGTACACATTGACAAGTAATACACTTTATAAGACTTGTTAGAAGAGATGCCACTCACACAATGCTTACAAGGGTAGAATGAAAGCAAGGAGAAACAATCTTCATCACTTTTCATTCAAATACACCACTTGAGATACTTATGCAAGATGTGTAGAGAATAAATCAACTTCATAACTTTATTTAAAGGACAAAACAAGGTGCCAAACTAGTAGGGCTTCACCATATAGGTGTGTACTAGCTATAATTGCCAAAATGGCTTGCCTTTATAGAGCATGCAAGAAGAGCAAGAAGAAGAGAAGTGGAAAGGTCACAATTCCATGTGTTAAGCTATCAAAAATAGTTAAAAATCAAGAGAGTGAGGTGGATAATAAGTCAAGAAGTGATTTTAGACAAGTGTCCATCAGAGATGCATCATTCTCCTTTGAGTTGGCATAAGGGCTCTTCATCTTCCTCTTTAAAACAGCCTTGATGATGAATCATTCACTTAATTGATTGAAACTTCCATAGGGATCCTTGACACCTTTGAACTATCATGATAAGGTGGCAATAAGGTTTTAACTACCTTCATACACCCTTCAACTGATGGACTCATTTTCACCACTTGTCACTCACTATCTATGACTACTCGCTAGCCCTTCTAAACTTGTCCTCACACTTATCATTAGAATAACCTATAGTTTCTCATGGATATGTATTTAATAAGTGTTAAGACACCTGTTGAAGACATATTTGTCCTCTGGTCTATCAAATAGACCTCCAAAGCTTCATTATCACACTTCTTACTTTTCACACTAGGTAGTCATTTCATTCTCATTATCTTGTTTAGGACTACCTATAGTGGATGAGCTAACAGAGGCCTTATCATGCTAAATCAAGGTGATAAATTTATATGAGGTGTTATAACAAGGCTATAATCACCTTATGTAATGATTGTTATCCAATAATTCCCTACTGCACCTATAGAACTAGTCAAAACTTGCAGAAAACCCCAAATTAAGTTAGTCTATATAGAAGACAATATGGAATAAATGATATTAAGGTAGCCTATGAGAGTTATAAAATAGTTAAAAACACTTTCCTAATCATTTTAATACCTTTTAATTCATATCCCACCATTTCTTCTTCATCTGGTCTAAGTAAGGGTTTTGAGAGGGTTTTAGGGTGATTGAATTGTTAAAGATTCTTCATAAAATTTTCATGTCTAACTCCCAAATAATTTACACTGAATTTGAGATAGATACCCCTTCCAAATATTCCCAACTCCTTGGAGCATAATGCAGTCCTTTCGTATAGATGTGAGTGAAAGAAAGTGACCTTTAAACTCTTACAGTGCAACTTGAGTAGGCTTACGAAGAAATTAGGCCTGAATGACCAAATTTGTGTTGTTTCTTAAAAAATATAGATCAAATATGTCATAAAACCTCCTATAAATTTTCTCAAATTGGTTACGAAGGTTATATAGTCCTTTTCAACAATATAAAGTCCATGAGGGTTTAAGCATATTATAGGCCTAATAGTCCTAAACTGAGTATGGCTGTATGTTTTGACCCTTTATAAGTTTGAAATTATTTTAGGGAATCCTTGATGATTATTCACATTCATTTCAAACATATGCATCATCATATAATGCATTTAATAATCTTCACTCGCCTTTCCATCATGGATGCATAAGTCTGCAGACTATGTTACTAGTAGAGTGCTCTTTGTTTGTGATAAAATAGAGAGTATCTCCACTATTGGTATGACCAATATGAGGCCATGGAGAGAATGGATGAATCATGAGTAAATTATAAAATAAATTTCAAGGCTTTTTCATGCTCTTAGAAGTATAAAATTATCAAATTTCACAAGACTAGCTCCTATGATAGTGTATGTAGGCAGGGTTTTAGTGGATTGTAGGTTGAGATTCAAAACCATGTTTGATCAAATTTTACCCTATTTTATTTATCTCTAAATTTCAATAGGAATTGTGTTACTATTATAATAACATGTATTTGGTCCTTTTCAATATATACTTATACCAACTCACTAAGTTTGCATTCTTTTAGTATTCAGGCTAGTCTTCTATATGTATGACTGTGTCACCTTTAGGTGACCGTTAGGGAAGAAATTTGAAAGTTTATTTTAGGTGTTAATATAGGTTTGAACACTGTATTCCATACCCTTTATTTATATTTATAATCTTAATATCATTCCACATCTATATGAGTTCATCTTAGGTCTTAGAACCATATATTCCTCAATGTACTATAAGTTTGTAATCAGAATGTAGATGTCATTTAGGAGACATGAGACCTTCTTGTAGGTGAACATGTACGTTGAACATTGCTTCACTCCTTTGACTCTTTTGGAGGTCATTAATATTATATTTTATCTATATTAAATTGTCTTATTCCTAAAAACTAGGTTCTCATCTCTCCATTTAGGTCAATGTTACATTTCAAGTTTCAGGTTCAACATTGTAGCTTTTCACTGAGTGGTTTTAGTGCAAATTTAGTTGAGTGAAACTCCACTCTATAGTCATTCTCCTTAACCTATAAACCTTATTTTTAGGCTAATATAATCATATAGGTCTAGGATATAAGTGAGACACAATTACACTTGTCTAGAGTCTAAGACACTTCACTATAAGGTGGAATATTGTAGAGCAAAGACTTATTTTAGAGAGATTAAGGTAAACTCTCCCTTTGAGCAAATTTTCTAACTCTGCACTTCTATAGACATTGCTTGAATAGGTTTGACTACATTTTTTGAACATAATGAGCCATGAGTGGATTTAAAAACTCCATTGAAGTCTTGGGCATGAACACCACCTATGTTCTAGACCTTCATCTAGTCTTCCATTATCTATACATGACTGCATATGACTATAGGTGACTATGTATCTAAAAAACTCAATCAGTCTTTGTTCATAGTCTTGATAATCCTATCTCAATCAAATTCCAAGTACCTAAATTTAATTACTACATGGAGATAATAACCTTCCATGTTTTGATATGTTGAACATAGATGTATTATACTTGATTTGAAACCATTGACAGGGAATGAAAATCTATAACTTGGAAACACTATCCTATAGACCAACATATTTGAACTTCCAATATAAGGAGAATGGTTCTACTTGCATATCCATATTCACACATGAAAACCAAATTTTAAAACCATATGAGGATGAAAAACATGTCCTTTTAGAACACACACAACACTTAGACACATCATATCATACAAGCAAATGAGGAAACCTATAGGTGATAGGAATGCACAATCAGCTACGAGTTACTGCCATTCTTATGGATGGTTCATAAAGTACAATAAATCACTTTAAAATATATTACCATGGAATTGAAGATAAAAAATACTAATTTATTCCCTCAAATTCATTCTTATCAACTCTACATGTCTTATCCATACATAAGGAAAACTGGTTGACTAGTCTTGATTGCACAAGAGAGTGATGGGAAGACAAATCATTTTTTGCTAAATTTGAACCTATCAAGGCAATTTGAACATGGAAATAAGTTGTGGGGAGTTTAATAAACACTAGTAAGGACTAAATATGTGCCAAACTTGTCATGTAGATTTTATAAGTTTAGAAACTCCCTCTTTTTATAATTATCTCCTTATTTTCAATGTGGAACCAGTCATTGTTAGTTATAGAATAGTACCCTAACATTACCCTGACACATGGGAAATTATACCACTATGAGACACTTATATTTTTAAGGAACCATAAAATTTCATTAAATGCCCCAAAATATGGTCTAGGATGATATAAGGTCAATTTATCGAGTGTGATCAAAATGAAACATAGTTTGTGACCTTACTAATTACCATGATGGACATTTTAGGACCTAGGGGTCCCTATGGAAGTTTGAACTTACATGGGGGGTTGACTTATTTGACCAGGGTATCAGATTAGTAAATGGGTTATATGCTCCAAATACTGATAAATATGCCTCCAATAAGCCACAAAAGTAATGATGAGATATTTTTAAACCTTTATATGCCTTATAGGGCCATACATTAGCCAATAATGGTGTTACAAGCTTGAAAAGTATATGAATATCCTTTGAAATTAATATGTATCTATATATAATGGTTTGCCAATAACATACACCCCACTTGATATGAAACCATGATTAATTCCATGTAGAATAAATATAATACACACAGGTAGAATCTAGAATGAAAATGAATTAGCAAAGCATACACAACCAAATCAATGTACACATGATAGAGAGATTAACATGGGAAAACCTTGAGAGATTAAAAAAACACAAAGATGATATTAATTTATAAGATAAACTCTGAACCCTAATATAAATCCTTCTTACTTCTCACTTCTTCATCTAATCCTTCACAAAACTTTTTAATATGTTTTCCACATTGAAATATAACTTTGTCACAATCACTGATATTCAATAAAGTGTGTAATAATAGGGGTAAAGACCCTATTTATAATGAAATTAAGAGAGGAAACTATTGTATCTAATATGTCCACTTTTATTTTGAGAAGTGTTTTCATTGATGTCAAGGTTGATGTCATTTGATGTCAAGGTTGATTCCATTGATATCAAGATGCATCTGGTGAAGATGCATGGTGAATGGTCTGTGAGACATGAGTTTGTGTGCTTGATGTGACAAGGAAGCCATGTGATAAGAGAGAGTTTGAAGGAAACCTAATATCTCTATGTTTATATAGAATTAGAAGGAAACTTAATGAATCTTTTGAGTTTGATGTCAAGTTTCAAGGTCATTTGTCAAATTTCAAGCGCTTGCAAAGCCTAGTCATGGCACTAGTCATAGCATGAAAACTCCCAATGAGAAAGTTTGAGCATGGTGGCTTAATGAGATGGATACATATAGGCATAAAATGATGTATAGGTTTTATTTATAATTCATATGAGGCATTGAATTACTCATGAGAGTTTCAAGGTGAGCTTACAGGGGTAAGACCTTAAGTCCAAGTTTGTAATTAGACTAGTTCTAGACCCTGCCTGACCTAATGAGGTGTCATGAGGTGTTGCCAAGGCATATGAAGTATGTATGCTAGTTTTTTATAGTGATAAAAGGTTTTATGTCATGTATATTATGTGTTGAGATCTTGGATATTGTTTAGAAGGTTAGTTTCAAGGCCTAATGTGGTTTGCAGGTCAAGGTCTAAGCAAGTAATGAGAGAGAGTATGGCATAATGGGGCATGAAGTTATATTTTCAAGGAAATCAATGATATATGAGTTTTTTTATAATTATTTTATATTTTTTCAATCATTTTCACAAAGTTTTAGGTCATGGTTTGCAAGAAAAAGCACGAAAAGTGGTTTTGATTTCACTTGAGTACACAAAATGAAGGGTTCTCAACACAAGGACTTTCAATTGTTCATTGGAATGTGTAACCTATAAATGAGAACATAATATATTCATGATAGATGGAGAAGGTTTTTAGGTCAAAATTCTAAGCATTATTTTTTGAATTAAGGGGTTATGCTTTATGAATGATCGTTAAGACTGGAAGATGGTTTGAACCCTCAAAGAACCCTAATAGTGACCTGATATGAAATCAGTTGTTATAAAATGATCAGAATGGATTTGTATGTATATTTAAGTTATTTTTTTTATTCAACTCCCCCATGCATATCCAAGTGTGATTGGTTTTTTAGGTGTGTGAGTAGACCCTACAGGAAAGTGCTAGTTTCTTAGAGATTTATTCAAGTAGTTAAAGTTGACCAAGTCAAAGTATGAAAATAATTACATGGATAAGTTTGATACTTTTGTTTTATGTCCATGGTGTTTTTTTGGTAGGTTATATCCCTCATTTTTTTTAAACTGGTCATCCAAGACAACCTATTGCTAACATGCCTAATGGTGAAAATAGTGAGAAACCTAGGCAGAAGTGAGAAGATGATTAGGGATGTTTTATCATAGAATAGGGATGAATCCAAATATATGGAGAATTTTTTGAATAATTTTAATACATTATCATATTGGATATAATTTTTTGAGATTATTATATATATCAAAAAGTTACTCACAAAGGTGACTTGTGTAGCTCAGTGAGGTATGTGTACAATAAGGTTATGAGATTGGTCTGTAAAACCAATATTTATATTTGAACATATTATCCTTATATATAAAAATGGTCTAATTATCTCATAATATCATCCATATTAATTATTATTCTCTAAAAATGATCATACAATTGATTGAAGGTCATTGTCACCATGATTGTGCTTCAAGACAAATTGGCAGTTTTGGGTAAGCAAGTTGTAGAGATGAGTGTAAGACTCTATGTCCTAAATTGAATCATATAATGTTCATGATTTTTATATTTGTTAATTTTATGTCTTATATATTCTTTGTATAATTTTTGGTACTTAGTTAAAGTAGTGAAATGTTGAAGCCAAAATGGCTTGACTAGTTGAGTGAGGTATGTTAGAGAGAAGGCCAACAAATTGGTCTGCAAGACCAATAAATTACCATTAGCTATTACATTATTTTTGTTTGAGGTTATTATAAATATATTTTAAGATAATTTTCATTTATTTTAATTCCTCTATTTTATTCTTTTAGGTTTCAAAAGTTCAAGTTTCCATAACTATATTTTGAGGCTAGTTGGCAATTCTGAGTGGGTTATTTGCAGAGAAAGGTTTGAGTCCTCTTGCCATGAGTTTGAAGTATAAAAAATATGGATATGACACTGATGTCTTGTATATTTTTCTTATGTGATTTTTTTTCCATTTTTTATTGTCAAAATTGTGTTTATGCTATATTTTTTCAAGATAGACTTTCTGGGTATGCACAGGCCTAATTATGAATAGTATAAACGTTGTGATTCAAGTGGTGATTGGACTTGAAATAAGTCATGGAACCTATATGATATTATTATAGGTATATTTTATTTTTTTATGATATTTTCCTTTCATTTTTTTAGTTTGAGAGTGTTTCATGGAAGGTAAAGTGTAATGTGTCCTAAAGTAGAACTAATGGGATTAGGGCTCCATGAGACCTAAAGATGAAATAAAGCCTAATTAAGGTATGTCAGACCTAAATGGAATAAAATCACATTTTATCCATGTTTATGAGATTTATTAATATATATTCCATGGCATAACTAATATTTTTATGGTGTTTGGTTGATGAATAAGGATATGAACAAGAGATTTGTATAAATACAAGGCAATTTTAGGCCTATTAGTTTGTGTAGAGTGTGAAAGTGAATAAAATAATATATTACAGAGTGTAAGAAGGTATTTTAGAAAATAAAAATAGCATATATGATCTATGATTAATATTTTTCATAGGTTATGTGTCTGAGGATCAAGGTCATATGACCTAATCAGACTTGAAGAGACTTATTTGAGTGAAGAGACCTAGAAGGCAGTTTGAGAGGGCTAAGAGTGTGAATAGAAGAAGAGGTGGTAATCATCACTTGGTTGATAAAAAATTTATCCATAAGATGAAAAAATAAATCATGTGTTTGACTTGGTGTTGAATCATTTATGGGGTTGGTACCTCCTTGTAGATTGGTGCTTGTTAAAGCCTAGCTGAGTTGGTGCTTAGCTAGTTGGGGTTGTTGCTCCATGTGAAGTGGGTGCTTCACTAAATTTTATGTTTATCTTATATTATTATATTATATTTATACATATCAATGGTTTTTATTCCCCTTGAAGGTTTCCCACATATGTGATGTGTTCCTGTGTTCCATGCTTATATGGATAGGTATTTATGCTTGCTAGATATATATTCCTTTTTGGATGATTTATTATTGCTTAAATATAATTGATAAGGAAAGTTTTGAATACTATTTCACCACCCCTCCCATTAATTTTTATTATAACATTTGGTATTAGAGAAAATATTTTGAATTAGGCCTAATAGCCTAAAGGAGATCCTAGAAGCAAGGATGGCTAGTCAACAAACTCAAGGTGGTTTCTCTACAAGTAAGGCTTTGTTATTCAATGGATATGATTATACCTTTTATAACATCAAGATGAATATATCTTTTATGTCTCAAGTTCATGATATTTGGCAGTTAGTTTTGGATGGTTATAGTGATATTCTTATTCTACCAACTGATGCAACAAGTAATAAGACTAGTGAAAACAACTCCAAGGTAATTAATGTCATTCTATGTGGCCTATCAGAGGTAGAGCTTGTGAAATTAATGAATTGTGTATAATCCAAAGATATATGGGATAAAATTAAGACTATTTGTGAAGGATACACCAAGGTGAAGATGCCCAAGTTATAGACCCATTGAAGATAGTTTGAAAGTTTAAATATGAATGAAGATGAAATAATTGTATCTTACATGTTAAAAGTTGATGAAGATGTCAATTTAATTATAGAATTAGGAGAAGAAGTGAAATAATATAAATGTATCAAAAAGGTATTGATATCACTAACTCCTAAGTTTAAATGTAAGGTGTCTGTAATGGAAGAGATGAAAGATTGGGATAAGCTTGAAATGGATGGGCTTCATGGCATCTTGACTACCTATGAGATGATAAAAAATGAAGGAAGACCTCCCAAGAAGGAAGCAACTTTCAAAATTGAAAATAATTCAAAATTAAAGAAGTTAAATGATGATATATGTTCAAATGTTGATGATGATGAATTGATACCCATGTTTGTTAGGAAATTGAGGTTTAGATCTGGTAAGCCTAAGGGTAATTTACCCTTCAAATGTTTAAACTATGGTAATATTGGTCAATTTTGATCCAAGTGTCCTAACAATGATAAGAATAAGCATGATGAAGAACATGATGAACATCATGGAGATAATAGGAAGGTCTATAATCTTGATAAGAACAAGAGAGATTTCAAGAAGTATGAAGGTAGGAAATGGTCATTCAAAAATTTAAAAAAATATATCTTAAAGAAGACAACTCATATAATGTAAGTGACACAAGCACATCTAATAGTGATGATGATGATAATGAACATGAACATGACAATAATGAAATATTATTCATGGCCATAGACTCACACAATAAGGGTTGCTCAAATAAGAAAGGCCTTATGGTTGAAGTAGAATTAGATGAAGAAGAAGCTGAAGTGAACCTTGAGGAAGAATTATTAAGTGCCCTAGAGGAATTGAAATTACAAAGAAGAAACAATCACAAACTAATATCATTAGTTAGGGACTATGAAGAGAATATTGATTTGTTTGAGGAGAGATTGATTAATACATCCAAGAATATTATGAGATCATCAATCAAATTGAAGCACAAATGGAGATAGTCGCTACTAGCTTAAAATCTAAAGAGGAAGAATGTACCAGGTATGAAACTGAAGTAGAATCCTTGAAAGCTGAGTTAAATAAATCATCCAGTAAGGTGAAGACCTTTATGAATTTTGAAAAGAGAAATGAGGCTCTATATGACATCTCGAGTAGTTAAAAGTCTGAAAGTGATAAGATAGGTCTTGGTTTCAAAGAAGACCAAAAGGTGGCAGATCAAGTCAAGGAGAAAGATAATGAAGACAATAAGGTCAGCATGAAAAGACTAATCAAATAGGCTAGTGTTATGAGGTATGCAAATTCATTTAATGGTTATTGTTATACATGCAATTAGTTTAGTTATAGAGCAAAAAATTGTAGAAGACCCTCTAAGAATGAGAACTCATAAGACTATAAAAGAAGTCACATAGTTCACATCAGTCAAGAGGTATGTATAAGGTTGTTTACTATAGTTTTCATAATGTGGGACACATTTCAAGATTCTAACCTAATAGATTTAGAAGTTCATCAAGTCAAAATAAGAGATTTGAAACTCCTAGAGTGCAAGAAAGAAGGTAAATGAATGTGTGAAAACCAAAGATAGTAAAGGTTAGTCATGATCAGTCTACAAGCTCAAATGGACTACTCACTATGTTATAACATACCTCAAATTAAAAATTGAGTTAGGAATGTATGTTATCAACTCATATTCATGATCAAAATGGTCGATGAAGAAGTCATGCCTATAGTGCCAATCAAGCTTAAAAGGATACTGAAGGATATTCAATCTTGTAATAGTATGGAGATCTAAGAATCTCTTGAACTTGTGATTTTTTAGTGCTCTATGGAAAGAGGTGATTCCATTAAACTTCATGGAGACACTCTTTAATTATCATAATCATGGTGGATGCTTGGTTTGAGGGGGAGCTATACAGGTTGATTAACTGAGCTTGATCTATGTTCAAAAGTAATCTTGTAATCTTAGTCCATTTGAATGAGGTATGCATGGAGTAAGGAGGAAAATATTGTTATAATACTTCATATTATTTGCTTTTAACTCTTATTTCAAGTAAAGTGTGTTTCCATATGGTATTTTGTGGAATACCTTTGTCATTAATGTCAAAGGGGGAGAAAGTTCACGAAGGAAGATTGACAAATTGAGGGAGATGAAAGTGATCAGATTGAATAATGTTTTACCATCAATGAAAAAGGGGAAGTTTGTTAAGAAGTGTTGTCATTGGTTTCAAGGTTGATGTCATTTGATTTCAAGGTTGATGTCATTGATTTCAAGGTGCATCTGGTGAAGATGCATGGTGAATCATCTGTGAGACATGAACTTGTGTGTTTGATGTGATAAGGAAGCCATGTGACAAGAGAGAATTTGAATGAAATATAATGTCTCTCTATTGAGAGAGAATTTTAATGCAAATTAATGATTATTTTGAGGTTGATGTCAAATTTTAAGGTCAATTTTCAAGTTTCAAGTGCTTGAGAAGCCTAGTCATGACACTAGTCATAGCATGAAAAATCCTAGTGAGAAAGTTTGAGCATGGTGGCTTGGTGATATGGATGCACAAAGGTATAATAAGTTGTATAAGGTTTTTTGAGCATTAATATGAGGCATTTAATCACTCAATATAGTTTCAATGTGAGCCTACAGGGCTAAGACCTTAAGTCCAAGTCTGTAACTAGACTAGTTCTAGACCCTACCTGAACTGATAAAGTGTCATGAGGTGTTTTTAAGGAATATTAAGGATGTATGTTAGTGTTTTATCATTATAATATGTTTTATGGCATGTATATGAGGTTTTGAAAGCTTGGATAGTGGTTAGAAGGTTATTTTCAAGGCTTAATGTAGTTTGTAGGTTAAGGTCTAAGCGAGCAATGTCTTAGAGTATGGCCTAATGGAGTATGAGGTTCTATTTCCAAGGAAATTATGGATATGTGATTTTTTTTAAATGTATTTTATATTTTTTCAATCATTTTCACAAATTTTGAGGTCATGGTTTGCAAGAAAAGGCATGAAAAGCGGTTTTGAAGTCTCTCAAGTGCACAAAATGAAGGGTTCTCAACCTGAGAAGGACTTTCAAGTGATCATTAATATGTGTATCTCTGCATGATAACCTAATTAGTTCATGATATATTTGGAATGGTATATCTCAAAATTTTAGGCATTATTTTTTGGATTAAGGGGTTATGCTTTATGAATGATCGTTAAGATTGGAAGAAGGTTTAAACCCTCAAAGAACCCTAATAGTGCCCCGATATGAAAGAATTTTCTCTAAAACTATTATAATGGATTGGTATGGATATTTAATTTATTATATTTTATATCCAAATCTCCCAATAATCTCTATGTGTGATTGGTTTGTCATGTGTGTGAGTAGACCCTATAGAAAAGTGCTAGTTTCTTAGAGATTTGTTGTAACAATCAAAGTTGACCAAGTCAAAGTCTGAAAATCATTGGATGGATAATTTTGATACTTTTATTTTATGTTCATGGTGGTTTATTTTCAGTTTGTATCCCTTATTTTTTATAAATTTTCCATCCAAGATAACCTATCACTAACAGGCCTAATGGTGCAAACAATGAGAAACCTAGGCAGAAGTGAGAAGATGATCAGGGATGTGTTATCATGGAATAGGGATGAATCAAATTGAATAGATAAATTTTTTAATAATTTTAATACATGATAATTTTATATATAATTTTTTTATATTATTGTATATAATAAAAATTTGCTCATAAAGTTGACTTGTCTAGCTCAGTGAGGTTTGTGTACAATAAGGTTATGAGATTGGTCTACAAAACCAATATTTTTATTTGACCATATTATAATTCTATATAAAAATGGTCTAATTATCTCATAATATCATACATATGCATCAATATTCTTTGTAAATGTTCATACATGTGATTAAAGGTCATTGTCACCATGATTGCGCTTCAAGGCAAATTGGCAGTTACGGGTAAGCAAGTTGTAGAGATGAGTTTAAGTCTCTATGTCATAAATTGAAGAATATAATGTTCATGGTGTTTTTATTTGTGAATTTTATTTCCTATCCATTCTTTTTATAATTTTTTTCACTCATTTAAAGTAGTGAAAATGTTGAAGCCAAAATGGTTTGATTGGCCGAGTGAGGTCTGTGAGAGAGAAGGTAAACAAATTGGTTTGCAAGACCAATAATTTTCCATTAGAGATTATGATATTTTTGTTTTAAATTGTTTTTAATATTTTTTAGGATCATTTTCATGCATTTTAAGTCCTTGATTATGTTCTTTTAAGTGTCATAAGTTCAAGTTTCCATAACTGTGTTTTAAGGCTAGTTGGCAATTCTGAGTGGGCTTTTTGCAGAGAAGGGTTTGAGTCCTCTTGCCTTGAGTTGTGAATTATAAATAATATGGTGATATAACTAAGGTCATTTATATTCTATATTTTTTTTTTCCATGGTTTTTTTTCAAAATTATGTTTATGCTTCAGTTGTTCAAGATAAACTTTTTGGGTACGCACAACCCTAATTGTGAACAATACAAATGGTGTGCTTCAAGTGGTGATTAGACTTGAAAGAATTCATGGAGAATATATGAGATTATTAGAGGTATATTTTTTTTTTTATGATATTTTATTCCACATGTGGATTTTGAAAGTGTTTCAAATAAGGCAAAGTGTAATGTGTCCTAAAGTAGCCCTGATGGGATTAGGTCTCCATGAGACATAAAGATGAAATAAGGCCCAATTAAGGTATGTAAGACCTAACAGGACTAAAATCACATTTTATACATGTTTATTATATGTCTTAATATATATTACATGGCTGACATAAGAGGGTAATGGTGTTTAGTTGACCAAGAAGGATATGAACAAGAGACTTATATAAATACAAGGTAGTTTTAGGCCTATTAGTGTGTGTAGAGTGTGAAAGCGAATAAAATAATATATTTCAGAGTAGAAGGAGGTATTTTAGACCATAATAAGAGGATATAAGATCTTTTATGAATATTTTACATAGGTTCTAAGTATGAGGATCAAGGTCATATGACCTAATCAGTCTTGAAGAGACCTATTTGAGCGAAAAGACCTAGAAGGCAGTTTGAGAGGGCTAAGAGTGTGAAGAGGTGAAGAGGTGGTCATAATTAGTTGGTTGAGAAAAAATGTGTCTTTAAGGTGATCAAAAAAATCATATGTATGATTAGGTTTTGAGTCATCTAGGGGGTTAGTGCCTCCTTTCAAGTTGGTGCTTGCTAAAGCCTAGCTGAGTTGGTACTTAACTAGTTGGGGTTGGTGCTCCATGTGAAGTGGGTGATTCACAAAAAATTTTATGTCTTATAATAATGTATTCCATTTATATATATTAGTGGGTTTTCTTCCCCTTGAGGGTTTGCCACATATGTGATGTGTTTTTCTGTTTCATGCTTATATGAATAGTGTTTATGCTTGTTAGATCTATATGCTTGTTTGGATGATTTATGATTGCTTAAGTATAATTAATAAGGAAATTTTTGAAGACTAATTCACCCCGCCTCTCAATCATCTTGCTTCCAACACTTTTCTCAAGGAACTAGGTTAGTGATAAATAATATGTTTTATTATTGAATTTACATGAGGCTATAACCTATGTGAAATATAATGACAAAACATTTTATTATTTTACTAAGTGTTAGAGTCCCAATAATGGTACCCATATAACATTAAATGTTCCAACATTTCCAACCAAACTGTGTAGCTAGAGTAAAAACCACCCTAATAGTTTTGATCTTAGTTGTGGGAGCAAAATTCTCTTCATAGTCAATGCCTTCTTTTCTATCATACCCCTTTATAACCAATCTTACCTTATGCTTGTTGATAATGCCATATGGTTCGTACTTCATCTTAAAGATCCATTTACATCCAACTGGATTGTTCCCTGGTAGAAGGTCTACAAGTTGCCATGTATTATTCTTAATAAGTGACTTATATTCTACATCCATGGAATTTTCCAAGGTTTTAAATGTAAGGCTTCCTAAACTTTAGAAGAATCAATAAGTTTAACAACTATACTCATTAAGGCCAAATTTACCTCTTCTTGAACCATATTGTGATTCCTTAGTCCAGTGGTAGATGTGTCTATAATTCCATCAAATTTAACATCTCATAATGTACTTATATACCATTTAGGCATACATTTATTAGTTCCTATGGGTGGTAGAACCTTACCATTGTTCCCATCATCATCATTATCTTCATCTAAGGGATAACCATATTGTGCTTTCTCTATGGGACTGATTTGTTCACCAGGTGAGCTTGTGGAAGGAGCCTCTACTTCTATCTTCTAAAAAAACTCATCATCCCTACTAGTGTATATTTTATATTTTTTGCATCCATTAGTCTATAACTGATTGCTTATTCATTATACCCTAAGAATATATAATTTTCTAACGTCATATCAATTTTAGTTCTCTACCTTTTGGGGATGTGCATACTTATTTTACATCCAAAAACCCTAAGATGTGAAATAGATGGCTTTCACACTAACCATGCTTATCATGGTGTTACCTCATTAAGAGATGTAGTGGGAACTCTATTGAGTAGATATATTATGGTTTGGATTACCTCTACCCAATATGCCTTTGCCAATCCTAAATCATTTAGTATACATCACACCATTTCCATGATAGTATGATTTCTTCGTTTAGTGGCAACATTTTATTGTGGCATGTGTGGAGATGCCATGTGGTGATGAATGTCATTTTATTCTAAAAAATATTTAAACTTATTGTTGGTATATTCCTCCCCCACCCCCTCCTTGATCTGAGTGGATGGTTTTGATTTTTTGACCAGTCTTTGTTTCAACAACTTTGAATTTCTTGAAGGTTTCAAAGGCCTAACTCTTGGTTTTGAGACATTATACCCATATTTAACTTGATAAATCATCAATAAATATCATGAAGTATTTAAACCCAACATGACAAGGTGTCATCAGTCTGCATAGATTGGTATACACTAGATCAAGTTTTTCATGCACTTGATATGTACTTTTCTAAAATGGAGCTCTATGCTGTTTGTCAGCTAAGCAATTTTGATATTTATTTGTACCATTTTTGAGAGGTGGAAACCTTCTTTCCATATCAAAATGGTAGAGTGTGTTGAGATATCCAAAATTTATGTGACCAAATATTATATGCTAGAACTATATTGAATCTATGTCATTTGCAACAAGTACTTGATAATTTTTTTAAATAAAATCAAGTTGAAACATTAAGCTCACATTGGATGTTTGTGCAATAATTTTTAAATTTTTTGATTTATCTCAAATCAAACACATTTATATTCCATATTTATAGTCAAAATTAATCTTCAAATTATGATCTAATAATTGATTGATTAATAACAAATTCTTGGTTAAACTAGGTACATATAATACATCTATGACTCTGCAAGTTTGTGTTCCAAGAGGCAAAGCAATGTTGATAATTCCTTAAACACTATATGAGTTATCATCACCCAAATAAACATGATTTTTTATAGGTGTATCCTTAAAATTGAATAACCAATATTTGTGTTTAGTAATGTGTTGGGTTACACCCAAATTAACATACCAAATATCTCTTTGTGAAGTTGATTCTTCATGGAGATTAGTATAGTAAAATAAGTCTCCATCTTTAGAGTTGTCTTCCTATTCAAAAATATTACCTTGTTATTTTGATTTCTTCTGCCAATTTCCTGTCCTTGTGGTTTACTTTGATTTGGGGATGATTTTTAGGTAGTGACATTTTGGCCACTAGAGCATCCCCTATGGAATCTATTATACAAATAATATTTTAGTTCATGTCCCTTACAACCACAAATGAGAATTTTTTTTTAGATTTATTACCTGGTTGACTCTATCATTGACTCTATTTTGATGATTGTTAAAAATACTTGATGGATTTCTTCCCTTTCTATTGATGAGAAGCAAGAACATGTTTTTCATCGTCTCCTTCAACAGTCATACACTCTTCTTATTGCAACATGTTGACCAATTTTTCAAAACTTGGATTTTTTCTTATGACATTCAAGGTATATGTCACTTGTTCACCTAATGTTTGGAGTGATGGTCTTAGGATTACGACACATCTTAAAAAGGCTTGTAATTTTTCACCTAATTTCAATTTTATATAATGAAGTTGACTATGTAGATACACATTTATGCTTTCAATTTTGGCCCTATAGGTATTTTTTAGCTTATCCCAAGCTTCTTTAGCTATTGTGGTTTCACATATATATGACTAAAACTCATCAGTTACCCTGAACATTATGATCAATTTTGCCTTCTAGTTGGATTTGTCATACTTAAACTATTAATTAGCATCAATGGCATGTCAGATGTGTGCTCCACTAATAGCATGCCAAAATTTCTCATATTATAGTTATGTTTTGATTTTTATCTTCCAATCTGAGTAATTGTCATGTTTCAGTAGTTGAAAACTTGACATAATAGATTTTGGAGCTTGTACATGCATGGTCAAGACTATGGTGATGGAATGGTTCCTTATCACTCTAGGTATGAGGTTATCCCTTTCTATATATCAACAAACTGATATAATAAATCCTTCTATATATGCACCCTTTTGATATACCTATCAGTATGTGGAAGAAGCTCTCCCTTTCTATATACCCAATGATACATGAAAAAGGCATTAATGTACATGAAAGAGAGTAGTGTGTGGTACCTAAATAGTATTGAAATGGGTTAATTTAATCATTATCATATGCTTAGATGGAATTTTGCGTTTTGATTGAGGTGAATGTGCAATGAAGGGATGTAAAATGAGTGCAGATGCCCTTATTTATCCTCAATAATTGATAGGGATGATGCACAGATGTTATTGTTGTATCTATATTAGGATATGTATGTTTTAGCTCAAAGTGCAATGATATTACTTGTAAATGTGAGCTAGATGCATCATTTACACTGAATTTTATGTTTGAGTTAAAAAACTCATGTTTTTATGTATTAGAATATTCAATTTTGTGTATTTTTACAAATTTACAATGTTTTCAATTGATATGGCAAATAGAAAATTGAATACAATGTATATATAGTATAGAAAAAAAAATTCACCCTCCTAGAAAGATTGAAATTTTTACATTTTTTTTGTTTTTAGGCTCTTTGGCCTCTTTTCAACAAGATTTTTCCCCTCACTCTCTTTTTTAAAACTTCCCCCTTTTTTAAAAAAATAATTTTTTATGACTTTTTCCTCTAAAAATAGTAAGTTATGGCTAATGTTAGC
This sequence comes from Torreya grandis, assembly GCA_037957365.1. Classification (NCBI taxonomy): domain Eukaryota; kingdom Viridiplantae; phylum Streptophyta; class Pinopsida; order Cupressales; family Taxaceae; genus Torreya; species Torreya grandis. The sequence goes on along the minus strand of JARHVA010000053.1, from coordinate 5,686,840 downwards.
CAAACTACTAGAGTTGGAAGTGCCTCTAAATAAAATAATTGGTTTGGGTGGATCTAAACCCAAACTTCACCCTTTATAGAAAAGGCCTTTTGACCACTTGGGATATATGTCCTAGCAACATTATATATGTTAAAATTTTAAGTTAACTACTAAAAGCTTACAATTTTGAGCTACAATGAAAGTGCCAAGTGGGAGAGGGTCAAACTTGTGACCTTTGTTCTTCCTTGTGTTTTAACAAGATTGTGATAGCCACTTTGTTGGTTATAATATTTGGTTTTAAAAAGAAAGATTTTAGTTTTATGTTTTAAAACTTATGAAAGACACTTTTAAAAAAAATAACCCTAAATAAGGTTACCTTATATAGTGTTTATCTTGTTGATCATTCCAAACTTATTTTAGAATAGGTAAAAATTATTCATAATGTTGAATAGATGTATGGAACTCACCTTAATAGTTGAATGGAGCTACTTTGGCATGCTAAATTTAAGGTCCTTTACTAAGGTTGTATGTTTTATACATCAATGCAAAGAGAGATATTTACAGGTTGAGATCACCAAATAGCCTTCTACTAGGAGATGTTGACATAGGTTCAATTATGTATTAGATTGACTCTCCAAGACAATGCAACAACAATATCCATTCACAAAAAAAATCTAAAACTTGAAAAGTACACCTTTCACCCAATAAAACACCAAAGTATGATATATAATGCCAAAATATGTTGTTGATGGCATTTGGAGATAAAAGTGATGCTTGGGATAAAAATGAGACTCTGTAAAATGTGAAAGTATGCATGTGGGTGTGGATCAGTTCTTAATAACCTTTTTTTAATTAATCTTAGGATCAATACCAACAACTTGTAATTTGGAGGTAACACATCATAATGGACGAGTGGATAGAGAGACAGGGGTTGCAAAGAGGCAAGGATCATTTATGGCTCTTCTTATTGCTTAGGCTTCACCTAAAACTTCCAAACTCACCTATATTCTTCTTACACTCCTCAAGGGTTCAAAAATCCTCCTGATTTGATACTAAATCTTGACATAAAAACTAGAATTAATTATAATAATAATGGAATTCTGATTATTACGTCAAATAAAAATGGTGAAAATTTTTATAGGAATTGGACTGCCTTATCACATCCGCATACATAAGATGAATAAATTATTGGATAATATCAAAGATATATAAAAAGTATACTACCCATATAAGAAACACATAGAAAATAATAACCCAAAAATAGTGGGATAGATAGGACAATTAAGCTAAGCTAACTAATAAAAATAAAAAATATAATTTTATTAATAATCCACACAATGGTGAATTAAGCATAGTCCCATCAATATGGTACTAATGATATAGTCAAGATAGTTACATATTTTCTTTTTTATAGGGTGCATGTTCATGATAATGGTTTCATAAAAGGTTTATGCATGTCCCATGTTCTCTCAGGGAAAACTCTGGGGGCAATATAGGACATCTCTTCTCTCCAATTCAAGTTATGATTTCATTTATTATTCTTATGCTATAATGATTTCACCTGATACTATGCTTTATGTCTATAATATATATTCTCTTTCATTTAGTATAAATTTTAAGTTGGATGTGTCCTAATTTATGTGATTTTCACTCATAATCCCTAGTGTGATTTCTATATTCATGCTTTAAGTTACTACTTTTTGCCTTGGAATAAATTTCATTTGATTTTCACCACGATTAATGTGTCTTCATGCAGTTGCCATGATTTCTCTTATTCATTATGTTTATATGTCTCTGATGTACATTTTATATGACTTTGTATGTGATATGCCTTTAGAGTGCATGTTATCAAGATTTTATATCAATGTTTCAAGTGTTTTCTCAATGCTTATGACTTTCTTTCATTATGTTTAACGTGTTTTCATTGTTGCATATGTTTATTCTATGTCTAATGTGCCTTTAATGTTTTACGTGTCATATATGCAATTGATGTAACTCCAATGTTTCAAGAATATTATATGTATGATGTGACTTCAATGTCTCATGTGTCTTTTATGTGATTGATATGACTTTATTATCTTTTATGCCTGCTATGTGCTTGATGTCACTATTTTGTTAAGTTGTGGAGCTAAAAGCTTCACTGTTATGCAAATGTGGAGGTTACTAAGTGTTACAGTAACCGACGTTGGTCATATTTAGTGTACAAAGCAACTGGCATCGGTTAGGGGTTGGCCAGTATCGGTCAGACAGGAGCCGACGTCGGCAACCTGTGTGTTTCCAGAACTAGTCTAATTTTAGATGGACAGTCAGTTTGCATGTAAAGACTAATTTTAGTCTTGAGTCTACGTTTATAATTATTTTAATTGGAAAGTCTAATTATTGTTTGGTTTGGGATCTATTTAAGAGACCCATGGGTCTGTGTTGTAATCAAGGACGAAGGACAAGGAATAGATCCTTCCGAGTGTAAGATCAGTTGATCTGTAGGTAGCAAGATCAAGAAGATTTACATGGTAAGTAAGATCAGTTAGATATGTAGGTGTGCAAGATCAAGGATATCTACTTGGAATACTCGGTGATAATTGGTGGACTGGTAGTAGGCAAAAACAACCATTGGGTTGATTGTCACTAACTGGTGGAGGGAACAACTCTATGTTTGAGTTGTGATTGTAATTGATTGAGAGAGAGATAACTCTTGAGGGAGAATGACTATACACCCAAGAGGTGTGGGAAGAGTGTGATTTCTTCATTGTATTTCCTTCTAAAAGAGTGTTAATATAGATTGTATTGTTTCTCGTATCTCATATTCTGTGCTATCTCTGAATTATAGTTGCATATTACTTCTGATTTAATTCCGTATTTAGTTGCTTATACAAAGGTAATCAAGTGTACTCTTAAGGAGTAGGATCCTGACAATTGGTATCAGAGCTATAGGTTCATCAGAGCTTGGTTCACTAACACCTTAGTTTCAGAGTGTGTTAAGTGTTTGTTGATTATAGGTCACTCACAGGAGTTTCTATTTGAGTGGGAGTAAAGCAATGGCAGAAGAAAGTATGCTAAGAATGGAAAAATTCAATGGCAAGAATTATCAATTATGGAGGATGCAGATAGAAGATTATCTATATCAGAAAGATTTGTACTTACCATTGGGTGGGGTTGCAAGCAAGCCCACATGTATGCAAGATGAAGAATGGAAGGCTCTTGATAGAAAGGCTCTGGGATCTATAAGGTTGAGCTTGGCATCGTCTATGATCTCCAACTTATCACAGGCAAAGACAATGGTAGAGTTAATGGAATCTTTGGCAAATTTATATGAAAAACCCTTAGCTTTGAATAAGGTATTTCTTATGAAGAAATTATTTAATTTGCAAATGCAGGAAGGTGGATCGGTATATATTCATCTTAGTGATTTCCATGGTTTAGTAAACCAGTTAAATTTAGTCAAAATGGTTTTTGATGATGAAATTAAGGCTCTCTTAATCTTATGCTCTTTACCTAAAAGTTGGGATAGTTTGGTAATGGCAGTTAGTAATATTGTGTCTGCTTCAAATATCTTGAAAGTTGATGATGTTGTTAGTGTAATCTTAAATGAAGAAATTCGTAGGAAAAGCATAGGGGAATCATCAGGTAATGTTTTAAGTGTTGAAAGCAAGGGAAAGCAAAGAGAGAAGGTTGAGCAAGGAAAATCAAGGTCAAAGATAGGTAGTGGATCCAAATCCAGGTATGGCAGTATAACCTGTTGGAATTGTGGAAAGAAAGGGCATGTAAAGAAAGATTATTAGTTGGTAGAAGATCAGCATGAAAGAAATAAAGAAGTAAATGATGCAGGTATTGTTACATGGGATGCTCTTATATGTTCCTTGGATAAAGTAGAATCTTGGGTTTTAGATTCTTGTGCCTCTTTCCATGCAACCCAAAATAGAGAATTTTTTCATGATTATGTCCATGGAGACTTTGGAAAAGTTTATTTAGGGGATGGTAAGCCTTGTCAAATTATTGGCAAAGGAAAAGTGTAGCTAAAATTGCAGAATGGCAACACATGGGTGTTGAAATATGTCATGCATGTACCCATCTTGAAGAGGAATCTGATTTCTACAGGAAAGTTGGCTGATGAAGGTTGCACAGTAACTCTCACAGCAGAATCTTGGAAGGTTTCCAAGGGTGCACTTGTATTAGCAAGAGGTAAGAAAGTAGGTACACTTTATCTATCTACTTGTATTACTGATTCTCCTTCTGTTTTATCTACTTTAGATGTAGATGCAAAGATGTGGCTCTGTAGGCTTGGTCACATGAGTGAGAAGGGAATGCATGTTCTTAAGTCAAATGGTAAGAGTTCAGATTTGAAAAGCATAGATCGAGATTTTTGTGAGCATGGTATCTTTGGGAAACAGGTGAAAGTGAGGTTTCTCACAACTGGGTCAACAAACAAGAAGCACAAGTTGGAGCTTGTTCATGCAAGTGTGTGGGGACTAGCTCAGGGAGCTTTTATTGGAGGATCACAGTATTATGTTTTTGATGCTACAAGAAAGGATTGGGTTTATTGCATAAAGAGGAAATTTGATGTTTTTGACACATTGAAGAACTGGAAAGCCATGGTTTTCAAGGAAAAGGTGATGGACAGTGATCAACTCAAGAGGCTAAATAATTTTGAGCAGGGCAGTGTTGATTTAGACAAGGTTATGATCCAAAATGAGCTCGCGGGTAAAAATCACCACTCATAGGAAAACACAAATATCGATGTCGGTCAAGAAACTGACATCAGCAATCAGGTGGAAACCAACATTGGTCAGGTAAGAACTGACGTTAGTCAGGTCAGTCAGGTGCAGACTGAGGGATGAACGAGATTGATCACTGACAAAATGAAATTTGGGCGGACAGCAAGTTGTCATTGAGTCTCAAATGCCTATGTGGAGGTCTGAAAGGGTAAATAAACCTCAAAATCATTATTCCCCTTCTTTATACTACTTGTTTCTCACTGATGGTGGAGAACTAGGAAGTTTTGAAGAGGCAATGTAGGTAGAATCCATGAAATAGTGGGAGCATGGCATGAATGAGGAAATTGATTCCTTGGAAAAGAACCAAACGTGGGATTTGGTAGAGTTGCCAGCCAGAAAGAAAGCACTAAAAGATGAATGGATTCATAGGTTAAAGAAAGGAGAGAATGGATAGGTGAGACAGAAGGCCAGGTTATATGGTCTTGAGCAAGCTCTAGGACAGTGGTATTTGAGGTTTGACAGGTTTATGACAAAGCATAGCTTTAGTCAATGTCAATGTGACCATTGTGTTTATTTTACCAGGTTGGATAATAGTAGCTACATTATCCTGTTATTGTATGTAGTGTATATGCTTGTTTCAAGGTCACACATGTAGGGAATTACTAAGCTAAAGGTAAAAGTAGCTCAAACATGTGCTAGGAAGGATTTAGGAGCAGTGAAGAAAATCCTTGGCATGAGTATTTCTAGAGACAGGGAATATCACAGGTTGATTTTGTCTCAAGAGGATTATGTGAATAAGGTAGTGAAGAGGTTCAATTTGCAGGATGCAAAACTGGTAAGCACACCTATGGTTGGATAGTTCAAGTTAAGCTATGAACAGTGTCCTAAATCACATGATGAGGTTAAGTACATGGTATGTACTAGACCTGATATTACCCAAGTAGTGGGAGTTTTCAGCAAGTTTATGGCCAATCTAGGAAAGGAGCACTGGAAAGCAGTTCAATGGATTCTCAAATATCTGAGAGGGACCAGCAGCAGGTATTTATGCTATGCAGGGTCAAACACTTCTCTACATGGGTATGTAGATTTAGATATGGCAGGTGACTTGGATGACAGGAGAAGCACCACAAAATATGTGTTCACTATTGGTGGAATGGCGGTTAGCTATATTTTAGAGTTACAAAAGGTTGTTGCAGTCACGGTGGCTAGCAAGGAAATGATATGGATGACTTGGTTCATGGAAGAGTTGGGAAAGGAGTAAGAGAGTTATAGATTGTACAGTGATATTCAAAGAGCAATTCATTTGGCAAAGGATTCAGCGTTTCATTCAAGAACCAAATATATATAGCTTAGGTACCACTTCATTAGATAGGTATTGGAGGATGGACAGTTGAAGCTGGAAAAGATCCATATGGATAGGAACCCTGCAGGTATGTTAACAAAGCCAGGAACAAAGGAGAAGTTAAATCTTCACTCAACTTCTGTTGGTCTTCAAGATTAAACTTGAAGAGAGATACAAGCCAGAAATAAATTAGAGGATGTATAGGTACAGGTACAGGTGCAGTTGTTTATCTCCAAGTGGGAGATTGTTAAGTTGTGGAGCTAAAAGCTTCACTATTATGCAAATGTGGAGGTTGCTGAGTGTTACAGTAACTAACATTAGTCAGGCCAACCGACGTCAGTCATATTTAGTGTATAGAGCAACCGGCATCGATTAGGGGTCGATCGACATCGGTCAGATAGGAACTAACATTAGCAACCTGTGTGTTTCCAGAACCGGTCTAATTTTAGATGGACAATCAGTTTGCATGTAAAGACTAATTTTAGTCTTGAGTCTATGTTTCTAATTATTGTAATTGGGAAGTCTAATTATTGTTTGGTTTGGGATCTATTTAAGAGACCCATGGGGCTGTGTTGTAATCAAGGATGAAGGACAAGGAAGAGATCCTTCTGAGTGTAAGATCAGTTGATCTGCAGGTAGCAAGATCAGGGAGATCTACATGGTAAGTAAGATCAGTTAGATCTGCAGGTGTGCAAGATCAAGGAGATCTACTTGGAGTACTCAGTGGTACTTGGTGGACTGGTAGTAGGCAACAACAACCATTGGGTTGATTGTCACTAACTGGTGGAGGGAACAACTCTATGTTTGAGTTGTGATTGTAATTGATTGAGAGAGAGAGAACTCTTGAGGGAGAATTACTGTACACCCAAGAGGTGTGGGAAGAGTGTGATTTCTTCATTGTATTTCCTTCTAGAAGATTGTTAATACAAATTATATTATTTCTCGTATCTCATATTCTGTGTTATCTGTGAATTCTAGTTACATATTACTTCTGGTTTAATTCTGTGTGTAGTTGCTTATACAAAGGTAATCAAGTGTACTCTTAAGGAGTAGGATCCTGACATATTTTACATGTCTTTTAGATTATGTTTGGTGTGACTACAAAATTTGAAGTGTTTTCTCTATGACTGGTCATATTTGTGACATGTATCCTATTATGGTTATCATCATTAGGAAGTTGGTGTGTCTTATGTTGTCATGATATATATCATGCACAATGCTTTTATTACTTGTATGTGTTTCCATGATTCCTATCATGCATCTAGTGGGGGAAATAACACATTAATTTATATTATGATACTAATACTACACTTATTGTATCTTATGCCCACATGGAGGCATCTCCTTGATCTTACACTTCTTAAATGTTGAGCTCGTGTGGGGAATATTATTCTTTGTTGTTATACTACTTATATTTAATCCCACATGAAGTCCATTATTTATGTGTTTATATTTATTACATCATAAACCTATTTGGGGAAGCTTACTCACAACATATATGTTTCAAAGGCTATATCTTAATATATTATACCACAATGATTTCATATTTTATCTTACACATGGTGCATTTAACTCCTTTATTTTGAGATATAGATGTTTCACAAGTTCACCCCAAATCTCAAAAGAGGGGCATATATCCAACTCATTTATTTAACCAAGCTCCAGTTCCTCCTATAAAAGGAGACATTTATATTTCACTCACTCCTTAAATGGGATGTACTTAGGATGTACTACATATTACCAAAATTGGATATTCTCAAGATATTACTTAAAATTATTTTTTGTATTTCTCAAAATTTTCCTTAGTTTTACATCTATCAATAAAACTGTAATCATAATTATGTTTAGGGTTTACATAGATTCAAACACACTTGGATTTGTATGAATATTAGACTCGTCTCATAGTAAAATCAGGTATACCAGTCTCATTTTTATAGATTTTAGTTGGTTTTTATTATTTCCTCTCACCTATGTCATGGGTAGAAAAAGAAAGAGTGTTTATTGTAGATTCATAGGAATGTTGGGGTCTGCTTCAAGGGCTTTAGGGATACATAATTTTGTATCCATACATATCTTCCTTTATGCTAGTGTATTTAATATTGTTTATATGGTTTAAGATGCACTTGTAATATTTTTTTATAGTAATTAGTGGATAAGAACTAATTGATGCACACTTATCTATAACCCATTATTAGAGAAAACAATTAATTTTTAAAGTACTTATTAATTGACTTCTTAATAATAGGAAATATTTTTTTTATAAGTAACTACTCTCCAAAATATTAACCCTAACTCTAGCCTCATTTCTTATCTTTATAAATAGAGGGCTAGTGGGTGAGGTATATTGTGGATGAGAGTTACCATTATTATATTAAAGAATTTAGGCTAGATCTCTTAATCTAAAAATGTAGTAATGCTATATGGATAAATTTGTGTTGTCTTGTTTTAAGCTTTCATAGAATTGAAAATTTCATGTATTGTGGGTGTTTGTATGTCATATGGTAGCTACAATGATTCTATAATTATTGTAACAATTTTAATATGATATCAAAGCTATAAAATCTTCACCTCATACATTGAGGTTTTACGGGGCATACAAATATTTTGTTTTCATTTTCATAGTAGGTATAAATATCAAATATGTAGTTTTCACCTTGTTTCTACATATCTATTTTTTATTTCATTTGCAAATTGATGGTTTTAATTTTTACTACATGTCATTTTCAACCCTGAATTTTAGTGTCCTACCACAAAAAGTAAATCTTATGTATGCACTTCATCTTTAGAGGATATTAATTGATCAGAAATTGGTGAACATAGTGGGGTACTCAGGGTTAAAGTTGTTTTTAAAATAAATTCCTTATGTTCAAAATCTTGTACTAATGGTTTTAAAATATCATAGGAGTTGTCTTTATTGGATATTCACGGCATTGTTAGTGTGTGAAGTGAGGATATTTCCCATAATACCTAGGCTTAAAACAACACCATTCATGGTTTTTAGCTTCCTTTTATCTCACAGTATATTGGAAGTGCATATATATATATATATATATATATATATATATAACCAATAAGAATCCATCAACCATCTGACCTTATATTGCATTGATAAACAATTATGATGCAAACAGGAAACACAAACTTGCTATATCTTTGTCTTTTTCAATGAATTACTTCTTGGCAATGGCTATTTGGTACCATGGTCATTCAAATGCTTCATGCATGATATAAATTTTTCATGCAGTTTAGTATCTTTACCAAGGTTGTTATGATCTCTTTAGACTTCTCATCCCCTTGGCTTCACTCTTCACTCTCCAATTTACCTTCTTATACAACTCTGCATACCTTGCGACCTAGTTTATTAGCCTTTTTTAAATAAAATCAATATGTACAATCTTGTATGGATTTAAAAAAATAATCCAAACCTATTTGAGGAGACATTTTATCCTCCTCTTCTACTTCACAAAGTATCTTGACACAAAACCACTATTTGACTTCTTTTATTTGACCTTATAGCTCCTTATTTAGGTATCCCTAGGTCTCCTATACCCTGCTCATCATATAGTCTCTACTCACCATACAATATAATACAGGTTCAAATTAAGAACTAAAAAATCCCTTTATATACCCTATCCCCTATCAACATCAAAATATGGTTTGATTTCACTAGTTGCATCTGAAGATACTCAAATTTTAGTTTCAAAACCCTAAATAGGGTTTTGTTTATCTATAGATTATCTAAAAGGAAACAAATTCAATATTTAAATTGTTTAAAGGAATTTCACGTAACTATGATGCTACCTTGAGACCTATACTACCTCCATATAACCCTCCAAATAATGGGAATCCCACATGCAACCTCTAGAGATATCTCTATTTGTTTTCACATTAATTTCTTCTTCACTGTTTGGAAAACTCAAACCAGGGTACCCAAGAAGGGTCTAAGTGTTATAGGATCTATTAAAATAGTTTTAAAATGATCCAAATGACATTATAGGGTCTTCCTATCCCCTATCAAACTTATCACTTTATTGGTTCACCTATTGAGACTCTTGTTCATGTTCTCTTACTCAACTTATACTTGACAGTGTGCTCAATACATAACCTACAAACTATCTTTTTATTCAAGGGTATTGAAAATGAATAAACTCTTTTCCAATCACCTACTGAGCACTATAATGTAATCTTTTCCAATGTGTATATACAAGAATTATTTATCAACCTTTCACCAATATTTACCCTAAAAGACTCATGTGCAGCTTTGTTTGACAAAAAATATAAGAACCTACAGGCCCTATTTGGAGACTACTCAGAAATTTATGTTATATAAACAAAGGAATATATAAGTTATTACCTTATCAACATGATTAAAAATCTTTCCTCAACATCTCTTCTTAGGCATTTCTTCTCTCCCCAATGTATGAACATACAAGGTCTGCAACACTAGTTTTCCCTGAGCAACTTCTCATTGGCAACTCTTAAAATTAGTATCCAACCTTAGTCATTTAATTATATTTATTTTTAGTAATTTTTAGTCAAGTACATTTTATAGTGTCTCTTTGGAATCATGTAATGAATATTCAGTCTCTTTACCACTAAACACAGAGTATAAAAGCATAAACAGAATAATACAAGAAGAGAGAGTCTTCGCCAATAACTTCCTTTTATTCACTACTCCTCTATTCCTCTATTTTGAGAATGTATATCTAAATTTTACAACTAAAAAGACAAAATTTATATCTCCCTACCACCTCATAATTGAATCTTGTTTCATTCTCCACATGGGACTCTTGGACAAATAATTAGTTTAGGTTTAATTAATCACATAAACCCATGTCATGAGAATTGTAAGACATAAGAACCCTACATTACTCATAAAACTCCTAAAAAAATAAATCATATCGTAATAATTATCAAACATATGATATAGTCCCTTAAAAGGGCTCATAATAGTTCAAATTTTCAAATAAATTTTTTGGCAAGAAAACATAAGATTTGAATTTTGAACCCCTTAGACACCTAGTAATAACTCTAAAAGACCTAAAACCACTCTATAATACTTATTATCATATTTAAAACCAAAAATGGCATTATGATGACATCCCTATAGGATGCCCCTGCATCATACTACCAAGATAGAGAATGTTTCCCATATGCTCTTGTTGACGTATTTGGAATATGCTCCAATCTGATTGCAATGAACCTCCATATAGAAAGCATATACTTTTACCTACCTCTCATAGATGTTAACTTATTCTTAGGCCCTGTTGTTTCTAAAATCTATTACTCATTTTTTGGGACAGCATATGAACTATTTTGGTAGCAGCCACATCACTGTAGTAGCTCGTCACTGTAGCAGCCACGTCACTATAGCATCTCATAGCAGCCGCCATTTGCAATAAGAGTCCATAGAAATTAGCCTATAGAGTCCATATAAACTAGCCTATAGAGTCCATAGAAAAAATCCTATGGAGTCTGTAGAAACAAGCCTATGGAATCTGTAGAAACAAGCCTACAGAGTCTGTAGAAATCAGCCTACAGAGTCTGTAGTTCTGCTAGACGAAGAACAAAATGATCACACCTTCGGTATTCATTGGGGATATTCACTTGAAACAATGTTAATTCCATTGCTAGATTATTTACTTTTTTAGCTAAGGGACTTACACATTCAATAGGTTCAACAACTTCAACAGGCGAGCTCTCACAAAAGAACAAGTTCCCAACACTTAGGCAATTTCAAGGTTGGTTCAACGCCGAGGTTCAACCAAAAGGTCCATCGGCAAGCTTCAAACAAAGGATTGAACCATTGAACCATTAAACCCCACATTCACAGGTTCAAAGGTTCAATGGGTTTAAAGGTTCAATGACATCGGCATACTTAAAGAGTTAAGTGCTTCGGCAAGTTCAAAGTTTAACGGCTTCAAAAGACTTAAAGAAAAGAAGGCTTCGAAGAGTGAAGGTTGAACTGTTGAACCATTGAACCTTGAACCAAAATGGTTCAAAGTTTCAAAGGTTCAACAAGTTCAATAAGATCAAAAGACATAGAAGAACAAAGGATTTGAAGAACAAATATTGAACAATTGAATCGTTGAACCTTGAACCAAAAGAGTTCAAAGTTTAAAGGTTCAATGAGTTCAAAAGAAGAGAAAAGGATCCAGAAATTTTGAAGGAACAAAGGATTTAGAGAAAGAGAATGAACTGTTGAACCTTGAACCAAAATGGTTTAAAGTTCAAAGGTTCAAAGGTTCAAGGAAGCTTCGAGTGAAGGAAGGAAGCGAAAGATTCTAGAGACAAGTTCGAAGAGATGGTTTAACCGAAGAGGAAAGAAAGTGATTGAACCAAGAAAGAAATTGAACCAAGGAAGCAATTGAACTAAGGAAGTGATTGAACTAAGGGGCCAATGGGGCCACCAAAACCATTAAACCTTTGAACCGATGCACCTCAAAGGTTCAAGGTTTAAAGTAGTTCAGATGACCAAGTGACCAATGACGTTCCCATGGACATCAAATTTAAGGTAACAAAGTGCTCATTTGTTTTCAAATATGGTGTAGAACCTGAAGACAAAACTCAGTGAATAGCCAAAGAAGAAGTTGAAAGAGCCAGTAGAAAGTGAGAAGATAGCCTAAGAGCTTAGATCACCAAGAAAAGGACAAAATACAAAAATACGTGGCAAGGAAAGAGAGAAAGACCAGAAATATCTGTGCAAGAGTTATTTCTAGTTGGTGAAATAGTCCACCTGGTGGACATCAGAGAGCATGAGCACTCAAGGATGTGGCCTATTTTTCTCCATCAAGTATAGGTGAAGTGGATAGTTGTGCACATATCAGGAAAAGGACCAAGCAACCCATACTTCAAAAGGAGACATTTGAGATGAATTGGCATGCCATAGTTAAGGTCGATGCCCTATTCCAGCATGGCCCCTTGACAGAACTAAAAATGCATTCAAGGCATTGAATGCAACATGGGCCATTCCATGAAATAAAGTGCCCAAGTATTTTTAGGAGTGTTATATATTGTAATCTCTTATTTTATGCAAAGGAGATCTTTTTGTTATCAGAAGTGAAACTCTACCCAAATTGAAAGGCATTTCCTGAGACTTTGAGCTCAGATTGTTAATCATATTTCTTTATTTGAATGAGAAAGCAAGTGACCTTTCAGATTTTGTGTTGGAATAGCTTGTGTTGTTGAAGAAATTGTTCTTATGTATGTTTCCTAAATGCATTCTTGTCTATTTAATTAAATAAGCAGGACTAGCGAAAGTAACCAGGAAGGTGTCCTGAAGCTGACTGTGGAGAGACTTTGTGCTACCACAATTGTCTTTAGTGTGTTTATTTTTTGTTTCTATGTAAAGGACCTTGGGATGACTTTGTGCCCTCATTGTCCTTCATATATCACTCTTTAGTAGTTGAGGGGGATACTTTGTGTTACACCTCATTCTGCTAGTTATTGCACCCTATTCTAGTTACTTTTACTACCCAGGAAGGAATCTAGGTGTTGACTGAGTATTACTTATAAAAAAAGAGAAGTACCTCCAGCAATCACCTAGTATTTATCCTTTGTCTGTGAGCATCATCTCTAAAAAAAGAGAGATGGATGGTGTTGTCCTACCCTTGAGTGTTATTTTCTTCTCATATATATAGTATATAGTGCTTCATATTTATAGGGAACCTCCCCTTGATGAGAGGAGAGATTTGTCCCCTTTTGATGTGGTAAACCTGCACATTTGGTCAACCAATCTCCCTATGTTGTGGTTGAAACAACCTATTTTTTCCATCAGTTAGCTAGTGACAAAATATTCACCCAACAATTTTTGGTGACTCCACTAGGGAAGAACGAGCAATTTTAGTTCTTTTCCTTATCTATTTTCTTCACTAGGGACACAACAATTTTATGCAATTTGAAGCCTCAAGCTTCATATTGAAGCATCACATGTGTCTTATCCATTATCATTATAGCCTTATCTATTTCCATTATATACTCTGAGCTGTAAAACCTGAGACGTTGGAGATCGAGCGTTTCATTTCAAAAGTCAATTCTCTACTAGCTCCATGCCAATAGTTTTTGGCAACTCTGCTAGGGATCATTTTGTGCAATTTGAAGCCTCAAGCTTCAAATTGAAGTAGTCCCTATCCTTAACCATTTTAGTTTTTCAATCTTGTAGCTCCACGGTATACAAGAAACCAGAGATCCAAAGGTGTTGTTGACCCTATTTTTGAGTTGGTGTAGCAGAGCAATTTTGAGTTGTTTCCTCCACAACCTCACCTTCAACGAGCTGGGAGTCTTCCTCCTACCAACACTAGGTCACCAATACAAGGCAGAGCTTCTTTTTCCTTTGCTAGCAGATTTTTACCTATACTTACTCCACCCAGATTTGTTATTCCCCCTTTCCATAGTTATATAATGGCAGCTCAAGACCCCTGGGGTAACTCTTTTGGTCCACTCAATTTAACTCCACCTCTACATGAGCTACCTCAAAGTTATAAGAATAATTTCCCCAAATTATATGGCAATGGGAGAGTTCATCTTGATGAGCATATTGCAGCCTTTAGCATATCATGTGGCATGATAGGTGTGGAGTATGAGGACATAATAATCAGGCTATTTGTAGAAACACTACAAGGCGCTATTACAGAATGGTTCTACCATTTGTAAGCCCAGACTGTAACTAACTAGAACACACTCAAAACCAAATTTGAAGCTAGATTCAAGCCTATAGAAGATTTGCATGCCCTACTGGCCCAACTGACACAGATGAAGAAGGAACCTCATGAGCCTATGAGGGATTTCATAGCTAAGTTTGACAAGTTGAGGAACAGGATTCCCATAATTGCTCAGCCAACAGCTAAGAATCTCAAATTCTTCTTCATAAATTCATAGTTGCCTGAAGTGAGTTTCCTATTGAGATGGGTTGGCCACATAGACCTTGTTGTTGCTCAAGATTTGGCCACTGAAGTGGAAGATGATCTTATCTTGGCAGGAAAGATAAGAAGAGATACTAACAGAGGTAAATCTTCTTCATCCTCTGAATATCCATCTACATGCACCACTGATCCAATGGTACAAAAGCTGGAAAATGAGTTGCTAACTCTTGAAAAGAAAATGGCACAAGGAATGTCTACTCTTCCTTCATACCGAGATATATCAAGGAGGACTTTTTTGAATTATTCATACCAAGGCAATGTTGTTAGGAATCAAGGGCAGCCAAATTGTCTTCCTCCCCCATAGGGGAAACTTGCCATTGAAGCATCTCCAACCAATTCAGTAGTTGGATATCTTGAAATAGAATCTAATTTCTCATTCTAGCTTGAGTTGAACCCTAAAAATGATGTTGATCTCTTCACAAAGGACCAAGAAGAATCAGCTAACAACTCCAACATTGGTTTCCTAAATTACCAGGATGAACCTAGAAGTAAAGGTGAAGCACTTGATGGATCATACGTTGTATACACCTGGTCCTAGAACTAGTCAACCTAGCAAGCTGATAAGAAAAAAATAGAGGAGCATCCTCAACCAGTAATTCCAATTGCTAAGTGGGGAACCACTCTGCCTTTTCAATCAAAGGACTCGGTGATCACAAAAAATGTAAGTACATCAAGCATTCCTTCATCTTCAACTTCAAATTCGTAGACCAGTCCCCCCTAAAAACTAGAAGGATGAACTTCCTTCCTCTATTCCTAATCCATTTCAGTAATCATTTGACATAGTCGACCATGTCAAGAAGACCAAAATTCAAATAACTAAATTTGAATTCCTGCAATCCAACCCTAAACAATTGGATAGATTAGTGGAATGTGTGAAGGATAAATCCATACCTGTAGGACAAGCAATTCTGAAAGTAACTCTTGGTCCCCCCAAGAACACATCCACCTGGAATAACCTTGTGATTACTCCTTCTGTTGTTCCCAGGAGGACAGAACCATTTTATGTCTCCCTACTGATAAATGGACATCAGCTAAACAATTGTATAATAGACTTAGGCGCATCTGAAAACATCATGCCCACCAAAGTAATTGAATCCCTTGGTCTCACACTGACCAAGACATTTAGGAGATGTTTCTCCATGGAGAATAAACAAGTGCCACTACTGAGACAAATCAAGGATGCCCAATTTGCATTTGCGGCATTCTTAGATAAGAGAATTAAGATGACAGTCTTGGTGGCTAACATCCCAGCCTCCTACAGCATTCTTCTTGGGTGAAATTTATACAAGGATGTTGGTGGCAAGTTAAGCATGGACCTATTTGAATTGACGATCCCGATCAAAGGTGTCATGCAGAGATTGCTCCCTGAAAAGAAGGCAAAATATGTTGTCACTCAAACATCAGTGCCTGAAGCTCAAATTCTATTTGAGTCTTTAGGCATAGGTAATTACTTCTTAACCATGGAGGAGGTTCATGTGGCATTTGATGAAATTCCTAAATGTGACAGCCTGAAAATTGATTTAGACCAAACAGTAGAAGAATTGGCAAGACACAATGCAAGCCCAAAAGAATCCTCTCCTCCAATTAAAGAGAAATCTAAGATAAAATTAGTTTTTGATGGGGTGTGGATTCTTGAATTTGATGGTAGTTGTTCCTCTACTGGTTCAGGAGCTGGGATTGTGTTGATATCTCCTAAAGGAGATATTTTTCTTTCTTCATACAAGTTGTAGTTCAACAACACTAACAACACTATTAAGTATGAATCTTTACTTCTTAGATTGAAGGCTACTCAAGACAGAGGCATCAAGCTCCTTCATGCCAAAGGAGATGTTGAACTGGTGGTTTGTTAGGAGAGGAACCTGCATCAAACCAAGAATAAAAGATTGTGACATTATCGCAATCTGGTATGGGATCAAATTGAAAGTTTTGAAGCTTTCAATATTTCTACAATGCCCAGAGGGCCTCATAATCATACAAATTCATTGGCTATCCCTGCAACCTTCATGTTTCCTCACCTCGATTTCAAAGATAATAGGCACACTATCAAACTAGTCTTTCAACCAAGTGTGCCTGATAAAGCTAACCATTGGTAGGTGTTTGATGCTGATAATCAAATCATGTGCTTCATTGGACTAGAAGAGCAACAAGCTATGGTAGTGGACCATATTGTTATGTGCCAAAGTCAAGAAAAGAAACTCTTTACCAAGAGAGCAAGGATTTATGGTTTTCAAATTGGAGACCATGTCTTGCCATGGAGCAAGAAGAGAGATCCAAAAGGAGTGCATAGAAAATGTGATTCTTGGTGGAGAGTTCCATTCGCCCATCACTGATTCTGGGTAGAAAATGGTTTCTTGATGATATATCAAGATGGCACACCATTTTCTCTAACTTACAATGGGCAGCATCTGAAGCACTTCAATCCTTGAAGTATCAGGTGACATTAGTTGTACATATGTATATTTGTATAGTCTTTAGTTCTATTTTGTGCTTTCATTTTCATTTTTGGCACCTTTCTTTTTTGGGTAGCATGACTCTATAGTCCAATGGAATACTTAAAGGCACTAGAGATTTTAATTTCTACTCCCTTCAATTTTTTTTACAATAATGGAAGTTCCCCAACTGGAGCCAGCTGTTGTTCCCAAAATCTATTACTCATTTTTTGGGACAACATATGAACTATTTTGGTCTCGTACCACTGTAACAGCCACGTCATTGTAGTAGCTCATCATTGTAGCATCCAAATCACTGTAGCATCTCATATCAGTCGGGATCTATAGTAAGAGTCTGTAGAAATCAGCCTGTAGAGTCCGTAGAAACTAGCCTGCAGATTCCATAGAAATAAGCCTACAAAATCTATAGAAACAAGCCTATAGACTCCATAGATTTCAGCCTGTAGAGTTTGTAGTTCTGTTAGATAGAGAACAAAATTAATGCACCTTTAGTATTCACTGGGGATATTCACTTGAAATAATGTTCATTCCATTGCTAAAGGTATTTACTTTTTTAGCTAAGGGACACGCAGGTTCAATGACTTTAACAGGCAAGCTCTCAAAAAGGAATAAGTTCCTAACACTTAGGCAATTTCAAGGTTGGTTCAACGCTGAGGTTCAACCAAAAGGTCCATCAGCAAGCTTCAAAAAAAGGATTGAACCATTGAACCATTGAGCCCCACCTTCACAGGTTCAAAGGTTTAATGGGTTCAAAGGTTCAACGACATTGACATACTTAAATAGTTAAGCGCTTCAGCAAGTTCAAAGTTCAACAGCTTCAAAAGACTTAAAGAAAAGGAGGCTTTGAAGATTGAAGGTTGAATCGTTGAATCGTTGAACCTTGAATGAAAATGGTTCAAAGGTTCAATGAGTTCAATAAGATCAAAAGACTTAGAAGAACAAAGGATTCAAAGAACAAAGAATGAACCATTGAACCATTAAACCTTGAACCAAAAGAGTTCAAAGTTTAAAGGTTTAATTATTTCAAAAGAAGAGAATAGGATCTATAAAATTCGAAGGAACAAAGGATTCAGAGATAGAGAATGAACCGTTGAACCTTGAACCAAAATGGTTCAAAGTTCAAAGGTTCAAAGGTTCAAAGGTTTAAGGAAGCTTTGAGCAAAGGAAGGAAGCAAAAGATTTCAAAGACAAGTTCGAAGAGATGGTTCAACTAAAGAGGAAAGAAAGAAATTGAACCAAGAAAGTGATTGAACCAAGGAAGTGATTGAACCAAGGGGCCAATGGGACCACCCAAACCATTGAACCTTTAAACTAATACACCTCAAAGGTTCAAGGTTCAAAGTAGTTTAGACGACCAAGTGACCAATGACATCCCTGTGGATGTCAAATTTAAGGTAATAAAGTGTATATTTGTTTTCAAAAATGGCACAGAACCTGAAGACAAAACTCAGTGAACAGCCAAATAAGAAGTTGAAGGAGCTAGCAGAAAGCAAGAAGATAGATCGAAAGCTCAGATCACCAAGAAAAGGACAAAATAAAAAAATACGTGGCAAGGAAAGAGAGAAAGACCAAAAATATTTGCACATGATTTATTTCTAGTTGGTGAAACAGTCCACTAGGTGGACATCAGAGAGCATGAGCACTCAAGGATGCGACCTATTTTTCTCTATCGAGTAAAGGCGAAGTGGACAGCTGCACACATATTAGGAAAATGACCAGGTGGCCCATACTTCAAAAATAGACATTTGAGATGAATTGGCATGCCACAGTTAAGGCTTATGCCCTGTTCTAGCATGGCCCTTTGACAAAACTAAAAATGCATTCAAGGCATTGAATGCAGCATGGGCCATTCCATGAAATAAAGCACCCAAGTCTTTTTGAAAGGCATTTCCTAAGACTTTGAGCTTAGATTGTTAATCATATTTCTTTATTTGAATGAGAAAGTAAGTGACCTTTCAAATTTTGTGTTGGAATAGCTTGTGTTGTTGAGGAAATTATTCTTATGTCTGTTTCCTGAATGCGTTCTTGTCCATTTAATTAAATAAGTAGGACTAGTGGAAGTAACTAGGAAGGTGTATTGAAGCCGACTGTGAAGAGACTTTGTGCTGCCATAATTGTCTTTAGTGTGTTTATTTTCTATTCTATGTGAAGGACCTTGGGATGACTTTGTGCCCTCATTGTCCTTTATATTTCACTCTTTGGCAATTGAGGGGGAGACTTTGTGCTACACCTCATTCTACTGGTTATTGCACTCTGTTCTAGTTACTTTTACTACCCAGGAAGGAATTTGGCTGTTGACTGAGTATTACTTATGAAAAAAGAGAAGTACCTCCAGCAATCACCTAGGATTTCTCCTTTGTTTGTGAACATCATATCTAAAAAAATAGAGATGGATGGTGTTATCCTACCCCTGAGTGTTATTTTCTACTCATATATATATATATATATATATATATATATATATATATATATATATATATATATATATTATATAGTGCCTCATATTTATAGGGAACCTCCCCTTGATGAGAGGAGAGATTTGTCCCCTTTTGATGTGGTAAACCTACACATTTGGCCAACCATTCTCCCTATGTTGTGGTTGAAACAACCTATTTTTCCCATTAGTTAGCTGATGATAAAATATTCACCCAATAGGCCCCACAATTAAGCCCTTTTTATTCATATTCCTAAGTGGTATACTTGCATAGGAAATAAAATTGTTAACAAAAAAACATCTCTTGTTATATCCCTCTTGCCTTGAAGGTGTATACCATTATTCTAGCCCTACAAATTGATCCACCTTCTCCTTGTATCCATGATCAACACTTGATGTAAGTATGTAGTCTTCTTCTTCCATTAATGCTTCTTTTTTCCCACTCCACCTTATATGTAACATTTACTTGGTCCTTGCATGCCACTTATTCTTATTCTTTACATGCTTCAAATGGTTATACATATTTAAGTTGTTGTTCATACACATTATTTTTTTGTTTCTCCACCTTCAAGGGGTGATTGTATAGTTCCCCTATTCCATTGTATTCTTTCACAAATTCTACCAATGTCTCATCCTCTTGACCCTTAACTTCTTGAATACTATTTTGTGATTCAACTTCTTGCTTTTCATGGTTCTATTATCCAATTATCAGCCCATTGCCCTCCTAGTCTTCTTCAAAAAACTTTCTTAAATAACTAACTTTATCCATAAACCCTTGTATATACTCATTATTAGAGATTATTTTCAAATGCTTAGATAGCCTTGTAAATAGCTGATTCACATACTCACATGAGAAAATTGGATTGTGCCATGACTTGTCATGTTCTTCTTGGGCTAAAATATCCTTCATAGGTTGAGTGATTTCCTTTAATTCTTCCTCTTATTGTACAAATGTCTTATGACCTGCAATCAGCACCCTAAAAGCTAGACCAACAGCATTGTCATCTTCTTTAGGCACTACTTCATCCACCTCCTATACATTTTTTTGTACATTAGCAAAATCAAAATGATCAACACATTTTTTACCTCTTTAGACCCTTCATGTTCTCCTAGGATCAACTCTTCCTTCTATATGCTATCAATTTATTTTTGAACATCTTCACCTATTCTTACCATGTTATCTAGTTGCTATATTACCTCAGGATAACACAAGATTATGTTTGCATATTCACTTGACCATCCATCTGCCTTATCTTCATATTTTTCAAACTCTTTAATCATCTCCTCTAGTTGATGTCTCATCTGATTAACTGCCTACTATATTTTTTTATCATCTATCTTATCCCTGAATGCAAAATGTACTCTCTTCTTGATTTTGATAATAAATTATTTTTGCATGCCATTAACATTTCTCTCATTCTCTCTTTCATACTTGTTAATTCTTTCCTCAACTCAGCAATCTCCTTATCAACATCCACTTCTTCATTGTGTAATTTAGTTTTCATCCTCTTATGGCAATTTTCTTGTAGTAAGCCCATCATTCCCTTTTCTTTCTTTATTTCACTCTTTCTTGAAAAGTTATTTTTCACACTTGCCTTCTTGACCTCACTTGGTTACCTCTATTCTATTTTCTCTTTCTTTGAACTCTCACTTGGATTCTTCTACTTCTTTACTTGGTCCTCACTTGGGACTACTCTCTGTCTTCTTAAAATCTCTCTTGAACTTGTCTCTCTTTTTGTTCTTCACAACCTTTTTTGGCCTTTGGGATTCTTTGCCACACTCTCTTAACTGCCTTCACCTCTTAAGGTTTTCTAACCTCTCACTTATCCTTCATCTTCTTCAAATAAATAACCAAATGTAAATTACTTGAGAAAATACAACTAGCACCTTGTCAAAACAATCATAAGCAATCATTCCTTATCATGAATTGTACTAGCTCCTTGCCTTCTCTTGTTTTATCTTGCACTTTTGTCACCCACTTTGTCTTTATGTTTCTTGTTCCCTACAATATGTATAAAAATCTTTAAAAACATAAAATATTCATCACTGCATATCCATCACCTACTTGTACCCAAGGTATCATTCTTCTCTGATACCAAAATGATGTAGAGAGGAAACACAAACTTGCTTTATTTTTGTCTTGTTCAATGAATTACTTCTTCAAAATGGTTATTTGGTGCCATGGTCATTCAAATGCTTCATGCATGATATTTAATATTTCATGTAGTTTAGTATATTTACCAGGGTCATTATGATCTCTTTACACCTCTCATTCCCTTGGATTTACTCTTTACTCTCCAATTTACCTTCTTATACAACTCTGTATACCTTAGTACCCAGTTTAGTAACCTTTTTTGAATAAAATTAGTATGTATGATCTTGTAAGGATTCAAAACAAGAATCCAAACCTATTTTAGGAGACCCTTTACCCTCCTCTTCCACTTCACAAAGTCTCTTGGCATAAAACCATTGTTTTACTTCTTTTATTTGACCTTATAGCTCCCTGTTTAGGTCTTCCTATGTCTCCTATACCCTGCTTATCATACAATCTCTAATAACCATAAAATATCATACAATTTTAACTTAATAACTCTTAAATAACTTTATATACCCTTTTCACTTTTAACATCCAAAATATGGTATGATTTCACTAGTTACATCTAAGGTTAATCAAATTTTAGTTTTAAAACCCTAAACATGGATTTGCTTGTCTATAGACTATTCAAAAAAAACAAATTCACTCTTTAAATTATTTTAAAGAATTTCACATAACTATGATGCTACCTTGAGACATATACTACCTCCATAAAACCCTCCAAATAATGGTAATCCCACATGCAACCTCTAGAGAAAGATCTCTATTCATTTTCACATTAATTTTTTCTTGATTGTAAGAAAACTCAAAACATGGTACCCAAGAAGGGTATAAGTGTTATAATATCTATTAAAATATTTTAAAAATCATCCCAATGACTTTATATGGTCTACCTATCCCCTATCAACCTTATCACTTTGTTGGTTCACCTGTTGAGACTCTTGTTCATGTTCTCTTACTCAACTTATACTTCATTATGTGTTCAATACATAACCTAAAAACTGTCTTTTTGTTCAAGGGTATTGAAAATGACTAAACTCTTGTCTAATCACCTATTGAGAACTATAATCAAATCCTTTCCAGTGTATATAGGAATAAGCTATCAACCTTTTACCAATATTTACCCTAAAGGACTCCTGTGTAGCTTTGTTTGACAAAGAATACAAGAACCTATAGGCCCTGTTTGGAGACTACTCAAAAATATATGTTATATCAACAAAGGAATATATAATTTATTACCTTATAAACATAATTTAAAATCTTTCCTCAACATCTCTTCCTATGCATTTATTCTCTAAACCCTTTCTCTCCCCAAGGTATGAACATATAGGGTCTGCAACACCAGTTTTCCCTAATCAACTTCTCATTGGCAACTCTTGAATTTAATATCCAACCTTAGTCATTTCATTAGATTTATTTTTATTAATTTGAATTTAGTTACATTCTATAGTTTCTCTTTTGAATCATACAATGAATATTCAATCTTTGTACCATTAAACACAAAGTATAAAAGCATACACAAAATAATACAAGAAGAGACAGTCTTTGTCAACAACTTCCTTTCATTCATTGCTCTTCTACTCATCTATTTCAATAATGTATATCTAAGTTTTATAACTAATAACACAAACCTTATATCCCCCTACCACCTCATAATTGAATCTTGTTTCATTCTCCACGTGGGAGTTTTGGATAAACAACTAGTTTAGGTTTAATTAATCACATAAACCCATGTCATGAGACTTGGAACCCTAAATTACTCATAAAACTCATAGACACATAAATCATACCTTAATCATCATCAAACATATGTTATGTCCTTTAAAAGGGCTCATAATAGTTCAAAATTTCAAGTAAGTTTTTTGGTGAGAAAACATAAGATTTGAATTTTGAACCCTGTAGACACTTAGTAATGACTCCAAAAGACCTAAAATAACTCTAGAACACTTCCTTTCCTATTTCAAACCAAAAATTACATCATGATGACATCCCTATAGGATGCCCCTACATCAAATTAGCCCTGGGAATTTACTCTCTATGTACCTCAAAGATGAGATAGTGTGGTTATGGGTAGGATGAAACACTCCATAGTCAGTGCCCTTTAGGTCTGTTCACTATTTACACACCAAGATTTGTATATTAGATAACCTATAGATTAAAAATACCCAACCTCCTAATTCCAAAACAATCTTGGTTACATTTTGTAGACAAACACATAACTTTAGTATTCTCTATTCAATTTAGTTTTAGTTTTTCTATTTAGGGTTCAATTTCAAAACAATAAAGTGAAATGGAAGTGCACATGGTATATTTAGAAAACAAATGTTTATTCTAATATAACTTTAACTTGTGTGTAATTTGATATATTTTTCAATAAAATGTTCCAATAAAGATCTAAAACAATGTTTCCACATATATTAAAATAATCATGTCCACATAGATTAAAAAAAGGTCTAGAAAAAAATAATTTTTCCATCCGGTGACTACTCTAATATGATCATATTGTCATGTTGATCATTTTATCATATATCTCCACAAACCTTTTTTTTAAATAATATTCACCTTTTTTTATATTGTCCCATTGTAATCTTATCATTGAGATGATAATTTTAACAAATTACTCTAGACACCCTCAAAAAAATTGGGTTTTTTTTTACCTATAAGTTTATGTGTTAGCAATGCAGGAGAAAAAGATAATCTTCACTAGTTCCAGATACTTAAATTGGAAAGGGTACAAAACATGTGTGTTTCTTAGTAAGGGTCTTTACCACATGCCCATGATTGGTGAAATTTCTCATTTTGACCCTTTAAAATTAATCAAATGCAAAAATCATTTTGACAAAGCTAGAGGACTCATATGTCAGTTAGTGTCCCCTAAATTAAAGTTTCACTTTTAAGGATTCATGGAACCTTGGACAGTTTGGAACATCTTATATAACCTTTTTGGAAATCATAATAAATACAAGAATATTAGTTGGAAAATGAGCTTAGTGATTTTAATCTAGAAATATATCCTTGAATTGAGGATTTATTCACTCAAGTCAATCACTCAAGACTTATTCATGTTGAGATTGGTGAAATAAGACTAATGGCCACCTCATTATGGATATTTTGTTAAAATTTGGTCACCCCTACTTATTCTTCATCTCAAAACACTACGTATAATATGACTCTTTAGGCACTTCATATATGGCACCAAATTTTGACAAATATTGTGAGAAACTTTAGAGAGAACATAAAAAAGTGGTTTTCATTAGTGATATTTAACCTAAAGGTACTAATTAGTAGGAATTACTTATCAATGATACTAATTCAATGTCACAAACCTAACTCTGGAAAATTCAAGGACCCTACCAATGGAAAATGGAAAGCGGAGTCTAAGCTTAAAGGCAATCAATCAACTCATCAAAACCCTCCCCCCTATTAGGGAAATGCAAAGGGAAATGGAATGAAAATATTTACAAAGAGTGGTGTAACTTTTGTGGTAAACTAAGGCATATTGAACATTAGTGTTTTAATAAAATGGAATACTTGGAAGTATATATGAACAATATGTAGCTCCTTCCCTCAAATACATGAGCAACACTTTATGCAAAAATAGATGTATCGATTATTTTTTAATGTACTTTGGATTCAGGAGTCTCTCACCATATGGTGCATGACAGCTCATGGTTTCACACTCTTGATGAAAGCCAAAAAATTGAAAACTTGTGGGCAACTATAGTCCTTTAGTTATTGAGGATAAAGGGTTTGATTAGATGGAAAATGGAGTATTATAAAAAGTTCTTCACATTCAATACTTGTCTGTAAACCTCTTATCCATCTATCAAATCACACATTTAGGTGAAGGAAAAATCATTGAGTTTACACTTCTAATGTTTCTATTATCAATTATAAAGACCAATTAGCTATTTTAGCCACTGGTAGAGTTAATCATCAACCCAAATTATAAAACTTTGATAGTTTTGTGTTCACTCAACCTTCACAAGTTATGATTACACATGTAAATGACTCAAGTAAGATTTAAAATTAGTGATTTTCTCACTTGAATCACCACTCATTAAAGGACCTTAGTAAGCACAACATGGTTTTTGGTTTGCCAAATTTTCTTTCAAAGATGGAGTTTGTCTAGGTTATTACCTAGATAAACAACACAGTGATCCTTTTCCTAATATAAAATATTGGAGTGAAAGTGATAGATTATAGTTGGTTCATAGTGATCTTATGTCATTCCTTCATGTTTCATTTCATAAACTTGAATTATTGATTACATTCATTCATGATTTCTCTTACTGAACATGGGTTAACTATATGAAAAACAAAAGTGAAGTCTTTAAGCACTTTAAATTTTTCAAATCCCTTGTTAAAAACTTATTTGAGATAAAAATTTAGTGTCTTAGAAAAAATAATGGAGTGTCAACAATCAAATGATCAGCTTATATGAATAGATAGAGATCCAACTACAACCTATTGTTCTATGCATTCCTTAAAAAAATGATGTAGCTAAATTCAAAAATTACATAATAAAATGGCTAATCAAATGGTGCATTCCAAATTATTTCCTCCTCGCTTTTATGTAGATGAAATATAGTGTGAAAACAACATTCAAAATTGCACTCCCTTCTTAGTAGTGCAAGCCATGATCCCTAAATAAAAATGGTACACTATCAAGCCTAATGTTTATGAATTCAGGGTTTTTGGACATAATGCATGGGCACAAAAAAATGTAAAGGAAGGGTCATTTTTATCAATGTGAAATCATGCTATATTATTGTTTCAATATCTACTAAAGTGATTTATTTTATGAATAATCCCAAGCTTATGAGCCAACATATTCTCTTTCTACTCCATTGGTTTATATCAAGCCAAACATAAATTTTGATGTTTCTTATGAATAACAAGGGATTTTGTATGACTTCCATTCTAAGAGTCACTTAAAATTGAATTATGAACCATAAGGGAACAACCAACTCCTCCTTCACCCTAAAAACACATAGTTTCACTGCTAGTTCCACAAGTTGTTAAAAATGCACCCATTCAACCAAAAATACACCAACCAAAATGGGTCTGCATAGTTGGTGAAGAGGCAGTTTCAAGGGTAGGAGATTGGAACATCATTTTGGTGTTGCAAACTTGGCATAATTTCTAATTATTCATGATCTAAAAAATTATCACAATGCTTCTAAGCATCCTAAGTAATTATGGTAGAAGCACTTATATCTTTTTAGAAGAATAAAACTTGGGACTTGGTTCCACTTCTAAAAGGAGGAAAATAGTGAGTTTTAGTGGGTGTTGTAAATATTAAAATTTAGTATTAATTACTTTAAATGAAAATCTTGACACACATTTATCACGCATGATTTGAGCACACAAATATGGTCCTAAATCATAATTATCTTGCACCTAATTACTACCTTATGAGTTTGATCCTTCTGCTTTGCTTTATACACCTACAAAAACCTCATTGTCTATTTCAAACCAACATATTATCCTACACATAAATATATATATATATATATGTTCAATTCAGTTTGTTGATACGTGGGTCAGTATTATCAGGTTTGGTTAGCATTACCAATTGATTTTGGCTTGATCTAGTCAATACCAACCCTCTCCCATCAATGGATAAATTTAAAATCAAACCTTTCCTTAGGGTCGGCTCATTTTCTTAGCATGTCAATGGTGTGATAAATTAACCAAATTGACTAATATATATATAAATCAAGGCCTCCCTTGATAGGGGACTTGGAAATTATTTGGCACACATATATACACTTGCACATTGACAAAATATGTCGTATTCTTCTAAAATTTTGAATCCAAGTTTGAAGCATACTAAGTCTAAGTCAAAGGAAACATTATCAAGTATCAAAATCAAATCATTAGTTTCATATATATAGTGAAGGATTAAAATTACACAATCACACTGAGTGGGAGAACTACATGTGGAAATTTTCCTCAGAATATTAGATATGTAGGCAATGGTCAATCATCAAATATAGATGATTCTTATTATCTCAACCCATTTCAATTTTCATTTTTTTGCAATGTTTAACATTCATAAATAAACCTAGTGTTTCAAGGTGAAGGAGGTTGATTTATAGAATTGTATGCATTTTTACAATTTGACATTCCACATATAGAGCTTTCATAGATAGGGAAAGGTGATCATATGGTCATTGACCCATATTTTAGCATAGGTCACTACCAAATAACACAAGCCAGTATTGATAGCAATACTGACCTAGATTGATGAAATCAATCTTGTGTAGATAAAAACACAGTTCCTAAATAGAATAAATATAGGCCTGCTTTAGTCTATTATCTACTACTAAAATATAATCACAGTCAAATAATCAACCAAAAAAGTTAAGTACTCATCTCTTTATTTTACTTATTATATTTAACATATGCCACTTATCAAATCATTGTAATCAATTTTAGTTTTTACATTCAAATGTATGGTTGAATGTCACATTTAGTAATTTGATTTATTCTATTAGTTTATATCCTTTTTAAGGTTTCTAAACCCAAATTAGGGTAAAATGTATTGGTGAACCTGTGTACTAATCAAACCATTCCATACCCTAGGTATCCCTTAGGATTTTTGATGCAGAAGAATAACTAGCAAAATTTCAACCTTGCAACTTATTGTCACTTGTCACAACCTAACCCACTTGTTAGTAGCCTTTTTTCCACCTTTTATGATGGTAAAAACAACTAAGGATTGAAAATGAGAATATATGGTACTTTTTGAGTACCATCTATTTATTTCCTTCCTTACCAAAAATTTAGTGACTCAAATCCACTCAAAAACCAACTTTATAGCCTCTATTAAGCTCCAATTAGGTCTTCCAAGGCCTAATTTGATCTCTTTCCTATATTTGTATACATAAAATATTCGTACAGGTCTGATAACTCAAAAAAAAATTATAACTCATTAATCTACAATAAATCATAAATTTTTGTGGTATTTGGATGATTAAAACTCCTGTAAATCAAGTTTTTGTTTAAAAACCCTAACTCGGGATTATAACTACCTATGCAGACCCGAGAAGGAAACATTTAAGGTTTAAAGATTCAAAATGAGTTTTAAATAATTGTGATGGTTTAATTATATCTACACTAACCTTACACAGCTTCTTGAATCATAAATTACCTTCTTGACACCTCTATTTACTACTTTTGCAATAGTCTAAGTTTGACAATGTGTGTGTTCATTGTGACCTACAAGTCTAAGTTGATTTTCTACATAAAGATTGATAAAGAAACTAAAATAAATGTATGAAAACCTTCAATAATAGATAAAAATCCTTACCAAAACACCTTAAATCATCAAAAATTTATTCCTTATAAGTTCATGCTTCAACATTCAACATATACAATCACCTTCACTGTTAACACACAGAAAACAAGGTCTGCAATGGTTTTTCATCAAAATGAGGAACTCTTTTTTTTTCATGGAGATTGATCTATTAAAAAATTTAATGAATGATCCTTCTAATAATATAAAAAAAATTATGATTCTTAAAACTATTCTAACTATTTTTAGACTCTCCAATGATCACTAGAGGGTTAGTTAAAACATTAAAAAATGCACTGAAGTTTACATTGTTCACATTCATGGATTAAGACACATGTTATAAACACATGTCAAATTCAATTCTTCATAAAAATAATTAAAAACTTGAAATTTCCTTAAAAACACTCCAACAACTCCTAAATTGGCCTAAACAATTCAAAATTTTAGTTTTGGCAGGAAAAGCCAAATTTGAATTTTTGAAGAGATAGAACTAAAACCAACAGCTTGAAATGAAACCTAGGAATTATCTAAGTTCCCTAATACATATTGTACCATAAAAAAACCAAAATTTGACAAGAAAACCAAAATTTATAAGAAAAACTAAGCCTAGGAGTGATGTTCCTGTATCATACTCCTAAGGGAAAGAGAAAAAGACTTGGGGATTGTTGTCCATGAGTTCTCCTCGCGTAATCCAAAGATTTTTTATGTAATGATCTATCATACATGTATCATATTCAATAGGATTGTGCTTCCATTTGACCAAATATGTGAAATATTACTTGTCCCTGGTTTGTTTGAACACTTCCCTATCTAGGATGTATTCCAATTCATCTGGTTTAACTTGAGGCAACTATTTTTCCAAATTTTTACCTATTTTAGATGTTCCCCTTATTGTTTTTTCATATTTTACTCCTTTGTAAGGGTAAAAGTTTGAAACATTGAAAATTAGTGATATGCCTACACCACTAGGCAATTTTAGCTCATATGCATTGTTAACAAACTTCCTAAGCACCTTACAAGGACCAATTTTTTTCATCTTAATATTTTTGTACTCAACTCTTGGAAATTTTTCCTTCCTAATATGATCCATAACCAAATATCCAATTTAAAAACTTATCTCTCTTCTACTTACATTTGCTTGCTTTTTCTATTTCCCTACACTAGTTTCTATATGATTCCTTACCTGTTGATGAACCTATTTCATGGCCACTAAAAAATATTCCCCTTTAGAACTCCTCTTGTCCATCTGACTGATATTTTCAAGTTCAAAGACTCCTCTATGTTGCATACCATATATCACTTAGAAAGGACTCATGTTAATGCTCCTATTGGAGGAGTCATGTAAGCAAATTTTACTTGGGGTAATATAAGATCCCATTGTTTGGTATTATCCTTGGATAGACACCTCAATATGTTACCTAAAATCATATTAACCACCTTAGTTTGACCATATGTTTGAGGGTGTTAAACTGAACTAAAACTTGGATTTGTGCCTAGATTTCTTCATAGTGTTCTCCAAAAGTGGCCTAGGAATTTAGTATTTCTATCAGATACAATGTCCATGAAGTCTTACTACATCCTTAATGAATATATTTTCATCATGGGTGGCATCATTGGTGGTCATACAAGGAATTAAGTGTCCCATTTTTAAAAATATGTCCACCACTATATATATGGACTCAAAACATCTTTGTGTTCTAGGCAATTCCATCACAAAGTCCATGCTTATAAATTCCCAAGGTCTATTTGGGATAGGTAGAGGATGATATAAACCTATATTGGTGTTCTTCCCTTTGGCCATTTGACAAATTTTACACCTCTCAACATATCTTCTCGCTTTTACTTGCATATTAGGCAAAAAATAGTGTCTAGTGAGTTACTCCAAAGTCCTATCAAGCCCAAAGTGTCCTACCATACTCCCACTATGCTTTTCTTAGATCAAATTATCTCTTATTGAGTTTCTAGGCACACATAGTTGCACACCTTTGAATAGTAACCCATCTTTTATGACATAGTCCAATCATACTCTTTGTTTAGTGTAGTTGGATGCTTACAAACATTGTATGCTTCTTTGAAGTTTTCATCATACTCTTACATCTCCTTGAGTGACTCAATACCAACAATCTCGAGTTTTATTTTCACGCACTAACAAGACTCTTCTACTTAATGCATCTGCTACCTTGCTGCTTTGTCCTTGCTTATGCTTGATGGTAAAGGTAAAATTTTGCATACACTCCACCCATTTCATGTGCCTCTGATTTAGCTTAGACTATTAGTAATGAATTGAAGTGCATGATTGTCTGTGTAGATGATAAACTCTTTAAGCATTAGGTAATACCTCTACTTATTTAAGGCCTACACCATGGCATAGAATTCCAAGTCATAAGATGAATACTTTATCTTGGCATCATTAATATTTTCATTAAAATAGGCTATTGTCCTGCTCTCTTGGCTTAGAACAGCCCCTATTGCCACTCTACTTACATCACATTCTATTTGAAAAAAATTATTAAATTCTAGTAGTGATAGGATAGGCTGCTCTATTATTCTTTGCTTTAAATATTGGAAACTCCTTTCATCTTTCTCAGTCTAAACTAATTTCCTATTATCTCCTCTATTGGTATCTATTATTGGAGCACATATTCCACTAAAGTTTCTAATTAATTTCCTATAAAAACTTGTAAGTCCATAGAAACTCCTTACCACTCGAGTTGTTCTAGGTGTTGGCCACTCTGTGATTGCCTTCACTTTGTCCTTGTCCATATCTATAATGCCTTGAGAGATTACAAATCCTAAGTATATCAATTTTGATTTCATAAATTCACATTTCTTGATGTTGATTAGCAACCTTTCCTCTTGCAGCCTTCTCATGACTAAATACAAATGGTGAAGATGTTCCTCCTTACTAGGGTTGTAGATAAGTATATCATCCAATTAGACCACTATAAACTTACCTATAAAATGTTTGAGTATTTCATTCATAAGCCTCATGAAATTTCTTGGTGCATTTATCAATCCAAATGGCATAACTATCCATTTATACAACCCCTCATTAGTTTTGAAAGTGGTTTTCCATTCGTCCCCTTGTCTGATCCTAATCTAATAGTGCCCAATTTTGAGATAAATTTTTGAAAATTAGCTTGTTCCACTCAAGAAATCCATCAAACATTTTATCTTTGGGAGAGGAAACCTGTATCAAATCATAATCTTGTTGATAGCCCTAGAATCTATTCACATTCTCCACTCACCTTATTTATCAGGCACCAATACTGAAGGGACTACACAAGGACTAACACTCTCTTTGATCTGCCCTTTGTCTAAGATTTTTTGTACTTGTCTCTTGATATATGCATTCCCCTTAGGAGTCATCTTGTAAGCTTCCTTGTTAGTAAAACTTGATCTTGGAACAAAGTCTATGTGATGAGTAATGTTTCTCATAGTTGGCAATGTATTGTGTAGGTCATCAACTCCAATTTTTGCATACTCTTCCAACATGTCTTAGATTTATTGAGGTAATTCATTTACTTTGGTAGTTAACATAAAAATCCTAGGCTTGAATACCAATGCAAAGCCTGACTCCTCTTCATTCATAACATTTATAATCTCCTTTCCACTAACCAGCATCACATTTAATCTAACTTATTGGTCATTGTATTCATCCTTCATAAGTAGCAAGGTGTGACTAACTCCATATTTACCAAGGTGTACACATTTCTTCTACCATCATGAGTGGTTTTCCTATTGTATTTCCAAGGTCTCCCAAAAATCACATGACAAACATCCATGGGGATCACATCATAAAGGACCTTATCCTTATACCTTCCAACTTGAAACAACACCCAACTTTGTTCACTAACTAAAACTTATTGTCCTTTATTCAACCATGATATTTTGTATGATGTGTGTTGACAAAATTTCACTTCAGTATAATTTGTTCAACCATTTTAATGGAGAGCTAAACAATAGTTGCAAGAACAGGTCATTTTAGAGGTCCAAAATTGTAAGTCAAGGAGGCTAAGGTGTTTTGGCTCCATTGTAGTGTATGTTAGGTCCTCCATAGGTCAAGTCTTGGACCCTCATAAATTTGAGTTACATTATCAAGACCATGTCAGGTTCTCTGAATGACTCGATTTGTTAAAATTTCATGAGTATAAGTAATCTAGGTTTATAAACCCAAATTACTCCTTCCAATGCTTTGTGGGTTTCTAACGATGCATGACTTTAGGTTTTTCCAAGGAGAAAGTCTTATGACTTTTACAAGAAAAAGCAATCAAAAAACCCAAAATGGTTTTGATAATGTTCCCCTCCCAAGTGTCCCTTCAGACTTTTTTGAAGGGCACTTTGTTTGCCCAAGTATCCCTTCTAACTTTTTCGAAGGGCACTTTTCTTCCCAAGTGACCCTTTGGAAAAGTTTCGAAGGGCACTTTTTAGCCCAAGTGTCCCTTCAAAAAATTTCAAAGGGCACTTTTCTTCTAATTGACCCTTCAAAAAATTTCTTAAGGGCACTTTCTATCCCAAGTGTCCCTTCAGACTTTTTTGAAGGGCACTTTATTATCCAAATAAACCTTCAAAAAAGCTTCAAAGGGCACTTTTCTTCCCTAGTGACCCTTCAAACATTTTCAAAGGGCACTTTGTGCCTTCCCCAAGTGTCCTTCAAAAAATTTCTGAAGGACACTTTCCCAAGTGTCCTTCAAGAAAAGTTTTCGAAGGAACTAACCATTGCCTTTCGAGCAAAATCCCTAAAAGAATTCCTTCAAACAAATTATCTAAAGGAATTAATTCAAGAAAATTGACCGAAGCATAAACATGATGCATCCCCATGACATGTCATAGGATGTCAAATTTAGGGTGGCCAGCTATTCATTGGGATTTAAAGGCATGATGTGCCGCAAGACATCAAATTTATAGTGGCCAACTAGCCATTGGGATTCAAAGGCATGACGTGTTGTAGGACATCAAATTTAGGGTGGTCAACTAGCCATTGGGATTCAAAGGCATGATGTGCCATAGGACATCAAATTTCATGCCTAAAGTCTTCAAACAGGAAGTAAATCCATTCAAAAAACCCAGCAGAGCCTTAAGCAAGGGTAGTGTAAATTGGGTTTCCCAAAGAGCTTTGATGACTTTCACAAGTAAAAGTAATCAAAAATCCCAAAAAGGAAGAGACAATGCTTTACAAGTTTTCAAAAGAGATTTTCTTATGACTTTTACAAGTAAAAGCAATCAAAAAGCCCAAAAAGGAAGAGACAATGTTTTGTGGGTTTCCCAAATAGATTTGTTTATGGCTTTTACAAGTAAAAGCAATCAAAAAGCTTGAAGAAGCAAGTAGAAGTAAACTTACTTAGAAAAATTAAATGGGTCTACAGTACAAAATGTGGAAGATCTCATGAAGAATCTAAGGTTCACAATAATGATCCAAGCCATTTCTTACAGAGGGTCATCTCATCACTAATTTTTCAGTGATCCTAGTCATTTCAAGAGGGCAAATCAAAGAGAAGGACAAACTCCACCTAAATGAGAAAATAACTAGAATCAGTTTCACTAGGATGATGACTACAAACCATTTTGGAGTCTTCTATTTTGGTGCCTAAGAGATCTCTCTTCTCTGCCTCTTTTTCTATAAATAATACCCTTGGACTCTTGTTTTATCATCCACAGATAGTACGGTGAAGCCCTGTTGGAATGTTTTGCCATTTTTTCACATTTGAGCAAAGAAGCATAAGTCTATTTTCTTTCTAAGTTATATACATTTGCCTGGGCATGCAAGAGAGATAGAGTGATAGAAAGTGATTTTTTATCCTTTTGTTCTCTGCCCTTCACGTTTTTGAGCAAAGAGTTGATCCAATAGGTCATGGAGAGTGCATTCTAGCTATATGAGGTTTTGCACATGTGTAACCTTTTTTCTAGACTATACAGGTTATATTTTCCAGTTATTTACCTTGTGTGATCTCATTCATTTTATCTCTACATTAAAATACTTATGTTGGAATCTTCTAGAGCTTGAGATATAGACTATATTCTATTGTATTGTGCATAAGTATAAGGCATACATGTGGATACTAATTCTTGGTGTATCACCATCTTAGACTAGGCTTTTCATTTATGCAAACTTTTGACTCTTTTCACTCATAAAACCTGGCTCAGCAGTCTTATTACATAAAATCTAATATAGGGAGCTAGCCCTTTTAACCAAGAGGTTCATTTCCACTTATACGCATACCCACAGGCCTGGAAATGTCCTAACATTGCCCAAATCTAGAGGAAACCCGAACAGCCCTCTTCTAAGGTGCAAGATTTGGAGATAATAGTTCTAGCATGCCTGGTGGGACCCACATTATTGCTAAGTCAAGGTGAATGTTGGTCTTGATAGGCATAAGTAGTAGAAATACTCCTAACCCAATGTTTGGTGACTCTAAAAGGGTGTGAATCCCTAGTTCTAGACCAAGTTTTATACATTATCCTACATGGTCCTCATAAGATCCTTAATATTTTCTAACCAAGCCCCTTCAATTGAAGCTTTACTAAATAAAAATGCCCTGAACCACTCCTAGCCCTATTAAATCCTTGGAAAGGAGGTTTTGGGGAAGAAGCAAAAGAGGTTGAAGAAGTTAAAGGAGAGGAGGAAGTTGTAGAAGAAGAAGAAGAAATAGAGGATCATAGAGGAAGAAGAAAAATGGGAGAAAGGGGAGAGATAGATAAACATCAACCTTTCCCTACTTTAAATACCCAAAACCCAATACAGCTTCCTACATATGACCCCATCCCTCCAAATACTATAAGAATCTTCCTAGTTTCAATGGGGAGGGTCTTATTACCCTATCTAAACATATTAAAAACATCTCTAATTTTTGTAATTTCTATAATGTTACGAGGGCCAACATAGCCATTAGGCTACTTGCCATGTCTTTAAAAGGCAAAGCACTTGATTGGTACAAAATGTTGGAAGGGGGATACATTACAAGTTGGGATGGTTTTGGAGACCTATTGGTGACAAGATTCAAAAATAAGAGTGATCATGCTTCCCTAATACATCAATTAAATGTAATAAGAAGAGGTCCAAATGAATCCATAGGAGATTTCAATGAGAGATTTCAAAGAACATGGTATAGGTTGCCACCAATTAGGAGACCTTGTCCTAGCTTTGTGTTCCCAACATACCTCAAAGGGATTGGTATTGATGTTGATGTTATGTTGTAGTCAATGGGAAGATTCACTCTTTTAGGTGCATATCAGCAAGCAATTGAGGCTGAGAATAGCTTGATTTAGGTTGGAAGGTTCCCTCCAAGAGTTTCCATGCCTTTGTTATCCCATAATTTGGTTAAAGCTCCAAGCATGTCTCAAGTTCCCAATGCCAATGTGAAGCCAAGATCCTTTCCCAAGAAGGTGGATAACATTGTGGACAAGGATGAAGAAATCAGATCATTGAGAGCTCAGCTCAAGCAAGCTCAATATCAGGCAAGTGATCCTCCTAATGCATAATACTATCCTCAACAAGGATATAGATCTCCATCCCAATATAATTATCAAGGGAGAGGACAAAATCAAAAAGGTTACAATAGGCAGCCCAATGCATATAATCTAAATTATATTCCTCCCATAAAGGTTATTGTTCTAGTTCATGCAAATCTAGTGAAAGGGGAAGATCATGTGGACCAATAGGGGAAACCTCAAGGTCAGTTTGCACATGATGATGGAGGAACCAACTACACTTTTATTACACAAAAATAAGTTACTCCTTACATGACAGTAGAAGAAGCATGTCACAGCCAAAGGAATAATCATGGAGAAGGCAACAGCCCAAGTGTGGGAATGATGAAATTTCAAGAAAATGATGATTTTGTGTTGACTCAAGGCATGTCAATTGAATCTAATACAAGGTCCAAGAAGAGAACCTTGGGAGAGGGCCAAGAGCCATGAATATTTCCAAGTGATGCCTTTCTAAGGCCACAAAATGTCAATCAAAGTATTGCACTTCTAAAATCCATGTTCCTCAAAAAAATTAAAATGTAAATGTAGTTGCCAAGATTACAACACAATAGGCAATAGCACCTTTATTACCATAAAAAAAGTAGGAGAAAGTGAATAATCCATCTCTTAATATTATGGACTCTTTAAAAGTCACTAAGACAAGCATATCCCTTTGGGAGGTTCTACATATACCTGGTCAAAAAGAGTTTTTGTAAGAGTTGTTAGTAAGCATGCATGTGGCTCCTCAATCTTAAAGACATCATAGTGTGGCTCTCATAAATTCTCCAAATCATATTTTGGAGCCCTCCACTAAAACTAAAAATACACCACCCTTCTACCTCACACTCATTGTAGGAGATAAGTTGGTCCACAATTCTATTATGGATAGTAGAGTAAACACTATTGTTATGCCTAAAGTAGTGGTTGATAAGTTGGGTTTGAACTATGACCCACATAGTAAAGGTGTGTTTCAGTTGGATAGAACTCCAACCAAGATGGTAGGATTGGTCAAAGGTCTAAAAGTGTTTTTACATGGCTACCTAAGCTTCCCTATCATGCAAGATATTATGGTCATAGACCTTCTAGCACACTTTGATGTATGCTTGTCTAAGGACTTTATGACCAAGATAAGAAGATAATTTTCTACTGATTGGTCCTTTCTAACTTTCAAGACAAGGTATGGAACCAAGGTAACCATAAATACTCAGCCCTTAGCAAGGTTCTACATTGAGCCATACTTGGAGACAATGACAAATCAAAACTATATAATCAACAAAGAGGAGGAAACAATCCTAAATAGTGAAATATCTTCTCTTCTTGAAGGTATTTCTAACCTCTATCTTGATAAGTATAGCATCAAAACACATGGCCTTGATCCTTATACTTTCATTGAGGAAACTGATTTGGGAGTTTACTGCATGCATCAGAAAAATGTCCTAATTCCTTCACTCTTAAATGAAGATCATGAGCTTGATGACGTGTGGGAAATGTTCTTTGATAGTTCAAGATGAAAATTAGGTGCAGGATCTAGTACCATATTGGTTTCCTCATCAAATAATCATTACTACTCTTCTTATAGGTTTAACTTCAGCTGCACTTGCAACATGACAGAATATGAAGGCTTACTTCATGGTCTCCAATGGGAAAAGAAGAGAGGAATCAAGCTTTTGAAAGTCTATGGAAATAGTGAGTTGGTCATTCATCAAGAGATAAGTAAATCTACAACCAAGAACCCCTTATTGAAGTCCTACAAGCATAGGGTATGGGGTCTACTTGAGATTTTGATGCCTTCAACATCCAGTCCATACCAAGAGACTTGAATAAGCATGCTGATAGATTGGCTATAATTTGAGCACATTTTGACTCAGCTATTGATGTTGAACAAGAGAAGGATAAATCTAATATCAATATCATTATGAGACCTTCCATTCTAGATAATGAAGTGTCATGGCAAGTGTTTGAAAGTGATGAACACATTGCACACTTCTTGAAAAATGAGGTAAGCTTCTCTTCAAGAAACCAAAAGAAGTTGTATGATCATTATGAAGAGCAGATTATATAGCTAAAGACAAACAAAATACCCAAGGGGTTGATTACCTTGGAGAGTGTCTTCAATGAGGATGATCAAAATAAAAACCAAAAAATGAGCATGTCAACAAAAGAAGAGAACTATGAGAGAGTTCTGATTTTCAAGGATAAACTTTTGAAGATTGGAAAGGCTTATTCTCAGCTAGAAAGGCAAGCTTTTATTACATTATGCAAAGAGTTTCATGACATCTTTGCCTAGGAATACAAGGACCTAAAAGGGTTTCACCCAAGTCTAGCTTATCACACCATTGAGTTAGATCATGGAGCTAAACTGATAAGGCAAAAGCATAGGCCTAACAACCGCAAGGTATAAAAAATCATGAAGAAAGAGCTGACCAAATTGATTGAGTCTAGGATTATCTGTCCTATCAAACACTCAACTTGGGTATCCAACCTTGTGTTGATTCAAAAGAAGAATGGAGAAATCAGACTTTGCATGGATTTTCATGATTTAAACAAAGTGTCTCTCAAGGATCATTACCCACTTCCTTCCATGGAACAAATTATGCAAGTTGTTTTAGGTTCTCAACATTTCTCACTATTTGATGGTTATTCAGGTTATAGTCAAATATTGGTAAATGAAGGGGATCAATTCAAGATAGCCTTCACCACCAAGTGGGGGACCTTTTCCTACAAGAAGATGCCATTTGATTTATCCAATATTGAAGCTACATTTCAAAGGGAAATGGACATGGCTTTCAAAGGTTTGATCAATAAGTTTTTGCTTATTTACCTTGATGATATAACCATTTTATCAAAAGATGTTGTTGATCATATGGGACATCTAAGGTGAGTGTTTGAGAAGTGTAAAGAATAAGGCATATCACTCAATCCAAAGAATTGCATCTTCGTTGTCTATGAAGGTAATATTTTGAGTCATGTTGTTTCAAAAGAAGGCTTATCTATTAACCTCGAAAGGATTGAAGTTATTCTAAGCTTGTCCTTGCCTCAACACAAGAAAAGGCTGAAAATTTTCTTGGGAAAAATAATTTTTTTAAGGAGGTTTATCCCAAACTTTGTAACTGTGGTAAATCCTATCACAACCATGCTAAAAACTAACCAAGTTTTTACTTGGACAAAGGAAGGTAAAGGTAGATTTGAGGCAATCAAGCAAGCAATTACAACCTATCCCACTCTCTTAAATCTAAATTTTGCTAAGGATTTCATTCTTTATACTTTTGCTAACCTGGACACAATCTCAACCATGCTTATGCAAAATAATGAAGAGGATGTTGAGCAGCCAATTGATGTCTTCAGCCAAGGCTTAGAAGACTACGAAGTGAGATATTTTTTTTATTGAGAATCAAGCTTTACCATCATTAGAGGCTTGATAAAGTTTAGGCATATGGTTTCCAACAACAGGATCCATGTCATGGTCTCCCATCCTATCACCAAGGAGTTTCTCCTAACCAGGGATCTCAATGAGAAGAGAGCTAGATGGATCATGAAGGTGATGGAATATGGCATTGACATCAAGGTAGCTAGCCTAGTAAGAGGAAGAGGTTTATGTGAGCACTTAGCATCTAACTTTCAAGAGACAAAAAATCAAGCCTTGGTGAATCAAGTTCAAGACCAGCCAATTGATCAAATGTACAATCAAGGTTGGACACAAGACATCATTAATTTTCTTCACAATGATGAGTATCCCAATGGCTTGAACAAATCTCAAAGAAGGTATTTTAGGTTGTAAGCTATTCCTTATTATCTTGTGGATGGGCATTATCTTTAAGAAGGATGTGAGCAATGTGTTTCTAAGATGCATTAACAATGACCAATTTGATATGTTTCTAGAAAAGTTTCATAATGGTGCAAATGGTGGTCACTTCTCTTTTAGAACAATAGCTACAAAAATAATGAGAGCTGGTTACTATTGGCCTAATCTTTTTAAACACTATTATCATTCAGTTAAGGTTTGTCCTCAACGTGCTTTCTTTGTTGGCAAAAAAAATCTTGTTACCCTTCCATTGAATCCTATCTAGGTGGACCAGCCTTTCATGTAATGGGGCCTTGACTTCATTGGCATGATCAACCCTCCAATTACTAGACATAAATGGATATTGACTACTATAGACTACTTCACAAGATTGGTAGAGGTTATTGCTTTGAAGGAAGAAAATTAAAATGCCATCTTGGAGTTTTATGATAGCATTATAACAAGGTTTGGATCTCCTCATGTCATCATCTCAGATAATCCACTTGTTTTCATAAGTGCTAAAACTT
Organism: Torreya grandis; assembly: GCA_037957365.1. Lineage (NCBI taxonomy): Eukaryota > Viridiplantae > Streptophyta > Pinopsida > Cupressales > Taxaceae > Torreya > Torreya grandis. Next base: position 5,645,829 of record JARHVA010000053.1, on the reverse strand, counting down.
TTGATTAGGCAGCAAAGAGTGGAGTTCATTTGACTACCTCATCCAACTACTACCCTCAAGGTAATGGATTGGCTAAGTCTACCAATAAAAATCTCGTCATGATCATCAAGAGGACATTGCAAACCAATCAAAGACCATGGCATAGCAAACTAAAGATAGCCTTATGGGCAAACAAAATCACTCCCAAGAAGTCAATTGGTAATTCTCCCTTTGTACTTATCTATGGGAGAGAAGCTAGGATGTTTGTATCACAAGAGATCCTTGCCTTGGAACATGCACAACAACTATAATTACTTGAAAACACTCCCATGGGGGTCAGATTTATAGAATTAATGTAGCTGTAAGAGGCAAGAGATGATGCAAACAAAGCTTTGGAACACCATCAAGTTCTTATGAAGAAATCCTTTGACAAAAGGACAAGGGCAAGATTTTTCAAAGAAGGTGATCTGGTCTTGAAATGGGATGAAGATAGAGAAAACCCAAGAAAAATACAAAGCTAGATACCTTGTGCAGTGGTCCTTCCATCATCAGCAAGTGCAAGCAAAGAAACTCCTTTTAGCTATCAAAAATGGATGGAGAAGAGCTACCTATTCTAGTGAATGGAATCCACTTGAAGCCTTGCTTTTGAACCTTATTGGCCATGTCTTGTATATAATTTGTTTTGGTGTGTTTCCTTTGTTGTGTTTGTTTTCCTTAAGTGCTTTGTAGCACATGTGTGTTTTCCTTCCATTTGTTTAGTGTGCATCACTGCCTTGTGTGTGTAATCAACCCAGCTAGTGTGTTATTAAACCAAAGTTTATTTAGTTCCCTTTGAAGTGTCGATATGCGTGACTCTATGCCCAATGAAAGGATTTAGGTGACTGATCTCTGATATAGCAGGCATGCCTCCCCTCAAAATCACCAAGAATATTGACCAAATTTCTCCTCAATATAATTTGTTCAACCATTTTCATGGAATGTCGAATAACAGTTGCAAGAATAGGTCATTTCAAAGGTCCAAAATTTCAATTCAAGGAGGCTAGGGTGTTTTGGCTCTATTGTAGTGTATGTCGAGTTCTCCATAGGTCAAGTCTTGGCCCCTTATAAACCCAAGCTACATTATCAAGACTAAGTCGAGTTCTTTGAATGACTCGACTTGTTAAAATTTCATGAGTAGAAGTAATTTGGGTTTACGAACCTAAATTACTCCTTCTAATGCTTTGTGGGTTTCTAATGATGCATGACTTTGGGTTTTCCAAGGAGCAAGTCTTATGAATTTTACAAGCAAAAGCAATCAGAAAACCCGAAACAGTCTTGATAATGTTCCCCTCAAGTGTCCCTTCGAGATTTTCTAAAGGGTACTTTGTTTGCCCAAGTGTCCCTTTAAACTTTTCTAAAGGGCACTTTTCTTCCCAAGTGACCCTTCATAAAAGTTTTGAAGGGCACTTTTTAGCCCAAGTGTCCCTTTGGACTTTTCTGAAGGGCACTTTTCTTCCAAGTGACCCTTCAAAAAAGTTTCAAAAGGTACTTTTTATTCCAAGTGTCCCTTCAAAAAATTTTGAAGGGCACTTCTTTATCCAAATGACCCTTTAGAAAAGTTTTCAAGGGCACTTTTCTTCCTGAGTGACCCTTTGGACTTTTTCTAAGGGCACTTTGTGCCTTCCCCAAGTGTCCTTCAAAAAAATTCCAAAGGACACTTTCCCAAGTGTCCTTTGAGAAAAATTTTGAAGGACACTTGGGAAAGTGCCCTTTAGAAAAGTTCTAAAGGACACTTAGGGAAGGCACAAAGTTCCCTTCAGACTTTACCATTGCCTTTCAGGCAAAATCCTTGAAAGAATTCCTTCAAACAAATTGTTTAAAGGAATTACTTCAAGAAAATTGCTCAAAGCATAAACCTGATGGATCCCCATTATGTGTCATAGGACATCAAATTTAGGGTGGCCAACTAGCTGTTGGGATTCAAAGGCATGACGTGCTGCAGGATGTCAAATTTAGGGTGGCCAACTAGCTATTGGGATTCAAAGGCATGATGTGTCACAAGACGTCAAATTTAAGGTGGCCAACTAGCCATTAGGATTCAAAGGCATGGAATGTCGTAGGATGTCAAATTTCATGCCTAAAGTCTTCAAGTAAGAAGTAAAGCCATTCAGAGAACCCAATAGGGTCTTAAGCAAGGTTAGTGCAAATTGGGTTTTCTAAAGAGATTTGGTTATGACTTTCACAAGTAAAAGTAATCAAAAATCCTAAAAAAGAAGAGACAATGCTTCATGGGTTTTCAAAAGAGCTTTGCTTATGAATTTTACAAGTAAATTCAATTAAAAATCCTGTAAAGGAAGAGACAATGCTTTTCAAGTTTCCCAAAGAGCTTTACTTATGACTTTTACAAGTAAAAGCAATCCAAAAACTTGAAGAAGCAAGTAGAAGTAAAGTCACTTAGAAAAATAAAATGGGTCTACATTGCAAAATGAAGCTCTCATGAAAAATCTAAGGTTCACAACAATGATCCAAGTCATTTATTATGGAGGATCATCTCACCACTGATTTTTCAGTGATCCTAGTCATTTCAAGAGGGCAAATCAAAGAGAAGGACAAACTCCACCTAAATGAGAAAATAGCTAGAATCAGTTTCACCAAGATGATGACTACAAACCATTTTGGAGTCTTCTATTTTGGTGCCTAAAAGATCTCTCTTCTCTCCCTCTTTTGATATAAATAGGACCCTTGGGCTCTTTTTTTATCATCCATAGATAGTACGGTGAAGCCCTGCTGGAATGTTTTGTCATATTCTTGCCTTTGAGAAAAAAAGCATAAGTCTATTTTCTTTCTAAGTTATAGACATTTGCCTGGGCATACAAGAGACATAGAGTGATATCAAGTGATGTTTTATCTTTTTGTTCTTTATCATTCATGTTTTTAAGCAAAGATTTGATCCAACAAGTCAAAGAGAGTGCATTCTAGCAGTATGAGATTTTAAACATGTGTAACCTTTTTTTTGGACTATACAGGTTGTCTTTTCTAGTTATTTACCTTGTGTGATCTCATTCATTTTGTCTCTACATTGAAATACTTATGTTGGAATCTTATAGATCTTGAGTTATATACTATATTCTATTGTATTGTGCATAAGTATAAAGCATACACGTGGATACTAATTCTTGGTGTATCACCATCTTAGACTAGGATTTTCATTTATGCAAAATTCTGACTCTTTTCACTCATACAAACTAGTTCAGTAGTCTTATTGCACAAAATCTAATACAGAGAGCTAGCCCTTTCAACCTAGGGGTTCATTTTCACTTATAGGCACACCCATAGGCCTAGAAATGTCCCAACATTGCCCAAATATGGAGGAGGACTGAACAACCCTCTTTTAGGATGCAATATTTGGAGATAACAATGTGGTTTGAGGTAACTTCTTCAATCCAAATTGTTGACCATTTAAATAGAGACTAAATTATATGTACTTCCTAAATCTATAACCATTTTACATCACTTACCTTGGCACTTACATGAAGTTTTGAAATAACTTTTTCTTTGTGGCGGCTCCTTATCTTTGGGTGTTTTGATTAACACTCTCCTCACTAGCAAAGATTCTCCTACCTCAAGTTCCTCCACAAGTGATGGAGAACAAACACTCTCTTCCTTAGCTACTTATGCAATCTAATTTCTACCTTCTATTCTTAGACTTCATATTAGTTGATCCTCTAGACATTCCCAAGACCTATGTCTAGAAAACTTATTGCATTTGAAACACCTACCTATAAAACCACCTGATCTTCTACCTCTTGATGCATAACCACCCCTAAAATATGGCCTTCTACCTCTAAATCCTCCTCTTGAATTAAATGGTTGTTCATGTGAAGTACTAGACTCCCCTTGATTTATTCATGAGTAAACTCTACCTCCTTGTTGACCTCTAACCCTAAAACTTCTACCTCTACCTCTATTTTTTTGGTTTCATTTCTTATTGAGATTGTCCTCTACTTTAAAAACCAACTGGTAACACTCTTCTAATGTCTTTGGACTAGCAAGTATCTGTTCATCCTACAAGTTATATCTCAAACTATTTAGATACCTAGCCACCTTATCATTATCATCTTCCATGTGGCCTGATCTAATTCTCAGCTTGTAGAACTCTTCAATATATTCTTTTACCCCCATCTCTTTTTTTCAAGTTTTGAAGCTTTCTATACAAGTTTGTGATGTAGTCACTAGGCAAGAACTTGATTTCCAACTTGGAAACCATTCTATCCCAAGACTTGATTTTAGCTTTTCCTTTCCTCCTTCTCTCATCCTGTATGTAATCCTACCATAGGGATGCATGACCCTTTATCTTGGTCCTGGCAAACTTCACTTATTGTTCTTTTGGTACATCTTCAAAATCAAAGTATTTGTCCAACTCTCCTCTCCAATCAAGAAGTTATTCTCCACTAAGGCTACCTACATACACTAGAAGATGAAGTTTGGGATTGGATCCTTTCCCTTTCACTAACTTTATCAATATCTCAAACTTTTATTCTTTAGTTTCTCTCTCCTTCATCTTCCTACTCTGGTGTTTGTGGCTTTTCTTCCTCTTGGTCACTCAAATCACCTATGACTACTTCTCTCCTTTGATTGACCTCAATTTTTGTGAGTATTTCATCAAAGTTGAATTTGAGATTCCTCAACTCCTAAAATATTGCATCTCCTATTTTTATGGCTTATGCTCTCTCACCTATTGCATTTCTCATAGGTGGCATCTTGTCTCTTCTTAGGTAATTTACCAAACAATTTCAACTTTTATTTCTCTCAAAGAATCTCACCTTATCTAAACACTTTCAAGTGTCTTTAACCTAGCTTTTATACCAAAATGATGCAGAGAAATAACTACCAAAATTTTAACCCTGCAACTTGTTGTCACTTGTCATAACCTAACCCTCTTCCTAATAGCCTTTTTTCCACCTTTTCTAATGGTATAGATAATTAAGGATTTAAAAATAGAATGTATGGTACTTTTTGAGTACCCTCTATTTATTTCCTTCCTTACCACAAGTTTCTTGACTTAAATCCACTCAAAAACCAACTTTCTAGCCTCTGTCAAGATCCAATTAGGTCTCCCAAGGCCTAACTCAATCTCTATCCTATATTTCCATACATAGAAGGTCTGTACAGCTCTAAAAACTCCAATATATTTTATAACTCATTAATCCACAACAAATCACAAAGTTTTATGATTTTTGGATGGTTATAACTCCTGCAAATCAAGTTTTAGCTTGAAAACACTAACACTAGGTTATAATTGCTTATGCAAACCTGAGAATGAAACATTTAAGGTTTTAAGATTCAAAATGAGTTTAAAATAACTATTAAAGTTGAATAATATTTTCACTAACCTTACACACCTTCTTGAATCATCAGTTACCTTCTTAAAACCTTTGTTTACTACTTTTGCAATAGTCTGAGTTTGATTGTGTGTGTGTTCACTGTGACCTAGAGGTTTGGGTTGATTTTTTACAGAAATATTTATAAAAAAACTAAAATAAACATATGAAAACCCTTAATAATAGAGAAAAAAAACTTACCAAAACACCTTTAATCATCATAAATGTATTCCTTATAAGATCTTGCTTCAAGATTCAACACATATAGTCACCTTCACTTCAACATACATGAAAACAGGATCTATAATGGTTTTTCATCAAAATGAGGAATTATTTTTTTGATTTATTAAATATTTATCTATTAAAACATAGAATTAATGATCCTTATATGATTACAAAACATTTTATGAGTCCTAAAACTACTCTAACTATTTTTAGACCCTCTAACGGTCACTAAAGGACTAGTTAAAACATTGAAAAATACACTAAAGTTTACATTGCTCACATTCATGGATTAAGACTCGTGTTATAAACACATGGTCCCTTAAATAATTCATACCAATAATTACAAACCTTGAAATTTCCTGAAAAACACTCCTTCAACTCCCCTATATTGGCCTAAACAATTCAAAAATAAAAAAAAACTAGTTTTGGCAGGAAAAGCCAAATTTAAATTTTTGAGGAGATAGAACTAAAACTAACAGATTGAAATGAAATGTAAGAATGATTTAAGCACCCTAATACCTATTATACCACAAAAAAACCAAACTTTGACAAGAAAACCAAAATTTGCAAGAAAAATTAGGCCTAGGAGTGATGTTCCTACATCAGTTTCACCATTCTCTTTAGGGTTTTTAGATTTTAGTCTTAAGGTTTGACTTTCAGATCTGGTTCAAAAAATTTCCATCTCCACCAGTGAAAATTTAATGACTTATCCTTTTTTCCTTAGGGTTTCATGCGTATTCAACTATTAGAGATTACTCTATTATGGTTATTCATTAATTGGTTGATACGTGGATCAAAATGACTTTATTTTTTAAATGATCCATTTTTTTGCTAGTCGTATTGAGGGGATAAAAACCCTGATTTTGTTTTCCAAAATAATGTATAGTTTTGCTGAATTTTATAATGTACTATTTTTAGTAAATTCTAATTAAAGGGTGAATGGTGTACCTAGTTCAATTTTTGGGTTCCATTTATCTACTAATTCTTGTTATGATACCTTTTTTGATTTTAAATGTTCCTCACATATTTATTTGGATATTCAGTTCTTTATTATAGACATTGTATGTTAGCTATAATGGATATTTATGATATATATTTTCTAATACAAACAATAATTTTTAAAATTACATGTTAAGGGCCTAAAATATGTAATATATTTAAATCATATTCATGTAATGAAATGGGTAACAACCAAGTACAATGAAATTAAGTCTAAAATTAATGATGATTAATTCTTAAATATCCTTAATAATACAACTTCTATGAATGCAACATCCAGAGTAATTTCATATGTGCTTTATTCGGTCCTACCTCAAGATGGTGATAGTTACCATCCTTGTATTATAGAGGTCCATAATGTCAGTATTCCAAGAGTTAGGGTGACCCATCCTATAGTAAAATTATAGGTCATCATAATGTTCCACCTCACCCCCCTCCACCTCCCACACATTCTCTCGAGGGTTCTTGTATGCATATTCAATTAGGATTACCTAAGGCTTGTGATTTTGAATCCCTTAAAGATAAAATAGTCACTATAAAAACATCCATACAAGAGTTAAAAAAGTAAAATCAATAATTTAGTTTAAAGATAACATTACTAGAAAATAAGATCACATATACAAAAAATCCAGAACATGCAAGTGCCAATCATATATCTGCGTAGCTCTCTATCTAAATATTTTATGCCTCAATATTATTCATATCAAGAATGGAAGCAAAGATAGGATACATCTACAACTAGTGATTCAAAAAGTGTACATAAGGCTAATAAAAATTTAAGTGAGATTCTAAGGGAAATTCTTTGGAATAGATTGATCACATTACCTCCTATGTATCCTCTAAAAAAATATTATTATGTCTATCATTGAATACATCGACATCATACAACCAATTGTTGACGTTTAAAGAGAAAAATACAAAATATCATTGATAGCGATGATCATATACTAGGTAAAACCATCAAACAATTGTTTGATTCAAGAAAGAATTCTAAAATCAAGCAACCTACTCAAACTATGATTGCAACTCGTAAGGAACAAGTGCAAAAAACAAAAAGGAAGAATTAAAAAATGAAAAATAAAAAATAGAAATATTACAAAAGGAAAAAAATAAAGGTTACACTATGAATAATTAGATGAGCAAATGTTACAGAGGGAACAAATTGAAAAGGAAGGTTTACAAAAGGAAAAAATTAGAAACATAAAAGTTACAAAAAGAGAAATTAGACAAGAAAATGTTACAAAGGGAATAAATTGAAAAGAAAAGGTTACAATAGAAAAGGTTTCACAAGATACATCAAGAGAAATTACTTAAATAATAATAACTAAAAGAAAAGATACAAAAAAAAAACTCAAGATAAGCAAGAAAACATCCCTAAGAAAGGGTTTCTCATGAAGGAAATTTAAGAGGATGGTGTATTTAAAAAGGTTAATGTCACAAGTTTGGTTCCAAAGGAGGCAACTATAAAACCTTCATTATCACCACTCACATAGATGGCAAACAACTTACAATGTTATGGTTATAGACTATTAGAAAAACATTTTTTGTACTACATTGTATATCTTGGATATAAACTTCAACACATAGATCAAACTACTACATCTACAACATGTATGGGATCAATCGAGTTGATAGTAATGTTTGCTTCAAAATTAAGTCATCTTATAATCAGCATTCTTCTTAATATAGGGGCATATAATGTGGTGCTTAGAGGATCATGGTTGAATTCAATAGGGGTAATGATTGATAAAAACAAATGTTCCATTACATTTGATCATGAAGGTAAGGTTAATTCCATTTTAAGAGAGGGAAAATAGTTAGACAAAGAAAATGAGATTGAAGCTATTTCTTTGATTACTACTCATGATAAAAAGGATGATATAGTTAATAAAAAAATTCTAATACTTGGTATAATTGCTTATACATTTTCTATGAAAGATATGAAATATAGTTAAAATCATGCTAGCACAAGTGTTCGTAATAGTACATATCATAGTTGCAACTTCAAAATTTAATTACTCATGAGGATATTTATTATGCACATTTCTTACTTCCAAGTAGTTGGAATAATTGCATGGATTAGTTCACCACACATAATATATTATACATATCTTCTCATATTTCTCATCCATTATATTCTTATATTTTGACATACATATGCTCTTATGCTCTTGCCTTGACCTTTATTCTAGCCCCTGTCTTTGTTTTCACTTGGCCCTTGCCTCTTGATTTTTACCCTAATCAAGACATCCTTGACACTTATCCTACAATTATTTTATTGCACATCCTTTATGTAATTATACTTGATCACTCTTACATATTGATTACTTATACATATTATGTGTTCCATTGAGCTTACACAATCGCATAAACTTATATCTACATATTACATAAGGACACATTAATTCTTTCCCACTGGGGGCATGTAGATTCTTATCTCAACATATGGTTTTGAGATACATTGTTGTGATTCACATATATGGTGGGGGCATATTTATTGATTTAACCTTCTCTAAATAACCATGTTATCATATCTAGTGCACATTATGTCTTGACACATGTTGTAGATTATTTAGATGCCTCCCATTCTTCTATTCTTAAAACTATTGCTACTTGACCTCACTTCTCAATATTAAAATATGAAAAAATATGACTTGAGCATCACATGATTATTAGATTACACTATTTACATATGTTATTTATCATATGTTTGGTAGATGGCATATTCTTTTTATACACACATGCATTTCACAATATATGAGTGTGATGCAAGACATATATATTACACATGAATATATAGGTGTTGGATTTTCCTATACCTAATGGCCATGTCGATATTGCAGGCATCTTATTCCATAAGTTTCACTATTACAATTTATATATTTCTATGACCTCTCCACCATGTTGAGCTACATATATTGCCTACACATGTCTTCCTAGTTGCTTATATCTTACAAAGTGCTACATGGATCTGATATTATACTATGATGTGACATTGATATATATAGATGGTGTAGATTAATTTTTACTTATTGTATGATCCAATGATGTTGTTACTCTCTTATATGACAGGCTAGTTTGTGCTTGTCTATTATGTGTAGCCCTTGGCCTTATTTTTTTTAACATATTCATGTCCCTTGTTTTTTGTGACATATTCATGTCCCTTGTATGTAGTCCTTGGCCTTATGTGTGACACTTAATCTTGATCTTATTGTGTTTATTGAACTTGCTTACATTGAGTGATGTCATGATCCAAATCATGCATCTTTACTATGTAGTCCTATTTAATTATACTTCTATTGTGTGCTTTATTGATACATATATCTAGACATGGAACTTATATGTCATGTATTACATATGTTACATGCATTCATTTATTGCATATACATTACTATGAAGACATATTCAAATGATTATAAACGATGTTATATTTATGCATCACATGATACAATTAAGTGTTATTTTGAGATGAGTGACTTACATGACATATCCCTCATCTTAAAAGGGGGTCATTTTAGTGGGATTTTTATAGATACACAAGTCTCCATGAATAAACACTTAGATCAAATTACAAATTTCATATATTTAGAATGGTTTAGATATCATATGGTTTAGTTACATGATAGATATTATCACATTAGTACATATTAAAGGGACATATGACATGCATATGCATTCACTTGTATATACTTGAACACATATTCATACCCACTTGGGTTCATATACATGGGCATATGTACACAATCTAAAATAACATGGATTAAAACTCCCACATACACATACATTTGCGATACAAGTTCTCATATTTAGCATATAGATGCATAAAATTATATATCAATTGGTAAAGATTCAAGGAGAATAATACTAGTTCATGCACATATACTCACTTTTAAATTCATAAGGCATGATATTGGTTCATGCACATACACAACCATATAGTTTACAAGTTGAATTACAAATGGTTATTTTTCCACTTCACACTTATGAAATATGAAATCAAGGTGGGGGCATGAACATTATTCAGTCTCTTTCAATTATGCATATATTCTACATTGATCAAAATTGGGTGAAATTATATAGTCTAATTTGTGGTTAAAATAGGGGAATGAACACTTTTCATTCTATTTTGATCATGTATTTTTTTTTTACATGGAGTGTGCTTGAGAGAACTAGATTGAAACCATATAACTAAATATATAATCCATCTACATTGGTTGATTCAATTTCACTTTTGGAAAACCCATCATATGGTTCCTCTTTCTTCTTGCATAGTTATTTGGGTTATACATCACATAATATCCACACATTCATGAGATTTGTAACATATTGTCTTCCCAACCCAAGGGCTTTCATAGTTACACAAACTTGGGGCATAGTCACCCCAACTCTTCATGTGCTTCAACAAGACAACACAAATTTCTCCATGGTTAAAAAATAGGAACTAATCTCCAATTGCTTCAGCAAAAACAACTTTTTCTAATGATTCAATAGGGAATCATCATATCCAATGAGTTATAAGAGCAACATGGTTTCACCAACACATATGTGTATTCCTTCCTTGCTATTTTTTTTTAAATTTCAAATTCAGATTTCAAACTTTCAATTCATGGGCATTGACTACACATATTTGTTGTAGGTTTTACTATTGATTAAACTGTACAATTAGAGCTTCCTATTAAATACAAAGTGAGTTGTGCACACTTAGCTATATCTTTTTCTTTTACTTTGGTAATTCCATTACTACAATAGAATGGGGATTTTGTAAATACTAAAATCTAGTGTTATGTACTTGATAATGACAAATTTGACACACTTATCCCACACATGACTTGAGCACACAAATATGGTCATAACTCACCATTATCTCATACTCACATGTTACTTTATGAGTTTTATCCTTTATTTTGATTAACACATATACAAGAATCTCACTATCAATTTCAAACCAACATATTATCTCACATATATACCTAGATTTTTAGTTCAATCCACCTGTACACAAGTCAGAAATGTCAAGTTCATTCAGTATCACCAATAAATATTGACATGATTTGGTTAATACTGATCCCATCTCAATAATGACTATTTTTTAAAATCAAACCTTTCCTTAGGTTCAACCCATTTTACTAGTGTGTCAGTGGCATGAGAAATTAGCCAATTAGACTCATATACATACAAATCAAGGCCTCACTTGATAGGAGACTTACCACTTATATGGCATATATCTATACACTATTGCACACTAAGAAAATATGCCCTATTCTTCCCAAATTATGAATCTATCACTAGACATATTCATAATCCATGTCTTAATCATATCAAATCTAAGTCAAAATAAGCATTTCCAAGTATCAAATCTAAACCATTAACAACATACATATAGTGAAGGATCAAAATTTCACAATCACACTACATGGGAGAACTATGTGTGGATTAATTTCCCTATTTAGAGTATTAGATACATAGAGAGTGGTCAATAATCAAATGAGGATGATTGGGGTTAGTTCAACCTATTACACTTTCCTAATTTTTGTAACTTTCTAGCCCTCATAAGCACACCTAGGGTTTAAATGTGAAAGAAGATTTTTTTATATAATTACACGCATCATCACGATTCAACATTATACACACAAAGCTTTTAGAGATAGGCAAAGGTGACCATATAGTTACTGACCCATTTTTGTTACGGGTCACTACTGACTAGAATGAGTCCCTATTAATAGTTAATATTAACCCAAATCAATGGAATTGACCTTGCACAAACAAAATTATAGTTCATAAACTAGATGAATCACATTCTTGCTTTAATATAATTTCCATTTCCAAAATACAATCACAGTCAAATGATCAACTACAAAATTTAAGTACTCTTCCATTTGTTGTACTTGATATATTTAGCATATACCACCTATCAAATCATTGCAATCAATTACAATATTTTACATTCAAGTGTATGTTTGAATTCAATATTTATTAATTTAAATTATTATACTATTTTCTATCCTATCAGGGTTTATAAAACCAAATTAGGTTAAAATAGGTGTATCACACTAAGTATGCAACAAATGGGTCCATTGATAGGTACAAAGCTCATCTTGTAGCAGAAGGTGTTGACTAATATGAAACCTTTGTTCCAATTTTCAATATGAATTCCTTTAGGCTAACACTCTCATTGGTTATAAAACAAAGATGCAAAATACATCAAATGGATATCAAAATTGCCTTCTTGCATGGTGATTTTGAGGAATAAATATACACAACACAACTTATTGGGTCCATCGATAGTAATAACTCTAGCTATGTGTGTAGGATGAAAATTTTCTTGTATGGTTTGAAATAGGTTTCTCAAGGTTGGTGTGAAAATATTCACATGTTATTAATCAATTCTAATTTTACGTGGAGTCCCTCTGACACCACATTCTATACAAAGAAAGTAGATGGGTGACACTTGATGTTGGTACTCTATGTCCATGACTTAATCATTACATAGAGTTCCACCAAATAGATTATGATGTGAAAGCATGGTTAATGAATTAATCTGAGATGAAAAACTTTGACTTGATACATTCTTTACTTAGACTTTAAATCTCATATTTTGTAAAAGGAATATTCATTAATTAGTCAAAGTTTGTTCAAGACGTTCTCTATCACTTTAACATGGAAACTACATGTTTGCTCTTACTCCTTATCAATTTATATTTGAGCTTTCCACCAAGTGATATTCTCCTTTGGTTGATGGTAAAATGTATAGAAATTGGTTCAAAGTCTTATATACTTGATTCACATTATCCTGATATTTATTTTATTATGAACCTAATGTTATACTACTGATAGGACCCCCATGATAGCCATTAGTGGTGCACTCAATATATTAAATTGTTAAATAAAACATTATGCTCTAAATTATCCATTAAATTTATTGATTTATAAAATTAATAATTTTAATATAGTACTGATAGTAAATGGAAATAATTTATTTACACAAATAAATAAATTCAATGTTGCTCTAACATTTTAACACCATAAATAGAATATAACAACAACTGCATATATATAGATTCGACATTCAATTCAACTCTTTCCATATTAATCCATCTTTAAACTTCAAAAAATTACACCATCCTCCAAGGCATCTATAGCTACAAACAAAAATGGCTCATTCTACCTCCAAGAATAATGTATATATGTCAATACAGTATTAGCAATGAATGATTCAATGTAGTGTTGAGTTACTATCTGGAAGTCAACTTTTCAATTTTATACTCAACAGAATTAATTTAAAAAAATACTATAATCAAAATCCTTTAAGTATGGATCGATCCACAATTGCAAATTGCCATGCCCATACAACACATTTAATACAAATCACTTGTATCTATTTGTTGGTCTGGTTAACAAGCAACACAATTGTTCCATCTCCTCCACATATAAAACAACAGTTGTAAGCACATATATTAAATATAGTGTGGAAATCAATATTTTTCCTTAATATTTAGTAGATACAATGCCTGATATAAATCAATTCAAATCTATACCATGCAATATATAATGTATATTTATGTAAACCACTCCAGTTACTTCTATGATTTGGTCTTGATTGGCAAATCTAAACAAGGCATTCCACACATATATTGATTATTTCAAAATCATAATCAAAGGATCATTATGGATTGATTTAGAACTGAACTTCTTTATAATTACTCAAAATACTTAGACTATAGAAAACAAACCCTTCAGATTCCATGCAAATGTTCTTGAACCTCAAGAAAATAAATCACTCCACTTATTTATAGATAAACTTAGGCAATGATTCACATCCATTTAATAATATTTGACAATAATAACACAGAGCATTCCAAATCGATTCACTAAGTTAGACAACAGGGCAATTTATAATATGTAATAGAAATATTATTTCCCAAACTTTTACCCTTTTTGATTCTACTAGAAATAAATTAACACCACCTAATTTATCTATTAATAAGATTTTCCAGAATTCTTAGTGTTACATGCAAATCAATTCATTGGAACTAATAAAATAACATCAGTTATGCATTAGTGTACCAATCTCTTATGTCATGCAGAATAGAAAATCCTAGTGTTTAGTGAGTTAACTATCATATTTTTTGGTTATCAGCTCTTGAATTGAGTGATAAGAAAATACATAATAAATAACATTTTTATTACCTTGATGAATTGTAGTGGCATTCAATGAAGTTAGAGATTACTTCAATTTATGACCAATCTTCTTTATTCTCCAAAATCTATATAATTTACAAGCTTTTCAAACTATGTACAAAGATATTTTCTTTTTTATCCTCTTTCTGACCACACACTTTTCTTCTCTAACCTACAGACCACATATAAACTCGCTCCTCCTCTTTATAAATAGCTTTCTTGACTTTGTCTTGAGTTTTTAGAGCCTTAATTCTCTAAGACAAAGTTCCAAACTGAGGTGGTGGTTGTCTAAAATCTATCAACCACATTAAGAACTTGTCAAACTTACTTACTCTTACCTCTTGTATGTTGATATTTAGTTCAATAACTTTCATAATTTTAGGATAATGACTAGCAGCGTTTATATCATGGTTTTGACCTTCTTCAACAAACTAGATTCTAGGATCTATCTAATTTCTTCATATATTTACATAAATTACACTTGAAAATTCAAATTATGGTTTAAGAGGGAAACTCTAAAAACCTCTATAATGGACCAAACAAGATTCCTAGTGCCTAGAATAAGATACTTCATGACTCTATTCACTTTCTAGGACCCCTAAGATCATTAAAAACATGATTTTACTTACATAGGATGATGCTCCTACATCAAACTCTCTGGCTAGAAACTTTTATATGAGCTCTTGATCATATGATCTTTACTTTTGCTATTGTAAATGGGGTTTAATTGTCCTTATCTACTCCAACTAGATCCTCATCTAGGTGTGCATGCTCAATAGCACCACACTTTGTTCTTTCCTTGGACATCTCATTCATTAGCATACCTGCACATGACAACAACTCATTACTGAAAACATTGGCTTTCTCAAGCCATTCTTTCTTCTTCCTTTGGAGTTCTTCTTTTGTTTTTTCTTCTTGAGTTCTACAACTTTCCTTATTTTTATGGTTTCCATAGGTTTAAACAATTTCACCCTTGACACTTGTATCAAAAATTTGTCCATATTCATTCCTTATATGCTTTATTTTGAAATCTTCACCTTTTTAATGACTAAACAGCTGATCTCTCCTTCTTTCAACATCTAACTTGTTAGTAACAACTAAAATTCCTTCAAACACACTAATGGGCACCTTTTTATCTACTATTTCTTCTTCATATTTGATTGCTCTTTCAATATACAACATTGCAAATAAATATAATAAGGTTCTTAATAGTTTGTAGGCATTCTTGATGTCTTTATTAGTTGCAACCTTGATATTCTTCTTACATATTTGTTGATCCATCATCCGTAGTTGTTTGTTTACATTTTCATTTGCCTACAACTCATATTCTTGTTGAGAAAATCTCACATTTTCTTTATTTTTCTTGTCATTCTTTGGAATTTTCTCTTCATTTCTTCTTTTCTCCTTATATTTCTTTCTTTTCTTATACATTCCTTCCCTTGAAAACCTCCAACAAGGCTCTAATAGTTCATTAGCTTCTATGTGAATCCATTTATAATCATGTTTAACTTTTCTCCATTGGTTTACTACCTTATTTTGTCTTAAACAATGAATTATTTTAGATTTCAAGACCTTTTCCATGGTTTTTGAATTATTGCTACAAATTTCTGCATTAGACCAACTGAAAACATAATCAAATATAGATAAAAGAAATCATATTGTTTGAAAAAATGTACCTTTATTTGTCATTAAATGCTTCAATTCATCTTCTTTCTCATGTCCCAATGGCATGTTCACTTTACTTGACTCATTAGGTGTTTCCATTTGCCTTATGCAAACCATCATCTCCATGGTTTGGCTTTCCATTTTCTTGTTTTCTTTCAACATAGTTGTTTCTCTTTTGGGTCATGATACTACAAATGATCCAATCTTGTTTTCTGAGGCCACTAGTAAACCTGAGTGGGATGCTTCTATGTAGGAAGAATATTCTTAATTAATGAAGAATAAAGATCGGGATCTTGTACCTCTTCCTAAGGGAAGAAAACTTGTAAAATGTAAATGGGTTTATAATACCAAGTATGCTATAGATGGATTCATAAAAATTATAAATCATAACTAGTATCCAATGGTTTTTCACAAGTTGAATCAGTTTATTACTCTCAAACCATTTCCCCTATTATTAAGATGTTTTTTTTTCTTCTACTTTCACTTACCACTTCACATTGTTGGATGATTTACCATATGGATATGAAGAGTGCTTTTTTGCATGGTGATCACCAAGAGGATATCTATATGGCCCAGCATCAGTATTTTTTACATGACTTATCATTGGTTTGTAAAATATGTTGTTATATTCATGGTCTCAAACAAGCTCCTTAAAATTGGTACGAGAAGGTGGATAACTTTCTCTTAAGTTTTGATTTTTATCAGAATGCATCAAACCAAAATTTGTACATCTTACAGCAAGGTAAGTAAATTATGATATTGTTTTTGCACGTTGATGACCTCATTATTGTGATAAATTCAACCTCCTCCATTCAAGACATCAAAGACAAGTTGAGCAACAAGTTTGACGTGACCGATCTAAGAATTTTGCATTACTTTCTTGGCCTACAAGTTTAATAGTCTTTTGAGGGTATTTTTATTATGCATTAGAAGTATTCTATAAATATTCTACATCAATTTGGCATGGTTTATTGTAAACCTACCCCACTATAGATCAATTAGGTGCTATTTTGACTACTACTTGTATGACTTATCTATTTGATCTGACTTTGTATCAATAGCTTATAGGTAGTCTTCTACACTTGACACACACTAGTCCTGACATCACATTTATTATCAACTTTTTCTCTTGATTTTCCCATGAGCCTCATGAGATTCATTGTCTATCAATAAATCATATTTTTTTATACATTCAGTGAACCGCACACTTTGGTATACACTACACATCATACAATTATACACAACTTAATGGTTATATCGACTCTGATTGGATTGGTGATGTTGACACTCATAAATCCACTTGTGGAATTGTATACACACTTGGTTATAGTCTAGTTGATAGGGATTACAAAAATTAGATAACTACTATATTATCCTCCATTGAGGTTGAGTATTGAGGTGCTATCAAGTCTAGTCAAGAGATATTTTAGCTTCAACATATTCTTAGAGAGTTTAGATTTATTTAACAAGGTCCTACCATTCTTTGGTATGATAACCAAAGTGTGATTGATATTTGATGTAATCCTATTTAGCATCGATGTACCAAACACATTGAGATACATATGCACTTCAATCAACATCTTATTCAGGATGGAGTCATATCCTTAGAGTTCATACCCACTATTGAGCAAATTACTGACATGTTCACCAAGCCCTTAGCTTCTCCTCATTACATTTAATTTCAATCATTGGTTTGGGTGAAATAAGCTATCCTTGGGGGGATTACACATGAAGTCCTTAATTCATTTTATTTCTTTATTTTGGATTGTGCATGGGTACCTTATCAGGCTAGTAGCCAAGACCCATGTTTGATTTTTTTATACTCCTAAGTTTCACTTATGGGAGGGTGTTGGAGTAGTGTGTGTAAAATTATGAATTTACTAGTCATGGAATTGCATTTTTATTATATGCATGTGCACTAGTAAATTATTTATCTAATTTAAGAGTCGTTGATGTGCTTTTTGGAGTAGTGTGTGTAAATTTACATCAAGCTACTACACTTAGTAATAAGCTCACATAGGGTAAAATTTATTCTATTTCATTGAGTTTATATTTGATTATTTGTTAGTTATATAGTTGTGATTTTCACAACTACAACTATCACATAGGATTGTGTGCATAGAAATATAGGGAAATTAAATATTTGGTATATCCTTGATTTATTGATTGCACACTATAGTTTGTTTATTAAAATAAACTATTGGTCTTGTGTATTCTCATTCTCTTAACGTAGAGATTAATGAGAGAATATTGGTTCTTAATAGATTATTTTGAAGTTATTTTATTAGCTTTGTGTTGTGAAGCAATTATATTATTTTCTAGTTTTTTTAATTCCATTCTGAGTTATTTTGTATGTGCAAAACTTGTATTCAGTGTTTCTACTTTTTAGATTGATCTTATGGATTGTTTGAGTCTCCTTGGCAATTTTGATAATGCTTTGTTGCATTGTTATGATCCCTAAACCATCTTATCCCCATTCAAATCCATTCAATTCCCCTTTTATCTCTCCCATGGTTTATCCTTCATTTAACCCCTTTTTTTAGAGAATTTATATGGTCTTGGGGTTGTCCAAAGTGTCTATATGATCTATAAACTCTCTTTAGTGACCCATTTTGGATAAGTGCCTTCATCCATTGTTCTTAAATTTTTTGTATTTTGACCATTGGAGGTTAGTTTTGGAACCAATAAGGTCCTATATATTTTTCTATTTGTTAATAAATATAGAGGCATTTTAGTTCATTTAGTCATTTATTATCGATCTAATGAAATTAAGAAGAATAGGGTGAAAACTATAAAATTTATTTATTATTCATATGAATCTATTGGAATTTTTAGACAAATTTAGAAAAAATCAAATAATCATCATAACATTCATTCAAGCATTTAAGTTAATGTTATAGACACATTACAGAATACTAAATTTTTTGCTTACTAAATTACTACAATCATTAGTGTGTTATTTTCAATATGCTAAAAAATATCAAGATAATTCAAATATTCTCTAGTATACAGAGGCCAATAAATATGTATTTCCCCTTAAACTTTTAGACCATGTTACCTAATTAGGGCAAGGAGGAAAAGTATATTTCCTAAGCAATATGGGTGAAGACTAAAAAAACTAAGTAAAGTTTTTGAGATAAAAAACTAGGTGAGCAAAATCATCAAAAAACTTCAGACATGCATGCAAATTTTTCCATAATGTTTGTACAACACAAACACCATCTAGAGAATTTGTATAATCTAGAAAACATATTTTGCTCAACATAATTTTTAGAATGTGAGCAATGTATAAACATATAAATGATATACCCCATATAGGAAAAATGTAACCAATAAATCACTTAGGCAATATCCCCCAAGTGGGTAGCATGTGAACAATGTATAAACATATAAATTATATGCACCACATGAAAAAATCTAATCAATTAAGTACCAGGGTGATATGTTTCAAGTGGGAAACATGTGAGTAATGTATTAAAATAAAAAGGATATGCCCCATATGGTAAAAATGTAATAATTGAAGCACTAAGGTATCATACCCCAATACAAGTGATATAGTAGTATATATAACAATGCAAAGCACATACATGGAGCCTTTGCCCCAATAGATGCATGATGGGAATCATGAAAATATAAGCAAGACATGAGAAACATAAATATGATATGAATCATGACAAATTAAGATAATTGTAAATGACATATATGATGGCACCAATCATATAATGATGTAAACATATCAAACAAGGAAGACAAACTATGCAAAAAGTAAACACACCACAAAAAAAGTAAACAAAGCACTCAGATAAGGCACACAAATTAAATAAAGTAATCATTGAATTCATAAAAAGTATATAAGGAAGACACATAGTAAACAAGGACATCATATCAAACATAAGCATTGTGACATGCAAAGTAAATAGAGATAAATAAAAGGAATTGCATGTTATATGTAGAGTGAACATGAAAAGAAAGTAAGACACACAACATATCAAACATGTAACAAGCAATATCGCACATAGGGTAGATTGGGGAGGCACACCAAATAATAATCACATGAAGCAAATACATGATGAATATTGGAATCATAATAACATAAATAATATATTAAGGTGTTGAGCACTTAATAATAGATGCAACACTCAAGATAAACTAATATATAATAAGATTGAAAGAGATCTCATCACGACAAAGTACATCATGAAAGATATAACCTAAATTTATACTAAGATATGCCCCACATAGTGTGTCTTAGAGTGAACATGAGAAGTGCCCCCAACCTACTATGAATCAATAACCATGTGTATGTACATGTTGCATATAAATCATGTATAACTGCAACAATCCCATCAGTAACATATGTATAAGAAATATAACATCCATGAATAGGTGTATAATCATGAATCATAGTAATAATATGCCAAGCAACATGTGAACTAAATAAGACAAAGGAAAATAAATTTAAAAAGATGAAACAATCAATAAATCAAGCCAAACACATAAATGGAAACAAGAGACAAACACCAAAAGAGGAAAGAAATGATATTTCTACTAACCTAAATTTTCCATAAAAAATTTGTACACATAGGGGTATGTCATTTCAATAAATATGTTATCATCATGCGGAAGCTAAAATAATATTTTATGATGAGAAACAACAAGAAATGGAAAAGGAGACAAACAAATAGAAAATGAAACTTGATGGGTGATAAGAAAAAATTGAGAAAAATGAATGTGTAAGGAGAAGGAACTATGGGAGGATAAGAAATAAGAAAAGCATAACATAATAACAAGTAAATAAATTATGAATATTAAGCTGGAGAAAAGAAACCAATGCAACACAATCAACATGTGAACGTAGGAGAAGAAGAAGGTTACTTTAAAATACATACAAGATTAAAGAGGGATAACATAAAAAGATAAGAAGAACTTGGAATGCAGAACATGTAGCAAAAGAGGACCTGAGTGGGTAAACAAAAACAAAAGAAGGCTAATCAAGAAACAAGGATTCCTAAAATCCATATGCCAAATCAAGGAAAAGGAAAGGCAAAGCAAGTAAGAAAAAAAGATAGCAAGTCAAAACAGAATAAAACTATGCACAAAAAATAAAGATAATTCAGGTGCAAACATAGGTGGTTACTTAAACAAAACTAACTAATAATGTAATTACACTCAAGGGAATCATCATCATGCTCTATATAAGTTGAAGTACCTACATCACTAGGTGTAAGATAAAGATTTCAAGGTTCCCAATAGTCTAAGAAACATATTACATTGTCATCATCATTGTCATTATTATTGCAATTATCATTGAAACCATCTATATTATTTATTGAACCTCCCTACATAATTTTACAATTCTTTATTTGAATTTTGGCTTGAAAAATTAGATAATTTGCAAGTATTGGTGTTTGTATAGTTAGATGAGGTTGTGAAAACCCTTGTAGGTGTGATATTAGATTATTGAAATTTATGCTTGCTTACTTGAGGTATAATCACCAAATGTTTTTTTGATATTTATTTAGGTAATGCCTCATATTTAACTAGCTATGAAGGATAATAACATCTCTACAAATAGTGATAATTTTATAATCATGAACAGATTTTAAGCATTTATGCAAGGTTGATGGAATTTCCCTCATTTGTTTTATCTATGACCTCCCAAATAAATCATCATAAGCCCCATTATTTGACATTGCATTAAACCAAACTAAGATGGTCTTAGGACCTGTTGTGATAGGTAAGAGAATGCAACCAAGTGGTTTCCTAGTGATTCCATCATATCCAATCATAATCATTTGGTACTTGTAAAATTTATAGGATAGAGGCCAAGAGTATTAATAAATTTCCCTATGTATACATTTAAACTTGAATGATTATCAATCATAATTCCATTTATTTCTCACATATAATTACCTATAAAACTCATATAAATGGTGGCCCATTATAAGAGCTAGAATTTAGAATTTCATAATCACAATATATAATATGATAAAGATCCCTCCTCATTGTAGTAATAATAACCACACATATGAATCCTTCAAGCGAATGAGACTTAAGAGTTTATGGTGGTTGTCTTTGATCTATTATATGAACATTACCTTGATATTTCAATTGAGTGTCATGATTTTTAAGAGAAATTTTAAAGATTTGTGAGTGTTGATTAGGTTGATTCATTGATTTAATCAAAGTGTTATTGACATCCTCTATCTAAATTTGGTTGTTATCAATAAGGTTTATATAATGCATATGTTTGAAAAATGTCATTTGACTCTATGAAAATCAAAAAATCCATTGACATCTTAGTTCTTAACAATGACCTAGATGGATCCAATTATCTAATAAGAGGCATAGTAATCATATCACATTCAATTATTCATTTAAGTACATTTTGAAGAATATCAATCAACCTTGTAAATTTTAGATAATCTCTTTATTGGGATAACACTAATATATTAGATGGTTGTTTTGCAACGTTAACTACATTTTTGGCATCACTCTTAAGGTGGAAAGCATGATCATTATTTTTATCCTTAAAATTTGTTTTATATTGAAATTTGGCTCTATTATAGGTTGGGACATTGGTTCCATATTCAACCATGTTTGCCTCTAATTTATCAGTCTTAAAGTTTCTAACCACATGACAAAGCACATAAAAATATTAGCAAATGTTGAAGACCACTTTGTTCTTGACAATTAAAAATGAGATTTGAGAAAATAGGACGTAAAGTTCACTTTCAAGTAATTGGCAAGTCATTTTTGTAATTGTAATCTTGAATATAAGCACATGCCTTCTAAAAAGCTCATTGGGTCCTTATTTAAGTTGATAAATTTATATAAATGTAACATC
The DNA here is from genome assembly GCA_037957365.1 of Torreya grandis. Lineage (NCBI taxonomy): Eukaryota > Viridiplantae > Streptophyta > Pinopsida > Cupressales > Taxaceae > Torreya > Torreya grandis. The sequence continues at coordinate 5,622,576 of JARHVA010000053.1, read as the reverse complement.
CATGTTACTATTGATTGAAAATGAGATAAGAAATCATCAAATAATATTGATTTAATTATGCATAGAGCCACTTGGAAAAATGTAAAACCAACCAAACACATAATCCTTTAAACTCCTTGGGAAAAACTTAGTCAATAATTTGTCATTGTGATCAAAATCTAGGAAAGATGCATAAAATGATGCAATATAGTGAAAATGATCTCCTTTACCATTGAATAATTCAAAGTTTGGAGCTACAAATCCTATTGGTAAAGTGTAATCAAGCACTTTGTAAGGTAGGGAGTTAAGCAACATGTCATTATAAGTAACCTTATCACTTGGTTTTTGAGATGTTTGAGATGTAATATCCTCACTGGGCTCTACCTAGAAATACATTATTATTTTTTTAATTACACACATATACTAAAAATAAATTACACCATGAGAATCTAACATAGATCATATGAAGTACTCAAAGCATGATAATAGAAAACAAAGCATATAACATCATATAATGTCGATCTCTATTATCATGAGAGCACATCATAATGCAAATATAGAAAGTAATTATATTAACTAAGCCATAACTAATACAAGTCTATAGCCACTGTTGTCAATGTACAATAATAAGTAATTACAAATCTTCATGACAATATTCAATAATAAGTATAATACAAGACAATGTACATATAAGATACATGGCTTCCTCGAAGCATAGTTTTTGAACTAAAATATCTGTGGAAATATCAAGTGTCACCTCAATAAGTAGTACTGTTGTGGGGAAGGAGAGCATCATCAATCCACTTTTCCACACCAACTACAGTCCATCAATCCCCTGCACTAATCCCATTAGGAAATATCCCTCCCTTCGCTTATGAGTAGATAGTGATGGTGCAAGAATCCAAAGAGACAAGCAAGTACTTGTGTGTTATATGATTTCTAAATTTTAAACATGTAGCGTATAATAGAAAACCTGATCTATTGCAAGATATCACACAAACATGTAAATCATACTCATGAAATGATAATGTCTCACTAAACATACTTTGGCCAAATTTTTAAGAATAATAAATAAATGCAATTTAAAGATCAATAAAATTCATACACACCACTTCATCAGACTGCCTTCATCTAGTATTATGATGCTGGGAAGCCAGTGAATTTTGTTTCACTCCTTACTAAGTATCAAAAATGTAGATTGGTCAAACATAATTTAACCACAATATTCATATCAATTACATCCTACTAGCAATCACATCACATAACATATTAACATAGGAGTAAATATAGCATGCATTTATTCTATCAAATGTATGAATGAATCTTACATTATTTTATATCCCATACTAGAAATAATGACTATAGTTTATACCATCTGAGTAAAATACATAATTAACTACAGGTTCTAATACCATAATTCATTTTCAAACATTCTACACCCTATGATAACTCGTATTACCATAGTTTAGTGTTTTTAAACATAACTACTGAGTATCGCATCCAGCCTAATAAAGTAGTCATAAAACCAAGGAAACATAAACTCATAATCAAAATTTAGAATAACCAAAACTCTATTTCATGAAATGTAGAGTAATCCAAACTAACATGTGTTATACATTTAGAGGTTTGACTGCACACATTAATTAAGTTAATTATATGTAATTCTTTAATACATTTGATACTCCACCCATGGAACTATAACCATAAGAATACATTCCTATGCTCATAAATTAACACCTAAAAATATCAATATTATTTAAAGATATTTCCATGATGTTGTTCAACTAATATGATTTCATGTAGATTGACCATGTTTTAAAATCTTGCAATCATCCTTATTTAGTAATTTTTTTACTTAAGCCATTTTTATATAGTCCCTACTATATAATCAACTCCTATTTGAAAACTTAAGGTGTTAAAGGTTCTTTAATCTCTTTTTCCTAAAGCCACCAAACATTGCTAAATTACACAAATACAATAAAAATCCAACAGAAAGAAGGATACATCTCTTCCTATGGTGACTCATTTTCTCATAGCCGTAATTATAAAAAGCATTGTAAAACTAAACACATTATCAAGTGAGACATTTCCACAGTCATTTATATTTATAAATGATTATTATCTATGGATATTAATGAGGTGGATTATCATAACAAACACATATTATTATTAAACATAACAATATTCATAGTCTGATTTTATGCTAATGTGATCCATATGATTGCATTAACATAATATTACACCATATGCAATTATCGAACTGTTACATGTAGTATTAATATGGATCAATATATGATTTAATAATATCAATATTAATATATTAATATTTTTCATATTGGATTTTAATGATTTAGTTAAATACTGCACGCTGGAAATTAAACAAAAATGACTTCAATACTACACTAAACAGGTTGTAGATGTGTATAAAGTGATGCCAACATGTTATATAAAAACTAAAAATACCCCTTTTTAATACATCTTCATTACATAAAATAAAGACAAAGATTTAGAGTTTCAATGCCTCACTACACAATAAATATGTTGCCCAATTGATATAGGTCGATGCCACTCTACCCATTATAGAGACCTTATAAAAATTATAAATAATAATGATTGTGGATGGAATATACGTGTGAAAGGTGGATTTCATTGACTTAAATACACATCTTATTGGTTGATAAATGATTTCAACGATGTCAAACAAATATGCAATTATGTAAATAAGGTTACAACGATTCATATTGTAGCCTGGAAATTAAATATATATAATACTCAATCTATCATTAATCTTCAGTGACTTGTTTATTATGGTGACGCCTCTATGTAAATTATGTTTTAAAAATGTAGTGACTCAATATTTAGCGACACCATCAGTAACACTTATAAAGATAAATATATATACATACATAACATGATATATACATAGTATCAATATTCAATAACTCAATATTATTGTTATAAAAATCAGTGACTTATCTACATAATACAATATATGGTGACATATATCTACACAGCTGTGTTCAAAGACTACACAACTCATATTGTTTGATAAAAAACAATGACACCTTAGAGTATATAATGACTAAAAATACATATAGGCATGCTAGTACTAAGGATTAAAATTTAGCCAGTTACTATAACAACAAGCATTATTCACCAAAATCTTGATATGAAACAAAAAGATAACCGTTCTACTATGTGAAATGTCATTTTCAGTCTGTTGAACATATTCTTGTTTAATGGGTGGTCTCTATGTTTCATAAATGTCTATACTGGATTTATATTTCACAATTAAATATGCATCCTAAACCCTTAAAACATACAAACATTTCTTGAATAGTTTCAAACCAAAACTTTTCCATGATCATACATTAGAATTGAAAACATTGCCTACCTGGCAGATAGAGCTGTAAATATTCTTCTATGTTTCTCCTTTTCCTCCTAGCTCCTCCTTCTCCACTACGCCTCTCTTCCCTTTTTCCAAAAACACTTATGATCCTTTTCTTTCCCAAGAATACCTTTGTTAAGTAGGCGTAATTTTTTTAGTTTTATTTTTGTTATTTTATTTAATATATTCTTTCCTTTTTATTTTCCTAATTTTTTAATCATTTCCTTTCTTTTTATTCTTTTATTGTATTTTTTTATTTTTTTCCTTTTCTATGATGATTTCAAAAAAAAAATTATTTCAGCATAAAATAGAGAAAATCCATGATTTAATAATTTAATTAACCTCTCTTATTGTCATAAAATTTAATGACAATTTTGACAACTAATAATCTAAATTTTTAAATCTAATTATGCTAGTAAAATTTTAACTAGCATTAATCGCCAAATGTACCAATCATGCAACACAAATTCATTAAGCTATTAAATTATACTGGCAAACCACAAAAAACAACTTTACAAAGTAGAAATAAACACACCATGTGCAAACTATTTTTTGTGCATTTTATCATGTGCTAACTAATATGGTATGTGTAAGATTTTTTCCAGTTCTATATCATCCTCTGACATCTCCATCTACATCACCCTCTCGATGATGCTCTCCCTCCGACACGCTCTGAGATATCAGTTATCTTGTGTCAACCTCATAACATGTAATGTTTGTAATATAAACACACTATAACTAACTTAAAATAATGTAAACATGTACCATCATGTGTCTAAGCAATATCCTACTATCGCATAATAACATATATCTCAAACTTAGTCAAAAATATAACCAATATCAAATATGTCAACTATAAATATCCATGAATAATCAAATAGTTTACTTAGCAAGGAATTAGGATGTAACATCCTTCACCCCTAAAACTAATCATCATCTTAGATAACTCTTATTCAAACATAATTTCTAAATTAAAAATATTATTCAACCGAAAATAACATAGTATAAAAGTATCTAATCAAACAATAAATTTGGAAATCTCTTGAAGAACTCGTCATAGTCCTCCCAAGTTACACTATTCTCAGAGTATTGCTCCCACTAGACCTTGCACTATGACATCTCTTTGTTACACAAATGAAGTTTATGTGTGTCAATTACCCTAATTAGTTCTACTATGACTACCTCAGGATCTAGAACCTGTAAAGCATTTCAATCCAACACATGCATAAGACCAGTTATATACTTATTAAGATAAGAAACATAGAAGACATTATGTAAAAGAGTTAAGTTTGGTGGGAATGCAAGCCTATACGCTACAAGATTGACCACTTTTAACACCTTGAAGGGTCCCACATATCTTGTTGATAATTTTACTGACTTCTAAAATTTAATCAAGCTCTTATGTAGCTTGAGCTACAAAAACACTTTATCACCTACTGCAAAGTGCCTTTATATCATTTTTAGATCAACATAAGTATTTTGCCTATCATTGATCTCATCTAATCTCTACCTGATTAGTCTAACTTGCTCTTTCATCTTTGAAAGTATCTCAAGTCCAAAGACCACCTTGTCCTCTAGCCTATCCCAATTGATGGGTGTCCTACACCTTCTCCCACAAAGTGTCTCAAATGGTGCCATTTTTAATGTTGATTGGTATGAGTTATTATACACAAACTCAAACAATAGAAGATAATCTTCCCACTTGTACTACTATTCCATGCAATACATATGAAGAAGATCCTCTAACACTTGATTAACTCTCTCAATCTGTCCGTTAGTCTTTGGGTGATATGTTGTGCTAAAATTAAGTTGTATACCCAAAGCTAAATTTAGAGGCACCCAAAATATCGAAGTCATCTTCAGATCATGATTTGAAATGATCTTCTCTAGAAAAATATGAAACCTATACACTTCCTTTATAAACCTCTTTGTAAGGGTAGGTGCATCATCTGTCAAATTGCCAGGTATAAAGTGAGCCATCTTGGTTAGTTTTTCAACAACTACCAAGATAATATCATACCTATTCCATGACATCAGTAAAGTCCATATTGATTGCTTACCATTTCCATTTTGATATATCATGCAGATATAACAATCCAAGTGAATGTACATGCTCAGCTTTCACTCCCTGATACTATAGACAATGTGACACATAATCTACTACATCCTTCATAATTCCTTCTAGAAATATAATGGTCTAAGCTCTGATATGAGCTCAGTTACTCCTGGATGTCTTGAATATGGGTCATTGTGTAATTCCTTTAGCACTGTGACTAGAAGATTCTCTTGATCTAGCACATACATCCTTCCATTATAACACATTAGACCATCACTCTCTAATATAAATCCTTTGTACCAAGGATTCTAATAATTCTCAAACAATGCTTTTTTGACTTGATTATAAAATTCATCTCTTAGAGAGAACTCAATCACCCGATCTTTGAAACTACTCTTAATAGTAGTTATAATTGTTATGTACCTTATGTGGCTGAGGGCATCCGCTACTCTATTCTCCTCGATTTTGATATAACTGATGTCAAAATCATAATTAGATATTAACTCAAGCTAGCATCTCTAATGAGCATTCAAATTAGGTTGGGTGAAAATGTACTTGATTCCCAAGTTATCTATCTTGAACTCAAAAGGTTTTCCTAACAAGTAATGCCATCACACTTGCAAAGCATAAACAATCATTGCAAGTCCTAAATCATGAGGGGCATAATTCACCTCATATGGTTTTAGCTTATGTGACTCATAAACCACTACTACACCCTCATGCACAAGGAATCCTCCCAGTGTATCCCCTTATGCATCTTGACCACTAAAAATTAACCATTGGGGACCAAAACTCTCAACACTGGTGCTGATGTAAGTCTTATTTTTAATTCTTCAAAAGCTACTTCACACTTCTCTGACCAAAAAAATTTTTGGTTTTTCCATTGCAAGGAAGTAATCAAATTAACTATCTTGGAGAAGTTTAGAACAAACTTTCAATAGTAACCTACTAACCACATAAAGCTTCATACCATATGCACACTTTTTGATGCTGACCATTCCATAATGGCTCTAATATTTCTTGGATCTACTAAGCTATCATATGTAGAGATAATGTGTCCCAAATACTAGACTCTTTTTTGGAAAAATGCACACTTAGAAAACTTTCCATATAGCTTGTGCTTATGCAAATGCTGCAGAACCAATTCCAAATATTGAAGGTGTTCATCTTCATTCTTTGAGTAGATAAGAATGTCATCTAAAAAAAATTATAACAAAGTGATCAAGGTAATCTTTGAATTTTGTTCATGAGATTCATGAATTTTGTTGGAGCATTAATCAGTCCAAACGATAACACTGTAAACTCATAGTGTTCATGTCAAGTTATGAATCCTATTTTCAAAATATCCTCATCATAAATCCTCGACTGATGGTTGCTCAAAGATCAATATTATAAAATACTATTACTCTCCACATTTGATCGAAAAGATCATCTATACAGGGTAACAAATACCTATTTTTGATGGTTACCTTGTTAAACATTCTGTAATCAATGTAAATTTGAAGGGTGCAATCCTTTTTCTTGACAAATATAATTGGTAAACCCCATAGTGACACACTTGGCCTAATCAAACCCTTAGCCAATAATTCCTGAAGTTGAGCCTTTAATTCAACAAACTTAGTGGTTATCATTATATATGGTGTCATAGATTGTGGTTCTAAACTAGGTATGACGTCAGTCAAAAAATTGAATTCATGTTTAGTAGGTAAACCTAGTAATTCTTATAGAAACACATCATGAAAATATCTAAAAAATGGGTCATATTTAAGATATGGTTCCTTAGGTTGCTCCATTTCATTTATCTTGATGATAAATGCCTAACACCCTTTTTCTTGAGCCCTAATAAGCTACATTATAAAAATCTACGTAAGATTCAACTCTCTCTTCTCACCTTGAATTTGTGTCTAATTTCTGAAATCATCAAGACACTCAACCTTCTTCAAATTGCAGTCAACCTTGGCTTTATGTTTCACAAGCTAGTTGACTCCTAAGATCACATCATATGATCCTAGAGGTGTTATATATAGATCCATAACTATTTTGAATTTAGGTAACTGTTGGCCATTTTTTGGCCTACATACCAAAATTTTATCTAAGTGTGATAGGGTGGGAATTCAAGCAAGACTTCAGGTTTTACACAGCAGAAGAATTTGGGTTTTTGGAAGAAGTATTCAGGTTTTAAAAGAGACACAACTTATTTAACTTTATGAGTAATTGGCAGTTGAAACCCCTCAGCAGAAGTAATCCAAGTTGGAAAACCTAAATTACTCTTGACAGTGCAAATTGAATTTTGAGAAGTACTTTGCTTATGAAAATTTTATCATCAAAAGTAACCTGGGTTGGAAAACCTGAATTACTCTTGACATTGCAAATCAGGTTTTGAAAAGTGCTTTGCTTATGAAAGTTTTATCAGTAGAAGTAATTCAATTTTAGAAACCCAAATTACTCAGATAGTGGATTTTGGGTTTCTCAAGGTGAATGACTTATCTCTTTTTATAAGTAACAAGAAATGAAGGATATTAAGTAGGAGCCAGTGAAGAGTCCAAAGTTGTAGACATTGAATAACAAGCAAATAGACTCAAACAAAAATCTTGAAGGAATTATTTTGGATAATTTGTCTAAAGGAATTCCTTTGAAAAAGTTCAAAAGACAAGTCAAAATATTCAAAGGACACTTCCATAAAATTTGAAAGGCAGAGAATGACACTTCCATAAAATCCGAAGGGCAATTACCCTTTGGAAGGGTCATTGACAAAAAAACCCAAAGGGTAGGTACCCTTTGGGAAGGCTCATTTTAGGATCAGAAGGGACATTTTCAAAAAGCTTGAAGGGCACCTATCCTTCCAAATGGTTCATCTCATGATTTTAAGGGCTTTACAAAAGCCCAAAGGGCACCTGCCCTTCACAAAAATACCATGACAGGGTTTTTTAAGGGTTGTTTTTTAGGCCAAGGGATAATTCCCATAGACTTTTGTCTATGGGAAGTTGAACACAAAAAGATCAAGGGAATAAAATATAAACAAGGCAAAGAAAGAAGGAAAGATATCCTTCGGACGAAGACTCTGAAGGAATTTATTTAAACTTTTTGTCTAAAGGATTCTTAGAAAAAATTGGTAGATAGAAAAAATCTAAAGGGAACTAAGGGGAAAAATAATCAGAAAAAATGGTAGAAAAATCCAAAGGGAACTAAGGGGCAAAATAAAAGATCTGAAGAAAAGCTAGCCCAAGAGAAAGCCTATAGAAAATAAAGTCTACAAGAGATAAAGCCAAGAGGAAGCCAAAAATTTTGAAAGAAATGGGTATCCTTCGAACAAATTTGTTCGAAGCATTCCTTCGAAAAGCTTGGTCAAAGAAAGGAAAGTTCGAGGGTAGAGAGAGACCAAATCAAATTCCAAAAAGAATGAACATAATCCATGGGAAAATGACGTAGCAATAGCCCAATAGATTATCCAAAGAAATAAAACAAAAGGGAGAGGTCTGAGATAATAAAGACCCAAAGAGAATGAACATTAAGCTGAAGGAATAAATAAGAAGGGAAAGTCCATGGAAAGACAAATATAGACAAAGGTCAAGAAGCAAAATTCTATATTTATCCAAGAGAAATAATGAACAATTGGGTTAAGAGAAACTCATGCATAAACAAAAGATGGAGTCAATGTGGAATTCCATGCAAACAAAAGCTAATTACAGTTAACTAGTCAAGGCTTCAATTGACTAGTTGTTGAAGTCAAGTTTATCTCCAAGGTTAACTCAGCCTTTCAAATGTTCCAACTCATCTTCTAATGGATCACGTCAAATTTCTAAAATTGGTATTGGTGTTGGATTTTATGCATGTTATTGTCATATTATACTTTCAAATGTTCTAGCAGCTCATAAAGAATGCCAAATTTGGAAGTGGGTGTAGCATTATTGCATGATAGAGAGGTTTAGCAACCCAAAATTAGCCACTATCCACTTCAACGCCAAAGATTCTTCATGCAAGACAAAAGATAAGAAAAGACAAATTTGGAAGACTCATGCAATTCAATTTGGACTTGGGCTAATGAAGAGTTAACTTCCTCTCCTATTTTCAATGCCATCTCTTGGCTATTGTATTTTTTTATAAGTTGGCTTTTAGCCTTAGATTAAATCATCCCTCTTTTGGAAAGAAAACTTCTACCAAAGATTGTGTTGTAACATTTTTTCAAATCAATGAGAAGAGGACTATGTTTTTTTAATTTCCAGTAGCTGGTATAGTGTACTATTGTTATAGATTTGCCTAAGTGATATATTTTCTTTCTTCCTTGTCAAATATGGATTTGTACCTAGTTACTAACTGATCATTTATAGTGAATATTAGTGGTTGTTTAGTGCCTTTCATTAGGCCTATTTCTACATTTCCCTCAATCTTAGATCATTAGATAAAAACTTTTCATAAAATAATTATGTGTATTGATCAATTGGAGTTGAATTTCTGCCTCTTCCTTGTCTGAATCAGTGCTCTCATAAGCTCGATTTGAGTGGATCAAGCAAATTAGGTGTATCACCATTTTAGCTAGGATTTCCTTTCAAGTTATTCCTTCCCTTTTCCCCAAGTAGTTTATAGTGTAGAAATTGAGTGTTAGGAGGCCCCTTATCCAACGGTAGCACAATTGATTACTTATATATGAGCAATTGAACACGGAAATTATACCAGAATGATTAAGAAACTAGAAACATGAGACAGCAAAGAATTTGAGAGACAATACACACAATTGTATTAGATAATACTAGAAGAAAATACAAATAAGGAAGATGCCACTTCTCCCTCCACCTCAAAGGCTTGCCACACCTCAAGACCTTCTTCCCTCTCTCTCTTGCTCAACACAAAACCAACTCTAAAACCTGAGTTACAATCCCTCCTTGAATGCTATAGCTGATCTCCTTGACCTTACACTTGTAGATCTCCTTGGCCTTGCTTGCTTCAATACTCTTACTTGATCAATTTGATAATTACAATACATGCCTCATGGTTCTTTAAATAGAATCCCATGGTTACAAAAATAGACATCTAACTACTAAAATTAGACACACAGCTCGCGACTTAAAATAGTATCTTAGCATGCAAACACTCAGTTTAACTAACTGACTGTTCGTAAACAGCAGTTTTAGACCGCACAGGTGACCGACGTCGGTCCCTGCTTGTCTGGTGCTGCCGACGTCGGCCGACTCCCTGCCGTCGCTGGTCTCCTTCTCCACTGCATCTGACCGACATCGGTCATACTGCCGACGCCGGTGGCTCTGGTTCTTCAGCATCCTTTCTTCATGTGTGTGCAAACAGTTGAAGCTTTTAGCTCCACACCCTAACAATCTCCCACTTGGAGATAAACAGCTGCAACTTGTACATGTACCTGTACACCATCTATTTTGTTCTTTAGGCTCTGTATCCCTCTTCAAAGTCACCCTTGAAGACCAACCACCACACAAACCTGTGATGCTATACCTGTCACCTATGCCACAAGAACTTTGCTGCTCCCAAATTCTTCATGACATACTTCTGAACCAACTTTACCCTTAGCTCAGAAAACTCCCTGTATATGCAACCCTACAAAAAGTAACACAATACAGTAACAGGATAATGTAGCTAATATTATCCAACCTGGTAAAGATAAAATACAATGGTCAAACCTCCATTGCCCTGCAGCTAACTCAAGACCATATACCATAGCCTTCTGTCTCAGATGTCCATCCACTCTCTTCTCTAAAACGGGAATCCATCCCTCTATCCAGCTGACAATTCCACCAATAAATACCTGTTTGGCTCTACTCTAAGGACTCACACTCCTCATCCATGTCAAGCTCCCACTGTTTCTGGATTCTACCTGCATTGCTTCCTCCATCTTCCTAGTTCATGACTATCAGTAAGCAATATAAAGAAGGTGAACAACGAATATGAGGTTCACATACCTTTTCTGACCTCTGTATGGGTGTTTGAGACTCATAGATCCACCCAACATCCGTTCCAGTGACCGATCTCGGCCAACTCCCAGTCTGCTCCTGACCGATGTCGGTTCCCTGCACTGATCCTGACTGTCGACGTCGTTACCCCTGGCTGACGCCGGTGTCCCCCCTGCTGACGTCGGTCCTGATGACCGACGTCGGACTTCTCCTGCCCGACCTACCGACCCTGCTGGTCTGCACATGACCGAAGCCGGTGTCTGGATGACCGACGTCAGTTCCAAGTAACCGACATCGGTGCCTATGTGTTCCCGTGAGTGATGAATTCTTCATCCGCGAGCTCTTCTTGGATCAAATCTCTATCCATGCTGCCCTGCTCAGATTTATTTACTGCCTGTAACTGTTCTAAGGCCTTCATCTCCTCCAAAAACACCAAGACATCCCTGTTCTTGTCAAAAGCCTCAAATTTCCTTTTCCTGCAATGAATTCTATCCATGCCTTCTGAATTTGAACACATACCTTTTGAGTCAAGAACTTCCATTCCCTTCTTGTTCATGTGACCCTGCCTAATAGACCACATCTTCGAATCTGCACCAGAAGTGGAATCAGTAGTACAAGTAGATAGATAAAGAGAACCTACTTTCTTACCTCTTGCTAAAACAAGTGCTCCCTTGGTAACCTTCCAAGAGTCCGTTGTGAGGGTTATTGTGCATCCCTCATCACCCAATCTTCCTACAGAAATCAAACTCTGCTTCAGAATTGGAACATGCATGACCTCCTTCAACACCCATGTGTTGTCAATCTGCAATCTCAGCTGCACTTTCCCTTTGCCAACTATCTGACAAGGCGTACCATCCCCTAAATAAAGAACTCCAAAATATTCCTGTTCATACTCATGAAACAAATCTCTGTTTAGGGATGCATGAAAAGATGAACCAGAATCTAATATCCATGATCCTACGTGACTATCCAAAGAAAGTATGAGAGCATCCTGTACCACAATGTTTGCATCCTTTGCTTCTTCAATACCTGCATGTTGATTCTCTTTATCTCTCAACCAACACTCCTTCTTTGTATGTCCTTTCTTTCCACAAAACTAGCAGGTAATACCTTTAGACTCGGATCTCCTTCCCGACCTTGATTTCCCTTGCTCAATCTTCTCCTTTTGCCTTCCTCTGCTTTTTGCACTTAGAGCGTTCCCTGATGATTCACCTGTGCTTCTCCTGCATATTTCTTCATTCAAAATCACACTCACAACATCATCAACCTTTAAGATTTTAGAAGCAGATGCAGAGTTACTTACTGCCATAACCATACCATCCTAACTTTCAGGCAAAGAACATAAAATCAAGAGAGCCTTTACCTCATCATCAAAAACAATGTTGACTGAAGCTAATTGGTTTACCAAACCATGGAAATCACTGAGATGAGTATGTACCGAACCTCCTTCCTGCATTTGCAAAGTAAATAGCTGCTTCATAAGGTATACCTTATTAGAAGCCGAGGGCTTTTCGTATAAATTTGCCAAGGACTTTATCAACTCTTCCGTTGTTTTGCACTGTGATAAGCTGGAAATCACAGAAGCTCCAAGACTCAACCTTATGGAACCAAGAGCCTTCCGATCAAGAACACTCCATTCTTCATCCTTCATATATGTGGGCTTGCATGCAACCCCACCCAACGGTAAGTACAGATCCTTCTGATACAGATAGTCCTCAATCTGCATCCTCCAGTGTTGATAGTTCTTGCCGTTAAACTTCTCCATTCGTAGCTTGCTTTCTTCTGCCATTGCTGAACTCCCACTCAATCAGAAAACCCTGTGAATGACCTGTAATCAAAAAACAATAACCTGCTTCCTGCAAACCGTAGCTCTGATACCAACTGTTAGGAGGCCCCTTATCCAACGGTAGCACAATTGATTACTTATATATGAGCAATTGAACACGGAAATTATACCAGAATGATTAAGAAACTAGAAACATGAGACAACAAAGAATTTGAGAGACAATACACACAATTGTATTAGATAATACTAGAAGAAAATACAAATAAGGAAGATTCCACTTCTCCCTCCACCTCAAAGGCTTGCCACACCTCAAGACCTTCTTCCCTCTCTCTCTTGCTCAACACAAAACCAACTCTAAAATCTGAGTTACAATCCCTCCTTGAATGCTATAGCTGATCTCCTTGACCTTACACCTGTAGATCTCCTTGACCTTGCTTGCTTCAATGCTCTTACTTGATCAATTTGATAATTACAATACATGCCTCATGGTTCTTTAAATAGAATCCCATGGTTACAAAAATAGACATCTAACTACTAAAATTAGACACACAGCTCGTGACTTAAAATAGTCTCTTAGCATGCAAACACTCGGTTTAACTAACTGACTATTTGTAAACAGCAGTTCTGGACCGCACAGGTGACCGACGTCGGTCCCTGCTTGTCTGGTGCTGCTGACGTCGGCTGACTCCCTGCCGTCGCCGGTCTCCTTCTCCACTGCATCTGACCGACGTCGGTCATACTGCCGACGCCGGTGGCTCTGGTTCTTTAGCATCCTTTCTTCATGTGTGTGCAAACAGTTGAAGCTTTTAGCTCCACACCCTAACATTGAGATCCTCATAGATACATCATACAAGAACTAGCCTTCTCTAGAGGTTCTTCTAATCATTGAGGCACCCACCCTCTTGAGAAGATCACATTTTTTCAACTGTAGTGAGGATTAGTCATTTCAACACATCTTTGATCAGGGTGAAACTCTAGGTTGACAACAATAACCTAATCTCTATTTCAACTAAACACTTATCAACCATGACTTTTAAGTCATTCCCATACTATATTGACCATGCATTTGCCATTACACCAAATCTTCTAGTTAACTTACTAAGCATCCTAGGAGCTATAAAACACTTTATGGCTTTTGTATCTATTAAAATGGAAATTAGATTGTCAAACAAAGTACCTGATAGTTCTATAGGTAATGCCTAAAATTTAGCTTGTTGATTGTCAATTACTACATGAATCTACTGCTAAAACCTGCCCTATTGAGGATTAGGACTTTACACTTTGACTTGTCTTGAGGACAATCATGAGCATAATGGTCTTCTCTGCAAATGAAACAACATCCTGGTGGTCCTTTATTATCATTTTTTTAGTTTCCCCTGAAACCATATTTGGATCTATTTCCCTATTTCTTATTTCCTGAGCCATTATTGAATATGGTATTCTAGCTTTTAAACTACTTCTTGGAGTCTCCACTCTTTTATTTCTAATTCTTCTTCTTGAAGGTTGACTTAGAATTTCTAAACCTTTTCTTAAACTTGTCCTTGGCCTATGAAAGAAAATTCATCTTTTACTTCTATTTGACCACCTTATCGAAGACTTGGTCTATGGTAGAAGGTTCATGAACATATACCTCTCCAGCAATCTGAGGCCTCAAACCCATAATAAACTTCTTGATCCTAAACTTCTCATCTCCTTGATATTGAGGTACATATTTCAATAGTTTGATGAACTACTCATACTCATTCACTGACAAATCACCCTGCTTCATATTCTAAAAATCTATGAACTTCTAATCAAAATAAAGTTGTGAGAGCCACCACAATCTAAATAATGTCACAAACTAATCCTAAGTGGTGGTGGTCGAATTAAGATTCATTTCCAATATCTTGTTGGCCCAACACATAGTTGCCTCACCAGTCAACTGGTATGCTCCCCAAATTACCTTAGTGACCTTGGAGTAGTTTCAAATTTTTAAATACTTATCCATCTCCATCAACCATGCCTCAGCTCTATCACCTAGAATATTCCCATCGAACTTAGATAGATTCACCTTCTTCATGTCTCTATCCAACTCCACAACTACTTGAGC
Organism: Torreya grandis; assembly: GCA_037957365.1. NCBI lineage: Eukaryota > Viridiplantae > Streptophyta > Pinopsida > Cupressales > Taxaceae > Torreya > Torreya grandis. Next base: position 5,607,363 of record JARHVA010000053.1, on the reverse strand, counting down.
TCTATCATCCTAAGGATTTTCCTACTCAATTGGATTCTCTTTAGGTTCATCCTATTCTTCATCTTCATGGCTATGAACCACCTACTCTAGAGTTATAATCTAATCCCTAATATCATTCATGACTATGATAATATGGTCCATCTTTGTTGACTACTTAGCAGTAAATCATCTAGGATCAAATGGAGGTTTATTATTATTAGCATTCGAAGGACCCTCTCCTAAAACTCTAGCTTTCACCATCCTTATTTTTATCAATAAAAGGATATGAAAATGTTAGTGGACTCATTAGGTTCTAGATTTCAAGTCGTAGCTCTGATACCACATGTAAGATCCCCACTGAGATCTACCTAGAAATACATGATTTTCTTAATTAAACACATATACCAAAAATAGATTACACCACAATAATCTAACAAAGATCATATGAATTACTCAAGTGTGATAATAGTAAATAAATCATATTACATCATATAACACCGATCTCTAATATCATGAGAGCACATCATAATGAAAATATAGAAAGTAATTGTATCAAATCAACCACAACTGATACAAGTCTATAGTCACCATTATTAATGTACAATAATAAGTAATTACAACTCTTCATGACAATATTCAATAATAAGTACAATACAATACAATGTACAAATAAGATACATAGATTTCCCAGAATATAGTTCCCGAATTCAAGTATTTGTGGTAATCTCAATTGTTATCTTGGTAAGTAATACTGTTGTGGTGAGGGAGAGCATCATTTGAGTGTTTTTCCACACCAACCATGGACCAACAATCCCATACACTAATCCCATTAGGAAATGGCCCTCCCTTCATAGATGAGTAGATATTGACAACATAGGAATCTAGAGAGATAAGTAAGTACCTATGTGTTATATGATTTCTAAAACTAAACATGCAATGTATCATAAAAAACTTGATCTATTGCAAGATATCGCACAAACATGTAAATCCTACTCATGAAATGATAATGTATCACTAAACATACTTTGACCAAAATTTTAACAATAGTAAATAAAAACAATCTATAGATCAATCAAATTCATACACACCACTTGATCAGACTGCCTTCATCTAGCATTATGATGCTAGTAAGTCAGTGAATTCTATCTCACTCCTTACTCAGTATCAACAATGTAGATTGGTCAAACATAATTTAACCACAATATTCATATCAATTACATCCAACTAGCAATCATATCACATAACATGCTAACATAGGAGTAACTATAGCGTATATTTATTCCATCAAATGTATGAATGAATATTACATTATTTTCTATCCCATACTAAAAATAATGACTACAGTTTATACCATTCAAGTAAAATACATAATTAATTGCAAGTTATAATACCATAATTCATTTCTAAACATTCTACACCCTATGATAACCCATATTACCATAGTCTAGTGTTTTTAAACATAACTATTAAGTATTGCATCTAGGCTAATAAAAATAGTCATAAAACAAAAGAAACATAAACTCATATTCAACAGTTAGAACAAAACTCCATTTCATGAAATGTAGAGTAATCCAAACTAGCATTTGTTAAAAATTTAGAGGCTTGAATACATGCATTCGTTAAGTTAATTATATGTAATTCTTTAATACAGTTCATACTCCATCCATGGAACTATAACTGTAAGAATATACCCCTATGCTCATAAGTACGCTATTAGTCATATTAACACCTACAAATATCAATATTCTCTAAAGGTATTTCCATAAGGTTCTTCAACCAATATGATTTTATGTAGATTGACCATGTTTTAAAATCTCACAATCATCCTTAATTAGTATTTTTTTACTTAAGCCATTTTTATATAGTCCCTACTATATAATCAGCTCCTCTTTGAAAACTTAAGGTGCTAAAAGGTTATTTAATCTCTTTTTCCTAAAGCCACCAAACATTGCTAAATTACACAAATACAATAAAAGTCGAATAGAAAGAAGGATACGTCTCTTCCTATGGCAACTCATTTTCTCATAGCCACAATTATAAAAAGCATTATAAAACTAAACACATTATCAAGTGAGACATTGCCACAGTCATTTATATTTATAAATATTTGTTATTTATGGATATGAATGAGGTGAATTATCATAATAAACACATATTTTTATTAAGCGTAATAATATCCATAGTCTAGTTTTATGCTAATGTAATCCTAATATGATTGCATTAACATAATATTACACCATATGCAATTATCAGACTGTTACATGCAATATTAATATGGATTAGTATATGATCAATATATGATTTAATAATATCGATATTAATATATTAATATTGTTCATATTGGATTATAGCTATTTAGTTAAATACTGCAAGCTAGAAATTAAATAAAAGTGACTTCAATGCTACATTAAATAAGATGTAGATGTGTATAAAGTGATGCCAACATGCTATATAAAAACTAGCAATACCCTTTTTTAATACAACATCTTCATTACATAAAACAAAGATAGAGAATTCGAGTTTCAACACCTCACTACATAATAAATATGTTTCCCAACTGATATAGGTTGATGCCACCCTACCCATTACAACAACCCTATATAAATTATAAATAATAATGATTATGGATGGAATATACAACATGTGAAAGGTGGATTTCAATGACTTACATACACATCCTATTGGCTTATAAATGATTCCAATGATGCTAAACAAATATGCAACTATGTAAAGAAGGTTACAACAATTCATATTGTAGCCTGGAAATTAAATATATATAATACTCAATCTATCATTAATCTTCAATGACTTGTTTACTATGGTGATGCCTCTATGTAAACTGTGTTTTAAAAATGCAATGACTCAATATTCAGTGACTCAATATTATTGTTATAAAACTCAACAACTTATCTATGTAATATAATATATGGTGACGCATATCTACATAGCTATGTTTAAAGACTACGCGATTCACATTATTTTTTTTAAAAAATGACGCCTTAGAGTATATAAAGACTCAAAATACAAATAGGGATGTTATCACTAAGGATTAAAATTTAGCCAATTACTATCACATCAAGCATAGTTCACCACAATATTGCTAATATATAAAAAGCTAACCATTATACTATGTGAAATGTCATTTTTAGTCTATTGAATGGATTCTTGTTTAATGGGCAGTCTCTACGTTTCATAAACATATATAGTGGATTTATATTTCATAATTAAATATGCATCCCAAACCCTTAAAACATATAGACATTTCTTAAACATTTTCAAACCAAAAATTTTCCATGATCATGCATTAGAATTGAAAACATTGCCTAGCTAGCAGATAGAGCTGAAAATCTTCTTTTGTGCTTCTCCTTTTCCTCCATATGGCTCCTCTTTCTCTGCTACACCTCTTTTCCCTTTTTCCAAAAACACTTATGATCCTTTTCTTTTCCAAGAATCCCTTCTCTAAGTAGGAGTAGTTTTTTTTTTTTTCTTGGTTATTTTTTAAATATATTGTTTCTTTTTTATTTTCCTAAATTTTTAAGCATTTCCTTTATTTTTATTCTTTTATTGTCTTTGTTCTATTTTTTTACTTTTTCTATGATGATTTCCAATTTTTTCTTTATTTCAACATAAAATAGAGAAAATCCATAATTTAATAATTTAATTAACATCTCTTATTGTCATAAATTTTAATGATAATTTTTAAAACTAATAATCTAATTTTTTAAATCTAATTATGTTAATAACATTTCCACTAGTATTAATGACCAAATGTACCAATCATGCAATATAAATTCATTAAGCTGTAAAACTACACTGACAAATCATAGAAATCGACTTTCCAAAGCAAGTAGAAATAAACACACCATATTCAAACCATTTTTTTATGGATTTTATCATGTGCCAACTACTATGGTGTGTGTAGGGTTGTCACCAATTCTCTATCATCCTCCAATGTCTCCATCTACATCACCCTCTCCTATGATGTTCTCCCTCCAACACGCTCTGAGGGATGAGTTCTCATATGCCAACCTTACAACACGCAAGTAGTTAGAACATATCAACATGATAAACATATAGTATAAAATATAATTGAAATAACACATTAATATATTCATAATTTAAACACATAAACTACAACTAACTCACAGTAATACAAACATGTACCATCATGTATCTAAGTAATATTCTGCTATCCCATAATAGCATATATCACAAGCTTAGTCATAAATATAACGAATATCAAATGTGTCAACTATAAATATCCATGAATAATCAAATACTTTGCTTAGCAAGGAATTAGGATGTAACATGACATGACACTTTAATTTGACTTTAGATATCATGCAACACATGCATCATAGTAGTCACTTTGAGGGTTGGAAGAAAAGTAGTTGTATAATAATTTGGAATAGAAGTATTGTGCAAAGAAACAAGCTGAGAAGTGTTATGAATAATAGATGGAATTTGGATGCATGTGACAAATGTTGAGGAATTTGAAAAACAACAAGTGGATGATTTTGAAGAATTTGGGAAGCAATCAAAGCATTTTTAGAAATAATATATTCATTAATAAAATTGGAAACAATAGTAACACGAGGAGGAATGGTTTTAGAAGAAAGTAGTGAAATGACTACATTATTAGGCATGGAATATGATCCCCTAAGTGCTCGATCTACATTATGACCATTCAAATATCCATTGTTCACCTTCTAGGGTATATATGGCATTACAGCCTCATTCAGAGCCTGTTGGCCTAGGGTTTGGCATTAGACATGTTTCAATACATACATAAATCTTTTTATCTTTTGAGGGTTAGCAATTATATGTTTCTTAAAGTCTACAAGTCTTTCTACCCCATTAAATCTATCTTTGTGGTCACTATCATAGATATTATTAATTTTGGATCCATTCACACCATTATCATTCAAAGGCATTTTAACATCATTGGTAATAAAACATACAATAGTAAAAAGAAAACTAATATCATTTAGAAAGACCATTTTATTTTTTAAGCAAGCTCTAGGATAACCATTAGGGTTGTAATTTATCTTGGCACTCCTCTTAATTGGGGTTTGAGATCTAATTACATTGGGTGGCATAAGATGAAAACATACTTAGCATGCAAATACCCTAGGGTTTGAATAATAAGCAAGCAAAATAATCCAGGGTTTGAATGTACACATAACATTTTATGACTAATAATTTTTAATATATAAAATAGAACAAATCATCAAAAAATAAGATTTATCATAATGAAAGTAAGGTAAAACCCTAAGGGTGTAAGAGAGCATTGTTGGGTGAAGAAATGGCTTACTAAAATCGCAAAATATAGTTGATGAAAATGTGTGTGAATTGCTTTCTTTTGTCTTTGGTATAATCTTTTGTATGTATTCAACTTTTGTAAAGCATAAGAATAAATGAAAAAATGTAAAGAGTCACTTATTTTAAGCATATCAAAAGGCTGAAATGTCAAGAGATAGCAATAAGTAAAACTCTATATATAACACTCATGTGCAATTGTATATGGTTCTAAATGTGATACAGATTAATACAACTATTTTGAAATGGTTTTCCTATATATCTTTTATCATTATTATGTGTGCAATGAGTAATATATTTGCCTTAATCTATTTATAATATAATTATATGTTAAATTTTAAAGACTTTAATAAACCTATATGCCTTTGCACATTACTTTATTTACTATGTTTAATGTATACATTCAATCTGAATATGGTTGTGACCATGTTCTTTTGTTATCTCTGCACAAGCTATCCATGAATCGACATGTTTTGAAGGGTTTCCAGGAACCTGTACTAATAATGGTGTGGTGAGTGTGATGTTTTTTGAATATGTTGAGATGGTTGCTAGGACAAAAGAATATAGAGATATGGCTCGATGAAAGGATTCAAATTTTTGTCAAAGAAGAAGCAAGTAGAATAGGCAAAACTAAAAAAGAAATTAATGAGCATCTATACAATAAAATTTAAGAAATTTTTTAGTGCAAATTGTCTAAACTATTATTTGCTTGGTTATCCATATTGGATTACTATTATTATTAGCCATGAAAGACAAAAATCATAACCTACTTGGAAAAAAAACTAGAAAACCTATAAAATTTAGCCACTGGTTAGACCCACACAATAGTTTTTTGGATAAATACTGCTATTGATGGGTATATCACCAAATTTATTGTTCAAGATTATTTAGCTTTCAAAGTTATCTAAAATCAATTTTTAGGAGAATCCATGAGAAGTCTCTTCAATGACTACCTACTCTAATCAAGATGTTGATTGTATAAAAGGACATGATGCCCACTCATGCCAACATGGAGTAGTCACTTTGGGTGTTATGGGGATGCATGTGATGTAGGATTGAATGATGCAAAGATTAGAAAAAAAAATTGAACTTGGACCCATAATAATGAAGGATGAGAAGAGCTAGAGTGAAAATAAGATTATAGGATTAGAAAAATAACTACAATAATAGAGGAGATGAAACAAATAAAATAATCCAAAACTAACTACGATTAGGAGTAGGAATAAGTTAGAATATGCTTGAGAAAGGGGAACCCAGAGAGGGGAGCTCAAAGAGAGGCTTTGAAAGGTTTGGGAATTAGAATAGATGTAAATTAGGAAGGAAAAGGGACCAAGGAAGAAGAAGGTAGAGTTGCAAGTAGTGAGGAGATGGAACAAAGAGAAGGAGAAGAAGAAAGTAGAATAGAGTAATTAAAGGATAGAAGTAGTTGATAGTTAAGAGGGAACGTGATTAAATTAGTGGAAGAATATTCATGAAAAGAGATTATGTAAAAGTGTATAAATATGGTAGGTTCAAGAACGTAGTTGGAAGAAGTCGAGGATAGAAATCATTCATTTCTAGAATACGCATCCCCCAACCCAATTTTATTTAGTTAAAACACCAAGAGCAAAGGAAAGAAAGGGATGAAGTTTATTTGAGTTGTTCATAGATAAGTTTGGAAAGCTTACTAAAGAGACAAATAAGTCCTTTGATAAGAAGAGGCTAGAAAAAGATGGATTTAATTTTAAAACTAGTTTTAAAACACTAGTAAAAGTGCATAGAAGCCTATAATCACAGTGACCAATGCAAAACAACCTACAATCATAGTTATGAGTTCACAAAAACAACCAATGTTAGCCCTTATAAGTTAACCAAATATGGATTATAGTCTAGGACTGTTTGTTGTGTTGACACCATATGATGGGTCTATAGACCCTGAGTAATATCTTTAACCTGCAACATGAAGTGGTAGGTTAGAGGAATAATTGTGGATGATGTAAAGAAGTGTGAGCTCATAGGAGATTTAGCAAGTTACATTTTAGAATCCATTTTAAAAAGAAATGTTAATATTCTGTATCTACAAAAAGTTAAATCAAAATCAATAGTAGAGTTCAAAATGAAGAAGTGCACAAGCCAAATTATTTTAGACCTGAAGGAAATCAGGCAACCTAGTAGAGAATCTGTGTGGGACTATGACTGTAAATTCTTAGATGTAATGAATTAAATTGAATTTGTTATGGAGGACAAGGATAAATTTACCTAGTTCATAGAAGGATTACACTTAAGAATCAAATTTTATATTACGCAGTCTCAGTTCACAACAAATATTGATGCTCGACTAGTTGCACTGAGAGTAGAATAAATTGAAGATTATGGAGATGCTTCAATCAGTGGATATAAGGTGTTAGAAAAGATAGCTACTTTCATGAAAAATATTGATGAAATGAATGAAATCAATAAACCTAAACTAGGGTTATGGTGTATGGAGTGTGGGAGAGAGGGACATCATAGGAATGATTGTCCTAAGCTAAAGTATGATTTCTATGAACTCTGTAAAGTAGTAGGGCATGCAACTACTAAATGTCATCTACTACAATACATATAAAAGTTTTGGAGTTTGTATTTTAGTTTTTTTTAAGTCAACTAACCATGATGAAAAAAGTTACTGAGCCTTATAGGAATTAAAGGAAGATATTACTAAGAATGTCTTCATAGTTGTAGCACAATAATTACCCACGTCAAATTAAGGACTCTCAGGCCTAGAAATAGAAATAACAAGCATAACATAAGGTAGTACCGCATGGGTACCCTCATTACCTCAATATAAATTTCAACCCTAGGGTTTGGCTAGTTGGACACCATCATCACCATAATACTACTAATTTTCATGGGATAATGCGAGCCCACAACAATAATAATCAAATTAGGCTCCTACTTCACCACAACATCAATATAGAGGATACAATGCATAAAAACATCAACATGGAGGATTTGAAGGAAAAAAATCATAGGATTGGGGATATCGATAGAATAGAGGAGGCTATAGAGGTGGATAATGAGAAAACTATCAAGGTGGTCACAACAATAATAATAGACAATCTCGCCAGGCCATTCAATGTTATTTGCATGGTAAGTACAATCATTTTATGCAAAATTATCTTATTAACCCACAGAGACAAGTATATTACATGTATTTTAGAGTGGAAAGGAAACAACAAATAGAATATTCCCTTGTTTTGGAGAAACTATGAAAAGAAAAACTAGTGTGCAATGTGAACACAATTAATGCACAACCCAAAGAAAATGCATTTATATAAGCAGTTACGAGGCAATAACATGTAGAACAAGGACTACCTACATCAAATATGCCACAAGATTAGGGAATTATAAAGGTGTAATAGGACAAATATCATGACCCTATGATAGAGAAGGGTTTGATGTACCAAGTTGTGCAGGTCCTCCAAGACATACAATAAACAAGTGCACTAGACAGAGATGCCACAACCATAAATGCACATATGTATGGCCAAATTGTATGGATCATGAAGTAAGAAGGTGTTGTGACATCACTCATATATTTTTTACAATTTCTCAAAAAATTATGCAATGAAGATATCTCCCAGAATATCACAAACCTATTGCATAATCTTCTAGAGCGTCCATATAGGGGACAATAATGTACCAATAAGGTGATCTAGCATATTAAAATAAATAAACTGTGGGATGTAGATTCACAAATGGACATTGAGCTTATTGGATACAAAATCCCCAATGGAGTATTTGACTTTTGGAGAAATGTTAATATGATTCTGATATTTACATGGGAATACATTGGTAGTCCACACTTGAGCTACAGTCTTGTCACCCTCAGCCTTATAGATTACAGGCGAGTATAATCAATTGGTCACCTAGAAGATGTGGAGATTAGAGTGGTTGAGCTAAGTCTTTGTAGTGATTTTGAATTCATTGATATAAAGATAAATGAGACTATTAACCTGTCTTAATTGGTAATAAAAAGGCTTCTGATGGTCAAATAATTATAAACACAATACACAATCAACTAGAGGCTCATCAAGGATAGAAGATAGTAGCCATCCCTTTAAATAAAGTGGAGCATAAGCTTTACATAATTTTGAAGGAACCAGAGTCACCATATGCTTACAATGATAATAGTTGGTTTAAAGTCAGCATAGATACACAAAAAAATGTACTACGACTTGTCGAGTGTCAGTTTTTGAACCCATAGATGGAACAATCATAAACAACAAAGCAAGGATTTTATAAGCTAATGATAACAATATCTCCAGAGCCTCAATTTCAAATTCAAGGTTGTACCTTTCCATCGATGTGATCTCCTACTAAGTCAGAGGTGGATTTCCTATTTAATATATGTGTAACAATAATGGACCATACAAAACCTACTACAGAGGGTGTATTACCGTGGGAAACAACATCTTCAACATGTGGTGATTTAGACACCCATATGTTAAACTGGGCTAGGGGAGATCACAAGATATGACCTCTATGCATGGTTTTTACCACTAAATATAAATTACCTCAATAACTCATATAGAGGATCTTAATCAATTCATTTTAAGGTTAGAACACCATGTGCAAGAGGTGAATCAATAAGTCAGTGCACTCAACTATGCATTAAAAGGAATTATTGCAACTTGGTGGGTAGTGCATAGAGATCCAAAGATACATTATGAGGAATCATGTGAGTTTTTACACTTTCTATTTTAGTTACCACTTGCTATGAAATTAAAATGGTCATTATTTTAAAAAAGCCAATGTCTTGAGATGCACATTCATCAATGTGTAGATACATGGTTTATATAAGCAGTGGAGCCAAGGTATTGGGCACACATTTTTAGTCACAAACTAACAATGTTGATAATAACCTAGTACATGCATCAAGAGTGCAGGAGAGAGAACAAACATTGGGCACAAGTGTAATAAGATTTCATTCAAAAATTTATGTTTGACGATGATAACCCATTGGTACATAATGCATGGATGAGTAGAATATTTGGGATCTACAATAGAGTCATCATCATAGTAGGAAGCAACTCATGACTTGAATTTGGTGCTTCATGATTACAATGCTAGTCAACAAGAACAAGCTTTAATTAAGCCTTATAATCAAATAATAGATGAGTTGATGGAATCTAGTTATAGTGATAGAGACATGGATTTATAAGGCTTATTTTAACTAGAACAAGAATTCAAACCAATTTTAACCCAAAGTGCAGAACAAGTTGAAGATTTAAGATTGTGCAACATAAACATTCTAGAGTGAGAAGGGGAGCACAATCTATAGAGGCTCTACCCAGTGTATTAAATAAAGAGTATCAAGAACCCCTAAAAAAGATGGAAGAAAACATTGGAATAGAGTCAGTTCCTCATCTTATAATTGTGGGAGACTACTAGGGGCAGGAATAGACCTTAGAGGCATCACAGCTGCTATGATACTATCAAGATTTTTCTCAACCAAATTTTCTAAAGTAAAAGGTGTAGATTCCTTGTTGGGGGAGATGCACATAGAGTCAAAAGAGTGCACTCGACCCATTAAAAATTGCCCATATAGGTAAAACCCAACATAAAGATAAAATTCAAGGCTAAATTGAATCGAATGCAAAAACCAAGAAGCATTTATCCATTTAAAAAAGCAGATTGGGTGAATCCCATAGTGATACAACCAAAGAAGTCCATATAGATATAGGTTTTTGGAAATTACCATGCACTCAATAATGCCCATATCAATGATCCTTTTCCAATATCATTCATAGATGAAGTCCTTGAGTCAGTCATAGATCACAAAGTGTACTCATTCATAGTTAGATTCAAAGAGTACCATCAGATTTTGATTCCAGAAGAGGACCAAGCTAAGATAACTTTTACAATTGAATGGGGATCATTCACATATAAGGTACTACCCATTGGTTCAAAGAATACACCAACAATTTTCTCTAGAGCTATAGTAACTGCATTTAAAGACTTCATTCAAGGTTTCCTAGAAATATAGTTTGATGATTGGGTTTTCTTTTCTTTATTTAAAGAGCATCTATCGAAACTATGATTACTACTAGAATGGTGTCAAGCTCTATACATTGTTCTGAATATAAAGAAGTGTTTATTTTTTACACCATTTGGTGTTTTTGTATGTAGTGATGACATTATGATTTACCAAAATAAAATTATTTTAATAATGAGGATGCCAACCCCAACCAACTCTATATAAGTGCACATAATTATGGATCATATAAGATACTATATAAAATTAATCAAAAGATATGCATCCATATTTTTGCTAATGGAAAAGATGTTATGCAAAGGTACAAAGTTTGAGTGGACCTCAAAATGCCAAACAACATTTATATATCATAGACAAAGGTTGGTAACAACACCTATTTTGGTTTTTCATGATTGTAATAAGCCATTCCATGTACATGTGGATGTTTTTGGTATTACCATAAGGGTTATCTTAGCAGAACCAAGGGATGGTAGATTAGATCATCCCATACATTTTTCAATTAAGAAGCTATCAAAAGTAGATAAGAACTATACAACTACAAAAAGAGAGGCCTTAGCTATGGTATTTGCATTGTGAAAATTTTGATACTATCTATTGGCCACACCATTTGAGTTTTTCATAGACCACCAGACAATGTGATACCTAGTTAACAAACTAATGATGGGAGGATGGATATCGAGGTGGCTAATGTTGTTTCAAGAGTTTAAATTTTGAATCAAAGTAAATCCAAGTCAAGAAAATGTCAAACTAAATCATTTGAGTAAGATACAAAATGGTGAGGAACCAAAATAAATAGAGGATGAGTTCCCAAATGCACACTTATTCAGGGTTATTGCAATCCCATATAATATGAAAGACATTAAAAACTTCTTGAAGTAAGGAACTTTCCCTATGCATTATAGGGAATGGGATAAAAAGAAAATGGTCATTTGAGCTATCCCATATAGTCTTATCAACATATTTATATATAAGATTGGAAAATATGATGTGTTTCATAAAGTAGAAATAGAGCATGAACAACCATAACTTCTTCAAAAATCACATCAGGGAATTATAAGGAGTCACTTCACAGGTGAAGCCACAATAAGAAAAATCTTACAGAGTGGTCTTTGGTGGTCAACCTTATTTTCAGATGCACATAGGGTAGCCAAACATTATGATGTGTGTCAAATAATAGGAAAGCCTAATCAACATGATGAGATGCCTCTAGTCTCAATGCTAATAAAACAATCAATCCTAAGTCCCTCGAGCAAATGAAGTAATGGAGGGTACATTATTTTTGTGATGGTTTACTTCACCAAGTGGGTGGAAGTTGTTATAACCCCAAGCTGTGGTATGAAGGATACTACCAAACTATTATATGAAAAATATCATTATAAGATTTGGATGCCCAATTAAGTTTGTTAGTGACAAAGGAACTCACTTCCTTAATAACATTATCAAGACTCTCATTGAGGAGTTTATGATTTCACACCATAGGCACATGGCTTATCACCCACAAGTGAATGGACAAGCTGAAGCATCAAACAAATTATTGGGAAAAATGCCAAAAACTATGTAATATGAAAAAATACAATTATAACGATCACATTCCTATGATTTTATGGGCCTACAAAATAAATTATAAGTAAAGCATAGGCTTCATTCCCTTTCAACTCATTTATGGTCTTGAGGTAGTAGTGCCTATGGAGTACATTGTTCTGAGTCTATGCATTGCAATGGTTATGAGGCTAGGTGACCAACAACCCCTAAAGCAAAGACTAATGGACTTGGTTAAAATGGAGGAAAGTCGATAAAGGGTATAGTGGATGTAAGAGATCCACAAGTTAAGCTAGAAGGCCTAGCGTGATCATAACTTACAATCTAATCAATTTCACCCAAAACAAGTAGTATTGTTGTATGTAGGTTTAAGGTGTTCTTGAAAATATTATGCATCAAATAAAAGGGACCTTACATTATTCATGAAGTCTCACAATAGGGTACCATTGGGTTAAAATATCTACAAGAAACCATATTTCTAGGACATGTTAATGGTTGTAGGTGTTTTACTCAAACTTTGCTTTTTATTTGTTTACAAAAGAAAGGTAAAACTAAAAGAGGGGTAGAGGCTATTAAAACTTGGATATGGTGTGTGCTCCATAATCCAGATGATTGTAGATACTCTTTTTTGGTGTGGGAAGATGACCTGCAATAAGATAGAACTAGAAAAGGGTTGGTTAGTTAGGTAGATGGGTGGATTGCCTAGCAAGCTAGATCTAATAAGTGTAAGTTATCTAGGAAGCTGTCAATACACATTTTGATACAAGTTCATGTTGAAAAGAAAGGTTACATAACATAAAATTAATAGATCTATAGAAATAAATACTTTTCAAATGAATGCTAGTTCTAAAAAGATACATTAAGGTAAATGTCAAATGGTCAAAGAATGGTTCAGGTCAGGTTAAGTTGTTGTTTTTGGTCTGTGAGGTACAAGAGCCAAGAAAAAAAGGTTTGGTTGAGGTTTGGTAGGTGGTTGATGGTTGTTGGTTTTTGGTCAAAAAAGTTCACACAGTGACCGTCGACAGTTAATGTGACCATCATTGGTTGAGGTGACCAATAGTGGTTAGGGTGCCTATCAATGGTTGAGGTGACCATTGACAATTATGGTGACCATCAACAATTGAGGTGACCATCGATGGTTGAAGTGACCATCGACGATCACTATGGGTTTGGACAACTTATTGGTTCTAGTCAGAATAGTTTATGGGTTGGTTAAAAAAAGGTTTTAAGGATTATTAGAGGTTGGTTAATGGACATGAGGGTAAGAGAGGGACTTAAAAGTATCAAGGGAAAAGGTTTGGTTTAGGTAAAGGTGTTAAAATGAAATAAATTAAATGAATACATGAAAACAAATACTTAGCTTTGAAGTTGGTTAAAGATATTAATGAAACCTGGAGGAATTTTGGCAGAGTAATGGTGCATATGGTTGCAAAGTAATTTTGACAAAGTGTTAGGTCTCTATTATGATGGCTAGTTGCCTAGAAAGAAGACCTATAAAAGAAAAACTTGATGAAGAAGTCTAAGATCATTGATTGTCCATCCTCTTCACCTCCTACTCCCCTCCTTTTATAAGTAAAGAGAGATGGAGGATAGAAGGTTCCCTAGAGGGTGAGGCTACTAATTTTGATGATTGAGAGTTCATTATCATTGCATAAGGTGAACATATTAAATTGTGCCTCATTATCTCGCACACAATTAGTGATGTGTTAGAAAAGTCGAAACCTGACCATCGATGGTCAGGCTAACCATTGACAGTTAAGCTAACAATCGATGGTCAAGTATCCAAAGGTGAAAGGGGTCAAAAAGGGGTTTAAAAAGGTTTTTTAAGGGTTAACTTAGTAGGTTGGTGAATTTAATTAACTAGATAGTTAACTAAACTCAAGGCCTAATAGGGTTAAAAAGGGTCCCAATACATTTTGGCATCTAGTATGGTTTTCTAGTGTCTACATTTTACCCCTTTTTATTATGTGGCTTTAAATTAACAAGTTGCAAATTAAAAATAGATTGCTTAGTCAAAGGTTTGTTTGTCTCGATTATGGGAGGAGGTGTTCCCCCTCAAATTGAGAGTTGATGAGGTGAAATAGAATCAAGTTCAGGTTTGATGAGTTATTAAGTGGATGGGAAGGTAGGTGACAAGGGTGGTAAGTGAAGATGGGAATTAAGGCACAAACATGCACACAAAATGTGACTAAGTATGATATTCAAGATCATGCATAGACTAAGTTGATAATGTTGGTTAAAATAAGTTTAGTTATAAAAGGATAAGTGATAGGGTAACAAGTCCCCAATGTTAGGCATAGCTGATCCAGTTACTTTATAAGTCACCTAGATAAGGTCAATATCTTATAGGTATCCAAGGTAGGAAGTGCTCCCAAGAAGACACAAAATAGTTGGTTATGCATGAGGTGGTAGAAATTCAAATGTTCAACATGGCAATGTTGGTTGGTGTAGTCAAAAGGACCAAGTCAAGGTCATCATAAAATATGTGAATAGTTTGAGCTTAAAATGGCCAATGTTGAGGTGGACATGATCTAATGGTTGGTTGGTTGGTTAGAGAGTGTGTTCTCTAAGGTTTCATGGTTAGTTTTTGGAGAATAGGTGCTCTCCAAAGGTTGGTTAGTGGTGTTAAAAATGGGTTACCCCAATTTGGTTTGGTTTTGGTTGGGTAAAAGGTTTGGTGGAGAAAGGTAATGTCCAATGGTTGAAGTTGATGGAGAAGGTACTCTCTAATGGTTCATGGTTAAGGTAAGGGTAGGTTAGAAAAGGGTAATGTTTAAAGGTTGGGTTTGGTTTGGTTAATTGGTTATTGGAGAAGGTGACTCCCAAATAGGTTAATTGATTGGTTAGTTTGATGGGTTGGTTTCAATGACTCAAAAAGGGGGAAGAGATATCTTCTTAAGTGGTTATGAAAGTATAAGGAGGAAGTTAAATACTTTGATTGATAAATATTATGATGGCAAGATGGGTGGGCTTATGAACATAAGCCTTTATCATGTTTTTGATTTGTTATTAGTTTGATGGTTAAAAAAGGTAGCTTGATCTCATGGTGTCAAGTAAGCTAAAAAATCCCTTGATTTGTGGGGGATAAAAGGGGATATGAATGATAGGAAGTGGGTGATAGGTAGGGTAACATTATTATGGGGATGGCTTGCCCCTTCTGTAGGTGATTTAGAAACCATGATAGACAAGTCTATGTCATATGTTAGGTGTAGATTGATCAATGCAGGAAGTCTACTGATGCTATTATGAAAGTTGATTACAACTTTTTTGTGATTGATTGGTCTTTAATTTTGATATAAGGTCTATTATTTCTTAGTTTGATATGTTTAGGATGATAAGCGATGCAAGAAGCTTCAAATACTTGCTTTGACAAATTTGACTTATCCATCCTTCAAGGGAGTGGTCTAAGTTTGGATTTGTTCATGTTTGATAGTTTTCCTTCAAGGGAGTAGTCTACCTTTTTAGAGATGTTGACCCAAGTGAAAATTTAGTATCCCAAATTGTTTATATGCTAGTTTAGACATGGAATGTCTATATAGGTATAAGGTTTTCCATTATGGAGGCAAATTCATAACACTAGGAGGTTGATGATGGGTAAAAGAGGTGATTTAAGTGATAATGACCATGGGATTCCATCTAATTAGAGATGTAAACTATCCATGAGAACCATGCCATGGGTAGAGCCATGATATCCATGCTTAAAATAAGGCAAAGTTTATGATGGATAATCACATGATCCTATTTTTAATTAATTGTCCTTAAATATAAGGAGATGAAGGTGATTGAAAATAAGGGATGAGCTTAAGTTAGACACAAGATGATAAGGAACTTATTTTAACCAAATAATAAACACATAAATACAAAAGCATTTAAAGAGGTTGAGGTTTTGATATGCCCCAAATCCATGTTTACGTAAATGGTTGATGTCAATTAGGAGATTAGATGTCCCCTAGTTACTTTTTGATACTTGATTAGATGCAAAAAAGAGATATTGAATTGACAAAAAGGTGAGGTTGGTTAGGTGATAGTTTAGGGGAGAAGGGTAATCTCTAATTGTTCAAGGAGAAGGTGAATCCCAAATAGGTTGGGTGGTATCCAAATGGATTTCCCCAATTTGGTATACCACTTAGTTCAGGTTAGGTTGATGGAGAAGGTATTCTCCAAAAGTTGGAGAAGAAGGTGACTCCCAAATAGGTTAGTGGAAAAGGGTAATCTCTAATGGTTTAGGGGGAGAAGGTGACTCCCAAATAGGTTGGTGGAGAAGGGTAATCTCCAATGGTTGGGGGAGAAGGTGACTCCCAAATAGGTTGGTGGAGAAGGGTAATCTCTAATGGTTTGGGGAGAAGGTGATTCCCAAATGGTTGGTGATCGTAAAAAATGCAAAAAAGGTGACCTAACATGACTAAGGTTAAAGTCATTTGGTTGTTTGGTTGATGGAGAAGGGTAATCTCCAATGGTTTTATGGTTAAGGTAAGGTAGTTGGTTGGGTTGGTAAGGTGGATAAGGTAGTCACCAAAGGTTGGGGGAGAAGGTGACTCCACTAGGTAGGGGGAGAAGGTGATTTTCTAATAAATTTGGATGGGTGAAGGAGAAAGGTAATCTCTGACAGTTCAAGGTTGGTTGGTTGATAGGTTGAGGCAAAAATGTTAATGGTTATTTTGGTTAATTGTTAAGGTATGGTCTGGGTTGACAAATGGTGAAAGCCTTATGGAGGAAAAGATCCCCCAATTTACTCTTTTCACAGGTGGTCGAAGATGGGAAAATGATCCCAAGGCGAGGTGTTGGTTAATAAGAGGGTTTAGGAGGGGTGAAGATGACTTCATCCACATCCCAAAAGGTTATTAGTTATTAGTGGTTAGTGGGTAAGGTTTGTAGGTGGTGGCTTAGGTGGGATTTCCTCTATTGCACCAAGGCTAGGAAAATGTTGTTGGGCCTGATTTTGGTAGGTTAGGGTAGGTTTAACAACACTATCCCAAAATAAAAGTAGTTTAGATAATAATGTCTAATTATCCCAAGGAGGGAGCTTGGATGAGGTAAAGGTAGGTTGAAAAGGTTTGTTTGATTTGATGGGTTGGTTTTTGTTTGGGTTGATAGTTGATAAGGTTGAGTTGATGGTGGGTAACATTGGGTTGATGATAGGTAAGGTAGGGTTGATGATAGGTTCCAAAAAATTGGTAAGTGGAAGAGATAGGTTGGTTGGTTGGTTCTAGATGAGTAAGTGGAAAAGGTAGTATGGTTTCCTTGATTGTGATTTCAAAGGAAAGTTGAGAAGGTTACACTTGGTAAAGAATGGGTTTGGTTAAGGGTTGGCTTATGGTTTCCTTAGTTATAGGATAACTAAGAACCAAATATAATGGATGGGCCTCATTATGTTGAGGGCTTTGGTTATTAGTGTGCACAATAATGGGTACAAAAAGAGGTTCAATGATGGATTGTTCTTGAGTTTATGAGCTAATAAACTAGTTTTATGAGGTTAGTTGGTTTGATAGATTTGGTTGAGTTGATAGGTTGGGTGGGTTTGATTGCCTAGGTAAGGTTGATAAGGTGGGTTGGTTTGATAGGTTAGGTAAGGTTCATAAGTTGGTTTGATAGTTTTTGGTTGAATGACAAAGAGGATAGACCAAATCTTGGTGTTGAGATAAAGAGGGCTACCTCGAATTGAGTTGGGGTAGTTGATATGATGGTTGGGGTAGGTAACCCAATGGTTTATGAATTTGGATAGGTTAAAGTTGAGGTTAGTTATGATAATTGTTAAGTTGGTGTCGATGGGTTGTTGGTTGAGTATGATGATGGTTAAATGGTAGTTGATAAGTTTTTGGTTAGTTATAGTTGATATTTAATTGGTTGTAGGTGTGGTTTGATTGGTCATGGATACCAAAAATAGATGACTCTAACTTGATCATATGATCCATTAATATCATAACCAGCTCAGGTGGTAGTTGATAGTTTTTTGGTTGGTTGTAGTTGAGGTTTGATAGGTGATAGGTAAGGTTTGATTGATTTTGGGTGAGGTTAGATTAGTTGTTGATGAGGTTAGGTTGGTTGTAGGTAAGGTTAGGAGCAAAAATGGCTTGTGATGCAAGGTATCGCTCTAAGGCGAGATGGTTATTTTCTAAGATCCTTAGGATCTCCAAGAGAGAATATAGGTTGGTTCCCCATTGGATAAGGCAATGGAGGAAAGATGGTAGAAGGTAGGTTTTCACAACTCAAAGCAATGATCAAACAATAAAAAGTTAAAAAAGGCAAAACACACACTAAAGTATGTTACCTCATACGATTCTTTTTAGTCTCTCATTTGGCTTATGCCTTAAGTTAGAAAGAATGTTGGAAGACTTGGCTTATAGAGCAGGTACTAGAAAAGAAGTCTATGGTTGGTTTTTGGTTAGTTTGGGCTCTTAAAATCTATATTAAAAGTCAGTATGTGGCTTGATATTGGGGCCTACCCCCTCACGTCACACACCACAACAATAAGGATATAGGGTGCTTAACCAAGATATACTGATTTCTAGAGTTTAGACTCAACTAGAGAATTGAGTTTTACTTTCTCTTATTGGTATTGAAGTCCAAGTAAGATATCCAAAGGGTGAAGGTTTACCGTTAGGTGATGAAATACTAATCGAGCCTTATGTCAGGTGTTAAGATGTGTTGATTGATAAGTGGTTTGGTATGTGTGTGATAAAGAGGTGAAGTTACAATTGATTATTTTACTTTAATTTAACTATGTGATCTAAACATGCAAGCAATCAATGTATGCAGTTGATTTATACCAAAAGAAATTTCTAGTTTCATTGTATGAGCATAGAATAAATAAAGAAAGGGGCACCTAGATGATGCTAGGGTCCTACTAGGCATGCTAGAATGTTTTACTCAAATTTTTATTTTTATCTATTTATAGAAGAAATGTAAAACGAAAAGAGGGGTAGAGGTTATTAGAACCTAGATATGGTGTGCACTCCGTAATCCAAACAATTTTAGATACTCTTCTTTGGCTTGGGAAGATGACTTGCAATAAGATAAAACTAGAAAATGGTTGGTTAGTTAGGTAGATGGGTGGATTGCCTAGAAAGCTAGATCTAAGAAACATGAGCTATCTAGGAGGATGTCAATCCACCTTTTGATACAAGTTAATGTTGAAAAGAAAGGTTGCATAACATAAAAGTACTAGATCTATTGAAATAAATACTTTTCAAATGAATGCTAGTTCTAACAAGATAACATTAAGGTAAATTTCAAATGGTCAAAGAATGGTTTAGGTCAGGTTAGGTTATTTTTTTTAGTTTGTGAGGTGACAAGGGCCAAGAAAATAAGGTTTGGTTGAGGTTTGATTGGTATTGATAGTTGCTAATTTTTGGTCAAAAAAGTTCACACAGTGACTGTTGACAGTCATGGTGACCATCAATAGTTGAGGTGACCGTCGGTGGTTAGGGTGACTATTGGTGGTTAAGGTGACCATCGACAGTTGAGGTGACCATCGACAGTTGAGGTGACCATCAACAGACATTATGGATTTGGATAGCTTATTGGTTTTGACCAGAATAGGTTATGGGTGGTTATAAAAAGGTTATAAGGGTTGTTAGAGGTTGGTTAATGGTTGGAGGATAAGAGAGGGCCTTAGAATTATCAAGGGAAAAGGTTTAGTTTAGTTAGAGGTGTTGAAATGAAACTAATTAAATGAATACATGAAAATAAATACTTAGTTTTGAAGTTGGCTGAAGATGTTGGTGAAACTTGGAGGAAATTTGGCATAGTAACAATACTTATGGTTACAAAGCAATTTTGGTAGTGTTAGGTCTCTGTTATGCTGACTAGTTGGTTGGAAAGAAGACTTGCAAAAGAAAATCCTAATGAAGGAGTCTAAGATCATTGATTGTTCATCCTCTTCACCTCCTACTCCCCTCCTTTTATAGGCAAAGAGAGATGGAGGATAGAAGGTTCCCTAAAGGGTAAGGCTATTGATTTCAATGCTTGAGAGTTCGTTAGCACCATATAAGGGGAACATATTAAATTGTGATTCATTATCTCACACACAACTGGTGATGTGTTAGAAGGGTGGATAAATGCCCATTGATGGTCAGGCTAACCGTCGATGGTTAAGCTAACCATCGACAATCGAGTATCTGAAGGTGAAAGGGGCCAAAAAGGGGTTAAAAAGGTTTGTTAAGGGTTAAGTTAGTAGGTTGGTGAATTTAATTAACTAGGTAGTCAACTAGACTTAGGGTTTGATAGTGTCAAGAACGTTCCCAAGGCATTTCGACATCTAATATAGTTTTTTAGTGTCCATGGTAAGCTTAAGCCTTATCATTGATAGTCTCTATCATAATTTTCTAAAAATGAGAGAGGATGCTGAGTAGTACCATGTAGTTAGCAATTTTATTTAATGATATTTTATGTTTTTATTTATTTTTTAGGGTTAGAGTGTTTGTACAGTGTGATCTTTGGATCACAACACATCAAAACATAGTTGGAATAGATAACATTACAGACTACAATTGATTCATCGAAAGAGCCTAAAAGAAGGATAATTGGAAACAACCACACATTGGTCATCAAATAGGTCTAGAAAGATGGTGTTAACAATATAGGTATGGTGAAAAGATGGACAATGGTAATTCAAGACCATTAATGATAAGGCACTTGAGTAGATTACATCTTTGTCGAAGCAAATCGCATGGTAGAATGATAGGTGGGGTCATAAAATAAATGAGATAGATGAAAGGATGTTGAGTCACATCAACTACCTCATAACACATGTATCAAATAACTTAGATGGAAAAGACTAGCCATCATATCAAATAGTATCCAACTGATATTAATTTGGGAGATAAACTCATGTGCAAAAAGTGCAGTGCATTTAAACTCATCAACTATACAGATTTGGGAATCAAAAGCTATATAACAAAGGGCATGGATAATGTAAATACATTACATACTCTTGTCAACAAGTGAACTCGATGATCTAATTTTAAAACACCTAATTGTGCATAGATTACATACCAGAGCCAAAATAAGCAAAACAAGTATTCAACCCATGACACAATAACAACCATGAAGAGATCTCAATTATTGATTGGATGTACAAAAAGAAGAAATGGGGATTAGCCTAGGTCTGAGGCAAATACCAAGATATAGACCCATTTAACTTTATTGATGTAGCAGAAGCCACTTTATTTACATGTAAACCATAAAAAGCATCATAGGCAAGAGCCCTAGTTCTACAACATCTTTTATGAGGCTCAAATGCAAAAAGACTGATCAAACTACTGACATTTGGAAAACTAGATGAGGTAATGCTCACTCTTATGATTAGGTATAATGAAGGAGATATTCATTTGTCCTATGATGTTAAAATCTAGATCACTCTTTAGACCATGGCATGAGCAACGAGTCTCCTAACTCATAGTTAATCCCTCTTGCCTTATAATTCTACCACTCCACCAATTCATTTTGACACCAGGGAGAAATACACAAGGGTAGGAAGAGACATACCCATTAATTTACTATTTGATTCTTTAGTGTGCATCCTAGTTGAATGCATTACCAAACAATTTAGGCAAGTAACAAAGCAAACAAAGTAGGGAACAAAAAGTGTGATCAATATTATGTATCACATCACTCCACCAATTCATTTTGACACCAGGGAGAAATACACAAGGGTAGGAAGAGACATACCCATTAATTTACTATTTGATTCTTTAGTGTGCATCCTAGTTGAATGAATTACCAAACAATTTAGGCAAGTAACAAAGCAAACAAAGTAGGGAACAAAAAGTGTGATCAATATTATGTATCACATGATACGCCTCCATAAAAACTTCAACTAGCCCAATTTTTTTGCTTATGAGTTAACCACAAACATTGAAAATATCCTTGCAGGCACTTCACAAACATTCCAATATCAGTTTTTGGTTTTGTTCATTTGTTTTACACAATGGAGGAAGAATCGGTCAACCCTGTTGTGGATTTATGCCCTGCTACTACATTTACAAACATTGCACGAACAAAGATAGGGAAATATTATGTGTAATTGGGGAGGTTTACTACATGGTGTTTGGAGGCCCTGAAAATGATTTAGTCACACCCCAGAATACCCTAGGATGTCATGTGATATATGGGACAACATACTTCAATGATAAAGCTACATAACAACATCCAGATCAAGGTACATGAGTTGCCAAAAATAATTGTGACTTCCCTTCCATTTTCATTACTATGTTGAATGCCAAGGCATAAGTGTTAAGATAAAAAGCATTAGCTGCAAGGTCAATGCCACCACTAGGTCTATTCCCCCAAGTGCGCAACCACCACTACAACCACAAGTGCAACCTCAAGCACAATCATAATCATAATAATAAGCACAACCACGAGCACCACCAAAAATAACAGTGGCTCCAACACAACTAGATAAAGGGAAGAGAAAAGCACTAGCATTACGAGCCTCACCGCCATCATCAAAGAAGATAACAAGACTGAAAAAATAAGCAATATAATTGCATACGAACATTGAATCTAGATGTGAGATCAATAACAAAGACATTCACCATGAAACACTAGATATACGTAGGAAAACTTCCAAGAGGTAAAAAAACCACAAATATTATTCATATTATGATAAACTAAAAAGTACCCAATGCAGTCTTTCTTCCTCTCACTTCTTCTCAATCAATCTTCACATAAATTGAAAACGTGTTCTCCACATTTCCTCATTTGTCTCAACTCTCCTTTTTTAGATTGCATCTTACAATATAAAATCTTTATTATATAGGCAAGGTAATTTGACCATTATAATGTGACCTTTTCCAACCACCACATTAATGGGTCCAAACCTCTCCAAAGGTCGTTTAATATATTTTATTATTTATTTACACAAGGATAAACTCATGGTAAATAATAAAATATATTATTATTTAACCAATGTAATTTAATGTATTAAGGGTACATAAATAACACTACTTAACCATTAATTATTTCAATAAAGAAAAAGTCATGGTTGGAGAATATCCATGTACAAAAAATCAGAGATGAGTGTGACTTACCAAAGTTGGGAGTCGACAAACATGAAATCCTAAAGTCTATGTTAGAAGACATCGACAATGATATGTATGAGTATGAGGAAGGTAAAGAATTCTTATTTTTTAAAGTAATGCACACCTACCAAGTTCTTAATTAGGTAAGGCAAGACCTTTGGATCAACATCACTTAACCTCCATTAGTATTATTAACATTGTAGGGTAGGAAGCAATTCGACAAAAATTGAAAGCTAACATATTCCATAAAGATCCAGTTACAGGATCCTTTATTGTGCAACCAGAAGAATTTCCAACACAATAAAGCCTACCACCACCATTGTTGCATAGACTATAGACACATGCCACCATTCAACCATCTGCAATTATCAAGGACAAAAATGTGTCCTTCTCAAACCCAATAGAGGAAAGTGAAGCATAATAAAAACAAGAGACACAATAATAGATCTAGGGCCAAATTATGAATAGGAAAAAACAAGGCCTCAATCTTCCTCCAACATATAAAAAAATGATAATTGTACGTCATGGTACGGTTGTGTAATCCTCTACTTCATAAGACTCGTAAAACTAATAATGTTAGAATCCCCAACCTCCATACAAATAAATAAATAAATTAGTGTACCATAGTCAGATCTCTAATAAGAAGTTATGTAGGAGTAAGAGGATACTAGTGAAGCAAAAAAGGAGGAAAAGAGGAGGGTGAGAAAGGAAGAGAAAAAGAGAAAGAGGAAAGAGGAAAAAAATAAAGAGAAAGGCAACTATGGAGGAAGAACAGTGCAAGCAACAAGCAGTTGTGTAAGAAGAGTAACACCAATAACAAGTTGTGAAGGAAGAGTGTAAGAAATAAGATGATGAAGTAGAGGCTCAAAAGAAAAGAGTCAAAGAAATAAAAGATACAAAGAAGTAATATGAGGAAATAGAGGTTCACAAACAACTAGCCAAAGAAGCACGGATGAATAAAAAAGAATAAGAAGAGGTAGCATGAAAACATCAAGAAGCACAAGTTGCAAACTAAAAGTAGGAAGAAAAAGAGGGACTAGTAAAGGCTCAAGAGGAGCAAAAGGCCAAATAAGAGTAGCACATTAATGAAGAACAAGTTAAGTGTGTGACTGAAGAACAAGTAGCTAGGGACAAAGCCAAGGCTAAAGCTGAGGCCAAGGCTAAGGTTGACGTAGATCCCAAAACTAAGGTTGAGGTGGAAGCTAAAGCCAAAGTAGAAGTTGAAGCTGAGGCTAAGGCTGAGGTGCAAGCCAAAGCCCAAACTAAGGCAGATGCTAAGGTTAAGGCTAAAGCTGAAGCTAAACCCAAAGAAGAAAAAGAGGCCAAAGCCAAGGAAGAAGCAGAGCATGTAAAACAATAAAAATTGGCAACATAGGGAGGTGCGCAGGAGGAGGCTTTGTAGCTAGAACTTAAAATCACTAGCCAGTGGTTGTGGGATGTGTTGGGTGAATATTTTGTCGATTAGCTAACTGGTGAGCAAAATAGTTCCTATCACCACAACATAGGGAGATTGGTCATCCAAGTGTGTAGTTTTACTACATCAACACGGGACAAATCTCTCCTCTCATCAAGGAGAGGTTCCCTATTAAATATATGGAGGCTATATACTATATAAATAATTAAAAAGTAACACACAGGGGTAGATCAAACCATCCATCTCTCTTTTTTCAGAGATGATGCTCACAGCTCAAAGGAGAAATCTTGGGTGATTGGTGAAGGTGCTTCTCTTCTTTCAGAAGTAACATTCAACCAAGAGCCAGATCCCTTCTTGGATAGTAGAAATCTTGGTGAAGCAAGAGAAGACACTTCTTTCAAAAATGCTTGTTCTTGTAGGCAACTTTATGGTAACAAGTGACTGGTAACAAAGTATAGAGCAACCATCAATCTAAGATGTAGCACAAAGTCTCCACCTTGACTACCCAAGAGTGAGATATGAAGAACAATGGGGGCACAAAGTCATCCCAAGATCCCTTACATAGAAAGAAACTAAAAACACACACTGAAAAAAATTATGTCAGCACAAAGTCTGAAAGTAACTGGTTTCAGGACACCTTTCTTATCACTTCCACTAGCTCTACTTGTTAAATTAAATAAAAAAGAACACATTTAGAAGACAGACATAAGAACAATCTCCTAAAATGATATATACTATACAACACAAAGTCTGTGAATCACTTACTTTCTCATTCAGATAAAATAATATGAAATACAATTTGAGCTCAAAGTCTCAGTATTTGCCTTTCAATTTGGGTAGAGTTTTGCTTCTGTGGTCAAAAAGATCTCCTTAAAACAATAAAAGAGATTAAAATATATAGCCACCAAGCATAGCTTGGCACTCTCTCCCATGGGATGGCCCATGCTGCAGTCAATGCCTTCAATGTGCCTTCAGTTCTGTCTGGAGGAACCATGCCTGAAACAGTGCATTGCCTTAACTATGGCATGTCTATTCATCTAATATGTATTTTCTTAGGTCTGGATCATCTGGTCTATCCCTTCTAATGTCTGTGCAGCTGTCCATTTTATCTTTACTCCAAAGGAGACTAACAGGCCATGCCTTCAATGTTTGAAAGCTTGAAAATTACTTTATAGACTGTTCCAGCTACCGAAATAACTTCTACGTAGATATTTTCCTCTTTGTCTCTTCCTGCCATGATTTGAGATCTCGGGCTATCTTTTCGGTCAGTCACTTGGTTCTTCCTTTAAGTTCTGCACTTTATTTGAATTTAAATAGATATTCCCTTACTTTAAATTTGACGTCCACGAGGCTATCAATGGTCACTAGCCACTTGAACCATGTTGAACCTTGAACCTTTGAGCCCATAGAAAGTAAATTGGTTCATTGGTTCATCAGTTCATTATGTCTCTTTTGTTCCATCGCTTCCTGGGTCAATCGCTTTCCCACTCCTTGGTTGAACCACCTATTTGTTGCTTCTTTCCTTGACTGAGGCTGCCCTTGAACCATTGAACTTTGAACTCTTTCGGTTCAAGGTTCAATAGGTTCATTAGTTCATCCTTTGTCTGTCACTTCCTTGTTCTTTCTAAGCTCTTTGATCATCGCACTGGTTGAACCTTTGAACCTGTGAACTCGTTGAACCTTTTGGTTTAAGGTTCAATCAGTTCATTATTTTTATTTGGCTAAGTCCTTTTGATCTTTTTGAACCAAACACGTTGAACCATTTGGTCGTTGAACCTGTTGAACCATTGAACCTGTTGAACCTTTGAACCAAAGTGGTTCAACAGTTCAATGGTTCAAGCCTTCTTCTCTTTGATAAGTGTTTTCAAGCCGTTGAACCTTGAAGCGGTTGAACTTTGAACCTTGACAAATGTGCTTAACTTTGCTAATGATGTTGAACCTTTGAACCCATTGAACCCGTTGAACCAAAATGGTTCAAAGTTTAATGGTTCAATGGTTCAATCCTTGCTTAGAAGCTTGTCGATGGACATTTTGGTTGAACCTTGTCATTGAACCAACCTTGAAATTGCCTAAGTGTTGAGAGATTGCTTCTTTCCTGCAAAGTCCATAGAAATCAACTTGCGAAGCCCATAGAACTTGACCTGCAGAGTTCATAGATTTTCTTCCTACAGAGTCTGTAGATTCAATCCTGCAGAGTCCATAGATTCAAGCCTACAGAGTCTGTAGATTCCTGAGAAAGCTTTGAAAAATGAAGAACATGAATGCTTAGAACAATTTTTGAAATGGGAAGAGAGGATTTTGGTCTGTATGACCAAAATAGTTCAAATGTTGTCCCAAAAATGAGTGATATTTTTGGGGGACAATAGCTGGCTCCAGTTGGAGAACTTCCTTCAGTTGAAAACTTGGAACCGCTAAGGGGAGTAGAAACCAGAATCTCTAGTGCCTTGAAGTGTGCCATTGGGCTATGGAGTCATACTACCCAAAAAATAAAGGTGCCAAAAATGAAAATGAAAAGCACAAAATAGAACTAAAGACTATACAAATATACATATGTACAGATGATCTTATCTGATGCCTCAATATTTGAAGCACTTCATATGCTGCCCACTGTGCGACAGTGAAAATGGTGTGCCATCTTGATAAACCAGCAAGAAACCATTTTGTCCCCAGAAACAGTGATGGGTGAATGGAACTCTCCACCAGGAAACCAATTTTCTATGTCTTCCTCTTGGCTCTTTCTTCTTCTTGCCCCATGGCAAGACGTGGTCTTCAAACTGAAAACCATAACTCCTTACTCTCTTAGTGAAGAGTTCCTTTTGCTAACTTTAGAGTACAACAGTATGGTCCACCACCATAACTTGTTGTTCTGTTGGTCCAGTCTAGCACATGCTTTGATTGTCAGCATCAAAATCCTAACAAACCATCAGCTTAGCATCTCCTTTAGTGTGAAAGAGTTCGATATCTTCATCCTAAGCAGTCTTCAATCTGAGCAATAGAGATTCACATCTAGCTATGTTGTTGGTGTTGCTAAACTGTAACTTGCATGAAGGAAAAATATCTCCTTGAGGAGATATCAACACAGTCCCAACTCCAACAACAGAGATTCGCATCCAGCTGTGTTGTTAGTGTTGTTAAACTGCAACTTGCATGAAGGAAAAATATCTCCTTGAGGAGATATCAACACAGTCCCAGCTCCAACATTAGTGGAAGAATAGCTGCCATCGGATTCCAAGATCTAAGCATCATTAGAAGCTGATCTTCTATAAAATTTCTCTTCATTAGAGATGGAAGATCCTTCTTGATTTGTATTGCACCCTACCAATTCTTTTGATGTCTTGTTTGGATCAAATCCTGGATTGCTAGCTACAGGACTTTCATCAGCTGAGACATGAGCATCCTCTGTGGTCAAGAAGTAATTACCCCTGCCTGATGGCTCAAACAAAATTTGAGCTACAGGGGCCGATGTTTGGGTGACCACAAATTTTGCCTCAGATAGGTCATACTTAGTTCTCCACCAATGTCCAACTACTCAGGATTGGCTTACAGGAATTCAAATTCAGTCATTTAAATTTTGAATTTCTTAACATGATCAATTATGTTAGATGACTGAAATGGATTAGGAAGAGAGGATGGGAGTTCATCTTTTTGGTTTTTGAGAGGGGGAGGACTGGCCTGTGAATTTGAAGTTGAAGGTACAGAAATGTTTGGGGTACTTACTTTTTTGGCAATCATCGGGTCCTTTGGCTGGAAAGGTAGAGTGGTTCCTCACTTAGCAATTAAAATTGTTGGTTGAGGTCACTCCTTTGCTTTCTCCTTATCAGATGGTTGGGCTAACTGATTCTTGGACTGGGTGAATATTGCGTATGATCCTTCGACTGCTTCACCTTCACTTATGGGTTCATCCTGGTAATTCAAGAAACTAATGTGGGAGTTGCCAGCTGATTCTTCTTGATCTTTTATGAAGAGATCAGCGTCATTTTCTTGCACAAACTCAAGTTGGAAAGATATATCATGTTCTATTTCCAGATATCCAACTGCTGAGTTGGTTGGAGGCGCTTCAAGGGCAAGGTTCCTCTGTGGGGGAGGAAGATGATTTGGTTGCCCTTGATTCCTGGTGGTATTGCCTTGATATGGCTGATTCTGAAATGTCGTCCTTGGCATATCTTGATTAGGAGGAGTAGACATACTTTTGGCCATTTTCCTTTTCAAGGCTAGCAATTCATTTGCCAGCTTTTGCACCATCTGATCTGTGGTGCCTGTAGATGGATACTCAGAAGATGAAGAGGATTTACCTATGTTTGGGTCTCTCCTTATCTTCCCTGCCAAGATAAAGTCATCTTCTACCTCAGTAGCCAAGTCTTGAGCAGTAGCAAGGTCTATGTGGCCAGCTCGTCTCAGTAGAAAACTCACTTCAGGTAGCTGTAAGTTGATGAAGAAGCATTTGAGGTTTTCAGGTGTTGGCTGAGCAATTGCAGGAATCCTGTTCCTCAGCTTGTCAAACTTGGCAATAAAATCCCTCATAGGCTCATGAGGTTCCTTCTTCATCTGAGTGAGATGGGCCAGCAAAGCATGCACATCTTCCACAGGCTTGAACTTGGCTTCAAACATGGCTTTGAGTGTATCCGAGTCGGTCACTAATCCAGCCTGTAGGTGATAGAACCAGTCTACAGTAGTGCCTTGTAATGTCTCCACAAAAACCCTGACTGCCATGTCTTCAAATTCCACCCCTATCACACCACAAGCTATGTTGAAGGCTGCAATGTGTTCATCAGGGTGAACTCTCCCATCTCCAAAGAATTTGGGGAAGTTCTTTCTTGAGCTGTATAGGAGTTCATGCAGGGGTGGAGTCAAATTTAGTGGACCAAAAGAGTTACCCCAGGGGCCTCGAACTGCCATGATTTGATTATGAAAAAGTGGGATAACAAATTTGGGTGGAGTATGTATTGACAAAGCTCTGCTAACAGTAAAAATGGATGCTTTGCTTGGTAATGGAGAAGGACATGGACTGCTTCAATTTGAAACTTGAGGCTTCAAATTGTGCATTCTTTCCCAGTTGGCATGGAGGTGAAGGGATATGGTAAGGCTATAATGATAATGGGTAAGACACATAATGGAATTGCCAGAGTCTGTATAATGGATAAGGGAAGGAACTGCTTCAATCTAAAATTTGAGGCTTCAGACTGCACGTTCATCCCCAGTAGAGTCACCAAAAACTGTTGGGTGAATATTTTGTCGACCAGCTAACTGGTGAGCAAAATAATTCTTATCACCACAGCATAGGGAGATTGGTCATCCAGGTGTGCAGTTTTACTACATCAACAGGGGACAAATCTCTCCTCTCATCAAATGGAGGTTCCCTATTAAATATACGGAGGCTATATACTATATAAATAATCAAAAAGTAACACACAGGGGTAGAACAAACCATCCATCTCTCTTTTTTCAGAGATGATGCTCACAGCTCAAAGGAGAAATCCTGAGTGATTGGTGAAGGTGATTCTCTTCTTTTAGAAGTAACATTCAACCAAAAGCCAAATCCCTTCCTAGATAGTAGAAATCTTAGTGAAGCAATAAAAGGCACTTCTCTTCTTTCAAAAATGCTTATTCTTGCAGGCAACATGAATCTTTCTGGTAACAAGTGACTGGTAACAAAGTACAGAGTAACCAGCAATCTAATATGTAGCACAAAGTCCCACCTTTACTGCCCAAGAGTGAGATATGAAGAACAATGGGGGCACAAATTCATCCCAAGATCCTTTACACAGAAAGAAACTAAAAACACACACTAAAAACAATTATGTCAGCAAAAAGTTTGAAAGTAACTGGTTTCAGGACACCTTCCTTATCACTTCCACTAGCTCTGCCTGTTAAATTAAATAAACAAGAACACATTAAAATGATAGACATAATAATAATCTCCTAAAATGATACAAGCTATACAACACAAAGTCTGTGAATCACTTGCTTTCTCATTCAGATAAAATAATATGAAATACAATCTGAGCTCAAAGTCTCAGTATTCGCCTTTCAATTTGGGCAGAGTTTTGCTTATGTGGTAAAAAATATCTCCTTAAAACAATAAAAGAGATTACAATATATAGCCACCAAGCAAGGCTTGGCGCTCTCTCCCATGGGATGACCCATGCTGCAGTCAATGCCTTCAATGTGCCTTCAGTTCTGTCTAGAGGGACCATGCCTAGAATAGTGTGTTGCCTTAACTATGGCATGTCTATTCATCTAATATGTCTTTTCCTGGGTCTGGATCATCTGGTCTGTCCCTTCTGATGTTTGTGCAACTGTCCATTTTGTCTTTACTCCAAAGGAGACTAACAGGCTGTGCTTTCAATATTTACAAGCTCAAAAATCTACTTTGTAGACTGTTTCAGCTACCAAAATAACTTCTACATAGATATTTTCCTCTTTGTCTCTTCTTACCACGATTTGAGCTCTCGGGCTATCTTTTCGGTTAGTATCTTGGTTCTTCCTTTAAGTTCTGTGCTTTATTTGAGTTTCAACAAATATTCTCTTACTTTAAATTTGACGTCCATAGGGCTATCAATGGTCGTTAGCTGCTTGAATGTGATGTCCCTTACTTAAGGGCTCTTTTTTCTCAGCAAAAGCTCTGATACCACTGTGATGTCCCTTACTTAGGGGCTCCTTTTTCTGCACAAAAGCTCTGATACCACTGTAATATCCCCTTCAAATAGGGAATATAGAAACACAAAAACTCTGAACAAAGATACAAATTTTGTAGAATAAATTCAGAAGATAAACAATAATATAGTCTCTCAATAGCAAATCAAAGATCTTATCACTTGTCCTTCTAGTCGATTACACAATTGAGTCTCTGTCATACAAATAAAATAATATGAAATATTATGTCTTAAAACCCTGGCTTTTGCAAATCTGGAATTTATTCTTTGAATCTGGTCGTCTCGGCCTGCTGTGTCGAACACACAGTCGCCGGCGTCAGTCGATATACTGCCGACGTTGGTCTCTGTCTGTCCTTCTCTACCGACATCGGTTTTCAGTCGGCCGATGTCGGTCACTAGGGATCTCTATTTGCCGAGGTCGGTGTCTACGTGGATCTGTACAAACTTCATACGGCCACCAATTAAGCACACCCTGTCTGTTTTCAACCCCTGATCTAAAAATATATGGCTCTAATACAGAAGATCTCTATCTGTATAATTTATTGAATCAAAACTAAATAAAGAAATACCTGAAATACTGTGATAACTTCTGTGTGAAGTTATCTCTCAAATCTGTATACCTCTGTGATAACTTCTGTATGAAGCTATCTCTCAATTTGGCAATAGATCAGCTGATATTTCATAGCCTCTGAATCGCACACACTGAAGAGTTGACGTTCTCCAATGCAGATGGAATCCTGGAACCCTTGGCTCAGTCTTCACAGAAGAATTCTTTCAATGTCAAAATCAATAATCAATGCATGAATACAAACTCTCTCCCATGAGAACCCCTTATACCCTCCAAAGGTGTGCTTGCTAAAATTAGATTTCCTCAAATTAGAACTTGGGGTTCTTAAATTAGAATTCCTCAAATTAGAACTTGGGCTTCTTAAATTAGAATTAGGATCTTAAAATTAGACCAATTCTTAAATTAGAATTAGGGTCTTAAAATTAGACTAAATAATTAATAATTAATTAATATCTAATTTAAAATTAGACCAAATAATTAATATTTGATTAAATCAATCAAATATTAATATCTCCCTCAATATATGTCCGATCCTCAAACCGACTGAAGCTGGTGAATCAGGGAGTGATTCTGCACATGACCATACCAAAATAAGGGCGCTCCGTTGCATGTCAAATATCCCTAAAAAATAGGAGCTCATGCAAACGTGTCCAAAAGAACCCGAATGAAAGGCAACTGTAGGAATTCTGCTAATCAAAGCCAAGCCAAGCTCCATCATGACCCTCTATCCATCCTATCAGCCTACGAAGGTCGCATAATAGGCTAATCATCAAGTCTGTCAATGTCCATAAAAAAGGGGACATGACAATCCGCCCCTCCAGAAATTGCTTGTCCCCAAGCAATCTCAGAATAATGAACCACTCGATCCACCTAGATCCCAAATGTAGTTACGCTCTGCACTGCTGTAAATCAATGCAATTACCTGCAATATCATCAGAAGTAGAACAAAGAGGGACCCATAATCAAACTAGCGAATGCAACTCAACCAAACTCTAAAAGCACAACTGCCATAGTCAAGAACACATGAGAAACAAACTCTCAAAGTATGATAACCCAAGTAGAAGGGACAACTCAAACTGCCAATTCCATCTACAAAAGATGGTGCCAATCCATCCCATAACTGATCCCTCTGTAAAGGTGGCACAACGAACGGTACCACACTGTCATATGTGTGAGAAGAATCAATCTGGAGACTCAACTCCACTGGTATCTCAAACTCATCAGAATCAGGTACTCCCAAATCTTGAACATGTGTTTCATCCTCAACAACATGCTCCTCAGCAAAAACTGCAGGAATGTACTCACCACCAACCACCTCAATATATAAATGAACTGGGTCTGGGGCTGGTGAAGACCGCAAATGCTCTAATTCTATGGTCATCTCAGCCAAATGAAATTGTGACTCCTCATAAGCCAACTGCGTACTCTCAAGAATCTCAGAAGTTACCTCAAGCTGCTGAGTAAGCTCACTCACCTTATCTTCCTTGAACAATAATGCATCATATGCTGTGCTGCCCCACTCCATAAGATAATCTCTGTCGGCTACCAGCTACATATAATCCTGTCTCAAAATCTGGATAGCCTCCCATAAAGAGTGGATCTCTGTCAAGGACAAATAACTGCCTCTCTGCTCAATGCTAGTAGGAGAACCCCATCCATAAACTGCTAACAACTGACGAGCATCATCGAAATGCTTGCAAGAAGTAGCAATGTCTCGCTCACTAACTCTTAGCTGACTAGACACATGGTGGCACTGGCTAGACTGTCTCCTACAATCCTCCTTTGATGCATAGTCCAAAAGATTAGACTCAAAATCACTGATCTCTGGAGTACTACCATCCATACTCTATGAATCAACTCCAAAGCTCATATCAACATCCAGAGTATCAAAAGTTGTAGCATCACTGACTAACTCTTCCGTACCGAGAGAAACGGCCGGTGAAACTAAGTCCTCAAAACTGTCCACTACATCCTCCTGAGTATCATCTGCAATAATCAGATCCTGGGACTCTTCTACAATCTCTATCATAACTAAGAGATCATCAACCCTCAGTGCACTAACATCTGAGCACACCTCTACACTCTGAGTGCAAGCATCAGACTCATCCTCATCTTCACTATCTCCTATCTCACAATAATCAGGGGACATGATGTTGCCCCGTCTAAGTGATCTGTAGTGCTCTCTCCTCAGCTTAACAAAGTGATCAAAAGACAACATCTCCCGACCTCAAGGTGGTAATAAGTCCCACTCCTCATTCGCTGTCATATACCGTGTGGATTTGTCTTTAAATGAAGGGTATGAAAGAGATTCATTTAACCTCTTCAAACTTAGTTTCAACTTCTTCATATCATAGTCCCACTGTCTCTGAGTATATGAAGACATCATGGATACTTCACTGATTCAATCTACCCAAACTACCCAATAGGATGGCAAGACATTGGCTCTGATTTGCCCAACAGGATGACAGGAATTTGGCTCTGATACCACTGTGATGTCCCTTACTTAGGGGCTCTTTTTTCTCAGCAAAAGCTTTGATACCACTGTGATGTCCCTTACTTAGGGGCTCCTTTTTCTGCACAAAAGCTCTGATACCACTGTAATATCCCCTTCAAATAGGGAATATAGAAACACAAAAACTCTGAATAAAGATACAAATTTTGCAGAATAAATTCAGAAGATAAACAATAATATAGTCTCTCAATAACAAATCAAAGATCTTATCACTTGTCCTTCTAGTCGATTACACAATTGAGTCTCTGTCATACAAATAAAATAATATGAAATATTCTGTCTTAAAACCCTGGATTTTGCAAATCTGGAAATTATTCTTTGAATCTGGTCGTCTCGGCCTGCTGTGTCGAACACACAGTCGCCGGCGTCGGTCGATATACTGTTGACATCAGTCTCTGTCTATCCTTCTCTGTCGACGTCAGTCTTCAATTGGCCGATGTCGGTCACTGGGGATCTCTATCTGCCAAGGTCGGTGTCTGCGTGGATATGTACGGACTTCATACGGCCGCCAATTAAGCACACCCTGTCTGTTTTCAACCCCTGATCTAAAAATATATGGCTCTAATACAGAAGATCTCTATCTGTATAATTTATTGAATCAAAACTAAATAAAGAAATACCTGAAATACTGTGATAACTTCTGTGTGAAGTTATCTCTCAAATCTGTATACCTCTGTGATAACTTTTGTATGAAGCTATCTCTCAATTTGGCAATAGATTAGCTGATATTTCACAGCCTTTGAATCGCACACACTGAAGAGTTGACGTTCTCCAATGCAGATGGAATCTTAGAACCCTTGGCTCAGTCTTCACAAAAGAATTCTTTCAATGTCAAAATCAATAATCAATGCATGAATACAAACTCTCTCCCATGAGAACCCCTTATACCCTCCAAAGGTGTGCTTGCTAAAATTAGATTTCCTCAAATTAGAACTTGGGGTTCTTAAATTAGAATTCCTCAAATTAGAACTTGGGCTTCTTAAATTAGAATTAGGATCTTAAAATTAGACCAATTCTTAAATTAGAATTAGGGTCTTAAAATTAGACTAAATAATTAATAATTAATTAATATCTAATTTAAAATTAGACCAAATAATTAATATTTGATTAAATCAATCAAATATTAATATCTCCCTCAATATATGTCTGATCCTCAAACCGACTGAAGCTGGTGAATCAGGGAGTGATTCTGCACATGACCATACCAAAATAAGGGTGCTCTGCTGCATGTCAAATATCCCTAAAAAATAGGAGCTCATGCAAACGTGTCCAAAAGAACCCGAATGAAAGGCAACTGTAGGAATTCTGCTAATCGAAGCCAAGCCAAGCTCCATCATGACCCTCTATCCATCCTATCAGCCTACGAAGGTCGCATAATAGGATAATCATCAAGTCTGTCAATGTCCACAAAAAAGGGGACATGACATTGAACCATGTTGAACCTTGAACCTTTGAGCCCATAGAAAGCACATTGGTTCAGTGGTTCATCGGTTCATTCTGTCTCTTTTGTTCCATCACTTCTTGGTTCAATCGCTTTCCCACTCCTTGGTTGAACCACCTATTTACTGCTTCTTTCCTTGACTGAGGCCGCCTTTGAACCTTTGAACCCATGAACCATTGAACTTTGAACTCTTTCGGTTCAAGGTTCAATAGGTTCATTGGTTCATCCTTTATCCGTCACTTCCTTGTTCTTTCTAAGCTCTTTGATCATCACATTGGTTGAACCTTTGAACCTGTGAACTTGTTGAACCTTTTGGTTCAAGGTTCAATGGTTCAATTAGTTCATTCTTTTTATTTGGCTCAGTCCTTTTTATCTTTTTGAACCAAATGTGTTGAACCATTTGGTCATTGAACCCGTTGAACCATTGAACCTTTGAACCAAAGTGGTTCAATGGTTCAACGGTTCAATGGTTCAAGCCTTCTTCTCTTTGATAAGTGTTTTGAAGCTGTTGAACCTTGAAGCAGTTGAACTTTGAACCTTGACAAATGCACTTAACTTTGTTGATGATGTTGAACCTTTGAACCCATTGAACCCGTTAAACCAAAATGGTTCAAGGTTCAACGGTTTAATGGTTTAATCCTTGCTTAGAAGCTTGTCGATGGACATTTTGGTTGAACCTTGTTGTTGAACCAACCTTGAAATCGCCTAAGTGTTGAGAGCTTGCTTCTTTCTTGCAGAGTCTATAGAAATCAACCTATAAGCCCGTAGAACTTGACCTGTAGAGTCTGTAGATTTTCTTCCTGCAGAGTCTGTAGCTTCAAGCCTGCAGAGTCCATAGATTCAATCCTGCAGAGTCTGTATATTCCTGAGAAAGATTTGAAAAATGAAGAACCTGAATGCTCAGAACAATTTTTGAAATGGGAAGAGAGGATTTTGGTCTGTAGGACCAAAATAGTTCAAATGTTGTCCCAAAAATGAGTGATATTTTTGGTGGACAACAGGATGTTCCCACATCATCCACCTAGCACACCACATTTTCTCTTCTTTTGGCCTAATTCATGTTGACTCTTGTAGTGACTCCAACCATATATATGGCCCTTGCTACCATTACACTTGAAACATCTTTGGATGTTGCCCAGTTACCGTTGACCAAGCAGATTGAAGGTATAATTACATTTCAAAAGTGAATATCACAAAAAGCTTTGGCCTTGGAATAAGAAGTCTTCAAGTTATGAGGTGATAATGCATAATTAAGTTGACAACTTACAAATGTGCACTAGATAATTAATAACAACTATCCCACACTGGTTACATAAGTCCCAAGTGACCAAGTGATGTTTGAAGAAATGCAACTCATAGCTTTATTGAAATAACTTACAAAGGACTAGATGGCTGCATAATAGTTACAAACACTAAGAGTATAGAGGCAAAATATAAAATAAGAAATAAAGGCAATTTATGAACCACTCGAAAAATACAAACAAGTTTTGGATACCGTTGCATAACAAGCAAAGTAGATAGCACAAGGGATGTTGAACTGGAGGCAACACCTTAACAATTTATTGGCTATCACTACACTTGAATTCACAATAACAGACAAAGCCAAAGCTATAATAGATGATCAAACACTACTTCTAATGTAATGAGTAACACCCTCAAGCAATTGATAGATTTGAGGGATAATACCATGCAAAAACTTTAGAATTGGCATAATGAGACTCTACACACTACATTTGTTAGCCTACAAGATCAAAGGCATGTGGATCAATTGGGTGAGTTGGTTCTAGACATCCAACTCAAGGTATCGAATGCTAAAATACTAGTCACCATCACAAAAGATGAAGATGTGCAAAACTTGATGGTAATTTACATCCCACTGTGTATATTACTTACTATGGTATGTGAAGTACTAACATATTAGAAGATGATTAAGTAAGATCTTTCTCAGATTGATCCCTTTATTGCCCAACTTGTGGATGAGCCTCAATTCATTCCATCGCAGCAACTCCAGCTGGTCCTACAACAAAAGAAGATAGTCACAGAGCCAAAATCAGATAGCTAACAACGACAACCTCTACCACCAGATATTTTTCAACCAAGGGATTCATCCATAGTGCAAGAAAAATTAGCATAACAACAACCTACTATACAACCACTTCAAAACATGGCACCATCCACTCAGTAAGTACTATGCACTCTAATTTTGTAGTTTTCACAAATTTGCCTAATTTTGTAGGATAGCCTTAAACATTAAGAGTGGGGCCAAGTTGTTTGAAAACCTATAAGGGGTGGCCACTAGGATACGCTAGTCTGTTGAAAACCTAAAAGGGTGGTAGGCTAGTACCTTGCTTAGTTGAAAACCTAAAAGGGTGGCTAAGTAGTGTGTAAAGGGTGTATATCGCTAAATGACACTTAGAGTAATAACTATGACTCTTATTTTTGGTTTATTCCCTTAGCTTCAAATTAGAATACCTTGATGCGACTTTTTTTGGGATGAGACAACAATTTAAGTTAGGGAAAGTGTTGGGTGAAGAACATGGCTTACTAAAATTGCAAATTATAGTTGATGAACACATGTGTGAATTGATCTATTTTGTCTTTAGTATAATATTTTGTATGTATTTGACCTTTGTAAAGCATAAGGATAAATGATAGATTGAGATTGGAATGTGAAGAGACAATGTTGAGTAAATCTCTATATATAACGTTCATATATAACTTTATATGGTTTTGAATGTGAAAGAGATTAATAAAACTATTCTAAAATGGTTTTCTTAAATATATTTTATCATTTTTTTGTGCATAATGAGTACTTTGTTTGCATTAATCTATTTATAATATAAGTATATGTTGACTGTTAAAGACTTTAATAAAACTATGTTCCTTTGCACATCAATTTGTTTACTCTATTTAATGAATACTTTTAATTTGAATATGGTGGCCATTATGTTCTTTTGTTATCTCTGTACGAACTATCCCTGAATTGGCATG
Source organism: Torreya grandis (assembly GCA_037957365.1). Classification (NCBI taxonomy): domain Eukaryota; kingdom Viridiplantae; phylum Streptophyta; class Pinopsida; order Cupressales; family Taxaceae; genus Torreya; species Torreya grandis. The sequence goes on along the minus strand of JARHVA010000053.1, from coordinate 5,567,907 downwards.
TTATGAAGGGTTTCTAGGAACCTCTTCTAATAACATAGGTTCACCAAAATATTTTATGGGAAAGTGGGTTTAAATAAACACTCAATATATTAACCCACATAACATTGCAAATAAGTTAATTTAATTCAAACAATAAAATGATAATTAATCACATAAAAGAATATTCCTAATGTAGTATTAAATGAAAATAATTGGTCTAAGAAGAATATATGATTTATCACAAATTTGGAGACATTTTTTAGAAATATAAAGTACATAATAGGTATAGACAATGAGGTGAACACCACCCAAAAGAACTAGAGCAAACAAAGACTACTACCCAAGAGCATTTGGACACTTCTGGAAGATTAGAGCTATTTTTAAAAATGCGAAGCTAAACCCAATAAATTTCAGATGTGCAAAAAATTGATTTGGTGATCATGTTTTCAACTTTAGGGCTCCAAAAACCTTGCTTGCTTTTCTAAACTTATAGGCAGATCTCCAATAAACTAATCTCCTCCAAAACCTTAGAAAAATAACAAAGCCTAGAAAAATGGGGGATGTAGTCAAGGCACTATTTTATCCCTCTATTATTATCACACCCCTAATATGTTTGTATGAATTTGGAAATCAACTCTCCAAGTATAGCACATAATCAATAAGTAGTCTAATGAATGTAGGACCTAATCCTATATGAACTTTTGCACTACAATGAATGCATAACAAAGAAATGCTTCAATCTACTTGAATTAATTGCTCTTGCACTTTCACAAATAGTCTTTAGAGAGATTCATTCAATTTATTTCATGTTCATTCATGTTTTGTATGTACTAATACACGTGTGTATTTATAGAATTCTAAAATATAAATTAGGATTGTATTAGGACATAAGTTAACACATAATGGGTGGGAAAGGTCGACATGATCAATAGCACAAGGCACAAGAAATCCAAAACAAGGGTCATAAGGGCTTACTTCAGAACTGACCCTACACATTTATGAGGCCCCATAATTGTACAATACAAAGATATGGGAAAGTCCCTAGAAACAAAGTTTTTCAAGGAGGGGATGAGAGAGAAAGAGGAGAGAAAAGAATGAGGAAGAAAAAATAGCGAGGTAACTAGAAATATGGGAAACATGCCAATAAGAATATAATATGATAATATAATCGATAAACACATAAATACCTTGTAACCATAATATTTTATAACTAATTATGCCAATAAGTGTAGCACTACTATGAAAAAAATTCACCATCTATTGTATCCACAGTGGAATATTGATGCTTAAGAAACAACTACAATCAATTACCCTGCCATTCACCATCATTGAGTTGTCGTGCATCATTGACTTACCCTTTCATTGATACTATACTCAGAAATAGACTACAAAATGTTGAATCCCAATAATTTTATAAAAAATAAAATATATTTTTTCACTCTATCTCATAAATTTTATCAAAACTGATAATAATCTAAGTTTAGTTGATGATTTAGTGAGCCAATAAAACACAATCAAAACACTCATATATTCAACCTTGTTTATGTCACAAATATTGCTTGCAAAATTTGGCATTAATTAATGAAAAATAAAGAAAATGAAGAATAAGATCCAAGGACATAGGTTGCTTGGAGGACTACCTGAGATAATTAGCGTCGTGGGATTTAACAAAAGTTTGGTTTATGTTTACCACCAACAAATGAGACTGCGAGCAAGTGTATTTAAAATATTTATATAATTGTTATTTTAATTTGATTATGCTGATTTATGTGATATTATCATCTATGTCCTATCATTTTTATGATGACACTATATTTTAGATGGTTGTGGTCCTACTACAATGTTGAAGTTGCACATTTATTACTCAGTTTATCAACTCACATTACAAACTAGATGCTATTTAATTTGTTTGTGATAATGGTAAAAAAGAAGCAATTTGACATGGATCTTGGTTTTAAGGTTAACTTATATTTCAATAAATTTTGATCATTTATTTTTTTTGTTGACCATTGCTTTACGTGGTGATTTTAAGCTAAGAACCAAGGTTTAGGGGTGTCTATTTTGCCAAATTCTCCTAGGGCACGATCTCAGCCTCATCCCTTATATCCTGTTAGGTTTTGCTAGTAACAAGAATTGATCCCTGGTGGACTCTTTGTAAGCCAAACATCTTCCCTAGTTGAACCAATAACCATTCACCTTGATTGCTTCTTTCACTTTTTAGATCCATAAATATGGATATGTTACACATAGAAGTGGGATGTTAGAACACAATTAAAAAAATAAACAAATAGATGTCCACGTGTATGGGTGAGGATGACTATTTTTATTTTTTATTTTTTTAAGTGATTAATGTTTTTTAATTTTCTTGGTTTTTTCAAATTAGGACAATGGGAGGGGCCAAACCCGTCAAACCTAGCTTTAAGGCATATGTATTGTTGAATTTGGATTGATGTTATAAGAGTAGCTTAATTAATAAAATAAAATTATTTTAATTATGTTCACTAGACCTAAGAATTGATGAGATTATATATTTTTTTAACTATTTAAAATGTTAGAGGTCGAGTTGTTTATTTGAGAAAGTCATTCCTTCTCTTACTGATTTGGGTTATCAGCGCCTCTAATCCTTTATTTCTAGTCCTTTTTAATTCATATTTCTTTTTATTCTAGTCCCTTCTAATTCAAATTGCTTGTATTATTTGAGATTTCCTCAGTGAATATTTTTATGTTAATGTAGAAAATTGAATTAATATATTTGTAATGTTATATTGAAAAAAAATTATGTCAAATTAACTAGTTCATAGCTTTGATGAAAATCATTTACCGAATAATTTTTTTACAATATATATTTGTCTGTTCATAACTATAAAATATGCAAACAATGGGTTTATTTTATATCCTAAAATATTATAAGAGGGAGACCCCATATTAACTATTGCCCTTGGATAATGCAATGGACACATTGATAAGTAGACTGAGGAAACAATTGAAGATTTATGTATGAGAGACAATAATGTCATACTTATAAAATTTTATTTTCTATACTTAAATCTTCAACAATCTTGTTTGCATCTTATCGATGTGTCTATTGTAACGTCAAAAATAATTACTAATAATTATCTCTATAATGATAATTTGCGTCGTGGGATTTAATGAAAGTTTGGTTTATGTTTACCACCAACGAATGAGAGTGCAAACAATAGTATTTAAAATATTTATATTATTGTTATTTTAATTTGATTATGTTGATTAATGTGATATTATAGTGTATGTCCTCTCATTTTTATGATGACACTATATTTTAGGTGGTTGTGGTCCTACTGCAATGTTGAAGCTACACATTTATTACTGAGTTTATCAACTCACATTACAAACTGAGTGCCATTTTGATTTGTTTGTGATAATGGTAAAAAATAAGCAATTTGACATGGAGCTTGGTTTTGGGGTTAACTTATCTTTTAAGAAATTTTGACCGTTTATTTATTTTTATTGAACATTGCTTTACATGGTGATTTTAAGCTAAGAACCAAGGTCTAGGGGTGTCCATTATGTGAAATTCTCCTAGGGCACAATCTCGGCCTCGTCCCTTATATCGTGTCAGGGTATACTAGTAGCAAGAATTGATTCTTGGTAGACTCTTTGCAAGCCAAACATCTTCCCTAGTTGAACCAACAACCAATCACCTTGATTGCTTCTTTCACTTTTTAGATCCATAAATATGGATATGTTACACATGGAAGTGGGATGTTAGAATACAATTTAAAAAATAAACAAATAGATATCCACGTGTATGGGTGAGGAAGATTGTATTTTTTTTATTTACTTTATTTTTTTAAATGATTAATGTTTTTTAATTTTTTTGGTTTTTATAAATTAGGACAATGGGAGGGGCCAAACCTACCAAACCTAGCTTTAAGGTATATGTATTATTGAATTTGGGCCGATGTTATAAGAGAAACTTAATTAATGAAATGAAATGATTTTAATTATGTTCACTAGACCTAATAATTGATGGGATTATATATTATTTTAACTATTTAAAATGTTACAGGGTGAGTTGTTTATTTTAGAAAGTCATTCCTTCTCTTACTGATTTGGGTTATCAACGCTTTCTAATCCTTTATTCTAGTCCCTTTTAATTCATATTTCTTTTTATTCTAGTCCCTTCTAATTCAAATTGCTTGTATTATTTGAGATTTACTTGGTGAATATTTTTATTTTAATGTAGAAAATTGAATTAATATATTTGTAATGTTATATTGAAAAAAAAAATTATGTCAAATTAACTGGGTCATAGCTTTGATGAAAAGCATTTACCAAATAATTTTTTTACAATATATAATCGTCTATTAATAACTATAAAATATGCAAACAATAAGTTTATTTTATATCCTAAAATATTATAGGAGAGAGACCCCGTATTAACTATTGCACCTAGATAATGCAATGGACACATTGATAAGTAGACAGAGGAAAAAATTGAAGATTGATGTATGAGGGATGGTAATGTCATACTTACAAAATTTTATTTTCTATACATTAATCTTCAACACTCTTATTAGCATCTTATTGATGTGTCCATTGTAACGTCAAATATAATTACTAATAATTATCTCTACAATGATAATTAACGTCGTGGGATTTAAGGAAAGTTTGGTTTATGTTTACCCCCAACGAATGAGAGTGTGAGCAAGTGTATTTAAAATATTTATATTAATGTTATTTTAATTTGATTATGTTGATTTATGTGATATTATCATCTATGTCCTCTTTTTTTTATGATGACACTATATTTTAGGTGGTTGTGGTCCTACTACAATGTTGAAGTTGCACATTTATTACTGAGTTTATCAACTCACATTACAAACTGGGTACCACTTTAATTTATTTGTGATAATAGTAAAAAGGAAGCAATTTGATATGGATCTTGGTTTTGGGATTAACTTATCTTTTAAGAAAATTTGATCTTTTATTTTTTTTGGTTGACCATTGCTTTATGTGGTGATTTTAAGCTGAGAACCAAGGTCTAGGGGTGTCCATTTTGCCAAATTCTCCTAGGGCATGATCTCGGCCTCATCCCTAACAAGAATTGATCCTTGGTGGACTCTTTGCAAACCAAACATCTTCCCCAATTGAACCAACAACCATTCACCTTGATTGCTTCTTTCACTTTTTAGATCCATAAATATGGATATGTTACACATGGAAGTGGGATGTTAGAACACAATTAAAAAATAAACAAATAAATGTCCACATGTATGGGTGAGAATGATTATTTTTTTATATTTATTATTATTTAAATAATTAATGTTTTTAAATTTTCTTAGTTTTTTCAAATTGGGACAATGGGAGGGGCCAAACCCGCCAAACCTAGCTTTAAGGCATATGCATTATTGAATTTGGACCAATGTTATAAGAGCAACTTAATTAATGAAATGATTTTAATTATGTTCACTAGACCTAAGAATTGATGGGATTATATATTATTTTAACTGTTTAAAATGTTACAGGTCGAGTTGTTTATTTGAGAAAGTCATTCCTTCTCTTACTGATTTGGGTTCTCAGCGCCTCTAATCCTTTATTCTAGTCCCTTTTAATTCAAATTTTATTTTTATTCTATTCCCTTCTAATTCAAATTGCTTGTATTATTTGAGATTTCCTCAGTGAATATTTTTATTTTAATGTATAAAATTGAGTTAATATATTTGTATGTTATATTGAAAAAAAATTATGTCAAATTCACTGCTTTATGGCTTTGATGAAAAACATTTACCGAATAATATTTTTACAATATATAATTGTCTATTAATAACTATAAAATATGCAAATAATGGGTTTATTTTATATCCTAAAATATTATAGGAGGGAGACCCCATATTAAGTATTGCCCCTGGATAATGCAATGGACACATTGATAAGTAGACTGAGGAAACAATTGAAGATTGATGTATGAGGGACGGTAATGTCATACTTAACAAAATTTTATTTTCTATACATTAATCTTCAACAATCTTGTTAGCATCTTATCGATGTGTCTATTATAACATCAAAATAATTTCTAATAATTATCTCTATAACAATAATTAACGTCATAGGATTTAACGAAAGTTTGGTTTAAGTTTACCACCAACAAATGAGAGTACGAGCAAGAGTATTTAAAATATTTATATTATTGTTATTTTAATTTGATTATGTTGATTTATTGATATTATCATCTATGTCCTATCATTTTTATGATGACACTATATTTTAGGTGGTTGTGGTCCTATTGCAATGTTGAAGTTGCACATTTATTATCGAGTTTATCAACTCACATTACAAATTGGGTGCCATTTTAATTTGTTTGTGATAATGGTAAAAAAGAAGCAATTTGACACGAATGTTGCTTTTGGGGTTAACTTATCTTTTAAGAAATTTTGATCGTTTAATTTTTTTTGTTGACCATTGCTTTACATGGTGATTTTAAGCTAAGAACCAAGGTCTAGGGGTGTCCATTCCACCAAATTCTCCTAGGGCACAATCTTGGCCTCATCCCTTATATCGTGTCAAGTTTTGCTAGTAGCAAGAATTGATCTTTGGTGGGCTCTTTGCGAGCCAAACATCTTCCCTAGTTGAACCAACAACCAGTCACCTTGATTGCTTCTTTCACTTTTTAGATCCATAAATATGGATATGTTACACATGGAAGTGGGATGTTAGAACACAATTTAAAAAAAACAAAACAAATATATGTCCACGTGTATGGGTGAGGATAATTTTTTATTTTTATTTATTTTATTTTTTTAAATGATTGAAGTTTTTTAATTTTCTTGGTTTTTTCAAATTGGGACAATGGGAGGGGCCAAACCCGCCAAACCTAGCTTTAAGGCATATGTATTGTTGAATTTGGATTGATGTTATAAGAGCAACTTAATTAATGAAACAAAATGATTTTAATTATGTTCACTACACCTAAGAATTGATGGGATTATATATTGTTTTAACCATTTAAAATGTTACATGTTGAGTTGTTTATTTGAGAAAGTCGTTCCTTCTCTTACTGATTTGGGTTATCAATGCCTCTAATCTTTTATTGTAGTCCCTTTTAATTCATATTTCTTTTTATTCTAGTCTCTTCTAATTCAAATTGCTTGCATTATTCGAGATTTACTCGGTGAATATTTTTATTTTAATGTAGAAAATTGAATTAATATATTTGTAATGCTATATTGAATTAAAAATTACGTCAAATTAATTGGGTCATAGCTTTGATGAAAAGCATTTACCAAATAATTTTTTTACAATATATAATTGTCTATTAATAACTATAAAGGAGGGAGACCCCATATTCACTATTGCCCCTGGATAATGCAATGGACACATTGATAAGTAGACTCAGGGAACAAGTGAAGATTGATATATGAGGGATGGTAATATCATACTTATAAAATTTTATTTTCTATACATTAATCTTCAACAATTTTGTTAGCGTTTTATTGATGTGTCCATTGTAATGTCAAAAATAATTACTAATAATTATCCCTATTATTATGTTTTCATTTATTGCTTGACGTTTTAGATCACCACCTATAATTCTTTATCGAGAAAAAATGACTAACAATACTGATTATTATTACTTGATGATTCGGATCATCACTCATAATCCTTCATTAAAAAAAGTGACTAACTAATACTAATTAGTTAGTCACTAATTAATTAGTCATTTTCCCCAAATGAAAGATCTAGATAATAATCTAAAACATGATCAATAAAGAAAACACAATTATTTCAAAAATATTACAATTAATTTATATAAATTGTGAAAACATAAAATCTTTAATATCCCTATAAAAATTAGGCGTCCAATTACTATTTTTAAATAATTATAAAACATGGATTCGTCACCACAAATGGCAAATTATTTTTTACTCAAGGGAGGTATGAACCCTGCTAAGGGGTAAGACGTAAGAATATCCAGAAAGAGCAAAATATGTCTTAAATTCCTTAATAAAACCAGTGGAGTTTATAAATTCAAAATATGTCTTGCTGTTGAATGACTGGTACGATTTTGAATCCAGGAAGAGCAATGGAAGAAACGCGCCCTTCCAAACGAAGCAAGACCACCCCGCCACCTGAGGAGAAACAGAAAGAGAATGAGAACGAGAATAAAAACAAACAACCTTTATTGGTATTCGCTCATGGCGCCGGCGCTCCTTCCACCTCCCAATGGATGATAAGGTACCCTTTTGCATTCTCAATACCATTTTTATCTTGAGTTGGAGATTTTAGGCTTCGAAATAAGATTTTTTTAAAAAACTGCAACTCTACCACATATACATTATGCCAATGTGACTCGCCTTAGCATACAATACTTTTTTTGGAACTGCTAAAAATTGCGACTTTCCTCACTGCAACCTAAATAAGAAAAACTTCCATCAGCAAATATAAAATGGGATGTAAAATTTACAATCACATTTTAGAATTTATCGCAGAAAAAGTGCCATTTATTTAGTATGAGAGACTCTGTCCAGATAGATTGAATAAAATGCACTAAGGCACAATAACGTGTCATTCATTGTTAGACATTTAATTGAAAAAGTTTCGGACAAGAAAGGGGAAGAAGTCTTTTGTTGTTTGGTTGACTTCAAGAAAACATTTTTCACAGTTCCTAGAAACAAGTTGTGAGGTAAGATGGGAAAACTAGGAGTTCCAAAAGAATATAAGGCATCAGTCCATAGGCTCTATGACGAGGTTAGAGCCATAGGGGTTGAATAGGGACATAGGGGTTAAATAGGGATGCCCACTATCACTCAATCTATTTGTCCTTTATATTGACAAATTGGAAGAATGTATAGATAAATTAGGGCATGACGGGGTCCATATAGGTAGCTATGTGATAAAACTCCTCCTTTCTATATGTAGATGATCTTATTTTGACCACAACAACAGCCCAAAGCCTAAGAAATCATATGAAACTGTTAGAGCTCTTTTGTAAAGAGGTCGGGATGCCAGTCAACAGCAGCAAAATTAAGTGTTTGATCTTCTCACGCTGAAAGGACAAGAAGCATACAAGCTTCATATATGAGGGCAACCCACTTGAGATATTGCCAGACTTAAATACTTTGGGCTTGATTTCACTAACAAGCTCAGTGGGGCAACATGCACAATAGAGAGAATTCAAGGAGGATGGAGAGTGCTATAATCTGCTTCAAAACAGGTGCAAAGATGCTGATTTGCAGGATTGGAAGACCACCAAGGTCTCGTTTGGGCTACTTGTAGTGCCAACGGTGCTCTATGGGTGTGAAGTTTGGGTATGGGTGTGAAATTTGGGCAAACAGTATATTGGGTCTAAAATGGAGACAAATAGAGAGAATTTAAAAACTTCTAATCACAAGCAACTTCAAGATTGAAGTATTGGTCTAATACAAGATCCTCTTAGCTGAAACATGTACTTTTCTGATAGAAGCAACAATTATGATATATCTCTTAGGCTATATAAATAAAATAAAGAGCATGGAGGAGGATAGGTGACCAAAGGCAATAATGAGAGAGGAGCTGAGCAAAAGAAAGAGGACATGGACGAAACAAAGCAAGCTTTTGATGAATAAGCGGTGCATCAGCCTATAGGTTTGACCAGTCACCAATCAAGAGATTTAAAATTATTTGAGGGAAAAGTTTAAACAAAGCATGTGGACAAAGCAACTTGGGAGGAAAAGGCAACACTACATGACTGAGCTTAACCCTGCTTATAAGCATGACCAAAAACTCACACAAGGGCCAAAAAATTAAATAAAAATGAAGATGCTCATAGCCCAACCAAGGATTGGATTGCATCAACTTAGATGCAAGATGGATAGGTGGAAGATCCCAAAAGAAGTTGGGAAGAGCATTTGTCTTTTTTTGGCATCGGATATGGTAGAGATGGAATGGCACTATATCATGGAATACTCCGCATATGACAACATTCAACCTAGTTACCAGGGCATCCTACAAGGGGTGTCTATGTCTACCATATTCGAAGAAGAAAACATTGAAAAAAATGGGGTACTTTGATCAAAATTCACAGTGGGAGAATGAACCTTTTAAATGTAGAACAATAGTAGAGATTCAAACTAAGGTCTAATTGCACAAGTTTTCTTGTTTTTCGCAGTTTCTCACTCCTTTGGCTATGCTTTTTGTTCTTGGGGTCCCATAGACTGTTTTGGTCTTGTAAACGTTAATAAAATTTCTATCTATCTAAACATTCTCACGTTACATCTCTCTGAACTAAAGATAGGGTGTATTCACAGCCACCTGGCTAGCCTTTTGGTGATAGGGGGCACTCGCCCGATGGAGGAGGGGGAGTTCTGCTTGCATGTCTCCCTTTCTCGAAAGCAGTACTGTTGAAATTAAGCGTAGAGCTGCATTGTGAAATAAAACCTACATCTAAAATCAAATGTAACTGCAACTATTAATGTAACAATTGCAAGTTGGTTGAATGTGTAGCTGTAATTTACAACAAAAACCCATATTAGATTTTCATGACTTTCATTCCTACTAGTTTTTTTATTTGGTTTCCTTCATTTCGGTTTCTTGCCTCACTTGTCTGCAATATCTCTTTTTAAGGGAGAATCTTAGCCCATTTCATGTCATGCCCCCTTTTTTGAAATAATTAAATGGGAGTGGACCCGAAGTTTATTTTCATTTATTGTAGGCTAAGGGTTATAATGAGGAATATAATTTAATAATAATACATTTAAGTTGTCCAAAGTTACTTTACTTTACAATGCGGAAAAAAGATAGGTGTTATAATTTTTTTTTGGCTAGGTGACGGCTTTTGATCGGATTGTGAACTGTTATAACACCTAAGTATCTTTTTTCCGCTTTGTAAAGTAAAGTAACTAAGGGTTATAATGAGGGATATAATTTAATTATAATAGATGTAAGTTGTCCAAAGTTACTTTACTTTACAATGCGGGAAAAAGATACTTAGGTGTTATAATATTTTTTTGGCCAGGTGACATCTTTTGATCGGAGTGTGAACTCGTTTGGGACACAATCGGGGGCCTAGATCCCTATGTAATACCACAGGTATACCAACAATTACAACAACAGCCACCACTAGATTCGAGAATAACCACCAGTCATTAATGGCCTCGAGAATACAACCAACGGCCACAATCAACCTCATATGCCTTTCCGGAGATTTGAACCTGGGTGGGGTTTGAAACAACCAAGCCACTTAACCAACTCACCCACATCTCATCGGCAACTTAGGTATTATAATTATTAAAAGGGGTAGAAAAACAATATTATTTAAAAGGGGCCAAAAATAAAATATTTATTAAGTGGCCAAAACTAGTTCGGATAGTTAATCGCTTTTGATCGGAGCTACGAACGAGATCTGGGGCACAATCAGGGGCCCCAGTCCCCGAGAATCATTAAAATTTTAAACCAACACAAACGACCACCACTGACCATTGAAACCACTAAGTCAACTCAAATGGCCACATCCAACCTACAAATGCCCTTTGAGATTCTAAACTGGGTGGGGTTGAGCACAACCAACCCTTCTATAGCTTATTGGCTAAAAGTAATTAATATTATGAAGGTGAAAAGTGAATATTTAATTAAAAACAATTTTAATTACTTTTAGGGTGAAATTGGAAAAATGAAATTCTAAAAGGACAAGTGGGGCTAAAAATGGATTTATTATTCACTTTTTTATAATTAAATTGAGAATTTTTTCAACTTCTGCATTTGAGGACAAAAACCCTCCAATCTTCAGAGGTGGCTCTATTCAGGAGTTGTTATTGCATAGAAAAACATGTTATTACAGAATTCAGCTCACTGAAAGTGGTGATTAATTTTCAGAATTCACGTGAAGGTTGATTGTTGCACAAAACAGGGGTTTAATCGATAGATCAGGGCTTTAATTGCTACCGTTTAACTCAAAATTATTTTTTATTGCTGTCGTACCTCCCAGGAAGGGCACCATACAACTTATGCCCTAAATCGCTTTTCTAGGGTAGTTGAAGGGCAGATCGTGGGCTTCCAAGGGCAGACTGTAACAATGCTGACCACAAAAGACCCTTTCCAACAATTTGTGCGGTTTGTTGTGGATTCATCACTTCTGGTTGCTGACATCACATGTGCAACTTGTCGTACTAGCAAAAAGGACAGTTGCAGCTTGTCGTACCAACGAATGGGATAAATCATGGGTTTTCCTAGGTTAGGGTTTGGTGTATGCATGAAAAATTTAGTCTTTTACCTTATTTTGTTATTTGTACCGTCAAACATTGCATAAGGGATTTAATTGGACAGTGTCTATCCATTTACATTATTTTATCAATTGTTTGTATGAAATTTCAGATTTGAATAGGTGAGCAATAAACAAAAAAAATCAGAATTCAATATTTTATCATGAAAGGGACATTTCAGTGGCATCAGAACTGGATCTTACCAACTTGCAGGGAAGTTAACATTATTTCATGATTCTGCCAATGTGTGAATCACGGTGTTATTGCGAAAGGAGAACTATGGTGGATGATGTTATTGCCAGTTATGCCGAATATAGAGCTCATCCAACAGAGATTCAAAATAAATATCTTTTCCAAACTTCATGAGATTTATGAAGACAAGAAGTGGACAAGTGCATTATGAGGACGTGTTGTTAGATGAAGACTCAGAAGAGCCAGAAAAGAAGACCATAGAACCAGGGAAAATATTAGATACATTAGAACCTCAAGAGGAAGACATATGATTGATGGAGTTGACAGAAAGAGAAGAAAAATCGGAAGCTAAGTCACGAGAAATTGCTCAGATGGAAGTCATTGAACAAAAGCAACATGAATTCACCATGCAAGTGGAAGATATGAAATTTAATGTGAGAAAGGATGCATAGGTAAAGGTCACCACTTTTAGCAAAGAATACCTAAATCCTTTATATGATGCTACAATAACTCCTTTCCGAGAAGTAGAAATGATAAAAGTCACCACTCTCGGTAAAGAATACATAAATCCCTTATATGAAGCAGACATCGAAGATCTAACCCTAAGTTTGAAAAGTGCTTAAATCGAGGAGATGAAGAAATGCACATTGGGTGAAGTAAACATTGCCAACACAAAGCACATTGCTCCGGGTTTGCAAGTTGGAATGATTGATCCTATTATCCATCTAGTACCAAAAAGGGTTAGCTTACTTAACCTCAACCAAGAAGAAAAAGGTAAGCATCTCAATCATTCCTATGAGTACGATTCAAAAAATGAAAGAGACAGTAATAACATAGATTCACTTTACATTATGTCCTTTCAATATTTTTGTCATCATGGAAAGTACTCTAAAAATGGGAAAAAAGTAAAAGATGTGACTTGCAGTGAAGGGCATATAGATCCATTTACTTAAATACAGAATCGGCTATGCACAAAGGAGTGGGAGCTTGGTTTGTATTCGTTGCCCAAGATCGTTGGTAAACTTGAGCAGAAGGTCATGGCAACAAATGATATCATTAAGTTTTATCAGGCCACTTTTTCTTGTTTTTCTTTGAGGCCAAATTCTATCAAGGGGAATACATATATGCTTTTTCTAATACAGGTGTTTTCAAATGGAGGTTGAAAGACAAACATAATGCCAGGTATTCGAATGAGCATAAATTTTATAGTACTTGGGTTGAACAAAGCATATTGTTTCATAACATACATCTAGGATGGCCGCCTGATAGAGGATGGTGCATGAGAATGAAATTTTATAAATAAGGAGCAACTTGTGAAGGCTCCATTGCTGCTTTGGGAAACGGTAATGGTACAAGATCTCGCATTTTCTTATTATGGTTTTCATTGGATGGAACCTTTGTTCTAAAGGTGACATCAACCCATAAAACTGACAAAAATGCACGAGAGTTCATACAACCAACGGCAATTGGTTATGAGAATTTGCACTCATTGAAGGGTGAAGGCCCTTTTGTCCCTTTGGAAAAAGGGAAAGAGAAAAATATCTACACCATTGTCTCAGGGCAGTCAATATCATCAATAAGGCAAGGCTGTAATGTTTATATGTTTGATAATTCAAAAGAGTGGAAAGAGAGGCACGTAGTGGTAGGGAACCGCATGTTGATTTTTGCAGAGAATAATTTGCCTGGGGCTGATCCAAAGTCTTTTAATAGGGTTCATTGGGCCGTTAGGAAGGTGATTATAACTAAATTGTATACTGATTTGATTACACACGGCCAATGTCATGAGGTTGAATTGACATTCAAAGGGTCATCTGAGGAAGTTGAAGGCTCTAAGATACTTGTTCCAACATGGGAAATTTTTTATCGTGCTCCTATTGCTGATTTTGAGCAGCAACATAACTTTTTTTCCGGGCAGCTATTTGCTGATCATATGGGAAATAGAGAGTCCATAAGTATACCAATGTTGGAAGGAGATATTTATGCTTCCAAAATTTTGCATATGAGACAAGCTATGAGGATTTTCCTATTCTGCAGGAACATGGTCAGACCTCATAGAGTTGTATATGACCCACAATCAGAGAAGGGTAACCTAGGTGAATATTGCTTCACAATTAATTTTAGGAAAATGCTCCAATGGGATATTGAAACTCTTTCCTTTGGAGGAGGGTACATTGGTATAATTACAACATGTTTTCAACACGGGTTTGGATAAGCTAGGTATACCGTGGTACATTGTTTAGATTGGCCTAACATACTTGTTGCTTTCCAAGCAAGAGGGGCATCGATGAATAATTTGGCAAAGGCAGTACAAGTAGCTCAAGGGTATTTTGGTGCAACATAACAATGTTTGGGTAATAAGGTACTGCATACTTATGGCATCAACCTTATTATAACATGGAAGGACTATCTTGGCATTCAGGTTGATGCAGGCATGATAACGACTTTTCATGGACATGATCACGCGATCATCAAGGAAGGTGAAGAATTAGAGACTCTCAAAATTGCATTGCTTGAGGACAAGCAATTTTGGGAAGGACAGACTGTCATGTCCCCTTTTTCAAAATAATTAAACGGGAGCGGACCCAAAGTCTATTTTCATTTCCCGTAGGCTAATAATTATACATTTAAGTTGTCCAAAGTTACTTTATTTTACAATGCATAAAAATGACACTTAGGTGTTATTATTATTATAAGGGGTAAAAAAATAATATTTATTGAAATGGATTAAAAAAGAAATATTTATTAAGTGGCCAAAAGTAATTAGTATCATGAAGGTGAAAAGTGAATATTTACTTACAAATGATTTTAATTACTTTTAAGGTGAAATTATAAAAGGACAAGTGGAGCCAAAAAGGGATTCATTATTGATTATTGATTATTCACTTTTTCATGATTGAGTTGAGAATTCTTTCAACTTTTGCTTTTGAGGACGGAAACCCTCCATTACTATCTAGTTTGAGGACGAAAACCCTCCTATTTTCAGAGGTGGCTCCATTCAAGAGTTGCTATTGCATAGAAAAACATGGTATTACAGAATTCAGTTGGCTGAAAGGGGTAATTAATTTTCAGAATTCACGTGAAAGTTGATTGTTGTGGAAAACAGGGGTTTAATTGACAGATCAGGCCTTTAATTGCTGCTGTACAGCTCATAATTATTTTTTAATTGCTGCTGTACCTCTCAAGAAGGGCGCCGTACAACTTAAGCCCTAAATCACTGTTCTAGGGTGGTTAAAGGGCAGATCGTGGGCCCCCAAGGGTAGACCATAGCAGTGCTGACCACAGAAGACCCTTTCCAGCAATTTGTGAGATTGTTTGCTGAGGATTCATCACTTCTGGCTGCTGGCATCACATGTGCAGCCTGCCGTACCAGCAAAAAGGATAGTTACAGCTGCAATACCAGCCAAAAGGATAAATTGTGGTTTTCCCAGGTTAGGGTTTGGTGTATGCAAAATTTTTTGTGTCTTTTACCTTATTTTGCTATTTGAACTGTCAAACATTGCATAAGGGATTTAATTGGACAGCGTATATCCATTTACATTATTTTATCACTTGTTTGTATGAAATTTCAGATTTGAATAGCTGTGCAATAAATACATTAAAAACAATTCAGAATTCATTATTTTATCCTGAAAGGGATATTTCATTTCAGTAGAGAGGACTACTACTTAGAGGTCTGTTTTTCATACCCATTGTTTTTTTGATAACCTATAAATATATAATTTCAAAAAGGAGAGAGCAAAATCTCACCTCAAACTTTTACAAAAGATGCCGGAAACAAAATAATCATGGAAGACACTTAAATAGTTGGGTCGAGGTCTTGAACTTTATTGCAAACAAGAAAACATTTTGTAAAAGACAATTATTTGAGATAACCAGTGAATTAATTAACTGGGTGGTTTGTATCCTTTGCCTTTTTTCCACCTTCATTAAATATTTTCATAGGCAAAACATACCATTTCATCTAGCTTCTTGGAGCTTTCATGCATTGACTTGATTGTTATATTCATAAAATCACAATTATTCTCGTAGAATTGCACATGCGTTTTTCTATGGTTTTCCATCATCTTGTGCACCACTTAGATCGAAGCTTGTGTATGGCTGCCCAAATTGTTTTTAGCATCAATGATATTGACCACAATTACTGTTATCTTGTGTGTATTCATTTACGCCTTTCTTTGAAGGTTTATCTTGTTCTTTGGATGTATTCTTACTTGTAGACCGGCTGCTATTGCTTGGAATACTCAGGATTTCTTTTGCAGTGTTTGGCATTTCTCTGGCTCAAGGGAGAGGAGGTAGAGTGTATATCCTAGTGCTTCTCCATTGTTGTCTTGTCATGTGAGAGGTTTTTCAAGTTATCACTAGTTGAGGTTTTTCAAGTCATCACTAGTTGACATCCTCCTCTCTCTCATTGAACTATGCAAGAAATAACATGGTTCAGATGTAGAAACCTATGCACGCATTTTCTTGTTGATTCTATCCTCACTATCCATAACATCATGTATTCTTTCTGACATTTTGTTGTTATTGCTCATTAATGTTTCCATAAAGGCTGGTGCGCTCCTTACCCAAGCCCTCATCCCTGAAATGATTCATTTGTCTAGGAGAGTCACCCTCGAAGTTATTCTCATCATAATTATCTAGTATGGGAGTGTGTTGTGGTGATGATAGTAATGTAGATGCTGACCGCTCCAAACATTCGCAAAAAACATGATTCATGGTAGACATGTGATGCTGAAGAGCCTCCTACTGTTGTAGTAAATGTCTCGCTCCCATGCTGCTAGAGTTAGACAAGTGGCAGCTTGCGGAGAACATACGAGACTGGTTTCCATCAAAAACACTTTGAAAGCTATAGTTGGTGGTTTAAGAAGCATCAAGACCATAGAATCGAGACTTGATGAGTCTTGGTGAGGACTCGCGAATCCGACTCTAAGTCAGGGTCCTCGAGGAATCAGAGTCCTTGGTTGAGTTTGGCGAGTGTGGCCAAACTTGTGAGTCTTGTCCCTGGACTCGACGAGTCTGAGGCGTTTCCCAATTTTTTGAAAAATGCAAAAAAAAAAAAAACAATAAAGTACAAAAACAAATACACAAACCTAAATCTAAAAGCTACTCTACACACTCTACACATTCACTCATTCAAACCTTATTTTCATGAGCCCATTCTTTGTTTCTCTTTCCTCACTTTCAAGTTTCACACACCATTGTGATTGAATCATTTTGATTTTTTTTTTTGCTTCAAAGTTGCTGATTGTTAGTGTGCAAAGGCTGGATTCAACTTGGATAAGAGATGATTAGCAACAAGTGTGTGCATTGTTGGAGCTGATTCAAGGGATTGGCTGTTCATATTTTTGGAATTAAAGTCTAAGACATTTTAATATTTATCGTTATAGATGCATGGTGGGAAAATTTTGTTGCTAAGGTGCTGAATCATCAGAGGATTGCTATTCAAGTGCTAAGCCAACCACGCGGTGCTTCAAGGTGTGAGCGCAATTGGAGTATGTTTGAGCACATACACTCAAAAAGTGCAATAGGTTGTCAATGGAAAGGTTGAATGACCTTGTATTTGTGCATTACAACCTACGTTTCCATCACAAGAAAATTGTAGGGGATGAGGAAGATCTATCCCCCATTGAGCTAGAGAAGTATGGCCCACAATTAGAGTGGATCACAGAAGATGACACGATGTGTTTACAGAGGAGGACCATGAATGGGTCGATTAGGCTGATCGCGAAGCAGAGCTTGTAGCGTTGGGGGAGGGGGAGCGGTACGTCTAGGGATAAGGATGTTGTGGAAGATAATCTTATTGATACTACGAGGACAGGTAGAGTTGCTACAACTGCTTCCTTGATGTACACAAAACTTTGTAGGCTCCAACGTGGTGGATCTTGTGTTAGTAGGATGAGTGATGCAGGGTCTTCTCAACCTTAGACGTAACTTTTATATTATGTTTTTGTTGATGCCATCGCCATGGGTTTCTAAATCCATATTTTGTATACAAGAAAACAATTTGATGAATATAAAAACAACTCTTACTTAATATCAGTTCTCAACTTTCAAGTTTCAAATTTCAAGTTCAATTGTTTAACTGAAAACATTCAATATTGCATTATTTACATACTTCTTTGTGTATACATGTGTATGTTAAATGTAATTGACTAGTTTTGAGTGTATTTTTAAGGGGATTTGATATGAAATGCATTTTAATAGTCCCCCCCCCCTAAAATTTGCTATTTTTAATGATTTTTTTAAATTTGCCCAGTCTTGGCCAAGTCTTGTTGCCGAGTCCGAGTCCGATTGCAAGTCCAAAATGGGTTTGCTGAGTCTTTGTCGAGTCTTGTTTCTATGATTAGGACTATCATGGAAAGTGATATTCATGTTAGACTAGTAAAAAAGATGTTGCATCGTTGATGAAACACTTGGTGAGCCTCCAACACTATAAGTGCCATATGCAAACTCCTAACATTCATCATTTGAGGGGCTGAAAATGTATAGGTAGTCATCGGACACCGAAGATTCTGAAATATCAATTAGAACGCTTGCATATAGGCTTGAAGTGCCTCCAAAAACAAAAAAACAATAAAGGAAATATCAAAACCCAGACCAAACATGTACAGGTATAGAGGCAAAAGAGAAGGTGAACCCATAGAAGAGAGAGGAGGATGAGGAGAAGGCACAACATATAAAAAAGACCGTAAGGCTTGAGATAAAAGGAGACATGAAGAAAGCATGAGAGCAAGAAAGCAAGTTATCACGCATCCAATGAAAGCATAACAAGAGAGCCAAAAAATAAAGTGAAGAGATGAAGGTCAAAAATACATGAAGGGAGTGAAAAATAAAGAAAACACTACAAAAAAAGAAATAAAACAAAAAATAAAAGCGAAATCCCACGAGTGCCCATCCGGGAAGAAAGAAAAAGAAAAAAAGTAAGAAACAAAAAACCAAAGCAAGAGAGGACAAAATGAAAAAATGAAGAGAAAGACAAAAAATAGAAAAATAGAAACAAGGAAAAGGTGAAAAAACACAGAAAAGACATAAAAGTGGAGGATCAAGCCACCCATAGCCACAAAAAAGAAGACGAAAGAGAGAAAAGAAAAAAGTAAGATTAAAGCCATCCAAAGAGGCTCTAATAAAGCATAAAGCTCAAATCTCCAATCAATCCTAAATATGATGCTATTGAGAACACCTGCTCTTGACCACTTGGAGACAAACCAACTGACATGATTCCTAATAACATACATCTTTTCTTGGATTATCTTTGTTAGTGATAATTCTAAGGTCCTTCTAGTTATTCAAGACTTCGCCAATCCCCTCTATTTTAGTGCCCCGATGAATCTGATCCATAATTTTCCAAGTGATACTGCCTTCACAGAAAATTACAAACAAAAATTTATCATCCATGCTGTAACTACTTGAAGTTTTGAAATGACAATGGTTAGAGTTTGCTCAACATACATTAGATTGAGTGAGATCACTTGCAAACCATACACGACTAGAATGGAAAGGGAACAAATACACACACAAAGGTTTTAATCTGGAAACCCCAATGCTGGAGAAAACCAGTTGGAAGTGGAACCTACACATCTTCTTGATCTTCCTTCAATGAAATGAGTCAATTACGAAGAGCTCATGGAGCATACGACTCCCACTCCCGGATGTCTCCTATCTTCCTTATGCTATGAGGAAGAATACAAGTAACATGGAATAACACAGTCATGACTGATTGATCACTCACTGCTAGTCTCATCAATGTGCTCCTACACTGTTTTGGATCTTTGATCCATGTTCACTAATGGAACACCAATCTTCGATGTATAACTCCTCAGATCACACCGCTTTTATGCATCTGTAGATGTTTTCGAAGTCCACAGGGTCTTGAAATGTCCTAGATGAGAAGACCGTTGACATTAGCCTGTTAAAATCATTGTTCAACTTCCTCGAGTGAAATCATTGTTCAACTTCCTCGAGTGAAATCATTGTTTTTTGAATGTTGGCAATTTCAAAATCACCATAGTGGTTGTGCAGGGGGTGGTTATGTAACTGCCCCTTGCAAATACCGGTGGGTTTGTCACCATTCAAGAAATACTCACTTCTATGCCCTGAAAGTTGATTGAAAACAATTCCTTGTGTTTGCTGGAGTTCTGATGATGTTACTGGATATTTGCAGATCACACCTCCCCTTCTCAGTTGCTTTTTGTCCCACAAAAGCTTACTTACTAATACCTTCTTGGAGCTTCTGTAAACTCTTCTTGCTGGTGTTTGGCCTTGACCCTAACCTGTAAATGTTCTTGGGCCTTGCTCTGGTTACTCTGTACTTCCCTTGCCACACATTCTGCCTCGCCTCCCCCTTAGCCGATTTCAAGGACATGCTGTGCTCAACCTCAAGGAACTTACTAGAACCTGCAATTTTTCAACATCCTTCCCCTCCCATGAAAGAGATGGTGTCTGATTCTTCTCTTCCAATGAAAGAGATAAAACTGATTTCCAACCTCTTCTGCTGCAATCTGATTGGTTCTGTGTGCGAACTACCATGCTTCTGCTGTGGTACTCTTCTCATTGTCTTTGTTGAAGAAACTCTCCAATGATTCTCTCTTGTTGATGTTGGAGTTGATCATGTGCTCTCTTATTGACTCTGGGACTGATCATGCATCTATGATGCTTTACTGGTAAAATCCCTCAATACTTCTCATATGATTTTGTTGCATCTTCCCTTCCAATGAAAGAGATGATTCCGCCCTTCTCCTATGAAAGAGATGGATTGCTTGCCTTTGATTGAGTTGGCTGTTCCAACCTTGGCTTCCGGCTGCAATTGGTTGATGTTGTAGTCCCACTATGATGTTTCTAAAATGGTGTCCACTCATGGCTGTCCCATGATGATTGGCTACTCGTAGAATTGCTTCCCCAATGCCGTCCATTCATGATGATGGAGCTGTTTGTGCCTCTTACTCCTCACAGAAAGAATGAAGTTTTATCACTTGTGCCTTATCCATTCAGTAAGCCAAATGAAATGCTGTCACAACTTGTTTGTTAGCTGAAACAACATTTTACAACCTCCTTGTGATGCCTACACTATCTACAATGTTTGTTATGTAATTTACATTCCTTACTCCTACAACAATTGCTATAGAGGAAGCATACCATTACTATGATTATTGAAGTGCCCACATGCATGCTACAAAAAATGGATGATGTTTGGAATGACTCTTCCTCAACTATAATTACTTGCTTGCTTGCATTGCAATAACTGTGAGGAGAGATTGATACAAATTACAACAATGGCATTGAATCAAATCAGATACTTAACCATTAATGTGACGCTTTTGTTGCTAGAAGCTGCTGTTCAACCTCATGCTATTGTTGCTAGAAGCTACCATCCAATCTCATGGTATTGTTGCTTTTTCTCACAGAGTCTCTCCTTTCTATGTTTACCTTCCTTGCTATGCAGCACAAGCAGCGGTGAGTGATATAAATTGAAATATGCTATTTTCTGCCCATACTTGTTACTCCCAAGTGAATCTGCTATACCTTGCTAACCTATGATGATTCCAAGGCTTCCCATACATGCTTATTCAAGTGGCGTTAGTTCCCTACTTGCTCTACTAAAAAACGGAAACATACATGCTTTGAAGATAGAAAATGAAATGCGACCCTACGCCCATACTTTGAAAGCAACTCAAGATCTTATTCTTTGCAATTTATGTAAATACTCAATCCAAGAATCAAATGAACTTCCCTTATCACTACTTTCTTGCAATGGTGATGAAGGACCCTATGAGAGTTGTTTTCTCCTTGCCACTTGTGTTTTGGTAGGTTTTTCTTCCCCTCTTGTTTGTGGCTGCCCAATCTTGGATTTGCCATTCGTTGGGTGAACATGTCTATGGAGTTTCCAACACTTTCCATTCTAATGCTCACAAACCTTTCAATGAGGACAATAATTAGTAGTTTTTGAACATGTTCATATCAAGTGGATTCTTACCTCCTTGGAGTGTGCCTTGACCTTCCACTTGTTGCTTCCTTGGAGAGTGGATTCTTTCTTTACCATCTCTCCTAAAGAGCTTGGGTTCCTTAGTGACGGATTTTTTTCTTCTTGGGCTGCCCCCATTCCTGCTTCTTTCCCTTCTTGGGCTTATAAACGATGAAGTTGTTGGAGTGTAATCTCCCCATTTCCTCTTTTCTTTTGTATCATGTGGATGGAATAGTAATGCACTTTCATCTTTTTCATGGCCTGTTGGCTACGCTCTCTTTGGAGACATCCTACAATCATCTTGAGGATTCACAAAAATAGTGTTAGAACAATTTTTACTTTCTTGAGGTGGTCCTTGGTGTGTAGATGCTGGACTGTATGGAGTCCTATTTGCAAGCTTCTCTTGTTGGAGTCATGCTGGAGCATTCCTCAATCTCTAGTTTACCATATGCAAGGCCTTCATATTGAGGTATTTCCTCAACCATGATGGGATTGACGATTCCTTGGCCATCCTTGCCAAGCCCTCTTCCATCATAACCCATTTTCATTAACAACTTAGAGCCAACACCCTCAATATGTTTCTCAAATTTGCCAATGGATTTATTCAATGTGACAATTGAAGAAACAACATGCGATGGAGTGCTCACCATGTGTACATTGGTCATGGTTTGAGCATCTTTGGTAGAGGCTGGTCCCCTTTTACGGATAGACTCTTCTCTCCTTTTTCCTCCTTCAACATCTTGTTGGAGCTTTGCCAACAATTCTTCCTTTGTCAACAAATCTTGTTGCAACTCTTCCATGATTCCCACGAGAAACTCCCCATGACTGGACCATATTACTTGCAACTGCTCAATCTATATTTCCAAGTGCTGCACATGCCTTCTCAGTGCTCCATTCTTTTCTTGTACTTGTGTACACACCCTAATTTGGTCAAACACAAGTACTATGTCTTTTGTTGCTCTTTAACAGGAAGGTCTTAATGATGGATGTGAGTCTTGTTCACAGGTTATTTTGGTCTTTTGATCTTTCTTGTGACTTGTTTTTCGCTATTTGCTATTCCCCCAGTGGTCCTATGTCATCCTATCTCAGTCATAGGAGGCCCCTACCTTGTTTACCACAGTCTTTGCTCAGTTTTGTGGTCTCAGGACACTAGCGCAGTCCTGGACACTAGTGCGGCCTTGGACACTTGCGCGGCCGTGGACACTAGCACAGTGCACTAGTGTCCACTTCAATGCTAGTGTCCAATGGTCGCTTTTTCAACGTGTTTCAGGTCCTTACCCTTCCTTGAGCCCCTTATGATTTTATATTTCTCTTGCGCCTTGTCGGCTAACGGACAACAGTCTCACATCCAAATTAAATTTCCTTCTATATAAAGAGCCTCGCAAGGCATTTTATAGGTAGCACTTACTATTTTGGCACATAATTACATAAAATCAATCAATAGTATAGCTCATCACTTTGCATATTACTCAACAATCACACCTAAATCTGCATGCTTGATCAAAGAAGGGCCTAAGCGAAAGTCATTCTAGCATATTGGGCACGTTGATTATACACGTTCCCTAAGGGAGAACTACATGAGATTTGAGACCCCTATCATTGGGATTAATGTAGGTAGCGGTCAGGACAACAGGGGTTCTGCATCACGTGATCGTAACACCCCACAACCCATCTTTTCCCTTCCTTTTGTATTTGAACCTGTTGTTTCGTGTGTAGGTGTTTGTTAGGGTTTTGGAGAAGAATCAACAAAATAGTGACACAGACGGACGATCAGACGCTCTCGAACACACCTACAGGTCCTTGAAACCTTTCGACAACATTCCTAGAATTCTCAGGCTCTCTCTACAGGACACTAGTGCGGTACCTTGGACACTAGCGCAGTGCACTACTGTCCTTCTGATTGCGCTACTATCTGAAGACAATTTTCAACCCTAGTTCCAGAACGAAGGATTTCAGACTGATTCCCAAGTCTGTTCCAGTGTTGCAATCATTCAGAGACTCCTATTTCATCTCAGATAAGTGGATTTCTTCATTGTATTTATATTTTGGGTAAATCAATTCGGTATATCTATCTGCAATATTTATCTATACTTACCCTCTTTACCCAATGTTTTAACAACTTAGGATTTGTATCTACTAAATCCTAAACAGTTGAAACATTTGGTGAACCCGACTTACTTTGAATATTGCTTAACAACCCTAGTTCTACCCTAGGGTTTGCCTTCTACATTCTTGTGCACTAAATTAGGGTTTATTAAATTCTGTTTTTTTCCTAATTTTTGCACAACCTAACTGATTTAAATCAGTCCTCTAATAGGGTTTCATTAATTTAATACACTTTTAAATTTTGTTTACAAAACCCTCAAAAATCTTAGATCAGTATACTAGGTCCCTATACATCCAAAAATTTAGCCCTTAGGGTTTCAAGTAAATTTTTAATTTTTTGCTATACATTGGGCTGAATATTTCACATATTTTCAAATATATTTATGTTGGATTACCTTCTCCCTATTGTTTGTTTATTGTACATTTGTTACATTCTTTTTTTTGGCAAGTTTACAATGACTTCCAAGAAATCTCTTGCCCCTCACCTCGTTGATCAATTCCTGAACTTTTCTTATAATTATACAAATGAATGGACAAATTTTCAAGATTGCACATTAACACATGATAATGACCACAATTTCATTTATAATGATGACGATGATGATTGTTGTAATGATGGATACGATGACTACTATGATCATGACAATGAAAATATTGATGAGGATAGATTAGATGCATTTTCTTCTCTTTCTCCTCTCTCTTCTCCTACTTCTCAAAATCAAACTAACAATATAAGGCCAAAAGAACCTTTTGTTGGTAGTGCTTTGTTTCAATGTGATCCTAGCTTTTCCACAACTTTTGCTACATCTTTATTCAAATTAAAGCAATACAAGAACAATAAAATCAATTTACCTTTGCGTGATTCAAGTAACATTTTACATGATGTTCCTAGCATAGAAAAGCAAAATGCACATTCTTTACCCTTCTCAATTCAATTTGAAAAAGCATGTCCAAATGATATTACACCCTTTACCGATGCACAAACTAAAGTAGATGAGATTATTTTATCACCTTCTTCATTTCAAGCTCAACACAATGATTCTATGCAAAATGTAGATAATTCAAATATCTTTAACTCTTCTCTTACATGTCATAATGTGTCAAATGAAAACATGATTGCTACTTCCTCTACCCTTGACTCCAAGATCGAAAATAATGATTATACACGCATTCCACTCATAACTAGTGAAGACATGCATTGCATTACACCTACACATCCTGATATATTGCATAGTAGTAAAAAGTTAAAATCTTCTTCTACTCTCTTTCTTAGTGAGCATGCAAACGACATCTCTTTTTCCCTTCTACAAGTGAAATAAATTTTGGCATTGATGAAGCTTGGAATAACAATGATTACTATGTTTTAGTGAAGAAGACATTGAGTTTAGTCCTAGTTTTCTCCCTACTTCATGCATCTTTCATGTTCAACTTGATTGCTTATCAAATGCTAGTTTAAATGATAATATGTCCTCAGATAAACACAAGTGAACTTATACTTATGTTCATAGTTTACATTCGCATGATAATAATGTATCTTCTAGTCCATTAGCATGTGATACTTCTTTACAAATTAACAAAATAAGAGATACCAATGAATCTCTCTCACCACTCCTTACTACAGTAGAGCCCATTCCTCAATCTAACCTTGACGAGGGTGATAGCCCATTTCCCTCTCACCAAGTCCAAGCTATCACCCCTCCAAAGGTTATGGTGAACAAACCAACTTTCTCTAAAAATATTCCCCGATATAGTGTACCAATGGCTAAAATTAATAATAATATTTAGGAATTAAACGAACCTCTTGATGATGTTAATATACCTTCACAAGAGGTAATATCTTTGATGCATGCTGTGGGTGCTTTACAACAAGTACATTGACTCACCCTTGAAAGTAAAGCATACTACTCTTGGGTCGATGATAATGCTATTCATGCCAATCCTATCCCACGCAAAATCTTCAATACAAAGTTACCAAAGCAGTTTCAGATACCAATATTACCAAAGTTCAATGGACATGGAAACCCATATTCGCACCTTAAAGCTTATAGGAAAGCTATGGCACATGTCACTAGCAGTTTGATTCTCTTACAATTATTTCCACAAACACTAGAGGGTAAAGCCTTAAATTGGTTCCATCATTCACTTCCAAGTGGTTCACTACATACGATGAGGTAGAAGTCTTTTTCATGCATTATATTCAGAATAAGGGGCCTCAAGTCACATATGAGAGGTTGCCTTCACTACACTAGGGTGGGTCAAAAATAGTAAATGATTACATTCTACGATTCAAATCATGCATGAAACAATTGATCTACCAGTAGACAAATTTAGAGGTACAATGCATCTTTGCTAGAGGTCTTACCTTCCCTTTTAAGGAGATTGTTATATGAGACATCCAAATCATTTCGACACTTATGCTACAAGGCTATCACTTTATGAAATATCCCCTTCTATGTCAAAATTAGGAAAATGGGGTTTTCCCACAAACCCTAACAGCACAACATGAAACCCTAACACAAACTTATGCAAATCTGAATTAAATGAGCTAAAACCCTAGCCAAAACAAATATTTTTCTGTATTTTCTCAAACCTAAGTTGCTGCAATAAAATTCAGAATGCTGGAAGTGCCCCACTTTGGCACATAATAGATATTTATTTATTCCAAAAATTATTAAAAAATTAGAATGATTCCAGCCAACAATCTCGGCTCCAAAACTGAATTTTCCAATGCAAAATAGCTGGAAATAAATCACACATTTATCAATAAATACCCTGCTGAACCTAGCATCAAAAGAGGCTAAAACAGCCCTAGAAACACCTTCACCCAGCCGTAGGGAGGGGTCGTTGACCGCTCCTAGGGGTTTGCTGCCACTCCCAATGGAATTGCTGAAGTTTGAGAGCCCTTTCCTTGGCATGAAGACCTACAAACTGCTCGCCCATCTGCTAACAGGAAAGATGGTGTTGAAAACACCATTTGGTTGCCAAATGTGCTCAATGCAAGTTCTTGGTGAAGCTGCCCCAGGATTGAGATCAAGGGTTTCCGTCCTTAACCCCCATCTATCTTGAAGGGTTTCCTTCTAAAAGAGAAGTCAAACATTTTTGTGCTTAGATTCAATGAATTCAATTATCAAATCATGCATAACCATCCCAAATGATCCTCCACTCTCTTTTATATCAATTCCCCCATGGGGTGCATTCCAATTTGGAGGGAAGACCTTTTTCAAATATTAAAAAAACAATCCTTATAACCCCCACTTAAGCTCTTGGGCGCCCATGACCTTTAAGAGACCACAACTTAAGTGAAAATTAAAACAATAAAGTACTTTTTGCAAATTGCCCTTAGAAAACCCCAAACGTTTCCCTTTTCTCTCTTCTTCCCTTAGCCCTTGGGAAACAAAACAAAGCTAAGGGTCTTTGTTTGTTCTATGTTCGAAAGGGGGACATGACACATTAGAGCAAGAGTTGGCATTAACAGAGCTATATTCAGAGACAGATTTTGAGGAGCTAGATTTGGATTTAGGTCTCTCACAAGCACAATCATCCAATATGGTACAAAACACCTAATACACAGATGCCTCAAGACAAAGTGGAGCAAAAACCACCAATCAAGATACTCAACAAAGACAAAGAGCCACTTCACAAAGCATCTCTCACTGTGAACATAACATAGGGCCCCAAGATTGGGGCCACACAGTTTTCAGACAGAGATAGGCCTCATGATATATTGTTTACATTACCAGACAGAGGGATGATCACCCTTCTTCCTACTCAGCATCATCCAACACATAGTTTGCAAAGAATAAGAAACAAACCATATTGCAATTATAAAAAAATCAATGGACATTGGGACAATCACTATTGTGCACTTAGAGATTCTATTGACCAATGTGTTGACAGAGGCATTATAACATTCACATAGGGGGCATCGAGATCTCCTTCTCTACACTATCCTAGATCATACTCCTCTACGAGCGAGTTATCCTAGGATGTTCATTTCAAGACGCCATTGGTTACTCATCGTATGAGCCATGTCGTTTCTAGGACACCTATTTATGTGAGATCTTTGACACCACAAATTCAGTAGTGATGGCAACCAATTCACAGAGCTCAACCTACTTATAGCAATATGGTAAAAAAATGGAAAGCAACTCAACCACCAATTTCAATTCAACAATCGATTAAGATATTTGGCAAAGGTCACAAAGATCAGAGCACAGTTTCAGTTCAACAATCGATTAAGATATTTGGCAGAGATCACAGAGATTGGAGCACAGTGTCAACATGACAACTAATTAAGATATTTGGCAGAGATCACAGAGATTAGAGCATAGTGTCAATGCGACAACCAATTAAGATATTTGGCAGAGATCACAGAGACCAGAGCACAATGTTAGTTCAACAATCGATTAAGATATTTGGCAGAGACCACAAAAATTAGAACACAGTGTCAGTACAACAATCGATAAGATATTTGTCAGAGATCATAGAGATCAGAACATACTTTCAGCATGACCACCGATTAAGATATTTGCTAGAGATCACAAAGATCAGAACACAGTTTTAGTGTAACATTCATCTAAGTTATTTGCTACAAAATCTACACATCTAACTACCAATAGTGCACCACGAGCAGTATCAGTTATAGAGTCTACTTTTATGCCTACACAACATGAGCAGTATGGACACTGGTTCACCATGCCATCCGGATTCAGAAAGTGCATGTCGCAATTACATGATCCACAATCAGAGATACTACGATACTTCTATAACAACTAACAACTAACATTCCTAATCCGATATACATTTCTACTCCAACATACATATACATAGGAGCAATCAATTACAATTCCCTAGCCGAACAAATACATCCCTATATCAAAACATAAAAAATGAATACAACCAAAACACTTAATCAAGTAATCAGTACCACAAATCAAAATCCCAGATAACACAATACCCATGTCACAAAAAGTCCATATATATATATATAAGTCGAAACAAGTTTCAGTACAATAATACAAAGTCACTTAATAATCAGAGCTTGGTCACCAGGACCAACATCCTTGTCGTCACTCTCAGATACATACACACTAGAGCCAGATGCTCCTGCATCCCCTCTAGATCTAGATTGAGACATGTCTCGATGCTCTATCCCATAACACGGCCACCTCAGCCAACAACTCTCCATGCTCTCGCTACAAACGAATATAATCATCCACAATCCTACCACTTGCCCCACTCGGAACATCGGGTGCAGACATAGCTCGCCTTTGCAACTTAGCATGTGCCTCGTTTCTATTAGTAGCTGCTCGCCTATATGCAATGGTGGTAATGGCCGCTTGATCAAAAAGGTGGGCATGAATGCCTGCAACCCTTGTGGCCCTCTCCACTAGCCCATTGTCCATGGCATTATCAGGGATATGTCGTGTCAACTCTCGTAGTGCAGCCTCGATAATGGTCTCCTAGTACTCATCATCTCCTGGACCTACACATACCAATGCAGTGCGTTAGATATTTCATCGATAAGTCAAACACTAAACTAAACAAAACATACAAATCCACAATCATAGTGTACCCTCAACTGCCCTAATAGGCTCTGGATCCAATACCTCCTGCATGATAGCCCCATCTCTTGGAAACAATGGTGGCCATTTGTGCTGTCTCCACCATATTATGTAGGCATCGGTAGCCCCCACATCATCCACATCAATAATCTTTATCACTGGATCTCGCTTTGTCAACGGAATTGGAGCTAGCTCAGCTGTATGGTCACAGCCTACTACTTGGCCTCACTGGAGCCCGGGAACTCGTCAACCACACCCATGGTGCAGGTGGCACAGCCTGGATAACACTGAACTGTCGTGTTACCTGCCCATATTGAAATCTCTCAAACACATTGACCCAACGATCATGCAACCAACAGTTCACTCGAACACCTCTTAGTTGAACACCATCCTCAGGGCACCCTTGAAAGCCTCGATAAGGTCTCCAAATAATGTCTCCAGCGGTCAACCGATCCAACAACTGTCAACAGTGCATTGTGCTCCCCGATTGCCATTGCAATATGCTCATAAGCCCAACAATGCAATAATATCGAAGATCCAATGCCACCTGCGCACAACACTTGAGTAAAATAGTACAAATCTTGATACAGGTGGGTTAGCATAGTGTGACCCCACAAGTATACGGTCTCGTGCTCTATATCCTACACAATGCCATGCATCTTGTATGAAATAGATACACCACTACCATCCACAATTATGAATGAAGCCAGTAATATTGCAAGAAACTTCCACAACCACGAAACATTAGTCATAACAATCACCTATAACAAAACATCACTGCAACTCCCTCGACGATGAGTCCCCATGGGTATGCCTAAAAAGTACCTGGAAGCCTGATCTCTAGTAACCTCCTGTAATATAGCTTGCTGAATAGTAATGGGCACTCTCAGTATCCTACAGACATCCTCCAGAGTCACAGTAATCTCCCTGGTGGGCAGCCAAAATGTACAAGTATCGACATTCCACCGCTCGCACAAGGTAGGCATCATATGGCAATCCTAGGGCATCAATGCAAGTGATGCCACATAACCCAAACCAGCCCTATCAATCACTTCCCTCTCATCGTCTGTTAGGGGTAGTCTGCATAAGCACTCCATTTGGCCACTACGAAACTTTCTCATGCGTACGTTCACTTGCAAAACACAACAAAATTCGACATTAGCATCTCCAAGTGACATCAACATGCAAAAATGATGATTAAACATAGAACATAAGCAAAATTGGCAATTTTGGCTCCATTGGACACTAGCGTTGCACCTAGGACACTAACGTTGGACAGTAGGGTGGCTCTGGGATGGTAGCGTGGCAGCCCAGGACACTAGCGCGGTCCTTGGGGCATTGTCGTGACCCTCTTAAAAAGGGCCCTAAACTACCAATTTTTTGCTAAAAATGATAAAAATGGCAATAAATATTTCAAAAACGCAAAAAACAATAGGTTCCTTACCAAGGTAAGCTCCTCCTCAGCCATGATGAGCGCCTCCACCTCCTCGTAGCGGGTCGCGTTTGTGCCTCGTCTCCCCAGCGTGTTACTAGGCTCAGAGCAACAATTTCTCTCAAGTCAATTGATTCAAATGATTCTCAAAACCAATCAACCAATCTATTTAAACTATGTTTTAAAAATGCCACCTGCCTAAGGTTGATCTTGCACATAGATTTCATCAACTAATACCAAATTCTTCCAAACGCAATATCTCGAGAACCATATTTCCGATTTTCGATTTGTTTTTTGTGCATGGGACTCGATGACGACATTCCCTGCACCATACCAGTTACACTACTATCCCAATCAATTTGACTCCGCAAAACAACAAAACCTATATTTCCTTAAAAAACTCACTATAGGCCACGAGCCTACGTTGGTCCTAGTTTCCAAACAATTCTCGTACAAACATCAAGATAATTGATCTTATGCTCACATTAGCCATGTAAACTATCAATAACATGCTTATCGACATCACTTTTGGTTCAACATCCTTACTGTAGTCTCGGTTCTCTCACCAAAAGGGGGGCATGCATACACCATACACACTGATATTGCTTTACTCAGATACATAGTTAGACCTACACTCAGATTTCCCGACTCATAATAGGTTGGCTTAGATATTCAGTTACGCAAGTTGGCTCAGATATTTAGATACACAGGTTGGCTTAGATATTCAGATACACAGGTTGACATAGATGTTCAGATACATAGGTTGGTTCAGATGTTTAGATACATAGGTTGGCTCAGACATTCAGATACATAGGTTGACACAGATGTTTAGATATGCAGGTTGGCTTAGATGTTCAGATACGTAGGTTGGCTTAGATGTTCATACACACAGGTTGGCTTAGATTTATCGGGTTCCATGATCTTGTTAGATATCGGTTCAGATTCTCAAACTTTACACAAGGTTTTGACATGGTTCTAGACTTAGATTATGACTATGGAGGCATGTACATGGTACACCGTCCCTATATGGACACAATTTTATGCGCAAAGTATACAATTACATTACTCATATATAAGGTTTGGGGGCATGATGCAGGGCACGTGTCCTCGATCCCACATGATTTTACCAGGTTATACAGATGGAATGGCAAAATTATACCATTCTCTATGTTCAGATTACCAAATTGCACTCAGATTGTCACTAGGTTGGGTCATATGGCCGTCTGCAATAGTTGATCCATAGTTCTCACCAAACCCAAAATACAAAGGCTGAGCAACAGTTTCGACCTCCAAGCAGATTACTTCTCAGACTCAGTTCACATACCAGAGTGGGGGCAAGCAGGGCTTGTTGCTCCACATTTGCAGATTACTTCTCAGACTTAGTTCACAAACTAGAGTGGGGGCAAACAAGGCTCGTTTCTCTACATTTACTGATATTCCTTAGATTCAGTTTATATACCAGGATGGGGGCAAGACATGGTTTTGTTCCTCACAATTCAGTTCATTACTCAGATTTAGTACAGGGGGCATCCACATTGTGGATTTCCTCTTCACAAACAACATTCTAGCCCCTGTCCACTTCTCTGGCCAAGAAGTGGGCTAGGCCTAGAGCACATCCATCTTCCACATGGATTGATTACATAGGTAAGTACAGGTATGCATTTTATTTTTTCTTTTACTCTAGCACTTCCATTTCATTGCATTACTAGAATAAAAAGGGGGCAAATGTACACACCCTAATTTGGTCAAGCAAGCACAAGTACTATGTCATTTGTTGCTCTTTCACGGGAAGGTCTTAATGATGGATGTGAGTCTTGTT
This sequence comes from Torreya grandis, assembly GCA_037957365.1. Lineage (NCBI taxonomy): Eukaryota > Viridiplantae > Streptophyta > Pinopsida > Cupressales > Taxaceae > Torreya > Torreya grandis. The sequence goes on along the minus strand of JARHVA010000053.1, from coordinate 5,534,642 downwards.
TGCGAGTCATTTTTGTCTTTTGATCTTTCTTGTGACTTGTTTTACCCTATTTGTTGCACCCCCAGTGGTCCTATGTCATCCTATCCCAATCACAGGGGCCCTCTGGCATGTTTACCATGGTTTTTGCTAAGTTTTGTGGTCTCAGGACACTAGTGCGGTCTTGGACACTAGCGCAATGTGCTAGTGACTGTGCTAGTATCCACTTCAATGCTAGTGTCCAACGATCTCTTTTTCAACGTGTTTCGGGTCCTTACCCTTCCTTGAGTCCGCTCTTATGATTTTCTTTCTCTTGCGCCTTGTTGGCTAGTGAACAATGGTCTCACATCCAAATTAAAGTTTCTTCTATATAAAGAGCCTCACAAGGTATTTTACAGGTAGCACTTACTATTTTGGCACATAACTACATAAAATCAATCAACAATATAGCTCAACACTCTGCATATTACTCAACAATCATACATAAATCTGCATGATTGATTAAAGAAGGGCTTAAGCAAAAGTCATTTTAGCATATCGTGTGCATTGATTATGCATGTTCTTTAAGGGAGAACTACATGCGATCTGAGACCCCTATCATTGGGGTTAATGTAGGTAGTGGTCAGGACAACAGGGGTTATGCATCGCGCGATCGTAACATCCCACAACTCATCTTTTCCCTTCCTTTTGCATATGACCCCATTGTTTTTTCGTGTGCAGGTGTTCATTAGGTTTTTGGAGAGGAATCAACAAAATAGTGACATCGACGCTCTCGAACACACCTACAGGGCCCTTAAACCTTCCGACAACATCCGCAGAAGTCTCGGGCTTTCTCTCTACAGGTGGACACTAGCGCGACACCTTGGACACTAGCCAGTGTGTTACTGCCCTTTTGACTGCACTACTGTCCAAAGACAATTTTCAACCCCAGTTCCAAAATGGATTTCAGACTGATTCTTTGGCCTGTTCCAGCCTTACCATCATCCAGAGACTCCTCTTTCACTCCAGATAAGTGGATTTCTTCATTGTATTTATATTTTAGGTAAATCAATTCGGTATATCTATTTGCAATATTTATCTGTACTTACCCTTTGTACCCATCCCTTTAACAACCTCGGATTTACATCTACTAAATCCTAAACAGTTAAAACAACCTGCAAGTGGTACTCTTGAAGCTCCTCAAGGATTTAGTCATGGCTGGTTTATGCAACCACAGATTCTTGCAATACTTCGTTAAAGTTCGTTGCACATGATATTGCTATGCACACAAACTCCTACGTGTTAACCACAACCCTCTACAAGTTGCAAGGAACTTACTGCTTTGATACCAATGATCTATAATTTTTCAGGTGATAGAGCCTTTAGAGAAAATTATAGACACATATTTATTACCCATGCTGTAGCTACTTGAATTCTTCACGACAATGGATTAGAGTGTGTTTAACATACATTAGATTGGGTGAGATCACTTGCAAACTGTTCACAACTAGAATGGAAAGGAAACAAACACACACACAAAGGTTTAACTTGGAAACCCCATTATTGGGGAAAACCAGCTGGAAGTGGCAATTGCTCATCTTCCTGATCTTCCTTCAATCAAATAAGTCAATTACAAAGAGCTCATGGAGCATGCAACTCCCACTACTTGATGTCTCCTATCTTCCTTGTGTTGTGAGGAAGAAATACAAGTTAGATGGGATAACATAGTCATGGCTGACTGATCACTGACTACTACTCTCACCGATGCAATCCTACACTCTTTTGGATTTTTGATCCATGCTCACTAATGGAACACCAATCTCTGATGTAGAACTCCTCAGCACACACCCCTCTTATGTATCTGGAGATGTCTCTTCGAAGCCCATAGGTTCTTGAAATGTCCCAAATGAGAAGACCATTCGGATCAGCCCATTAAATTGATTGTTCAACTTCTTCTGGCGAAACCAACCACTTTTTGCAGACCAGTGGTTTTCGAAACCAACATATATAATTTTAAAACCCGCTTTTGCATAGAAGGTCAATAAAGGCATCGCTAGAGATGATGAAAGCTCTTCTATATGTTAAAATGTCCATCATAGGAGAATGATTGAGCCTCCTTGGCTAGAAGTTGGCGAGGCAGAATGGTGGGAGTTAGGAAGTAAAGGCGAGTGAGCTTGTAGGACAACCCATCCCTCAAATTGTAGTCAAGAAACAACGTATAATTGACATTGTGGGCTGCTTCAAAGCATAAAAAATTGGACCAAATTAGGGACATGTGGAGTAGATATCTTCCCACTCATCATAAGTTGTGCACCGAATATCCAAGATGATAAGTGCTTGAAGTGGATGTGTTTGAATATCCACCACTTTGTTGATGATGCGCTTTGTATACTTGATCACTAAATGAAACTATTGAGTGTTAGATGCCCACTTTATATGATGATGTTCCTTAATCTTTAATTGAGAGTTCAATAGTTGAAGGGGTAGGTGATTAGTATGCAAAATGGCTTCCTTACAAGAAGGTAATGATGCTAGTGCTTGACTGCTATAATTGAACTTGGATTGTGACAAAGACCTTTGAATGATAGGTCACTGGATGTCCTCCCTGTTTAAGTTCCGTGTCTATGGTATATCGAGACCTGTCAGTTTCAAGCTGAAATAGTTGTTATAAGTCAAGAAGAGCAAGCATTGGGGCAGAGCAAAGAGCCTCTTTCAAATGGCTAAAGGATTGAGCGATTTATGGATTTCAATTGAGAGTTTTTTTATTAGTGCACTGATGAAGGGGGTGGGTAAATTGTGAATGGTTACAAATAAACTTCCTATAGAAGTTAGTAATCCCTAGAAAATTCTTATCTAAATCGCTGGATGTAGTAGGATACTCACGAAGGACCTTCAAATTTTCTAGATGTGCATGTACTCCATTCATCAATGAGGAAGCCCAGGTACTAGAAGGAGGTTTACCCGAAGGACTTCATCATCTTAGACTGGAAGTGATGTTGGCGAAGAAGATCCAAAACTTTCTGCACATGGACTAGTAGGTCATTCCATGCGTTGTCGACTAAGAAATCATCGAGGTAGATGACAAGAAGTTTTCCAGGATGGGGTTTGAAAACATCATTGATGATGCCTATGAATGTGGAAGGTGCATTGGTGAGGCCAAAAGGCATGACCAACCTCTCAAATGTTAGGAATAATCCGAAGTCCTTTGTGTATGGTTTCTACAGTAGTTACACCCGAATTAATTCTGGTGGTTGTATTGATGTGCTATATATTCATTGTGAGATAATAATATAGTCTGCCACACATTGAAGTTTTGCCTCTTGTCTATCTTGTTTGTGTTTTACTGTTAACATGTGGTATCAAAGTTGTATCCCCTTGGTCTTTATTTGTCATTTTGCACTGTTTTTTCACCTTTAGCTCAACACTTTCTAATAAAGCCCATTCTCTAATGTCCTTCGCTGCAATTTTTGTTTCTGCCATTAATACAACCCTGTACACCTGTCCGTATTTTGAACAAGAACTCCGTTTGTATTGCAAATTTTAGCTGGAAAGCTGAAGAGAAGATCTTCAAAATGATACACATTACTATGGGATTTGAGAAATGTACAGGGGTAAAAAACAGCTTGAAATCAGGCGACGTGAGAGGTAATCTACAACTTTTTTTGAATACTGATATTTCATTAAAACCTACAAAATTCAGATCTGCCGTTTCAGCTGTGTAAAATTAAAAACGGAGGTGTTTACTTTGAGCGATGGCAATTGAATGCGGTTGGGTTGCATTTCATTTTCCTCTCTCTGATATGTTTCCCATGTTTTTGATTGTTATTGATTGCAAAATGTTATTGTTTAAAAGAAAAGAATTGAAGCACCAAAAGTGGAGTGTAGCTGTCAAATGGAAGACCGAGAAATTAGAAGGCAAATTTGAATGTGCTTTTGATGATTTGATATGTAAGTAAATTGCTGAAAACATGAATTAGAGAATAGAGGCATTGCCAACTTTTTTTAGCTGGATAAGGATGACATGTTCAAAGCTCTATGAGAGAAGATGAATAATAAAATGTGCTAGAAGATAAGCACTCCTTGCTGCAATTGAAGAAGTATCAACCCAAAAAAGCCGTCAATTTGTTTCTTGGAAAAAATTGCCTAGTGGAGCCTACCTGTCTGATGTGGCCTGGGCATGAGAAGGTACCTGTACAACAATTAAATGCTATTTTGTTTGCCCAAATGTTTCTTGGGTATGCATATATATTGAAACCCTTTATATTATTATTTTTGTAAGTTTGGCTCATTTTGAAAATAGGTTATATTCAAGTTTAGCATTACTTATTTCAAACAGTTGCATAGGAGGATTCGTAGATTGTATTTTGCTAAGATCAATCTCACCTAGATAAGATAAATAAAGATAAATATGCTAATGTCCAATGAATGACGATAGAGGTCATGTGTTCAAAACCCAACAAATCTAAAATCCATAATAAATCCAGAAACCCATTTCAAAGTCAAGATTCTCACATAGGTAAAATAGTAGATGCGTTTTGGTGGAAGACACTCATTAGTTGTCCAGAGGTTCCAAATTCACGCCCTCTCCACTCCAAAAAGTGAAAAAAATGTTTTTTGCAAACTTGCCAAACTGAATTTTTGCCAAAACTTAGGACGAATCAGACCTCCTGGCACCATTGCCATAACTTTTGCACATAGGAATATTTTTCAAAATTTTCAAGTGTTTCAGAAATTACTCAAATTAGACTCTACCAGCTTTCCAATGAGTGGTTATGCGACGGGTTCCAAAATATCTAGTTGGTAAATTTTAAAGTTTGAAAACTCAAACAAAAAATAGAATTTGTTTTGGTGAGGGATAAAAACTGTCAAACATAAGCATAAAATGCATAAACATCATAACTTTCTCATACAGTGGTCAAACTTGTCATATGAACACTCGTTCTTCATGGAAAGGGCATTTTGGACGCTAGGGTGGAGCTAGTTATTTTGTCCGAAGCTTTTGATGGTGTATTTTGGCTGTTATCACTTTGAAACCTATTGTAAGCATGCTGGAAATTTGATCGTCACATTGTTTTTTTGTAACAGAAAAATAAGGGTGTAATTTTGGTCATTTGGCATACTCTTGTGAAATCCTACTCGAAATTGAATAGAGAAACTATATTCTCATTTTGTTTGAGCATTATTGGTTGAACTCAACTCAGACCTGTTCTTCGTTGCTTTAGCTGTCTTTGAGTTTGTTTTGCATCAAGGGGTCTACTCTCTACACAGATGACATCCTAACTTTACACATTAAAACTCAAGAGTAAAAAACAAAAAGAATCTGATCACATAGCCAAGTGTTGGAGATATTTCCAGCCTTCTTTTTATGCAATTTTGGAGTAAGCTCAGGTTTATGCGGCAAGAACTTGATACATTACAAGGTCAGCTGGATGAGAAACAAACCACTACTCTAGCAAGTGTCAAGCCAACAGCTAATGTTCAAAATGTTTTGCAGAAACAAACTACAATGATGCATATTTCTAAACCTATTGTTGTCAACCAGAACATGTCTAATCATGTTGTCACCCATGTTAATGGGAAAACTAAAGATAAAGTTGTTTCCAAATCACTGCAAGAGTCTAAGCCCATTGTGTGAATCATAAACCTGTTCCAACTCTTCTGGAACCTTCACCTGCTGTGTGAGTATGGGAGATATTGAAACCCTATATGTACTTGTTTGGTCTAGAGTATGCTGGTCCTATTGGTTTTCATGTTCCAGACCATTCCAGACCTATTCAATTGGTTTCTAGGGGTAGTGAAAGAATATTCCAATGTAAATAAAGCTAAAGTCTGCTTTTTTTCAAACAAATTATTAGTAATCTCTTCATGGAATATGTTTTTGTTGTATCTGGGCGGCTGTTTGAGCAGGGAAAAACAACCTCAGAATAGATAATCTGAGAAGACAACAAGCTAATGATGCAAGGACTTGTGGTGGGTGAGTTTGTCAGAGAAGAATCTCAATGAAGATCTACAGGCATGTTGCTTTGGACGATAAGATCACTGTCTGAGAAGAGAGCCCCTCCCCTCCCACATAGGAAGTTAAAAAGACCAGGAACAGGCTTTAGTCACAGGACGTCAAATGCATATAACAGGGGTTATAAACCCACTTAGAATAACCGAAAGAAGATATCAAATGCCAGGTATGGGGCAGAGAGCAGCACAAAAGAGTGCATAGCAAAAACTGACGGTATTTTAACATTTTGGGAAGGTCCTGTTATCTCCCAAATCACCCTTCTAGAAAAAATGCCGATACAATCATTCCAGGAGTCCTCGGAAGGAAGTCTTAGGAACTAAGGAGTTCCTCTCGCTTTGGTATCAATTAATACTGATCCAAGGGGGTTGTCCCCATTGGATCCTCTCACTATGTTTTTTATAAAGCCGAAGTATCTTTTGAATTCTGTAGATTTTGCGCTCACTGAAAGATTTTGAAGGAATTGAAAGGGTCTGAAAAAGTTTAAAACGATTGTAAAGGGATTTTAAAATCTAAATGCTTAAAACATTTCATCTGACGAGTTCCTTATCCATTGGGAATTTTACTGAATTAAATTGTAACAACATAGGATGGAGATATGACAAGGAGAGAATAATTTGCTAACAACAAAGGGATCCACACATTCTGCTGGCTAACAAAACACGAAGAATTTTATCAAGGCATTTCATCAGTGACCCCTATTGAATAATTACTAATAGATACAACTTACAAGAACAAAGCAGTAGAAGCAGAAAAAACTGAATCTCATTAACAAACAATGATCACATGGCAAAGATAATTCAAATAAACTAGATCCAATATATTATTCTGGACCGTTTCAGACTTTTGAAATAACAATTAAAACACTAGATTGTGAGTTTCTCGAGACAAACTTCCTACACTATTTGCTTTTCATTCAAAGACTCAAATAGACTTGTTTCTTATGGCTCTTGGCAGCTGCTCTGAATTTAAGGCTTGAAAGCGAGAATGGCTTTGGGTACAAAAACGAGCATGCATGGCTTGAGGAAAGACAAAGTATTCAGTAAAAGAATGTGCAAGAAACATTACCGGACAAAAAGATCAAATTGCTACAGTAGATAAATTATTTAGAGCTGAGGTGCCTCCTCTTCTTGCTGAAAAAAGCTGGAGTTCTAATTCTCGCATGACCTTTCCCTGGTTGAAAAGTCCCAAAAAATATGTTTTAAGACACTGGTTTCTGTTCTAATAATCTGGTTGTGGAGAATGGCATACAAAATTTTGAATAATCACTTAATTGAAAGTAATCTTAATATCTAGATATTAAAAATATGTGAAATTATTATCAATTATTATCCACCTTCCATATCTGCTTTATTTTTTTATCTTTTTCTTGGAACCATCTGTACCATTAAAATGTGTTGATTAATCTCAAAATAATACCCTTATATTAAGAAAATTCTCCGTTGATAAGAAATGCCCAAAAAAATACCTATAGAAAATTCTTCTTTGACAAGGAATGCCGAAAGAAATATCATATAATATGGGGAAAAGCCCAAAATGAAGAAAACACGGCTTATGAAGATTCTCATCTGAAAGGAGGATATTATATTCCATGTAAAGTCTGTTTAGAATATTTCATAGAAAACATAAAGTGAGATTTTGATACTCTCATGATCCCCTCAGATGAATTAATCAGAAAAGGAGAAAGGAAACAATTTTTTTGTTATGATATATTTTTGAATAATATCAATAAGGAGCAGGCACTGAGATATTTTTCAGAATTCATCATTCTAAGCCAGCTTTGTAGAAAGTGGAGCTGTTGCAATTGCAGATCTAAACCTACTTGTCTCTCATCCGATTATTGTTTTGTAGCAGAATTGAAGCATTCTAGAGGAGGGAAGGCCCAAGAATCTTAACAATAGAGGCTCCATAGCTATATTAAGGATTCTTTTGCCCATTTTGGGAGGCCATCTTTCTTTTTAGGGGATTAGCATTTTGTAGTTTCCATTTGTATTCATTTTCATGTTTTGTTTTTTATTCATCCAATTTCAGATGTGTGAAAGAGGGGCTGCTGCTGGGCTTGAGTGGAGTTAAGGCTTATGGGCTACGTTGTTGAGAGTTACCCAGTTTAGGGTCTGTAGGTATAGATAAGATAAATATATTATAGTCTTGTGGTATTATTTGAGTCATGTGTAATTCTCTCCTGAGGCAGTGACTGCATGATCAATACAGAGAATTTATATGCCTTAGTATTGCTTTTTACTGTTGGCCAAGATAGTTGATCTCTCATTTTATTGTCATTTTGTGCTTACAACAGGGTTTTTTTAACCAAGCAATTTATATGAAATATTCTCTGATTCAGAAATTTTGGAAGTCTTTTGATAGCAGGATTCATGGATCATGATAGTTCTGTTATTCCAGTCTTATATGTTTCAGATTTGTGAATGTTCCTTAGTTCTTTGTAGATGTAGAATGTATTCTCTAAAATTCTTCTGACCTACTCTCAATATGTGTCAAGTTACTCTTTGTTATGCCCTATGGGTTTAGAAGGAACCTTTCTCTGGTAATTGGTTCACCAAAATTTCATTATTAAAGTCATTTCCCTTTTTATTATTTGCCCAATGTGCCTTAGTTGAATGCTTATTGTGGGCTTTGGTATTTTATTGATCTCTTTATGTCATTTGGGAAAATTGCTTGTATACCCATTCATAAGATCACGCGTCAAATATTTTTGATGGCTTCATTGAATGTTTGAGTTAGTTTGGCCCTTAAATTAAAATAGTTCTGGAATTTATGTTTAAGCTGAACATGCATGTATTTTCATAATAATAACAATTTGGGGAAAATAGATGCTAATGGTCGATATTTAGGAATTGTTGCCTTGTTTGTTTCCTTTGTAATCTTAATTTGAGAATTCATGGTTATGGTTCCCCCCCTTTGATATTAAAGTCTAAAGCGAGGGATTGCATTCATCCCTAAAGTCTGGAGTTCAAGTCCCAAATGGCTATTTTTGAGCAGACGTTCTGTGTTATTTTGGGCATACACTTTTGTGCTCGAATAGAGTGATTTCTCTTGATAGAGGAATGGTCCATTTTGATTTTTTCAAAGCACATAATGGACATCTGAAAAATTGGTTACAGATGTTTTTTAAAGGCACCCGTTGGTAGTTTATGGACATTGGATAAGCATTTGATAAATATGATTTTGATGCTAGCTATCTATCTAACTTTTCAACCTGGTGTTTGGAGAATATTTTTCTTTGATTTTGAAGGATATATACTCTAAATTGCCTAGTTTTTGGATCTGGATTTAGGCAAATTGGGGAGTATTTTTCTGAGGATAACATTTCATTTCCTAGTTATTTCATGGAAGTCTTTGGAAATGGTTTGTCAAAAATATTGATTTTATCTTTCATGGGTTTGTAAGTCCAAGATATTATCATTATTATTATTTGTATTTTATCGTGACATTAAGATTTCTGCTGGACTGTGATAGTTTTGGACATTTGAATCTTTTAGTTTTATTTTTTTGAAATATTCCATTCTAAGAATAGACTTTTTTGAGATCTGTAGAGTATACGGGGTTCTACAAGCTAGCTTGAGTTCGGGCAAAGTCAGTATGTTTCCTCCATGTGCCATTATTCAGAGAGATGGTTATATTATGGTTTTTTGAGGAGTTCAGAATGTTTTTGGAATTTTTTTCGAGGGTTTGAATGCCTTTTAATGGAATTTCAGCAGTTAGTCTTTTTTCCTTCCAGATTTGTTTTTGCGGAAGGCTTGTAGAAGCTTTTGGAAATTTTGATCAAAGATGGATACAGATATTTAAGGACTCATGATGCAGTCCTCACAATTCAAGCTTAGATTGTACATAATAAGTTAATATACTTTCTATTGTATGATAAAGAGACCTGAAAAGTTAGATGTTAAGAAACAAGTAACAATTTAACTGAGGTTAGATTTCAGGGAACTAGTAAATCCCTGCTTTTGATTACTTTTCCAGTTTCATAAAATCTGCTTTCGGCAACTCCCTCTGGTCTAAAAGAAACCTGGACATAATTTTTCTTAAGGTTGCCTATAAAGATAATCAGTGAGATTTTGACTTCTAATATTATCTCTTCGCGAATTCCTATATTTTTCAATTTCAATTGTTCACAACATCCATCTTTTATTGCTTAAAGCCCTTGATCTTAGAATAGAATGCTTACTCTGTTTTATTCACAGGTTAAGGCTTTAGGGATTAGATTCTTGGATTTAACCATGTATTTTTCTTTTTCCCTTTGTGCATGTTTTTAATACATATAATACCTTTCTATTAAGAAATAAGAACCAATCTTGAATTGTTTAGAAATTGTTAAAAATGAGGGTAAAGAATTGTTAAAATGTTCGTGGCTGCCTTTCTGGGTTACATTCAGATTTTTGGATAGTAGCAGTTCTAAGTATAAGAACGTTTTTACCAAATATGTGAATAAGATTTTGAAGCTGTAAATGGCTTTTTATCCCCTTGGTGGAGGCATTGATACAAATTTTGTCTTCAGCATGGAATAAGACAAGGTAATGAACAGAAATCTTCCATATTTGGGGCAAACTAATTATTGCCTTATTCTAGCAGTAACAAGAAAAGACATCGCAAACCCACTACAAGTGAATTTGTCTAAAATCTATGAGAGGAAAGTGAACAAATCTACGTACTTGGTTATAATATTGAATATTGTGTTGTTTAACAGATGGAAGAAGATGTTAGCATCTGCAACAGGTGCTGTGGAAGTTGTTACCTTTGACTATCCTTGTGAGTGGACAATATTCTTTATCACATTCTTGAGACGTTAGGTGTTTTGGATGCGGTAAAATGCTTGATTGTATAGGATTTATTTTTTTATTTTGTGAATGTTGTGGGATCTTTTTCTTCACATACACAATTATTGCACACTCGTCAATGTGATCATGGAACTCTGGCCTTTTTTTAGCAAATGCCATTTACGATCTCTTAATCATGCACACAATCTTCGTATACCTGTGACAAGCATACCCATTGTAAGCCTCAAACACTGCACAATTTTACAGGGAGCTGGATCTACGATTATTTGGAAATAGTACTTTACTATGTTTCTTTCCTGATAGCCTTCTTGGTAACTGGTAGCAGTAAATAGATAGCCTGTCTAAAAGGGGCATAAAATAAAATGTGCAGATTTTTGTGGAGGAAAACACGGGGCACCTCCCAAGGCAGAAAAATTGGTTGATTCTCATGTAGAAGAAGTGAAGAAAGCTGTTGTGAAGCACCCAGGCCACCCACTAGTATTGGTGGGAAAATCAATGGGCTCGAGGTACAAATGGCATTGGCATACAACTCTGATATCAAGGCTAGTTAAGGAAGTGTCATCACCTGCATGTCAAGAGATTCTAAGAGTAAAGTCGTTTGTTAATATTCCAGAGAACATAGATATAGGATATTCATCAGTATACATTCTGAATATTGACTAATATAGTTTTACCATTTATTATGAGCAGGGTAAGCTGCATGGTAGCAGAAAAAGAAGATATCGATGTCTCTGCAGTAGTTTGCTTGGGTTACCCTCTAAAGGTAAGGTGAATTTATTCAGTTGAAGCTCATTAAGTCATAAATTAATGATAGCATGGTATCATACATAAGCATGTTTGTACAGGTATTTGAATTTATAAATTCTAGATTTGAGAAGCAGACACATGAGGTGCAGCCTGATGAATTGGCTGATTAAGGCCATAAGAATGGAAAAATAATCACTTAAACAACAGACTGGGATACCAGTTTAACAAATTAAGATTGATTTATGGCAGTATTATTTTTATTTTTTATATGTTTCACAGTTCAAATTGTATGTTGAAGAATTTAGAAGTGTTCTTGTGGAAGTCTTTCACTAGCATTGTTCTGATATAAACCTGGCCACGTGTACTGCAGTTTTCATGCAAATCATGCATTATGCTGCTTCTTAGTATATGATTTAACCATGCTACTTGATGCTGATGCAGTTTTATGGCAATTTTAGGGTTCCTTTGGCATTATAAATAAAAGATAAGAGTCAATAGCTGATTTAGTTGGGTATTTCAATTTATAATAGCATTGGTCAATTATGCATTCATTGGAGATTCAGTCATTTCTATCTTTAGTTTTCTATCTTTAGTTTTTTGTGTTCAATCTCTATGAAGACATTTTAGGGGGGTGAGGATAGAGGCTGGGGTAAGTTTAGCATGTAGTCATTGCATTAGATGTGGGTCCTCTAGTTACCTGATTTGGGCCTGGTATGGTTCTATGATGTGTATATTACTTCCTATATCAAATGAGAGACAAATCAATACATCCCAGCCTGTGAAATTGCCCTCAACAAAATGTGCTAAAATATTAATAAAAAACACTTATCCCCTCTATGATGGCATATGGATCTCATTGCCATGTCCTCAACAATGTGCCATCATCACTCAATGGGCATTGGCATTACCACATCATCATGTTGCTACATCATCCCTTGAGTGATGGGCCAACAAAAATCAATATGTAAGCTTTTCCAAGTATGGGCATATTCTATATCAATATACAACAAATAAAATGGGGTTCACCACTATGACATGCAACAATCCCTATAGTGACCCTTTCTCATGTCCCCCTTTTTGACATGAGCCACTTAAAGTCTTTAGCCTTAAAGTTGTTCCCAAAAGGCTAAGGGAAAAGAAGAAGGGGAACGTTGGGGGTCCACTTGAAGAACAATTAATGAAAAAGGTACATTATGAATTCTAATTTGCATTTGAATTATGAAAAGTACATATTATCCTAATTTCATTTAAGTTGGAGCCTTATTGAGGGTCATGGGCATCCATGGGCTAAAAATGAAATTATAAGGATGCTTTGTTATATTTGAAAAGGAGATTTTTCCTCCTTTTCTTGGGTGCTCTTTTTGGGGCATTGACTATTAAAGGAAAGTGTGGATTCTATTTGAAGGTTATCTATTTTATGATATTAAATCTATTGCTCAAATATGTCAAGCTTGGCCATAGTATCTTGAAGACGAAAACCTTTAAGTGCTTCAAGTTGTGGAGACGAAACCTTTCACATCTTCATTGTGAGTAACTCTACATCATGGGCTGCAAATTGTGCTTCAACAGGTGAATTTTAGGTCGGGAGGTTGGCGACTTGCTTCTAGAGGTTGCTTGCATGCATGAGAGGCCATTTCTAGGGTGGTGACTTGCATTGGGAGGTTGAAGATTCCTCTTGGAGGGTTGCGCTACATAGGAAACTCTTTCTTAGGGTTTGATTAATTATTTCTGATTTATTACAGCTTGAGTGACTGGAATTAGGAGATTAATTGAAACTTGAGTGGCCAATTGGTGCCCTATTTGACAATAATAATTCTAAATATTATTATTGTAATTTTCTGGTAATTATCATATTATTGACAGCCTATTTGAGGGCCATTTGGTGACCAAACGGAATATTATAATTCTGATTTTATTTGCAATTAAATTCTGCACTTGGGCGATTCACTTGGAGGGATTTTTGTAGGGTTTTTAGGGTGCTTTTAGGCCCTAAATGTTGGACAAATAATGCTATAATTATTTGTAAATTTTTGATAATTATTTATAGCGATTTTGGCATTGCTTGGAGGGTGAAACAATGTCCAAATTTTGGATTAATCAATACAATGATATTTTGAATATTGGCGACTTGGTTTGACTAGGGTTTAATCACTATGGAGCCCTAATCCATGATGGTTCATTGATGGTATAATTGCTGTAATTTGGTATGATTTTTGTCTACAATCTTTGAGGGTTTGAGCAGGGTCTGGAATGTCGAAAAGGACATCACCATTCAACTTGTGTGGCGCTATAGTTTGAAGGTTGAAACCTTCTTGTCAGCGTCTTCCTTTCTATTGGTGAGAGCCATTGGTGGCTAAAATCATAAGGTATTTATTTGCTATTTTTCATAGTGATATGAAGTCTTCATTTTCAGATTTGTGGTGCATTTACAACTAGGTTGTTGGTTTGTATTCAGTATTTTTTAGAATTTATTTCATATTTGTGTAAGGGTTTGTTGCAAATCCCAATTCTGTTGAATTATCTCATTTGGGGACATTACAATGGTATCAGTGCCATATCTTGGCTAATTGTGGGGATTTTTAGAGGATTGTCATATGAGTGGTGACAAAGAGGTAAGGCAGTACCAAAAGAACAACAAGAAAGGTTCATAGAATCCATAGGTTAAACAGGGACAGGTAATGGGTGACATGGATCCAGGGGACACAAAAAGAGAGAAAAGGGATAGAGAAGCAGATGAGAGAGCTTTCAGGTATTCCCAGTCACAAGAGAGGATGACAACAGTGATGGAGGGATTCCTATGTGCTATAGGTAGAATGAGTGGCTTTGAGCTCCTCAATGGAGATAGCAGTAACTCAGAGAACTGCCTTGACACACATACACCCCCTTGGAGAATGGAGCATATACATGTAGGCCCACCAAACCTATATTTATTCAAAGAGAGGAGCTCTTATCAGAGAGAGGGTTTGCCTAACCCACTTGATGATTTGGAGAGAGATGGAGTATTTTGTGGCATCTATTGCAGTAAGGAGTGCTATGAGTTTTTTCAAGTATTCAACTTGGAAACGTGGGAGGAGTGAGCCCAAGATCGATCAGAGACACAGAGGAGGCCAGGGGGATCTCCAACATGCATCGGGGAAAATATCTCTTTCCACCTTTTGATGGATCATCGAGGAATTTGGCGAGGGCATGGATTCAGAAGGTGGACACCCTTACACTACGACCCATGATAGAGGAGGCAATTCAATTTGCCACTTTGCATTTGGAGGGAGTAGCACATGAGTGGTGGTATCATGGATTGATCACACAGGGGCATCAACGCATACGTACCTATGAGGAGTTCAGTAAGAGACTCTTAGAGAGATTTGATAGGGCAGATTTGGAACTCTATTTCCGCGATTTGGCTCAATTGAGGTAAAAGGCCTCAGTAGATGAGTATGTTTTTGAGTTTCAACAGCTTTCAATCATGGTGACCGATGTTTTGGATAGGAGGTTGGTGGTTTGTTCGTAGAGGGCTTGTTCGAACCTTTGCGAGGGTTGGTCAAGATATTTGACCCACCGACATTGAGAGAGGCTATCCACAAGGTCTATGATTTGAAGTCTTCTACTCTTAGAGGCAGATTTCCATCTTTGGGGCAGTCAAAGGTTACTTGTTTACCACCTACAAGACAACATAGAGGTGGCGGTTTGGGACAACCATACAAGGCCTTGAGATCTGCTCATGAGGGGCTATCAATTAGACCAAACCAATCAGGTTTGGGACAACAAAAGGAGCTACCAAGTAGTAGCTATGAGGTGAGGAATGAATTGAGAAGGGTCTTTGTTTCACTTGTAACAACCCTTGGGAGAGAGGGCACAATTACCGTGGCAATGAACAGGTACATTATATTGAGGTGCTTTCTGATGAGGAGAATGAGGCAGAAGAATTAGGGACAATCACCCATGAAGAGGGCACTTTGGATATAGGAGGAGAGGAGGAGTTGAGTGACACATTGGCATCTCTTTCAAGAGCTCCTAGATAATATGGCTTTAGAGTGAAGGGATCATTGAAAGGTAAACCGGTCACTATCCTCATTGATAGAGGACTTGTGACATCATGTGGCCTACAACCCGTGGAGTTCAAAGGGTTTAGAGTCACTGTTGCGGATGGGTTCAACATCCTTTGTACTACCAAGTTTCCAAAATTGAATCTAGCTTTGAAAAGGCATATGGTAGAGGATGATTTCTATGTAGTTGGCACTGGGGAAACCAATGTGGTGCTTGGCATACAATGGTTATACTCCCTTGGTGAGTATACACAAAATTATCAAACTATGGAGTTAAAATTTAGGGTGGAAGGTAAGGAGATTGTTACACATGGCCTAAATGACCAAGAACCACCCCCATCTTCATCCAATAACATGGTAAGTAATTACTATATGTGTTTGAGAGAAGAAGGGAAAGGAAATGAAGAGGCTGCAAGTTTTGATCACAGGCAGCCAATAGCTTCAAAGGAAATTCAGTCTTCTACCCCATTGGCAAGAGTGCATAATTCTGATTTTTGTAGTACATGTATAGGAGAAGTGGGTAGAACATGTGGGTTGCAAGGACAGTCCCTAATTTGATATGGGCAGCACCCTATGCTCAGGTGTAGGGGTGGTTTTGGATGTATGGATGAAGGCTTGACACCCCTCTTGGATTGGGTAAGGGCTCAAGTTGTGGACAGCAGAAAAATAAATGAGTTGCTTGCTGATTTTTGGTCCCAAGGTCACTCAAAAAATTTTGAGTTTGATTTTCTATTTGTACCCCCTTCAACCTTCATAAAATTTGATTTTTTTGACATGCTACAGCTAGGAGAAAATTCTGAAAATGCAAATGCAGGGACTGATTTTCTTCACTCAGAAAATTCTGAGTTGGAAAGACATTTCCAGCCACCAAGTGAGGGCACAAAATTGAAAATTCTGATTATGATACAGTCCAAAAGGGGAAGGTTGAATGCACAGTGAAATTCTGCATGTTGTCACTCAGAAAATTCAGAATTATGGAGGCATGTACAATGTCATGAAGGTGAAAAATCTGACTTTTTTGATATGTTCCAGCCCTTAGTGAATTCTAGAAATGTTCATGATTGGAAACACTTCCCGCATAACAAAAGAAGGGAGAATACAAGCAAGGTACAACACTCTCTCATTGATGAAATGGAGCTTTGGTTAGACTCACTGTATTCCATACCTGCTTGATGAAGGGGAACTAATGGGAGAACAGGGGGTACATATAGAGAGATTCATAGAAGAAGGTTTGCATCTGTACAAGACCTCCTTTCAAGGTATGTTACCAAAGAAGTTCATTATCATTCTCTTGTTGCAAGTTTAGATGGGTTTTCTATGGCATATGAAAGATCCCAATGAGTTAGGGAAAGTTTGCCAAGCTAGTATGCACATGACAAGGGGAATTCAAATGGATCCTTGCCAATGGGGCAGCAAGAGGACACTCTTCAGCTATATTTCTTTTGACAGCTCTTGGCCATCAAGCATTTCTCTTGAGGACATATTGGGGTCCATTGGAGGTATATGGGCGAAGGACTTTTCCAAATGCAACTTGGTATTGCATGAGTTGACATGATGGGGACATGAGAGGCATTTGGAGGGCTGTGATAGCACGTTCAACACTTGGGGGAAGCCCCCAAAATATAGGAATAGCAAGGTAAGATTTTAGGTTGAAGTTCTTCTTCCATGGGAAGCAATGGTAGGTAGGGTTTGCATTGTGAATACCGTTGGGACAACTCTATGGCTCTTGCAATTGCTTGAGGACAAACAATTTTGGGTAGGGAGGACTGTCATGTCCTCTTTTTTGACATGAGCCACTTAGAGTCCTTAGCTTTAAAGTTGTTTCCAAAAGGCTAAGGGAAAAGAAGGGGAACGTTGGGGGTCCACTTGAAGAGCAATTAATGAAAAATGTACATTATGAATTCTAATTTGCACTTGAGTTATGAAAAATACATTTTATCATAATTTCACTTACATCGGAGCCTTATTGAGGGTCATGGGCACTCATGAGCTAAAAAGGAAATTATAAGGATGTTTTGTTATATTTTAAAAGAATATTTTCCTTCCTTTACTTGGGCGCTACTTTTGGGGCATTGGCTATTAAAGGAAGTGTGGATTCTATTTGAAGGTTATGCAGTTTATGATATTAAACCTATTGCTCAAGTATGTCAAGCTTGGCCATGGTATCTTGAAGACGAAAACCTTCAAGTGATTCAAGGTGTGGAGACGAAACCCTTTACATCCTCATTGTGAGTAACTCTACATCAAGGGCTGCAAATTGTGCTTCAACAGGTGAATTTTAGATCGGGAGGTTGACGACTTGCTTTTAGAGGTTGCTTGCATGCATGAGAGGTCATTTCTAGGGTGGCGACTTGCATTGGGAGGTTGAAGACCCCTCTTGGAGGGCTGCGCTAAATAGGAATGATTAATTATTTCTGATTCATTATAGCCTGGGCGATTGGAATTGGGAGATTAATTGAGGCCTTTGAGTGGCCAATTGGTGCCCTATTTGACAATAATAATTCTAAATATTATTATTGTAATTTTTTGGGAATTATCATATTTATTGGCAGCTTATTTGAAGGCCGTTTGGTGACCAAACTGAATATCATAATTTTGATTTTATTTGAAATTAAATTCTGCACTTGGGCAATTCACTTGGAGGGTTTTTTACAGGGTTTGTAGGGTGCTTTTAGGCCCCAAATGTTGAACAAATAATGCTATAATTATCTATGAATTTTTGATAAATATTTACAATGATTTTGGCATGGCTTGGAGGGTGAAACAAGGTTTAAATTCTGATTTAATTAATACAGTGATATTCTGAATATTGGTGACTTGGTTTGACTAGGGTTTGATCACTTTGGAGCCCTGATCTATGATGGTTCATTGATGATATGATTGCTGTAATTTGGTATGATTTTTGTCTACAATCTTTGAGGGTTTGAGCAAGGTTTGGAGTGTGGAAAAAGACATCACCATTCGGCATCTTCTTTCGTAGTGGTAAGAGCCATTGGTGGCTAAAATTATAAGATATTTTTTTGCTATTTTTCATAGTGATTTGAAGTCTTCATTTTCAGATTTGTGGTGCATTTATAGTAGCTAGGGTTGCTGGTTTGTATTCAGTATTTTTTAGAATTTATTTTAGATTTGTGTAAGGGTTTGTTGCAAACCCCAATTTTGTTGAATTGTCCCATTTGGGCACATTACATCCTTTCCTTGGGATATGTGTTAGATCTATCGCTTCGGCTCAATTTGCCATTTTGTACCATGTGTATGTATTCTAGATCTCGATGGATTTTGTTGAACCCTAGCCTTTGGCCATCACAACCACGACACTCATCAAAGCATCATCTGCTCCACAGAACAACTCAAATAAACAAGTTACATAAGTCAATAAATAAATGCATATAATTGTAATCCATGTGCCAAGGAATAATTATCATATCCCTAATGAGCATTACATCCACAAATAATCTAGGCTTATCTGATCCTTTGATTTACTGGAATTAATTCTATCCAACGTATAAATTAAAACATAATATGCAAGCATCACATCATAGCATCATCATCATATGGAAATATAACACCAATATAACAATGTCACTAAATATGTAAGGTGTTATCATATAGTTTTCGAGCCTTCAAAATAAAGCATTGATGCCACTATAGATTGGCCTTGGTTAGTGTGTTAGTCATGCAGTTAAAATAATGCCCCATGTTTATTCAAATACATAATCTATTCAAATAAAGAATTCTATAATCAAAATGCTCTGTGTTGCAGGAATTGCCCTCCCCTCCCCCCCATGATTTTTGCCTCAACACGCCTTGGGTACCGGTATGTTTTGGGTTCCTGTTGGAGGTGTCCGAAAAGGTACCGAAAACGTTTCTGGGACATTTTCGGACGTTTTCCAAGTGTTTTTGGGCGTGCCTAGGAATTTTCGACAGGGAAAAACAGTGGAAGTCAACAAATTTTAAAAAAAAATGTAAACCCAACCTGAACCAGACAGTATATAAATAAAACAAACATTTGAGTATAAGTTATATTTTATTTATATACTTTTAGGATGTTTGAGAGTGGTTTTGGACCTTTAGGAGCAATAATGCAAATTCTAGGTTTTGGAGGGTCCTATCATATTTCAGACTTAGTTAGATTCTAGGGTTTTAGGGTTTCAAGATTTCAAGGAGACATCATAGGAGGTATGAAGGTTGCATGAAGGGATGTAGGTATGATAGAATAGTATGAGAACATCTCTCGCAAAGTGCTCCAAGCCGATCCCACCCCATTCCCTGTGCACCCCTTAAGGCATACACTCTAGGAGATTCAATGAACTGATGAGCCCCTGTGAGAGAAAGTATCAATAAATGATAAAGTTGAAAAATAATGGGAGTGGCATTCATGATTTTGAGGGCAATCTAGATGATTTATTCTAGATTTGAATTTACATTTTGTCTTTGAAGTAATGAATGAATGAATATTATATGTTTTTAAGTGTTTTATCTTTTATAGACAAATATTTTCATACTATGTTGTTTCAAGTGTTTTAGTAAAAAAATGAGTAATATGCATTATATATATATATACAGATGTACCCATGATGTATCCAAATCAAGGGTTTTGAAAAATGGCATACCTGCGTACCCGTACCCAAACAACATAGAAAACGATGCTAGAATGCAAAATCAAAGCAAATATGCTCTGGATGTACATTGTATATCAATAAAAGAATAAGGCCTTTTGGCCAATTCTTATTGGTCTTCTACCAGTTGTCTTTAATTTGTATTAGAAGACCAGAGACTTTCCCGACACACAGAGAGATCCTCCAGGAGGGCTTTGTAAGAGATTTTCCCTCGTGATGGCACAAGGAGAGATTGATGCTCTCTAGTGGTATGTACAACTACAGACACATTTTCATTTAAACACATCAAAGTCATTTTGTTTTTTGCATGCGGCACTAAAAAATGGACACAAGTTTCAGAACATAGAACTAGAATTTTCATTTGAAATAGGAATCTTGTTTTCTCTGAGCACAGATTAAGATATTCCTATTTTTGAGAGGGTTTGCAAGATTTAACAGTCTTTATGGTGGCATGAATGATTTACTGTGAAAGTTCATTACATTGTTTTATGCAAATATTGGAGAAAATGTGTCCTGCCTGCTTTTTCCTTTAATTTCTGCAGACGGGATTAAAACTCAACAAGGCCTTCCCCCTTTGATTGTCGATTATAGTAGACAGAGAGGATCATAAGGGACAAAATCTGAGAAGGTGTTTGTGATGGGATAACAGTTCGCTAAATCATAAGACCCCAGGAATCTCAGTTTTTACTTTTAAGTTTTAGCATAGCAGAGTGTCATTCTTGGTGCACGGTGCTTGACAACTTGTGGGTTCATAGTCAATCTGAGCACCTTGAACAGAAGATTAAGACTTAAAGTAAATTTGTTGATTAGAAGAACAAAGCAAATTTTCAGTCATCTCTCCATGTCTGTTCTTTGAAACCTGAAGTTGCAGACTTAATCTGGCAAGTTTGTAGCAAGTTTTCAGGCAAATGTGATGTAGGCAGGTTGCCTGGTTCAGCTGACTAAAACGCCATTAGAAATTGTTCAAATCTAAGAATCAGTTGGAAGAACAAAATAAATGTTTTAGATGCCTCTCAGACTCTGTGTGTGAAAACCAGAAGTTACAGACCGAATTTTTGGGTGCCTGGTACATCTGTTTTCCAAGGATTTGTGTTTTGAAGCATCCTCGAGTGTAGTTTAAATTTACTCAGTACTTCTGTGCGGATTGATTTAAGGTTTTGAAGGTTAATTCAATTTTCTATGTGCTCCTCCAAACCTGAACTTGCAAAACAGAAATTTCAGTTAAAATTTCAAGTTGTCCTGTGTATGATTGGGGCTAAAAGCAGTATGGTCAGGAATGCCCTACACCAAAGACAAAAACCCCGAATTATTTCTCAAACTGATGCATGATTAGTAATTTAAGACATTGCAGGTTGTTATGTTTTAATTGAGTCTTCCTTTCCCTTTTTCGAAATAGCAATAAATGTTTAAAAATGGTTTTTTTAAAAATAACTGTCATTGGGGGATGATTGAATTATGTAAGTTCGAATTTTTATTGCTTCAAGGATCAAATTTAGACCCTTTAATCAACAAACAAGGCTCTTTTAGAGTGCCATGCAAAGGCTATTCTTTTTTTAAGTGCAATTTCCTTAAGTGGGTTATCTCTTGATATTGTTTTTCAAGGAAAGAAAAAGTTTTGAATAATTTAGAGGGACTGAAAGGAATTGTAAGGATGTTACAAAGGTCCTTGTAAAGTTGGAAGAATTTTTGGACGTATGACTCTGGACAGTCTTAGATGCTTTGTACTGGTTTTTAGTGGTTTTTTAGAGGGGCATTAGTATTTTAACTGGGCTTAATTTTCTTTTATAAAGGGTTTCTCTCTCTTCATGTATTATGTTTAAGAAAAGTGGTTTAAATTTTAAATACTTTATTTTAACTGAGCTTACTCCAAGGCCAAATGCCAAGCCCCCATATGCATTTGGTTATCTTTCTCTCTCTTTCTCTCTACAATTTCATACTTGCATGAGGTTTACTTATACTAAGGCCTATTTTTGATGACATGGGAGTATTAGCCCCATCTTGATTGTCTATGTTAAGGATGAGTTTTTAGAGCCTTGTTGACCTGCCTACATTGTTGGTGGTAGTTTTTTCACAACAGTTCACAGGAGTTTTCTTCATCGTGACACTAGTTTTGTGTTCATTACAGATTTTGAATGTTTAGAGGACAGTGCGTTGCCTTATCCAGCCTGCTACCTTCTTCTGTCATGGTTCATTCCTACATTGGAGCTTGAAATGCATGATTAAGGATTCGGTAATATATTCCACACTTGGTGCTTTGGTCGAATTTCACATTTGGAGGCATTATTCAATATTTAGAGTTCTAGTGGCGAGCTTTTGCTTTGTAGCGCTTGACTTCTATCTTGTACGTACACCAGAACGTGTTTAGAATAGGCTTGATAGGGCCCCATCTATTGAAGGAGGATACCCTTTTCATTTTTTAGTTTTTGAGCAAGATGATTGTAGGTATGGATATATGAATACTACACAAATGACGATCTTTGCGATCTGAGGACAATCTGTTTGTAGAAAGCTGGCATCTTATATGAGATCATATGGTTTGGATGCATCAATCTCTCTCTTGAAGCTAGGGACGGGAATCACAGGCCTTGGTCTTGAGATTGATTCAGAAGATTGTTAGGACTTGTCAATTTTTTGGCATTTTGATTTGTCGATTTTCCACTTTTGTTCAATTTTTGGATGATTCTTGTGTTCATTCTGATCATCATCAATTTAGGGCTTGAGATCTTCGAGTTGTTTTACTTGGATTCTCTCTTTTGAAGGATTCTTGTTTGCAAGTTATAGGGATTGCTGTACATGATATAAGTCTCTTGTGGTGTGTATTCATTGTTTCACATGGATTAGTCACAGGTTCCTAGGTGCACCAAATAAAAGTTTTTGGGATATATAACTGACAACTTGTCACACCGTAGTCATTGTATATGGAGCATTAGTTGACATTTTCCACACAAACTCTTGGGTGGCTTTCTTTTGGAGAAAACATATAAGTATGTGATTATTATGTATAGATTTCAGATGATGGTGAGTTTGTTCACACTCAGGCATCATGGGGTCAACATATATGAGCATCATACAATGCCTGCACAAGCTCACTCTGGGCTCTGTTTTTTGGAACCTTGGGAGGGAAAGGAACAAAAAAATGTTTGACAATGAAACAAGAAACAACCAGACTCTAGCTCGCCACATAGGGTCTCAGGTTCGTAGCATGGCATTTATTGACACCGCTTCCACTCCCAGCAGTTTTGAATCAAAAAGTATGCAAGACTTGCAACTTTCCAGCAGGTGGAACATTCCTTTAGACTATACACCATGACACTTTTTGGTTAGAGGGAAGCAAGAATAGGATCCTCCTTAAGATATTCTTTTCAAATTAAATTTTGATGGGGCAGCCATAAAAAATCCTGGGAAAGATGGATTAGGAGGAATAACCAGGAACCACCAAGGATAGCTAATCATCAGCTGCCACCAGGGTATATGGATTCCAAGCAATAATTGTGTTGAACTTCTAGCCATACAAATAGGACTTAAATTGGCTGCATAATTTAAGTATTAGAAGTATATATTAATAGAGACACCCAGGGAATCCTAAGTCTTATCCTTACTACCAAAGAGGCTAAGGATTCACCCATTATAGACCCATCACAGAGTCCAGCCACTGATAAATCAGATAGTGAAATTAATAGACCAACTAACTAAGTTGCTGACCTTTTGGAAAATGGAACCACGATTTTGTTGTTGACCGTCTGGCTAAAGGTGCCATTGACCAAGACAGGACAGATAATATAACCCTTTACATCAGTTTTGACACTCTTCCTCAACACATCCAAGTCATGACTGCCTTAGAGAGATTCAACATAATTGCAAATGATCCAAATGGTTGAGTATCATGAAGATCACATGGGCTCAAAGGCTCATGGTAATTGGTCGCATGTCTACATTGTTTACAGTGAAACTACTGTTCCAAGAACAACAAGTACAGAATAATAAATGCATAACATACCATAGCATAGAAGAGTACATGAGTAATAACAGCTTTGTATTTTCAATAGTTAGTGCTCAATATAGATGTGTGCAATAGAGGAAGGACCTGATACAAGTGCCCTTCCTCGAGGTACATCATTTTATTTATATGAAAATAAGACCTAATGGTTATCGTTTAAACACAACCATAAAAAACTGAACATACTAATGAGAGTGATTACAAAACTACCGAAAACCGACAATACAATCACTAATCATGTAACAACATCAACTACTAAATTATGTAATTAATCATATGCTAAACCCCATGACAATACTAATATGATAGGTCCCTTCCAACACAATCCATATACAACATGAGAAAATAAAGAGTGAAGAGGGAAACAAAATCCCAACTATATCCAAAGGCTTGGTGCCCAGAAGTTGGACGCAAGGTCCCTGTAGGTGGTCATATGTTGAGTGAACATGGCCGTATGGGGTGGAGAGTTAAGAGGGGAGCATACAATGGCGGTTGGGATGAATGCGCAATTGGTTTTTGATGGCTGTGTGATAGATTTGGGTGTAAGGTGGGTGGGTGCACAATGTTGATGTCAATTGATTGAGCGTCAGGGGGCTAAGTGTTGATTGGTTGAGCATTGAATGACTGAGTGTTGGGCGGTTGAGCGTTAGGCAACTGACCATCATGCGACTGATTGAGTGTCAGGCGATTGAGTGAGCGTCAAGTCGTTGAGCTTCGATTGAGTGAACGTTGGATGATTGAGCTTTAGGTGATTGAGTGTTGGATGACTCAATACAGGGGATGCAACACCAAGTAGTTTGCTCATTGTAGTCGGATCTATGAAATTCATGCTGGTTACACCGTCAAACTGGTGGATCAACTGATCATCGAAGTGTGCATTACTAACATTGTATTCTTTGAACTCTGGTGGGTAAGCCAACCGTGTGTTAATAGGTCAAAATAAATTGGGCATCATCAACATCTGCTTTTGTCATCTAGATACAAGCCTTGGTCTTTTTCAATCTCCATAATCGCAATGCTATTGCAATCACTTTGGAACACTTCAAAGTTTTTCATCTGCTAATGGGACATATCATCGAGGGAGTTAGTCTCATCTTTTGAGCACAACTATAAATCCAAGGCATTTTCATTAGTCGGCTCCATTGCACCTCGGTTACCATCCACTAAGCATGCTTCTTTGGAGTCTAAATTAGATGAGTTTGATGAAGCTGCTTCCTCACAAACTCCCTGATTCTTCAAATCTATGACATACTTTTGGCCATCGTTTTGAATGGAGATTAGATTCTTTTTCAAGTTATGGTCAGCTTTGGCTGCTATCAACCAACCTCGACCCAATAGTGCATCACAGGCCTTCTTTTGCAATGAGACGACCACAAAATACAACAAAAATGGTTGGGTACCAATAAATAGCTTTTGTCCCATTAGGACACCCTATATTTGAATGTCATGTTGAGTTGCTCCTTCTAGTTGGAATGTCAATGGTCACATAGTTGGCTTCTCAAGACTCTTCCAAGTCTCCTCTAGGAGAACATTCATACTAGAACCACCGTCGATGACATTGTTTGTTATTTCCATATGCACAACCGTTGGTATTAGACTAGATTCGTCGTTAGGGGCATATGATCAATCACTTGGTCACCCGACAATGGGGGCTGAACTATGTGTTCATTCTTCTGCTTTTTTCACTTCTCATCACTCGACGCTATGCCATTTGATGTTAGGTGCATTAGTGCATGCTCCATGCTTGAGCTGATGTCTTGTTACTCTTGTATGGTAGCAGTTATAATATTCTTGAGTGTTGGAATGTTTTGAAATCGGTCAGCTATCTTCACAGGTACAATAGTCTATAAGACTTGTCTTGCAATAGTTTTTTCAAACTTGAGTTTGCTCATCATTTTTGTTTCTTCATGTTAACATCGTTCTTAGATCATTGCCCTCTCAACTTCCACCCTTGCTTCGGCCAATCTTTCCTTCTTTGTATGTGGGTTGGGATAATTAGATTTCTTCACTTGTGCTCTGGTAATTGCCATAACCTCCTTGCCGTCAGCTACAATCATATTGACATTGGCTTGATTTGGACCATAGTAATCGACAAATGCATCTCTTGGTATTTGGGACGCATCTCAAGTATGGAGATGCGAGACGAGTATGGAGACGCTTCCCGAGTCTCAAAGACTTTGTTTGACGTCTTGCATGTCTCCTAACTTAAAAATAAAAATAAAATCTTTTTAATATTAAAAGTTTTTGAAAACTTAAAAGTAAAGCTAAATAATAAATACTTAAAACTTATTGTCATCGCTAGAGTCAGGGTCATCTTCTTTGCTTCTTCTCAAGCACGAGGATGTCTAATTCTTGATTTCAATGTCCATAGGTCCTTTGTATGTGTCGTCATAAGACTTGGGTGGGACCATCTTCATCTTCCTCTGTAATGAGGGTACCAAGTTACCAACACGTTTAGGAACCATTGCTTCTTCAAGCTGTCGGTTGGTTCTTTTTCAAGTTTTCCCAGCATTTCTGTGAGTCTTCTCTTATAGGCTCTAACATTCCCATGTTTACCCTAGTTGTATATATTTGTGACAATCTCACTGTCATCTCTAAGGAGCTTAAAATCATTCTCGAATGATTTCCTCAGTTTAACCCATGCGACATTATCAATTTTTGGTGCATCAATTTACCAATCAATGGCCACTCCTCAAAGTGTGGCTGGAAACCATTGCAACCAAAGACGTTCATCTGAGTGCCCATTGGTAGTCTAGATTGTAACACGTCTTGTAATGTCGCATAGGATCCTTTGATCTATCACTAGTGAACTTTGGTAGCTTCTGCTTTTCTGGAGGTGGAGTAACCATGGCTTTGGTTAGGGGTTGATTTTGAATTGGCTCTTTAAATACGATTGTCCTTCCTAGGAAGGTGTGTGCTAGACATTCCACTGCTCTCTCGACACTATTGAACACGTCCTTGCTTGACCCTTCCTTGAATGGGGATCCGTGCACTAACTTGCACTTCGTCAAGTGCCCTTTTCATGTTACTCCATCCAACTTGTCATTTTGGTTGTCCCAAACTCGTCACTTGATTTTCTTGCAACACTCTTCGACCCAACTTGGTCGGCAAGGTCCACACTTCTTTCCCCCAGAAGGGTTTATCACAATCGCTACCCACTTCTTACGTGTGAGTGGCATAGGGTTCATCGGTTTTCCCTGAACCCTTTCTCAGTTTGGCTCTAGCCCCGACACTGCCTCCAATTGCTATTTATGCTTTGGCTTGGACTTTTGCTTCTACTCCATAGTTCACTTGGTGGATCTGTAGAGTTGGCTACATGTTGCAACCTTTGTTGTCTTTCTAGTTGCTCCACCAATCGAGTAGACCATCTAATTTCTTGGTCCTGTCCTTGACCGTGTTTTTTTTCTCCCACCTTTGTTTAGAGTCAATAACATCAATTATTTCTTGGATGGCGTTGGCCCTCTTATTCTTGAACTCTTTGTACCTTTGAAATTTCTTTTGTCGTTATGTTTCATGGTTACGTTTGCCACAAAGATCTTATAAGGTAATGTAGTGCCTTGTTGACAAACTAAGTATTGTCGACCAACGTTCACTTTGAACCGACTTTTAACTTGACTTGACGTTCTTTAAAGGCATGATGCAAAAATGTTTACAATGAAACTACACTAACAAGAACATCAAGTATAAAATAATAAATGCATAACATACCATAGCATATTTGAGTACATGAGTAATAGCAGCTTTGTATTTCCAATAGGTAGTGCTCAATATAGATGTGTGCAGCACAGGGAGGACTAGAAGACCCAATAGTTGTTGGTTAAATACAATTGTTAACAACTAAACATACTAACGAGAGTCATTACAAAACTACATAAAGCCAAAATACAATCACTAATCATGTAATGTCGGCTAGTAAATAATGTAATTAATCAGAGGCTGAAACCCATGAAATTACTAATATGACGTGCTACATACACAAACAAAAGGTCAAATACAAAAAGTTGCATTCCCATGACAAGAAGATACTCCATGTTTGTATTGCTATAGCTACTATTCTATCTCTCATTCACTTCATGCATACTATCCACTCCTCACCTAACCTCTTTACTCCTAATTCTTTTCTCTTCAATGTCGATTACTTTATTTTTTCTTACATTAACTATATTCTCTCTACTCATATGGATCTAGATTATAGAAATTATTTGCCTAGACTTCAATGCAAAGCCCCATTGACCCTTATATCTTTCCTAGACTTAAACATCACAACTTTAATGTTACATTCCTAAGCCTACTGCTCGCCTATTTTTCTCACTCACCAATCAATATCTTCCATAAGGCAAAGGACCCAATAGCTGAGCATGGACCAATAAGAGTAATAGGACAAGATCATAAAAGTACCAATTTTAAAATGAAGTGGGACTAAAAGTTGTTGCAGAAGCCTTACTTTATAGTACAACTTGTACTCAATAATAGTAGGTAAGAGCAAATCATAACATGACACATAGGATGTATAATAATTGGGTATGGTATTAACATGTTTAGGACCAACTTATTTTTTAGCGTATTTAAAATATGCTGAAGGCAAGAGAACCACGATCCTACTACAGAGACTATAGACTTTCGCATGCCTATTTGCGATATTAACATGTTTAAGTCCGCATGCCTATTTGCAATATTAACATGTTTAGGTTCGAGTCTCCCTTGCCATTGGTAGGTGACTTCTTAGTAGTGGACCTACTCCTTGTGGGTTTCATAGCTTCCCACCAAAAAATGCATTTAATCTAAACAATTTTCCCCCCTATAGTTGAATATGCTAAACAAAAATGGTAATTTGATGACACAATGATCTTATTGGCTGATCTTCCCATACAATATTTGGAGGTCATATGCTGTATTTATTAGAACCTAAACATAAGGTGCTCAACTATAGGGTCCCTTCCCCTACCATGCATACTTATTTCCATTACATTCGACTCACAAACTCACCCATGGGGCCACATAAATTACCTATATTTTATAAAGCATCACCACTCAAGTTACAGGCCTTATGTGCAAGCATTTGGGAAATCTGTTTTACATAATCACAAACCTTGGGTTTTTTCTCCCCTTATGACCAACAACCCCTTCAAAATAAAAAAAATCAGGACAAAAGTCTTTTTGGCAGCGGCATTTATGTATACGGTGCTGTTCATTTACATATAGCGGATGCACTCTATACCATGCATGCAATGTACATAGAGGAGAAAGGGCCACAAGATACCTTGTGGGAGAAGGCAACTGGCAAACACAAAAATTAGCAACGAAAAAGTTGTAAAAATGAATAATCTCACTAGGATTGTGTCTGGTAATTATTCAAGTAATAAATTTCATCTATTTCTTTGTGTGCAAATGACAATCATAATGGCTTCTATGACAACTGATCAACCATG
The DNA here is from genome assembly GCA_037957365.1 of Torreya grandis. NCBI lineage: Eukaryota > Viridiplantae > Streptophyta > Pinopsida > Cupressales > Taxaceae > Torreya > Torreya grandis. Next base: position 5,505,049 of record JARHVA010000053.1, on the reverse strand, counting down.
TACAACAAAAATAAATGAGTTTTGGGTATTGATACAAGAGGATTCATATGATATCTTAATTCTCCAAGTAAATACCATTCACAATATAGGTTTGGGTAAGGAAAGGCTGATAACAACTAAAGCCTCTACGCATATGACCATCAAATCACTTGACGTCAGAAAACTTAAATGCTAGGGTTTCGGTGGTAAAGAAAGTAGTTAGAGTCAATGAACGAATGAAATATTTTAATAATGTCCATGAGACCAAGCAATTTATGGGACCAAAGATAATATCCTATTAGTTTTTCTAAATGCCCATTCCCTTTTTGATGTTGGATCGTCTACTAGGAATCTTGATCAAACAATTTTCTATTTTATCTAGCCTCGCCTCCTCAAACAAGGTGGTAAGATTGTCCACTTTCAGGTTGTTATCATATTATATTTGGATGTCATTATAAGCTGTGCACTCCATGATGTCTGCACCACGCCCTTGGTACAAAATATGCATGTTCTTTTTTCCCCTCTTCTTCAGGCATTGTACATGTGCTAGTTTCACACCTAAGATGATGCAAGTTAGTCCTTAGCTAAGCCATCAACGTATTTGCTTCTACTTGATTTTTGCTCCTATGTAGGCCTTTTCCTCACAATCAGATGTGGGATTGAATTCTTTGACATAGTATTCTTTCTTTCGCCCAAGTTGCTTTGTCCATATGGCCCTAACTTTTTCTCTCACACCCCTTTTTTGTTTCCTCACTGGTCTTTGGGCACCCCTTTTTTGTTTCCTCACTGGTATTTGGGCACTCTTGCATGTTAATGCCTCATTTACAAATCCACTTCTTGTTTAGTTTCATCCACATGTTCTTATTCCTGATTAACTTTTTCTCTACTACCATTCTAGGTGACCGACAAGTCTCCATACTTTTTGTCTTCTTTAAATAACTTAAGATCTGAATCATAGCTAATGTTTCCAATGGGAAAGTATCCATTTCAGCTAATGATATCTCATATGGAGCTGTTAGTTTAATTGTGAGATTGCTTGTAGTAAGATGTTTTTGAATCTTCTCTATCTATCTCCATTCAGATCTGACACATTGCTGCCCCAATCTTCACTTTTGCAGAGGACCACCAACGTGACAAGAAACCTGAACTATTTTTCATACATCTTGGTTTTCCAATCCCATAATTCTGCATTCATACATCTATTTTATAGAGAGTATAAAGCCTTCTACGCCCTTGTATTCCTTTTATCTTGCAAGCCTCCCAACTATCTTGCGAAAATCAAGCCCTTTGTACTTATATTCTTCCACCACTTTTAGCGGGTGACCTTCAAAAAAGAAGTTAATTTGCTTCATTTTTCTCCATAATGAAATATTATGACTTTGGTTTTGCTGGTATTCACTTGCATTTCAACCTCTTGACAAAAACCCTGTAGGGCCCTCAAGTGCTCTCTCAAACTAAGCGTTTTTTTTTTGCAACTAGGATTAAATCATCCCCACATAAGTGTAACTTTAAATCATAGGTAGCTGGGTGAGCACCCCCTCCACCAACTTTGTTTATCCACTTCTCTAGCTTATCTATGTATAGCCCAAACAAAGTGTGGGATAATGGACAGTCATGTTTGACACCAATGTTGCTTCCAAGCTTTTTGACATTCCTTTACCTATTCTGGTTTTGGTTTGGACTTGATCATAAAGCCTATGTACCGCTACTCTATACTCATTTTGAACTTTTTCCTCCATCTTGCTCTAGAGTTTGCTTCTAGGCACCGTGTCAAATGCTTTTTTGAAGTCAACAAAGCAACGGAAAACTTCTTCCCCTTTGTTATCCCATACTTTTTCAATCAAGTGCCTAAGAGTGACGTAGTGTTCGATAGTGGAGTGCTTCGGCATGAAACTTGTCTATCTTTATGCTCTTTTCCCCATTTTTTTGCCCAACCGTTAATTATGAGCTTTGCCATGCTCTCAAATAGTTTTCTAGGAAGAGGGTTAACCATGATAGTGCGATAGTTTTACAGGGTATTGATAACTTTGCTTTTATAAAGAGAAATAACAACATTGATCGTCCAATCTTCCAAGAAGCCCTCTTGAATGACACTATTGAATATGCTTTTGATGTGGTGTGAGATCTTCCAAACCCTATTTTACATTTTCTGCTTGCAGCCCATCTATGTCTTGTGCTTACCCATTCTAGCCTCTTTATACCTTGAGTAATGTCCCCTGTACAAAAGAGCTCAGTTGTTGTGTTGATTATGGGGGGGTTGTCCTTATCTTGATCTCGTTCATAGAGTAATATTATTCTCTATTTGTTTTCTTTTTTGTTGTTTTCTCTTCAAAAGCCTTTGGGGTTGTGTTTATCGAGATAAATCACCTCTTTCCTCTTTGTGCTCATATATATATTTTTAAAGACTGCATCAGTTTTTCATAAGCCTTCTTATTTTCTTTATCCATCCCAAGTTTTCTCAAATCTCTCCTTGCTGCCTTGCACTCTTCATCATACCATGGATTTGTCAGAAAGCTACTTGTAATCCTCCTCTTAGGCCCAGATCTTTTGCATGCACTAAGTGATTTGTGAATTATGGGAATCAACATATTGCTGTTTATTGGGCAACTAGATGTATATAATATACTATTTTCTGCTTCCTGTAGTTGGTTTTCAAGGTCTGCTTTAAAGAGTTTTAGTTTCTCATGAGTTGTGAGGTTTTTACCCTGAAGAGATGTCTTCTTTTGATTTTGGTGGGTTTGTTTTCCTTGCAGATTGTTTATTTGCATGTCAATCTACACATATATTGACTATGATTTGATTTCAATTCTATGGGGCAGTCCCCAACTTCCATCCCCATCAGTCTCAAGATGAAGCTCTAAGAATAAATTTTATAACCCACCACACTTTGATTGTTGCTTGTTCTACATGTGATGTTTCTTGAATTGAGCTATTTTCTCATGCCATTGCATATAACCATCTCATTAGACTACATAGTTTCAATAGTTCTGCTCCGTTGTATGTAGCACCCCCACTTCCATCTTGTGAGGCCCTTTCCCAATGCTGATCTTTTTCTTCCTCTAACCACAACGGATTGCTTTTTACACCGCTTTCATTTCTCAAATTGACGTGCAAATTAGCAGGCATCGAGCCTAATTGTTAGCTCAATTATCTTCATCGATATGCATTGCTTGTTTGGTTCTTCTTTCTCCACTTTAATAATTTTGCACTATGTTTCTCTAATTAGCACTGTTACTCGATGGCCTTTGCCAATTTCAGCCCTTGCATTCCAAACTAATATTTTCCTATACCTTTCAAAATTTGGAACTTGGCAACCATCATGTTCATGAGTTTCGGTAATAATGATGATGCTTTTTACCTTTGCTATGGGCCCCAACTTGAGAATTCTCCTCAAGGATAACCTCTATAGTTCGAGCTTACCATGGTTAAGTGCTCCCGGGGAGCCCCAATCCCTATTTATTGTGTGCCATTCAATAGCTGATTTGGGCTTTTAAATTTTGTAACCATGCCCATTTCCCTACATTTATTGCTGCATTTTTGTTCTTGTTTTCGGAGAACTTTTTGGTTTCCCGCTTTTTTCCTGACACATTTCTGTCATCTGCAGTCCCTTTGACCTACTTTTGTGGTCATTAGTTGGACATTAATATATTTATCTTATCTTATCTTTTTATTGTACTGGGTTTGGACTTCATTCAAGTAAATTTTTGTGCCGCTAAGAAACCTTTTCTTTCTTGGTATCATGTTTCTTGTCTTCTATGCTTTTCATGATAACTCTTATATGTTTGCCCCTTTCCCCTATCACTTTTCCAATCCTGTTTCCCTGATGGATATGCCCTATCCATTGCAACTAGTTTTCAAGGAAGTCTCTTGTGAATTTTTTAGCATTCTCATTCTTGTCATAGTCCTTCAGTCTTTTAATCATAATATTTGCATCCCTATCGTGTCTACCCCTTTCTTCTCTTATTTGTAGCTTGACATGTTTTTCAATGTGTTCTCTTTACTTGTTTGACTGTCCGCGTACTGCTTGTGCTCAAGTCTTGGTCTCCTCAATTTGGTTTGTCAAGTATTTTTTCTTTTACTTTAATGGTTGCTATTGTCGATTGAATCTCTTTAGTTTGTGGCATGTCTTTCCTTCGGCCACTCTTGGTCCAGTTCCCGTTGCTACTTTCAACTGGTCTAAAGCTTGTTTTATCGTGATCAACACTTGTTATCCTTTTTCCATGATGTTTGGTAAATTTTTTACTTGCTCCCTGAGTCTTGGCCCATTTCCCGTTGCTACTTTCAACTGGTCTAAAGCTTGTTTTATCGTGATCAACATGTCTTTTTTCCATGATGTTTGGTTAATTTATTACTCACTCCCTAAGTAGTCTATTTTCTATTACTAATTTCCAATTGGATTTTGCAATTTCTTTCATATTGTTCCTTTGCTTCTATGGCTTTAAGCCTCCTTTTCATGTTTATTAACTTGTTGATGTATAGTTCTGGTGACCACAATACTGGTGTTGACATGGGGCTATATAGCTCTTTGCTTTCCTGGCTCTCTTCATTCCTTTCTCCTTTGATTTCCAAGTATGCCTCGTTCTCATTTTGTTTGATATAATAATTGCCCATACTTCCTTCTTTGCCATTTTTCTTGTCCTCCAAGAGTAACCCATGCTTCCTATATGCATTGTTGCTCTCTTGCTGAATACGGTGATTCATTTGAGGGTATTGGTTCATTAATTGCTTTGCCTCTGATCCTTCTTGAAGCACTTTACTCAGTTTTTCCTCTCCCCTTTCTTGTCCTTTTGCTACTTGTAATATCTATGTTTGTTGTGCTTTAGCAGTATCTGTTGGGGTGTTATGGGCTATCCTTGGTAAAATAAGCGAGTTTTTAACTCTTTGATTGCTTCAGTTTCCTTGTTGACATTGCTCGCATCTGTTTGTGCCTTAAAATCACTTTATATTGCTTTGCATTCACATATATCAATCTTTCTTCTTTGTCTAATAGATTGGTTCGTGGTTATCCCAACATACGCCGGTTTATGTATGACTATATATTTTAGTTGGCACCCCCTATATCCGTGGTGTGGTTGACTTGACTATTTGTTTTGAACGGTCTCTACTATTACTATGGATAGGGAGAGGTTGCTATATAGGTAGTCCCTTCCAGTCTATGGGTGCTCCCAACTTGATCCAAGCCAACCTGCCAACCCAACCCCACTCACTATATAGTCGGGGTAAGTGGCAACCAACCTTGTTATTGCCCATCTGTTCATATAGGGCATATAGAATCTGATCAGACGGATGAAGCTCCAGATGGATGCTCATATAGTAGGGCGACGCTATGCCCTCTATTATGTGCTACACTCTAACGATAGATAGGGGCCCTCCTCCCCCAGCCCAAATAAAATAGATAGATAGATAGATGATGTATAATGGGTGGTAGATCTACTCTATAGATATGGGATTGGGGATTGGGATGTGGATGCCCCTCTATATCTATCTAACTCTATCTTGGGCACCGACGACTTGTAGTCTATAGTTCATAGTCTATTCATGACCACTAGGTGAGACTCTATATCTATATAGCTTGCCCCTGTTGGTTGAGTGCCGACTCTATGGGTAAACAGCCGGATACTCTTATGGCATGTTGTATTTTGTAATCAAATGGGATTAGCATGCCTCCATGGGACATCATTCCCATCAATGGCCCCTCGTATGTGTTTTTTCAGTTGGGACCCCTTTACTGCATCACTACTGGTGCCTCTTTGTTCCTATGAAACTATAATGTCTGCACCCACTTTATTTTTCCAATATTCTCTCTTGTGGGCCCTCTGTGTTTTTCCCTCAATCTTCTGTCTTTGGAGTATCACTTTCACATATGACATGCTCCTGAACTCCTGGGTTTGTTTTATCCTTATTCCCTTCTTGCTGTTCCTTCGTTTTCTTCCCAGGTTTTTGTGGTGTGGTTTGTTTTACTTTTGGAAGAATATTGTTATTTTTTAGAGTATATATAGCATGGGTCAAAAATTATGAGATTGTGGGTCTTATCTGCCTGCTGCCACCTGTCGTCTGAAACCCTGTTGCTTGCCATCTGAAGCCTCACGCCTGCCTGATGAGCTGCTGCCTGCTGTTACGTGCTGTGTCTGTGTGCTCGTTGTATCCTACAAACTGCCTAGAAACTCTGCTGTGTGAATCCCCATGGTCTGCTTATTCGAATCCCCATGCTTTCCTGTGATACAAACTGTGGTCTGCTGTTTGAATCCCCATGCCTGTTCAAATGCATGCATTAAGGCCCACACTACCACAAACTGCCTGTTGTCTGAAACCGCCCACACTTTGGAACCCTCTGGAACTGCCCACGCTTTGAAACTCTCTGAAACTGCCCATGCTCTGAAATTCTGAAACTGCTCACGCTTTGAAACTCAGAATCTCTATTATAGAACCTGGCCAAAAATTTACACTGTTTTCACCTCAATTCGTCAAATGTATAGAATCTGGCCAGAATTACTTCCCTGGCTATCAAACATATAGATCAATTATTAAAATCTGTCATACAGCAAAAGATATCACACAATCTAAGAGTAGAAGCTATACTTGATTGTGGATTGTAAGTACACTGAAAATGGTGCCTAGGAAGAGCCCCAGACTCTAGGAATTTGCTATAAGGACACGAAGTTACACTGGATGCTAGGCTCTGAATGTGCTGTCTAAGCCATTGAAAGTATATGGAAGAAAGAAGAAAAGTTTAGCTATGCAGCCTTACAACCTGTCTCAGGCAAGAGGTAACAGAGTGCCAACATGGACAAGCAACCTGATAGTTTGGATGATGAAGACATCCCCATGGATCCACAAGTCCTTTACGTTACCAAGGCTATTCAACATTTGTAGGTTCATGGGCCTGCGAGTCATGAGGTTAGAGGCATGATGCAGGCACAAGGTGATGTTTTTAACCCTCCTGCTACTATTCTTAGAGCAAATGAGTTATGAACATGGTGAGGGACCTCCAAACTCAAAAAGGCAGGATTTTGAAGAAGAAAGTTGAGTCAATGCCACATTACATGTCTCTGATTGAACGTTCCCTATCTATAGGTCACAGGCACGGCCTGCTGCCCCCAATTGGCAGCGCTAGGAAGTCCTAGTCAATGAAGAACAAGGCCCCCCAGGGGAATGTTAGAAATATCTTGTATTAGTGCTCACATGTGTGAGCAAATATAAACTAATATATTGTGTATGTGTGGATAAGATGTGAGAACAACTCATGTAAGATAATAATGAGTGAGTTTAGGAGGTCTTGATAGAGTTTCATGAGAGAATTTAGGGGTTTGTTGAGAGGCATAAACTCCTAGTCTGTAGGTGATGCATGTATATAAATATATATGCCATATTATGAATAAAACAACGTGTGATTTCTATTGTATTCAATTTGCAGTCTGAATATTTTCTGGTTGGCTTTTGTATACTCTGTACCAAATCCTATCAGTGGTATCAGAGCAGGGACAAGTATGGGAATCTGAGTGCTATCATGGGGGAGAATCACAACACATCCTGGTTGCCCCTTCGATGGAGAAAATCTTTTGTTGGAAGAGTTTGTAGGAGAATTTGTGTTTAGGTTAAGGTAATTAGTTGTTTCGAGTGTTGACAGAACACAGCTTCTCTGTCAGCACCTGTGTAGATTGGATAGCTGTATCTTAGTCGGATCTGCCATCTCTCCATTCAAGCATCGATTTTCACATTCACATCGAGTACTTCGGACCTGCATTGATCGACCTTGGCCATATCTGGGATTTGCAGTCATTACATTGAACGAGTTTTGTATTGGCCTTGCTCAGATCTCTGCATCAGATCCAGGTCTGAGCATTGCATCAATCTTTTGCACCTGAGCAATTCTGCCTGCTATTTGTCTAATTCGCCAACCGGTGGGTTCCCATCATCCTTGGCCGATTGTTCTTCACCGTGTGCAGATGTAGCTTAGCAAAAACATTGGACATGCTAACAGTCATCCTCATTCTCTATCTGTTCCATTATCTTCTCCAACATTAAGATATGATATAATGATTTTGTATCAGACGGAATTTTCAGGGAAATTTGCAGTGTGCTGGATCTGGTTTTTCAAACTGGCATCAAGTGACTATGTTGGAGTGGGCGAATATCTTGATTTGAAGTTACTTGTTGACTTGTCGGTTAAATCTGATTTTCACTTGATTCAACTGCTTCCCATGAATGCTACTTCTGTTCATAGGATGTGATGTGACACCTACGTCAATTGGATCTTCTATCAATGGTGATATCAATGCAAACAGTCTTTTTACAAAGTTCTTTTTATTTTGTTTTAGTTCGTATTGGTATATGAGTCGTGTTCAATTAGCTTATTTAAATATTTTTATAGAATTGTTTATAGTTAGTTTATAAACAATAAGGTTTGTCATTATAGGTTAAAGTTGTCAAGTCTTCTATAGTTGTTTTAGTGGTTATATGGATAATTATTGATATTGTGATGTTTAGTATTTTTAGTATAATGTTTTGAAGAATGTTTTTGTCTAATTGTATTATTATAGTCAGTATCAATGACAAGATGTATGTTGTCAAGAGTCAAATTCAATTCTCCTTATATTATAAAGGGCGTATTTTCAGGCGAACCCAACATCCTTATGTCAAAAGTGTTAGCATTGTGAGGAAGTTTGTTATCTAAAAAGACATGCAAATGAGCTTCGTGTTCAAATCTGCTGAGTGAGCAACTTCCTATTGGAGGACGGAGGCAATGGAGGTTGGAGGACATTTGGCGTCCTCTCATCAGCTGCTAACGACGGGGCCACACATTGCAATAGTGGTATCAATGTCTGCTCCAAATCGGCTGAAGGTAGCTTCCAGTGGCAGTGGCAACTGCCTATGCTATTTATGATCGAGTGGCAATGATCATCGACAGAGGCTACAAAGGAAGACAAGGATGACTTAGTCCTCAAATATTTATGTTTTTGCATTTTATTTTGTGTGGTGTGCTGAATAATTCCATATTGTGTTAAAATACAAAACACTTGTATTGTAAAAGCAACTTGTTTCTTGAGGGCAAAATAAGATCGAGGTAAACTCAACGTGAATTGTTCTGGGGTTTGTGAATCTTAGTAATTCAGAATTTCGGTTGGGGAAAGTGGTCCTTGAACTAAGGAATTCAACTCGAGAACTACACTTGATGGAGTTGTACTTGATCTAAAAACGTTTTCAGAGAAAAGTTTCTGAAGGATATGATTCTTTCCCTCATGTTCGCACTAAGGACGTGAATGTTAGAAATATCTTGTATTAGTGCTCACGTGTGAGCAAATATAAAATAATGTATTGTGTATGTGTGGATAACATTTGAGAACAACTCACTTAAGATAACAATGAGTGAGTTTAGGAGGTCTTGATAGAGTTTTATGAGAGAATTTAGGGGTTTGTTGGTAGGCATAAATTCCTAGTTTGTAGGAGATGCTTGTGTATAAATATATATGTCATATTGTGAATAAAACATGATGTAATTTCTATTGTATTCAATTTGTAGTCTGAATATTTTCTAGTTGGCTTTTGTATACTCTGTACCCAGTGTTGCAAGGAGATGCGTCCCCCACCCCCTGGCACGCATATTGCGTACAGGGACATGTTTCAGGTACAGGAGACGTGTATGGAGACGCCTCCCATGCCTGGAGACGTCTGACTGCACATTCTTGTGTCTCCAGCTTGTTCCCTTGTCGAAATATTGCATCCCCAAAACCCTAAACACGACAAAAAATAGTTGTCAAAGGTTCGCTGCAGTCACAATTGAAGGTCATTTGCAGTCAAAATCGTTTGTTTGCAGTTAGGAACAGGGATGCAGGATGTCATTTTGCAGCTTGAAGTTTTTCAGGGATTCCTATGCCCGTTTTAGATTTTTCCAACAGGGTAAATGAAAGCTTGCCGGTTCATGGCAATGCAGGGCATTGTCGTGAACCGGCAAGCTTTCATTTTTTTTCTATTGTTAATTTGTTAACAACTTAAACTTTAAATGATATTATGAATTCTAAAATTAAAAATTGCTTACTTGATAAGTTAATTATAAATATATTATTGCTATCGTAATTTTTTTTTATGTTAATAATAATTATTAATAAATTAAAAATATATTAATTGTATAAATTTAAATTAATAAATAATAAATACATATTATAAACATTATTTATAATTATTATTAAGTTTAATATCTAATTTTTATGATGTTTGAATGTTTTAATATTTAAGTTTTCATTTGTTATTTAGTATTTTTAAATTTTATTATTTAATAAATTGATATGTATAATTTTATTAATTATTATTTAATATTTTAAATGTTTTTTTAATTTTTTTATTCTACTATTGGTTATTCATGGAGGTTATTTGGTTAAATGACTAAATCATACACGAGTAAAAATCCCACGAACTAATATCTTTTTTAAATTTCTTTAAAAAAAAATCTTAGTATATATTATATATATAATATTAAATAATAAATATATATTGTCGTCTCCCCGTACCCACGTCTCCTATTTTCAAAAAAAATGGCATACCAATACCGGTACCCATCTCCCCGTACCTGTACCTGTCTCCTGGCAACTATGTCTGTACCAAATCCTATCAGGGAAATCTATGTAGTCTTCTTTAGAGACTCCGTGGTAATGACTTTAATCTGCAAAATCTTTGGACCAATTTTGCTATGGCGAAGTAGCTGGTTGTGGTTTAGTTTGACGAATGCATGCAGCAGCATTTAATCTCAGCTTTTTGTAAATTATATGTTCAAAACAGTTTTTTTTTTTTTAATATATACTTGCATAGTTTACAGTAGGTCTTTAGGTCATGGTGATCCTCTGCATGGTCGTAGATGTAATGCAACGGATGTAATTAAAGCTGTTTTAGGTGGGCATCACAAATTAGGTCCTTAGACTCATAGTTTTCAAAGGAAAATGGGCACTAAAGTTTAATATGTTGTATGGCACAGATCCTCTGCATTTTGTCTCTGCAGAAATCTGTTAATGTAACCCAGGTTTTTTAAACTTAATATGGTATGCTGAATTTTATCCATTAACAATGGTTTGTTTACCATGATGGTCATGTACCCTGCACCCAAGAAATTATTGATATGTTTGTTTTTTCCTTCCTCCTTTGCTTACTTATTTTTTCATCCTATTTCTGTGCAGTCACTACCTCTGCTACTTTGGCTTTCAATTAGCAAAATAATGCTGCTTTGAAATTACATACAAAGGTCAAGTTTAATAGAAAAAATCCAAGAAAATATTGTCACTACCGTTAATGTTATGATCATTTTGATGATATATGTTTCAAACAATAAACTACAAAAACTTTCATGTTAATTGTTAAATCTTCAATATTCCATACATGGGTGAACACACCTAAATGGATTCCTTTGTGATCAATTTCAGTAATAATCTCGTCAACAATTTTGTACATGGTCGAACCTAGCAATACACATCTTTAAGGCCTTTTGCCATCTGTATTTAACAAAGGCATCATTGAAATATGCCCATTATTGACCTGTATAATAAATGAAATCCGATTCTATGATTCAAACAATGAGTATTATGCAATTGTAGGAAAACTTAGGTGCATGCGATTGGTCAGGTTGCATGTCTGTTATACCAACCCTGCCTAAATAGAAATAGTTAGTATCAACTATCAACATATAAACACATACATAAATGGAAACCTTAGTACGATCTAGTATAACATCCAAGCCTTGCCCCATGGGTAGTGAGCCATTATTTTGCAACATAGCAATTACACACTATGCAAGTTCTACTATTGCAGGAGTCATATCTGTGTTGAAAGATATGACAGGGCTACCAAAAACTAGTGGGAATATTCTTGTTTGTTTAGCACAAATCATATCCCTCCAACAACACAATAAATCATCTCACCTTCTCCTTCGCCTTCTCTAGACAATTACCAGCCTATGTTCACCTATACTTGCTAATCATCATGGAATAAACCAATATAATCCGTTTACAACAGTGAGGTGAGATATGCCAAAAATGGAAAACTAAATCAAACTTTATTTTAAAAAAATGAATTTACATAAGTTGGGTGAGATATACGAGCAAAAATCTATTTCAAAGTTGCGCATTAATATAGGCTGATTGTAACAGAAAAAATGCAACTTTAGAGACTGAAGCATCATTACCAAGTTCCAATGAAGCTGGGGATGATCACCAGCCAGCTCTAGGTAAAATATGTCTTTGGTTCTGCTGCAGGAAGGGGGATTCTTTGAGACAAGCCAAGTATGGGGTTTGATTTTTTCCCACTGCAATGTAGAGAATGATTATATACAACTGTATGAATCATGGCTTTTGAAGTTCCTTGGAATCTCCATGGGCATGATTTATAAGAGTCTGTTCACCCACAACAGCATACTTGTACTTATTGTGCTTCAAATGAGCCTTGTATGAGTTCTTATAATAATCCCCACCTGTGTTTCAAAGAACGTAATGCAGGGTTTCCATCATAGGTTTCAATGGGTGAAACCGTGTTTGCAATGTGAATGTCTGTTGCACCTGCTGCCATCACGTTTTTAGTGATCTGCAATAGGTTTTTGTCTGCTCCTGCAACGGCTCCGTTTCAGCTCTGTTTTAGGCAGTTTCAGTCCATTCTGATATTTATTGCAACTTTCTATTTTTTTTTACTGAAAAAGCTTTCTATTTTGGTTTTTCTAAATTGAAAAAACTTTCTATTTTGTTTTTATAATTGAAAATCATTTCTATTTTATTGTATTGAAAATGCTTTCCAAATGATTATCTGTGCTTTGCAATACTAAATTAGTTTTAAATAGACACCTCTTTAAACAGAAACAATATAATAGGTATGGTATAAATTAAAATTTGTAAATAATAAAGCCAAAAGTTATGCGGATGGAATAATAAAAAAAAATTAATTTTTAATATTTTTATGAATAACAAAAATCATGTTTATGTTATTATATTACATTTTTCTATCATTGTTGAGATATTACAGGAAGAGCAATGTAGTTTGGGCTTAGTGTTCTTTTATTTCTCTAAATTTGTTCTTGCGGCTTAGTGTTCTATTACTTTGATAAATTTTAACTTTCATGCATATTCATTACTGTATTATTAGTATTTTATTATTTTTGACCCACTAGTAGTGTGCAGATTCTTTAAAAATAATCTAAAATTTATATCTTTATATATGTATGGAAGATCCGTTTCGTACTTGCAACCTATCTACACTGGTTTCTCGTCGCGATTCTGTTGCCATTGCAGTTTCTGGTAACATAGCTCCCCACTGAATCCTCAAATTGTCAAGACCCTTTATTTAAGAGGAATGAATCAATTCTTTCCTATGCCTTTTGAGTGCTCTCTTTGACCGTTATAACTTCTAGAAATGACGTGTCTTCATTTTGTTGTTGTTAGGCTCCTCTTATTTTGTTACATTTTTGTTTATTCTTTGTCCCTTTCCAAATCGTTTTTTGACTTAACTCATGTAATTTGCCCACCTTTTCTCTTCCCTTTAGCTTTGATGTAGTTAAACATGTGATGTGTCAACTTAGGGTGTAGGGTAGTTACTTTGGATACTGGAGCTGTAACATTAAGTGTTGAAATAAAACTTAAGAGAAACATCAACCTGTCATGCTTCAAAGTCCTAGGACCTTGAATCTCTAATCGGTATTGATTACTGATTTATTAGTGCTGAAAACTGGGGCTGTGACATAAAATTCAAAGTTAAACATGAGAAATATCAATATGTTGTGTTCCAAAGCCTTAATAACTCTAATCTTTGGTTGGCAATAATAATCATTCCCAAAATGATCATTAATTATGTCATTATAAATATAACACTTTTAACAGAAAAATTTCAGATCAAAGAATGGGTATCACAGTGCTTTTTTTTTGTATAGTTCTTGATTTTCCCCCTAAGCGTCATTCTCAACTTTATTGGCTTGGTGGGATGGAAACTAATGAGACACCTGCAGATTCTGATAGAATTTGCAATCACTGGTTGTTAATGCTGAAAAGTGGGGCTGTAACATAAATTACCAAACTAAACACGAGAAGTATCAATTTGTCATGATCTAAAGCCTTAGTACCTCTAATATTTAATTGGCAATAGTGATCACTGTATGCCACGATAAGTGCACTTTCAACACAAAACTGTCAAATCAAAGACCGGATAGTACATTGTATACATCATTGATAATGGAAGTATAAAAAAACAATTTGCATAGCTCTTGATATTCTCCCTGAGAGTCATACTTGACCTTATTGGCTTGGTGGGATAGAAACTAATGAGCAGCCTGCAGGTGCTGATAGAATTCACAATCTAATTTTTGCCATTGAAATGAAACTTTCATGAGCACTATTGAGCTAGATGTCACTCTTAATAATTGCTGTGAACTCATTTTCAGTCGGTCTTACTAGCACAATTGTCATAGCATCTATAATGGACATAAAGGTAATAAAAGACTAAAGTTATCAACTTAATTCTTCCAAAATCTACATGCTTGTTTTTGAGAAAATTGTTTCGAACTGTAAACATGGTAAATCAATTTCTTCTTCATGTTTTTTGGCAAAGCTGAAAAGCAAAACTGTAACATTCTTGCACCTAAAGCAAGAGAAAGCTTTAGGATGCTTACTCTGATGTCTTTGAGGAACCCAAAGGTTTTACCTCCATTGATCAGAAATTCAACATTTTATACAGCTTATTCCTGGGTCACAGATCCCCAGTCACATACGGTCAATTTTAAGACCAGAAACGTACTAGACAGAGCTCCGCTGAACTAAGAACAACAAATTGAAGTGCCTATACTTATACAACCAAGGCAAAGAGAAGACCACTGTTGATGCCAAGGGAAACAAAACCACTTGAATAGGAGAGGGCCAACTTCTAGGAGGAGACTTGTGATGGAGTCTGCTGCTCCCTTGGCTAAGAACTTGACATCCCATGCTAGCTCTAGGTACAATGGAAATCCTCATAGCTATAACTGTTGAAGTTTGATAGGGGTTGAGCTGCACCGCATTTTTGATTCTTTTTTTATTTCCTTTACACTTGTAAGCAGCTTCCCATCCTCTTCCTCTAGTTGCTAAGTTGTGGGTTGAAAGTCTTCTGTTCCTCATTCCTTCTCATGTGTGCCAATGTTCTTAACCCAACTCTTTGTCGACCAATGCCACTTGGGCAACCAACTGGGCCACCCATAGTTGCCATTTCATGTTGGCTGGAAGCATGGCTAGTGATTAAATTGATGGGCCCTCCTTCAAACGCATCAAATTCAAGCCCTTTTCAACTAATCCAACAATGACACCACCCCACATAATGTTTACCACTCAAATTTTTTAAATGAAGTTGCTTGTTCCAACCTGGAAAGTGTCCGTGCATTCGAATTTGGTGTTAATTACGGCCAGAGTTTGGTTACCATTATGAAACAAAAGCACATTGTTGAGAGAGAGCATATGGTGTTCTAACGAGTTCTTTTCCATTTTGCATTCCAAACGCAGGCTTCTAACCAATTTATATGGGATGAATCCTCGCAAATCTTTAGCAAAATTTTCCTTCCAATACCCTTCACATCGCTGAACACTAAAATCTGGAAATTGAATTTTGGGCCTGAGAACCTTCTTGACTAGCATCATGGCTTTAGAAGAGGAAGTTCCCAGCACATTCTGATCTCAAAGTTTGCAACTGGACCATGAGTTGAAAAGCAAGCCATGGCCACCTTGGAAGCACTACCAAGTTTGTGGACAGAGAGAGAGTGGACAGAAAATAAAATCCTAAGTAGCAGCTGAAACCACACAAATGTGGTCAATAAATAATGGGGACTCAATGCCCTAGGCAGCTCTTAAATAGAGAACATGTCAGCGGGCCTATAAACACTTGCCCCATTCATCTGAAACGGCTATTCGATTAACTTGATTTCTTAGGATCCCTCGAGGAGGGTGAATGCTTCATCAACGATGCTTTGAAGGCTTCATCACGAGATTTTCTAGACAACATTGTTAATAATGATCTAGGGCTCCCATTAAACTCGAGGATATTGAAGTTCCTTTGTAAAGTACTCCCGAGTCCAAGGACCAGAGCCTTTGCTTCTGCTTCATTGTTAGAAGTTTTGGGCAGGTCAATAGAATATGAAAATAGAAAGCATCCTTTGCTGTCTTGAAAGAGGCCACTCGCTCAAGGCAATCTTAGGCTTCCTCCAGTGGCCCCATCAGAATTAAGCTTTGCCACTGAGAACTCAGGGCTATCCATATGTATTCATCCTAGAAGTGTGAATTACATGTACCTCATTAGCAGGGAAGGGGGCCTGGTTCTAGGTCACTTTTTAAGGAAAGCTTTGGCAAAGGTTACTCAAGGCTTCTTCTTGTTCTGGATTTTAGCCATGGCGAGTTTGGAGACAGGCAAATCTAATTTTATTATGAAGTGCTGGAGACTTAGGGAGCTGCCGTGGAAAATCCTGACATTCCCTTCTTTCCAAAGATGCCAGGTAATGATGGAAGAGCCTACACTCCACAGTGCGCTTTAACTCACTCAGATCTTGCTGGTCCACTCCAGGACTGTAGAAGAGGCAAGATAAACTGAGAAGGGGCTCAAGTCTGATTTAGATTAAACCCATACCAGCTACAAACTGCAGAAAAGTATTCGAAGTGGATTAGCAAATGCTCTAAGGTATCCTGCTGGGGACAACAATGGGTGCACATAGAGCAACCCGAGAAGCTAAATTTTGAGCCTGTACCATGTGAGAATCTTCCTCGTTGTGGCCAGCCAAAGAAAGGCATTGGCCCTAGTGATGCCAACCTTGATTGAGATTTTCTTGTGGGGAAAATGCTGTGCATCACTAGGATTCAAAAGCTCAAGGTTGCAGACTTGGTTAACCCTGTACTCAACAAATTCCTTGTCCAGCAGAAACCTCCCTTACCTGCAGATTGAGGAATCCTAGTAAACAGCAGGGTTTTGAAAGAGAGGAGCAGGCCTCTGTCTATGTTCAGGTCCGTCCTCACAGGGTTCTTCGATCACCTTGACAGACTGCATTCCACTCATTGCTTCTCCTTGTAGTCACGGGCCCTAAGATTTACAAAAGAGTCAGTCAGAATGGACAGCATGGGGGAGGAAGGGGTGTGTTCCTGCCTAGGAATCAGTTTAGAAAAGATTTCGGAAGTTAGACATGAAGTCCCATATGTGTGAACTCTTAATGAGAGAAGGCTTGGAAATTAATTTATTATGAAAAACTAAATAGATTAAGATGTCTTTTCTTCTTAGAGCTGTAAAGATGAATCTTTCAGTTCACATGCACTTCTTCTTCAGGAGTTCTATACAGGTTGAGGAATGTCTTATTTATATGTTGTACTTTGTTGTGGGAAATAAGCATTTATATGGTATATATGCTAATGAATTTTAGGGATCAAAATTTGTAGAAGATATTCTGAAAGTATGCTGAATGAATCTTTAACAATTTCTCGTGATGTTAAATCTGTAGATATTTTTGTAGTGAAAATGTGCATTTGTGTTGAATTTTTTTGAGTTGAGAATACTTACGTTTGAGGAGTCTTAATATGTTGTCTAAGATTTTTTAGTGTGCACATATAAATTGAATTGTATTCGTTCTGTTGTTTTACATTAGGGTTCTAATGGAACACTAAGAGACGAGACACTGTTGAAACTCTCAGTTCCTGTGATATTTGTCCAGGTAAAATATCACTCCCCTATTTGTAAAATTTGCATGATCTTGTGTAATTGTTTGGTATGCAGTTTGAGTAGTGTTTAAGCTGAAAGTGATGGTAGTAGTGCAAGCTTTTCTGATGCGAGCTAATTGTTAGCTTTTGGTTATACGCTAATATAAGTTAATAGCTTGAAAACAGAACCCTCTTGGAATAGTGAAGTCCATTGGAACATTAATTTTTTTGAGACCTTAGCTGGCATTTCAACCTTAATCTTCATCTTGTATTCTTATATTTCATACCTAAACTTGTATAAATTTTTCTCGGTGGGGATTGTCATACACTGTTGCTATCTATTTTGTAGTATTGTCCAAATAGAGGTTCAGTAGTAGCAAAAATACAGTACCATCTTCTTGCCATCATTTTTGCTTATTGCTATTGGTAAGCACTAAAATCGTTGGGGTTTACTGATCGCAGCATGGTAACAACTTATTGTCTACGAGTATCCATGTCTATTTCATATTGAAATCATGTACCAATGCTGCAAGAAGCATTCCTTTACTTTTTCTTGATATGTTTTTCCTTGATAAACCATTACATTAAGATGCAGACACAATGCAATTTCTTTTAAAGTGGTTGAAACAACTGCTTAAAATTCACCCAACTTTTTTTCTTAATCTGATTGAACAGACTTTGTTATCTGTTCCATAACTCTAATGTCTTACGCAAGTTGTGACTTAGGTCAAAGACAATTTGACTAATAAATTATTTATTTTTCAGATTATCACTGGGTGGTATTTTAAATTTTGACCAATTTTCAGACAGTAGATGTTATTAGCATTCATGAAGTTCATACTGAATGTTTTTGCATTTCTTACACAGCCCACATGCAGAGTATGGCACCCTCAGGGACTTGCTAAGTTTGTAGCAGATATGATTATATCTGTCCCTTAAGGGTTTAGATACAATGGCCTAGCTTATAAGGATTTACACTTGCCTGTATTGGTCTATAAGACAGTATTGGTAAGGTACAAATATTCTGTCATTGTTTACAATTCACCACACATTTAACTAACTATCCTTATGTTAATAACTTGTTAATTACAGGTCAGCTAACTTGTCTAAAATTTCATATAAATGTTTAATTAAAGCAAAGACAACTTTTTCCCTGTAATCAATGATTGTCGGCTTATATATATATATATATATATATAATGCGCAAGTACAGTTCCCCAATAGAATTAATATTTACTCACAATACTGCACTAAGTAGTTTAAACTGCACACTAACATTCTTTACTAAATTCAATGCCATTGCGTATGAATAAAGTCAGACCATTCTCTTATCAAAAGTAACTTACAGTTACTTAAGACTCGAGCACTCTAAGCTATGAATACATAACATTTTTACTTTGAGTACTTGTACTTTGAAACATATCACAAAACTTGTAGATTATAACAACCTTCAGATATATACTTCGAGAGCTTATTCACAGTTTTCTCATAACTTGTTCGTCTTCAAAGAATCCTGAACATATATTCATGCCCAAACCATTGTCATTCAACAACCATTTGAATACACTTAATACTGTGTGTACTATCAGAAGTGTCAAGTTTTCCAACAAAAAAACTTGTAAAGCTCTGTTCTAAAATGTATTGCTCCTTTATAACAAAGATGACTATTCTCTTACAGCCTTGTATTTTGGGTCAACAACCAAATATCATTTCACTAAGTATACCTCTTTTACAATGGAATATAACCATTCTAAATTACTCTTTGTTCACTCATATCAAATATGCTCTATATTCAAGAATACAGTTTGCATCTTGAGTTTGCTAACTCAGAACCAAAACAGAATTTCATTCTCATAAGTTTGGCACAACTGTAACCAACTTTTACAGCCAACAGTCAACTTTTGAAAACTAATGTATTCAACTTCCCTTACTATTATTTCAATTGTAACAAACACTTTGTAATGGATAAACATATGACTGTAACCAAGAATGCTACAGCCATTCAAGCTGATCTCGATCTTATTCATCTAGTCTTTACTTTATCAACTTAATGTTGTTACTAAAGTAAATAAAGTACTCTCAAATTAGTCAATGAAGTATGGTTAGCACAGCTTCCCTATTTACCTACAACACAGGTACAACATATTATAATCCAAAATCTCATGACAACTATAGCAGCATACAACAGATAAAAATAACTCAGTTCGACTGTACCATTCAAGCAAAACACATTCTTTCTGCTTAACAAGTTCTGCTCCAAACTGAAGGTGATAGTTATACCAATTGTTTAAGTACAAAAATAAAGTCCCAAATACAAAACTTCTCCTTATATGACAGGGTATTAAGATGCTACAAATATTTATTTCAAATGAGGTTCTTACTGGTGAACCTTATAATAAGCCATACATATTAAGCAACCAGTCTTACCAAAACTTTATGCAAACTTCTCTAAGTCTATTGTGATGAATTTTTAGAACAATAGGTACAAACTTCTCAACATATGCATCTTCAGATGGAACCATATGATAGATTTCGGCAAGTCTTCTAGGGGGTCCAAGACAACTGTAGCTTTCTTCTAGATAATACAAGCCCAAACTGGCCAAAATAAGCCCATCCATTAGTGGATAAGTTTTGGGCCTTTGGCCCTACCCACCCCAACCATTAGGTTAGGTGTGGGAAACACTTTGCAACATACAACATAAACAATGGCGTGCACGTGCGAGAGACCGAGAGAGAGAGAGAGAGAGAGAGAGAATTAGGCTTCTAAGAGAACTTTTAGTGTACTTGCGAGGGTTATTAATTGCTTACAGCCACTTGGTTCACTCTACCATCTCTTAATTCAAGGTCTATTAAAAACAACAATGTATCAGGGTTGTATCCAACCTAAGCTGTTCTTTGCCATGAAGGTGTTATGCGTTTGGATGCATTATAGGTTGTATGCAACCTAGTTTTCCTTTTAATAAAAAACGCTTTATCTTTGAGAGTTCATATCTTTGCCTACTGGGCTGACAGTCCATAAGTAGGGTCTTAGCTTTTACAATAGGTTGTTTGCAACCCATTTTATTTTTCTTCTTTGTTTATTCCTGAACCTTAATCAATATTTAACTGATCCTTAACCTGGACTTGTTTTCTCTGCCGCCATAGGCCTTATGGTGAACTCGAGGATTAGAGAATAGGTTGTATACAACCTTTAATAACCCTTAACTAGCTTATAGCTATAACATCTTACTTTATTCCAAGATTGTTTTCCAATCTTACTAATGAAAGAGTCTTGTTTACCACTTGGGGATAAATAGTAATCCTCCAATGGCTGCAGGTTTAACTGCTAACCTCAGTTAGGCCTATATGCTTGCTCAAGGTGCAATCACCTTGTAAATTCTTTTTCATTACTGCATAATACCCTTTAAGGTTCCACCATAATTAATTTTCATAATTAGGGTTTACCCTAACATTCCTTCTAGACTCGTAGACTTAGCCAGCTGGGTTTTGTTATTTTATTTATGAGGTCTAGGTGCCTATATATTATTCAATGGCCCATTATATAACCTCATACAAGCAGAATAACAGTGAATAACTGGTATAAAACAAGTGTATTTCACACAACAAAACCTAAGCACTACAAAGCTATATAATCCCATATAAGATGCAATCCACCTCTGGGCTCAAAAGAAAACAAATTTACTATCTACAGCAGTAAAAAATAACTAGAAGCCCTGAATTCATTTTAAGGTTTTCTTGTTACTTACTTTACAAGTTCGATAGCTTTCAATGTTTGCCAGGCTCACATTTCCCTTGTTACCTTTTCTTATTTCCTTCCAATCCCCGCACTGTGCACACACTTTCTTATCCTCTTCTTTTTATTCCTTTCCTTAATCTTAGGACCTAGAATGCCACAAACCTCGGGGGTTGCATAAATGCATGTCTGCCATTGCCAATTGAAAATGGGCAGTTTCGTGTAGTTCTGCAAGTTGTTTTAACTGCCTCATAACTTACTTTATATGGTTCAATGTAGTAATAAACTTTGCATGGTTTACATATGCAAGTAATCCATAGTCAAACCAAGAAAACTCACGCATTTCCTTATCTCCATGCCAGCCAAGCCGAGCTTCTGTCTGCCGCTAAGCCAAATGATGGCTCACCGAAACAAAACTAAACTTTGGCATTGACTTCCTTAACCCTCTTGGGTTTGAATATATCCAGATAGAACCACGGTTAGCGATTGGTTTAGGGTATCTCCTGCCCATCTCATTTATTTTATTTTTTATTTATTTATTTCATATAACATAAAACCCAAATGATTGACTTAGCCATTCCTTCACACTAAATCTTTGAAGAAATGGCTTATATTCCTTATGTCATGCTATGTTCCTTTTGTTTAGCATGAAACTCATGTCTCTTTATTATATGTGATGTGCATATCACATGCCTTGTGAGTTGCTTACCTTTCTTGCTACATTAAACTTTGCTTTGTGACTTTTAGTCACTAAACCGATGTTTAGACAAGTTCCAACTGCAAGGTGATGCATGGTGGATCTGATACCTTGCTGGTTTCAATTACAGCAATGTCTTTGTTAAACTATCAGCAATTAAATTCCAGCTGAGTCCAACTAACAGAGTTTGCCTTGGCTGGGTTCTTCACACTAATGCCACTGATGGAATAATATCTCACATTTAGTGTAGTCTTATAATCTAGTGCGATTGCGACAAACTATATAAGGCTTAATACGATTATAGCATTATGTGGGACAAGAACAACTAAATTGCTCAACACATATATGCAATTAATGACATCATTGGTCGACTGGGGTTCCTATTTTTGTTCTCTTTCTTGTCATGGTTTACATTACCTTTTCCAGTGTTTTCCTGCAGCCAAGCCTAGCTATGGTGGCCAATCCAGGCACCTGCAAAACAGCAAGAGAACATCAGCAGTACCTGGTCCAATAATAATAAATGTAAAACCAGCTGTATGGTACTAACGGCTGAAGCAATATTAGCTGTTAAACATTCCTTGATACAAGAAACCAGTAATAATTATAACAATGCATCACAGTAAAACACTGAACTGAATACAATCTAATATTTCAACATACAATCACAGCTGAATGTAGTACTGAATCAATCACATGGCAAACATCAATGATGTCCTTAATACAATCCTTTTACCTCTTGGCACTTATTACGATGTAAAATAAAGTCTTATTGATAGGGATATGATGATGGTAATGTCTTATGCTCATTCTGGGATGGAATTAAATAAGGTGGTGAGATTGGTGGTATGTCTACTCAATATTGAAAATAAATATAATTTAGCCTCAGTAGGTATGGGTCTTGGTCAGATGTATTCTGATTTTCTTATCTATTTGACTCAATAAATTTCTCCATAAAATCCCTCGCCGTAATGCCCATTCTCAAAATAGTTGTTATCCTTCAAGAATTTCGGTGATGTGTCCAAAACTGCAAAGTGGGGTTCAGTCAAGACACTTGAAGTCATACATATCAATATCTCATGTCCTTGATGGTCCACAACCTTCGATTCGGACACAGAATATGTCAATATCTTTACACTTTTCTTGCTCACAAGACTTGTAAAATTTTAATCTTGACCCATTGCCTAAGTCTTTGATTAGAGTAGCATCCAATTTCTGAAGTTTGACTGCTCCATGGTAGATCTCAATGAGTTCCAACTTTCAATTTCATGCAAATTGTTGATTTTTACATTTCTAATTTAAAACCCTGAAAAATATTAGGTCTAAGTATCTTTGGAAGAGATAATTTGGCATTTTTGTGACCTAACTTTCTGTGGTCTGACTTCCACTTCTTTTGTTGTCTTTCTTCACCAAAAATGCTTTTGGGTTGAGACTATGATCTTCCTCCTTATCTCCCTTGTAATTTGTAGTGCCAGTTGGGAAAACCATGGTTCCAAATCTCGACGGTTTCTCGGATTTCTCGTGAGACACTTGCTAGCCGAGAAAAAGGTTCATTTCTTGCGAGATGAGATACCATGAATTCTTGATGATTTTCGTCGAGTAATATCGGTGAAAATCGTTGAGAAATCACCCTCCTCACGACAATTTAAAAAAATCAAAGCATTAAAATATGCGGATTTCATGCGGTTTTAGGTTTTCGGAGTTTAATATGCAATTTTATGAGTTTGTAACACACAGCTTTAACGCGGAAAACAACAAAAAAAAGTAAAACTGCTTTAACTCTATGAAAATGCGGCTTTAACATTGCTCATCGCAGTTTGCACAATGCTCAGGCTGAGAATTGAGAATCAGGAGATAGCATCGAGATTTGGAAGTTTGGCTCCAAACTGTCAAAAACTGCCTGTGGCTATTAACCATTTATTTATGGCATGCTGTGAGTGTGAATGTCATTCTGCTTAGCACCTTAGCATTATTTGAGGCAAGGTATTTTAATGCTTTGAAAATCTTTGAAATATATACTATGCGAGTCTGCTATATATACTCATTGACAGCTTTGCAGAGGTTAAATAATAAAAACACAGACTGCAATTTTATAGTATTTGCATTGCAATTTTGCTATCTGCCATTAATACTCTTTGACAATTGAGAAATAGAACAGTCCACGACTCCACTGAGACCCTACAACATACAACATACAACATACATCAAAGAGTTAGAAACATCAAACTAGGTTTTTTTTTTCAATTTTCATTATCTTTTTAATTTTTAATATGAAACTTGAAATTTGAAAATTTGAATCATGATCATTGAAATTTTATTTCTAAATTCTACTTCTAATTCCTTTGATTAGCATTAACAATTATATTTAAATTCTAACACACACACACATATAGGGTTCAAGTTTGTTGTTTAAAAATGGCATCAGCATCAACATCCGATTCAGCGAGCTCTATTCATAGTAAGCCCAAGTCCGATGACCCTGGTTGGAAGCATTGTGAATGGGCGGAAGGCAACTGTGTAATATGTAACTATTGTGGGATGAAGATGAATGGAGGTGTTTCTCGCTTGAAAAACCACATCGCACTATTGGCACATAATGATATGGCAGTGTACAATAAAGCACCACCTGAGGCTCAAAGAGAATTGGTTGCTTGCATTGTAATGAATGCAAAAAAAAGCGGAAAAAAAGATGAAAGCTGATGCACTTGCACTCCTAATGAATAGGACAACGAGAGATGATAGTGATATTGAGGGCTATTTTATTGTCCTAACTCCACAATGTTAGGGTTGAGGACGAGGATCATCTATTGATGATAGTTCGACTACTTTTTTTGTTCCTAGAAGTACCTCTAGGTCTCACATCGATAGAAAATATACTTATAAGCCTATGACATTCTCTACATTCATTTCTCATGTCATTTAACAATGTTTTACATTTAATTAAAATTTATTTTATGAATTTATATGTTTTTTTAAGTAGTGATAAAGTCGCTGAGAAATTCTCGAGATCTGGTTCAAATTTTCCCTCCCAAGAAATCACCGAGAACGAGATTTTGAACTATGTTTTTAATGTAGACCTAATAAACCATTATGCAATATGTGGCCATGGTTCAAGCTAGGCCCATAATTTATGAGGGAAACCACAAATCCCAGATTTGCCTTACTCTTGGAGTTTCAAGGCACTTATAAGAATCAAAACCCAAGTCTATGTGGTCAGTATGGAGTCAAACTTGTTAGATTCTTTCAAAGGAGTAGAGATGGAGGGAACCAACTCAATTGCAAGGACCTGTTGACAATTTTGCCCCCATAGGCCAAATTGTCACCCCTACTATTCAGAACTTTGCTATGGTGCCAAGTTTGTCTTGTGAATCAGTTTTGGGGTCCTTAAATGTGCCATCTACAGCCAGGTATAAGCCAAAGTGGCCATCCACAACTAGGTGAAGTTTAGTCATTCAGAGGGTTCTAAGGAGCTTTCTTGATTACAGCCAACGCAATGTACAAATACAACCATGCAAATGATGACGAAAAGGTCTCCTACGGCCATGTAAATTCTGATGGACTCCTACAACGATCATATAGAGCATACAGTTCATTCAAAAAGAGAATAATTTGCAGCCACCGAAGTGGCCATCTACAACAGTTTGAAAGGGTTTTTCTCCTCTTCTAAGCATCACGTACAACCAAAAGCCAAGACATACAAGCTGTAAGTTCATTTATTTTGTCTAAGCAAAGATTTTTTTTGGGGTTGTAAGAGGAAGAGTATTTCTTTAGACTTTTTGTCCGAAAGAAAGAGCTCTCAAAGGACAATTGCAAAAGTCCCGAAGGGTACGTACCCTTCGGGAAGGTTCACTTAGAAGAGCTATGGGAGATTCACTTGGCAGAAAGGGATCAAGGCAAAAACCCTGAAGGGCACTTGCCCTTCGGGAAGATTTCGGAAGGTGCCCTTCAAAAAGCTTGGGTGCCCTTCAAAAAGCCCGAGGAAATATAAACAAGGGAAAAAAGAAAAATTGAAGGAAGGATATCCTTTGGACAAAAAGTCTGAAGGATTAACTCAGGAAAAATGCAAATAGAAAAGTCCAAGAGAAATAGAAGCCAGGGGCAGACATTTTTTCCGCAGGAAATGAGACAAGATAAAAGTTTGAAAGAATTCGAAGGAACAAAACCAAGGAGATGACAGGAAAATGAGCCAACAAAAATATGAAAGAATAAAGTTTGAGAAAATTTCATACACAAAAGTTTGCAGAAAAAGATGAGTCAAAAAGAGATAGTTCGAAGGAAAAACAAAGAGAAAAGCATAAAGTCAACGAAAAACCCAGAAATAAAGGCTAAGGAGATAGCCAAGAAATCCAAGGAAATATAGACTAATATAGACAAAATAAATCCAAATATAGAACGTTGCCAAAAATAGACACGACATGAACAGGCAGACCAAAACAAGAGACGGAGTCAACTTGAAAATCCATGCAAGCAAAGGCTATTTTCAGTTGACTGGTCAAAGCTTCAGTTGACTGGTTGTGCAGTCAATCTCATCTCTGGGTCAAACTCGTGCTTTCAAACATTCAAACAACTCAAGAGGAAGTCCATAGTTGGAGGTGGCCGTAGCATTTTGCATGATAAGAGTTTGATTTGTCAAAATTAGCCTACCTTCCATAACGGTCCATGCATGATGTCTAAATAAAGAATAGCCTAAGTTGAGCCATCATCCATTTCAATGCCAAAGAGCCGGCTTCTAATTTTAGACACGTTTCCGCTGAACATGCACAAGAAAAGTCAAACATATGATTCCACTGTCCAATTCTAGCACCTAGGAGCTTTCATGAAAAGAGGAAGAAGACAAAATATATTTTTGTAAAGGCTGAGTTGGACGGATTTAGCTCTTCTATTTTCAAATGCCAATCTCTTGGCTTTTTGTAATTTTCTATATTAATGGCTTTTCAGCTTTGTAAAAATCCATCCCTCTCTGGGAAGACCAGACTCTGCCATTGGTGAGTTGTGTAATCTCTTTAATCAATAGAAGGACTGTACTTTCAGATTTCAAGCAATGGCATAGTGTACATTCATTCAACAATTTGCATACGTGGTAGATTTCTCTCCCTTCCCAAATTTTGATTCGTACCTAGTTGCTAGCTTATCATGTTATGCAGGTCATGTTCAGTGTTTTAAATGTCTTTTGCTAAAGCTGTAAGTGGATGTTAGGTGGTTGTAAAGTGTCTTGTATCAAACCTCTCTCCATCGTTTTCCTTCACATTTTCGTCATTGGATCGAACCTTCTCATGAAATACTTATGCATATTGATCAATTGAAATCAAAGGTCTTCCTTTTCCTTTGTTTGTTCAGTGTTCAAGGTTCCAAGTAGGGTGGATCAACATTCTGGTGTATCACTGTCATTAGGTAGGATTTTTCCTTCAAGTTTCTTTCTCCTTTTTCCATGGTAGTACGCAACACAGAGTAGAAATCCTCATTGATACACCTAAGGGAGTTAGCCCTCATAATTTAGAGACTCAATCCACTTAGCAGGGCACCCACAACCTTGGATTGTTTTCATGTTCCAACAGACCGTGAAGGCTTAAAACTACCTTCACAAGGGTGCATGGTCTGATTGACAACAGTTTTTGGCACGCCCGATGGGACCTATTGGAGCTGGTCTTGCTGAAATTACAGTTGCAACAGTGTTCATCATGAAATATTTGGTGTTTTTGAGCTCAAAGCAATTGCTTTTAATAGTTCAGGGACAGTTTCCATGTAAGTCTATTTTTATTGCATTATCATGAATGAATTTTGATAGCTATGTATGAAGAGAATTCCTATGCTATGTTTCCTTATCAGCCCAATGATGGATCATACTAGCCTTGTCATGATACCTATGAGTCTTTTCATGAGCCTAATCAGCCTTATCAAAAGTATTATCAAAGCTATATTGAGCCTTATCAAGTTTATCATGATCCTTATTATCAAGAGCATGAATCTTACCTTGTGAGCCATATCAGTCTCATGATTGGATTTCATCTTTCCCATATGGCTATGATGTTGCATATGAGTAGCCTTGCCTTCAAGAAAGAATGAATGAAATAGAGCTCAGAATACTAGCATATGTAAGAAAGGTTTGTTCTAACTCTCAGTATGAGGAAGTGAATGGTGTATTTCAAAATGTGTCCAATGATCTAGAAGAGATAAATAGGCTGTGTATTCTTGTATTGGAAAAGATGGAGGCTTGGGAGGCAGAAAATCGAGTTAAACCAATTGTCTACAAAGGGTTCTTGTGTTTCTTATTCTCATGAAGTTCTTAATCATGCCCAGTGTGTGACAAAGGAGCTTCCTGATTGTATTCAAGAGCCTATTCATGAGACTAAACCTTCCTATAGTCCCCTTTCCTCACCAATCATCCCTCAAGCTCAAGTTGTCCAGGAAGACAAACAGGTTTCAGACTTTGATGAGGTAATGGCCAAGTGGAAGGAACAAAATACAGAGGTCTTTAAGAGTTTCTCTTTCTCTCTCCAAAACTTCTTAGATAATTCCATTGCCCTCAAGCTTCTAAAATCTGATCATGATCAATCTCCCATGCTTCATTTTTCTCTCAAACAAATGAATTTCATCACCCTCCCACCATCTCCTTTCCTCAGGAGGAACCTATTCTTTGGAGGATTGAGAAAGAGGTTGCAGCTACAGGTCAAGTTCTTGGAGTGTGTAGAGAATGCTTCAGGGGTGTTTGAGGAAGAATTTCCTATTGATACTTCACTTGAGGTTGTAGTTGTGCATCCAATTATAGTTGAGAGTGAGAAGACTGATTTTGATGTAGAGGAACTTCAAGAGGAGCTGGTACAAATTGAAGTTATACGTGAGTTACATGTATCTCCTATTGAGAAGGATCCAGATAGCTTTCAAACTGATTCTATAGATCAAAATGAGGAACAAAAAAATGATTGGCAGCTGTACCTTGAATCTCTTTAGGAGATTGAAGAACTTTGTATGGATATGTTGTCTATTGAAAGACACGTTTACAAAAAATTTGATCAAGAATCACCTATTCAAGGTCACAATACAGATTGGGTTGCCTACTCAAAGCTCCTTGAAGAGCTGGATGAACTTGCAGCAGTCAATAAGAAGGATGTGGTCACTCAAGAACCATGCATAGATGAGGTATCGCTTGACAAGGTGGTAGATGACAAGCAATATGAAAAAGATCAGGAGGTACTTGATGAGTTTGTCTTTGTTGGTGACTGGTTTGCTATTGATGACTCATTTGAGAGGATGCTAATACAGTTGGTGGACAAGGAAAATGCCTCATCAAAGGTTATGATTAATAAACATCCTGCTTTGCAACTTGTACCATCTCTTGGAAGGAGTGAGTTCAAGAATTTTCCATTTGATCCAGGCGGATCATGTTTATCATGGTTAGCTAGGTTCTTTGTTAGTTTGTTTTCCTCCAAGTGCTATTCCAACACATTAGTTTCGTTTAGTTTTGTTCCAATAAGTGCTTGTTTGCATATTTCCTTCTTAGTTTTCCTGCTTTCGTGTTTTTCCCTTCTTATTTTGAAGGAGAAAGGTTACTTCAGCCAAGGTTAGGAGGAGATTTTCAGTCAGAAATCAGGTTTACCATTTGGGAGTTCGAATAACATCTATAGGATTTGAGTTCTCTAGCATAGTAGGCATGCTACCCAGTTGAGTCACCAAAAATGTTGACAATTTTGCTCCCATAGGGCAAATTGTCACCCCTATTATTCGGAACTTTGATATGCTGCCAAGTTTGTCTTGTGAATC
Organism: Torreya grandis; assembly: GCA_037957365.1. NCBI lineage: Eukaryota > Viridiplantae > Streptophyta > Pinopsida > Cupressales > Taxaceae > Torreya > Torreya grandis. Next base: position 5,475,228 of record JARHVA010000053.1, on the reverse strand, counting down.
AGTTTTGGGGTCTTTAAATGTGCCATCTACAGCCAAGTATAAGCCAAAGTGGCCATCTACAACCAAGTGAAGTTTAGTCATTCAAAGGGTTCCAAGGAGCTTTCTTGATCACAACCAATGCAATATACAAATACAGCCATGCAAATGATGACGAAAAGGTCTCCTACGGCCATGCAAATTCTGATGGACTCCTACAACGATCATATAGAGCATACAATTCATTCAAAAGGAGGACAATTTGCAGCCACCCAAGTGGCCATCTACAGCAGTTTGAAAGGGTTTTTTGCCTTTTCTAAGCATCACATACAGCCAAAAGCCAAGAGATACAAGCTGTAAGTTCATTTATTTTGTCTAAGCAAAGATTTCTTTTGGTGTTGTAAGAGGAAGAGTATTTCTTCGGACTTTTTTTCGGAAAGAAAGAGCTCTCAGAGGACAATTGCAAAAGTCCCGAAGGGTGCGTACCCTTTGGGAAGGTTCACTTAGAAGAGCCGGGGGCGATTCACTTGGTAGAAAAGGATCAAGTCAAAAATCCCGAAGGGCACTTGCTCTTCGAGAAGATTTCAGAAGGTGCCCTTCAAAAGGCCCGAGGAAATATAAACAAGGAAAAAAAGAAAAATTGAAGGATATTCTTTGGACAAAAAGTTCGAAGGATTAACTTGGGAAAAATGCAAACAAAAAAGTCCGAGAGAAATAGAAGCTAGGGGCAGACATTTTGTCTGCAAGAAATGAGACAAGATAAAAGTCCGAAAGAATTCGAAGGAACAAAAACAAGGAGATGACAGTAAAATGAGCCAACAAAAATCTAAAAGAATAAAGTTCGAGAAAATTGCATACACAAAAGTTTGCAGAAAAAAGATGAGTCAACAGGAGATAGTCCGAAGGAAAAACAAAGAGAAAAGCATAAAGTCAACGAAAAAGCCAGAAATAAAGGCTAAGGAGATAGCCAATAAATCCGAGGAAATATAGATTAATATAGACAAAATAAATCCAAATATAGAATCCTGCCAAAAATAGACACAACACGAATAGGCAAACCAAAACAAGAGACGGAGTCAACGTGGAAATCCATGCAAGCAAAGGCTATTTCCGATTGACTGGTTGTGCAGTCAAGCTCATCTCCAGGTCAAACTCGTGCTTTCAAACGTTCAAACAGCTCAAGAGGAAGTCCATATTTGGAGGTGGGCGTAGCATTTTGCATGATAAGAGTTTGATTTGTCAAAATTAGCCTACTGTCCATAACGTTCCATACATGATGCCTAAATAAAGAATAACCTAAGCTTAGCCACCGTCCATTTCAATGCCAAAGAGCTGGTTTCTAAGTTTAGACACGTTTCAGCTAAACATGCACAAGAAAAGTCAAATGTATGATTCCACCGTCCAATTCTAGCGCCTAGGAGTTTTCATGCAAAGAGGAAGAAGACAAAATAGACTTTTGTAAAGGCTGAATTGGACGGATTTAGCTCTTCTATTTTCAAATACCAATCTCTTGGCTTTTTGTAATTTTCTATATTAGTGGCTTTTACGCGTTGTAAAAATCCATCCCTTTCTTGGTAAGCCCAGACTCTGCCATTGGTGAGTTGTGTAACCTCTTTAATCAATAGAAGGACTGTACTTTCAAATTTCAAGCGCTGGCATAGTGTACATTCATTCAACAATTTGCATACGTGGTAGATTTCTCTCCCTTCCCAAATTCGAATTCGTACTTAGTTGCTAGCTTATCATGTTATGCAGGTCATGTTCAATGTTTTAAATGTCTTTTGCTGAAGTTGTAAGTGGATGTTAGTTGGTTGTAAAGTGTCTTGTATCAGACCTCTTTCCATCGTTTTCCCTCACATTTTCGTCATTGGATCGAACCTTCTCATGAAATACATATGCATATTGATCAATTGAAATCAAAGGTCTTCCTTTTCCCTTGTTTGTTCAGTCTTCAAGGTTTCAAGTAGGGTGGATCAACATTCTGGTGTATCACCGTCATTAGGTAGGATTTTCCCTTCAAGTTTCTTTCTCCCTTTTCCATGGTAGGACGCAACACAGAGTAGAGATCCTCATTGATACACCTAAGAGAGCTAGCCCTCATAATCTAGAGACTCAATCCACTTAGTAGGTCACCCACAACCTCGGATCGTTTCCATGTTCTAGCAGATCGTGAAGGCTTAAAACTACCTTCACAAGGGTGCAGGGTCTGATTGACAACAGGACCCTTAGTTCATTGGTATGGTGATGCGAAGGTATGGGACAATCACTTTTGATACGACAGAGGTTATTAGGGATGGATTTCATGATCTTGTTCGCTTCATGAAAGAAAAGGAGGTGCAAAAGTCGAAGGATGCCAATGATGGCTGTGATGTTCCTAAGGGTGGCCATACACATAAAACTAACCATGAAAGAGGTGTTTGTGTGCCTAGGTCTTGCTGGCTTCATTTTGCTTTGTCATTTTGTATTTCTGCATTTATCATTTTTCTATTAGCATTTTATTTTCATTTTTTTGGTTGGGTAAACATCCTTGCATTAGATCATGGGACTTTACAAACTCAGTTGGATGCCTTCATTTATTTGCTCAGTGGATGTGTAGCCGACCTCACCTATCTTCTAGCTCAACAGTCATCATTTCATGTTCCACAGGCAGAATGCAATGATCTCTTACAAAAGAACTTGGAGGTCGAACAAATCAGGTTCTACAACATGGAGCAGGCATTATTGTTTGATCCTCGTACAAAGCTTATTGAAGGAGTGCTTTCAAACATGGGGGAATCCAGTAAAGGCACAAAAAGGACAAAATACAATACTGCTGGCACTTCCACCTCCAATGAAAGGGCTGTTTCAGTTATACCATCTGTGGCTGGCCAACAAATTCAGCATCAATGGGGAATGCCTGAATCAAGAAATGGAGCCTCTTCTAGGCCTGGGGATATTAACCCCAAAGGAAAAGGCCTCAGTAAAAATCCAGCTAAATTTCACAATTATTTATCAATATAAACTTTAGACACTCATTCATACACAGTACAAATCAGAACTATATCAGATAAAGAAACACATCTTTCCAGATCTGCACTCAAGTCTTATTTATTCTACCCAAGACCTGGAAAAATCCACTTGAAATTCAGGGAGAATTCATATACAATATTTCCTGCTTTCACCCAGAATTCTTGGAACAAAGAACATATAAAAATAATGGCGCAATGAATGGGATTAGATAACTCACAATAGACACGTAATTATACCCACAATACAAAGACAAGACTTAACCTCTTTACACTTTAAGTTGTCCTAGCAAAGGGTCCCTTTGAGTTTCTCAAAATCTCACATGGGTTGAAGCATTAAAACGGCTTGAGAATAACTAGATCTGAACTTTAATAAATTCCTATGCATTTATTCACACAACTCGTTCATAATCAACAGTCTAAATGCCCACTAATAAACTGTTTCAAATCTACATGAATGAGAGAAATATTCATGCATTCAGCTCAGCCATTGACCAACACACACTATTCCTAATACTCCCATGACTTTTCTAATATTCATTGCATCAAACCTTGAATAACCCATTTCAGATTTACTCAAGAAATGTAGAGTTCTTAAAACAGAAGAGAATTTATGTAAAATGTTCTTCATTAAAAATCGGAATTTTCGTGATAGAAAAATAAAAGGAATTTAATGGAGTTTTGATAGAATTTTCCTCGACCAGTGCCTTATCATTGGGTTAATATAAAATTAATTTAGTCATGGTAGAATTGAAGACATTAATGCTATACCTACATGTTCCGACATAAACGTGCACACATGAATGGTAGAAAACGGACGTGACATACACTGACTTCTCCATGTTCAAATTAGCTTCAAAATTGTAGAGGAATATCTTATACAATGATAATCAAAGAAAAATCAAGGTATTACTAAAACACATCCAAAACCCATAGTATAACATGATTGCAAGATTTTAAAATCTTACTGAAAGCATTCTTACATGTCCTACCCCAATATAATAACCAAACATTTATACTATGTAATCTTAATAAAAGACCCAAAACATCAATCTTTGCAGATTAAATGCTCACTATAAATTCCATTGTTTCTCAGCAACTCCCCATACAATCTGAAACTACAAACCACCATGAAGGAAACATACAAAACTAGAAGTAAAAAACCAGACAGGTGAAAAACACCAAAAGGAACTACATAAATCTTGCCCGTGCAAAATATGATGATGTAAGTCTTGCTTCAAACATATATAGCAACAGTTGAATTAATGCCCCTTGACATGTTGCAACAAATTTGGACTGGAAAACATTCAGAATATTCTCAAAGGTCGGGGATAAAACTATTACCCATATTATCTCAAAATATGGCAGTGTTTTTGGAGGAAGCCAATCCCAAATATATTCCATCATTTGTTGGAAGTATTTTACCACAGAGTAATGATAAAAGCATTTAGGAGATAAATAAATGGTCATGGATTATATTCTTTTTCGACTCACTTGTCTCCTAGATTTTGTTGTATCCACGTATTCCAAACGTCAGTTCGCATGTTCCCATCATGCTTATATACTTTACATGTGGAACATGGGTTTCTGCCAAAACTGTCCTTGAGTACCCTAGGACTCAGACAAAAACCATTACAAAACATTCTTGCAGGGAACATGAGCTAGATATCATATGACAAATGTATTACAATTTTAATATCAACATATATCTTTACAGTACCTATGCAAGGCATACAGCAACACGAGACATTAAATAAATCAACATGAATATTAATAGAGCTGTGAAAAAGCATTCGACAATATATGGGTCATAAGAGCATGCGTCATAACCAATGCAATTACAAGAACATCTTGGGAGACAAGGGAAGAGAAGGGAGAAGACTTCATAGATGTAGAGATCAGACTCTATTGCCTTTCTTTCTAAACAGTCACATCTCATGAGAATCCACACAACTTGTTTGGGGAATCACTTCTTGGAGGTGCCAGGTATGCGTACTAGAGAGCATGGTAAGCATTGTGATTCTCCTGGTACAGGCTTCCATCCTACTTGTAGCACATTAGATGTGTTGTCTAATGTGCCAGATCTGCCGAGAAGCCGTTTAGATGTGCATATTTTTGGAAAGATTTGTCAGATAAACATTGCAGACACAACATCAGTCGCAGCTATGCCTAGGGTACCATAGCCCTAATTTAGGAAATATTTCATGCTCTCTTTCAGTCTTCTTAAGAGCATAGGGGTAAAAAAGAGCAGAGGTGGGAAATAGCAATTGAACCAGCCCAACCTTTGGTCAATGCTTGGGGTGGCAACATTCATTGATGTCGTCAAGCCCTTTTTCCTATACTACCAAATCCAAAAGTTGTCAGATCAAGGACTGTGATTCTTTCTCGGGGCCAAGTAATAAGGTGGAGGCAGACCTTTCTGTTCCAACAAGGCTACATTTCCATTTTTTAAAAAGTCAATGTGTTTTGGAAGCTCACCATGGTTGTCCATAAATAGAAATTAGGGACACCAGTCCCCTTTATCTTTTGACAAGAGAAGTGAAGAGTCTGAGTCTGGTCAAAAAGGACACTATTGGTGTAAGAACTCAGCTCCCAGCCACTAAAATACTGAGCAAAAGGTTATGAAAAGATACATCCCATTTTGGGGCCTGCCTAAAGGTGACTAATTCTAGCCATCGAGGACTTGCATGCAGTTATCTCTTGTAAGAAAAATCAGATGACTAATGTGACGAGAGTGCAATCAATAATTCAGCCCTTAGTCCCTGCCAAATCCGTGCCAGGTCACATCAAATTAGTGGGGAAGCACTGCATACCAAATGAAGAGACGTTAGTCCCTTTTCCTGCCACTTTGAAAAATTCACTCTGCCTTCTCTGCTTTGAATCACTGCAAACCTTTGTTAAAGGTGGTACAATTTTTTACTCCATTGGCATTTCACAAAATCAGTTCCTAACATGACTTATAAAGGTTGTAACAACCAAACAAGCAACAAACTCAGGAGGCCCTCCTTTCGTAGAGTCCATGGTCATCAATGTTTCAGGGCAATATCCTTTAATTCTAATGTTAGAAGCCAAAACACCAATGAACGAACAAGATTATAACTTGGTCAAATCAATGGGTATCATCGTTTCGTTGTTGCTTTCACCGTTTACATGCTACATCACTGAAATGCTGAAATAATTGATGGATGGCCAAGATCATCTTGTCGCAAAATCAATGGCTACATATTTCATATCTTTGCATTGAAAGCCTGAAATGCTGAATCATCCTTATTGCATGCTTTGTCAAATTTTAATCTCTTCATATGTTTTCTAGCCTATGCATATTCTCATAGCAACCCTTCATTGTACTCGGCGGATGCTTTAGGATTTAAACCAGTTGGAATCATTTTAAAATATGGATGTCTTGTTTTCAAACCACTGGCATATCTTTACCCCGCATCACCCTTTCGGGATTTATCTCTGCCCTCTCTGTTTCTTTCTCCGAACTCTCGAAAGAACCAGACAACAGCCCAAATTTAATCTTTATGAGATCTATGGCTATTGCCCTTTTTAGGGCGACTTAACTTATTTGACCATGGCACCTCTGAAACTCCAAAACCTTCATGCAGGCCTCATTGTTCAAAATATAAATCTCCACGGGCCCCCAAGTTATTAGGGATGCAGCTTAACAAAAGTTCATCCACTCAGACATCACATATGGCGGGTGCTTAAGTATTTAATTTGTAAAGCAAACTATTCCACTATGCATGTGGGATAAGTGTTTTCATTATTATAGCATTATGCCACGTTTTTTTATTCTCATGCTCGCCACACTGCTTTTGCATTGAACTGTGATCGAACCCACCTTCTCCATTGTTACCAATCGTCAAGATCGCACCATTTTCAATAATCCCAGGGCATACAATAATTTTTCTAAGTGATTTTAGACAACAGTATCCTTTCTATTAATTTCCATTTCGTGAAGGTGGCACCAAAAAATATCTCATAGCACATAGAGCTTTGTTTAGTAAATGTGTTGCCTAGAATTTTAAGAGCTGAACAATATGACTACTGCTTACAATGCTCCGAATCCACAACAAGATCCTCCTTTGTCCTTGCTTCGGTGATAGGTGTAAAACACTCATGCATTATAGAGAGTGCGACAAAGGGCTTGCTATGATATTATGCCATAACTTCAATAGATATTGGATCAGAGGTTTCATCGTCATCTTCAAGATCCCGAAACTGTGAAAATATCAGAGAACATTTCTTACTATAAAACCATTCTCCCTTAGGATGATAGCATAACTTTGGCATCCCTTTGTCATATTAACATCCCACATGAGATGAACATTCACATTTGTAAATGAGCTTCTCTCTTTCCTCTTCCCATCGACCAACTCCAAGCCAACCAAACGGCAGTAAATATAATACAACTTCGTCTTTTGTGGTGTGATTTTCCACTTGCATCTCACCACTTTTTAACAACTTTCTACAATGCCTTCCAGACTATAAGCAATTGCTAGGGCTGTGGGATTGTTAATATCACGAGCAACATTCAACCGTGTCTTCATGATTTCTCCTTTTGGAAATCCCTTGTTATCATCCAATTTATAGGCTTGTTTTTGTTTTTACCATATCATCAAATGCAAAGGCCTACAGTACCTTAATCTGAGGCTTCTGTCCTTCCGAGTGCATTATCCATTTACGCCTACTATAGAGATTGGAACATTATGTGTGTTCCTTGTGTAAGTCACCAAAGGCTGTTTATTTGGAGAAAATGTCACGATCTTATCTTCCATCCACTTCACAAGAATTTCAGTTTTCTCACTTTTCTTTGAACATGATATATGGAATCCCATCGGGATATTGTGCACAAAATCTTTTGCTATTAGGGTGAAGCACAAGCAACTCAGTTGATAATAAGTGAAGCCATCCAATACACCAGTTATTTGCATCCTACAACATAGCACAGCTTCCTGAATAATACATGCACCTCGAGTCTTTTGTGCCTCCTCCACATCCGCCCCTTGAATGATCCCCACAATCTGTTGCAGAACTTGTCTTTACTTCTCCATTGTAGATTACACATGTTCTAACATACTTTTTTGTATTGCGATGAGTATTGAAAGTGAACCTCATTTATAATTATATCCTGAATAATTATATGCACCTTAGCAAATCACCCCGAGGAGATACATCCTTATATTTGATCATAAATGCAGAATTGTCTGAAATGTATCAAACCCTCTCTTCTCTATCTGCGGGATGTTGCCCCCCCTCTCTTCAAGTCACTTGGTTGATCTTGAAAAGTTCAGAAATTGGGCCCTTTTGCAATTGGTGGTTCTATTCATTCACTTCAAAAAATTTAACTTTGAGGTCCTTGTGAGAATTCGCAGACATTTTCTATATATGCCACCAATATCACCCTAGGGTCAAAATTGGTGCCAGCAGGAGGAACAAAAACTAACAGCCTGTTAACCTTGCATACTATTGAGACTATAGGAGTCATAATTCCACGGACAAAAGGCATTGGATTGGAGGATAATCCTGCCATGGTAGGTAGAATCTTTTTATCACAAGTAATGGATGTATTCCTCTATATGCCTCTATGAGAGAGGAGATAGGGTCTTCATTATCATCTCATTCCACAAGCTTATTATCATCTCATTCCACAAGCTTATTATCATCAGCCATGATAATATGAGCATTGCCATTCTTTGCTACCAAATATCAGCCATAATAATATTAGCATTGCCATGCTTTGCTGCCAAATTCTTGTCTGCCAATTTGTTGGATTGAACTCGTTTCTTCAGTGACAAAATGCAGATCAGGGTTTAACCACTTGCTGCTCGACTGGGCAGATGGAGCAGTTGTTGCCAATCCAGGCTGGTCGTGCTTACAGCATTCCAGAACTAGTCCGTCCAAGGGTAAGCACGTGAGCTTGGTGATTGGTTTCTTGCATAGGAGTTTGAGATAGGTGTCTTGTGATAGAATACCTAGTTAGATTGAGGAATTGATTTCTAGGCTGATGTGGGGGAGTGGTAGGTTCACATTCTTGGGAAATAAACATAGAGGTTCTGTTTTAGGGGGAGATGAAGTTGGATAAGCCAGAGCAGCAGTTCTGATTGAAAATGGTCATTACCGGAGTAGAAATCTTAATTCATTTTTTTTGCAGTGTGGTAGAATAAATGGAGCATATGGTGCAATTTTCGCTAACAGATTGTTTCGCACATTGTTGAAGTCTTTGCTTCAAGTTGATAGTTGCAGAATAATATCATCAGCAGATATAATTATCATGGTTTACAAATTGTTTATTAAGAAGGGGTGATAGAGAATTCACCAAGGTAACAAATGGTTTCATATAAGTTGATAAACTGTTTAAGTTGTGACAAACAATTTAGGAGTTATGCGTACTTCATATTCCTTTGGCAAACGTGTAGTCATCTGAAGAATTGAAACATTGACCATGAACTGTATAATAGTAAGCACAATATATTACATGGTTGAAATTGAGAGCTCACTGGAGTGTGTGTAATGTTTTTTTTTTTTCTCCCTCCTTTCCATGTACTTGTTCAACATGTTTTGATTTTTGATATTTGTGTGTGAGCTTACAAAAGTCTCAAAAAGATTCATCATAAAGAGAGTGCAAAAACTTGGTTGGTTGTGATGGTAAGGTGTTTTGTAGAAAACTAAGTTTTTAGAAGACTTATGGAAGGAGATCTTAGGATCTATTTTAGTCATTATATTTCGTTCTTAATTATACAACCACTGCAGTTTTTATACTTTTTGAGGTCATTGAGATGGATTGAGGAGGTCAAGCCACCAATTTTTTATCTGCCAGCATTACTACTCTATTATTTTGCGTCTGTGACCTGTCAATCAGAATGCCTATTCTCCCAAGTATAATTTATGGCTTATATGTAAGTCCTTTTGGAAGGATACCGATTGGGATTTCTGGAACAGTCTGGGGGACAACACAATGGCAAAATCTAATATTTTATATAAACTTTATTAACAATAATCAGATTGCAGAAAGAGAAAATTGAAGCTTTTAAAACATGCATAAAGAACATTATTGGCATGAAGAACTGAAACAGATTTTTTTTTCATGTTTTAGCTTTGTACAAAGGAAATCCCTGAGAAGATATGTGGAACTCTTCAAAGCTCTCTCCTTATTGTGCAAGAGATATTTATGCACAGACTGTGGAATAGGAACGAATAGACATCAGGGTTAGATGGCAGTTGATTATCCAAGAGTTACCAAAGTGATGTTTCTATGTAGTTATTGTTGGTGCTACATGGTATAGTTGGTTCTACTGTCAATGGTTATTGTAGGTGCTAGGTTGCGCTAATGTGTATAGTTGGTTATACCATCGACGGGTTGCTGCCCTGCACCCCATGACACCCAATACAACATAGAAGACAGTTAGGTTGGGTCCATTGCATGCAGAGAAGGCCCTTGTTGAGCTGGCAGTTGGATCAGACATTGAACATCAACATCATTTAGTATAAGACTTAGGGTATATCCTGCCGACAGAAGCAGCTAAATTGAATAAATTAATCTTAAAGAGGGTAAGCTATCCTAGGATCTTGTTCAATATTGGGATTGACAATATTGTATTTGTTGGTTTGTTCACTATTCGATTAATAGTCATAACGGATGGCAACAAATTGCTTTCTGTTAGTATTTACATTTTAGATTTGAGCTTATGCCATCTAATGTTGTCATTCATTTACTGAATTGTAACCATTGTCCATTTATGATTTAGTGGTTATTTACCTTTACCAATATTGGTCTTACTTATTTGAGATCCTCGGATGAAGCAAAATGAGCCATCTGACCTTTAAGGGAAAAGGTGGATTTATCATCTAATAAGAGATTTGTTATTATGGATAATCTTGCTATACAACAATTTTTTAAACATCATACGCTGAGGCTACCTATCAAAGTCGTAATTACATAAAACAACACCGCAAAGTTCAATTTTATTATTTTAGTGAATCGAGTTTCATAAGGCTGCAGATATGTTTTAATCACTTTATTAATTTTCAATTACAATGGGTGTTTGAGTATACAGGGCAGCAAAGATGCGTTGTGTCCACTGCATAAGCTTGAGCCAATTAGGCAGAAGATGACAGCAATGAATGAACTTTATGTTATAGATGGTGGGAATCATTCTCTTGAGATAGGGAAAAAACTTCTGAAAGAAAAAGGCATAAATCAAGTTGAGGCTGAGATGCAGGCTCTAATGTCTATCCAGGCATTTGTTTCGAGGGCATTAATGGGTGCATAGTATGTTGGCACATCTTTTTTCCTGTGGAAAAATCATCAAACAGGATTTTTATATGCATTTTTATAATAGATGTCTTATGTGACTAGATTTTAGGAGGAACCATTGCTGAATTTATTTATTAATTAAAATCTTAAAAGTTCAATAGTCAAATTCGGCAACATGATTCCCTATATATTGACAGGTGATTCATGGGATGTATAATTTGTTTTGGGCATAGATATCTAGATTCCATTTTAATTCGGGACAACATGATGTCATGTTATCTAGCCATCTTTGCAACATGTTTGTGGAATATAAAATATTGAGATGTTGATAAAACTTGTCCATTTTAACAATATAGATAGTATTTCTGTTAATTAATTGTTTGTTTGTTTAACATTTTTGTTTCCTTTCCATGGGTGCTTTAAAGTCTTCATTAAGAACGATGATAAATCCCTGCAACTCTGTGGAACAAGGCAAGAGATCTACACATTAGCCTCCAATCTTTTTGTCATCCAGGGTATGATGGTTTGTTTTAAGAACCCAAGAAGTTCCAACACAATAAAATGTCTCCAAATGATACTATTTAAGATCTAGAAGCTAACAAAATTTTCCTTACTCTTCGCCAAACTCTGTTTGATGTAAAAACAAGTTTCCTAGCATTGTATGATACAAAGAGGCAATTTCAAGTTATTGAGAACAAATACACATATTTGCTTGCAAGATGAAAATTGGTTATGTCAATTGGTTTACTAGGAAACAAGGTGGTATCAAGTATGGAATACTTATTTAAAGATTTATAGGTTTAAGTTGTTTGGTTAATATACGAGAAAATGTTTATAATGTTTATATTGTAGATTGTAATTGGACACGATGTTTTTTTTCAGTTTTATTGCGTGAAGTATTAGTTTGTGTTAATGGTATGTGAACTAACCTATGTAAATAGCCAATGTAGGCATTATTTATTTTTGGCTTTGTTGACAACATAATATAATTTTCATACTTCAAAGAAAACAAAAACCTTATACAATGTACATTGTAGAACAAGACAAAAGAATGCCTACATAAGATCCCTTCAATGATCTCAATGGTTATTTATAGGGGTTGTAGGGTGTCCAATATGATCATTCTTGTTATGTCTATCAAGCCTAAAAATACATTAAGTAAAGAGAAAACATAGAGGTCAAGGGGCTTTAAGAGGTTAAGGTACTAACGTTTGTGATGCAGTCAAGGATAGGGGACCAATGAAGGATAATCTTTCATTGCAGCCTACCACTTTAAACCCACAACACACGTCATCCACACACTCAATAGTGAGAATGGAAACAAAACACTATCTTAATTCAACTCGCATGAGGAATTATAGAGATATACAAACACGACATGCTCACTCACTCTCCTCTTTTTAATTGCCATAAGAGAGGGAATATACACAATAGTCCCTAATGGACCAAATACTATTTTTTGCTCATTTGTGCTATCTTAGCAAGCATTGACACTCTTCCCCATAAGTTGTTCTACGATTCTAGCCTGCTCATTTCTCCAAAGCCTTTTCCATCTTAAGTGCCCCACTGAGTGACCCTTAGGATCCCTGTGAATCTTTAAAATGCTCAAATTGGGCACTTGAATGTTTTTGGGCCATTATTGGGAATTTGTAACTATGTAGTGGTTTCATAACCACCAGTTAGTCGACGGTTGTGTCAAGAGATAGATGACATATCTTCTTTCTTGGTGATGCAAGATTGCTTTACTACTCAGATACTCATGCATCACACACTGGGGGTGAGGGTTTGTGAGCATTCACTTGCACCTCATTCACCCAATGCTCCTTCCAAATACTCATTATGTGCATTCACCTCCACCTTCATGCCTTCCAAAAGACATGCTTCTATTGTTCCCTTTTTAACTAAAGCCCCTTCAATCAACTCCAAGGTTCTCTTATTCCAAGAATTCATCCTCCTCGCCATCTCTACAACACATGGTGTGATCTATGTTTTATCTTCTTTAGTTCTTCTCTCTTGTAATAGCAACATCTCCTCTCATATTTTCTAGCATGGCTTGCATAACCTCTAGCTTTTGCTTCAACACCTAATCTCTGACATGAGTGGTATGAACCACCCTTCCTCCTTACTTTAGCGCTAACTTGGGCTTGCATTGCTCTCAACTTAACCACTTGGGTTGCAAACCTCTCATTCATCTTTCCCAACTTTTTCCTCCCACACACCTTTAACCCACTGTTGTAGCCTTTCTATTGTAGTCCTACATAGGTCATACACCTATCTTTACCCCTCTCTCAACTCTTTGTCATGTGCTCGCCGATAGAAGATGAACACCTTTGTGCACCCTCTACCCATTGTTCACTCAATGGAGGTTGTCCGTTGAGTTCCCTACCCAGCTATACAAGATGGAAAACACCTATATACACCATCTACCCACTGTTCACTGAATTGAGGATGTACTCTCAGTTCTCTACCCACATACATAAGATGGAGAACATTCACTTATCATCACACTCATGCCCTCTACTTGTTTTTTTCCTAATGGAGAACAAACACTCTCTCATTCATCCCAGAGTTGTTACCTTGCTCTAATACTACTTGATGCCATTAAGAATAGGGAGTTCAATGAAGGTGTTACAATGGTGGTTAGGGGATCCAATTAAGGATGGCCTTGCAACATGCAACCCACAAGATTCAACATAGACAATGACTAACTCACAGTCTATGCACATAAACAAAATACTAATGTAACAACAATATTCTTTATTGATTGAAACGAGGAATTACAACTTGCATGCACTGCAATTTAGTTACAGGGATTACAACCATATGCAATCTACAACAATCTCGATTGAGATGCATTACACCTTTTCTATTTTGATTGCTTTAGTCTAATTGTTCTAGATCTACTTCTTGAAGAGTAGTCTTACAAGTGTAGTGATGTGTATATAGAAACACAACCACCTACTTACATTAATTCTCTCAACTAACTTAACAATCATTACAATCAGTAAATGTCCATAACACATCACAAAATGTCACAATCATTAAATGCACAAGACAATCTCAGTGACCCATAACACATCACAACGTGACACAATCATTAAATGCACAAGACAATCTCAGTGACCCATAACACATCACAACGTGACATTAAATGAGTCCTCTTTCCCATAAAACCACCAATAGAACAGTTAGGAAAGCATGACTTCATGTCCAATTGTCATATCACTTCACAAGAAACTTTGCACGTCAAAGACGCGTCACAACTCCTAAAGCTAAGTCACATTGATTTGCATCTGAAATATTCTTGTAGATGCCCAAGTATAAAGTTTGTGCAAGACCTTCCCCATCACATAGTTGTGAACCATTACTTCTTCGTAAGATGTTGCAAGCTTTGAAAACAAGGTTGCGTTTAAATATTATGACTTCACACAAATCTAGGGCGGAACTTAACCAACACACGCTAACTCCCGGCACACGCTGGGCTTTGTCGATCATTGGGGCTTGTCTCCACCGGTCTTCATTGGTCCCTACCATGTTTCTAACGCCACTGATTGTTACTTAACATAACCGCGAGCACATAGTGACTGCCATCATAATGGGGATTTGAGAAATGTCAGCGACCGTTGAAAAAGCATCCGACGTGGCCTGCTCAAACAAATCCCACTCAAATTAGATGCATACATCTGCTTGGTTCAACATCTCATCAAGAAATGCTTGGTCTTTAACTTGGATCGCCACGATTGCGTGGAAGCCCTGGCCAAGCATGCCCACATTCATCCACGGTCACTCTTGTAGGTTATGTTCGTTTTCCTTCACTTATTTCAATTTCTTCCATCATTTATTCTCATGGTAGCTATCATTAATAATGGTAGTTTGGAAGGGGTTGCTATGAGAGCACAGAGACTTCTTCCAAGCCTGTTTCATCAATAGAGATTACAATGCTCCCTGTATGTGATAAAATATAGAATATGCTCTTCTCTTTGCACTCCATACTTTTCTTTAATATCTAGCATTGTTGTAGACAAAGATTCCTAAGACTTCGTAAGGCATTGCAAAAGGAAGTGAGGAGGCGGTGTATTTATCTATGCTTTCAAAGATGAAAATTAAAGGCGACATATGCATGGTTATTGCTTATTGTCTTTCAGGGTTGCAAAGAATTCATTTACCACTTATTGAATTTTGTCGTTATGATCTTAATGAAGATGTTGGGGAGAAAGGAGAACATATCATTATTGATTTTAGTTGGGTTTTCGAGGATGACTTATCTTACTGTAGTTGAGTGATCCTCATGCTAAAACTTTTTCTCTCCTAGTTTTTTTAATTATCTCTACGTAATTTGTTGATAGTTTTTATGTTATAAATCTATTCTAGACTTGACCTAATCTTTTATTGTGTTGTTCCTAAACTTTATCTAATTTATAGATTCTCTGGCATATCTATAACTATATAATATGTTGATAAGTTTTTATGTTATAGATCTATTCTAGACTCAACCTAATCTTTTATTGTGTTGTTCCTAAACTTTACTTAATTTATAGACTCTCTGACATACCCCACTTTTTTGAGTAATTCTATATATTTATTATATTAATTTATATAATAATATTTATTTAAAAAAATAAAAGATAAAATAAATATATAAATAAATTCAGAGTTTTACTATTATTGTCTCACTATAGAAATTTTCAATCACTCTAAACTAGAGTTGTGTTTTTTTATTTCCTTTAATATTTAAGTTGATTGACAAGATACTTTTTTAAAATTAGCTCAATTTATTTTTAAATATTTATTGAATTTATCCTAAAAGCTTTTTTTTTAAGTTTTTAATACATCAAACATATCACCATATGCACTTTGATTTGGCTAATTATACTATAGTGTAATATGCATAAAAGTATTATAACTATATTGTGACACAAATACTATAATATTTTTAATTAGGTTGGATAACGTGTGTACAATAATAATAAAAACTTAATTAATTAACTCAAAATTTAATAGAGGTGATCATGTAAGGATCAAGGTTTATCTTGAATATCATTAGATTTGACATGATAGTCGTCACAAGGTAATCATATAAATATGTACTTAGAAATGATAAAGAGCTCACTAAGAAAATCGGTACTGAACAAAGAAATCTCTCAAGAGCATGATTTCCTCCCTTGATAGTAAGAAGACGAACTGATGATTTTAGAAAATGATATAAAAATAAGAACTAATTTCATAGTTGTGCTCTCATTGTTTTGATATCCAATAACCTCACTCAATTTTATATGCTATGACACCAAGCACCTATGAAACAATTTTTTTTCTTCTCCCCGTACTGACAATAATATCTAACAAATTAAGGAAAGAAATAAATCTATGGAAACAAGACTCATACAAACCCATATCTACACGGGGCTTCTCACCATATCTTTAACCACAAAGTAGTTGTTCTTAATACCCTAAAAATATGTGCAATTGGGATTTTTGGTGGCCTAGTTGCATATGAATCCACCCTAACCTATTCAACCTATACACTTGGGTGGATACTTCATTAATAGTTGATTAATTTGGTAGTTACCTAGTTCGAAGAAGCAGTCTTTAACTAGTTTACCAGTTATAAAAAGGGGATTCGAGGTTCATCATACAAGGTGAATTAGGATGAAGGAGAAACTTTGCAAAAAATTGCAAACTGAGAGAGAGAGAGAGAGAGAGAGAGAGAGAGAGAGAGAGAGAGAGAGAGAGAGAGAGAGAGAGAGAGAGAGAGAGAGAGAGAAGGCATGAGGAGATTAACTTGTATCTTGTATGATAGTCTGAAGACTTAGACATTGTAATATCGATATTTTATTTAAGCAAATCGATCACAACATAGCATGTAGCTCATGTTGAATGAGACATCATATGTAATTCTGATTTGAATAAGATATCAAGCTTTTCTGAGTTTTCTACCATTGTGTGCTTCAGTGTGAGTGTGTTAGATACAAGGATGAGAGAATCACTCATTGTGTGGTTTGGCTTCTCTTCATTTGAAACCTGATCCAGACCTACACAACTTATGATTTTCAAGAATTTAGCTCTGAAACGACAAATAACTAGTGAAATTAAAGTAAAATCATAACTATCCAAATACCCTGCACACCTAAAAAAATTAGAAAATTATTTTGTTTTTGAGGATTTAATAATGTTTTAATGCATAGTTTATGCACCCATGATAGGTAATTTTAGACAATAGATGCTTGAATAAGTACAAAATGCTTCTTACTATGCTCATCCAGGGATTAAAAAAATGGTAAACAAGTTGAAATAATACTATTACTAGCACAAATTAAGGCAAGATGTGTAAAACTGTGTCCAAGTGCCTCAAATTTTAGGGTGTAAAATTTAAACATTGTTATCCTAAGTGGCGGCTGTACCCTCATGATGTACCAAATGATAAATGAGTTGTTGTTTCCATGGATTTCATAGCAGAACTACTTAAGTCTTGATATCATCACAATAATGTCTTTATTTTAGTTGATAATTTAACCAAAGTTACACATTTTATACCTTTAAATCTTAATGATAATGCTCTTGCACTTGCATCAAGATTTATGGAAACAAAGTAAAACTTCATGGTTTACCTAAATTCATCATGCCAAATAAAGATAAAATTTCCACTTCTCAATTTTGGATAATATTAACTTCAAATTTTGGAACAAGGTTGAATTTTTAGATCTGCTTATCATCTATATAGAAAATGATTGATAAACTAAAGGAGAAAACCAAGTGGTTTGAGATATGTTACGAATACATGTAATGGATCAACCAACTAAGTGGGAAGACTATCTACCTCTTAGAGAGTTTTATTACAACAACACTTATCATTCTTCATTGAAGATGATACCATTTGAAGGACTTTTTGGAAAAAAGTGTAGAACACCTCTTGGTTGGGACAATTAGTCAAACTTGTTACAACTCCAACTGATGTATCACATGAGTATGACACTCAGATGTGGGTGACTTGAAAAAGGCCCAAGGAAGCCTTCTATTGATAAAAAAAACTACGATGATCTGAAAATAACACAAGGGAACTATAAATTTGAGATAAAGTTTTCTTGAGGATTCACCCAATAAAATTTTCTATTCATTTTTGCAAGGCATCCAAGCTATATTTAGGATTCATTAGATTGCTTGATATCTTGGACAAAATAAACCCCATGGTTTATTGGATGGCTCTTTCCCCATCTCTATCATGGATCCATGATGTATTTCATATTGCTTTACTTATAAAATAAATTATTGATCCATCTCGTGTTAGTAATTAGTAAAAGCTTCAAGTGGAAGATGAGTGGACAATTCATCTAGATTGGCACAACATTAAGCTATGAAATCAACATATTTAGAAAGTATTGGTCCAATGGGACCAATTCGATGAAATGAGTGTTATGTCGAAAGATGAAAATATTACTGGATTGACATTGAGATTTCAAAGATATTCGAGTTATTAAAGGAATGTCAATATGTCTTTCCAAGAAGCTACAATGAGATTAAAGGAGTTCATCCGTCCCTAAGAAAGATGCATATTAAACTGGTTGACGATGCTTGACCAGTTAGGAAAAGACAGTATAAGATGAATCCTAATCTACAGGCATGCGTCAAAGAAGAGATTGACAGTATGCTACGCGCTGGAGTAATCACCCCCATTGATGAATCTGAGTGGGTCAGTCCCATGGTGATTAGTTTAAACAAAGATGGACGCATTTGAATTTGTATTGATTACTGGGTCCTTAACATGTCTTGCATCACAGATCCCTTTCCAACAGAGGAGATACTTGAAGGTGTAGCTAGGTGTGAGATATATACTTTCACAAATGGCTTCTTGGGATACCATCAGGTCCAAATAGCTGAAGAGGATCAATCGAAGACTACATTACCACTGAATGCGAATCCTTCGCATATAATGTCATGATCTTTGGGTTGAAGAATGCACCAGTTGTGTTCTCCCAGATAGTTGTTGAAGCCTTTAAGAATTTCATCCATAAGTTTCTTCAAGTCTACTTGGATGATTAGACAGTTTATGGCTTGGTCAAGGACCATTGCTCTAACCTAAGGCTCATGCTTGAGCGCTGTCGAGTCTTACAGATATCACTGAACTTGAAGAAGTGCCTATTTGCTACACTTTTTGATGTGTTCCTAGGACATGTTATTGTAAAGATAGACTTCTGGTAGACTCAGTGAAGGTATCTGTTATTCTTCGCCTCCCAACGTCCAAGTCTCAACACAAGGTTTGCGCCCTCCTGGGCCATACAAGATATTATAGGAAATTCATCCACGGATATGCAAATATTGCCGCACCTTTGGGGGAACTCCTAAAACATAATGAGCACTTCATCTATGCTTTCTCCTACCAAGAAGCCTTTGAGGCCTTAAAGGACAATCTGGTTACTGATCCAATCCTCTAGTTTCCTAATTGGACAAGACCATTCCATGTCCATGTTGATGCATCTGGAATGGTAGTTGGTGCAATACTTGCACAACCAAGGGAAGGTCATCTTGATCACACAATCTAATTTACTAGTATGAAACTCACTCCAAGTGAGTGGAATTACACCACCATGGAGCACGAAGCATTGTCAATGGTCTATACTCTACAAAAATTTCAACAATAGTTATTGGCAACTCCATTTGTATTATATACGGGTCATGAGGCCTTAAATTACTTAGTAAACCAACTTGTGCTACATGGACAAATATACCACTAGATATTGTTTTTCCAAGAGTTTCAATTCTCCGTCATGGTCAAACCTAGAAAATCCAATTGTAGCCCTGACCATTTGTCTTGAATTGATTCTGGAGAACCACCGCACACTATTGAAGATGACTTGCCTGATGTCCAACTCATCCGTGTTACTCGTGTACTTAAGGAGTTGGAAGATATTGCAACCTTTCTAACTACTGGTTTAGCACTGGACTGTCTCACTCCGTAGGCCAAGAAGTAACTCATGGTCCATGTCATACCCTTTCAGCTCATAGACAAGGACCTTTACAAGCTTGGTTGAGACGAGGTTCTTTGGCACTGTATAATGAAACATGAGCGTTCTGAGGTACTTCAAGAAGTTCCATGATGGTATTTCAGGTGGACACTATACTAGAGAGGCTACTGCGTGCAAGGTTTGTTGGTTGGACTGTAGTGGCCAACTCTTTTTCAAAATGCTAAGACATGTTAGGCAGTGTCACATTTGTCAGCATGTGAGAAAACCTAATTACCGGGATGCCATGCCTTTACATCCAATTCCATCTCAAGAACCATTTGAGAAGTGGGCCATTGATTTTGTTGGCCCCATCACTCTAGCTAGACGATGAATAGGTTCCTAGTATATCATCACAACCACTAACTACCTCATGCGCTAAGTTGAAGCTGCACCAATGAGAGATTGTACAGCTGCCATAGCTACGCATTTCATTTGAGAACATATCATAACTCGGTTTGGATGCCCCCTATGTTTTACTAGTGATCACAACACCCATTTCCTAAATGAAACTATTCACATCTTACTGGCTGAATTCATTATTACACACCACAAAACAACACCGTATCACCCTCAAGCCAATGAAACTGTTGAGGCCTTCAATAAGATCCTAGGCACCACCCTGACAAAGATTTGTATTATTGGTCGAGTTGATTGGGACGATAGAGTGTTTGCGGTACTTTGATCTTATCGAATAACTTACAAGTGCTTGAATAAAAGCACACCATTCAACTTCGTATATGGCAAAGAGGCAATCCTACCAGTTGAGTTTTTGGTACCATCTCTTCGTATAACATGCATTGGACAATTGGATGAGGAGTCATCCTTGAAAGCATACCTTGATTCTTTATTACAACTTGATGAAGCCCATTTCCTTGCTCATTGGATTCAAGATGTCGAAAAACACAAATAAAAAGCATGACACAATAGACATCAAGCACAAAACCTTACTCTGGGCATGATAGTCTTGCTATACGAATCCAAGTTTGTATGCCATTCTGGAAAACTTTGGGTTCATTGGGATGATCTTTTTGTCATTCATAACATTCGACCTATCGCAGCATGTCAGTTACAAAGGCTGGATGACCAGTTCCTCCTTGAGGATTACAATGGAAGCTGACGTCGACCGTATTTCACTTATGAGTAGTTAAACTATTGTAAACAGTAAGGCTTATGCCATAATTTAGGATTTATTATTATTTAATAAAAGCGATGCCTTTGTTGCATGCAACCTTTCTCTAATGTAATTGTCTATAGGTTTTGTACTTGTATTTTTATGGAGGACCACGACTCAATTTTAAGTGTGGGGTAAAAGAGATCTGATTTCATGATTAAAAATTAAGCGCATGAGTCTCATAGGTGTGTAAGGTACTTGGACGTGCAAGGTATTTAGAGTGCATAAGTGTTTTAAGGTGTGCAAGTTATTAAAGGCACACAAACTACAAAGCCTAAAGATAGGGTGTTCCCGCCAAAGAGTTTAATTTTTTTAAAGACACACAACTGTCTTCCACTTGGGGAAAAGTGCAGGACACAACTATCTTCCACTTCAAAGGAAGGCATGAGATGAGATGTGTCATTTTTAGTGGTTGCAAGAAATGTGCTAATTGTGTGACAAGACATAACCATTAAACACACTTATGACGAGAAGCGACGGTCAAAAAATAGTGACCGTTAAAATTGCATTAATGATTAGAAGTGATGGACGAGCTGCAAGGGGATAGTAAATATGGTTAACTCCTTCGATCCTATAAAAAGACAAGTTAACTCATTTTTACGTTTTACCTTTGTGTTCATTTGAGAGTACAAGAGCCGAGAGCCAAAAACGAAGAATACCAGCGCTGAGAGCGAAGAAAGCAAGATCAATTTAGAGCAAGTATATTATGGAACATCACGAGTTGATCCACAAGTATTGAATCGAGCGATAATACATGCAAGTAAAGCATACGGTAACTCCGGGACATGGCCATAATAAATAAGAGTTGAAGGTTGCAGGGAAATTCTGCCATTAGAGGGATATGAAGTTCAAAAAGCTGAAGTTGCTGACATCAATCACATATTCCTTTGGGAATGTTAGATAGCCACACCTCAATCTTCAAACTCATTAGAGGGTGATGCGGCCTAAGAAAAAGGCCCTAAGGACTTATCCATTATCGATGATACCAGAGGAAGAGGAGGTACTTGGAGGAGACACAACATTCATTAGAGAAGAGACACCAGAGGAGCAGGGACAACACACAGAAAGAGGAGAAGCTATTATGGCACGACAAGCCAAGAAGACTCAATCATCTACGCCCCCGTCACTAATGGTTAAGGAAATGCAATATCTTGAGTCGATGTTGCTCATGGGGAACTAGGTCTCCAAGGTGCCCACTTGCATGATTTTTTACTACAACCATCATCAACCTAGGAATGAGGTTGAATTACATAATGATTACTGAGTCGAGTGCCAAAACACCAAGAACCAGTTTGTATATGATCTTAAGATCTTCAATGTATTGGACGCTACAAGGTTATTCCAACTATTCAATTTGCCTTATTTTGGGAAACCCATAGAGGCCATCAAGTTCTTACTCTTGCGCATCTGTGAGGATTATCTCTATTTCACTGGGCATTGTATTAAGATCACACCCGAGAGGATAAGCAAGGTATTAGGGCTACAATATTCAGGGTTGGATGTGGCCGATGACTTAGCGAACATCAATGAGGTCCAAAAGATAGCTACGGTGTTGATGTATCAGAAGCAAGGCCATGTCATGCATATAAAGAACTTGTAGGATCTTGCCCTCCAAGTTGTGGTGCAGATAATTATGACCAAGATCGGTGGGACCAATTGTTGGAAGGAGGTAGACATGGCTCACCTCTACATCACCTACCAAGTCACTTAGGACTTAAAATATAATCAGGCTATGTATTTTAGCCACAAAATTATTGAAGACGTAGAGAAGACCCATTGGATACCCAACCACAGGTTTCTATGGGGTGTATTTTTGCTTTTGATGATTTTTTATGAGATCGGTGTACCAGATTACACCACAAGAGCACTAAAGTGGGCATACCCACCTGAGAACAAGTGCCCTGTTGAGTGCTATAAGGTGTTCATGTGCGCAGGGCATATCACCCCCTCCTACAAAATAAAAATGAAGTATTGGTTCGATGGGAAGGAGGCATTTGAGAATGAATGGTGCATCCCAAAGGATTTTTCCCCTCGCTGTTGAGCAAGCACAATTCGCTGTGAAACAACACTTCTCTCTCATGCGCATCAGAATGGTCCTTTCAGGAGAAATCTCTGCATGGATAAAGTTACCGTATGCCTTTTCAGCGTGGTACTTCATTGACTCTGTGAACCGAAAAAAATTGACTTGGAGATACACACTCTCCGAAAGATATATGTTTATCTAGGAAAGAAGGCCTATAAGGAGGAGGAGACGAACATGACATATATAAAGGTCAAGCCCATACTAGTGGGAGAACAGATACATAATTTATTCTACATTCTAAGACCCAAGAATAAGAACTCGAAAGGCGCAAAACATAAGAGGGAAAAACTCCCACCAGTACCCCCCTTGAAGAAGAATAAATGGACTAGGCATAATGCCATCACAAGCACTCAACAGGGTCCTCAAAAATGTTAGACAACAATAAATATAATAATAACAATAACCAACAAACACCATGCCATATTCATAAGAGACAACGTAAGGTGAGTTGTTCAAGGAATGGAATGAAATCTTCTAAACTTATATTAAGATGTTTAAGCTTTTCATTTTATATTTTATTATTAGTACCTACTTGTTAGGTACTATTGTAATGCCCTGTGGTTATTATTTTCATTTGACTGTAGTCAACAGCGAATGAGAATTTGTGTTATCACAAAAATTAAAGCAATTTATAATGTTTTCTAATTTTTTATTATTTCACTCAGTTTTTATTAAGGAGGCAATAAATTTGGTATGCAGCGGCCAATAAAAAATATAGGAACTTTATCATACATATAGCTAAGCAATTATGTTTCATGAAATCTCACGTTTAATCTTTCCTGTAGACATCTTTAAATTTTGGCTACAACACGACAAGTACTAGAGCCGCAACATAGCCCTTGTTCCATTAGTAAATCTTCATGTATATGTAACATTCTATAAACCCTAAAATATTACATATAGATAAACCAAAATCAAAACTTCAAAACTCATTAATGTTTATTGTTGTGTCATGTTCAGCGATAACCATGAATCAATTTAAATGATTGATTTAAGTCTATCATGACTCTCAAAGGGTCCCTTTCACAAAAATAATCAATACTTCACAATATAATTAATGTTATACATATGCCTCTACTCATTTTAGGTCTTCAATTACTATTACAAATCAATCATTCTCGTGAATGATATTTAATATTTAAATAAAAGACTAGTTCCTTCCCTATAATCCAAGCTTATCAGTATAGACATATGAAACTTAAAATATTTTCTACAATAGATATTAATTGATTCTACAGACCTTATGATAGAGGATTTTTGAACGTTCGTATCAACTTAGAAATGTCTTCTAACATTCTACCACATAATTCTCCTTTCTTAACTAACAAAATATTGATGGTCTAAATAATGTAAGATGTCTTTAATGTTATTTAAATGAATACTACCAAATACAACCAACAAACCCATGGTGCACTGAAGTAACCTAAGAGTTGAAAACAAAATTAAAAATGCTTTCAATGCTACATAAACAAGTCAACTATCATTTCAAGTAACAACATTAACAATGGAAATCAATATGCAAATAAAGTAAATGTGAAAATCATAATAGATACATAAATAAAAACCAAGATGAATCATGGCATCAAATAAATTAGAACAAGTTCAACAAAACTTAAAGTTAAAAAGGAACAATATAATGATCCAAAATAATAGACTTATTAATGTGATACGCGTGTGTTATATGTATTAATAACTATCAATCAACAATCCATAAATCAAAAAATTAATTTTCACAGGCAAAGGAAAATAAAACATAAAGGTCTCAAACCAAAATGCTGTAATATCAAGTACAAACCAATAAAATGCGCAACATGCGACACATAAAATGGTGAAACATGCAAAATAGACCATTACCAATGAAGTGTGGATGTCCCAAAAATGTGTGACCAAACTAGTCACTGAGATAGTCTCATATAGATCAAATCTATTCATTTATACTCACACCATAACCCCAAACATGTCTCTACCGACACATATACACAACCAAAATACTTCAATAACATTTTTTGGATGGAGAATCATAAACAACATATAATTTTACATAATTAATCGAAAAGATCATAATGGAAAATATATCAATTAGAGTAATATAATGTACTCAATAGAATTTTATGCACTCATAACAATAATAATATATGTAGCATCTGAATATCAATGCTAAACACAACAATAGACAAATGACAAATGTTCTCAATGGCACCCATGACAAAGACATAAATATGAATCTATGTTTAAATACAATAAACCATAATGTCTCTCAAAGGGGATATGACATCTTCCCCTCATTAAAAAGAACTGGCTCAATGATCAATCAAATAACTAAGGATACATATTACACATAATATTTTCATCTTCCCACATAACACTCATTTCACCAAATTGGTCCCATTGGACCAAAACTTTCTAAATGTGTTGATTTCATAGCTTAATGTTGTGCCAATCCAAAACATGAATTGGGTCTAGATGAATTGTCCGCTCATCTTCCACTTGAAGTTTTTACTAATAAATAACATGAGATGGATCAACAATTTATTTTATAAGTAAAGCAATATGAAATACATCATGGATCCATTATAGAGATGGGCAAAGAGCCATCAAATAAACCATGGGATTTATTTTGTCCAAGATATCAAGCAGTCTAATGAATCTTGAAGATAGCTTGGTTGCTTTGAAAAAATTAATAGATAATTTTATTGGGTGAACCCTCAAGAAAACTTTATCTCAAAATTATAATTCTGTTGTGTTATTTTCTTATCATCATAGCTTTTCTATCAATAAAAGGCTTCCTTGGGCCTTTTTTAAGTCACCCACATTTGAGTGTCATACTCATGTGATACATCAGTTGGAGTTGTAACAAGTTTGACTAATCCATCCCAACCAAGAGGTGTTCTACACTTTTTTCCAAAAAGTCCATCAAATGGTATCATATTTAGTGAAGAATGATAAGTGTTGTTGTAATAAAACTCTTTAAGAGGTAGACAATCTTCCCACTTAGTTAGTTGATCCATTACATACATTTGTAACAAATCTCAAACCACTTGGTTTTCTCCTTTAATTTATCAATCCTTTTCTAGATGATAATCAGAACTAAAAATTCAACCTTTTTCCAAAATTTGAATTTAATATTATCCAAAATTGAGAAGTGGAAATTCTATCTTTATTTGGCATGGTGAATTTAGGTAAATCATGAAGTTTTAATTTATTTCCATAAATATTGATGCAAGTGCAAGAGCATCATCATTAATATTTAAAGGTATAAAATGTGTAACTTTGGTTAAATTATCAACTAAAATAAAGACATTATCGTGATGATATCAAGACTTAAATAGTTTTGCTATGAAATCCATGGAAACAACAACTCATTTATCATTTGGTACATCATGAGGGTACAACTGCCACTTAGGATAACAATGTTCAAATTTTATACCATAAAATTTGAGGCACTTAGACACAAAGTTTTACACCATCTTGCTTTAATTCATGCTAGTAATAGTATTATTTCAACTTGTTTACCATTTTTTTAATGTTTGGATGAGCATAGTAAGGAGCATTTTGTACTTATTCAAGCATCTGTTGTCTGAAATTAGCTATTATGGGTGCATAAAATATGCATTAAAACATTATTAAATCCTCAAAATCAAAATAATATTCTAATTTTTTAAGTGTGCAGGGTATTTAGATATATATGATTTTACTTTAATTTCAAGTTATTTGTTGTTTCAGGACTAAATTCTTGAAAATCATAAGTGGTGCAGGTCTGGATCATGTTCCAAATGAAGATAAGCCAAACCACACAACGAGTGATTCTCTCATCCTTGTGTCTAACACACTCACACTGATGCACACAATGGTAGAAAACTCAGAAAAGCTTGATATCTTATTCAAATCAGAATTACATATGATGTCCCATTCAACATGAACTACATGCTATGTTGTGATTGATTTGCTTAAGTAAAATATTGATATTACAATGTTTAAGTCTTCAGACTGTCATACAATTTAATCTCCTCATGTCTTCTCTCTCTCTCTCTCGAAGTACCTTTGCAATTTTTTGAAAAGTTTCTCCTTCATCCTAATCCACCTTGTAGGATGAACCTCGAATCCCATTTTTATAGATGATAAACTAGTTAAAGACTACTTCTTCTAACTAGGTAACTACCAAATTAATCAACTATTACTGAAGTATCCATCCAAGTGTATAGGTTGAATAGGTTAGGTGGATTCATATGCAATTAGGCCACCAAAAATCCTAGTTTCACATATTTTTAGGGTATTAAGAACAACTGCTTTGTGGTTAAAGATATGGTGAGAAGCCCCATGAAGATATGGGTTTGTATGAATCTTGTTTCCATAGATTTATTTATTTCCTTAATTTGTTAGATATTATTGTCACTATAGGGAGAAGAAAAAAAATTGTTTTGCAGGTGATTGGTGTCATATCGTATAAAATTGAGTGAGGTTATTGGATATCAAAACAATGAGAGCACAACTACTAAATTAGTTATTATTTTTATATCATTTCTAAAATCATCACTTCCTCTTCTTACTATCAAGAGAAGAAATCATGCTCTTGAAAGATTTGTTTGTTCAGTACCGATTTTCTTAGCGAGGTCTTTATCATTTCTAGGTACATATTTCTACGATTACCTTTTGATGACTATCATGTCAAATCTAATGATATTCAAGATAAACCTTTTATCTTTACATGATCACCTCTATTAAATTTTGAGTTAATTAATTAATTTTCTATTATTATTGTACACACATTATTCAACCTAATTAAAAATAATATGGTATTTATGTCATAATATAGCTATAATAGTTTTATGCATATTACACTATAGTATAATTAACCAAATCGAAGTGGATATAGTAATATGGTTGATGTATTAAAAACTTAAAAAAAAGATTTTAGGATAAATTCAATAAATATTTAAAACAAATTGAGCTAATTTAAAAAAATTATTATGTCAATCAACATAAATATTAAAGGAAATAAAAAAACATGACTCTAGTTTAGAGTGATTGAAAACTTCTATGGTGAGACAATAATAGTAAAACTCTGAATTTATTTATATATTTATTTTATCTTTTATTTTTTTAAATAAATGTTATTATATAAATTAATATAATAAATATATATAATTAATCTAAAAAAAAATGTGGAGTATGTCATAGAGTCTATAAATTAAGTAAAGTTTAGGAACAACACAATAAAATATTAGGTTGAGTCTATAATAGATCTATAACATAAAAAATTATCAACATATTATATAGTGATAGATATGTGAGAGAACCTATATATTAGATAAAGTTTAGGAACAACACATTAAAAGATTAAGTCGAGTCTAGAATAGATTTATCACACAAAAAATATCAACAAATTACGTAGAGATAATACAAAAACTAGGAGAGAAAAGTTTTTATCACGAGGATCACCCAACTACAATAAGATAAGTCATCCTCAAAAACCCAACTAAAATCAATGATGATATGCTCTCCTTCCTCCTCAACATCTTCATTATAATCAAAATGACAAAATTTAGTAAGTGGTAAATGAATTCTTTGCAACCCTGAAATACAATAAGCAAGAATTATGCATCCGTCACCTTTAATTTTCATCTCTGAAAGCATATATAAACGCACCACCTCCTCACTTCCTTCTACAATGCCTTACAAAGTTTGAGGAATCTCTATCTGCAACAAATGTTAGATATTAAAGAAAAGTATGGAGTGCAAATAGAGGAGCATATTCTATATTTTATCACTTACAGGGAGCATTGTAATCTCTATTGATGAAATAGGCTCAAAAGAAGTCTCTTTTTTCTTTTAGCAACCCCTTCCAAACTGTCATTATTCATTAAATTTACCATTAAAATAATGATGGAAGAAACTGAAATAAGTGAAGAAAAATGAAACGAGCTTGCAAAAGTGACCATAGGTTGAATGTGGGCATGCTTGGCCAGGGCTTCCACGCAATCGTGGTGATCCAAGTTAAAAACGAAGCATTTCTTGATGAGATATTGAACTAGGTAGATATACACATTTAATTTGAGTTGGATTTGTTTGAGCAGGGTTTTCAAATTTTAAATTATTTGCTTTGTATGGAATCGTCAGTTCAAAATGCCATGTAACAACCACATCAGATGCTTTTTCAATGGTGGCTAAAATTTCTCAAATCCCTATTATTTTGGCAGTCATTGTGTGCTGACATTTATGTTAATTGATGATTAGTGGCATTAGAAACATGATAGGGACCAGTGAAGATCGGTGGAGACTAGCCCCTGATGACCAATGAAGACCAACACGTATTGAGAGTTAGCGTGTGTTGGTTAAGCTTAGCCCAAATCTAGGTCTATTTAGTTGCATGAAACCTCCCATATACACTAAACTAGTCAAATACTTTCCAAACTATGCCCACCAACTAGGTTGCACATAAGTGACAATGTGCACACACAAAGGCTACGCAAAAAAATTCCAAAATACTTGTGCACAAAACAATAGAGGTGTGTCTAATTGAAAATTATTTATTTATACTCTAAGTGTTATTGTTTGATGTAAGATTCCTGTGAATTCAAATGCTCTTGCATCATACACCCTAGGTATTGAAAATAACCATGGTATCCTACTCATGTGTCTTTTGTGAGCTCCTCGAGAGGTACTCTATAGTTAACAATTTTTTCTTCACTCATCCAAGTTACATCTTCAACTTCTGGGCCTTTCTACTTCACTAAATATTTTGTATACTCCTCTCTGTGCATCATCTTTCTAACTCTAATGTTAATCGCTTTATCCACTTTCTCACGCTCTTTCTCAGGCCTCTTTTATCTCTAATCAACTTCTACACTTGTGCCTTCATCATTGTTTTATCCCTCACAATAAGGCTACAAGTTTTCTACTTTGATAATGGGTGAAATGTCTAATGCCCTCAGATAACTCAATCTCATATGCATGGGATGCGAACTATCACAACACTTTGCATGGTCCAATACTCTTATACTCCAACTTGTCTTATGTTATTTTCATAAATCTCTCCTTCCTCAGGGGTGATACAATTAAGTCTCCTACTCGATACTCTACTTCTCTTCTCTTCAAATCTACACACTTCTTGTATTATACAATGCTTCTTTCCCCTTGTTTGCACACTCACTGATGTAAGTCTCACATGTACTCAACAAAGTCTTTTGCTTCAACACTCTTCCTTTTATCATCTATGATGTCATGCTATTGTGCGAATCAACTTGAACTACTCCCATAAACAATATAAAATGGCATCCATCTAGTGCTTATGTTAACTGAATTGTTATTGGAAAATTCAACTTGCACTAGAACTAAATTCCACTTCTTAGTTTCCCTCTAATTAGAGACAACAACAAATTACCAGAAATTCTTTGACTACCTAAATTTATCTAGGATGATACTATGAACTAAAGTAGTTTGGTATTTAACTTCTCCCATAATGTCCTCCAAAAATGTCCATCAATTTTTTAATCACTATTGGATTCTATATCATGCAGAAATCTATTCAATCACACAACTTCCCTAAAAAAAGTTAATTATATGTGTAACATCATTAGTTTTATTGCATGCCAAAAACTGTGCCATTTCAGAAAATTTATCTACAATCACAAAACTAGAATAATGTCCTTTATGTGTTCTAGGCAATCCTAAAAC
The DNA here is from genome assembly GCA_037957365.1 of Torreya grandis. Lineage (NCBI taxonomy): Eukaryota > Viridiplantae > Streptophyta > Pinopsida > Cupressales > Taxaceae > Torreya > Torreya grandis. Next base: position 5,444,063 of record JARHVA010000053.1, on the reverse strand, counting down.
ATTATCCCCACTGATATCTTCCCATAGCCTCTCTAGGATAGGCAATGTTGGATACAACCTTACATTCTAACTTCTTCCTTTGGCCAATTGGCAAACTATACACTCTTAAACATATTTTCATACATCCGCACTAATCTTAGGCCAAAAGTAATTATTAACCAACTTCACATATGTTTTCTCATTTTGAAGATGACATACTAGTCCACCATTATGATTCTATTTGATAATTTTTTTGTGCATCTAACATCTAAGTATACACAAATGTGCTCCACAAAACAATCCCTCTTTCATGAAATAATATAATCATAGTATTTTGTCTACACTCACCAGTTCTACACACACTTTCCATGTTTCCTTGAAATTTTCATCTTCTACATACAACTCTTTCATAGAATCAAAGCCTATGATTTCTACATGCATCTCATTTAATAAAATAAACCTTATAATCAATATATTTAAAATTCTATTTGACTTCATACTTTTGTACTTCAATACAAATGAGTAACTTTATATAAACTCAACCCAGTTCTTGTCTTTAGTTTAGCTTATCTAGACTATTGATGAATTACATTGCTTTATGATCTGTGTGCAACACAAATTCTTTAGGAAAAAATTAATGCCTATATTTATTGAGCACATGCACTATGTCATTAAACTCTTGATCATAAATGGAATACTTCACATCTATTCAGTTTATGATCACTTCATCCTTATGTCACACATCACTTCATTCTTGTATGTGTCAATCTAGAAACTTACTAGACATTTCTTATTCACGAAAATCTAATGTGCCAGATAACTTATAGGGATTTGGATGCATAATCCTCTTCAGACCAAAATTATCAACCATTTATTACAAAAAAATATTATTTGTACTACCACTATCAATGATTACCTTGCAACACTTACCTCCAAAATTAAAAATGGTTATGAATAGATTCTTCCTCTATTCAAGAACATTATCCTCTTTTATGGGATTCAAAAACACCCTCATCATATTGAGATCTTCTCCACATTCTAGATCATCTTCATGATGTATTAACACAACACTCTCCTCATCCATTTGTGCAATATATGTAATTGCATCATTCCTCCTGTTGCCATCATTATCCACATGTGGGAATTCAAATGTTTTATGCCTAGTTTCACCACATTTAAAGCATGTACCCTTAAATCCTTTTCCTCTACTTCATCCATAACATCCTCTATCTCTGGTAGGATATCCTCTACCTTTTTACGTAGTATTTCTACCTTAAAATGTGTTTGATTCTCATTCTTGTGCGGAATAACCTTTGCCACTACTTCTTTGTCCTTGTGCAAAAGTGAACTTTCCTTTCCCTCGTGTTACACCTTGTTGTTTGCAAGAAAACTACTCCTTCACCTTCAACACATAGGATTCTTGAACGAAACATGCTCATATCATTTTAAACTCATCTTGAATGGAAATGTGTAGTCCATTCATATACCTTGATACATTTTTGATGTCATCTTTAACATGACTTGCTCTAATAGTGATTTAGTAAAACTCATCAATATAATCCTTTACATCTCCTTTTGTCACAAGTTTTGTAGTTTATTAAATAAACTCAACTGCTAATCAAAAGGCATAAACTTAGCCTTCAACTTCTCAACTAGTCTACCCCAATTTTTGATCTTGTCTTTACCTTTGTGGACTCTTTCTATTTGCACATATTTCCACCACAAGGATGTGTGACCATTTAACTTCGTGCATCTAAACTTGATTTTCTTGGGATCTTCCATACCTTAATAATCAAAATATTAATTTAATTTAGTGATCTAATCAATGATATCAACAAGACTCAAACTTCATGAATAACTAGGGATGTCCAACCTTAGCTTACTACTCATTCTTGTAATTGCATTCAAGAATATATCCTCTACTTCATCAACCAATTATTCTTATACCTAGATATCAGGGGCTTCTTATGTGACTTCAATATTGATCTCATCATCCATCATAACTCTCCCGCATTATGTGGTATCCATAGCCTCTAAGCGGGCTTGCATTCCTCTCATTAACTTAACAAAGTATGGAATCCTTGGTGCTCTTCCAACAAAACTTCATTTGTGTGCCCTTTATGTTCTTTGAAATCAAGAACAACTATTACACCTTCTACCTAACTCTTTTTGTTTGAAGATGCCTTCATTGTTTTATACCCACACTCGTAAATGTGGAAAATATATATTTTCTCATGTGCTCACTCCACAAGGATAACCTTGTTCTGATACCTGTTGATGTATTCATGATTAGGGGATATATTTAAAGATAACCTTAGACCATGTAACCCACAAGATTCAACACAAACAATGATTGATTTGTAGTTTATGTGCATAGAAAAACATTCTAATGCAATAACAGTGTTATTTATTGATTCAAATGATAAATTACAACTTGCACACACACTATAATCCAGTTATAGACATTACAACATATGTAGTCTACAACAATTTCAAATGAGATGTATTATAACTGATCCATAAACACTAGTAGGAACTTCACTACTTTTTAAAAATATTTACCAAGATCTTTTAAGTTCTCAATTCCAAAATTTAAACTGAATTGGAAGTAGAAATTTATCAACTTTATAATGTTGGAGTATTTAAATCTGATCCAAGAATCATGTTTCAAAACTAAAATAAAGGTGAATTGAAAAATCACATCAGTTATCCATTGAAACCGTCAGATTTTTCCAAGTTCTCGATTTACTCAATTTTCTTGTAAATGATCAAATGATTGAATTTTGCATTCTGATTAAAATCTGAAATTATAATCTACAAATTAACTGAAACTAAAATGCAAAAATGAATTCAAAGATCAAAAACACAGAAATTGTTTACGGGGTTCAAAATTCCTATGTCCCCGAGTTCCTTAGAATCAATCCATTAATGTTGCTCAAATTACAAGCACAAAAAATACTTACAATCAACAATAGATCATTTCTCTATGCAATAATAGTGATCAGACCTTCGAAAGACCTTGGCTGACTCAACACGTCCTTCACCTTTCTGAATCACATGCAGAGGCTTCTCCAAATCTAAATTGGAAATTTCCATAGCTTAAAATGAGGTTACCAATTCTCCAAAATGAGAAAATGAATATACAACACAGAGCGTATCAAAATTTTAAACAAGTTTGTAGTTTACTCTGAGCTTTGGTTCGGCCTCTAAGGGCTTCAAAATGACCAAATACTACAAAATGGACCATAATTCTCCAATATACAATCGATAGAAGCTTACTTTCAAATAAAAGTTTGTACCTTTTATATTGTTTCCCATCTTGTAGTTTGGTCGGTCAAGACATGTCTTTTTTTGCACAATAGGTGCAGGGTTCAAGTCGTTGGCCTACCTTTTTGGGCGCTTGGGCTATCTTTTAGTTCCACATTGGTAAACAAAATCAGCTTTGAAGTCTTCTAATAGTTAGACAGCCAGCTTAAACAATACCAATGCCCCTTTTTGTGGGCTCAAGGCACAAAAATTAGCATATACATTGGTTGGTGTACCAACTTAGCATTCATTAATCAGCCTGTCCTCTTCTCACGTTCCACGAGCTATATGGATGTGGTATGCATTTCTCATGGTCTCCAAACTTAGCGTTTGACTTGGTGATGTGGCACGCATTTCTCACGGTCTCCCAGCTGCGCATATATCTTGAGCTTGACTCGACAAAGTGTGGTTGGAAGGCAAGGCAAGTGTGGGTTCTCCCATGTGGTGTAATGGGGAAATGGTAATTATAAATATTGCCAAAGAAATTTGAAACACTTTTCCCACATTGGTTTCTATAGACTTTTGGCGTGGTAAGTGTTGGCAAGTGCTGGTTTCTATGAACTTTGTGATTTAAATGCAAATTAAAATATAATACAAGATGAAAATTAACGAAACCCAAATTTTTGGATTCTCGTTGATTGCCACGTGTTGCCACTTGATTAGACCACTTGGCATGTCCACATTGCACCACGTCATCTTGCGACACCACATTTTTTCCCTGTCATATCAGAACTTCAATGGACCATATCTTTTGCATACGGTGTCTGTTTTACAATCCGAAAGAAGTACTAGAAAGATCTCGATGAGCTCTACACTATGCAATCATTCTGATCAAAATATGGAGACTTAATTTTTTTACAAATGGAGAGATCCGCCTGGATCAATAAGTTTTCTATTTTAATTACTCTAACTTGATCATTCTAGATTTATTTTTTGACTAGTCTCACAAGTGTATGGATGTGTTTACATAGATACAAAACCATTTACTTACATCAATGTTATCAGCTAACTCAATAACCCACTATAATCATTAAATTCCCACAATACATCACAATGTGCCACAATCATTAAATGCATAATACAATCTAAATGACCCATAACACATCACAACCTAGCATTAAAGGAGTCCACTTTCCCATAAAAACACACAAGGGTGATTCAAGAAATTTAATAGATAGTTTAAGAAATTGTAATGGCTCCACATCTAGTTGTCATATCACTTCACATGAACTTTACTATTAAATGTTTACAGGGTGTTATTGGTCATGTGAAATTGCTAAGAGATAACCATTGCTTATTACATAGTGATAGTTACATAACTATTGGTTAACGTAGATCTGCATTAACCAGTGGTTTCATCGTGAGACATAAAACACTTTGTCTTGTGACCTAAAACCACTCATTAACACATATCTGTAATAACCAGTGGTTTCATTGTGAGACAAAGAACACTATGTCTCATGATATTAAAATATTCCTCCTTTTTTTTGGGACCCTGTTGAACTATGAATGAGTCTATGTAGGGTGCCTTTGATTATTGAAAACATAGACACAAGATTTTACATCAATTTGGTATGGTATATATTTAGAGTACATAACAAGTAATATGTATTTATAACTCTATTTTTACTTCAATATTAAAATTTCCTACAATAAAACAAATATGGGCTTTCCCAAGACTTCAACATACTGCTTTAGTACTTTATCGAGTTGTTGCTACAATGATGTTCACACAGTGTGCACTGCCAATGTTTTATTTCTATCATGCAGTACATACCATTAGTAACACAAAATTGTGCATATACAAGGTGAGTTTGCAACATTTTTTTTCAAATACGAATGCAACCTTTGTCGAAGTCAATGACTCAAATAAATTAAACAATTGGTCTTTGACTTGAATGGTCCATTTTAGCAACTTTACTTGATATGTAGCTTCATGGTCAAATAACTAGGGTCTTCCCAACAGTATGTCATAGAACTCAATATGTGTGATGTTTCAGGTGATAGTATCATATGTTATCTTGACATTGTACTAAAAGGTATATTGTCATCAAACCTGTATATCTTTTCAAAACTAGAGCCATCCAAATGAGTAAGGGCAATGGTGTGAGGCAATAAGAAGTGTGAGTTGTTGAACCATGTCTTTCAAAATGATGTTCTTATGAATCCTCCTCTTCTTCCTCCTCCCCCCTATCCCTCCACTTCCACTCCCCCATGCCCCTACCTACTTCTCTACACCTCCCATCCCCACCCCCTCTGTCTCCCCTCCTTTGCCTCTGCCCTGCTTCCCCTCACCTCCCCCCTACCAGGTCCCCTTCCCACTAAACCTACTCCTCCTCCTCCCCTTTCTCTATCCCTTCCACCTCTTCCACCCCTACTTCCTCTTCCCCCTCTCCTCTCTCAACATCCTCCTCCTCTACCCCGCTCCCTCCTGGGTCATTTTCAAAGCTAACTCTAGTTGTTGTAATTTATTATTTGCCAAAGGCAATCTATATGGTTTCTACCAAAAAAAATACTTCTTAATTTATTCCAACTAGAGTGTTTCATGTATCATTTCTATATGATATATATATATATATATATATATATATATATATATATATATTTCTTTCGTTTGAAAATATAATTTTTTATAAATTCTATTGGTTGAAATAGAATTTCCTAACCATTAAAAGTATTTTCAATCAATGAAAAATTTATATTTTCTCATTGACCAATGAAAATGAATACCCACACACACATAGTTGTTCCCCATTCCACATATATGGAAGAGATGGAATGATTAACAAATGTCATGGCATTTTCATGTTTTTCTTTTTATGGAATGATGTTTTAACTTATGAACAAGTCATCCTTTAAGACTAATTTTTAATCTATAGGGTCTTCCTTTATATTCATTTTTTCCACTTTTGTAGTGCTTGTTTTCTTCTACATTTGCTTCTTGTTTTGAGCCAAATGCTTGCTTGTAAGGGTGGTTTTTTTCTCCCCAACATTTTTTTTTGGTTATGGTCGAAGAGACTCATTTTTTAGAAGCTTTTTTAATTTTGATGAAAAGGATGAGGGGCCATTTAACACTCTTGTACCTATTAAAAAAAACAAGATTTGTTTTTGGATTATAATTTTAAAAAATGTATACATTTGTGATTAATTTCCTATCACCAGTTGGCTTGTTGTGCATGCTTTATGTCTATCTTGCTTTGTCAATCATATTTTCTAACATTTTTTTCAGAGATGGGGCAACTTAGCTAGTAAATACTATTCATGTTAATCATCCATAAGCAAAAATAAAATAAAATTGATATCACTTCTTTTTTATGGCTATCATTGTAGAACCCTCCATCTTTCACTTCTGACAATCGTTGGGTTTTAGGAGGAGAATCAACATATTTTTATTTTGAAGCTCATGAAAATTTATGCCCTTGAGATTTGGAGTTTAGTTCTTACCATGTCAGAAAAGACACCACCTAGGACTCTGATTATCATCAATGACAATGCCTTGGTTGACATACTCATAGACATGGTAAATCCCCAAATGAAATGCCTAAAATAAATTGATATTCATAAAAAATACTTCCTTCCCTATAGTCTTGAGCTTTCTTAGATGAACATTAATTGATAGTGGCAGTGTTTCAAAATAGGTAGATATAAGTATTTATGACTATAGTTTCCAATGCTAAATCTGTTGAAGCTCTTGCCCTATTGTAATAATATTTAATATAATTGGTCTTGTAGACATTTTTCAAGCATTCATTAATCACTTTAAGAAAGTTTTTAAAGCTTATGCCCTTCTAAATAAAGGGATCATACTTTGAATATATGCCCTAATGCTTTCCCATTTAATCTTCATAAAAATCCAAAGAATGTCATCTGAAAGGTCTCCCTCCATTGAGGAATTTTACAATACAGTGTTAGGCATGGATCAGGGAAAATCCCCAGGCATTCATGACTTGAAATCTTCGTCAGAGATTAACACATAAATATTCACTTCATTGTTATGTATATAATGTAATAGCACACATACACCTCCCCCCCCCCCCCCCCCCCCACAACACACACACATGCACATGTAGGAATTTGAATCTCCTCATAACAAAGAGTTATGCGTTATCATGAATCCCAAAAATATCTAAACTTCTCCCCATTATCTATCTCCTTTATTCTCTCTTATATCCCTAAATATCTTGACCAACAATATCTTGTGAGTTGTTCTCACAACTCACTCACACACAATATATTATTTTCCAAAATATGTTATAACAAATATATTTTCTTACGTGTGAGCACTAATACATGATTTTTCTAACATTCCCCCTAGTGCCAACATGGGAGAAGAAAATCATATTTTGCATAATATTCTCTCTAAAAATACTGCTTAGACCAAGTACAACTCCATCAAGTTGTCTCATAGCCCTTGTGAAGATGTAGCTCTCTAGTTCCTAGATTCCTTCTCCTTATCCCTAAACTTCGAAATTCTTAATTTCTTAGATTCACAAACTCCCAAGCTATCTAGACATCAATCCATGTTGAGTTTTCCAAAATATTCTCATGCACTAAAAAAATAACCTCCTTTTAGAATATGAATTTTTCAAGCATGTTGCCATAACAGAATATTTAAATTTTAGCAAACCTAAAAAATTGTAAACATAAATTCCACTACATCGCAGTGTGGCCCCATCGCTAATTGCTGATGAAAGGTGTTATATAGCCTCCAGTCTCCATTGCCTTCATCCTCCAATTAAATGTTGCTTACTCAACATATTTGATCATGAAGCTTGAGTTGAATGCCATTTTTATTCTGAAATTCTCCCCCCTCCCTAATAGTTTTCACACTCATTTATTTAGATGTCGGTTTCAACCAAAAATACGTCCAATACAGAGGGCAAGAATTTTGATGTTTTGACAATAGCTTAACAACCATTGTTGGAACATTTAATGTTAGTGATATATAACATGTCATTAAAATATTAATAATACAAAGTACATAAGAAATATAAGTATGTATTGTATTATTTATTAAAATAAATATTAAACCATGAAATTCAAATAATGAAATATATTATTAGTTAATTAATAATAATATATTTTATTATTTAAATAAAATATCCCTTTTTATAACAAATCTAATATTCTAATTTTTTATTACCTTTAAATCAAATCTTAGATAACATGGACACACTGATATCAATGTAGACTTGGCAAACAAACATCAATAAACTCTTATTTACTTTTTGGAGGGTACATACATTAAGATGAAGCAATAAATACCAATTTTTACTCGCTAATTTATCAAATACAACCATAGATAGGTCTGTGATTTATTTCAAATAGTACGATAGCTATTGAGGATGACTTTTATGTATGGAACTTTGTAAAACCCTAACTGTCAGTGAAATAGACCTACACATATGACACTAGGTATTTGGAGTGTCCCACAGGCCCATAAGATAGCTATGATCTGATTTTTTAGGGATACAATGGAAGTGATCAAACCAAAATGGGTGATGCACAACTCTCATCCATCTTTCCCAAATTTTTCCTCCCACATACCTCTAACCCACTGTTATGGCCTTTCTATTGCAGTCCTACATAGGTCATTTTCCTATCTTTACTCCTCTCTCAACTCTTTGTCTTGTGCCCACCTATAGAATATGGAGAACACCTCTATGCACCCTCTACCCATTGTTCACTCAATGGATTATGTGCGCTCAATTTGCTACCCAACTATACTAGATGGAAAACACCTATATACACCATCTACCCACTGTTCACTCAATTGGGGATGTAGTCTCAGTTCTCTACCCACCTACACAAGATGGAGAACATTCACTTATCATCACACTAGTGCCCTCTACCCATTTTTTTCCTACCAGAGAAAAAACACTCTCTCGTTCATCCTAGAGTTGATACCTTGCTCTAATACCACTTGATGCCATCAAGAATAGGGAGTTCAATGAAGGTGTTACAATGGTGGTTAGGGGATCCAATTAAGGATGGCCTTGCAACATTCAACCCATAAGATTCAACATATACAATGACTAAGTCAGTCTTTACACATGGAAACAAAATATTAATGCAACAACAATATTATTTATTAATTGAAATGAGGAATTACAACTTGCACACACACTATATTTTGGGTACAGACATTACAACCATATGTAGTCTACAATAATGTTAATTGAGATGCATTATATCTTTTTTACTTTGATTGCTCTAGTTTGATTGTTCTATATCTAATTCTTGAAGAGTAATCTTACAAGTGTAGCGACGTGTATATAGAAACATAACCACCTAATTAAATTAATTTTCTTAACTAACTTAATAATCTTTATAATTATTAAATGTCCATAACATATCACAAAATCCTTCAATCATTAAAAGCACAAGACAATCTCAATGACCCATAACACATCACAACATGACATTAAACGAGTCCTCTTTCCCATAAAAACACCAATTAAATAGTTAGGAAAGTGTGACTTCATGTCCAACTATCATATCAATTCACAAGAAATTTTTCACCTCAAATAAATGTCACAACTCCTAAATCTAAGTCACATTGATTTACAAATGGAATATGTTTGTAAATTCCCAAGCGTAAGGTATGCACAAAACCTTCCCCATCATATAGTTGTGCACCATTAATTCTTCATAAGATATTGAAAATTTTGAAAACAAGGTTGTTGATGTAGAGGCATTAAGGATAAATCCTCTATATCATCATTTCTTGGTTCTCTCTACCTTGAAGCCTATTCTAGAATAGGCCTATTCTATTATTTCTAGATAAAACCTTGAAGCTCATAGAATAGGCCTCTCCTAGCGACAACCATGAGACAATGACAAACCATACAAAAACAAAAAGATGAAAACATTTCATAAAAATAATCTAGTTGAATTCCAACAAGATCCATCCAACAATCAACCAAAAAACTAACATCTAATAGTGTTCAACCAAGTATAATGCATCCTTCCAAAAACCATCCAGTAGATAGACATAAACACCATTATTTATTGTCTAGGTTTAGCACAAAATATACATTGTGTAACTTGACTAGTGACCCTATGATGGATAAGATATTTGAAGTAGGGCCTTTGATGAGTCTACATTTACTCTTTATCTTGACTAAAGTCAAACCCTTTTTTTCATCTAGATCTGAAACAAGAGATACCAATATAGCAATTTCTATTAAACTAATTCCCTAAAAACTTCCACTTAAAACAAAATCATCTTTATAATTGGATGGGGAGATTGAGATTGGCTTGATTACTTCCTTAATTTTATTTGAGTCATTTTTAATGTTATTAGTTGGGGGTTCAAGCTCTTTTGAATCTAAGTCATCACCTTTGGTTTCAACACTTTCTACAGTAAGATGACTAGTAAGGGAATCTTTTCACCAAGTGGATTCCTTTTTTTATTTGAGTTGTTATAATCTCTAAGAAAATGACCAGTCTCGAAGCAATTGTGGCATTGAAAAGGCAAACTCTCATAGTTTATTTGTTGAATCTATGAGCAACTTTCTTCTTTTAGATCAATTGTTATACATTATATTTATACTTAATTATTATGCATTATAATTTGAATTATTACAAATATTTCTATCTTATTTAAGGTTAGCATTAATCCAAAATAGGGTAAAAGATAATATGATTATTCTTAAAACTTTACACTATCTATTTCAAATCATCATTATCAACTTAATGTTCTAATTAATATCATTCAAGAGTGTCAACCGATATCTTTTCATCTATTCATTTCTTAGGTATATTTCACTCCTACTAATGTTCATGTTTCTTTTCTTTCTAATGTTTCTCCTATTACTCAACATGATTTTCATATTTATAAAAATGTTAGCATTTCACAACATGTTCTTATTGATTTTAAATTTCATAAAACAAATTCAATATGTTTGAATTTCTTCTTAAACATTTTCACTATCTCAACAAAGTTTCTAAAACTCCTCTTAATCAAAGATATCACTCTTATAATACTTATTAAATTGCTTCATGTCACCATCCTATCTATTTTACATAATTTTTATATGTCAAAATTATTCTACATTAATAAATATTCCAAATCCTAAAATAATTATTATGATACATTACATTCCAATGCTTGTTTCATAAGGAGGGGGTCCGCTTCTTCCTGTGCTTCTTCTAATCCTCCTCTAATGCTTCCATTAGTAGTGCCCATGATAAGAGGCATGGTAGAGGGTTGGTTACCCAAGTTTGGGAATGTATTGTGGACTTGAGGACCAGACCCACCAGGCATCCCAAGCTATGCCATAAAATTCCCTTGAAGGGGGAAAGATAATGTAAAATCTGAATGAACGTCTAATGGCCTAGTTTCAGTCTCCCTTCTAGATTCAATTTTTTACTTTGTACTATCTATATCCCAATTTTGTATATGTACTCTTTTCGACTCAAAGACATAAACACCTACTATGGTGGGGGAGCTTTGTTGATTCAGAATTGGCTCCTCAACTCTTGAATTGTAGCTCGATTCTCCTTCATAGGATAGAAGTGGAAAAGAAAATGGTTTGAAAGTAATGGGTTCCTCATGAGTGTCCACTTCCTTGTGGATCCTTACAACACTCCTAAAGGTCTCCCAATCTCTTCCCATGCCACTAACTCCCATGATACTTTATCAAGCTTCATCATACTTCCATTTTCATAATGCTCATTGGCTTGATGCCATGTTGAACCCACAATCTTCAATCAACCCCTAGTCTCCCCTTACAAATGTGAGTCTTATGCATAAGAGAATTTAACCTTACATGGGTATTATTTCTAGACCAAGATCAACAAATAAATTTTTTATTTCAAAAGCAAAAAGCCTAAGATAGTGACCCCTTGACTCTTGAAGAAATTGGAATTTGGCTACTTTAGGGCATGAATAGGTGGTCACAATGTACTTCACAATGTAGTTATTTCAAATTCCTTTCCATCAATAGTTAACTTATCACATCCATAGAAATCTAAGTTATGCTAAAATCCTTTGTCATTCAAGCATCCAAGGCTGCCTCCTTCCAAGATTTCTAGATCGTCCTTGAGCATAGGCTATTATCCAAGCATGTAAGAGAACTGGTACTCAAAAAATAAGGTCTCACATAAGGGACTGTAGAGATTCTAGTCTACCCACTATTGTGTAGAGATGCCTTGTTCAAGATACAAAACCACAAAGTTCTATTCAACACTGATAACCCATCCTTCTATATTCTCCAACATAATGTGCTCAAACATTTTTCCATGACTATGCTTCAAGTGCTTTGTGTCCTAACAATAAAACCAAAATGTTGGGCTTTGTTCATTAATTCTAGCTTTGGTGCTAAAGTTTCTTCCAATAGGCTAGTGCGTTGGCCCTATCATGTGAGAGTTAGGTCTCATGTACTCACCTGAAGCATGTAGTGAAAGACCGATTCCCAAAGGTTTTACAACATAGTTGTGTATGTTTGTTCATCTTCAGTTATGTAACTCTAAACAAGGGCTATTTAATAACACCAATATATTACCACTATCCATTTAATCCTAGATGTAACCACCACTATTATAAGGATCACCATTATTATCTAACAGTTTTAACTTAAAAAAGAAAAATATACCAATAACAAGATAAAACTAATCATGTCCATTTACAACACTTAGTGTATTTCCTCACTCATAACTCAATCTGGTACAAACTAATTTTTCATTAGATGCTTAATGAATTATATTACAAATCTCTACTATCTATTCTCCAAATCCACTCCCATAAATGATTACAATAGGGGTATTTATACATGGTTCTCCCTAACCAAGTGTTACTTATCGTAAATGTCATGAATCGATGGCACATGGACTGTTAATAGACTGAGAGTCATGGATTTTACAATAAGTTCTTCCCATAGTCTTGGGTTCTTGTGCCCCTTAGATCCTTGCTCTATGCTATATTCTGGTGGCCATATGTTCCATTCCTTATGGGCTGGTACAAAACCTCTAATTGATAAGGTCAAAATGTCCCATATGAATAATTATTCTAATTGCTCCTACTTCCCACATGCTCTACTTCCCATGTGCTCCCATAGTCTTTAGATTCTATTTCAATTCCTATGTTCTTAGGTCCCTCATGACTTGTTTTATTTCAATTGGGTCCTCTCAAGTTGGGTCTCCTATGTCACTGACCTCTTGTGCCCAACAAGTTTTGTGCCACTATGCTTCTGCACCTATTAGCTACATGCCATGGTCTTCCATCACCATGGTCCATGATGGTTTTGCACCAAAATGGAACAATGATCCTTCCGTGTCATGCTAGTATTGTACACCAAAATGGAATAGTCCTTAGTCAAAATTTAGGGGCCAACACTCTAAAAATTTAGACACAAGATGTCATCATATTTATTCAAAGTGGTGAGTACCCTAATGGTTTGAGCAGACCCAAAATGAGGTATTTTAGATTGTATGCTATCCATTATTGTCTTATAGATGGTGTGATTTTTAGAAGAGAGACCAATGGAATAATGACCAATTTGGAGTGCTACGTGAAATTTTTCATGATGAAACAGTAGGAAGTCATTTATCCCCAAGAACCATAACTGCCAAGATCATGAGGGAAGAATATTATTGGTTTAGCCTCTTCAAATATTGTTATACTTGGGTGAGAAGGTGTGTACAATGTGCTTTCTTTATAGGAAAATAAAATCTTACAACTCTCCCTTTGAGGCCTATTCAAGTAGATCAACCCTTCATGCAATGGGGTCTTGAATTCATTGGCATGATAAATCCCCCATCAAGTGCTGGTCACAAATGAATACTCACAACAACTGATTACTTCACAAGGTGGGTTGAGGTATGGCATTAAAGGAAGCCAATGAATGTGCTATCTTGGATTTCTATGAGAATATCATAACAAGGTTTGGAATTCCTTCCACCATCATTTTAGATAATACATTTTCTTTCATGGGTGTTAAAACAATTGATTGGGTAAATATCAATGACACATACTTGAGTACATCATCCAACTATTACCCTCAAGGTAATGGGTTGGCTAAGTCTACTAACAAGAACTTGATCAGAATCATCAAGAAAAAATTGGAGGATAATCAAAGGGCTTGTTACACTAAATTGAAGATATCCCTATGGGATGATAGAATAAATCCCAAGAGGTCAATAGGGAACTCTCCTTTTGTTATTATTTATGGGAGAGAGGCTAAGTTGTCTATATCCCAAGAGCTTCCTGCCTTAGAGTTGGCACATTAGTTAGAGTTGATTGAGAATAATCTAATGGAGGTGAGTTTGAAAAAGTTTATGGAGATACAAGAGACTAGAGACAATGCTCACAAAGCTATGGAACATCACCAAATGCTAATGAAGAGGTACTTTGATAGGAAAGCAACTCTAAGAGTATTACAAGAAGGTGACATAGTATTAAAGTGGGATGAAGATAGAGCAAAGGCAAGTAGACATACCGAATTTGACATTTTATGGAGTGGACCATATATCATCATCAAATGCAAACAAAGAAACTCATTCCAATTATCAAGAATGATTGGAGAAGAGTTACCTATCCTTGTGAATAGGATGCATTTGAAGCTTTGTTATTGATGAGATGAAGGTTAGTCCTGTAAATACTAGAGTAGTTGTGTGTTTTTACTTTTGTTATGTGAGTGTTCCATAAGTGTTCTCAAGAACACATGTATGTTTTCATAGGTGTGTGGTTTAGTGTGTTTTCAAAGGTGATTCAGTGTCTAACTTGTGCATAGGTGACTCCATATCCCAATAAATGGGAATAGGCTACTGGTCTTGGCATAATTGACTTGCCACCCCCAAGAAATCACCAAGAATGTTGACTATTTTTACTACAAGTAAAAATCAGTCAACCCACTATAGTATAAAATTTATATATGGGTCTTATATGATGTACCATAGTCTTATCAAGGTCATTTAATGTGTCACTACCTTAATCATATTCACCTTTAGGCCAATGTCATGTTAGGGGTCTCTTTTTGAGTAATTTACGAAGGTTTGTATGGTCTCCCTACTAGACAAGCATTCCAAAGTCCCTTTCAATGTACCATATGTCATTTCCTTGTCATTCATGTTATTCCTAATTAAAAACTTGTAGGTACTACATTGAAATCAAGAAAATAGTTGAAATAAAGGAAGTTTGGGCGGTTGTACAACTTTTACAGGAGTTGTGGCATGTGTGGAAAGATCTATAATATCCCTTAAACTATCCTAAGCTCACTTATACAATAGAATAGGACTTGTAACATATCTCAAACCACTTGGTTTTGTCTTTTAGTTTATCAATCCTTTTCTAGATGATAATCAAAACTAAAAATTTAACCTTGTTCCAAAATTATTTCAACTTGTTTACCATTTTTTTAATGTCTGGATGAGCATAGTAAGGAGCATTTTGTACTTATTCAAGCATCTATTGTCTAAAATTAGCTATTATGGGTGCTTAAACTATGCATTAAAACATTATTAAAGCCTCAAAATCAAAATAAGATTCTAATTTAAGTGTGCAGGGTATTTAGATAGTTATGATTTTACTTTAATTTCACTAGTTATTTGTTGTTTTAGGACTGAATTCTTGAAAATCATAAGTGGTGAAATTTTGGATCAGGTTCCAAATGAAGATAAGCCAAACCACACAATAAGTGATTCTCTCATCCTTGTGTCTAACACACTCACATTGATGCACACAATGGTAGAAAACACAAAAAATCTTGATCTCTTATTCAAATTAAAATTACATATGATGTCTCATTCAACATGAGCTACATGCTATGTTGTGATCGATTTATTTAAGTAAAATATCGGTATTATAATGTTTAAGTCTTTAGACTGTCATACAAGTTAATCTCCTCATGCCTTCTCTCTCTCTCTCTCTCTAACTACCTTACTTTGCAATTTTTTGAAAAGTTTCTCCTTCATCCTAATCCACCTTGTAGGATGAACCTCGAATCCCCTTTTTATAGCTGGTAAACTATTTGAATACTGCTTCTTCTATCCACCCAAGTGTATATGTTGAATAGGTTAGGTGGATTCATATGCAATTAGGCCACCAAAAATTCTAGTTTCACATATTTTTAGGGTATTAAGAACAACTGCTTTGTGGTTAAAGATATGGTGAGAAGCCCCGTGTAGATATGGGTTTGTATGAGTCTTGTTTCCATAGATTTATTTCTTTCCTTAATTTGTTATATATTATTGTCACTATAGGGAGAAGAAAAAAAATTGTTTTGCAGGTGATTGGTGTCATATCATATAAAATTGAGTGAGGTTATTAGATATCAAAACAATGAGAGCACAACTATTAAATTAGTTATTATTTTTATATCATTTCTAAAATTGTCACTTCCTCTTCTTACTATCAAGAGAGGAAATCATGCTCTTGAGAGATTTATTTGTTCAGTATCGATTTTCTTAGCGAGGTCTTTATCATTTCTAGGTACATATTTCTATGATTACCTTTTGATGACTATCATGTCAAATCTAATGATATTCAAGATAAACCTTTGATCTTTACGTGATCACCTATATTAAATTTTGAGTTAATTAATTAATTTTTTATTATTATTATACACACGTTATTCAACCTAATTAAAAATAATATGGTATTTGTGTCATAATATATCTATAATACTTTTATGCATATTACACTATAGTATGATTAACTAAATCGAAGTGGATACGGTGATATAGTTGATGTATTAAAAAATTAAAAAAAAAAAGATTTTTGGATTAATTCAATAAATATTTTAAAAAAATTGAACTAATTTAAAAAAATTATTATGTCAATCAACATAAATATTAAAGGAAAAAAAACATGACTCTAGTTTGGAGTGATTAAAAACTTCTATGGTGAGACAATAATAGTAAAACTCTGAATTTATTTATATATGTATTTTATCTTTTATTTTTTTAAATAAATGTTATTATATAAATTAATATAATAAATATATATAATTACTCTTAAAAAAATGTGAAGTATGTCAAAGACTCTATAAATTAAGTAAAGTTTAGGAACAACACAATAAAATATTAGGTTGAGTCTATAATAGATCTATAACATAAAAAATTATCAACATATTATACAATGATAGATATGTGAGAGAACCTATATATTAGATAAAGTTTAGGAACAACACAATAAAATATTAAGTCGAGTCTAGAATAGATTTATCACATAAAAACTATCAACAAATTACGTAGAGATAATAAAAAAACTAGGAGAGAAAAGTTTTTATCATGAGGATCACCCAACTACAGTAAGATAAGTCATCCTCGAAAACCCAACTAAAATCAATAATGATATGCTCTCCTTCCTCCTCAACATCTTCATTATGATCAAAATGACAAAATTCAATAAGTGGTAAATGAATTCTTTGCAACCCTGAAATACAATAAGCAAGAACCATGCATCCGTCACCTTTAATTTTCATGCCTAAAAGCATATATAAATACACCACCTCCTCACTTCCTTCTACAATGCCTTACAAATTTTGATGAATCTTTGTCTGTAACAAATTTTAGATATTAAAAAAAAGTATGGAGTGCAAAGAGAGGAGCATATTCTATATTTTATCACTTACAGGGAGCATTGTAATCTCTATTGATGAAATAGGCTCAAAATAAGTCTCTTTTTTCTTGTAGTGACCCCTTCCAAACTGACATTATTCATGATAGTTGCCATTAGAACAAATGATGGAAGAAACTGAAATAAGTGAAGGAAAATGAAACGAGCTTGAAAGAGTGACCATAGGTTGAATGTGAGCATGCTTGGCCAAGGCTTCCATGCAATCGTGGTGATCTAGGTTAAAGACTAAGAATTTCTTGATGAGATGTTGAACTAGGCAGATGTATGCATTAATTTGAGTGGGATTTGTTTGAGCAGGGTTTTCAAATTTTAAATTATTTGCTTTATATGGAATCATCAATTCAAACTACCATGTAATAGCCACATCAGATGCTTTTTCAATGGTGGCTAACATTTTTCAAATCCTTGTTATTCTGGTAGTCATTATGTGCTGTAATTTATGTTAATTGATGATCAGTGGCATTAGAAACATGACAGGGACTAGTGAAGACTGGTGGAGACTAGTCCCCAATGACCAATGAAGACCAACAAGCATTGGGAGTCAATGTGTGCTGGTTAAGCTCAACCCAAATCTAGGTCTATTTAGTTGCATGAAACCTCCCACATGCACTAAACTAGTCAAATACTTTCCAAACTCTGCCCACCAACTAGGTTGCACATAAGTGACAATGTGCGCACACAAAGGCTACACAAAAAAATTCCAAAATACTTGTGCACAAAATAATAGAGGTGTGTGTAATTGAAAATTGTTTATTTATACTCTAAGCATTATTTTTTTATGTAAGATTCTTTTGAATTCAAATGCTCTTGCATCATACACCCTAGGTATTGAAAATAACCATGGTATCCTACTCATGTGCCTTTTGTGATCTCCTCAAGAGGTACTCTATAGTTAACAAGTTTTGCTTCACTCATCCAAGTTACATCTTCAACTTCTTGGCCTTTCTACTTCACCAAATATTTTATATACTCCTCTATGTGCATCATCTTTTTGACTCTAATGTTAATCACTTTATCAAAATTTTTAGGCTCTGTCTCAGGCCTCTATTGTCTCTAATCAACTTCTATGCTTGTGGCTTCATCATTGCTTTGTCCCTCATAATAAGGATAAAAGTTTTCTACTTTGACAATGGGTGAAATGTCTAATGCCCTCAAATAATTCAATCTCATATGCATGGGATGTGAACTATCACAACACTTTGCATGGTCCAATACTCTTATACTCCAACTTGTCTTATGTTCTATTCATAAATCTCTCCTTCCTCAAGGGTGATAAGATTAAGTCTCCTACCTGATACTCTACTTCTCTTCTCTTCAAATCAATACACTTCTTGTATTGTACAATGCTTCTTTCCAACTATTTGCGTACTTGTTGATGTAAGTCTCACATGTACTCAATAAAGTCTTTTGCTTCAACACTCTTCCTTTTATCATCTATGATGTCGTGCTATTGTGCAAATCCACTTGAACTACTCCCATAAATAATATAAAATGGCATCCATCTAGTGCTTATGTTAACTGAACTATTATTGGAAAATTCAAATTGCACCAGAACTAAATTCCCCTTCTTACTTTCCCTATAATCAAAGACAACAACAAATTACCAAGAATTCTTTGACTACCTCCATTTATATAGGATGATACTATGAACTAAAGTAGTTTGGTATTCAACTTCTTCCATAATGTCCTCCAAAAATGTCCAACAAATTTTTAATCACCGTTGGATTCTATATCATGCTGAAATCTATTCAATCTCACAACTTCCCTAAAAAAAGTTAATTATATGTGTAGCATCATTAGTTTTATTGCATGCCAAAAAATGTGCCATTTTGGAGAATTTATCTATAATCACAAAAATAAATAATGTTTTTTATATGTTTTAGGCAATCCTAAAACATTATCCCCACTGATGTCTTCCCATAGCCTCTCTAGGATAGGCAATGTTTTATACAACCTTACATTCTAACTTCTTCCTTTGGCCAATTGGAAAAATCTACACTCTACATCCACATTAATCTTAGGCCAAAAGTAATTAGTATCCAACTTCACATATTTTTTGTCATTTCAAAAATGACATACTAGTCCATCATTATGATTCTCTTTGATCATTTTTTTGTGCATCTAACCTCTACGTATGCACAATTGTGCTCCATGGAACAATCCCTTTTGCACAAAATAATATAATCATAGTATTTTGTCTAGACTCACCATTTCTACAGACACTTTTCATGTTTCCTTGAAATTTTCATCTTCTACATACAACGCTTTCATAGAATCAAAGCCTTTGATTTCTACATGCATCTCATTTAATAAAATACACCTTATAATCAACGTATTTGTAATTCCATTTAACTTCATACTTTTGTGCTTCAATACAAATGAGTAACTTTATAGAAACTCAACCCAATTCTTCTCTTTAGTTTAAATTATCTAGACCAGTGATGAATTACAATGCTTTATGATCTGTGTACAACACAAATTCTTTAGGCAAAAAGTAATGCCTCCATTTATTGAGAACTTGCACTATGTCATAAAAATCTTGATCATAAATGAAATACTTCACATCTATTCAATTTATGATCACTTCATCCTTATGTCACACTTCACTCCATTCTTGTATGTGTCAATCTATAAACTTACTAGACATTTCTTATTCACCAAAATCTAATGTCCCAGATAACTTATAGGGATTTGGATGTGTAATCCTCTTCAAACCAAAATTCTCAACCATTTATTAGAAATAAATATTATTTGTACTACCACTATCAACTATTACCTTACAACACTTACTTCCAAACTTGTAAATGGTTATGAATAGATTCTTCCTCTGTTCAAGAACATTATCCTCTTTTATGGGATTCAAAAACACCCTCATGATCTTGAAATATTCTCCACATTCTAGATCCTCTTTGTGATGTATTAGCACAACACTCTCCACATCCATTTGTGTAATATATGCAATTGCATCATTCCTCCTATTTCCATCATTATCCATATGTGGGAACTCAAATGTTTTATGCCCAATTTCACCACATTTAAAGCATGTACCCTTAAATCCTTTTTCTCTACTTTGTCCATAAGATCCTCTACATCTGGCAATATATCCTCTACCTTTTTACGTAGTATTTCTGCCTTAAGAAGTGTTTGATTCTCCTTCTTGTGCAGAATAACCTTTGACACTACTTCTTTGTCCTTGTGCACAAGTGAACTTTCATTTCCCTTGTGATACACTTTGTTATTTATGAGACAACTACTCCTTCGCCTTCAATACATAGGATTCTTCAATGAAACACACACATATCATTTTGAACTCATCTTGAATGGAAATGTGTAGTCCATTCATATAACTCGATATCTTTTTGATGTCATCTTTAACATGACTTGCTCTAATAGTGAGTTAGTAAAACTCATCAATATGATCCTTTACATCTCCTTTTGTCACAATTTTTTTAGTTTATTGAATAAACTCAACTGCTAATCAAAAGGCATAAACTTAGCCTTTAACTTCTCAACTAGTCTATCCCAATTTTTGATCTTGTCTTTACCTTTATGGAATCTTTTTGTTTGCACATACTCCCACCACAAGGATGTGTGACCATTTAACTTTGTGCATCTAAACTTGATTTTCTTGGGATCTTCCATACCTTAATAATCAAAATATTAATTTAATTTAGTGATCTAATCAGTGAGATCAACAAGACTCAAACTTCATGATTAACTAGGGATGTCCAACCTTAGCTTAATACTCATTCTTGTAATTGCATTCAAGAATATATCCTCTAGTTCATCAACCAATTATTCTTATACCTAGATATTAGGGGCTTCTTATGTGACTTCAATATTTCTCTCATCATCCATCATAACTCTCCTGCATTATGTGGTCTCCATAGCCTCTAAGTGGGCTTGCATTTCTCTCATTAACTAACAAAGTATGGAATCCTTTGTGCTCTTCCAACAAAATTGCATTTGTGTGCCCTTTCTATTCTTTGAAATCAAGAACAACTATTACACCTTCTACCTAACTCTTTTTGTTTGAAGATGCCTTCATTGTTTTATACCCACACTCGTAAATGTGGAAAATATATATTTTCTCATGTGCTCACTCCACAAGGATAACCTTGTTTTGATACCTGTTGATGTATTCGTGATTAGGGGATATATTTAAAGACAACCTTAGACCATGTAACCCACGAGATTCAACACAAACAATGATTGACTTGTAGTTTATGCACATAGAAAAAATTCTAATGCAATAACAATGTTATTTATTGATTCAAATGATAAATTACAACTTGCACACACACTACAATTTAGTTATAGACATTACAACATATGTGGTATACAAAAATTTAAATTTAGATGTATTATAACTTTTCTATTTTGATTACTCTGACTTGTTCGTTCTAGATCTATTTTTTTGACTAGTCTCACAAGTGTATGGATGTGTTTATATAGATACAAAACCATTTACCTACATTAATGTTATCAACTAACTCAATAACCCACTATATTCATTAAATTCCCACAATACATCACATTGTTCCACAATTATTAAATGCACAATACAATCTAAATGACCCATAACACATCACAACCTAGCATTAAAGGAGTCCACTTTCCCATAAAAATACACAAGGGTGATTCAATAAATTTAATAGATAGTTTAAGAAATTGTAATGGATCCACATCTAGTTGTCATATCACTTCACATGAAATTTAATATTAAATGTTTACAGGGTGTTATTGGTCATGTGAAATTGCTAAGAGATAATCATTGCTTATTACATAGCGATAGTTACATAACCATTGGTTAATGTAGATCTGCATTAACCAGTGGTTTCATCGTGAGACATAAAACACTTTGTCTTGTGACCTAAAACCATTCATTAACACATATTTGTAATAACCAATGGTTTCATTTTGAGACAGAACACTATGTCTCATGACATGAAACTATTCCTCCTTTTTTTTGGGACCCTGTTGAAATATGAATGAGTCTATGTAGGGTACCTTTGATTATTGAAAACATAGACACAAGATTTTACATCAATTTGGTATGGTATATATTTAGAGTATATAACAATTAGTATGTATTTATAACTCTATTTTTAATTTAATATTAAAATTTCCTACAATAAAACAAATATGGGCTTTCCCAAGACTTTAACATATCGCTTTAGTACATTGTCGAGTTGTTGCTACAACAATGTTCACACAGTGTGCATTACGAATGTTTTATTTCTATCATGTAGTACATACCATTAGTAACACAAAATTATGCATATGCAATGTGAATTTGCAACATTTTTTTTCAAAGACCAATGCAACCTTTGTTGAAGGCAATGACTCAAATAAATTAAACAATTGGTCTTTGACATGAATGGTCCATTTTAGCAACTTTACTTGATATGTAGCTTCATGGTTAAATAACTAGGGTCTTTCCCAACAGTATGTCATAGACCTCAATATGTGTGATGTTTCAGGTGATAATATCATATGTTATCTTGACATTGTACTAAAAGGTAGATGGTCATTAAACCTATATATCTTTTCAAAACTAGAGCCATCCAAATGAGTAAGGGCAATGGTGTGAGGCAATAAGAAGTGTGAGTGGTTAAACCATGTCTTTCAAAATGATGTTCTTATGAATCCTCCTCATCCTCCTCCTCCCCCATATCCCTCCACTTCCACTCCCCCATGCCCCTACCTACTTCTTTACACCTCCCATCCCCACCCCCTCTATCTCCCCTCCTTCACCTCTGCCCTGCTTCCCCTCACTTCCCCCTTTCCAGCTCCCCCTCCCACTAAACCTACTCCTCATCCTCCCCCTTCTCTATCCCTTCCACCTCTTCCACCCCTACTTCCTTTTCCCCCTCTTCTCTCTCATCCTCCTCCTCCTCTACCCCCTCCCTCTTGGGTCATTTTCAAAGCTAACTCTAGTTGTTGTAATTTATTATTTGCCAAAGGTAATCTATATGGTTTCTACCAAAGAAAATACTTCTTTATTTATTCCAATTAGAGTGTTTCATGTATCATTTCTATATGATTTTAAAAAATATATATATTTCTTTTGTTTAAAAATATTATTTTTTATAAATTCTATTGGTTGAAATAGAATTTCCCAACCATTAAAAGTATTTTCAATCAATGAAAAATATGTATTTTCTCATTGAAAAATGAAAATGAATACCCACACAGACAGTTGTTCCCCATTCCACATATATGGAAGAGATGGAATGATTAACAAATTTCATGGCTTTTTCATGTTTTTCTTGTTATGGAAATGATGTTTTAACTTATGAACAAGTCATCCTTTAAGACGAATTTTTATTCTATAGGGTCTTCCTTTATATTCATTTTTTCCCCTTCTGTCGTGCTTGTTTTCTTCTACATTTGCCTCTTGTTTTGAGTCAAATGCTTGCTTGTAAGGGTGGTTTTTTTCTCCCTAACATTTTTTTGAAGTTATGGTCAAAGAGACTCATTTCTTAGAAGCATTTTTCATTTTGATGAAAAGGATGAGGGGCCATTTAACACTCTTGTACCTATTTAAAAAATGCAAGATTTGTTTTTGGATTATAATTTTTTTTAAAGTATACATTTGTGATTAATTTCCTATCACCAATTGGCTTGTTGTGCATGCTTTATGTCTGTCTTGCTTTGTCGATCGTATTTTCTATCATTTTTTTTAGAGACAAGGCAACTTAGGTAGTAAATATTATTCATGTTAATCATCCAAAATAAAAACTAAAATAAAATCGATACCACTTCTTTTTTATGGCTATCATTGTAAAACCCTCCATCTTTCATTTCTGACAATCGATGGGTTTTAGGAGGAGAATCAACATATTTTTATTTTGAAGCCCTTGAGATTTGGAGTTTAGGTCTTACCATGTCAAAAAATACAACACCTAAGAATCTGGTTATCATTAATGACAATGCCTTGGTCGACATACTCATGGACGTGGTAAATCCCCAAATGAAATGACTAAAATAAATTGATATTCATAAAAAATACTTCCTTCCCTATAATCTTGAGCTTGCTTAGATGAACATTAATTGATAGTGGTGGTGTTTCAAAATAGGTAGATCTAAATATTTATGACTATAGTTTCCAATGCTAAATATGTTGAATCTCTTGCCCTATTGTAATAATATTTAAAATAATTGGTCTCATAGACATTTTTCAAGCATTCGTTAAGCACTTTAAAAAAGATATTCAAGCGTATCCCCTTATAAATAAAAGGATCATACTTTGAATATATGCCTTAATGCTTTCCCCTTTAAGCTTCACAAAAATCCAAAGAATGTCATCTGAAAGGTCTCCCTCCATTATGGAATTTCACAATATAGTGTTATGCATGGATCAGGGAAAATCCCCAGGCATTCATGACTTGAAATCTTCGTCAGAGATTAACACATATAAATATTCACTTCTTTGTTATGTATATAATGTAATAACATGCATACACACCCACACACACACACACACATGTAGGCATTTTAATCTCCTCATAACAAGGAGTTATGCATTATCATGAATCCCAATAATATCTAAACTTCTCCCCATTATCTATCTCCTTTATCTTCTCTTATATCCCTAAATATCTTGACCAACCAGATCTTGTGAGTTATTCTCACAACTCACTCACACACAATATATTATTTTCCAAAATATGTTATAAAATATATATTTTCTTATGTGGAGCACTAATACATGATTTTTCTAACATTCCCCCTAGTGCCAACATAGGAGAAGAAAATCATATTTTGCATAATATTCTCTCTAAAAACACTACTTAGACAAGGTAAAACTCCATCAAGTTGTCTCATAGCCCTTGTGAAGATGTAGCTCTCCAGTTCCTAGATTCCTTCTCCTTGTCCCTAAACTTTGAAATTCTTAATTTCTAAGATTCACTAACTCCCAAGCTATCTAGACATCAATCCATGGTGAGTTTACCAAAATATTCTCATTCACTAAACAAATAACCTTCTTTTAGAATATGAATTTTTCAAGAATGTTGCCACAACAGAATATTTATTTTAGCAAACCTAAATAAAATGCAAACATATATTCCATTACATCACAGTGTGGCCCCATCGCTAGTGGCTGATGAAAGGTGTTATATAGCCTCCAATCTCCATTTCCTTCATCCTCCAATTATATGTTGCTTACTCAACATATTTGATCATGAAGCTCAAGTTGAATGTCATTTTTATTATGAAATTCTCCCCCCCTCCCTGATAGTTTTCACACTCATTTATTTAGATGTCGGTTTCAACCAAAAATACATCCAATACAAATGGCAAGAATTTTGATGTTTTGACAATAACTTAACAACCATTTTTGGAACACTTAATGTTAGTGGTATATAACATGTCATTAAAATATTAATAATATAAATTACATAAGAAATATAAGTATGTATTGTATTATTTATTAACATAAATATTAAACCATGTAATTCAAATAATAAAATATATTATTATTAGATGATTAATAATGATATATTTTATTATTTAAATAAAATATCCCTTTTTATAACAAATCTAATATTCTAATTTTTTATTACCTTTAAATCAAATCTTAGATAACATGGACAAAAATCTAATATTCTAATGTTTTATTACCTTTAAATCAAATCTTAGATAACATGGACACACTAATATCAGTGTAAACTTGGCAAACAAACATCAATAAACTCTTATTTACTTTTTAGAGGGTACATATATCAAGATAAAGCAAAAAATACCAATTTATACTCACTAATTTATCAAATACAACCTTAGACAGGTCTGTGATTTATTTCAAATAGTACGATAGCTATTGAGGATGACTTTTATGTATGAAAGTTTTTAAAACCCTAACTGCTAGTGCAATAGACCTACACATATGACACTAGGTAGTTGGAGTGTCCCATAGGTCCACAAGATAGCTACGATCTGATTTTTTAGGGATACAGTAGAAGTGATCAGACCAAAATGGGTGATGCATACCTCTCATCCATCTTTCCTAATTTTTTCCTCCCACACACCTCTAACCCATTGTTATGGCCTTTCTATTGCAGTCCTACATAGGTCATATGCCTATATTTACCCCTCTCAACTCTTTGTCTTGTGCCCACCTATAGAAGATGGAGAACACCTCTATGCACCCTCTACCCATTGTTCACTCAATGGATTATGTACGCTCAATTTGCTACCCAACTATACTAGATGGAAAACATCTATATACACCATCTACCCACTGTTCACTCAATTGGGGATGTAGTCTCAGTTCTCTACCCACCTACACAAGATGGAGAACATTCACTTATCATCACACTGGTACCCTCTACCCATTTTTTTCCTAACAAAGAAAAAACACTCTCTCATTCATCCTAGAGTTGATACCTTGCTCTAATACCACTTGATGCCATCAAGAATAGGGAGTTCAATGAAGGTGTTACAATGGTGGTTAGGGGATCCAATTAAGGACGGCCTTGAAACATGCAACCCATAAGATTCAACATATACAATGACTAAGTCAGTCTTTACACATGGAAATAAAATATTAATGCAACAACAATATTATTTATTGATTGAAATGAGGAATTACAACTTGCACACACACTATAATTTAGGTACAGACATTACAACCATATGTAGTCTACAATAATGTCAATTGAGATGCATTATAACTTTTTTACTTTGATTGCTCTAGTTTGATTGTTCTAGATCTAATTCTTGAAGAGTAGTCTTACAAGTGTAGCAACGTGTATATAGAAACATAACCACCTACTTAAATTAATTATCTCAACTAATTTTATAATCTTTAAAATCAGTAAATGTCCATAACACATCAAAAAGTGCCGTAATAATTAAAAGCACGAGACAATCTCAATGACCCATAACACATCACAACATGACATTAAACGAGTCCTCTTTCCCATATAAATACAAATTAAATAGTTAGGAAAGTGTGACTTCATGTCTAACTATCATATCACTTCACAAGAATTTTTGCACCTCAAAGACATGTCACAACTCCTAAAGCTAAGTCACATTGATTTACAACTGGGATATGTTTGTAAATGCCCAAGTGTAAGGTATACGCAAGACCTTCCCCATCACATAGTTGTGTACCATTACTTCTTAGTAAGATGTTGCAAAATTTGTAAACAAGGTTGCTGATGTAGAGGCATTAAGGATAAATCCTCTATATCATCATTACTTAGTTCTCTCTCTTCTGGTCACTTTATTTGATGGTTGGTCATTCAACATTTCATGTCTAACTCAATCCTTCCACTGAGTTCCTTATGCTTTGGAATAATTTTGAAATAAGTGCCTATCTATTATAATTATTAAAACATCTCTAAAGTAATTAATCCTCTTGGTGCCATTCACATTTTTCATCTATCCTATTCAACTCTATCCATATTGTATCCCAACGCTTGCACTTTCTTTGTTTTGCTAGTTCTTTACCATGTATTGTTTCACTATCACAATTCTTACTTTAGAAATCAAGAAAACTAACTCATCTTGTAAATAGTCTCTCTTAGGCATAACATTCTCAGTTTACCCTTTGAAATCTTTGTCTAAATTAACAACAATCACTTTCCCTTCTTCAAGTTCATTCTAATGCATACTTCCTTGTAGCCCTTTTCTTAGCAATCTCACTTTGGTTAGACCAATATAATTCCTTTTCTAAATATATATTCACACTTTCAGACTTAATTTATACCCCTTGATGTTCTCGTAAATTTTATTGACCTGACTCCCCTTTTAGCCATTACTTTCTTTGAAAAATTCACTCCCTTTTAGGCCTATTTCAAGACCACTGTGCCAAATCCATACTTGTGCATTATATACCTCCCTAAATCAAATATAATATTTTAGGGATAATTTAATTTAACCTTATTACAAATTTTCATAGCATTCTGATAGTTGCATCTCTTTTTATAGGCAAAATCCTAAATCTAGGGTTTATTAGGCCTGCACATGGCCGAGGTCCTTCAAAATTATGTATCTTGAGTAATACAAGGTTTCAAATGCTAAAATCACTTTTGTTATCTATTTTTTATAGTCTCTAACCTTATCCAATGGTCTATAACTTCCTTCTTCTCTATTCCATGGTCAAAACAATGCAAACTCAATCGGTCTATATGCATTTATTGACTGTATACAACAGGGTTACTTTCAATTTGCCAAGTGTTATCTCTAAAAGAACTTAATCAAGGGTATAATAACTTAATTTTTTTTTTTAAAAACATATTTAACTTTGAAAAAGGAAATTAACCGTTATTTACTCCCTTTAAATCATTCTTACGCCTAAAACATAGAGTTTTGTGTTGTTCCAAATGACTATGTGAATTTTGTAAGGTCTTTCATTCCTCAATGGGGTTTTCCAAAATTATAAATGGGTAAATTAATTTTTAACCTAATTTACATACATAAAAACTTGGAAAACCATCCTCCAATCATATCAAATCAATTCACACTTCCCTTGTACTCATAGCTCCAAAACATGGTCCTTAACTGCGAGGCAGGGTATCTAGGATTTAGGCAATTAATTCACATAAGTCTGCTCCATTTGTTCTTGTGTTCAAGGTCTCCACATATTTATTCCTCAAAATAACCTTCTTCTAATCCTTACTTTATTTCTTTAGTGCTTTCCATCCATTATAACAACACGTCTTGTGCAAATAGGGTATTCACAGGTCTACTACCAATAGGGTTCATTATTCAAGTTTAAGAATATCTTAACATTTATAAAGACTTCAAAACCCATGAAATAATGTAAACACTTATCAAATTTCCATACAAAGACACTCTTGACCAGGGTTAATAAAAAAGGCTTTCAACATCCTTATAGAGTGATTATGCACACTAACTAGGGTGCTCATTATAATCAAACAATTCTTCCTTCTTTGAAGTATTTCCTTCATTTATCAACCATTTAAGATGCTATAAAGTTATTATCATATACAAATATCATTTACCATTAAAAATCTATCATATGTCCACTTCAACCATGATTCAACTCCTTCTTTTTTGATTGTATTCTACAATCTATCCTCTAAACCTACAGGCACACGAATGCAAGGTCTTTGCTTTGGGGAAGCCTTGAAGGCTCATATAAATATAAATGTGAATATACAAATAGAATTACATGAAATTTAATGGAAAAAAATTGCATCAAAAACTTATCTTATTCAATTGAATCTACATTCATACAAATAGTTCATCAATGGATTGGTTCAACCTTCAAGAGAATTATTGAACATTTCCTCATTCTTAATCCCTCCTCTCTCTTTTTGGAGAGTTGTTTTTCTCTACTAACCCCAAAAACTCACATACAATCTTCATTTTTCACCAACTTCTACATTGGTTTTTTCAAGTTAGTTACCAAAACTACCTTCTTGTTTCTCAACCCAATGCATGGGTAAGGATGGTCATTTCTAAAACATGACTTCCACATTATACATTATCATATATGACTTAAAATGACCCCTTACATGACTCCTTAAACCTCTCTTGACTCATCTAGACATTACAATTGTGCCAATGACCCTTCTAAACTAATTTGAAGATTTGAATTTTTAAAACATTAGTTTTGGAGGGAAAACTCCAAACATCTTCAAAAATCAACCTAGGATTACTAGAGACTTCATACACATTAATAAACCTTTAAAAGGTCCCTTGACACATCTTATCACCCAACATTGACCAAATTTTGACCCTTAATGACCCAAACACAAAATTTGACAACTTTAGGTTGATGCTCCTGCATAATACTCCCAGGAGGTAGAAAAATTTGTGCCACCAGATTTCTATCTCACCTTCCAATTGGATCTTTGAGGGTCTTTCATGTTCACATGATTTCTATGATTAATTCTTTGTTCCTTCTTGCTTTCCAAACTTTTGCTTATCCTTTTATTGATCTTGTCTAGTCTTTGTCTCCATGCATCTTCCACCTCTATGAAGTATTCCAATTGTTTTAGCTCTTTGTTTTCTACATCTTCTACCTATTTTAAATCATCTTGAACGTTTTCATACTCAGCTGTAATCAAATGGTTTCTATTCTTCTTGATTATGCTTTTTTCAAAGTTTGTTTCCTCATTATTTTCACTTGTTTCTTGCTTGTCTATTGGTATTTGTTTATTTTTTTTGCTATTATATTCTTCCTTAAGATCTATTGGATTTTCATGCATGTCAATCCCTATTATTTTCTTATCTACACTCTCTTTTTATGCCACTTCTTCAAATTTATTCACTTTTTGATGCTCTTTCTTATCAACTTGCTCACTATGCAAGAACAATTCCTTATTATTTTATTCCTCGTCATAGTACATTTTCATATGACCAATATTTGGCCCCCCATATGAATTTTTAAGAAATGAAAACTCAGCTCATTCTTGACCCATGAAATAACTCACCTTGTATGCTTGTTCACATGCCATTTCCTTACTTGCTTACTTCCTTGTGTGCACAACTCTTTGTGCTTCTTCTTGCTGCTCCTATCTTGGTGTTTCTTGGAGTTCCTCCTTGTTATTTTCTTACTGTAGGTCATATATTTTCAGCCCCTTTGATGTAATTAACATCTCCTCTAAATTTCTAACTCTTTTTTCAACTTTTATGCATCCACTTCTTCCAAATCTTCATCAAACTTTGGCTCACATTGTTCTTCACTTGTTTGGGCAGCTTGTTATTTATCTTCTCCTTGGACTCCCTCATTGGTGAGAGTCATATGAACTTTGTCATATTGTACATCATTCTTCTCAATCACTCTTTGAGGTGCTTATTTATAATCTTGCCATGCTACACTCTCATCCATCAATGCAATGGATTTTAGGTACAATAAATCTTCATCATTGGAATCAAATTTATATGCATCATCATATACAAATTTTGAAAACAAACTTTATGAATACTCATTTTCAATTCACTCATATGGCTATACCTTTTCTTCACTTGCTTGGTTTGTATGCGTCATCTCTCTCATTTGCTTTGTGGGCTTTCCATCTTCCTCTATCTTCATGCTTGCTTGGAATATACTTCCACTATGATCTTCTTGTGCTCTTTCCATATTATTTATCACCAATTTTATTCCTTGTATCTTCTTGGGCTGCCACTTGGTTCTATTTACATCACTCTCATGTTTTGGTCATCTATCATGTCAACTTTATGTTCCTTGTCATTTGCCTTTTGTTTCCACATTTGTGCTTGTCTTCCACATGTACTCTTGCTTTGTGTGACGTCTTGTTTAAGGTTCATATCCTTCTTCTCACCACCTTCTTGTTTTAATGACTTGGGCCATCCATATCCATGCCCTTGTGTTCTCCATGAAGGCTGAAATCTATCATTCTTTTCCTCAATCTGCATATTAAATTTACCTTATTCAAAAATGCAATCAAATTTAATATTCAAACACTCATTTACCTCCAATGGCAACTATTGTAAGCTTATCTCTTCGTCTATGTCTTCATGAATGACCTTCATGTCTTCTTAGGTGACCTTATTGTCTTCTTGGCATGATTCTTGTTCTCTTGTTTCAGATTATGTGCATGGAAATGCATCATATAACTCCTCTTTCTCTTCATTTTCATCTTGTAGAATGCTCTCAATATTTAACACTTTATCTTCTTCATGAAGTTCTTTTTCTTTATCATCTTCTTGCCATTTGATGGGGTACTATTTTTGGCCCATTCTTCATCCACTTTGAGGCCTCATGCTTGGCCTTCCCCAATTTCTTCTTCATACCTGAAAACACAAACTTGAAATTAACATTATCATATAAAAAGAGAGACCACATAGTTTCTTTGAATGTACATGGCATGGACATTGTCCATCTTCCCTTCTTTTCTTCATCTCCATTCTTTTGTTCTCTCCTTGGAACTTCTTTCTCTATCTTGTTCTCCTCAATGAGAACTCTCTTCTCAACTTCTCTTTCTTATTTCTCACTTGGAAACATCTCTCTTCTAATTCCTCTTTGGGATGCCTTCTCTCTCTTTTTTTCATTATTCAAGACACCTTTCTTGTTCCTTCTTCTTCTCACAAGTGACTCTAGTGGCCACTTCACTTTTATTCTCACATTCTAACTTGTCCATTGGATTTATTGAATCTCCATGAGATTCACCATGAGCTCAATCCTCTCAAATATCTTCCCCAATTTTCTTCTTATGTCTACCACTTCCCTTCCTATATCCATCTTCTCTCACTTTCTTTGTTTTCTTGGTCTATTTAGACCTTCCTCTTAACAAGCCTATCAATCTTGCCTCTTAGACCTATTTTGGGACTTTCCTCTTCTTTGAGTCCTTACTTGGGATCTCTTCTCAACCTTCTTGATTTTTTTTTGGAGTTTTTACTTCCTCTCTTCTCTCTTGGAGCTTAAATGCTCTCTTTTCCTCTATCTTTTCTAGTGTTTTCTTGACTAGTTTCTTGTCCTTCTCAAAGGAATTTGGGGATGTTGTTTCTCTCATAAATATAATATTCCTCTATTATAATATCAATGGATCAGACCTAAAAATTTATCTTCTCCCAAGAACCTAAAAGGTTATCTCTCATGCCTATCTCATAGCCTTATGCATACTTCTCAAATCAACAAAAATGTAAAGAATTCAAAACACAATTTTTACCCAAGCATACCTTGCCTTGATCTGATACCAAATGATGTAGAGGAATTAATTAGAAGTCCTCTATATCATCATTACCTAGTTATCTTTCTTTTTTGGTCACTTTATTTAATGGTTGGTCATTCAACATTTCATGTCTAGCTCAATCCTTCCACTTAGTTCCTTGGGATTTGGAATTATTTTGGCATAATTCCTTATTTCTTAAAAATATTCAAACATATCTAAAAATATGAATCCTCTTGTTTCATTAATTTTTTTCATCTATCTTATTCAACTTTATTCATACTATATCCCAATGCTTGCACTTTCTTTCTTTTGCTAGTTCTTTGCCCTGTATTACTTCACTGTCACAATTCTTGATTTAGAACTTAAAAAAAATAACTCTTATTTTAAATAGTCTCTCTTAGGCATAGAATTTTCATTTCAGCCTTTGGAAGCTTTTTCTAAATCAACAACAATCACCTTCCTTTCTCCAAGCTCATTCTAATGCATACTTCCTTGTAGCCCTTTTCTTAGCATTCTCACTTTGGTTTGACCAATATAATTCATTTTATCAATATATATTCAAACTTTTAGAATTAATTTATACACCTTGAGTTTTTTTTAAAGTCTCTTTACCCGACTCCCCTTTTAGCCATTACTTTCTTTGAAAAATCCACTCCCTTTTAGGCCTATTTCAAGACCACTATGCCAAATCCATATGTGTGCAGTATATGCCTCTCTAAATACAATATAATATTTTATAGGACATTTAATTTAACCTTATTACAAATTTTCATAGCATTCTGATGGTTGCATCTCTTTTTATAGGCAAAACCCTAAATCTAGGGTTTACTAGGCTTGTACATGGCCGAGGGCCTTCAAAATTATGTATCTTGAGTAGTAAGAGGTTTCAAATTATAAAATAAATTTTGTTAGCTATTTTTTATAGTCTCCCACATTATCCAATTTTTTATAACTTCCTTATTCTCTATTCCATACTCAAAAGAATGTAAACTTAGTCACTTTATATGCATTTATTGGTTGTATACAACATGGTTACTTTAAATTTACCAAGTGTTATATCTAAAGGATATTACTCAAGGGTTTAAGACCTTAAAATTTTATGTTTCAACCATATTGAACTTTACCAAAGGAAAGGAACACTCATCTACTCCCTTTAAGTCATTCTTACACCCAAAAAATAGAGTTTTATGTAGTTCCAAATGACTGTGTGAATTCTGTAAGGTCTTTCATTCCTTAATGGGGTTTTCCAAACCTATCAAGGGTTAAATTAATTATTAAAATAATTTAAATACATAAAAACTTGGAAAACCATTCTCAAATCATAACAAATCAAATCACACTTCCCTTGTACTCATAGCTCCAAAACAGGGTCCTTAACTGTGAGGTAGGGTATCTAGGATTTAGGCAATTAATGTACAAAATTATACTCTATTTGTCCTTGTGTTCAAGGTATCCACATATTTAATCCTCACAATAATATTATTCTAGTCCTTACCTTCTTTATTTAGTGCTTTTCATCCATTATACCAACACATCTTGTGC
The DNA here is from genome assembly GCA_037957365.1 of Torreya grandis. Lineage (NCBI taxonomy): Eukaryota > Viridiplantae > Streptophyta > Pinopsida > Cupressales > Taxaceae > Torreya > Torreya grandis. Next base: position 5,409,038 of record JARHVA010000053.1, on the reverse strand, counting down.
AAACAGGGTATTCACAGGGCTACTCCCAGTAGGGTTCATTATTCAAGTTTAAGAATCTCTTAACATTTATAAAGACTTAAAAACCCACGAAATAATGTAAATAATTTTAAAATTTCAATACAAATACACTCTTGACCAAGGTTAAGAAAAAAGGCTTTCAACGTCCTTATAGAGTGATTGTGCACACTAACTTTGGTGTTCACTATAATCAAACAGTTATTCCTTATTTGAAGGATTTTTTTCCTTTATCAACCATTCAAGATGATATAGGTTTTTATTATATAAAAATATCATTTATGATGAAAAATATATCATATGTCCACTTCAACAATGATTCAACTCCTTTCTTGATTGTATTCTAAAATTTATCTTGTAAACCTGTAGGCACACAAACATAGGGTCTTTGCTTTGGGGAAGCCTTGAAGGCTCATCTGAATATAAATGTGAATATATAAGGATAATTCCATGAAATTTAATGGATAAAAATTTCATAAAAAACTTATCTTATTTAATTGAATCTACATTCATACAAACAGTCCATCAATGGATTGATTCAACCTTCAAGAGGATTCTTGAACATTTCCTCATTCTCAGTCCCTCCTCTCTCTTCTTGGAGAGTTTTTTTTCTCTACGAACCCAAAAAATCACGTACAAAATTCATTTTACATCAATTTCTACGTTGGTTTTTTCAAGTTATTTACCAAAACTACCTCCTTGCTTCTCAACCCAACGCATGGGTAAGGATGGTCATTTTTAAAACATGACTTCCGCATTATACATTAGCATATATGACTTAAAAAAACCCCTTACATGACTCCATAAACCTCTCTTGACTCATCTATACATTACAATCATTTCAATGATCCTTCTAAACTCATTTGAATATTTGAATTTTCAAAACATTAGTTTTGGAGGGAAAACTCCAAACATCTTCAAAACTCAACCTAGGAATATTAGAGACTTCATACACATGAATGGACTTTGAAAAGGTCCATCGACACACTTTATCACCCAACATTGACCAACATTTGACCCCTAATGACCCATACACAAAATTTGACAACTTTTAGTTGATGTTCCTGCATCAGTTGCACTCAAATATTGTGGCTTCACATAATTCTAGGTCTATTTAGTTACATGAAACCTCCCACATGCACTAAACTAGTCAAAGACTTTCCAAATAGTGCCCACCAACCAAGTTTCACATAAGTGGAAATGTCCGCACATAAAGGTGGCACAAAAAAATACAAAATACTTGCACACAAAATAACAAAATTATGTGTAATTGTAAATTGTTTATTTCTAATCTAAGTGTTATTGTTTGATGTAGGATTATTTGTGAATCCAAATGATCTTGCATCATACACCCTATGTATTGAAAAGAACCATGGTATCCTACTCATGTTCCTTTTGTGAGTTCCTCAAGAGATACTTTATATTTAGAAAGTTATGTTACACTCATCCAAGTTACACCTTCAACTTCTTGGCCTTTCTACTTCACCATATATTTTGTATACTCCTCTTTGTGCATCATCTTTCTGACTCTAATGTCAATCACTTTCTCCACTTTTTCACACTCTTTCTCAGGCCTTTGTTGTCTCTAATAAACTTTTACACTTGTGCCTTCTTCATTGATTTATCCCTCATAACAAGGATACAAGTTTGATGCTTTGAAAATGGGTGAAATGTCTAATTCCCTCAGATAACTCAGTGTCATATGCATGAGACGTGAACTATCACAAAACTTTGCATGGTCCAATCTTATTCTACTCCAAATTGTCATATGTTCCTTTCATAAATCTCTCCTTCCTCAGAGGTGTTATGATAAAGTCTCCTACTTGATACTCTACTTATCTTATCTCTAAATCTGCACACTTCTTGAATTATGTAGTGATTCTTTCCACATGTTTTCACACTTGCTGATGTAAGTCTCACATGTACTCAACAAAGTCTTTTGCTTCAGCACTCTTCCTTCTCTTACCTATTATATCATGCTATTATGAAACTCTATATGAGCTACTCCCATAAATAATCTAAAATGGTGTCCTTCGAGTGCTTATGTTAACTGAATTCTTATTAGGAAATTCAAATTGCACCATAACTAAATTCCACATTCTTAGTTTCCCTCTAATAAAAGATAGTAACAAATTAACAAGATTTTTTTGACTACCTCCATTTATCTAAGATGATACTATGAACTAAAGTAGTTTGGTATTCAACTTCTTCCATAATGTCCTTTAAAAAGTCCAATAATTTTGTATCTCTGTTGGATTCTATATCATGCATAAATCTATTCAATTTCACAACTTCCCTAAAAAAGTTAATTATATGTGTATCATCATTAGATTTATTACATACAATAAAATATGCCATTTTAGAGAATCTATCTACAATCACAAAACTAGAATCATGTCCTTTATGTGTTCTAGGCAATCCTAAAACAAAATCTTCACTGATATCTTCCCATAGCCTCTTTAGGATAGGCAATGTTTGGTACAACCATACATTATAACTTCCTCCTTTGGCCAAATAGAAAAATTTATAATCATAAACATATTTTCATTAATCCAAAGTAATCTAAGGCTAAAAGTAATTATTATCCAACTTTGCATATGTTTTCTCATTTTGAAAATGACAGACTAGTCCACCATTATGCTTATTTTTGATCAAATTTTTGTGCATCTAACCTATAAGTATACACAATTGTGCTCCTTAGAACAATCCCTCTTGCATGAAATAATATAATCATAGTATTTTATCCATGCTCACTAGTTTTATACACACTTTCCTTGTTTCCTTGAAATTTTCATTTTCTACATACAAATCTTTCATAGAATCAAAGCTTATGATTTCTACATGCATCTCATTTAATAAAAGACACCATATACTCAATGTATTTACAAATTTATTTGAATTCATACTTTTGTGCTTCAATACAAATGAGTAACTTTGTATAAACTCAACCCAATTCTTGTCTTTAGTTTAGCTTTTATTGACTATTGATGAATTACAATGCTTGATGAATTATGTGCAACATAAATTATTTAGGCGATAAGTAATTTCTCCATTTATTAAACACTTGCACTATGTAATAAAACTCTTGATCATAAATGGAATACTTCACATCTATTCAGTTTATGATCACTTCATCCTTATGTCACACATCACTTCATATTGTATGTGTCAATCTAGAAACTTACCAGACATTTCTTATTCACCAAAATCTAATGTCCCAAATAACTTATAAGGATTTGGATGAGTAATCCTATTCACACCAAGCTTCTAAACCACTTCTTGAAAAAAAACATTATTTATATTACCACTATCAATAATTACCTTAAAACACTTACCTTCAAACTTACAAATGGTTATGAATAGATTCTTCCTTTGTGCGAGAAAATTCTCCTCTTTTATTGGATTCAACAAAACCCTTCTCATATTGAGAGCTTCTCCACATTCTAGATCCTCTTCATGATGAATTAGCACAACACTCTCCTCACCCACTTGTGAAATATATGAAATTACTTCATTCCTCTTGTTGCCATCATTATGCACATGTGGGAACTCAAATGTTTTATGCCCAGTTTCACCACATTTAAAGCATGTACCCTTGAATAATTTTCCTCTACCTCATCCATAAGATCCTCTACCTCTAGTAAGATAATATCCTCTACCTTTTGGCATAATATTTCTACCTTGAGAAGTGATTTCTTCTCCTTCTTGTGAATAATAACCTTTGCCACTATTTCTTTGTCCTTATACACAATTGAATTTTCCTTTCCCTCGTGTTACACCTTATTATTTGTGGCATAACGAATCCTTCACCTTCAACACATAGGATTATTCAACAGAACACACTCATATCATTTCAAACTCATCTTGAATATAAATGTGTATTCCATTCATATACCTCGAGATCTTTTTGATGTCATATTTAATATGACTCATTCTAATAATGAGCAAGTAAAACTACTCAATATAATCATTTACATCTTCTCCTTTTGTCATAAGTTTTGCAATTTATTGAATAGACTCAAATGCTAATCAAAAGGCATAGACTTAGCCTTTGAATTCTCAACTCGTGTATCCCAATTTTTGATATTGTCTTTACCTTTATGGACTCTTTCTATCTTTACATGATCCCACCACAAGGATGTGTGACTCTTCAACTTTGTGCATCTAAATTTGACTTTCTTGGGATCTTACATACCTTAATAATCAAAATATTAATTTAACTCAGTGATCTAACTAATGAGCTCATCAAGAGTCAAACTTCATGAATAACTAGGGGTGTCCAACCTTAGCTTACTACTCATTCTTGTAATTTTATTTAAGAATATATCCTCTAGTTCATCAACCAATTATTCTTCTACCTAGATCTTAGGGATTTCTTATATGACTTCAATATTTCTCTCATCATCCATCATAACTCTCCTGCATTATGTGGTCTCCATAGCCTCTAAGTGGGCTTGCATTCATCTCATTAACTTAACAAAGTATGTAATCCTTGGTGCTCTTCTAATGAAACTTCATTTGTGTGCCCTTTCTTTTCTTCAAAATCAAGAACAACTATTACACCTTCTACCTAAATCTCCTTGATGGAAGATGACTTTATTATTTTATACCCACACTCGTAAATGTGAAAAATATAAATGTTTTCATGTGCTCAAATCTTTGTTAACATGGAAACACTAATAATAGTGTAGACTTGGAAAACAAACATCAATAAAATCTTATTTATTTTTCGTAGGGTACATACATCAAGATGAAGCAATAAATACCAATTTATACTCACTAATTTATAAAATATAGCCCTAGATAGGTCTATGATTTATTTCAAAAAATACAATAGCTATTGAGCATGACTATAATGTATGATAGGCTATAAAACCCTAACTTCTAGTGCAATAAACCTACATATATGACACTAGGCAACTAGAGTATCCCATGAGCCCACAAGATAGTTACAATTTAATTTTTTAGGGATATAACAGAGGTAATCAAACTAAAAGGGGTTATGCGTAGCTCTCATCTATCTTTAACCCACTATTGTGACCTTTTTTTTGTAGTCTTACATAGGTCATACACCTATCTTTACCCCTCTCTCAACTCTTTATCCCCTACCTACCTACAAAATATGGAAAACACCTTTATGCACCCTCTACCCATTATTCACTCCATGGAGGATGTACACTCATTTCACTACCCATTTATACAAGATGTAAAACACCTATATACACCATCTACCCACTATTCACTCAATTGAGGATGTACTCTCAGTTCTCTACCCCCGTACACAAGATGGAGAACATTCACTAATCATCACACTCGTGCCATCTACCCATTTTTTCCTAATGGAAATCAAACACTCTCTTATTCATCCTAGAGTTGTTACCTTGATCTAATACTACTTGATGCCATCAAGAATAGGGAGTTCAATGAAGGTGTTATAATGGTGGTTTGCATATCTAGTTAAGGATGGTCTTATAACATGCAACCCAAAAGATTCAAAACATATAATTACTAACTTATAGTTTATGCACATGGAAACAAAATACTAATGCAACACTAATATTGTTTATTGATTAAAATGAGGAATTATAAATTGCACATACACTATAATTCAGTTATAGACATTATAACCATATGTAGTCTACACAATATCAATTGAGATGCATTACAAATTTTCTATTTTGATTGCTTTGGTTTGATTGTTCTTGATCTACTTCTTGAAGAGTAGTCCTATAAGTGTAGCAATGTGTATATAGAAACATAACCACCTACTTACATTGATTCTCTCAACTAACTTAACAATAATTACAATTAGTACATGTCCATAACACATCACAAAATGCTACAATCATTAAATGCACAAGACAATCTCAATGACCCATATCACATCATAATGTGACATCAAACAAGTCCTATTTCTCATAAAAACACCAATAGAATAGTTAGGAAAGTGTGACTTCATGTCCAACTATCATATCACTTCACAAGAAATTTTGCATCTCAAAGACACGTCGTAACTCCTAAAGCTAAGTCACACCTATTTTAAACTAAAATATGCTTGTAGATGCCCAAGTGTAAGGTTTGTGTAAGACCTTCCCCATAACATAGTTGTGCACCATTACTTATTCATAATATGTTGCAAGCTTTGAAAACAAGGTTGAACTCACATATTATGGCTTCACATAAATCTAGGTCTATTTAGTTGATTGAAACCTCACACATGCACTAAACTAGTCATAGACATTCCAAACTATGCCCACGAACCATATTGCACATAAGTGATAATGTGCGCACACAAAGGCTGCATAAAAAATTCCAAAATACTTATGCACAAAACAATAAAGTTATGTGTACTTGTAAATTGTTTATTTATACTCTAAGTTTTATTGTTTGATGTAGGATTGCTTGTGAAACTAAATGTTCTTGCATCATACACCCTAGGTATTGAAAATAACCATGGTATCCTACTCATGTTTCTTTTGTGAGCTCCTCCAGACGTACTGTGTTCTTAGCAATTTATGTTGCACTCATCCAGGTCACATCTTCAACTTCTTGGCCTTTCCACTTCCCCAAATACTTTCTCCACTTTCTCATGCTCTTTCTTTAGCCTCTGTTGTCTCTAATCAACTTGTACTCTTGTGCCTTCATTATTGATTTGTACCTAAAATAAGGATACAAGTTTACTAATTTAAGGATGAAATTTCTAACGCCCTTAGATAAATCAATCTCATATGCATGGGACAATAAATATCACAACACTTTTCATGGTCCAATCTTATTCTACTCCAACTTGTCTTATGTTCCTTTCATAAATATCTCCTTCCTCAGGGGTTTTATGATTAAGTCTTCTACTCGATACTCTAATTCTCTTCTCTTCAAATCTACACACTTTTTATATTATGCAGTACTTCTTTCCAACTATTTTCACACTCATTGATGTAAGTCTCGCATGTACTCAACAAAGTCTTTTACTTCAACACTCTTCCTTCTCCCATCTATGATGTCACACTATTGTGCAACTCCACTTGAACTACTCCTATAAACAATATGAAATGGTATCCTTCTAGTGATTATGTTAACTGAATTATTATTGGAAAATTCAACTTGCACCAAAACTAAATTCCACGTTCTTAGTTTCCCTCTAATCAGAGATTGTAACAAATTACCAGAAATTATTTGACTACCTCCATTTATCTAGGATGATACTATGAACTAAAGTAGTTTGGTATTCAACTTCTTCCATAATGTCCTCCAAAAATGTCCAACAAATTTTGTATATCTGTTGGATTCTATATCATGCAAAAATATATTTAATGTCATAAATTCCCTAAAAAAAATTTAATTATGTGTATCATCATTAGTTTTATTTCATGCCAAAAAATGTACCATTTTGCAGAATCTATCTACAATCACAAAACTAGAATCATTTCCTTTATGTGTTCTATGCAATCCTAAAATAAAATCCACACTGATATCTTCCCATATCCTCTCTAGAATATAAAATGTTTGATACAACCCTACATTCTAACTTCTTCCTTTGGCCAACTAGCAAACTCTACACTCCTAAACATATTTTCATACATCCACACTAATATTAGGCCAAAAGTAATTATTACCCAACTCTGCATATGTTTTCTCATTTTGAAAATGACATACTAGTCCACCATTATGCTTCTCTTTGATCATTTTTTGTGCATTTAACCTCTAAGTATACACAATTTTGCTCCATGGAACAATCCCTCTTGCATGAAATAATATAATAATAGTATTTTTTCCACGCTCACTAGTTCTATACACACTTTCCATGTTTCCTTGAAATTTTCATCTTCTACATACAACTCCTTCGTAGAATCAAAGCCTATGATTTCTACATGCATCTCATTTAATAAAAGACACCTTATACTCAATGTATTTTCAACTCTATTTGACTTCATACTTTTGTTCTTCAATACAAATGAGTAACTTTGTAAAAACTCAATCTAGTTTTTGCCTTTATTTTAGCTTATCTTGACTATTGATGAATTATAGTGCTTGATGATTTGTGTGCAACACTAATTATTTAGGTGACAAGTAATGCCTCCATTTATTGAACACTTTCACTATGTCATAAAAATATTGATCATAAATGGAATACTTCACATCTATTCAGTTCAACCTTATGTCACACATCACTTCATGCTTGTATGTGTCAATCTAGAAAATTACCAGACCTTTATTATTGACCAAAATCTAATGTCCTAGATAACTTATAGGGATTTGGATGTGTAATCATCTTCATACCAAGCTACTCAACCATTTATTGCAAAAAAATATTATTTGTACTACCACTATCAATGATTACCTTTCAACACTTACCTCCAAACTTGAAAATGGTTATGAATAGATTCTTCCTCTATGCAAGAACATTCTCCTCTTTTTTTGGCTTCAACAATACCCTCATCATCTTGAGAACTTCTCTACATTTTAAATCCTCTTCATAATGTATTAGCACAACACTCTCCTCATCCACTTGTGTAATATATGCAATTGCATCATTCCTCTTGTTTCCATCATTATGCACATGTGGGAACTCAAATGTTTTATGCCCAGTTTCACCACATTTAAAGCATGTACCCTTAAATCCTTTTCCTCTACCTCATCCATTACATCCTTTACCTCTAGTAGGATATCCTCTGCCTTTTTCTACAATATTTCTACCTTGAGAAGTGCTTGCTTCTCCTTCTTATGCAGAATAACCCTTGCCACTGCTTCTTTATCTTTATGCACAAGTGAACTTTCCTTTCCCCATGCTACACCTTGTTGTTTGTGAGATAACTACTCCTTCATTTTCAAAACATAGTAATCTTTAACAAAACACACTCATATAATTTTGAACTCATCTTGAATGGAAACATATAGTCCATTTATATACCTCGAGATCTTTTTGATGTCATCTTTAACATGACTCACTCTGATAGTGAGCTAGTAAAACTCCTCAATATAATCCTTTACATCTTCCCATTTTGTCACAAGTTTTGTAGTTTATTGAATAAACTCAACTGCCAATCAAAAGGCATAAACTTAACCTTCAAATTTTCAACTCGTCTATCCTAATTTTTTATCTTGTCTTTATCTTTATGGACTCTTTTCATCTGCACATGCTCCCACCATAAGGATGTGTGACCCTTCAGCTTTGTGCATCTGAACTTGACTTTCTTGGGATCTTATATACCTTAATAATCAAAATATTAATTTAACTCCATGATCTAACCAATAATCCCATCAAGACTCAAACTTCATGAATAACTAGGGGCGTCCAACCTTAGGTTACTAATCATTATTGTAATTGCATTCAATAATATATCCTCTAATTCATCAAACAATTATTCTTCTACCTAGATCTTAGGGGCATCCATGTGACTTCAAATATTACTCTCATCATCCATCATAACTCTCATGTATTGTGTGGCCTCCATATCCTTTAAGCCGACTTTCATTCTTATCATTAACTTAATGAAGTATGTAATCCTTGGTGATGTTCCAATGAAACTTCATTTATGTGCCCTTTATTTTCTTTGAAATCAAGAATAACTATTACTCCTTCTACCTAACTCTCCTTGTTCGAAGATGCCTTCATTTTTTTACACCCACACTTGTAAATTTGTAAAATATATATGTTCTCATGTGCTCACCTAGCAAGGGTAACCTTGTTCTGATACCTATTGATGTATTCACAATTATGGGATCTAATTAAAGACAACCTTAGACTATGTAACCCACAAGATTCAACACAAACAATGACTGACTTGCAATCTATGTGTATAAAAACAAAATTTTAATGCAAAAACAATGTTATTTATTGATTCAAATGTGAAACTACAATTTGAACACACACTACAATCTAGTTACAGACATTACAACATATGTAGTCTATAACAATTTCAATAGAGATGTATTAAAACTTTTCTATTTTGATTACTCTAGCTTGATCATTCTAGATCTATTTTTTGACAAGTCTCACAAGTGTAGGGATGTGTTTATATAGATATAAAATCACTTAAATTAATGTTATCAAATAACTCAATAACCCAATATAGTCATTAAATTCCCACAATACATCACAATGTGCCATAATCATTAAATGCACAATGCAATTTGAATGACCCATAACACATCAAAACCTAACCTTAAAGGAGTCCACATTACCATAAAAACACACAAGGCTGATTCAAGGAATTTAAAGATAGTTTAGAAAATTATAATGGCTCCACATCTAGTTTTCATATCACTTCACATGAACTTTTGCACCTCAAAGATAATGTATAGACATCATAATTCATAAGGCTAAGTCACATTGATTTGAAACCAAAATCTTCTTGTAGACACCCAGACTCAAGGTTTTTCTAAGACCTTCCACATCACATAGTTGTGTGCAACTACTTATTCACAAGATGTCACAAGATTCACAAATAAGGTTTCGAAAATATATTTTAGCTTCACATAACTCTAGGGCTACTTAGTTGTGTGGAGCAACCCAATCCTAATTGGAACTAGTCAAAGGATTTTCATACTGTGAGCACCAACCAAACTATACAAATCTAATTTTGTGTGCATAAAAAGGCTACAAAAAAATCCCCAAAATACTTGATCATAAAAAAATAAAGTTGTGCATAACCGCAAGCTACTCATTTCTACACTAAGTGTTTTTGTTTGATGTAGGATTACTTGTGAACCTACATGCTTTTGCATCAGAAGGACAACCTTGTCCTTGTAGCCTTCCACTTCAAACACACAACACAAATTGACATCCACACACTAAAAAATGAGACTGGAAACAAAACACTATCTTTATTCAACTTGTTTGAGAAATTATAGACACACACACACACCACATAATCACTCAAAGTTAGAAGACTTGATTTATTACAATAAAAGGAAGAATATACACAAGTCCCTAATGGAGTAAAAATTAATATTTATTCCTTTGTGTTATCTTCGCAAGCGCCCACACTCTTCCCCACAAGTTATTTTACCAATCTATTATGCCTGCTCTAAAGCTATCCTATATAGTGTGCCTTATCGAGTGATTGTTAGGATCCTTGTGAATTTTGAAAATACTCAAAATGGGAACTTGAATGTTTCCAAGGTGTATTAGGCATCTTAAATTTCTATGAGAGAATCATTACTTCCTACATAAAAATAGTTATATAATCATTGGCTGACATTGATCTACATTAACCAGTGGTTTCATTGTGAGACACATAACACTTTGTCTCATGACCTAAAACCATTCATTAACACAAATCTACATTAACCATTGATTTCATCATGAGACAAAAAACACTCTGTCTCATGACATGAAACCACTTCTCCTTTATTTTGGGACCTTGTTGAACTATGAATGAGTCTATGTAGTTTGCCTTTGATTATTGAAAACACAGACACAAGATTTTGCATCAACTTAGTACAGTATATATTAAGAGCACATAACAAGTAATATGTATTTAAAACTCTATTTGTACTTAAATATTACAATTTCCTACAATAAAACAAGCATGGGATTTCCCAAGACTTCAGCATACTGCTTTAGTACTTTGTCAAGTTGTTGTTACTACAACAATGTTCACATATTGTGCATTGTCAATGTTTTTTTCTTTGTCGTGCAGTATATACCATTAGTAGCATAAAATTATGCATATACAAGGTGATTTTGTAACTTTTTTTATCAAATAATAATACAACCTTTGTTGAATATAATGACTCAAATAAATTAAAGAATCAATCTTTGATGTGAATGGTCCATTTTAGTAGCTTTGCCTGATATGTAGCTTCATGGTCAAATAACTAGGGTCTTCCCAGCAGTATGTCATAGACCTAAAGATGTGTGATGTTTTAGGTGATAATATCATATGTTGGCTTGATATTATACTAAAAGGTATATTGTCATCAAACCCATATATCTTTTCCAAACCGGAACCATCCAAATGAGTATGGGCAATGGTGTGACGCAATAAGAAGTGTGGGTTGTTGAACTGTGTCTTTCAAAATGATGTTCTTATGAATCCTCCTCTTCCTCCTCCTCCTCCCCCCCCCTCCCCCTCCACTTTCACTCCCCCATGACCCCACCTAATTCTCTCCACCTCCCATCCCCACCCTTTTTGTCTCCCCTCCTTCACCCCTACCCCACTTCCCCTCACCTTCCCATACCACCTCCCACTCCCACTACACCTCCTCCTCCTCCTACCCCTTCTCTATCCTTTCCACCTCCTCCACCCCCGCTTCCTCTTCCCCCTCTCCTGTCTCCTCTTCCTCCTCCTCCACTACCCCCCTCCTGGGTTATTTTCAAAGCTAACTCTAGTTGTTGTAATTTATTATTTGCCAAAGACAAGCTATATGGTTTCTACCAAAGAAAATACTATTTTTTAATTCTAATTAAAGTGTTTCATGTATCATTTCTATATGATTTTTTGAAAAAAATATATATCTTTTATTTTAAAATATTATTTTTCATATATTCTATTGGATGAAATAGAATTTCCTAACCATTAAAAGTATTTTGAATTAATGAAAAATATGAATTTTCTCATTGACCAATGAAAATGAGTACACACACACACACACACACATAGTTGTTCTTGATTCCACATATATGGAAGAGATGGAATGATTAACAAATTTCATGGTATTTTCATGTTTTTCTTGTTATGGAAATGATGTTTTAACTTATGAACAAGTCATCCTTTAAGACTATTTTTTCTTCTATAGGGTCTTCCTTCATATTCAGTTTTTTCTTTCTATAGCACTTGTTTTATTCAACATTGGCCTCTTGTTTTGAGCCAAATGTGCACTTGTAAGGATGGTTTTTTTCTCCCCAACAAATTTTTTGAGGTTATGGTCAAAGAGACTCATTTTTAAGAAGCATTTTTCATTTTGATGAAAAGGATGAGGGGCCCTTTAACACTCTTGTACCTATTAAAAAATGCAAGCTTTGTTTTTGGATTATAATTTAAAAAAAAGTATACATTTGTGATTAATTCCCTGTCACTGATTGGCTTGTTGTGCACGCTTTATGTTTGTCTTGATTTGTAAATCATATTTTCTATCATTTTTTAGAGATTTGGTAGTTTAGGTAGTACATACTGTTCATGTTAATCAGCCATAAGAAAAACCAAAAAAAATATGATGACACTTCTTTTTTATGGCTATCGTTGTAAAACCCTCCAAATTTCATTATCAACAATCGATGGGTTCTAGGAGGAGAATCAACATATTTTTATTTTGAAGCTTATGCAAATTTATGGCTTTGAGCTTTTGAGTTTAGGTCTTACCATGTCAGAAAAGACACCACCTAGGACTTTGATTATCATCAATGACAATGCCTTGGTCGATATATTCATGGATGTGGTGAATCCCCAAACTAAATGATTAAAATAAATTGATACTCATAAAAAATACTTCCTTTCTTGAGCTTACTTAGATGAACATTAATTCATAGTGGTGGTCTTTCAAAATAGGTAGATCTAAATCTTTACGACTATAATTTCTAATGCTAAATATGTGGAAGCTCTTACCCTATTGTAATAATATTCAAAATAATTGGTCTTCCAAACATTTTTCAAGCATTCATTAAACACTATAAGCAAGTTTTTCAAGCTTATCCCCTTTTAAAGATAGGGATTATACTTTAAATAAATGCCTTAATGTTTCCCCTTTAAGCTTCACAACAAGCCAAAGAATGGCATGTGAAAGGTCTCTCTCCATTGAGGAATTTCACAATGTAGTGTTAGGCATGGATTAAGGAAAATCCCTAGGCATTCATGGCTTAAAATATTCGTTAGAGATTAAAACATAGAAATCTTCACTTCTTCATTATGCATATACTATAATAGCCCATATATATATATATATATATATATATATATATATAGGCATGTTAATCTCTTCATAACAAGGAATTATACCTTATCATGAATCCCACGAATCTTTAAACTTCTCCCTATTATCTATCTCCTTTGTTCTCTCTTATATCCCTAAATATCTTGACCAACCATATCTCGTGAGTTGTTCTGACAACTCACTCACACACAATATATTATTTTCAAAATATGTTATAAAAAATATATTTCCTCATGTGTGATCACGAATACATGATTTTTCTAACATTCCCCCTAGTGCCAACATGGGAGAAGAAAATCATATTTTTCATGAAGTTTTCTCTAAAAACACTACTTAGATCAGGTACAACTCCATCAAGTTATCTCATAACTCTTGTGAAGATGTAGCTATCGATTATCTTGATTCTTTCTCCTTATCCCCAAACTCTGTAATTCTTAATTTCTAAGATACACAAATTCCCAAGCTATCTAGACATCAATCCATGTTGAGTTTACCAAAATATTCTCTTACCCTAAAAAAATAAGCTTCTTTTACAATATGAATTGTTCAAACATATCACCAGAAAAAAATATTTATTTTATCACACCACACAAAAAATGCAAATATAAATTCCATTACATCATAGTGTGGCCCCATCTCTAGTGGCTGATGAAAGGTGTTATAGAGCATCCAATCTCCATTACCTTTGTCTTCCAATTAGATGTTGCTTACTCAACATATTTTATCATGAAGCTCGAGTTGAATGTCATTTTTATTATGAAATTCTCCCCCCCCCCCCTCCCCGAAAATTTTGACACTCATTTATTCAGACGTTAGTTTCAACCAAAAATACGTCCAATACAAAAGGCAAGAATTTTGACAATAACTTAACAACCATTGTTGGAACACTTAATGTTAGTGATATATAACTATGTATTTTATTATTTATTAGCATAAGTATTAACCCATGTAATTTAAATAATAAAATATATTATTATTAGGTAATTTATCTAAGATTTGATTTAAAAGTAATAAAAATTTAGAATCTCATATTTGTTATAGAAAGGGATATTTCATTTAAATAATAAAATATATTATTATTAGGTAATTAATAATAATATATTTTATTATTTAAATGAAATATCCCTTTCTATAACAAATCTGATATTCTAAATTTTTATTACTTTTAAATCAAATCTTAGATAAATTACCTAATAATAACATATTTTATTATTTAAATGAAATATCCCTTTCTATAACAAATGTGATATTCTAAATTTTTATTACTTTTAAATCAAATCTTAGATAACATGGACACACTGATACTAGTGTAGACTTGGAAAAAAAACATCAATAAACTTTTATTTATTTTTTGGAGGGTACATACATCAAGATGAAGCAATAAATACCAATTTATACTCACTAATTTATCAAATATAACCCTAGATAGGTTTGTGATTTATTTCAAATAGTATGATAGCTATTGAGGATGATTATTATGTATGACAGACTGCAAAACCCTAACTACATGTATGACACTATGTAGTTGGAGTGTCCCACATGCCCACAAGATAACTATGATCTTATTTTTAGGGCTATAGCAAAAGTGATAGGACTAAAAGGGGTTATGCACACCTCTCATCCATCTTTCTTGACTTTTTGCTCCCACACACCTCTAACCCTAACCCTTTGTCTATTTATCCTTTTAATAAACTCATTTTTCCAAATTCACCCTAACACTAAAGTAATTAAAATTATTTTTTAATTAAATATTCACTTTTACACCATCATAATAATAATTACTTTTGGTAATGTAATTAATTATAGCTTTTAGCCCCAATTGTTAATAATAATGAATAATTGTCTTTTTTCAAGTTATTAAATAAAGTGACTTTAAGTACAACTTAAAGCATTATTATTAAATTATTTCCCTTTACCAGTTCCCCTTGGCCAATGCGAAATAAAAATAAGCTTTGGGTCCTTCAATTTCTTCATTTCAAAAAATAGGACATTACAGTCTGCTCTTTCCAAAATTGTTTGTCCTCAAACAATGCCTAAACTATTTTGCATATACCAAGATCTCAAATCAACCTTGGGAATTTACAATTCCATATTCTGACTTCCCACAAGGCCAACATATACTCACCCAACATTGATACTCTCTTAAAATGTGCAAACTTACAGTGGTTAATGATTGAAATCAGTAAAACTATTAATATAAAGATGGTGTAGCAGCTATAAAAATGACAAACCCATGAAATATTCAACAATGTAGAAGTAGTGGGAAGCGATGCTAGGGATGAAAACTCCCCATTAGTAGTTACAAACTAAAAATTAATCCTTCCCATAAATGGATATCCATGCAAATCCATCTGTATGAATGCAAATGAAGTAATGTGGTGGCTAGTAATGGTGATGAAAACAACATCAAGGCTTAAAATCAAACTCATAGTTGTCCCATGTGTGTTCCTTCAAACATTTGGTGATATGATACTATCATCACTTTCTTCCTTCACACCATGTTGATGACCCTTTATATGAATATCCAAAATAGAAGTTACTCCACCATGTGCATTCTACATTACTCTAATTTTCATGAGAACATCTTGATATAATAGAGGATGGCAAACCTATATATAGCTATCTAATGAGAAGGTAAAGATGCCTTCTAAAGCTAAGTATATAGATGCCCTGTTACTTGTCCTTTATAAGAAGAAATCTCCATTCATTTCATTGTGATAATTGTAGGGGATCCATTGGCCATTCCATGAAGCACAACCTCATTTCCATCAGTTTTGAATTTTAATTCCATGGTTTGGTAATTCTTTGTGACTTCTCTAAGGGCATGTAACCACTACACCCCAAAAACCATATATGTTTCTCCTATGCCCAAAACATAGAATTCATCACATATTCCATGATTAACAAGTGTAGTCTCCAAGTGCTAAATCCTCTTGATGCAAAAAATAGTATAACCATCAACTACAATAATGTTGAACTCATCAATGTCTTTTATCTTTAAACCTCTTATAGGTGTTATCCCCTCATCTATAAAATTATGGGTTGCCCCATTATCAACCAACATTGTGATTTTATGTTCATGCATGACTCCATGAATTCTTAAAGGGTAATGTCTTGGTCAACTAGAAAGTGCAGCATAGGTGCCTTATGAAATAAGTTTGGCAAGGGTGCCTCTTGAACTATCTCCTTCTTCCCTATTGTCATGTTCTAGTACTCTTAATTTAATTTTTGGTTTAGGTTCCTCCACTTTTGTCTCATTATCTAATATCACCTCTATGTAATGCACATGTCCTTTTAAAAGACACCTAAGTCTTTGCTCTCATGGATCTTTGCAAGTGAAGCATAGTTTCTTCCTTCTAAGTTCATATCTTATTTATACTTCTTTGCTTGGATTCTATGGCAACTCTTTCTACAAAGAAACCCCTTACTCAAATGGTTTGTTTTGTTGCTCAAAGGCTAATGTCATCTACTACCCATAAGATGTTGGTTTTGACTACCCATAAGGTGTTGGTTTTGGTTGTCCTAAAGGTTGGAATTTATCCTTTGGGGCTAATGTTTCCAAGTCCAAAGCCTTTTTAATGGCTTCCTGAAGATAAGTAGCATTTAAAGCTTTCACCAAACCCTTGAGTGGTTTAGCCAACCCTTCAACAAAGAACACAAGTCTCCTTTCTATAACATCGGGTACCATAACACATAACTTTTAAAATTTAGAGACATAGTCATCAATAGTGTTGTGTTATGTCAGCTGAGCTAATTCTTGAAAGTAAATTTCTAAATCAGCCCTATCAAACCTCTCAATCAACATGCTACTAAACTCACCATAGGAATTGATGAGGTTATGTCCTTGAGTTACCAACTCATGGTACCACCATTCATGTGATATGCCTTCAAGATGAAATATTACAAATTTGATGGCTTCTTCTTCCAACATTGGCCTAAGTGATATAAAAGTATCCAGCTTCTGTATCTAAGCACTTTTTGTATGCTTATTGGATCTATTGAAACCAGAGTGTCAACTTCCCTAAACACTATTTAAGGTCTCTTTGATTAGCTTGTGGCCTAGGTACAACACTTGGTCCACCTCTATTTTTCTTCAAATTCATAAAATTTGTGAGAGATATAACTTCTCAAATTTTCCTTGGAAGAACCATGTATTCTTCATAGCTGATAGGAATATCATCAGCCACAAATGGCTAAATTTATACATTTGGAACTATTATTTCCTCCCTATGAAGTAAAATTGGTTGGAAAGGTCTAGCAAAGGAGTCATGGCTATCCTTTGAGTGTGTTGTTTATTATTCACCCCTGAAGAACTTCCTTCACTATTTTGATCTCTTTGCACATTCATATTTTTCATGGTGTGGACTAATTGAGCCATCATATCTACTAAATGCTATTGTCCTTGAACAATCCTATCAAAGTGAACATCATCTAGATCTATGTTACCCATAGCTTCATTTTCTTTTTCTACATCAAATTATGGATGTCACTACCTTAACCCTTCCTCTAGCTATTTTAGACCCTTTTTACTTTCTCTTTGGTAATACCTAACTTCTCTATCACTACTTTGCATGAATTTGAAGCTACAAAAAATTATTTCCCACAAGCTTTCAATAAAATTAGCTCTGATACCACTAAAATATCTATTTCTAAAACAAATTTGATATTATGAATTCTTATTACTTTTAAGTCAAATATGAGATAACATGGACACACTGATACCAATGTAGACTTGACAAACAAACATAAATAAACTCTTATATTTTTTTGAGGGTACATACATGAAGATGAAGAAATAAAAACCAACTTATACTCACTAATTTATCAAATACAACCCTAAATAGGTATGTGATTTGTTTCAAATAGTACAATAATAATGGAGGATGGTTGTTGTGTATGACATGTTGCAAAACACTGACTACTGGTGAAATAGACCTACATATATGATGTTAGGCCAATGGAGTGTCCCACAAGCCCATAAGATAAATATGATCTAATTTTTTAGGGTTGCATCAAAAGTGATCATATCAAAAGGGGTGATGCATTTCACTTATAGGTGGTAAAACTAGTACCAAACCTTAGTCTAGGCTTTCAATAGGTAGGTACAATGGTTAGGGGTTGTATGATAAACTTTTATTACCTGATATATCAATAAATCACTCAAAATTGGGACACCCAACCCCAGGGTGGTAGAAAATCCTTGATTTGTATATCAATAGACTATCACATGAATTATGGTAGATAATCTCCAGTTTCAATCACCTAATTTTATGTGCATTACCTTGATTTTCCTTGTAAACACCTAATATCAATTTTATTGGAAATAACCTAACTGTGTGAAGCAATTGTAATCTCCATGTGGAGTTACATTAGTAGACTGGAGGGGTTTCATCCTCCAATAGGGTTGTAATGAAGGTTTTCATCCTCAAGCAGAAGTTGAAAGATTCTAGATTATGTCATGAATGGGTAAAAGTGAATAATCAATCATAATCATAATGATTACCATGTAATTAATTATAGCTTTTGATCCCATTTAATAATAATAATGACTTTAAGGATAACTTAAAACATTATTATTAAATTATTTCCCTTTGCCTATAGGAAATAAAAATAGGTTTCGGGTCCTCTAATTTCTTTAATTCAAAAAAAAGGACATTACATTAAATTATGTGGGTTAATATTTACATTAATAAATAATAAAATACATAGTTATATTTTTTATCATTGTGAATTTGGTGGGAGATTGACCCGCTTGTTACTCAATCCACATATAATTGATTTTACATGATAAAATCTATACATTCAAACATTCGATTAATTCCAACATATATTCAAGCTTAAGAGAATTCATATATTTATAATATTCAAGTAATGGTTATGTGAAAGATATTGTATGAGAAGTGTGAGAGGAAGATTGAATGTATTGAGTCAAGTTTATTTCTAAAATAATGAATACTCATTGTGAGATTTTTACCTTCAAGTGAGGTTTTTATACATATATCTAGGGTTGTGTATTTGTGTCTTTGCTAAAATATTCATACATACATATATATATATATATATATATATATATATATATATATATATATATATATATATATATATATATATATATATATAATCTTACCTATGTATATAAATTATTTAACATAGTTTCAAATCAAGTTTGATAGGTGTGGTTTTTTTGTAAGACTTAACAGTTGATTTGTTTGGCTTGTGGAGCATCCCAGACCCTTGTGCAAGTAAATTTCCATCCAAAATCAATTTTTTATGGCCTCTTATATAATATATGAAGAACACAAATTTATTTTGGCATCCCTGTGGAGCTTGTGGAGTTGAATCTCTATAGTTTGATGAAACAAGCACTCAAACTTCAATCCAATCAACAACTAGACAACAAATTTACAAGTAAAAATCTTCCCTGTAGTGTGATGGTATGGCCTAGAATGCCTTGAGTCGGTGAAAAAACTAGTGATAATTTTTCATTTTAATACTTTTGCAACCTATTTCTCATTTCAGAGTGGTAAATCTTCAAATTTTGGCAAATAAACCTGTTGACAAAATTTGTGAAGCATCAAAACCATATTCAGTAAAAAAATCCCTCCTGACCATGATGGCACGACCTGTGTGGGCTACAAACGGAATAATAAAAATATTTTTTTATGTAATTTTTTTTTATTGCTTTGCATCAATTAATAAGCTCTTGTAGGGTTGTACAACAATTTTTAGACCTGGTGTTGGCCTCCTGGTCTCTTCCTATTGTGTTATTGCCTCCTACGCCATAATTGTCTAGAGCATTCATAAATGGTTATTATATAGTTTATAAATTTTATTTATTAGATAATTTTTAGATAAATCAAAATTGCCATGAAAACAAAATGGGAAGGCCCCATTTTCTTATTAATGTTTTAACAAAAAATTAAAAAATAATTAATTTTTTTTTGCATGCGTGTTATTCTATTTTTTTTTATTTGAGGAATATTGATTAAATAAACTTTTAATGTTATATTGTGCATGTATATTTCATGAAGTTTTTTAGGGGAGTTGGTTAGTGTAATTTTGTAGAACACTTGTAAAAGCAAGGTACAAAATTCAAAACTTGTTAAACCTATCTTTTGTGTCAAATTTTGTTTAGTCAAACTTATTTTTAAAACAATATAATTAACTAAGAGTTTATTTAAAAAAAATATTATTCTTTATACCTTTTAAAAGGCTCTTACAACACTTGCGACCTTTTCTATTGTTGTAATTTTTTCGGAATTTTCAATTGTTTTATAAATAATTGAGTGATTATTATCATTTAAACACTAAATTATTTATTTTATTATAAATTTAAAGTATAAAATTATTTTAGTGTCATTTTAGTATAAAACAAATATTAGAGAGTGTCAAACTTTGAGAGAAAGCTATGAATTTTTCAAATTTTATGTTAGATAAGTCACAAATGTTGAATGGGTCAAACTATAACATTGAGAAAATATATATTAAAGCCAAATATATAGTTCATAACATTTGAAACATTGTTATCAAAATTGAAAAACCTCCATTAGGGGGACGTGTCACGATTGATCTTACCAATATATTTCAACAAAAATTATAAGAAATCATGTCTATCACTTTGAGGAGTGTAAAGGATGAATTGCTACTCCATATTGATAATTAAGAATCGTCCAATGATGTTTGGAAACTCTTTGAATCTATGCACGAAAGATCTCATCTCTAAAAAAATATTAAACTTATACTTGAACTACTTACCACTCACATGAAAGGAGACGAAAAAATAATTAATTTTTTGGTAAAAATCAAAAAAATTAAATTCCAATTAAATATTTATAATTCTAATCTTATTCAATGTCAATATTTATATTTCATTATTCAATTGAATATCGATATATGAAATTTTTTATAATTATATCTATATTTGTAATTCTAAATACCAAACGAAACAAGACATTCCTGACCTCACTGCATTCTCTGCTCTTTTTATGCAAGAACCAATGATGTTAAACTTTGATTCTAAATAGAATCCCACTTAGAAACTTATCATGTTTAATAATGTTTTTTAAAAATATATAAATTAGAAATCTAAACTTAAACCTAAACCTATCATAAAGTTAAATTTTATGAAAAGTATAATCTGTGGTAAATTTGGATATAAAAAGAAAGATTCTTATAAATATAAGAACAAATATAATAACAAAAACTCTAAAAATAATAAATTAAATAAATTTTCTAATCAAAATCAAAAGAAAGATTAAAATCAAAATCAAAATCATAATACTAGCACTATTGCATTGTATGTTATCTTATTTGATTCTAATGAAAATGAATAGATTTTAAATAGTGGTGCATCGCATCACATGACATGCTTATCAAATATTTTATCTGACTCTAAATATATATGTAAAATAATTTATTTAGGTGATAATTTATTTTTAGAAGCTACTAGATAAATAAAAATTAAATTTACAAGTGTATTCTTAAATGATATTTTTTTATGTTCCTAAACTTAAGAAAATTTTGTTATCCTATTCTTAGTTTACAAATGATAATTTCATAGTAAATTTAATTAAGTATAAATGGGGTATTAAGAATCAACTTGGTTCTTTGATTGTTTAAGGAATTTAAAAGAATAAATTATATATGTTTTTTGCTTCTACATGTTATTTTTTATTACAAATTAGAAATAATCTGAACTGTAGCATGAAAGACTAGTTCATGTTAATTTTAAAAGTTTATATGATATGTTTCATAATGATCTTGTGGTTGGTATTTTCATCATGAAACATGTGAAGGTTGCTTACATGGTAAGCAACACTCTAAATCATTTCATGAAAATCATGATGCTAACTCCCCTCATCGCTTAGAGCTTATTCATAGTGATGTTAGAGGACATCTAGAAGTTGCATCTTTTGAAATTTATTTCTATGTTGTTACTTTTATTTATGATTACTTTGGGATGATTTGGTCTTATTATATTAAAAATAAACATGAAATGTTATCTAAATTCAAAGAATTTAAAACTTTAGTTGAAAATTATTCTAATTTTTCTATTAAGAAATTAAAAACTGATAATAGTGGTGCATACATTAGTAGATAATATGATTCATTTTATATTAATTGTGTTATACATATTGAGTTAATAACTCCTTATTCCTCATAATAAAATAGAATTATTGAAAATAAAAATCGTATCATCTTTAAAATTATTAGAACAATGTTGTATTCTATAAATATTTCCAAATTCTTATAGGATGAAACCATGAATATTGTTGTGCACATTCTAAATAGAGTCCCTAATAAATCATTGCATCTTTATACACCCTTAGAAATATAGTCTAATAAAAAATTGAGTGTTGCTCACCTTAGTATATTTGGTAGTCCTATTTTCATATTTTTCATAAAGAAAAAAGAATGAACCTTATCTTACCTCATATTCTTGCATTTTTGTAGGTTATGGAAGAAAAGATAAATTAGTAAGAATTTATGATCCATCTAAAAGACAAATAATTGAGAATAAGAATGTTCAAATCATTAAAAAAAAATTATGAGCCTTTCGTGAAACCCCTTCAATGTTTTTCTTTAAATGATCCTAACTCTTTTGTTACTCTTTATGAAGAATCATATGCCCTAGAGGAAGTTGATTTAATTTTGAATAACTTAAGAGTTTGAGTGACCTTATTTACTCTGTGATCAAACTAAAAGACCTAAATGGATTGAATCACTAATTCAATCATCTAATCTTGATAATCTTAATAAACTAAGAGTCAACATATATATTATGTTTTGATGAATTTATATAAATCTGAACCTCGATCTTTTGAGGAAGCTATTCAAGACTATAGATGGAAAATTATTGTGCAAGTTAAATATAAATTCCTAATTAAAAACTAGACTTGGGATCTTGTTCTGTCTCTACCTAAAAGACATATCATTTATTCTAAATAGCTTTATAAAATCAAATATAATTTAATTGGTAAAATTGATAAATTCAAAATTATATTAGTTGCTTATAGTTTTACTCAAAAACTCAGGATTGATTATGTTAAAGTTTTTGCTCTTATAGAAAAAATGAGTATTGTTAGATTACTTATTGCCCTTGCAACTCATAATAGTTGGATTATACACCAAATGGATGCAAAAATACCTTACTAAATGATGATTTTGAAGAAGAAATCTACATGACTCAACCTAAATATTTCATTGAACCTAATAAAGAACATTATGTTTGTAAGTTAAATAAAAATTTATATGGTTTAAAACAAGCTTTTCGAATTTGGTATTTTAAAATCACTAGTTATTTTTAAAAATTAAGTTTATTTAACTATTATTCTGATAATGATCTCTTTGTAAAAATTAAAAATATTTATTTTATTTTAATTTTATTATATGTTGATGATCTTCTTACTAATAGTGATTGTATTTGTTTAATTCTTAAATATAAACATAAACTAACTAATCATTTAAAATAACTGATCTAGACATTCTTCATTATTATTTTAGAATGAATGTATTTTAAGATAAAAATAAATTATTGTATCTCAATCTCAGTATGCACATAATCTGCTTATTAAGTTTAATATGTTTGACTGTAAGCGTACATCTACCCTTATTAAATTTGATCTAAAACCTACTTGTGATAAAGCTAACCTGACTTTTTACAGATAGTTAGTTGGTAGTTTAATTTATCTAACTATTATTATGTCAAATATTTTATGTGATGTAGGTGTTGCTTCTATATTTATGCAAGATCCATACTTGGATCATTGAAAATTAGCAAAACAGATACTTCGGTATATTAAAAAAATTGTAAATTATGTTATTCTTCTATTAATCATACTTATTTATATAGTTAGTGTGATGATGACCGTGCTTATGATATTATAGATCATAAATCTACTTATGGATATGTGTTTAAGTTTGGTGCAAGTGTTATCATTTGAAAAAACAAAAAACAACATATTGTTTCTATCTCTTCTATTGAACCAAAGTATATAAGTGTTATGGAAGCTACTAAAGAATCCATGTGACTATGAAAGTTGTTAAAAGAACTTCATTTGAATGTTTTTCACAATACCACCATTCTCTATGATAATCAAAGTTGTATAGCTCTGAAAAAAATCCATTGCAAAACCAAATAACTAACCATATTGAAGTTCATGCATATTTTATCTAAGAGAAAGTTTTCAATGGTGATATTGATCTTCAATTTTGTCCTATCGATAAACAATTGGTAGATATCTACACAAAACCACTTGGTGCTACCAAGTTTCATAAGTTTTGTACAATGTTAGACCTCTCAAAGTTTTATTGAAGGGGAGTGTGAATGTCAACGTCACTTCCTAACTGTCATATGTTTCTTTTTTCTTCTCAAATATAAAAGTATTATAATAATTCATTTTATATAATTTTTTATAAACTTCACTATATGTAAGTTTACAGTGTACCTAATACTTTAAAATCATATTTTGTAATTTAGGTCCTTATGTTATAAACTGATCCAAAACATTTGGTTGATTATTTATGAGAAACTGTGAGATGTAGTCTCACGATCGTATTAGCCTAAACATACTCTATGTAGTTTATAGATTATAATTTATTTTGTTTTAAAAGATAATATTTGTATGATAATTTTTTTTAAATCCTTACAATATTACATGCACCATAAAATCATCATAGATGGTTTATAGAGTATAATTCTTTTTTGTATAAATATGGATATGGCATGTATCCCCACTTAACATTAAGGGGGAGTGTTGGAATAATTAATGTTAGTGGTATATAATATATTATTATAATATTACTAATACAAATTACATATGTAAATAATAATAATAATATATTTTATTATTTAAATTATGTGTATTAGTACTTATTTAATAAATAATAAAATATATAGTTATATTTATTACCGTTGTAAAATTGGTAGGAGGTTGAATCTGTTGGTTACAACGGTTCACTCAACATAATTGATTTTACATGATAAAATCAATACATTCAGATATTTGACCAATTTCAACATACATTTAAGCTTACGAGCATTCATTTATTTGTAATATTTAAGTAGTGGTCATGTGAAGGAGATTGTCTGAGAAGAAGTGTGAGAGGAAGATTGAATGTATTAGGTCAAATTTGTTTCTTAAATAATGAATAGTCATTATGTATTTTTTTTCCTCGTTGTAAGGTTTTCCCACATATATTTGGTGTTGTGTGTTTGCATCTTTGCTAAAATCTTCATATCTAGATCCTACATATGTATATAAATAATTTAACAATAATCACTAAACACTTACAACTAGACAACAAAATATAAATTTTAAAATAACTCTTAGCTTAAATCTTATATATATATATCACAATATTGATGATAGACTATTAGAACAATGGCACAAAATGTCTATATAAGAACTAATAAGACACTGTGTTTTTTGAGACAAATCTGACAATGGTTGGACCATTGGATCAATAATAATAAAAAACTATATTACATATCCATGTGAAACACACTTAACATATTAATGAAACAAACTATGACTTAAAAGATGAGCAAATCATAATACCTAAGCAAATCAATATATGATGTGGAATTGTCACAAAAGCTACTTTCCTAATGCACTAAGAACACTCAAATTCATATTAATAATCCTTAATGAGAAAAAAGAAAGAGTACTCTCATGACTGATTGAGATGTTATATTTATTGGTTAGTTACACCACTTCTAAATATTTAGCCAAAACACTACTTTATTCTCTAATACTAAAGCATAAAAAACAAGATATAGATCACATCAATGGGAAACAAAGAGGTAATATTCTTGCCCCTAGTAATATATTAGTTTCCCATCTCATGATAAGATTGTGTTTGCTCTGATACCAAATGAAACACATAGAAATATTCACTCCTTCGTTATTGATTTCATAGTAATAGCTTACATATATATGAGAATGTTAATCTCATTATAACAAAGAGTTATGCCTTATCATGAATCCCACAAATCTCTCAACTTATCCCTATTATGTATCTCCTTTATTCTGTCTTATATCCCTAAATATCTCAACCAAACACATCTTGTAAGTTTTTTTCACAACTTACTCACACACACAATATATTATTTTTCCTAAATATGTTATAACAAATATATTTGTTCACACATGTGAGCACTAACACATGATTTTTCTAACATGGATTTCCTTGTGAGTTCTACCAAACCTTGGGGGATTGTGTGGGCCCTGATTTTCATATGGTTTATTTGAAAGCCATGGCCAAAAGTTCTCTTAGAAATCTTATCAACAAAGTCAACATAAAATTTATTCTTGAGGCTAGGGACCTTGAGTTAATGACCAAATAGAGGCCTATAACGTTACTCAACTTCTCATATAATATAATTTCCAAGTATTTGGCACTAATAATTAAATACCTTCTTTTGTTAGTGATAAGCCCTAAGCAAATTGGTTTCATCCAAGGTAGATATATATTAGACAACATTATAAAAGTTTAGGAAGGGATGGAATGGGCTTGCACATCCAAACAAAAGGCCTTGTTTATCAAAATTTACTTTAAAAAAGCTTATGACATGGTTGAATGACCTGTTATACTTGTTATGCTACAAGCCCAAGGTTTTAGTCCCAAGTGTGTTTAATAGGTTAGGAGTCTCTTTAAATATGCCTTTGCTTGTCTCACCATCAATGGCCATCAATTAGATAATTTTTGGCTCCTCCACTACATTAGGCAAGGTTTCCTTTTGGCTTCCTCCCTGTAGATCCTTGTTGTGGAAGGTATTGGCTATTTGTTGGGAAACTACACCTCTAGGGGGTTAGGTAATGGAATTTCTCTCAATCAATTATATCAAGACCCATTTATTAATGTCTAATTTTCAAATGACTCCTTCCATATGTTATTGGAGGACAAAATATTGGTCTACAATACCATGGAATGTCTTCAAATTTTTTGCTTCGCTTATGGCTCTAATATTCAACAAGACAAGACTTAATGCTACATGCAATACCATATCCCTATGCCTAATTAGCTAGGGACTTACCAATGGAAATGGATTTCCCCTAGGGATATGTTTAAATTCTTGGGTATTCCCTTCACCTTCGAAGCCTCCTAGGTTGAGATATATAACTACATTGTCCAAAGATTGGAAAATAAGCTTGCTTGTTGGATTGTTAAGCCTTTATCTCTTATAGGAAATTTTCAAATCTAATCAACATCTTGGCTACTACTCATGTCAAATACTCCTTGTGTTGGGATCCTACTATGATGACCTAAAAGAGGATTCAAATTTTTTTAAGCGAATTCCTTTGGGCTAACTCAAAATGCAACAAGAGATTTCATATAGTCGCTTAGGACATTTTTAAAAAACCAAGAGAAGTCAATGGACATGGTTTCATTGCTATTTCCAAACAAGGAACTACCCTCTATGCCAAATGGATCCCTAGGGCCATGGAAGGATAGGAAAAATAGAAAATTTTCCTTTGACAACCCTTATGGTAGAGGTGTTTGCATGATTATAGGGTTTCAAAGTCTACTTGTTACTCCTACCCTAGTCAAAATTAGAAGCACCTTTGTGCCTAAGAGTTTATGGAAAGCTTGGGAAACCATCAAGCCATGGTTGGTATGGAAAGAGGAGGGGTTCATATTTGGATTTTATATCAATTATCACTCTCTATGGTGGTCTTTGGTTAATACCATTAATGGGAAGCCCATTGGCATAGGTTCTTAGAATCAAAGCCCTTTGCCTCTTTTGTAGAGGCATTTAGGTCATAAGGGATATATTTAATAAGACATCTAGATCTTGGAAAAAATGGTGAGAATTAAAAGCTAACTTCAAGATCAATATCCAAGATTTTTAATATATCACAAAAGTCCTAATGGTGGTACCAGACTATGCCCTCCACAAAATTGGAGTTAAAGGCTCCCTTAGATGGTGGAAATATTACAATTAAAATGTGTCCACTCCCACACTTTGGTACAAAGCCGACTTGGTTATCAATCACTATCTCTCAATAATGTGCCCTTGGAAATTCTCAACAAATGGTGAAATATTAGTAGCTCTTCCAATATCTGGAGCAAGAGATTTGAAACCATCTGGGCTGTAGTTGTGGAACCCAAAAAGGCCAATTTTTTTTGGTGTATCCTTTACCAAGGTGTTCTAATGGGGGACAATTTTTTACACATGGGAACATCCTCTTTGAGATTCCCTACCTTTGGTTAAACTAAGTCTCTAAAACACATATTTTTGTTTTGTGCTAAAGCCTAGGAAGCTTGGAGATTGATTCATTCCTTCTTTCGATCCTTCAAACCTGAACCATTCTCTTGGAACATTGTTCATTTATGGTAATTTACTTTGCTCCCTATGAAATTCAAGTAGATTTAGAACATATATAGGATTTGAAATATCTTTCTACTATGAAAAGATATAAATTATGTTGCTTTTATCAAAGAGCATCTTCCCAATGCGATGAGGGTGAGTTGGTAAAGTGGCTTGGTTATTTCAAGCCCCACCTAGGTTCAAATCTCACTAAGGTATTTGAAGCCAAATATGGTCATCGTTTATATCCTCAAGTTAGTTATGGATATTCTTGGGCCAAGTGTGGTCGTTGTTGGTATATCTAGTATATGTGGTAGATGGTTACTTAGGGATCTAGGCCCCCGATTGTGTCCTAGACTATTTCATAGCTCCAATCAAAAAGTGAATATTAATTAAAAAATAAAGAGTATCTTGACAAAGTTTTTTCTATTTCTAAGAAAATTATTATCTTATCCAATGTTATGCTACAAATACAAGTGCGAGAAAAAAATGTAGCCTTAGAGGTTGAATAATTTTGAATGCCTATTGGCCACTAGGGAAATTCCCCTTACACTATTAGTAGGGTTCCTCCAAATGCACCTCACCAATGTCTCCCATGAAGAGACTAGGGGAAGTGAGACCATGGCATAGGTTGTTGCAAATTTAAGAGCCACTCTACTTTCTCTACCCCTCTCCCCATCAAATATTCTCGCCTCTGGGGGGCTCATGGAGGATATCCCTCACCTCAAGCTAATTATGGATGATCTAGTTTTGTACGTTCAAGAGGATATGGTCAAAGGAAGTTATTTGGTTTGGTACTTACTATTTCACCCCCCACATTGGTAAACCGAGGAAGAAAATAACAAACAAGATGATTGGGAACCCATACTTGATGAGCCACATCCCTATGGGGGTAGATCAAGAGATAAGCCTAAAATTTTACCACTTCCTCTTCCTCATTTTTTGGGCTTGATGGTGCAAGTGAATTAGTGTCTTATTTTTCTATATTTGTGATATTGATTTCACTATGATATAATTTTTTACTTGAAATTTTATTAGCATCAGGCTATGACTCTTATTTATGTCTCGAATGTCACCCTAGTTTGATTATAGTTGTACTTTAGCTTAGGATTTACTTTCATACCACCTAATTTTTAATTAATTATATATTATATTTTTATTCATTTTAATGATAATATAGTGCATTTTTCAATTGAATAAATATTCAAAATAAAGTTCCATGTTTAACTGTAGAAATGCCATTCAACATGAGTTTGGAAATGCTAATGAGTCTTTTTTATGAACTTTAATTCTCTATGGTGTTATTGTTTTTTATGAAAATATTATTAGCATCAAGCACCAACACTCTTTAATAGGAAGGGGGTGTAAATTTCCTTTTATTCATTATTCCTGTAACATCCCCACTGGGATCTACCTAGAAATACATGATTTCTTTTTTATATTTAAAACAATGCATTCTTTCATTAGATTACACCACAAGAATCTAATTAATGATCCTTATAAAAAATTATAAGTATGCCTACTATAAAATAAATATGTGACATCTATCTGTCATTGATCACTTTCATCATATAAAACACATCGTAACTGAATATAAAAAGTAATTATAGATTTCTAGCCATGGTTAGTACAACTATACAGGCACTACTATCAATGTACAATAAGTAAATAATTATATCTCATTATGGATAATGTTTCAATAATAATAAATACATTATAATGTACAATATACAAGATACATGGCTCCACAGAGCATGACTTCCCTGAACTCCAGTATCTATGGCAATATCAAGTGTAGTCTCCAAATAAGTACTGTTATGGGAGGGAGAGCATCATGCAATCACTTTTTCACACCAACCATGGACCATCAATCCTCCACACAATCCCCAATCATGGAATGGCCCTCCCTTCATATATGAGTAGATAATGATAGTGTGGGAACCCAAAGAGACAATCTAATACCCATGTGTTGTATGATTTATAAGAACATGCAATGTACTATGTATGCATTTAAATTTGCTTGCCTACATTATTGTCACTAATACTGCTATTAGTCAACACTAATTCTACATAATCTAATTTATCTCACTAATTTATCCCCTGCCTAGTCACCTATCCAATGTCCCCCTCTTCAATATTTTTTCAATCACTAACTATAGTCTTATACCACTTCATCATTAATTCACCTAATCATCTCTTAATCCTATCCTAATCTATCTTACCTATTATTTAAGAATTTTAAATTCTCAATGGCCCACCTACTAGCCTATCCCTAGGCCCTCTTACACCCCTAGCTATTAATCCCTACCTAATCCCTATTTAATCCCCCATCTAATCATCATTAGTCCCTAAGAAGGATTCTAGAGCCCTCCAAATCTAGAATCTTCTTTATTCTCACCCTCCTCTCTAGAAGTCTCCAAATCTAGAGGCTTCCAAAGAATTTTAAATTCCTTTTACTCCTCAACCCTTGATATCCTTCCCCCAACTTCAAATCTCCACCATAGATCTTTCCCTCCTCTCTCTATTTAAACCACTCATCTCCCCCATTGGAGCCATCTTATGAATGCATAACCAATCTATATCCAATTAATCATTAAGTCATCCTTCATCCAACATCCATAATCAAGCATCATAATTTCAATTTAAGTCTAAGGTAATCAATCTCATCTCTTTGTCTTTTTATTTCATTTGAACATGGTTTAGAGCATTTAGCTTTAGGATTTAAGTGTGGGATTGAATAGATTATTCATCTAATTGCATTTAGTTCTAATGGCTCTAGACTTTACCTAGTAGTTTTTAGTTTAAGTGATTAAATTTCATTGTTTAATTCATAGAGCTCAAATTTTCTACTACATTTTGGTGACCATGGTAGGAGCATCAATCCCAAATTAATAATTTTGGCTCGTGAGTAGTGTTTTACTAGCTTGTAGGTCTAGTTGGATCAAGAAAAATATTGATTTTTGTTGGAATTTTCCATGCACAGGTGAAATCTAAGATATTGCACAAGTTTTTACGACCTTGTAGTCATGGTTCTCCCCATGAATTATGACTTTCTGCTAAATTTTTACTTAACCGATAACCATCTATCTTAATCATGTAGGATTTTGCTTCTCAACAATACTGCTAATCATGAATTGTGGCTTTTTTACTTAATTCATGATTTTATCTAACAAGTAGTGATTTTGTTTAAACCACTAACGGTATATCTTGCAAGATAATTACAATAATTCAAGTTTGGAAGTTATGAATTTGTCCTAGTAAAGGTGGTATCGAGGTCGAGAGTTGGATTTTTGTAGATTTAAATAAAATCCCTAACAATTGATTGCCCTCTAACCTGTAGGATTTTACCTTAATATTTTATATTCATAAGAAATAAATCATCACATAATCTGGCTTGTAACACCTTTTGCAAGTGGTTTTTAAACTTTAAGTATATATCTTTTTTTGCTAACCCCTTTTATTGTGACTAGATTTTATCTTTGTACAATTTCCTATATGGTTGGTAGGGTGTAGTAAGAAAGGAAGGCCAAGATAGGAGGTCATCAAAAGATGCAACTAGACACAACATTTTATCTTTCCCCTATCTTCAACAAAATAGTAGATTTCAAAAAATTTAGAATAGCAATTTTGATCTGTGAAATAGTGATATTGTAGTCTAAGTAACGATTTTGCAATTTGTTCATTTTGACATTAATTTTGTTTATTGTCTATCATATTTAGAACTGTAAGGCAGTCATAAGATAAAGATCTAACTGAAAACACTTTTTGATCATTAGATTAACCATAGATTTTTGTCCATTTTGAAAATCTTAATTCTCACTTGTAAATTTTTTGATATATCATAAATTAGTTTTAAATCTATCATAGTCATTTTTACGTAAACATTTTTGGCATCTAGACAATCTATCATAACCTGTATATCTATTTGGTCTAGTAAAAAGCTAAATTTTGAGGTTTTGTAGTTTAGAACAAAACTGCTAATATCAATTTGTAGTAAATAGTGATTTTATCATTTGTAGTTGCAATTTTGTGTAGCTAATCATATTTTTTTAGGTAACCATCATGGTCAATTAACAATTTTAAAATCACAACTAACAATCTATAGTTTTGTCTTAGTGTTGCAATTTTGCACTTTCTAGTTGCGATTTTGCATTATGTAGTTATGATTTTGCATTCAATTATATATTTTTTAAGTGCATTTTTAGGGTTATTTTCAATGAATTTTGATTCATTATAGGCCTATCTCAAGGCCCAAATTAGGGAGCATGCCTAGGGTGTTACCCCCAGACCCTGTAAGGGGGTCTACCCCTTGACCTCATAAGGGATTCAACCCTTTGGTCCCACTAGGAGCTTCCACCCCCAGACCCCTGCATTGTGGCATGCTTACTCAAATGAGTTATAGAGCCAAATCATGATTTTTTAAAGGTGTTTTCCTTAAGGCCTAACACTTTGTTTCTTATAGGGGAAAATCTAGTGGATATTTTGTCTAACATCTTCTTTTATAGTTCATATTTTGGTCTAAAATTTTTGTCTTACAAGTTACCCCTCAATATTGATAATTAAAAACTACTAATAACTTGTCTTGTAGGACCCCTCTCTTGAGTGCCAAAATAAAACTACTAATATGTGTGCTTATAGGTTACCTATCAAAGGTTCGTTTGACACTTTAAAAATCATCTTTAAATCATTTTGATCACTTTGTCTTGTATATATCATTGTCATCATTTATCTTGTATATTATTATCCTTTATCTTGTAAATATAATCACACATCTTAATCTAATCGATTAATTAATCTTTTTGGTCTCCCTATTTATCTCCTGGCACTACGGTTGGTGTATGCTCTCCTCCTTGTGTCCTTGTGGCAATTTTTAGAGGATAAAAAACCACCTATAAAACCCTTTCCTTTTTATTTTCCTAGGGGTTGGTGACTTGAATTTCACCACCATGCACTTGACCAAAACCTATATTCTGGTGGAGTCTAAATATCAAGGAGTTGTCATTCAGTGCTAAATTAGAATTCCCTATAAAGGGTTCCATGGAGTGCGGGGAAATTAAGATCCAAGATACAAGGTGATTAGATAGCATCTTATATAAAATTGGACCTCATTATACCTTTATGTATATAGGTGATGCACTTATAAATCATGTGCAAACCTAGCATATGAAGCTTTGATCATAATAGGTATCTCACTGTCGAAGTCAGTATCAGCTGCTAAGTAGCCATCATGTACAAATAGGGTCAAGAGGGTTCAATCGATTCTATAATGGTCACTATCCTAAAACCTCACCCATGAAGTTGTTTGATGGTGCAAGCATAGAATTACACTCACTTCAATTTACTAATCATAGGTTTGTGACTTGTTTGATTTGGTGTGTGTTGTGTTAAACTAGTGTTATTTGTGAGCCAAGTCAGCCTTCCACCCAAACCTATACACACCTATCTAGGTCTTTCATAAATTCATCTTGTATAGTCTTACCTCATCATCATCCTTTTGTACATATCATCTTTGTCATCACCCCATTGTACATATTATATTTATCTTTATCCTATCCCATCTCATCTTGTCTTCATACTGCCTTAGTTTAATCACCCTCACCCCATCACTCATATATCATAACCATTATCTTTCCCTCTTCTACTTATTATTTTACATCCTTTTATCCCCTCTTATCACTAGAACCACCCATCATTGGTCATTACCCCATTACTCGCATATCCTAATCATCCTCTTGTATATCCTTATCTCATCATTCCATCATCTTGTATATCTTTGTAATCATTCCATTGTACATATTATTTATTGAACATCCTTTTACTATCTCCAATCTTATCTTCATCGCCCCCTAGTCTAACATATCCTAATCATAGCTTGTCATTCACACAATCTTAACCTTGACTTTGCCTAATCCCCTTATCCCCCCATCTAATCTAACCTAATCCTATCCTATCCTAGATGGATCTTTAGGTCACATATATGTCCAAACCATCCCCATCATTACCCCTAATCACTTCATCATCACCTATCTATACGTTTCCTTATCCAAATCACCTATCCATCCCACCTTGAGCAAATCAGTCTTAAGGCTTGAGCAAGCCATTTTATCCTTTTATATTGTCTAATCATCTTAATCTAGTATTGCTCATCATATTGGTCAGATCTCATACCTAGTCAATATCCTATTAGCATCCTATCACTTTGTCAGTTTCAATCTAGCAAACCCATCAATCACCAAATCTAATCATCTCTAGTCTCATCATCTTGCCTATTCATAATTAGCACCCATCATATCATCTTTTTGCTAGTTTGAATCTAGTCATCCATCAAATCCTTAATCCTTTTTGCTAGATTGCAAACTAGACCTTGTTGATACATTGTTAGCACTTATTTCACTATCAATCTAAAATTTGATCCTCATCATTAATCCATTCATCCATCATCACCTCCTTAGTCTACCTCCACATTGGCCCCCCTCATCATCCATCCTCATGGATTTGGACCCAGTCATCATAAACCAATACATCTTAACCAATAAGGATGAAGTCCTTTTGTGAGCACTAGAAATGGGTGCTCGCCTACCTTCTGACCTTGATCCCATTTACCCCAAATTAACATCCCACATCCTCCCTCATTCATAATCCCTTAGCCTATCAAAATCAATCCTAACATTCCTAATGTGATCACCATAATCAATCAATACATCATAGAGAATAAAAATGAGTTCCTTTTATGGCTATGGAAGATGGGTGCTCACTTTCTTGATGATTTTGACCCAAAATCCCCTCCTAAATAAGTCCACCATCAAACCTTATCCTCATTCTATCCCCTTCCACCATACACTAGCCCTATTCAAATCCCCTTCACCCCCATTTTTACTTGTCCATAGTCAAATCCTCCATCCCTTAATAACATCACTCTCAAATCCAACTCTCTAGCCTAGTAAGTCCCCCACCCTTTGTCACCCACCACCCTGAAAATAGACCCCACTCTCATAGACCAATACATAGTTGTTAGCAAAGATGAGATCCTCTTGAAATTCCTTATGATGGGTGTCCCACTTCTCAAAGGTGTAGACCGCCTTCAACTCATTGCACCTCCAGGGCAAACCCCTTCATGTGAGTCTTGTGTACATCCTCCATCCCCTAGTCATAACCCATCATCTCCACCCCTCCTCTACTATCATAGGAAGTCTAATTTTGGCCACCCATCCATCCACCCAGTCACATCAAACACTATTTGATCTCAAGTTCGATTCTTCCATATCAAAGTCATAAAGTGAAGTGGGTCCTTATACTCCCCTTCCTATATCCTTATAAACCTTTTTCTAATAACTAGTCACCACCAGCATGATGGTCTATCCAACCATATGACATCTTGATCCCACTAAACCTAAGCCCTCATGGTATAAAGCAAACCAATATTGTGATTATCATAGAAATTGGAGGAATTTCATTAAATGATGTCAAAATTTCCATGATTATGTCTAAGATATCATTGACCATGGTGACATAGTAATTGAGGATGAACTAGATGATTCTATCTCCTTGGGTGAACAAGAAGAGGGATACCAATATTCCATTCCCAATCATGATCAAGCCCTTCCCTTTCCAAGCCAAGGTCAAGACACCATACTCATCTTCCATGATCCCTCCATCACCAACCAATCCTCCATCAAACACAAGCCCAAGTCCCATATGCCTAGTCCTCCAACATTTCATAATCCCTTTCATGGACCTATCTTTGCTCAGTCCATTGTTCCTCCATCCTTTTCATCTCACCCATCACATCAAATGCCCTTGTTTAAAGGACACTTGTAGATAATCATTATTCTACTAAAATCATAATTTCATGTACACCACATTTAGCATTGGATCCATATACATCAAGATCATATGTAGCACCAGTCTCTGAGTCATATTCCTCATTAGAAACATCATCCTTAATCAATATACAACAAATGATCACTATGCCTACCCTTTTGAAGATACCCCCAATTTGGATGACAATAATTCACCATGCATATCTCTTGATCCTAATCATGATGATGAAGTCATAACTAAGTTTTTACAAGTTCTATCTATCAAAGATTATCAAGATGGATCTGATTCTACATTGGATGCACATACTACAACTTAGTGATCCTTTTGAGAATTTTGAGGACACTTTCTCTAACATTGAAGCTAAGGCTCCTAGTGACCTTTTAAATGACTATGCTACCCATTATCCCCTTAATCCATCACACAACATTAATCATCCACATCACCTCCATAATCCCCATATCCCACTCCTTAAAGGGAATAAACAGGAGCATGCATCGTTGGATTACCCTCTATATTCAACATCATGTGCCACATATATCAAGGTCCAAGACAATCATTCAAAAGTAAATCAAAATCAAATCGTCTTTTATCTTATCATTCAAATTCAAATCATCAACCTAATCAAAAAATATCTTCCCCTAGTGAAGCCTAATATCAGGCACTAGGGGACTATCAATGTCAAAATAATCATTATATATCAAGTCAAAAATCAATTTCCTTTGGTGAAGCCCAAAATCCAGTACCAAGGTTGGTCAATATTTAACCCAATCAGAAACTAAAGTCAAAATTAATAATCACATTACTGACCATCCTCTTAATACTTGGATCAAATAATCAAAAAATCAAAAGGTCTTAGATCCCTTACTCTCATGGCACTAATCTAAAGACTTCCCTCCACCATATTCATTGGTGTATGCAACTGTCAAACCCCATTTTTGCTCTCCATATCATCATATCATCCATCATGATCATATCCCTCATTCACATCTTATATTCCATCATCAAAATCATGACCTACTCCCATCCATACCCTATCTCAAATCCCTAGGCAACATTGTCCCTTATAGAGGTCACATGGACACCTGGTTAAAACATTTGAAGGATGTTAAATCAAAAGTCAATAAAGGCCACCAAGACATTAATACATCCAACAGTAGTGACATGATCCTAATATCACATATCTCTAAATAGGTGTCAGTTGAAGATCTAGACAGTATCGGCAATACTGCATCTCCCCCTTATCCAATAAATTGAGGTGCCCAAAAATAATAAATAAATAAATAAAATCATTTTTCTGTTAGGGTGTGGAGCTAAAAGCTTCACCAAGTAACATACTTTATCAGTTTCGGGTCTACACAGACACCGGCGTCGGTCAGGAGCGACCGACGTTGGCCAGGTGCAGTTGCAGAGGCACCGACGTCGGTAGTAGGTCGGCCGACGGCGGTCACAGGCAAGTAGTAGGAACCGACGTCGGTTACCTGTGCGTCCAGAAAGCTATTTCTGAGGACAGAAGCGAGTGTTTGCATGATGAGTTTAAGTTGTAGTCTTAAGTGCGCGTCTCTATTATTAGCAATACTATTTTTAGAGCCCTTGTTCAAGTGGCTTAACTGTTTGTTGGAAGTGCATGCTCAAGTTTCCTAATTCTATATGTAGAATTAGATCTTCCTAGCTTATTGTAGTTATTGTGGATTATTGTAGTAATTCATTGTATGTTGAAGAACAGTACAGAATTGAATCAATCTAGGCTTGTTGGAGTTGATTGTTCTTGAGAGAGAGAGCTCTTGAGGAATAGAGATCTAGTGAGAGATCTATACATCTAGGAGAGGTGTGGAAGAAAGAAGTTTCTTCAATTGTATTCCTTTTGTAAAGATTTTGTTAATACAAGTTTTCAGGGTGGTTTCTTGTATCTCTTGTTCTTGCTATTATCTCATTTAGTTACTTGTCTATCTGATTTAATTCCGCGTTTATTGCTTTCATAAGTGTAATCTATTGTTGGTTGATCCCCAACATTTTCCAATGGTGAAAACTAGTCTTCTGGTGCCTTAGGTAAGTACCATGATGAAAAATAGTTTTTGGCATCATGGTAGAATAATTTATTGTCTACATTTTAACTCAACATTTGGGGGTAAAATATATCCTTTACACCTATCCCTTGTCAATCCCATCTATATTGTATCCCTCCATCCATTGTCCTTACCCATCACCCATCATCATATCATGCATCTGATTATGTCCCTCCTTTTTTCCTATCTTGGAATTTGTAAGGATGTGGAAGATATCTTAAGAAATGTTTTGAAATCATCTTGGCATATCCTCTAATGGACACTCTGAAAATTAAACGTTTGGTTCCTACATGATGTGGTCATTTGGCAATTCCTAGTCCCTTCTTGTTTCGTCCTCACCCTCTTTTTTGTGTCACCCTCATCCTTTTTTTCATCCCATCCTCATCCTAGTTGCTAGGCTTGGTATTCCCTTTGCTAGTAACCCCATTTGTATAGTGTACATACATATCCCAATAATCCCTAAAAATTGAAATATGGCAAAAACTCTAAAAATCATAAAATTTGCAAGAAAAACCACAAATCATCCATGGTGTCTTGTCTTATGCTTAATCCCCTAATCACATCCATATCTATCTCATTCATCCTTCACAACATCTAATATCTATCTCATTATCCATATTCAACTTCTTTTGATACAATATTTCATCTTAGCACCAAATCCTAGTGTTCACCCATCCTTATCTTAATCATCATCCCTTTTGACTAGGTATTATTGACATACACAACCTTGCCATAGAATTTGGTCTAGTACCCATCACTTATCTATCATTGCCTTTCCATACCTAGCACCCATCTAATCACTATTTTGATAGTATGAAAGGTATTTTATCCCATCATCTCCTTCTCTTTTTGCTAAATTAGACTCTTGCAAGGTTTTGTCTTTTGGTAACACTTGGTCATCTTAATCTTCACATCTAAAAACACTACCTTTCTAATCACCTTCTTTGACCACTCTTGGATTTGATTTCTAGACCAAACTAGTATCTAAAACTTTATCCTCCCTCATCACACCTCATCATCTAAGTCCCTCCTCTAGTTCAACATCCATATCCACATCCTTATCCTTACCTATGTCCTAACTCTAATGATGATCATCCTAGTCTAGTCCATCACCCAATAACTCATCTCATCATTTAACAAGACATTATGACTTTGCATGTAGATACTTCTGTGTGTTGCTTGTTTGTTGTTTGACTTGTTTGTATGTCTTTTATCATGTATATATCTTATTCATCTTCTATTTACATCATGTATATTTTTGCTTATTGGTCAATGAATGAATATTCTAGGAGGTCACCCAAGCTACAATAATACTTATAAGTGCCCTTGATGATGTAGAGTTCGTTATTTGCCCATGCACTTTGGCACAACATCCTCTTGGTCATGTTTATATCATGGGGCATACTTCCAAGTGCTATATTTATCGAATTGATTAGACTATGATGAGCCTTATGATAATTGTGATGGCTTGATCACCCACATCCCTCATCATTCAAATAATCATCTTTATCCTCATCACTAATCTAATCTTCTCAACCTATCTGACTAACATCCAATATTTTATCCTCATCTCATCATCTACATCACTAACATCATCCTCTAATCATTTATCCTCATCATCATCATCATCATCTTCTAGTCATAACTACATCGGCCTAAGGTATTTTAAGACTACATAGGTAGCAATTGGCCACTTTTTAGTGCCCAAGAATAGATCAGCCACTCTCATCATCATCCCATTTATTTTGGTCACTCAATCATATCATTTTTCTCTCTCATCATTATCATCATAACATTTGACTGAAGCCTTGATCTACACCCATAATCAATCTTATCAAATCATCATCTTATCTTGGCCTATAACTCTCCCTTGCATACATCCTTGCTCGAGATACATCTCAAGCTTGTCACCTTCTTAATCTTATCATCATCATGTTATGATTGATTCTCCCTTGGGATGTGTCGACAATTATAACATAGTCAATTCTCACTCCCTATAGATGTGTATTTGTCAGGGGCATCATCAACCTATAGCTCATTGGTCAAGTCAACTTTATCTTCTTCATCACCTATCTCACATCTTGCATCCCATCCTGTCATTTATTCATCACATCCCACCCCTTATTTATTATTTTGAGTGGCCATCCATCTCATTCTTCTTCACATGTCCCATCGAGGGGGCATCATATCCACTAACATCACCTACTAATAGTCATCAATGAAATAGTTTTTCTTTGAAAGACCATTGCTCTTTCAACTTTGCTTCACTCACAATGTCATTTCAAAGAGGGGTAAAATGTATCCATCTAAATTCACTTGCCTACATTATTATCATTAATATTCCTATTAGTCAACACTAATTCTACTTGATCTAATTTATCTTGCTAATTTATCCCCTTCTTAGTCACCTATCTAATGTCCCCCTCTTCAATATTTATTCAATCACTAACTATAGTCTTATACCACTTCATCATTAATTCACCTAATCATCTCTTAATCCTATCCTAATCTATCTTACCTATTTTTTGAGAACTTTAAATTCCCAATGGCCCACCTACTAGCCTATACCTAGGCTCTCCTACACCCCTAGTTCCTAATCCCTATATAATCCCCCATCTAATCATCATTAGTCCTTAAGAAGGAATCTATAACCCTCCAAATCTATAACCATCTCGATTCTCACCCTCCTCTCTAGAAGCCTCCAAATCTAGAGGCTTACAAAATATTTTAAATTCTTTTTAATCCTTAACCCTTGATCTCCTTCCCCCACCTTCAAATCTCCACCATAGATCTTTCCCTCCTATTTATATTTAAACCACTCTTGAAGAATTAGAACTCCTGAAAGAGGACAATCCATTGACATATACATCTATGTATTACTAGGTTATTTACTAAATACTTGTGTGGTTCATGATCTATATAGAAGACAAATGGGGTGGCCAACAAGTATTGGTGAAACTTTCAAAGAACATAAACCATGGATAAGGCCTCACTGTCTATAGTAGAGTAGTTTCTTTCCACTGGTGTGAGATTTTATCTAAAAAAATAAATAGGATGATCAATGTTTCCCTTACTGGGTTGTGTAAGGGTGGTGCCCACTGCCATCCCTGAAGTGTCAACATGCACATGAAATAGTTGGGTCTAGTTTGAAAACTAGAGAATGGGTGTTGTCACCAATTTTTCCTTTAGAGCGTCAAATGTTTGTTGGTGTTGAGCAGTTCATAAGAATAGGAAATTGTGTTTAAGTAGTTATTCCATCAGCATAGTTATGTTAGCATAACCCTAAATTAACTCTTGATAGTACCCTATGTGACCTAAGAAGGTACAAACCTTGTACTGGGTGGTTGGAGCTAGGATGTGAACAATGATCGTAATCTTAGTTGGATCCATGAGTAGTCTATCTTGACAAATGATGTTTCCCAATATGATTCTAAATGGACTGGGAAATATGTTGTTCTTTAGATTTAAGGAAATCTAAAGTTGGAACTAACTCTTGAGCATGAGACATAGATTATTATAGTGGTCGTGCACTAAACCATACATGGTCCATTCATCTAGGTACACTTGAATGAATTTGTGGATGAAATCCTTGAAGTCTTACACAACAATGTGTGAGAATAGTATTGGTGCATTCTTGAGGTCAAAAGGCATAACATTATATGCAAAAGAAACCCATTCAGTTGTAAAGGTTATTTTTGTCTTATCTTCCTCAATAATTTGTACTCAATGATAACCAAAAGTCTTAAAGGTTATTTTTGTCTTATCTTTCACAATTTTTGTATGGTATCAACACTTACAAACTTAGATCTTGTGTGAAAACCTTAACTTAGGGTTCTATCTACTTGTGTGAGCCTAAGAAGGGAAATTTTGGTTTATAAAGCTTGATATATTATTTCAAACCATTGTAATGGTATATTAATTTTTTATTGAGTCATATTCACCCTCTCCAATATTTGGGTTCTTTGTTCCATACATCTATTAGTCATTCAACCCCATTGTTTTCAGTTTGACTGGGTGTGTACACATTCTATGTTACCCAAGAGTCATTATTTGGTTGTTCTAGGATTTGTTAAGGTTTTAAAACTTTATTATTGATTGGAATAGGTTTTCATAATCTTATTATACATTTATTAATTCATTTAACCTCATTTATAGGTCTTTTTTCACCTTTTAGTATGAGTTTGGACATAACTGTGTATGAAGACATAGTCTACACAGGGTCTGAGTATCCTATTTATGAATTACATTTGAAAATGAATTGAATACACATAATAAACTTAAATAACATAGAAATACATAATTTCCAATCATCGTTTCACTCCAAACAATCTTATACAAGATCCTTCCTCACATATGACGTTTACATAGTCCTTTAAAGCACAAAACACAAAACACAAAGTTTGCTAATTTATTTACCTAACAAAGAACTATATGTTCATATTATTAGAAATAAAATACATTCCAATTCAATTTAATATCATCATTTAACATGTTTCCATCAAATTCACATACCATACTATCACATTCATAGGCTTTCAATCCACAGTGTAACTTAATTTCTAAGAACACAAATTGCAAAGAGACAGGTCTATAAGTTAGTTGTCAAATCAATAAAAATTTCTTATTCATTGGGGTTTAACCTTCATTTCCATATCAAATTCATCCCCATATTATTTCTTAATAATATTTACAAGTTTATATAACCTATAACTAATTCCAACGGATTCTTGAATTCTCTTTCAAGAACATTGAGAAGACTTAACTACCTATACCTAACACTCTTGTCAAAATGACTAACCATAAAATTTAAGTCTGAATTAAAACAACCTTGTTCCCTTTTATAATTAATCAAATACTTAACCACCCTACTTATCTTCTTTCCTATACTCAAAATCCCACACAAACAAGTTCTTAGAATTTAAATCTTTGAATTCTAAATTTGGTAGGAAAATGCCTTTTGAACAACAATTCAAATTCTACAGACCTCTATGACTCCTAACCATGACAAAAACACACTAAATGACCCCTAAAAACTAGAACAACTTATAATGGAAACATTTGAAGATGCCCTTGCATCAACAAACAAAAAATGATAATATTTACTCATTTGATCATAATGCATACTCAATTTTACTCAAAAAGTTCATTTAGATATAACCGTGTCATTCAGACAACAACGTAGGTTGTAGTTGTCAAAAAATCCACTTTCATCCTAGAATTTAAGAACAAAATTTTCTAGAATTATCATAATTTTACTCAACCTATAGAATAGTTTCGAGTATTTCTCAAAAATAATTTGCATATTTATACATAGATTATCACATATTTTTGCTTAAATTTGGGCAATCATGTACGACATGTGTTCCAAAATTTTATGTAGTTTTTTATTATAAATTTAGTTGGTTTTATTCATTCATTAGAGTTAATGTGCTCAAATATCATATTGGAGGCATGTGCACAACTCATGATCACTTTCTTGATCATTTTTGCACTATTTTTTAGAGAAGGAATGAAAATCGATGTCATTCTATATCTTGCAATACCAGACTTAGGTCATACTATTTTTGCACCAATTTTTCACTATAAATGAATCTTACTCTGTATATAGTGAATGATTAACTTTTACAATATTTTTACACCAGAATGATTTTATTGGAATTCATACTGAGATTCCAAGCCACTATATTACCTTGAGTTGTGTGATGATGCAATCAAACACATATTGATTTCTTAAGCACACTCTCCTATAAATAAGGATTAGGGCATGCACAATCCAATCCAAGTGTTTCAATGAAAATAAAATATCCAAGGGTTCTACCTTCTCTAGTCCCTAGTTTTGCATTAGGAAACACAAAAGGTTTGTAGACAGTTAAATCTGGTCACCAATAACATTTAACCAAG
Source organism: Torreya grandis (assembly GCA_037957365.1). Taxonomy (NCBI): domain Eukaryota; kingdom Viridiplantae; phylum Streptophyta; class Pinopsida; order Cupressales; family Taxaceae; genus Torreya; species Torreya grandis. The sequence goes on along the minus strand of JARHVA010000053.1, from coordinate 5,364,053 downwards.
ATTTTGACCAATTTATATCAAAGTGTATAATTTGGCCTAAAAACACTAAAATGCATTAAAAATTTTGAAATTGATATATTTAAGTGCCGATTTTTACTAGGGTATCACTAAATGGTAGGGTTCACTTTAAGAGGCCTTGACTAAAACCCCCTAGGTTTGTTTAGGTGAATCAGATTCACTTTGTTGGTGAATCAGAGTGCATAGATCATGTAGAAAATTTACATGTGTTTTTTGGTAGTGTCATAATTTTGAAAGGGAAAGGATGATGTTTCAATCCTGAACATCATTATGCTATCAGATGTCATTATGCTACCAGGAACTAGTATGTTACCAAGAGGCAACACTGTTATCGCACAACAATATGTTACCGCATGATAACATGGGATCATGTGATAGAATGGTGTCACACGAAACCATATTATCACATGGTAATATCCTATTTCACAACAACATGGTGTCACATGATAGCATGGTTTCATGTGACAATATGGTGTTGCATGACACCATGATGTCACATAACACTATACTATCACATGACACCATGCTGTCGCATGATAGCATAATGATGTATGACACCATGTATTGAAAAATAACATTTTTTCACATGACACCATGCTATGGCATGATACTATGTAGTCACACAACATTATGCTACCATGTGATGTCATAGTGTTGCATGGCAATATGTTGTCGTATAGTAGTAGTGTTGTTGCCCAGTGGGCCAGTGGTATGGTACCACATGGTGTCATATTATTTTTAGTACTCAATGAATCCAATCAGTTGTTTTGATTCCCCATCTTGCTTATAAATAATGCTATAGAAACCTCATTTTACACTTTGCTTAAACTTTTTTCCATCATACCAACTTCCACCTCAATCTTCTTGCTTCCAACCCAACCTACCTATTTTCACTTACCTATTTCTAATGGCTTCCACATCAATGAAAACTCACAGTTAACTAGGGGTAATCCAAAATTGTGTTTTCAAAAATCTTTTGTGTCCAAATTTATTTTGTATGTTGGATGAGCCCAAATCCTTTGTTGAGTGGATCTATCAATGCTAGCTTAGAGGCTTTGTGAAGATGCCACAATATGATATGGCTATCAACAACCACCTACTATGATCTCTGGTTAGGTGTTTTAACTATAATGAGAGATATTTTTACATCCAATTTAACAACACAACCATATTATTTGGCACCTCTTCATTAGATATCTATAATTTAACATGTCTTTCACATTGTAATGCAAGTCCTATTAACACCAAGGTTGTGTTGTCTGATGATGATAAAATTTATTTGGAGTAAATTTATAAACTATCCATTGACCCTAGTGGTAAGTGTTAAATTTATTAATGAAATTAATATTTCTTAATTATACTTGAATCATTCATTATAAATAGTTTGGTATCTTAATTCAATTGCATGTTTTACTTCTATTTTCATTTTAACTAGTCAAAATTGAAGGGAGATCCCCATAGAAAATATCACCAATCCATTTCTCAAATATATTGTCCATTTCTTTCAAGCAAGAATTATGTTGCAGGAAAGACCATCAAACATTCCCTTCTAGGCTATTTACTATATTCTTCATTCTCTCTCAGGTGTTGTTTGTGACTGGTGCATTGTTATTTTCAATAGGATTAGGGTAGAATTGAGTTTTTCTTTCTCGAAGGACACTTGCATAATTTCCTTTTATAACTACATTCTAGCCTTGTACTTCAAGGCCTTATATGAAACCCAAAATACTATTATTCCCACTACCCTTCATACAAAAATTAAAGCTAATGCTTTGTCTCTTGAGGAACAAGAGGTAAGTTTAGTTTTCCCAAGTCTCACTTTTTGCTTTATATATATATATTCAAATTTTAATATTTTTTAGCTTGTTTTTTGTTATAGGTGATAGTGTGTATCTATGACATAAGAAAACATGTTGCAAGTAGAGGTTGGCATGCTCTAGAGGGCTCCAGGGATACCCAGTCCACAGAGTCTTCCTTCAATTCCTTTCAAATTACAAAATGCCCAAGAACTAATTTTGTTTCATCTCCACTTCCAGGTTCCCCCAAATTTCCTTTAAAGTCTTTTTCTTGTTTTATTAAATGGAAAAAAATAATATTCATATTCATATTGGTTTGTTTTTGTTTTTGCAATTTACTCTCGTATCATTTTTGTTGAGGATTCTTCCACACAATACCATCAATGTTTTCCATTATAAATTTATTTTTGATTTGAAGTTTGTTAGAATTTTCTAGTTAATTAACTGCATAAATTACTCATTTTGCAGCAACTTCTGAAACCACCAATGTCTTTCCCACAAGCACATTGAGACAACAAGGACCAACTCCAACAAGGATGCCAAGAGGGGAAGAGATAACTCTAAAAAGGAAAATCAGAATGGATGACATAGTTACCCTTAAAGGTAATAACATTAATAGATTCAATTTGATTTTGCTTTCATTTTATGTTTTTGAATTTATTGTTTGTGATTTTTTTTTTTGAAGTCCACTCAATATTTGTGAGGAGACCTTGGAGTATGCCACCACCCCCACCACCCATCCAGATTCAGAGAAGAGGGAAAAAAACATCTCCATCCTTGCACAAAGTCAAGGCACTCTATAGATTTTTGATTTCCCAAATTTCTCTATTGGTGGCCTTTCAAATGCATATGGTCTTACTTATTTGCAATAAATTTATCTAGATGGGGAGTTTGTTGGAATTGAGAGCGAACCCCTAACTGTTGGTGGATTCAATCCACACCAATTTATTCAAGTTATTAATGTGCCTTCACAATATCCTCCTATGGCTCCCTCTTCCCCAGCTAACTCTTCCCCACTCCACACATATAATGTAAATGTTTTTGAGGATTCCCTTACTAGTTTTTCATTAGATGATCTAGTTTTAGAAAATCTGCTTGTGAATTTGAAGGATGGTGTTATTGGTGAATTCAATGATTTAAAAAAATAGGATATAAGGGTAAAAGCCCTTATCAAATAAATCAATACCCATTATCATAACCACTCTCAAAGAGTGAATTTGTTTTCTCTTGTTCAAAATGAACCTTCAAAGATTGACAATTTGTTCCAGTAAATGCAATCTAAATTGATATTAGTGGACAATGTTTATAATGATAGGATTTTAGAAATTATGATCAACAGATTGAAAAATTTAAATGTAGAAGCATATTTCAATAAATGGGCTAAAGATATCAACCTTGTTACCATTGCCGAAGTAGAGAAGGATAAAGTGGTGGTAAGTTTTCTTTATCCGTAATGTGTATTTTGATTATTATAATACCTTTATATGTGCTTTACACATCTATTATTTTTTGCTTGTAGGCAAAATATGAAAATTTGAAGCAAAAAGCATATCTTTTTAATGTGCATTTGAAAAACACCCGCAAAAGTATCTCCTCGGCAATTGTAGTGAAGGAAAAACTGGTTTTGTTAAATAAATAGAGAAACACATTGAAGAAGATAATTAAAGAGCATGTCATGGATCCCAAAATTTTATTGAATCAAAAAATAGATTTGAATCCTACAATTCTTTCAATAGGAGATGTAGCGAATGAGGAGAAGGTGATTCTTACACAAATGAATTATGTTGTAGAGGATCTTTAGAAAGAGGAAGTGATAATAGAGAATTCACAGGTAGGTCCAGATAGAGGGGTTTCCATGGATGGGGATGGCAAGCAGCTAGCGGGAGGAGAGTCTCAATCACAAAAATTGATGACTTGTCTATGTTTATATTGTTGACAATGACAATTTCTATTGTTTAAAATAGTTTATATCATGTTTATTTGAAAAACAATTGCTTTATTAAATGATATTTTATAGTTATTCCAAATACTCTTATATATATAATGTAGTGGTCAAGTTTATAAAATGTTATGGTTTTATGGTTTGAATGAATGGCTATAATGTTCTAGTAGTTGTAGCCTTGAATGCATTGTTTATATATTCTATAAAGAAAAATCAGAGTAAATATTCTATGGATGGTTTTAATGCTCTAGTACTTGAAATATACTAGTGATCAACTTTAAAGTTCTATGGATGTTATGGTTTGAATGAATGGCTATAATAATCTAGTAGTTGTAGCCTTGAATGCATTGTTAAACTGATTTAGTAGTTGTATGTAGCATTAAATGCATTGATTATGGTACAATTTGGAAATATGTGAACCCAATCATAGGAAAAATATTTAATTATTCTATGGATTTATATTGTTCTACTAGTTATAATATTGAATGCATTGGTAGGATAAAAAGTGGAGTAAAGATTGTATGGATGGATTTAATGTTCTAGTATTTGATATATACTAGTTGTAACATTTGAATGCATGGCTATAATGTTCTAGTTGTTGTAGCCTTGAATGCATTGTTAAACTATTCTAGTAGTTGTAGCATTGAATGCATTATTAGTGTTAGTGTTCTAATAGTTATAGCATTGAATGCATTGTTAAACTGTTCTAGTAGCTGTAGCGTGGAATGCATTGATTGATTGATTGTTAAATATGCGAACTATAGGTAAAAAATGAATAGTAGTTGTAGTATTTGAATATTGTAATTTTAGAGTAAATATTCTATGGAATTATGTTTTTCTAGTTGTTTTACTATTGAATGCATCGTTAGTGTTATATTGTTCTAGTAGTTGTAGATTTGAATGCATTGTTACACTGTTAATGCTCTAGTAACTGTAGCATTTAATTGATTGATTGTAGCTATATATTTGTGTAATGGTACTAATGTAAATGTGCAATATAATAATGGTGCACGTCTAGACATAAGACTCACATGCTTCAATGAGTGCTATATAGAAAATTGAAATGCTTTGTACAATGTTAATGAGAATTGTGATTGATACACGATGAATGAGATGAATTGCAAAGATAAAATACTATTTGAAATACATAGAATTTTAATAGGACAAAAAATATTAAATCCAATGTATTGAATAAGATTCATGATTGTAACATCCAGGTAATAGATTATATAATTTAATGTATTTGAATAAGATTGAACAATAAATATTTCAGAAAATAGTAATTGCTATACTTATCAAACTACAACCTAGGCATTGAAAATAATCCTTGAGAAGCTTGCCCATCATAAGATTGATTTGTATCTACCATGACTGCCGCATTCAATGTTGGGTATTTTCATGCTCTGTAGAATGTTAATGAAAATTATGATTGTTAATGAATGACATGTATTGCAAAGATAAAGTACTGTTTGAAATACACAATTTTAATAGGGCAAAAAATATTAATTCCAATGTATTGAATAAGATTCATGAATGTAACATCTAGGAAATAGATTAAAAATTTTAAAGTATTTGAAGATGAAAGAATAATAAATATTTTAGAAAACAGTAATTTCCATACTTATCAAACTAAAATTTGGGCAGCTGAAACAATCCTTGAGAAACTTGCTCATCACAAGTGTGATTCACATCTACCACTCCAATGGTCTATTCTGTCTCGGTATTATCTTCCTATGTATTGGTAGATGTATTAGTCACACCTATTATTTCCACTAGAGAACTCCATGTTTCCACTACTCTATCATATCAAAAATTTTCTACAGAATAACATGAAACATATAGTCTCAAACAAGTCTCTAGATTTTAATCCAATTTGTTTCTAAGTTTTGAATACACGAAAGGATAATGTACTAAACACTCACTCATCTTCCATAGAACCCAAAATCATTTTTTGATCAAGTTCAAATAATCTAAAACATTCACTAATACTTTCTTGTAAAATGCTTCTTGGATAAATTTTTTTCTATAGACAAGTAATGGCACCATTTTCTGTTGGGTCACTTAAACACTAAAATTGATCCATCATTGTAATCTCAAATCATGTTGATTAAGATGTAAGTAATTGTTTATTTAAAATACCATTAATATGAACTCCATTCACATCTAAAGATCTATAGAAATGCATAACAATTGTACCCATGCATTTGTGAAATAATGTGTTGATCTATTCTTGATTGTTAACACTATTCTAAAAAATGGGATTCACAACTGCCATGCCCTCCAATAACTCATCTCTTTGAAAATATTCTTTGATTTCAGTGGCTAAACTTTGTGAGATTTTTCTCAATTTAATTCATGTTTTAGACAAAACAGCATCATAGGTACATCTTTAGGCTCAACTCCTACAACTTTGATTCTTCTAGAGAATGTGTGCATTGGAAATGCCATTTACCACGACACAAATATGATCATGTATATTGATTTTTTAATAACTCTTTGGATTTTGAAAATTAGTAAAAATTTGCCAAGTTCTAAAAATAGGTCCGTGAAAGCTTTCATTTGATGTGTACAATATATCTAAACATTGACATAAATATTTTCTCAAACGTATGAAGTCAAAAATAGAGATAGATCTTTCTTAGTAATGTTTAATTAAACAATTGATTTCCTTCAACATTGGCAAAATACCGCATAATGTGAGTAAAGTTTATAAATCTATTAAACAACAATATAAATCATTTGCTTTGTCAACTTCCCTGTGATATTTATACATAAACCCTATCAAATACAGATATTCTTCAAAAAAATTGTAGGCAGGTTCATACATGGAAATCCATCTAGTTTCCACATCTTTTAGTAATTTTTAACCATCTATCACCCCAATTGCAAATTTTCGGAACTCCATGAATCTTTTTGGGCTGCTTGAAATGTACACATGCAAGTCAAAAATAAGCTCTTCCAATTTTGTGATATTATTAAATGTGCTAACAATTTTGTAATCAAGATTCATCCTATGTGCCATGCAATGGATTGGAATCATAAACAAAGAAACTAATGTTTGTAGGTGAACACAAAGACTGTTTCTATGCCCCTACATCATCGATGCACCATCAATTCCAACACACACCAGCTTCATAGCTATGGCATAATCATCCATCCCAAATCTCTCTCTTAAATTGGCTACAACTAATTTATGGAGGTTTTTTGCATGACAATTTTCTACCATTTTATGGACAGCTAAAAGATGAGATTGCCTTGAATAGTTTTCAAAGGTATACATATGCATGCAAAATCTTGTTGTGTTGTCAACTACAGTGACCTCATCAATGGAAAGAGAGATAAACAATGATCTCTTAACACTTTATTTCAAATCTTCCAACTCAACAATGGCTAGACATTTTTCCATTTCCCAAGCACTGTTATCCGATCAATGTGACTATGGAATTTCTAGAAACCCATTATGTTGAAAGAAAGTTTTTTAGTATATAAAATCAAAAATGGTTCTTCAATTTTATAAAATGTGGAAAATAGTAGAGAACTGTACATATTTTACCCTAAGATTGAATTGCATAACTTTTCCAAATTATGCTTTTATAGTTCCCCCTTTTTCAATAAGATGTTTTTGTCATTTTTGATCATTTTTGTATTCATGTGCATATTTGACATGCATGAATTATTCTTAATTTTTCCATTATGTGTTCTTGTTATTTGTCCATCTGGGTGCTTCACTGATATATATATTTTCCCATAATGTTTCTCAATTGTGTCCAATTTAATTTGCATTCTGTGCTCTTTTCCAAGTTTCCAACTGCAAATTATACATTTACATTATGTTAGAGGCTCATTACCATTTTTTGGGTCTATAGGTTCTATAAATGGATATTTTACAACCCAATCAACTTTAAAAGACCTTCCTATTTTCCATGTACTTCTCTTCCTCCATTTACTTTTTTGAATGGAATTTTCAACAAAATTTTGTGTCTGAAAAGAACTACATTTCTCTTGTGGAGTGCCCAGAGGAGTATGTTCTAATGAAGTGCCTAGAGGTGTGTCTTATAGGGGTGGTATTTCATCAATAAAATCTTCAATGGTGATAAGTTATTGTGATTAATTATTTCTAATAAAATAGTCTCAATATCCATGTCAATTTCTACATTGAAATAGTTTTACTATTATTCTATAGTGAAAAAAATTAACTGATATTTAAAAAAAAGATTTATAATTAACTGTATTTAAAGTGCCTATGGTTTTCATAGTTATTTTTATTATACTTATGAAATAAGATATTATATTGGATTTTTTTGTAGTTTTTATGGTGTTTTAGCCTTTCTTGTACCTCCTAATGCTCTAGTTGTGTTACCAGGCAAGTTATTACTACCAGCTTCCTATCTATTATCAGGTGGTAGGTTACGATGACACTGCATAGATATTCCACATGAAATTCCACTACTAGATGCCATGTTAATTTCATGCAAAACCTCACTACTGGGTGATAGAGTATCATCACATGAGACATGGTGGCAAGGTGATCGGTTGCCATCATGTGGCACATCACTGTCAAGTGGTAGATTGTCATCATGTAACAAATTGCCATCATGTGATAGATTGTCATCACCTGATAGGTTGTCACATGTTAAACTACCACAATGTTACATCATGATATCAAATGTCTAGTTTGCATCATGCGACATAATGTTGGTGGAGGTCAGGGTGCTGAAAGTAGTTCAACAACAGAGTGCGGCCTCAAGTCTCTATCTTTGTAATTTGGTAAAAAATCTACTTTAGTGGTAATTTCATGACTTGAGACCTGTAGGAACATATATATATATATATATATATATATATATATATATATATATATGGATAATTACATGTATAACCTCATAATTATTGTAGATTTTTGATGAGTTGACCCCTCAAAAAAATGACATCCTAAAATTTTAGGCAAAAAGGTTATATGTTACACCCTAAAAAATTATCAAATTCAAAATCCCTAAAATGGAATATTCATGAATTAATGAATATTCACCACTAAAATTTATCTTGATAAATGGGGCAATGTAGTTTATGGTCCAACTAACTTTGATAAGATCATTTCAAAGTAAAATGCCAATTTTGCACCTAAGTGCTCTAGATTGATCTTTTCTATCAAATCTCTTGCATGAGACATGTGCCCTTATTATTTGGTGTTGACAATATCCTAAATGGGATTACGGATCCAATACATCTAACATTGACTTTTAATTCCAATCCAGTCAAATTTCAAGCCAATAACAAGACATTCTGACTAATTTGAGTAACTTGTGCACTAAATGGCCAAAATTTGCACCAAAGTGACTAATTAAGCTTAAAGTTAATTAATTAAAATAATGAGCCTAATTAATAATTCCATGGAACTTATTGAATAATTTATTTTTGAAAATAAATATTGAATATCTGCATCATCAGATGACATCATTTCTTGGGAAGATATCCCTAGGCCATAAATGCATAAAATATCAAGATTCATGTCTCCCATGCCTCATTAAGACCCTTCATGCCTATTAAATTCCCATCTATCACAAATATTAATGGGGGTATTTGTAGAATTAATTTCATATTTGGATTTATTCATGGCCACACATCTCAATCTTGAGATGGATGATCATAGTTGATCCTCAAACCATTCCAAAAATCTATAAACAACAAGCCTCAAAGCCATAATTCTAACCTCTCATATGACAAAGTTATAATTCTAAATTGATTCCAAAGTTTTATGCAAATTAGTGTTATAATGCCCAAATATTGAGATAAGACAAATCCAAACATGGTGCCAAGGAGAGATGGAGGTAGCCACACTTCATTGATGTAGACTTTAAGAGCACAAAGTTGAGCAAGACACTACAACAAGCATTTTGGAGCATCCAAGGAAGGTGAAGGAAGGTCTTTCTTTCATGTTTTAGTTGTGTTTTTCCATTTTGTTTTGTTAACTAAGCTCTCCCTAGTAACTAGGCCTAGATATGTTATGCTAGTGCATTTATTTCATTTTGATTTCATTTTGGGACTAACACAATACTAAACATCCTCTCTTGAGTCAAATTCCTAGTTCACATAATGGCACATTCGATGAGACATGAGCCAAATTTTGTCACAAATATCCTTCAAGCAACTCACTAATATTTTCCATGTAGGATCTTGGAGTTGGAGGCCAAAAAGAGTGAAAATTTAAGTTAAAGTTTCATTTTCTGATAATTGCATTTTTGTTTTTGGAAACCTCTATTTTGATATTTATTTCAATATCATTGCTCACACAGTAGAGATTTTGTAAATGAAATTGTTCTATGCTAAATAGAGATTTGGTATACCTGAGCAATGATTTTGTTGACTTGAATGATGATAATATTCACTTGAGCAGTGATTTCACCAAAATAGCAATATCATCATTCTAGGCAACAATATTGTTAAATTAGGCAATAATTTTGTCATCTTAACAATGATTTTGTTTTATCTATATTTTTTATTTGGTAATAGTGATATTGTTGACAAAAATAATGATATTGTTACCCTGTGTAATGATATTATTGATTTGGCTAGTGATATTGTTAATTTGGGCAGTGATTTTATAGGTAAACAACGATATTGTGTTTTCTATTTGATCTAACATGAAATAATGATATTATTGTTTGAAATTGTGATTTTTCAAGGAAACAATGGGATTGACTATGTAATTTTGATTTCTAAATATAGAGCTCATTTTGGGAAGTTGCTTCTCTCATTAGCAAATGTGCTTCAAAGCTAAAGGACATACTGACTTCTTCATTTTAGGATCAAGCTTGAAATTTGTTAAAACATGATTTTTAGACCTTTTTTGAAAGTTTGAAATAGATTAAGAACCTTATTTTGGTGATTATTGAAAATGGCAATGCTTAGGTAAATGGTTTGACAAATTTCGCTTTCAAAGTTACAACTTAAGACCAAGGGGTCAAAAGAACACCGCCTAAACTTTCATTTGGTGCTTAAAATTGAATTCATTTGTTAAATTTTGTCTTCAATAGTTTTTTAACTTAGAATTTTATTAGCAAAGAGAGGGATGTTGCATGTATGCTCTTCCATCCATCTCCTTTAGGGAACTTTTGGAATCAAAAGCGTCGTCTTTATTGCAAACATGCCTAGTCCAAGGCATAGGAAGAATGTAGTCTAAATCACTCCCCAAAAACTCACAATAGCTTGGGTGATCTTGAAATGACCCTAAAGTCTTACTATTAGTCATTTATTTTTATGCAAACTTGGCTTGTGAGGGAGACTTCATTACCTCCCAAAAATTTTTTAGGGAAGCTTTGACCCAGGGTTTCATCTCCCAGTACTAACTTCAACCACTCCTAATAGGATTGGAGGCTTGAGCAGTTAAACCACCTTCTAGGGTTGAATTTGCACATGGGATGTAGCTGCACTTTGGACATTGCACTACACTGAGCAAGCGATGTATGTAGTGGTTGCAAAAAGGACTAGACCTTTTTACAACAAGCCAAGTGTCGTGGACACCCAATTACATGCATTTTTTTTGCATCATGACATGAAAGTAATTGTGTAATTGATCCATCTAGATGTTTAAAAACTTGTATATCTTAGACAAATCCCCACTTATAATAGAAGTGTTGTTGGTACAAGGTGCGCCTCAAGGTCCATGTCATAGTACTATCATTTGAGATAAGGGGGGATGTAAAAACCCTACTATATAATGTTCATTTTAATTTTTGGATGAACACTAAAAAAGCCTCTCAAATGACATATATTGATGGATTCCAATAAAACCAAGCAACCTTGTTAATTTAGGACCTAAGAGTGATTAATTAGTTGGTTTTGTCCTAGATTAAAGTCTTGTTTGGAGTCAAAACCTAGTGTGAACAAAACAAAACCAAACCAAAATACATACTCCTCATTTTCCTTTGAACAAAGTGGCATTATGCTACCCATGTGAATCATCAATTGGCCTTGTTCAAAGTTTATCAAAACATGGAGTCATATCATCCACTTTGGCACAGTTATGCTACCTAATTGAGTATAGACCTTTTACCAAACATTGTTTAGAGTCCTTCATTTATAGTCTAAATTCAAAATTACACCTTCATAAGTTCATAGGGTTGATGTGTTAAGTGGGTTCACCATTTTCACTAAACTTGAGGGAATTTAGGTTTAATTTCCAATTTGGGTTGAAGGCCATTTAAGACTCATAATCATTATCACCACTTGGTAGACTTAAGTCATTTTGTGCTAAACACTTGAACTTTGAGTCTATGCACCAGAAATTTTGTGTTATCATCCTATTTCCATCAAGATAATTTGAATACATAATTTTTTGCCTTAGAGATATTGTCAAAACTTTGAAGATATGTATGTCATTTGAGTTAAGAAAGGTAGTGTTACACTATTGAATTTATGAGAGACCATATTTACCTTAGAGAGTTTTTGAAACAAATATTTTGTCACATCTTTTTAGTAGTTTAGCATTGATATGTTGCCAAAAACATTTCAAACATTGTTTCTTAGACCGTTTTTCATAGAGTTCAAGTTTGTACACATTTTTCAAGCCAATCTGAGTATACCTTTGTGAATCTTTATTTAGCATAGTTATATTGTTCACATTTGTTTAGCCTATTTTGTCAAAGGAACCAAATTGTATACCATTATTTGTGAGAAAAAAAACTATCTCTAAAGTGCCTTTTGTTTCAAATTTATACCTTTTTAATTGAGTTCATGTCCAAGAGTCAAATGCCTATTTTTTGTTAGATGTGTCTCAAATCTGTTAGATTAAAATATCATCTATTTCAAAGTCTAAATTTTGATGCCATTTGGCCAAGAGTCCTAGCACATGCCTTGTTTGAGCCTAGCTTTTGACGTCGCATTTGGCCAAAGGACCTAGCAATAGGTTATTTCTTAGATTAGACTGATTTGAAACACTTTGACCTTAGAGTTGGGCATTTCAATTTTTGGTCCATTTGCTTAATCTTTTTTGGTATGAAACGTGTAACATTAGATACTTAACGTTAGCTTGTTTTATCATAAATCATTGCATAAACCTTTCCATCCTTTGGATAAAATCTAGACCAAATTTGAACATCATCTTTTAGACATTATCTTTTTAGAGTTTGTAGAACTCTCTTCCCTTTCTATTACAAAACATTCTCTATGGATTCCAACATGTATTACTACACTCTTAGTGGACTCATGTACAATCTGGGGATTAGTAATGTGGTTGTGTAAGAAGAAATGGTGCAAGAGCCCTATGTAGATAATACTACTTATGAGATGGATCCTTATCGCTCTTATAATAATCAAATAGGGGCATAAAACCAAGATCCATTGGCTAACTATTTGGTTAATACACCACCATACTCAGAGCAAGATCAAACACACTCTACACAATACCTAGCTACAATACTTGAAGTTGAGGAGACTTTTCACCAACAACCATACTCTGTTAATTCACCTTCCACATATGATCCTTATTTGTTTGAGCATCATTTATTAGAGAACAAAGATGAGATTTTGGTTAGAGCCATAGAGGTAGGGGCCAAGTTTCTAGCAGACTTCCCCTAATGAAATTTTACCAAGCTAAGTAAGAATCCCTCACAACATATTGTATAGTCAACATGCTTCTTCTATAAATCCTTTAGCCCTAGTCCAAATGACGTATCAGGACCCTAATATGCCTAACAAAGGAAAAAAATTCATGGAAGACCACTTTAACCAAATGCAAGCAGCATATCAAACCTACCTGAATCTAGCACACAATTTCAATCAGATGACCAAGGTGAGTAAACCTCTTATTGACTTATTTCATTTAATAAGAGTTTTGATAGAGTTAAATAGTTAAGACAATCAAGGTGTAGACCCATTCATGTAGAATAATTTAGTTGACAACTTGTTTCAAATGCTAACCATCAAAGAAGTATCTTATGATTCTATGCAAAATAGTTGCCAAAACATAGTGGATAATGCACAAGAAACATACCATCCAAACCAAAGTGGTGTTAATATATAAACAACTAGTCAACAACATGTGCCTTTAGTTAATACCACAAGTGGATCTATAAATCTAGGAAGGGGAGCTTTTGCACCCCAACCTCAACCAATTACTTACAATCCTCAACCAACTACTTTGTTAAGCACACAACAAATAGGATCACGTAGTCAACCAACAACCAATGTTTTGTCTCAATAGCAAAATGTGATGAATCCTACTCCTTAATAAATGATGAGTATTATTCCACAACAATAGGCACAATCTAGTATATCAATGTAACATAGGTTGAATATTTTTCCACTTCAACAAGGGGCAACTAATGTTCCACCTCATCAGGTAGTAACAAACATACCTCTTTAGTCATAGGCTAGTGAGCTAATTCAAAACCAAATGATGTCTAACCAACAACATATGACTATTGGTCAATGATAGGTGCTGAATATCCAACAAGCATCAACTTTTTAACAAAGATTCATGCAACAAGGAGGTTTCAATATTTTTCAAGTACCTACTAGGCAACAATTGCCTTTTATTCAAAATGTGCCACTCATTCAAAAATAGGGTCTTGGTTCACAAGTTCCCACTCAACAACAAGGTTTGACTAGTTGGCAACATGCCCCTTTTCAACCATAGTAGGCACAATATGATTATATCCCTCTATCCCAACCAAAAAATCCTCAACAACAGACCTTCATAACCAACCTAACCAAAATATTGCACCATAACACGTGCAACTCCAACAATCAAACCCTAATCTATATATGCATATTCCTAGTCCATTTCCCAACCAATCATTCATACCCTAACAAATATCTCCATTATACCCTAGTCTAAATGCTCCACTTGTGACTACCCAAGCCATCTACCCAAGCCAATAGTCCCACAAGTTTCCTAGAGCAATAATTATAATAGATGATGGATGAAATTGCTGCCATCCAAGCTGGGAAATAGGGTAAAAAGTTCAAGTTGGATGATGTGTGTTCCTATCCTTTTAACATGGAATAATTTCAAATTCCATTTCCTCCAAGATATGAACCCCCAAAGTTTGATAAATACAATGGGAATGGTGACCCCAAAACTCATTTAATAGAATTCTTTATTGCATGGCAGCTAGTGGCATATATTAACATCTACCTTTTATTTTTGTTCCCAAGGAGTCTAGTAGGATAAGCCTTGGAGTGGTTTTTAAAGTTTCCCAAGAATTTAGTAACATATTTTGATGACCTTTTAGAAAATTTTATTCAACAATTTTCCTACAATCTTGAACATGAGATTTCATTGGTCAAGTTGATGTAAGCAGAGGAAAAAGCCGATGAGATTTTTGTGAGTTATCTACAGTGATAGAGAGCCCTTGAAAGTTGATTCATCCATAGTTTACTAGATAAAGAATTAGCCACTATGTTTACTAAAAATTTGCATAGTGAGATAGCTTATCATCTAGAACTACAATGTGCACATACTTTCAAAAATATCACAATAAAAGTTTGTTGATTGAGTGAGCCCTTATTAATAAAAGAATCATCAAGATCACTTTAAATAATCAAAATCAAGGTACCAATTAGGGAAATGGCCAAAATCAAAATTAATTCCAAATGCAATCATCACAATTGACACAAGCCAATAACCAAGATAGACCAAAACAATTCAATCACAATAATAATGTTATGGGAAATGGAGTAAATGAGTCATGCCATGTCTAAATGGTGTAAACACCATCTACTCAGCTTGTACCACCTTTTCAACTTACTCTTACCTAAAAACCTCTTCAACCAACACACTAAGCACAAAAACCTAGGCCTACACAATAAATACAACCATCTTTGCCATTGCAAGTTCCTCCTCCAAGGAGAACAATACCTACTCTCCATGTTTTTAGTGACCTTGGACAGCCTATTGAATCTATTTTTTGTAAACTTGATGTTGCTAATTTGATTATTTGGTCTATACTAAAGCATTATCTGCAAGGCATTTCTTATCTTGATTAGTACCATGAAAATGAATTATGTGAATATAGTTGGGCCAATGGGCACAATTTAAGAAGATGTGTGAAAATCAAGCATTTGATTGAGAATATGTTAGAGAATGGGGAGATCACATTAGATGGTGGTGCTTACACCTCTAATTAGACTCTTGGGATTTACCAAACCCCTTTTCCCCAACATAACAACTAGCAACAACAACAATAATAACAACAATGGTAACAACAACATCAGTTAGTGCAATAACAAAATCAACAGTATCAAAATCAAATGCTAAACCAATAAAACCAACAACAAAATTAACAACACCAGAATAATATATAGAACCAAAGTTAGAATAGTAACAATCAACAACCCTACCATGTAGTTTCACATGACTACAATAGAGATGTAGGTCATATTATAGGAGGTAGTGTTAATACCATCTCCATTAATCCTAAACCAAATTCTAATTAGACGAGACCATTATTAACCATACCAAACCAATACAATCACTTCGACAATCCTTCTTTGACTTGGGACCACACACAAGTGAACTAGTAAATAGCGAATTCTAATTTTAGACCTTATACTAATAGCTCATCCTTGCCCCATGACCACACATAAGTGCACCAACAACTGAGACTTGTCCTATCTAGTCCCACACCATCACCATTATTTGTTAGTAATCATGGTCCTATATTCAATCTTGATTGTGTAATCACAAATTGGAGGTCAAATATTACCATCCCAGGGCCACAACCATCTACCACCTCACCCATTATCTAATTGGCTATTTAGCCTTTGAATAAACCATTTAACATCATCCAAAATAAGAAGTTTGATATTATGGAATAATTATAGAAGACACCAGCCCAGATCTCTATTTTAGATTTGTTGTGAACATTGACAATCCATAAGAACATTTTGAAGAGTCATTAACCCAATCCACTATTTCCAATGACATATCCCCTGATAAATTTCAAGCTTTGGTTGGACTCCTAGCTCCTACCCAACAAGTTACATTCAACCAAAGTGATGTCTTCCCTTGGCCTACTCCATAATAATCCATTGTACATATAAGTGTATATAAAGTGGTACAAAGTGAAATGTGTCCTTATAGACAATGGATCAGGCCTCAACATAGTGTCTCTAAAGCTCATCAAGCTTCTTGGGTACACAATGGAAAATCTCCAACTAGAAATGATAACTATCAAAGCCTATGATAATTAGGAGAGAGAATCATAAGGCACCATTAGCCTTCTAGTTATCATTGGGCCTTTGACCCATGATACACTTTGACATGTGATTGATATTTATTTTTCATATAATATGATTCTAGGTACGGCTTGGTTATATGAGATTTATGTAGTCCCATCAACACTACAGTAATGTATCAAGTTCTCCTACTCAAGGATGAAAGTGAATATTTTAAGAGATTTGCACCTGTATGAGCATGACAAACATCTCGAGGCTGAGTTTCAAAGCTAAAATTACCAATATGGAATGAATCCAAGTTTTAATAAAGATAAAGGAAATTCCATACTTATTGATTCTCTAGAGGATAGTTACATAGATCCTAATACCTTGGATTCCCTTTCCCACATGCCACCTCCTGAAGCTTCTAATCATTACACCATTTTGGCTAATGACCCAGGGGAGTATGTGACCCATGATACCTATAATATTACAAACCTTCCGAAAAATCCAAAGTCCTTTAGAAGACCTAAAGCTAAGTCACTTCATCCACAATGGCAATAAAAGAGCAAAGATAAAGGACCTATCATATCTGTACTAGCATCTAGCCTAAAACCATACCCTCTTGAAGAAGATGAATCATGGCTATATAATGACAACCAAGTTGATTTTTATAAGAGTGTAAAGTATCATATTCCCAATAGGATCATAGAGAATCAAGACTATGAAGGAGGAGGCTTCAGACCTAAAGAACAAGGAACACTTGAGCCAATTTCCATGACTAAATACAAAAGACCCTATGGACTTAGATTTAAATCACCTGGGGGTAACTCCATATAATTTACTCATATTCCATCTCCATCAACTAGTGATGAAGATGCTGGTAGTGAAGCAAAGTCTGATCATAGCCTTTTTGATGACCTAACTGAAACCAACATGTTTAACACTCATTCCATTTGTACCCTTACCCCAATCATTCATCATAACATACTGCCATTATATTATCCCTAATTGATAGATTGGAACCAACATGAATCTAGTTTACAAATTTATGGGTTGTAGAATGATGAGGCATTCTATGATTTTCTAGTCCTTAAAGACAATGTTTCATTGGGAGATCATAAATCAAGGTTCTCAATCACATTGGATCCTAAAGCCTATTTTGGAGAGTGGGTGAACACCCTTAGCCAAAAACAAATAAATAAAACATTGAGGTCCCAAAGTGAAAAATCTTTGAGGCATTTTTTGACTAGGGAAAAAGTAAAGATAAAGGCCATTCTAGTGGTGAAAACCTGTTTCAGCTACCATTAGATGGGGGTGTTTATTCTTCTTTGGATTTAGACTAGGAGACCACCAACGATTAACTTGCCTATGAATCTGAGTTCTATTTTGAGAAAAAATAAGTGTTTGGTATAATTATTCAAGAATTTTTGACTATTTTTATCACATAGATAGATACCCCATTAGGGGACTCAGATTCATCATGCCTAGGAGAAGTTGAAGAGCCAGTCCTAACAAAAGACTCTAATATAGCCTGATAGTTCAAGTCTTTGCCTACTATCCTAGAAGATGGTTTAACCTTTCTAGTTGAGGATAAAATAAAGGTAAACATCATGACTCCATTAAACCTAAAATAGATAAAATTAGGCACATCCCTCATTAAGGAGGAATGTGAAGTCTTTACAACTCTATTAAGAGAATTTGTAGATATCTTTGTATGGGCTTATTCTAACATGCCGGGTTTAGACCCCACCTTGGTTTTACATCACCTTGTGGTAAATATTGATGCCAAACCAGTTAAGCAAAATTTATGCAAAATATATCCTCATACTTTTGTATTAGTAAAGAAAGAGTTGGAAAAACTCTTAGAAGTAGGATGTATTTGATCCATTGACTACTCAGAATGGATATCTAATGTTGTACCTATTAGAAAAAAGCCTGAAAGAATCAGAATTTGTACTAATTTTTGAGACATAAACAAAGATTTTCCTAAGAATGAATTTTCATTGCCTAATATTGACATGATCATTGACTCCATAGTGGGTTATGAAATGCTTTTATTAATGGATAGATTTTCAGGATATAACCAGATTAGAGTAGCACCAGAAGACCAACACAAGACAACATTCATCACTTCACACATTTTGTTATCAAGTGATGTAATTTGGTCTTAAAAATTATAGAGCTACATATAAAAGATCTATGACCATCATATTCCATGATATGATGTATGATATTGTTAAATACTATGTTGATGACATACTAGGTAAATCAAAGACTAGGGCCAACCATCTAGCAGTGCTACATAAAATATTTGAAAGACTGCATGAGTACAAAGTCCAATTGAATCCAAATAAATGTGTATTTGGAGTAATATCAGGTAAATTACTTGGCTTCATTATGTCTCATTGAGTCATTGAAGTTGATCTAGCCAAAGTCTAAGCCATAACAGAGAAGCCACCACCAACCAATTTGAAGTAGTTCCATAGTTTATAGGGCAAGATCTAGTCAATCCAATGCTTCATATCTTAGTTAGTAGGAAAATTTCATCCATTTACATATCTTTTGAATAATGGAGTTACATTCCACTAGGAAAATCACTACCAAATAAATTTTTAGTAGCTAAAAGATTACCTAGCAAATCCACCTATTTTGTTACCCACTATTCCAGGAAAATCATTTTTGTTGTACCTATCAACTACAAATAATTCCTTGGGGGAACTTATAGCTCAAAATGATGACAATGGAAAAGAGCATGTAGTATAATACTTAAGCCTTACATTGGTCATGTATGAACACAACTATACATCCATAAATAAATCCTATTTAGCCATGGTCTTTGCAGGTCAAAAGCTATGTCATTACATGTTAAACAATAAGACCATGATTATTTCAAAATTAGATTCAATCAAGTATCTACTATCAAAAATAACTTTACAAGGACACATGGACAAGTGGATCATGCTTCTAAGTGAGCTTGACATTGAATACATCAATCAAAAAGCTATTAAGGGGCAAGTTCTTGCATATCAACTTACTGAAGCACCCCTTGCTGATATAGAGCCACTCAATTTCCAATTTCATGATGAATCCATAATGACCATCATGGACACACCTCTTGAGGATAAAAACTATAAGCTATAATTTTATGGATCATTCATGGCACATAGATCAGGGGTAGGCTTTTTATTTATTACACCACAGGGGAATCTAATCCCTAAGTCTTTTAGAATCAATTTTCCTTGTACAAACAACATGGCCGAGTATGAATCACTTGTTTCAGGACTCTGATAGGTGGTACAATGGAACATATCTCATATCAAGGTATATGGTGATTCTCAATTAATAATCAATCAAGTTATAGACTATTTCTAGACCAAAGATGATAAGTTGGTTCCTTACAAGGACATGGTTGACACTTTCAAACAACAAAGTGTAGATATTCAATTTGAGCATATACCAAAGGATAGTAATATAACTGTATATGATATGGATACTATTGAATATTCTATTTGACAAATGGACAAAGCTAGAGAGTATTAGTTCCTCATCAAGAATTTGTTCGTACCAGTTCATGAACCTTCAACCATTACAATGATTTGTGATATTGTTGGTCCTAGTTCTATTTGGTACTTAGAACTTTACAACTACCTTGATGACCAAGTTTTACCACCTAACCTCTCCCAAAAACAAGCCAAATATTTCTTCCACCAAACCACTCATTATACCTTACTTGGATCAACCCTTTACCACTGTAGCTTTGATGGAACTCTGCTTTGTTATTTAACTTTGGCAGAATCTACACTAACATTATGGGAAGTTCATGAAGAAGTATGTGGAGCCCACACTAGCAGAGCTATCCTATCCAAAAATTTCTTGCATATAATTATTATTGGCCCACGGTAGATGTAGATGTAGCTTCATATGTAAAGAAGTGTGAAAAATGTCATCGACATGCTAATTTGATTCATGCCCTAGCAAAGACTTTGAAAACAATGTTGACACCATGGCCATTTTCTACATGGGGCCTTGACCTCATTGGTAAGATAAATCCCACCTCATCTGATGGCCATAAATATGTCCTTATTGCTACCGAATATTTCACTAAGTGGGTTGAAGTTCTACCCCTCACTTACATGACTAGAAACCAAATTTCCAAGTTCATCTTCAACCATCTCATTTGCCACTACAATATCCCCTCTGACATTATATTTGATAATGTAGGATCATTCAAGAATAAGGATGTCAACAAGTTATGTGCTAAATACAACATCACACAATATTTTTCTACAACATATTACCCTCAAGGTAATGGCCAAGCTGAAGCATCAAATAAAACCATTGTCAACATTCTCAAAAAGATTATCGATGATGTTGATCATGGTTGACACCTTTAGATATTTTGTGCCCTTTGGGCATACCATACCAATCACTACACCCATAGGAGCCACTCAAAATTCACTTGTTTATGGTACAGATGCCATCATTCCCATTGAGGTTGAGTTTCCATCTCTATGCATATCTTTTAAGAATGTCCTAGATGATCATGATTATCAAGTAGTTTACCTACAAGAGTTAGACCTACTTGATGAAAAATGGACAGCTGCACTCAAAAATCTTTAGGCATATCATAATTGACTCAAATTCTATTACAATCAGTGTGTCAAGCATAAAATATTTGAACTTGGTGATCTTATTCTTAAAGAAAACCAAAAGAATACCATGGTCTAAAATAAGCATAACGATAAGTTCAAACCCAATTAGATTGGTCCTTTCATCATTACAATAAACTTTGGAGATAGATCATACAAGCTTGCCACACTAGATGGCCATGAACTTGAGGATGTGATGAACATTATCCACCTCAAGTGGTACTATGCTTGAGTGACTTGGTATATTGTCTATAAGGAATGTTTCAAGTTGTATCATTTTGTTAATCTTCTTTGTATAATACCTTTTTTCTCGACATATCATCCTACCAACCTATCAATTTTTCATATCACATGTCTATTTTACCATACTTTTCCCCATCAACTGAGTTCACTTTTCTCTCCCTACCTAGCCCTATGACCTTGGTTCCATCATCACTTTCGGCATGAGCTTTTAGATTTGGTTTTAGCAGTTGTTTCATACATTCCAAACATAAGCAATATTTTGGAGTAGTATGATAGACATTTGGTAGTTATATCCTTCATTTATTATTCCTTTCTTATCACCAATCTTGATATAATTTTAACCACATGTGGGAAAATTACTACCATTGATATATTCTATTGTATCTTAGTTATAACTGCCTATGGGCAAACTAGGGGCAACACTTGTTTATTATACATTGACCATACTAATTAAGCCATTCTCTTTACCATACAATGCCTTTATACCAACTATGCATATTTTGTTTGAATTGAATGCTACACTAGTCAAATTCCTCTATTGTAAGGTATAACTACAATGAATTGAGGTCCTAATTTGAGATTATGTAGGAAACGCTCGATACTTGTTGGGGTTAACTCACTCACCCTTTCCAGCCACATTCCTGTCATTTTGTGAGAAATCTAAGCCACACTCTCACCATTTTGTGAGTACCCTAAGCCAAGCTCTTACTATTTTATGAGCTTGAACCATTTAGTCTCTTGTCATTATCGATCAAGTTACAATACTCTAAATTTTTTAAAAACATTTGTAAAACCGTTAGAAAAAACCAAAAATATTGACCACTTCTTTGCCTTAAGGATTATGGGAATCCTTACTAAGTCACAAAAAAATCACTTTTCACTTAGTTTCCCCATCCTTTTTGTCCTTTTCTCCCATACACTTGTCATTTTACAAGATCATTTCTATTCTTCTATCATGTCCATTCTGTTTGTTTTTGTTAGTTATCATTTTCATCCCATTTCTTGGGAGAACTCTATTTGGCCTAAAGTTTTTGTTGGATATTACATCCATAGAACTATATAGGTACTGTCCACTTGCTTAGTTCATACAGAGACAACTCAACCACCCCTTTCCTTTTATTCTATTCCCCCAATTTGTTAGTTTGTTATGTTATTGCTATTTTCTAGGGGCAATGTTCATATGGCTTAAATTTAATTATTCATTTCTTTGTTCTTTTATTTGTGTGCTTGTTTGTTTGCTTTCAACATTATTGCCTTAATTCAGTCTATGTGCATTAATTAGGTGATTCCTTAATCATACTTACACTTTAATCCATCCATATTCATATGTATACATTGGCATCATGGCTTCTATCATTGGTGCATCATTTTTCCTTTGAGTATTAAATCTCAGGAGTTAGCGATTATGCATATTTTGGCCAAGTCCTCATGATGTTATACCATGATGCTTATAGACACATGCTACAACAAAACCTCAGCTTCAAGAAGTCTATTTAGCAATGGCAACATCGACATCTCTTCGACACTAACATTTTAATTCAATCTTAATCATATCCCAAATAGAGTAATTAAACAACGAATGAATTTCAACCTTTATTAGTTCAGATGAGCATCTCCCTACTAGCAAGTTATTCCAATTCATCTTTATCTTCTGTATCATATTATTCTTATCATTAGCCAAATCAATCATGTTTGCCACTATCGGGGTTTAAGGATTATAACCACCTATGGGAAAATCATTACACACGGTCTCACTTGCATTTCTAAATGATTATAACCACCTTTGGGAAAGTCATTATGTTATCACCACTTTACTTTTTTTGCCCATACAGGGTCATGTTACTATCTTTTTTCTCTATCCTAACTAAGGTAGCTCCATCTTCTTAATGACTATAATCACTTTTAGGCAAATCATTGTGTTATCATACCACATTGTCACTATTAGGGTACAATGTTTATAACCACCTTTGGGCAAACCATTGTATACCATCCCACTTGCATTCTCAATGATTTTGGACTACTTTTTCAAACTCATTGTGTTTTCACCCCATCATTTTCTTTTTTTTGTTCCCCTTGTCTCCATTCTTTCTTTTGAGGGACCATTTGCCGACCTTTCCTTGTGCCAACCATTCCCTCGAGGGGGCATCATATAATTAGTGCATCATCATTGTAGTTGTAGGCATACAATACCTTTTAATTCTTTGAGAAGATGTTACTATGCTTATAGCTTGTAATACCTTTCCAAATATGGGCAAACTATAGACACATAAATTTGGCCACCAATAACCTTCAACCAAGCTTTTGACCAATTTCTACCAAAGTGCACAATTTGGCCTAAAAACACTAAAATGCATTAAAAGATTTAAAATTGATATATTCAAGTTCTAATTTTTTCTAGGGTATCACTAAATGGGGTAATGCAATTTATGGGCTAGCTAACTTTGATCAGATCATTTTGAGTCAAAATGCCAATTTTGCACCTAGGTGCTCTGGATTGCTCTTTTCTATCAAATCTCTTGCACAAGACATGTGCCCTTGTTATTTGGTGTTGACAACATCATAAATGGAATAATAGATCCAATGCATCTAACATTGACTTCTAATTCCAATCCAATCAAATTTTAGGCCAATAACAAGACATTCTAACCAATTTGACTAACTTGTGCACCAAAGGGCCAAAATTTGCACCAAAGTGACTAATCATGCTTAAAGCTAATTAATTCAAATAATGAGCCTAATTAAGAATTCCATGGAACTTGTTGAATAATTTATTTTTGAAAATGAATATTGAATATCTGCATCATCAGGTGACATCTTTTTTGGGAAGACATCCCTAGGCCATAAATGCATAAAATATCAAGATTCATGCCTCCCATGCCTCATTAAGACCCTTCATGCCTATTCAATGCCCATATATCTCAAATATTAATGGGGATATTTGTAGAATAAGTTTCATATTTGGATTCATTCATGGACACACATCTCAATCTTGAGATGGACGATCATGGTTTATCATCAAACCATTCCAAAAATCTATAAATATCAAGCCTCAAATCCATAATTCTAAGCTCTCATATGCCAAAGTTATAATTCTAAATTGATTCCAAAGATTCATGCAAATTAGTGTTATAATGCCCAAATATTGAGCCAAGCCAAGCCAATCTAAATCCAAACATGGTGCCAAGGAGAGATGGAGGTAGCCACACTTTGCTGATGCAGACTTCATGAGCAGAAAGGCGAGCAAGCCACTACAACAAGCATTTTAGAGAATCCAAGGAAGGTGAAGGAAGGTATTTCTTTCATGTTTTAGTTGTGTTTTTCCATTTTGTTTTTTTAACTAAGCTCTCCCTAGTAACTATTCCTAGAGATGTTATGCTAGTGTGCTTATTTTAATTTGATTTCATTTTGGGACTAACACAATACAAACTATCCTCTCTTGAGTCAAATTCCTAGTTCACAAGGTTTGCATACAAGAAAATGAATGTTCATTCTTTATTATTTGATCTATAAGTTTATTGTCTTTAATTATATATTTTCATCGTAAGGACTGATTTATATAAGTTTCATTTTAGGTTTACATGAAGCACAATTCAACGTGTGGATTACATCCAAGCCTACTCAACATAGGTAAGCTCAGGTATAACACTCTTTCTTTTACTCTAGTACTTTTGTTTTGTCATATTACTAGAATAAAATGGTGTAAATGTAGTCACTAAAATTAATATTTAATATAAAAACAATGCACTTGTGACCACTCCTTAAACATACTTAGCCTATGTTCAATTCTATGGTTCTAAATCATTATTCCTTTACTTCTATATGAAGGATCCTTATCCTTGAATAATATTGATACTTAATATTCATTTTATTAATTTCAATCAACCTAAACTATCTATTAGACTAATCCTAACTTCTAGTTTAGCTCTTTGTTCCTTAGATAAAACCTCTCCTTTGGGATAATCTCGCTCATTGGTAGTGTTTGAAGCTACCGATTTTATCCTCCCACCAAACAATGGCTAATTTATCAAATTCAAATTCACCTAACATATTGTATTGTATATTTCACAAGTCCTACTCGATCAATTTCCCAAAAGGACACTATATTAGCATATTTTCTAATCATTTGTTAAGGAAGATGGTAAGAGGCTTCCATATTGAAAACACTGTAATAATTCTAACTGCACATTGAGAGGAAAATACCCATTTTTCCTAATTTTGGGTCCATACATCCCAAATAGTCATGAGCTAAGTATGAATACACCTTCAAGGTCAAAATCCATTGTTGAAGCATATAATAACATCATGATTACACCATTATTTCAAAAACACCACCACAACATTGGAGAACTACATGGATTTTGAACCCTCTTCAAAGCATTGCTATGTAGGAAGCATTCAGCATAGGGGGTGTTGAGGTCAAGTACAACTTTAACCACTAACCCATTCCCCCCATTTACTACATTTATGCCTCCATGTCAATTGAGCTAGGTTTGTAAATGAATAAGAAGGTAGACAATGGCTTTGACATTGAATCAATAGAACCCGATCACACACACAAGAACTATAGGTGAAGGTGCACTGATCTAGATTAACACATAATAAAAAACCCTACCAGATGTTGGCACACACTAAAAATAACAACACATGTGGACCTTGTTTAAATAGTCTAGCCTTATCCCAGATTCAAATAGAGTCCCATTTTTGATTCACAATCATTTCATACATTCCCAAAATTGATCACATGGTCACTGTTGTAGTCCATTAGATATGAGTGCCAACAAAGTTATTTGTCTTTAATATTTTCCCCTTTTAATATCTTTCCATACATAGTAAGTTCCAAAGTAGTGTTGTGTGATTTATTGCATATTTTTTATATTCTAATTTTACTCAGAAGTTTGTCATAATTATATTAACACTTTCTTAATTCACTAATTTTGATAAAACACTAGGATCAACCACACGATTACATTGTTGGGTGCATATAAGCATATTTTTATGATTCATTTGATAGGTATGCCTTGTGGTGATTGGGTACATCCATAGATATTTGTGAAGAGGTGGGTTAGTAATACCCATGTTTTGAGGAGTGGTACCATGGAGTTTTAGAGGGTGATTGATCATATTACATGAGGTTATATTACTTAGTGACCATATTTAAGGATATTCCAGATGGTTTAAGGACAAAGTGCAATTACATAAGATTTGAGTGAGTTGTTAGTTCCATGATGGGTGGCCTAGGGTATACACACATTTTAAATACAATTGTGTGAAGTGTCACTTTAGCATAAGATAGGACATGCCCCCAAATCCATGGTTGTGGACACAATCAGTTAGATCTAGTAGATGTGTGAGTGAGTGTGACCAACCTAGTGTAACATATCTAACACCATTCTAGTTATTGAGGTAGAACTAATTATTGAGATAACCAATGTGGATGATTTTAGATATATGACATGATATACATGTTGGTAGATATAAAGTCAATGAACTCTTTTTTTTCCTATTTTAGTAGATAGTGTTTCAAGAGCACAACGTGATAAAGGTGGTAAGAACTAAACAACTAGCTACTCATACAAGTGTCCCCCCCAAGAACATGGGTATACAAAATTATATGTATTTGATAAAATTTTGCTAATAATGTATTATGTAAATTCTATTTTAGGAACCAAGGAGTATTGGACTATGATTATCAATACTAGACTTTGAGTGTTGACTAGACATGTGCCAAGTGAGGTCATCCTTGAAGGTCTTATAGAACATGCTATGGATAAATTAGGTGTGAATGCTCCATCCTTTGATTGAGCTACCATAGATAATACTATATATGTGACAATTTCATCCAAGTGTGATGAGTTGAGAGTTGATCATGATGAGTTGATAGCCAAGCTAATGAGACATCATATTCCCCCTCCAGTTCCTACTCTAGATTTGGGATAAAGTCTATTGTCTGAGCATGTTCAATTATAACATGAGCATTAGACACTTCAAGTGAGGGTATCTATCTACAAGGATCAAGAGAGGAGGATTTGATCGTGGTTTAGGTCAAAATAGGATGATAGTGGGGCCTCTTCATCATGAGCCCCCATGTTGAGAGATGAAGATGTTGATGTAGAGGGTTATGTTGACCATGGCCCAATTATTAAGTGAATTTATGTATTGAGACATGTTTTTTATTATGTTGAAATATTATATATATATATATATGAGTTTTATATTATTTTTGCTTATATTGTACCATGTGTAATAGATATCTCATGTGAGTTGATCATTGTTTTAAATTTGGAATTGTAATTGTGTAATCACATATTTATTAGTATTTAGATATTTTTTTAATATTTGACATTATGTGATGTAATAATGTAATGTGTTAATGATATAACATTGGATTTTGACACATATATAAACAAACAAACTAATAAGCATGAAATCATTTGACCAACTAGATGGATATAAAAACTATGGACTATATTGATCCTCATATAAAACTAAATCTTTATAATATATCCATGGTACTAAACTCTTTGGAATAGTCACACATGCATATACTTGTGTTAATCTTGCTTGAGATTATTTATTTTCTAGTTTCTTATTTGAAATATTCATTACTTATTTAAATCTATCATCTGTAGCTTGTTGTTTCTTTGGTTTACATGCTTGTGTAGTATGGGATGCAACCATATTATTATTAGGAGTTTTTGTTATATTTGTTTTGCTTCATTGAAATGTAAGCAAACCACCCTTGAAATAAAATGATAAACTTGTATTATCTTTATCCAATTTTGTATTCATTTTTTTTAAACCATGGCTATTCCAAAATTGCATTACCTTGTGTAATAGTATGTTGTAAAATCCATAATGTATAAACTATTTTAATCTTAAGAGATATGGGTAAATCAATGTTCCTAATTTCACTACTATATGCAATTTCATGTTGTAAATCCCATTCATCATATCCTAATTATCATATAAATCCAATTGTGCATGGATTGCATTATGCTTTGTTATCAACAACAATGCTTATTCTAGTTTCACCTCTATGAGATCATGCATGACCATTGATTCCTTTATAGGAACCTCCTAGGAAATATTAGCTTATGAGGAGTGTGGAGTAGAAAGAGAAGGATATACTAAACATGCAACAATGTTACTAAATTTTTTAAATGTAGTAACACCCTTAATTATATTTTTTCTATTTTTATTAGTAATTCATAAAACTATTATTTGTATGTCCATTAATAGGATGATAAGTGAAAAATGGTCTTGACCTCATCTATTTTAGGTTATGAGGTGGATGAAAATGATAAGGAAGTAGCCTAATAAATTTCTCATGTAGAAATATTTGTAGGACACCATTTAGATTATCCTAAAAGCTATTAAATTTGATTGATTAACTCTTTTTAGATGAATTTGAACTCATATCCTATGATATCTTATAAGTAATCCTTGTTGGTACTTATTTTTTATTCATTGCCTTAGTTTCTACTTGCTCTTTATGACTCTTTTGGTTGATATTACTTTATGATTTTTTGGCAAACAAGTGAATTAATTACTTAGATAACATAAACTATTATGTAAAGTCACAATGCCACATATATTTAATAAATAACACAAATTAATTTAGAACTTATTATATTTGGAAATATACTAAATAAGGAAAGTACTAAGGAAAAACAAACTTAGCTAGAAAAATGGAATGCAAAACTATATCTAGGACTAATATTAATTGGGATGCCATGTTGATTGAATACAGATCTAAAATAAGGTTTAACAAGATCTCTAAAAAAGAGCATTATAAATAGATAGGAGAGTAGTTTGATGTTTTCCCTTGGGAATGTTGGCATCTGATAGGTGGTAGAACTCTGATATTTCTATTACAGGTTTGCCTTTAAATGTGTATTTTGTGGACTATGTAGGAGCTTCTGATCCATCATAAAACCAATACGTATCTTATCCTTTATTTAAAACCCTATCTCAATATATTAGGAAGACAAATACAATTAGGATAAAAATGGGTTAACGATTGAATTTATGCTTAACCTCAACACCCCCTGTGTTGAGTGTTGCCTACATACCAATAGTCCAAAAAGTGATCAAACTCCATGTGGTTCTCCCATGTTGTGGTGGTGTGTATGAAAGATTGGTGCAATGCTAGATGATCTTACAATTATGGTGTGATTAAGTGCTTCAATTTTGACTTGTGACCTTATAAGTGTACTCAGGTCTTAGCTCAATTCTATTAGGGTTGTATATGTGTAGAATTGAGAGAAATAAGGAATTTACTCTCAATGTGAAATTATAATTCTAGTGGTTTTTAAATATTGAATCCTCTCATGTGAAATATGACTCAAAATGTGTATTTATAGTGATCAATAAGGAATTCCTTGAGATGGGGCTTTCTTAACTTATGGGACAACCCATTACATGAATTTGAATATGAGAAATTAGTTGTTATTTGATAGGAGGACAAGAGCGGTGAAACTGAACACTCTCGAGGAGCATTGTTGTCCACATAGGGCATTATTATCCTAAGAGCACAAATAACTACTTCAAGAGTGTGGAATAGTCTGGGGATAAGCTTGAGATGTTTTGCATGAGGAATAGGGACATTCTTGGATCATTAGTTTTCTTACACAAATGGGTCAGCCACATGGAAAATGAAGGAAAGTGGATAAAAGGTCATGGAATAAGGCATGATCTAAGTATGTAAAAGGGTGTACGCAAGTGAACTATTGTAAATTGAATATTAGTTTATGTGTTTAAATTTTCCACCCTTTTGTACTAGTAATGCAACAAAGTTAAAGTAATAGAGTAAAAGGAAAAGTGTGTACATCAACTTACTTATGAAGTGCAATATTGAATGTAAGCCACAATGTTGAATTGTGTTTCATACATAACTGCAATGAAACATGTATAAATAAGTCCTTACATAAAATAAAAATCAATAAGTAAAGAGTCAAAAACTAATAGATCTAATGATAGGAAAATAATACAACTAATTGAGTATGTGAACCATTGTGTTTTTTGGTGTAAAATTGGTGACTATAGAGGGTAGGACCCTTGGAGATTTCCTCTTCATGGAATAACTTAGATTAGATTGTACATGCCCCAATACTTAAGTGTGCTTAAGAGCTCAAGTTGTGCTTTATTCTATCATTACATACCCAAATTAGTGAAATAGTTTTGTAATCCTTGTATGAATTATAATAGATTGTTCTAGTGAAAAATTGGTGCAAAAGATGTGTCAACTACTACAAATAGAATAAGACTCATTTATGGTGAAATACTAGTGGAAAATATGGGATGATCTGGGTTTGGTGTATACGGTGTGGATAATGACATGGATTTCCATCCTATATGCAATATTAGTGCAAAAATTTGAGCAAGGAGGTAGTCATATTGTGCACATACCCCCAATTTGATATCTAGTGTATATAGATTTTGAGGCTAAGTAATAACAATTTAGATTATAAGTAAAAAATTATGTGATAACTTGGAACATATGCCATGTAAGATGTCCCTAAATTGAGAAAATTTGAAACAAACTTGAGTATCTATTGCTAACTGTAATATACTTCTTATGATCCTGAGAATTTTTGAAAGTGACTATTTTCAACCTGTTGGGACAAAAACACACTATTTTGGATAAGAGAGGGCTAACCCTTTTCCAAATGGATCATTCTTGTCTATATTTTACTTCTAGGTATTTTTGAGTATGTAACTTGGCCAAATGTGTAATACCTACATAATTATGCATGTATATTACATTGAAGGGGATTAGTATTTAAGACAAGACATTGTATATGCCCCCTCTTTTGAGGTAAGTTTTTGAGCTTGCATAATAAACTAACTCAAAATAAAAAGTTATGAAAAATATGTTATGAAAGAGATGTAAATGTAAGTAGTAATGATAACATGGAGAAGCTTGACATCATCATATGTAAACTAAGCAAAGAGTTGCAATGTAATATGCATGTAGACACAAACATACATAGTGATATTATCTAGATAAATGTTATCAATGAATGGCATAGATAAGTGATCTAAATGAGTATGTAAATATAAAATATAGAAACTCAAGGAGGGGATTCATGTTATTGATCATGGCATCAAAAGGATAGGAAGATGCATGATGTCCATCATGGCATCCAAAATAAGCAAATTGAGCAAACAAAAGGTTCACCAATATGTTATATCAATTTTTTGTTAAATAAGTGAATTAATTTCATGAATAAGATAAACTATTGTGTAAAATTGGAATGACAAAAATATGTGATAAATGACATAAACTAATTTCTAACTTACTAAATTTGGAAATATGATATATAAGGAAAGTTCCAAGGAAACAAAAACTTAGCTAGAAAACTTGGATGTAAAACTATATTAGGGATTTAAAGTGATTGGCAGACTATATTGACTGAGTACGGATTTGAAATAGGGTTTTGCAGGATCTATAGATAGAAACATTATAATTAGACATGAGATAAGTGTGTTGTTGTCCCTAGGGAATACCAATGTTTAATAGGTGGTAGAGTTATGATATTCTTGTGATAGGTTCACCTTTACTTGTGTGTTTCATGGATTGTGAAAAATCTTCTAATTCATTATAAAAACCATTGTGTATCTTCTCTTTCACTTGAAATCCTAGCTTAATAGATCAAGAATAAAATGCAATTACGGGTTAAAAGGGGTTAGTGGTTGAATTTTTATTTGACCTCAACAACCCATGCATTTAGTGGTGCCTACATACCAATACTTTGAATAGGAATCAAACTCCATATAGTTCTCATATGCTACAATGATGTGTGTGAAAGACTGTTGAAATGTTAGATGTTTTTGCAATTCTAGTGTTATTAAGTACTTTAACCATGACTTATGACCTTATAAGTGTATTTAAATATTATCTCAATGCTATTTATATTTTACATATTTAAAATTGAGATAAATAGGGAATTTAGTCTCAATGTGCAGTTAAAATTATGGTAGTTTTATATATGGAGGCCTCTTGTGTGCAAAATCACTTAAAATGTGTATTTATAGTGATCAATAGTGAAATCCTTTAGATAGGAATTTCTAAACTTTCTGGATGACCCATTACATGAATTTAAATTTCAAAAATTAGAAATTATTTGGTAGAAGGACAAGAACATAGGAATTGGACACTCTCTAGGAGCGTTATTGTCCAAACATGGTGTTGTTGTCCTAAGAGCATAAATAGGTTATCTAAGAGTATGGAACATGTTAGTGCCCAAAATTACATTGAGAAATTTGTGCCCTTTTCTAAAATATTAGTGCATGAATATCCCACTATTGCCTCCTATTTTCAAGTGTTCACTCGAGTTAAACAATCTAGCTTTTGCCTTGTGAAAACCCTATATAATCCCAATTCTAGCTAATGCTTAATGTTTTCATATTTCAATAAGATTGCAGGGTTTATGATTAAAATCAAGTTGGGAAGATCAAATAATGCTAAGTACAATGTTTTCCATCTTCAAAAGGGCTTTGAAGTGGTAAAATTCTCAAGGCTAAATGCAAGTTTGCATTAGTGTAATTTTTAGTTGGGGTGAAAAGGTCCACAAGAATATATGGTGGAAAAATAAGTTGTAAAAAATACAAGTTTGACTTTTTAAATTCTTAAGTTTTTTTGGAAAACTTTCAAGTTTAATTTTTTTGGAAATTTTAAAATTTGGGTTTTGTGTAAATTTGGGTTTTGTGTAAATTTGATCTTTGTGTAAATTCAGGGTTTGTGTAAATTTAGTCTTTGTGCAATTCGGGCTTTGTGCAAACTTGAGCTTGGTGTAAATTTGGGATTTATGCAAATTCATACTTTGAGTAAAGTCAAAAAAAATTCAAGTTAGACATTTTTTAAGTTAGACATTTTTCAAGTTGGACATTTTATTCAAAATCTTTGGTCAGACATTTTGTTTTGAGTTTCCCTTGTTTCAAAGGAATTGGTCATCATACTTTTTGTTCAAACACTTTGTGTTTGGAGATTTCAATTCAAGCCAATGCCTACCACCTACCAGTCAACATGAAGTCAAAGGAGAGATGGTCCAAAAAGGGAACAATGAAGTTTTAAAGGAAATTAGAGCCCACATAAGCATTCAAGAGGCCATGCCAGTATTTTTGCTCATTCTAAAATGTATGACCTATCCAAGTGGAAGTTAAAATTTTTCAAAGCATGATATTTTAAATATAAGAGAGCCACACTATTAATATAATCCATGTGAGGGTTAAACAATGAGGCCAATATTTTAAATGGTAAAATAATGAACGTAGGCATTATAAAGTTTGATGGTAACCCTAAAAGGTTAAAGACAAAATAGAAATATGGAAGGCATAGGAAAGTTTGGAATTAAGTAAAAAGGTTAAAACAAAGCTAAGTATTGCCATTTTTAATATTTTGCTTGATTTGAAGACCTCCTTGGAGGAAAAATATCTTGCAATGTTTACGAGGCCAAGGTGGGCCATTCCAAGAATATTTTCCAAATGGTCATGGATACTTATTTACTTCTATCATAGTTGGAGTATTCCAATGTAATCGTCATAAGGAAATGGGATTTATTTGGTGTGCATAAGAGGAAGGGCAGTTGTCTAGAAGATTCCATATTTACAAATAATTAATGTGAGGGCAATACCAAGTATTTACACATGAAGACAAGGATTTTGTTTTGCTCCCAAGGGAATATTCTTCCTCAAGTCCTAGTGCAACTCATTTCGAGCCAAGATGATCAAAGGTTTATTTTCAAATATTCATCATGACAAGGATAGGTAGTTACCATAATGATTTTCTTACAAGGCATGAACTTCCAAGCATGATCAAAGGCATCTTCCAATTGAAGCATATTTATATAATATTTTGGGTGAAAGATTGCATAAAAAGAGGGCTTGTCCTCTTTTCAAAGGTTGTTGGTTGTTGTTATTTATAGGTCTTAGGATATTTTAAATTTTATGATCCTTTATATGTGTGTATTGTATCTCTCTTGCTAAGGTGGTTGCATCTATATAGACATTAGCAAGCTCTGAGAGCATTGTATATGTCTCCTTTGTTAAAAGAGCAAACTCACCATGCTTTTCCCCATGGTAGCATTATGAAACAATGGTGTATGTAAGATTTGTTCTCCAGCTAATAGAAAATAGATGTGATTTTTTGATTTATTTTATCAATGAATTAGAATGAAATATTCTTCATGCTCTACTTATTGGTTATTTAGTTTTATGCTTATCAATGGTGGCAGCTATTTTGGGCATAGATATAAGTTGTAAATTCTTATATGCATTGTGATTTGGGGATATGTTGTTGATAAAATTTTATGGGAACCCTGGGTTTATGGATTTGATAAGAGAAAGCATTTAAAATTATACTTGCATTGTATGCTTTAGGGTTTCAAGAATCTTTTGAGTATTTGCATTATGTTGTAACCAATGGATGTAACTCATTCTTGTTAGTTTCCTTAGCTTGTATTTAAATCTTTCAACATCTTTGCAAATGAATGATGTAATTTCCTATTGAAAGAGATCCTACTATTTTAAAAACCACACCACCACACCACTCTTTATAGTTACTTAACTCTTCCAACCCTGTTCTACCCTACAAATAATACACCTTGTTTCATATTCTAAGTATTATTTGCTTGTAGATGCATAAATATTGCATATCTAAAATGTGTTTTTATTTTTTGATTTGAAATATAGCATTGCAGTCTTCCATTTGGCCCTCTATTTTTAAAATTTTCTTTAGAAATGAAGGTTACAATCACTTTCCCATTTATCTTTGGTAGCTAGTATATGACCTAGAGCATTTATTCACTCCATGTGACAACTCTTACTGAGTGGAGTGAGCAACTTTGGTTATGTTCTGGTCAAATTTGTGTTTCTTGTGTGCCAATAATCCCCATAGAAATTCAATTGTAGTATCCCTCCATGTGAGCAAGTTACCCCTCAGGTCCTCTCACCTTGGGCCAAGTAGAGATGGAAGTATTAGGGAGTTAACCATACCCTTTGTCAGTGTCTTCTAGTCATTTTAGTGTTCAGTCCAGCCTAATAATTAGCCCTTCTCTAGATATAACAACATATTTATGGGTTTTTCATCTTTGTTTATCATTTTCTCAAAGTGTGCAAGGTTGAGTGTAAGAGGTGTACAACTGGGAACCAACACTTCATTAGCACTATTGCAAGGGAAACGATACCTTGGCACTTTTGTTGATTGAATGTTTTTTATAAAGGGCTATAGCTTGTTCATGTTTTAAGGTGTTTTCTCACTTTGAACATGAATTCAAATTTTTAGTATCCTTGTTTTATTATCTCATAATTGACTTCAGCAAAGTATATTTTTAGTATGTCTCATAACATGTTTGTAATCTATTATATTCTAGAATTTTTCTTCTAGTGGTGACTCCAACATAGTATCTGGTTCAAGGAAGATCAGTGCCTATTTTTAACTCCTTTAGTTATGAGTGTTCTTATGCTTAAAAAATTAGAAGGATTGAGATCATCCTTTAAAATTAACCCATCAAAATAACTTGTTTAACCCTTGAGCATTCATCAAAGAGGAAGGAGACAAGTTTGGATACCAAGAGTGTTTGGACTGTCAAGATTTTGGTACACTTGAAATCTTGTTTGTTGAACCTCCTTTAAGTGAATATTGTCATAGTTATCCTAATCATTCAAAGCCTTATAGTCTAGTTTATTACCCAACACCTTCTTAACCAGTTGAACCTCCTCCTAATTTTGATCCTCCAAGTCCACCTCACTCACCCCCTCATAGCCCTTTGCCATTTGATATTGAACCCACCATTGAACCAATTATGAGGCATAGGAATCAGGATGAGAATGAGCATCTTTCACTTAGCATTTCTAGGTTTAGATCTATTAGTTTTGATGAAGTGGAAGGTTATCCTAATGAGGTCTTGAATGAAGTAAAGAACCACCTTCCTAAGTTTCAATGGAATAATGCAATGACTGGTGATTAACATTTGATGGATTTTCACATTATCATTGAATATTATGAGGTTGAGCATGATGATGTTTACATTAAGATATTTGTACAAACACTAGAAGAAGATGCTCGTGAGTGGTTCAATTCCCTTCCTTGTGGATGCATTGATTCATGGGAAGAAATGATTTTTTTTTCAAAATATAGTATGGTGTTAGAATATATCCTAGGTTCCTTCTATCAGAATTTAAAAACATTAAAAAGAACCCTAATGAGTGTGTGTAAGATTTTAATACAAGGTTAAAAAAGACCATGATGAAGATGCCTGAGAATATTAGGCTTAGTGATACAACTCGCTTGATTAAATATTGTTATGATTTTGATAAGAAGGCAATGTACTACTTGAGGGACAAGGCTCATACAAACTTGAGATTGGCATTTAACATGGCCATCTAATTTGAAAACAACATAAAGGCTGTGAGTAAACCTTTGAAAAAGTGGGTTGATGTAAAACTGGTTAATCCAAAAAAAACATAGTACACAAAGAATGCCAACCTTGAGGAAATCATGAAAAATTTTGCCTTCATTGTTAAGGAGATGTTCTACAAGTTGGATAGAGATGAAAAGGGGTTGCCTCATGGTCTAAAAGTCAGGAGAGAACTCAGAATCAAAATCAAGCACAAGGGAGAGCCCCTTTTCCAATTAGAGATAATGACAGGGGGAAAAGGCTTGCTCATGATGAAAGAAATGATAGAAATCAGAATAAAGGGGCTAGAAAGGAAGTTCTTGGTCTATTAAATGCTAAAGTTAATGTTGTAAATTGTGATATTGACATTGATTGGTGTGATAAATGCTTCCTTCCCCATCCTTAGTGTGATATTGATGAATGAATTGATGAAGATGTAGAAGAACCTAAGTTTGCATCTGATGATGATGAGATTTGAATGATCGATTATCAAGTCTCCCAAAGTAAAATGTTTGCCTCCACAAAATTATTGAGTGATACCAATGTTGTTAAGTTTTGGAGTGTAGTATGAAAGATATGTGTCCCAAATATTGAGGTTATTTATGATGTTAACATGACACAAGTATATGAGTTACCAACTCATGATTTTAAATTCTTACGTTCCATGATGATTAATAAATATGATGGGGGAATCCCTTGAGTTGAGGACAGGTAGCTGCTAATTAATGCAATAATCACCCAAGAGAAAGAATATAGCTTGAAAATTAGGCAACAAGGTGATACTCCTCAAAACACTAACCCTATAAATCTAAGGGTAGGGCATGAAAACAAAGAAGTTAAGAAAACTACACCAGTCCCTAATTCTTCAAAACTAGCACCTATTTCCCAAGTTGTCAAACCAAGAGGTACTCCAACCAAGAATAGAGTACATTTATTTTTTGGTATTCCTAAAGGTGTGAGTGATTTTATAAATAACCCATCCTTTAAGACTACTATAAAAAAATGCTAATCCATTCTTGCTTGTTCCACCCTTAACTTTAAATGATTACATTGCAATTAAAGGTATTGTTACCCTTCCTGCAAATATTCCCCTTCCTCAGTATAGTGTATGTGATATGGCCCAGATTTTGAGTCAATTGAAAATCACCATGCCAATTATTAAATTATTATGAATACTTGAACATAGGAAGAGGGCATTTGAATATTTGAAATTTGGTGAGAGTACAACTGCAAATGAAATTACTTTAGCCCAAACATCCTTGAATGATGATGAAGAATCAAATGAGGTTGTTGAACCAGCTCTGAAGGTTTATTTGGGGACTGTATTGGTAGAAAGTTAGCTGAATGTGGATCCATTCTACATTACCCTATTGATTAATGGCTTAATTGTTCACAAATACATGTTTAATTTTAGAAATTCTTGTAATGTGATGCTCCTAGGTGTCCTAAATGAGCTTAAAGTGAAGATCACATGTGTCTTTGGCAAGTTTTATACCATG
Source organism: Torreya grandis (assembly GCA_037957365.1). NCBI lineage: Eukaryota > Viridiplantae > Streptophyta > Pinopsida > Cupressales > Taxaceae > Torreya > Torreya grandis. The sequence continues at coordinate 5,325,347 of JARHVA010000053.1, read as the reverse complement.
GACTAATGTGAGGTGCTAGTTGTTGGACAAGTTAAAGGGTTGGTAGTGTAGTTGGCTATGCATCTAGGTAAATTATTGAATATGGATATGGTACTTGTGGATTGCATACCTAAATGGAGGATGATACTATCATGAAATTGGGCTGCCAACATGAGTGGAAGTGTGCAGATGGACTTGTCTTATGCCACCATCCCTTTGGAGGGTAAGATGGTCAAACTTCATAGAGAGCTAAAAATGCTACATGTAATTGAAGATCCAAAATGTTCTCTCAATGAAGTGATATACATAGATGTGGACTTGGATAGGTTCATTGGGAATGTAGATGTTGTTAAACAACTAATTGTTCTTGATGTTGGGTTTGGTAACAAAAGTGATGATGTTTGGAGAATGCCATTTGATAGGGCTTGATCCAATCTTAGAAATGGAGTTGGGGTTGTCTTTTATGCCCCCATTGGTAAATGTTACAAGTTTTATTTTCAGCTATCCTTTGATTTCACAAATAATACTATTGAATATGAGGCACTCTTGCTTGATTTAAGAACTACCCATGAACATGGAATCACAAGCTTGGTTGTAAAGGGTGATTCAAGATAGTAGTTAAGTAGGTCCATAATGATTATGCCAATAAAATAAAAGGTTGAAACAATATAGAAATGTTGTATGGGATTTGATATAATTATTTGATGCTTTCAATATCTATTATCATGATAAAAATTTCAATGAAGAAGCTGACAGACTTGCAGGGTTAGGTGCTCAGTTTGAAATTGCAAATATGAAACCTCATTATCAGTATCAAGGGGAAGTGCTTTTTAGGTCTTAAATCCCAAAAAAAATTCATCATTGGAAATTTTTTGATGACAATGAACAAATTAGAAGGTTTCTAAATTGTGAAGATAAATTTCAAGATCAACTCATAGACTTGTTATCCAATGGTCAAACCTATAATGGAAAAGAAACCTTGTTTGGGAAGGATATAATTTAATTGAAGACAAACACTCTCCCTAGGGGATTGGTGAGTTTAGAAGCATATTTTGATGTATCAGACTGAATTAAATCTAGAGACTCATTTATCTTAAAAGATGTAACTAAGTGTAATTTGGGTTCTCATAAGAATTCAAGGAAAGTCTCGTTGGGTAATCACCTAAGTGTAGTAGAAAAGCAAACTTACATGCAATTACTAAAAAAGTACCAAGACTATTTAAATTGGTCTTATTATAAATTGAAATCATATATATAGACAAGAATTTTTTAGCATGTTATCCCATTATAGCCTGATAGTAAACCTTTCAGGCAGAAGCAAAGACCTATCAACCCCATCATGGCCTCCAAGATACTAGAAGAGTTAAAGAAGCTAACGGATGGTGGGATTATTCAACCCATTAGGTATTCTTCATGGGTGGTGAACTTAGTCCCTATGAGAAATAAAAATGGTGACATCTACCTATGTGTGGATTTTTTAAATTTGAACAGAACTTCTTTGAAGGATAATTACCCCTGCCTAATATGGATAACTTACTGCAAAGTGTTACTGGATCAGAGATGTTGTCCACTTTAGAAGGTTTCTCAAGGTATAACTAGGTTGTGGTAAAGGAATTTGAGGGACCCAAGATTGCATTTACAATGCCTTGATGCACATATGTATATATGAGGATGTATTTTGGGTTAATAAATATTATTGTAACATTTCAACGAGCTATGGATGTTGTTTTTATAGGGGTAATTAACAAGTGTATATCTATGTATCAGGATGACATTACCATTTACTCCAAGACTAGAAAGGAACATTTGGAACATCTAGAGAAAGTGTTCATTAGATGTAGGGAGTTTGTATTTCACTTAATCTTAAGAAGTGTCACTTTGGAGCACAAAAGGCCAAGTTGATGGGACATATAGTGTTTAAGGATGGTATCATGATTGAACCCAAGTGAGTAAAATCCATTGAAAATGTGCCTATCCCACAATCTAAGAAGGGAATTTAGTCCTTCTTTGGATAAATAAATTTTTTAAGGAGGTTTGTGTCTAATTTTGTAGAGATTACTCTACCTATTATTTCCATGTTAAAGAAATACCAAACCATCAAGTGGGAGAAGAAGGTTGTGAAAGCATTCAATGACATCAAAGGAAATTTAAAGTCTACCCCTATTTTGTCCAGTCCTGATTACACTAAAGCATTTCAAATTTTCTCTTTTGCATCTTATAATACTGTTGTTGTTGTTGTTGTTGTCTTGTTGCAAAAGAATGATGACAGTAATGAGAAACCTATAGTTTTATTTATAAAAGCTATGCAAGGTTCTGAACTAAATTACACCATCATGGAAAAGCAAGATTTTGCTCTCTTGAAGGTTGTTAAGACTTTCAAACCTTTTATTATAAGTTCAAAAATTATTGTATATGTTTCACATACAATGGTGAAGGACATCTTGACTTAGATTAAAGTATCCAAAAAGAGATGCAGGTGGGTCAACAAGTTGCAAGAGTAAGACATGGATATTCAGACCACCAAATTAGTGAGAGGGATGGGTCTATCCAAGCTCATGGTTGAGACACATTTGTAATATGTTCAGGTAAACACTGTTGTTTTTAATGTTGATGACTCTTTGAATAGAATTAACATATCTCCATGGTATAAATGCATTATTTATTACTTGTAAAATATGAATTATCCCCTTGACTTAGATAAGAACCAAAGGAGAACTCTCAAGCTTGTTTCCCAAAAATATCTCTTGACTAAGAACGGACTAGCATGGAAGAATATGGATGGGGTTCTCCTAATATGCTTGGTAAAAGAACAAACTACTGATTTAATTGAAGATTTTCATAATGGAGTAAGTGGTGGTCATTTTATACCTAAAGTCACAACTCATAAAATTTTGAGAGCTAGTTATTGGTGGCCATCATTATTCAAGGATGTTACTTAGAAATTTAGAGGATGCAAGAAATGTCATCACTTTGCTAGAAGGTTGAAAGCTTTTGATTCTCTTCCCTTGTAGCCTATGATGATTAAAGGCTTTTAGACAATGGGGAATGGATTTCATTAGAGAAATCACTGATTCTTCAAGTGCTAGACATAGATGGATATTGGTTGCAACTGATTACTTCATGAAATGGGTTAAAGTGGTCTCTATAAAGAAAGCTACACACCAAGTGGTTATGGACTTTTTGTTGAATTAAATTATTTATAGATTTGGTATATCTATCAAGGTAATTGATTATGATGCCATGAGTTTTAGAGATAAACCTTTGGTGGTATTGTGTAAAGAATACAAGATTGAATTAGATTATGATTCCAATTACAACCCTCAAGAGAATGGGCAACCAAAATCCAGTAACAAGAACTTGCTCAAAATCATTAGATGAACCTTGGAAGCAAACAAGAAGAAGTGAGGTGAATAGCTGAAGTTTGCCTTGTGGGATGATAGGATCACACCTAAGAGAGATACAAGAAAAATCCCTTTTGAGCTTGTTTATGGAGCTCAAGTAGTTTTTCCTATGAATTTTTATTTTCCAACCTATCATTTCATGCAACAATTGGAATAAGATGACGAAATCAACCACTATGAAAATAGAATAAACCAAATTATTGAGCTTGATAAAAATAGAAGATAAGCTCATGAGAGACACCTCAAGTTCAAGGAAATACTTAAAGGAATATTTGATAGAAAGTTTGCTTCACAAAATTTATAAGTAGGTGATCTAGTTTTACTTTGGGATAATATGCATGAAGAGAAAGACAAGCATGGAAAATTTGACATCTTGTGGATGGGTCCTTATTTCATTAACTATAGAATTAGGGATCACACTTTATTTTTGAGAGACATGAAAGGTGAAATAATGAAGCTCCCAGTTAATGGTAGACATCTGAAACACTTCCTAGATTGAGTCTATGATTGGTATAGTAATGTATAGTATACAATTTTGTTGTTTTGTTTTACCTCTATGTTGGGCCTTGTTTGTACAATTCATTTTGGTATTTTTTGTCATTTGTTTATTCTCATATCCTCTTGATCTCTTTTTTTTGGTCTACCTTTGTCCAATTCAATTTCCATGAGTGTTTGCTGATAAATTATTTAGTTTTTACTCTGTGTCCCAATGGATTAGTACTTGGTCTTATTTTTTGGGGTTCTTTGCATACCCACAAGGGGTGTACATCCTCAAGTGAGAGCTAATGTTAGTGCCCAAAATTGCATTAAGCAATTTGTGCCCTTTTTTTAAATATTAGTGCATGACTATCCCACTATTACCTCTTATTTGTAAGTGTTCATCCAAGTTAAAAAATACATCTTTTGCCTTGTGAAAACCCTGTATAATCCTAATTGTAGCTAATGCTTAATGTTGTCATATTTCAATAAGATTGTAGGGTCTATGATTAAAATCAAGCTAGGAAGATCAAATAATGCTTGATGTCTTCTATCTTTGAAAAGGATTTGAAGTGGCAAAATTCTCAAGGCTGAATGCAAGTTTGCATTAGTGTAATTTACAGTTGGGGTGAAAATGTCCATAAGAATATATGGCAAAAAAAACAAGTTGTAAAAAAATGCAAGTTTGAATTTTTAAATTCTTAAGTTTTTTGGAAAAATTCTTAAGCTTTTTGGAAAATTTTCAAGTTTGATTTTTCATAAATTTTGCAAATTCAAGCTTTCTAAAAATTGAGGCTTTGTGTAAATTTGGGCTTTTTGTAAATTTGGGCTTTGTGCAAATTTGGACTTTGTGTAAATTCAAGCTTTGTGCAAATTCAGGCTTTGTGTAAATTTGGACTTTGTGTAAAGTTGGAATTTTTACAAGTCAAACATTTTTTAAGTCAAACATTTTTTTCAGAATCTTTGGCCAAACATTTTGTTTTGAGTTTCCCTTTCTTCAAAGGAATTGGTCATCAAACTTTTTGTTCAAACACTTTGTGCTCGAAGCTTTCGATTCAAGCCAATGTCCACCACTTGCCAGTCAACATGAAATCAAAGGAGAGATGATCCAAAAAGGGAGCAATGAAGTTTTAAATGAAATTAGAGGCCACATAAGCATTCAAGAATCCATGTCAGTATTTTTCCTCATTCCAAAATGTATGACCCGTCCAAGTGGAAGTTAATTTTGTTTAAAGCATGAGCTTTTAAATAGAAGAGAGCCACACTATTAATATAATCCATGTGGAGGGTCAAATGGTAAGGCCAAGATTTTAAAAGGTAAAATAATACACTTAGGCATTACAAAGTTTGGTGGCAACCCTTAAAGGTCAAAGGAAAAATATAAATGTGAAAGGCACAAGAAAGTTTGGCATTAAGGCAAAAAGTTAAAACATAGCTAAGTATTGCCATTTTTAATACTTTGCTTGTGTTGAAGACCTCCTTGGAGGAAAAATATCTTATAGGGTTTATGAGACCAAGGTGGGCCATTCCACACATATTTTCCAAATGGTCATGGATCCTTATTTTCTTCTATCACAACTGGAATATTCCAATGCAATCATCACAAAGCAATGGGATTTCTTTGGCATGCACAAGAGGAAGGGCAACTATCCAGAAGATTCTAGATTTTCAAATAATTAATAGGAGAGCATGGCCAAGTAATTACACATGAATACAAGGGGTTTGTTTTTCTCCCAAGGGAATAATCTTTCTCAAGCCCAAGTGCAATGCATTTCCAGCCAAGAGGATCAAGGGCTTATTTCCAAATATTCATCATGACAAGGATAGGTAGTTACTATAATGATTTTATTGCAAGGCATGAGCTTCCAGGCATGATCAAGGGCATATTCTAGCTAAAGCATATTCCTAGAATATTTTGGATGAAAAAGTTGTATAAAAAGAGGTCTTGTCCTCTTTTCAAAGGTTGTTGGTTATTGTTCTTTCTAGGTCTTAAGATCTTTCAAAATTTAGGATCCTTGTTGTGTGTGTATTTTGTCTCTCTTACTAAGGTGGTTGCAGTTGTACAATGATTAGCAAGCTCTAGGATCATTGTATATGTCTCCCCTATTAAAATATCAAACTCACCATGCTTTTACCCATGCAATCATTATGAAACAATGATGTATGTAAGATTTGTTTGCAAGTTAATAAAAAATAGTTGTGATTTTTTTTGTTGTATTTTATCAATGAAATGCAATGAAATATTATTCATGTTCTACTTATTGGATATTTATATTTATGCTTATCAATGGTGGAAACTATTTTGGGCATAGATCTAAGTTGTAAACTCCTTTATGCACTATGATTTGGGGATATGTTGTTGATAACCTTTTAAGGGCACCTTGGGTTTATAGCTTTGATAGGATAAAGTATTTGAAATTCTACTTGCATTGTATGTTTTAGTGTTTTAAGAATCATTTGAATATTTGAATTATGTTGACACCAATGGATGCAACTCATTCCTATTAGTTTCCTTAGCTTGTATTTCAGTCTTTCAACATATTTGCAAATGAATGATGCCATTTCCTATTGAAGGAGATCTTATTGTTTGAAAAACCACACCACCACACCACTCTTTTTATTTACTTAACTCATCTTACCCTCTTTTACCATGAAAATAATACACCTTATTGCATATTTTGAGTATTATTTGCCTACAGATACATAAACATTGCACATCCTAAATGTGTCTATATTTTGTACTTTGAAGTCCAACATTGTAGTCTTCCATTTGGACCTCTACTTTTAAAATTTTCTTTATAAATAAAGGTTGTAATCACTTTCCCATCTATCTTCAGTAGTTTGTATGTGACCTAGAGCATTTGTTCACTCCATGTGATAAATCTTACCAAGTAGAGTGAGCAAGTTTGGTTATGTTCTGGTCAGATTTGTGTTTCTTGTGTGACAATAATCCCCATGGATATTGAATTGAAGTATCCCTCCATGTGATCAAGCTACCCCTTAGGTCCTCTCACCTTGGCCCAGACAGAGCCATAAGTAGTAAGGAGCTAACCATACCCTATGTCAGTGTCTTCCATTCATTGTTTTCATTCAATCCATCTTGATGATAAACCCTTCCCTAGCTATAAAGACATATTTGTGGGTTTTTCATCTTTGTTTTCCATTTTATCAAAGTGTGCAAGGCTAAGTGCAAGAGGTGTACAATTGAGAACTAACAGAATAGTTTATGGATAAGCATAATCTATTTTGCATGAGTAGTAGGGGCATTACAAAATCATTATTTTTCTTACACGAATGGGTAATCTATATATAAAATGAAGGAAAATGGTCAAAAATTTGTAGAGTAAGGGATGAAATAAGTGTGTAAATAAGGTGGTTACAAGTGCATTATTTTAGCTTAAATGTTAATTTATATGTCTACATATACTAATTGTCTCATGTGTAATTTACTTTGGTTTAAATTATTTATTTGTATTTATATGATCTTGATTTGGAATATATGTGAGTTCTTTCTCAAGTGCAAGGGTCTCAAAAAATATATATATGTATATTTAAATGAATCACATGTATGATAAACCAATTTTTCCTTTAGGGGAAAAATAAGTCCTCTACAAAACAAATATTACATTTCCAAATATTTTGGTTGATAGATCAATTGATGTATACAAGTCATAAATCATAAGATGCAATCAATAATTGGTTATGACTTTCATTTATGTAAATAAGCTAAACACTAATATGTAACTCTAGATCCCTTATTATGAATATATTGTATTGATAAAGTTTCTTCTAACTCAATATATGTATGCAAAGAGACACTAGGAAGATGATGAAACCAATCCAAAGATTTAGTAGTTAAGTTATTAGGAAACCTTTTAAGTAGAATTTTATCATTATTTTATTCATTTATAGAAGTTATAAAAATCTTTAGATGTAGAAAAGGATCATTACTCCCATTAAACATTTTGAATGGAGGCCTAAATATTCCATACATAATGATGAATTAAGAATCTTACACACTATTGGGTTCCCATATATAACATTAGAATCTATCCACGAATGTTATGCTTTGATTTACAGAGAGAGATGATGAACTTTATGTTGTAAAACACACACAACATGCATCAAGGCTATGGATTCTTAGGAAGACATGTTAAGATTTTTAAAGGCTTCATTTAATGGCTGAATTTTATTATTAATTATTACCATAGGTATACTATTTCAAATAGAAGAAGATGGTGTAGCCAAAGGATCATCTATAATGGATTGATTATAAGAATTTTTATCATTATATTACATAAAATCATTCTCTATAGAAATATCATCGCATATTTTAGACCTCTTATCAAATTTATTTTCTAAAGACAAAAAAGGAAGAACATCACATTTCATTTCAAAATAAGAGGGACATCACATTATTTTATGCATTGCAATAATTGTGTAAAGAAATATTGAATTTTAATGACATAGTAATAATATAATTACATTTTGTATTAATAGAATCATTACTTGTATAAATATTATTACAAGGCATGACATCATCTAATTTAATATGTAATGCTTTATCCATTGTATTAATGTAGCTTCACTTTAAATTCAACCATAGTAACAAGTGCATTAGTTAATTTGGTATTGATTTATTCTTGTTATAATGAATCACTAGGAGAATAATATTTAGATGAAGAAAGAGAATTATTCTATTCCATTTTATACTCATTTTATTCTTCTTGTTATTAACTATAATTATATAAATATATATAATTCCAATCTTCAACATCATCACTATCATAACTATTATAATCATTTCCTTCATTTGTACATGTATATTCCTCATCTACATAAAAATTATATTAGGCACATAAACATGATCATATACAAACTGATTGGTCCTTTCATTATCATATTTATAAGGAATGGCATGAGTAAATGATAAGGGATCCATAGGGCTAGGCTTATTTTGGTTTTGAGAATGCTTATTCATTGAAAATTTTCCAAATCCTAGAATGATAAATAGAAGAAACACAAATCCTACTCCTAATTTAAGATCAAACATATGTATATGAAAATTATGGATAAAAATATAAATTTGAAATCTTAGAAAGAAGAAACCTTAAGAGGACCTAGGGTGTACTAGTTCTAGACAAAGAATGGGATCACCAATATGTTTTATTAATTTTGGGATTATATATGACTCATATAACATACAATTAATACAATATTTAGATTGCTTAACATGTAAAATTATTTAAAAAATATGAGTATAACTAACTAAATATAGTTACTATCCATTTAAAGGAAAAATACTAATGAGTTTTGATACTTATTTTGGGTCTGTGTAGGTCTATGGTGGGATGTAATTGTCAACATTGATCTAAAAAAGGGTATATGAGTGCTTGGATATGGAATCAAAGTATTTTTGTGATTATGAACAAGTTTGCATTTCCTAGATGGTTTCATTACCATGACACTAACTATTATAGTGTGGAATTGTCTTGCATGACTTTATCGAATATGTGACAGTTCTGACTATTGCACATGTGTTTATTAATATTTCCTATGTATATAAATATCTTCAATCCCACATGAATATATTTATTATCATTATCCTTGATCCAAACCCTAATTATACACTTATAAGATCAAATGTGAATTAGGGATGGGTAAAAATGATAGGTTGGACTAACCTCAACCAATCCCCATTGACTAGATAAGCATTGTCTACATTTCAAACACTCCAAACAGGGATCAATAAGCATGTAGTTATTCTGCTAGTATGTGTTTTTACCAAAGCATGTCAATGTAAATATAGATGTAATTTTCATAGGCCCTCCTTTTATATAAACATGCAAATAGATATATCTCTTAGAGACATCAAAATTGAAGTGTAAATATAGATGTAATTTTTCCTAGGCCCTCATTTCATATAAATATGCAAATAGATATATCTCTTAGAAACATCAAAATTGAAATAACCATAAGCTAGATTGTTGTTGTAGGCTCTAAGTATGTCTTTATTAAACAATGATTGTATGTTATTGAATGCCTATAGGGGTTTTGAATATATACAAATCTCAATTTAAAATTGGGGAACTAATGGTGCACAAAATCTAACTCAAAAAGATTCAAATTGGTAAAGTAAAGTGATCAGAATGAAACATCACACAAAATAAACCTGTAAGATGTGCCTGGATATTTATAAAATTTGAGGACAATTCCACTACCTTGGATCTATCTATGATGTGTAGAATTTTATAAAATCATACAAAATAAAAAATATCAATAAGATACAACTAGTGAACCATGTGATAATGTTAATAAGGAAAATAGATCAAAACATGGGTTTTTAAAATTGCATAAAATAAGTAGAAGAGACCCAAGACCCAAAAAATTGTGCTAATAAGTTCCTTATTCATTATTAAGAGTTTATATGTGTAAAATTACATAAAATCATTGCACAAAATAATCATATACTAAATTCAAGTGTATACATCTTAATCCATATTATTACTTTCTTATATCCATTAAAAATAATGTCTTGCATCCACTATGTTCATGCGTTTCTACTATAATTATTATGTCTATGTATCTAACTATGGGCCCTAACCCATGTCATCTTCTCAAAGGGTAACCTGTAAAATTATAACTTACTAGCATAATATGTTCCTGGTCAGGTCTTACTCCCTATTTGTTTTGGGTTTATTGAACTATGATATAGGCTACCCTATTATTTAAGTATGCCCATATACCTTCATTTCTTGTTACTTTCACTTGTTCTAATTCCTTATTTCTCTCTTCTAGTTGTAAAGAGGTTAGGTCTTCATCTAGATATTAATGTGAACCTCTCAAAAAGTATTTTTTCTTAGCACCAATGTCTTATTATCACAATTAACCATTGTAACCCATATACACTTACTTCTTCCCCTTACCCTCAAATTTTTAATTCTACTGGCTCATATGATCTAAAATTTCCATTATAATGAGTATTTGAGGAAATACCTTGTTAGGTTGCTTGTTTCCTTCCCTTCTATCACATCTCAATTTATATCTAAGATAAATAACCTTTTGATCCATGGATTTTTATGGTTGTTAGTTGATTAACTACTATTTGATTAAGCTTTATGTCATATGTTGATTATAGGATAGCTATATGTTTCTTAATTTGCATGATTGGTTTTCTATGAGATAGTTGTACTTTTATATTTTATACAGTATGATCATGTTTGATTAGTTTATACAATAGTATTTTATGGATATAATTATGTTTCAAGCTAACTACCTTCATTGTTGTGAGGTAGATGCAGGACATATCCATCCCTCAGAGTGTGATGGATGGAGGTCATCATCAAAGAGGATGGTGTAGATGGAGGAATTTGGGGATGACAAAGAAAATATAGAAACCCACGCACACACCATAGTAGAATAATATATTTTATGATTATTGTTTGAGTTAGATAGTTGTGGTATGTTTTGATTTTATATTATGTGTATCTAATGTGATCTTATTGTTGTTCTATGATCATGTTGTTTGATTGCGTAATTTCACTAATATAATTATGTATTGAATTAATAGTTGTTGATGTTATTGCTTAGTTCTTTAAATGAATTTGTGCCTATCTTGTTGTGACTTATCATTGTTTTGGTTATAACTAAATGTTTGTATTAACAATGCTTTGTTTGGATTCTTTGATGTATTAATAGATGTATTCTATTACTTAGCTTAGTTGGTTTGTTAAGTGACTACTTATGTTTATAAGATTACTTTTATCATTTATAATAATTGCATAGACTTGTAATAAGACATTAAATGAATTAAAATTCTTTGTAAGCATTGACCCTAAGTTGGCATGATAAAATGAAGTTAATTTTTTTGACTTAAGTGTAGTGCTTAGGAAATAAACAAAATAATATGCAAAGTGTTATAGATAATTCCATTTTTTAAACATTTATATAGACATCATTGTGTTTGATGAATCTTGCTAAAGTCTAAAGTTATTTTTTTGACCAAGGAAGTTAACTTCTAGTTTAAAGGCCAACTACATTGTGTTTAATTTTTGGATGAGTTGGTAACATTATCGATGCTCTTTTAAAGTCATATGATATATTACCTTATCATATGGTGATTATGCTATCTAGACTTGTTGGCTAGTTGACATTGCATGGAATTATAAAATTTGAAGACTTTTTATAAAGTTGATTTGCATGGCCACTATGGGAAGTCAATGTTAAAATAGGTAAAGTCAAACTACATGCATAAAATGATTATTAAACTAATCACACAAACTTTTGAGATGATTAGGGTTTCTATTTTGTTCGTTGACTTGAGTTAACAATCATTCTTATAAAAACCATTATGCAAGTTTGGAAGGTTGGATGCATGAGAAAATGGTGGTGGAATATAGCTTTGTTGACTTCTATTGAATTTTTCTCATCATGCATTATTTTAGTCATTATTTGTCTACTGAGTAAAAGGGAGAAATTGGTGGCGAGTAAGGTCATGGGGAAGAATAAAAGATAAGTCATGAAGGCTTGTGAGGGCATTACATACATGGGGGTAGCACATAGAAGTATAACAAGGATATTCAATCTAAGAAGGAAAAAAAATTCAATTTCCTTGGCATTATAATAATCTTTACAAGTTGGTGATGTACTTTAAATACTTGTGTGTATAGTTTGATGTATTTTTAGAAACGGAATGATAACGGTTTTATTGGGTTTCACTTGTTTTTTAAACTATAACAAAAATTAAGGGTTGAATGTAGGGCCCTATGGATGGCTTGGCCATCCATAGAACCCTACATCCAACCCAAAGTAACCCTAGTGGAGTGGTTATGAGCTGTAGGATTTTTGCCATGGTTATATTAGCTATGAAAGCTCTGTATTAATTATTTTTTAGTTGTAAACCCTATGAATTAATTGTATGGTTAATTAAGGGGTATTTATAACTAGGCTGGGAATATAAGCATTAAGTCTCAAACATAGATATAATTCTATATGGGTTATGCGGGATTCAACTATGTTATACCTAACAGGGAATTTGGGTAAGGACGTTATAGGTTTTTATAAAAAAATTGACTATGTATGAAAATACACACACATACACATGTAAATACTTAGATTAATGCCTGATGATATATATATATATATATATATATATATATATATATATATATATATTCTAAGGTTAGGGCCTTTCGAATGAAATTTATGTGTATTGGGTTTATAATCGATTTCCTATGTCACAAAATAGTATAGCCTATTATTTTTTATAACATTAATGCTTATAATTATAACATACCTACCTATATTCCATGGACCTACATTCAGATTAGTATAGCCTACTCTTCGCTATAATATTATACCTGTTTGATGGACATCATTAATGTTAAATGAGTTAAGTCATTGATTTCTGCCTATTCCTCACTATACTTCAGGTATAAATTTATATGTATATCAACATATATACTTCTATATGGTATATCAAGGTTTAATTTTGGCACAATTCTATTATGCCCAATTTGAATGAAGTTTAATGAATTCTACATACTTTTAATCCTAATTTACACAATAGCAATAACATGGTTCTATTTTTAAGGAGATTCATTCTAACTTTGTTTTCTATTGGATTGCCATCTTATCACCTTAAAAATATCTGACCTTTATTCACTACCTATTGAAAGCATGTATAATAAGATGCATGAAAATTATATTATTACTTATCCTGCTAATGAACTTATGTATACAATTAGGATCTTATCAGATGTGATATCTGTTTGCATTTAAATATTGTTGTTTTTGTATCGACCCATACAAACCATTAGTTATATAAGCACTAGGTTACTTCTTAAGATTAGCGTACTTTTATTTTTTTACGGTTAAATATTTACTAGTGTTTCCATACCAAACCAAAAAAGGATAGTATATCTACTAAGAACACATACAGTGATCCCTTCATTTTATATATCACAATATATATATAAATGTATATTGGTCTTCGGTTGAATTGCAACAAGTATATGGTAGTGTTATAAATAGGATAATCATACAGTTTATACTATGTAGTATAACCGCTACCACTTAGGTGCATATATATATATATATATATTTATATATCACAATATATATATAAATGTATATTGATCTTCGGTTGAATTGCAACAAGTATATGGTAGTGTTATAAATAGAATAATCATACAGTTTATACTATGTAGTATAACCGCTACCACTTAGGTGCATATATATACATATACATATATATACACATATATATATACATATTTTTAGGATTTGAATATATATATATATATATATGTTATATGATGTTTATTCAATATAGTAATTGCTCTATATGGATATTTAACATGCAAACCCCAAATTGCCTTTTAAATATCAGCTTTCAATTTAGATGTTACGCAATATTCATATGCAAATATTAAGTGGATTTACATGAGATAAATTAAAAACACCACCAATGTAGTATTCGCATCCAACCCAAATTAGAATGCTCTGTCAAACTGCCTAATTGACTTCTCTTCTCCTATTCCGTGTCTTCCTTTCTTTACTCTCCTTTTTATTTTTTATTTTTTTTCTTCCACATTTTGATCGTCTCATTTAAATTGTGCTTCCTTTATAATGTGCTCTTTTTTTTATTAGATGGCTTTATCTTTTTCTTTTTCTTTTTTTGTTTCTATTTTTATCCAAAATCTTTCCATAGCGCTAAGTCTTAAAGCTGGTCTTTTTTTTAAATATAAATAAGTATTTTCTAATTAATGTCTTATTTCCTAATTATAAAAAATAATACAATTATTTTATCTTTTTTTTTTTTTTCCATTTTTACTCTATTTATACATTTATTAAAATATATTTACTAATTAATAATAATATGACTTAATGATATATAGTAATTTTAGTAGATATAACTAATTATAATGACATAATATCAATAAGTCATTAATATTTTTTTAATCAAAAATGGTATTACACTCGTTATTATTCCAAACCAAACTTATAGAAAACACAACACAAATCCTACAAGGTTAGTTTCACATAAACATAAATTTGAACTAAATTAACAAATATATGCAATTTTATAAATGTAGATAACATAAAGAACATACTAATGCTAATAATTCAATCAATGCATATAATGAGTGTTATTTGACATGGTGTGTGCAGGGTTCAAGTTGTTTTTCTATCATCTTCCAGCAACTCCATCTACATCACCCTCTTCGATGATGTTCTCCCTCCATCATGATCTAAGGGATGAATCTCTTATGAATCCAACTCACGACAAGTAGGTAGTTAGTCCATAATACCATGACATATATACATCATAAAATACTGTTGAAATAACAAATTGACATGATCATAATGTAAGAATATACACTACAGATAACTCATAGCAATAAAATCATATAATCTAAGTAATATTCAACTATCTCATAACAATATATAACTCATAACTTAGCTAATAATAACCAAATCAAATTGTTAACTATAAATATTCATGGATAATCATGTAAATTTGCTTAGCGAGAAATCAAGATGTAACTTCATTTCCCTCTAAATCTAGTCATCATCTTGATGACACTTATTCAAACATAAGTTATGAATTAAAAACATTATTCAATAGAGAAATAATATAGTATAAAGTATCAAATCAAACAAATAAATATAGAAATCGCTAGTAAAACTCATCATATTCCTCCCAAATAGCACTATCCTCAGAGTATTAGTCCCATAAGACCTTACCCTGTGACATCTCCTTATTAATCAGATAAAGTTTTTGAGTGTCAATTACTCTGATTGGTTCTACCATGACCACTCCAAGATCCAAAACATGCAAATCACTCCAATCCAACACATGTGAATAATCAACTACATACTTTTTAAGATAAGAAACATGAAAGACATTATGAAATAGAGTTAGAGTTGGTGGTAATGCAAGCATATACACTACATGATTGACCACTTCTAACACCTCGAAGGGTCCCACATATCTTGGTGATAATTTGGTTGACTTCTTGAATTTGATCGAGCTCTTTTGTGGCTTAACCTACAAGAACACTTTATCACCTACATAAAATTGCCTATATATCATTTTTAGATCAACATAAATCTTATACCTATCATTGGTCTCGATTATCTCTATCTGATTAATCTAAATTATTCTTCTATTTTTGAAATCAGCTCAGGTCCAAAGACTACCCTGTCCTCCAACCTATCTCAACTGATTGGTGTCCTACATCTGTTGTACAGTGCCTCACATGGTGTCATTTTCAAAGTTGATTGGTATGAGTTATTTTATGCAAACTCAACTAATAGAAGATAATATTCCCATTTGTATTATTTATCCATGTAATAAATATGAATAAGATCTTCTAACACCTAATTAACTTGCTCAGTCTAACCATCAATCTCTAGATGATATGCAGTGTTGAAGTTGAGTTGCATACCTGAAGTTGAATTCAAAGTTACCCAAAATCTAGAAGTCATCTTCAGATTATGATCTAAAATTATCTTCTCTAGAAATCCATGCAACTGATACACTTTCTTTACAAACCTCTTTGTAAGAGTAGGTACATCATCTGTCAAATTACATGGTATAAAATGAGCCACCATGGTTAGTTTGTTAACTACTACCAAGATCATATCATGCCTGCTCCATGACAATGGTAAACCATGGATAAATTCCATACTTATCACCTACTAATTCCAATCTCGTATATCATGCAAATATAACAATCCAGCTAGATACACATGTTCAAATTTCACTCACTAACATTTCAGACAATGTGACATAAAATTCACTACATTTCTCTTGATTCTCTTCTAAAAATACAATGGTCTAAGCTCTACCATGAGCTTGGATACTCTTGGATGTCTTGAATATGAGGCATTGTGTAGTTCCTTTAGCATTGTGCTCTGTAGATTCTCTTGATCTGGTACACACATCCTTCCATTATAACAAAAATAACCATCACTCTCTAACATGAATCCTTTATATCTAAGATTATGAGCATTCATAGATAATGCTTTCCTAACCTGATCATAAAATTCATCTCTTGGTGATAATTTGATCACTTAATCCCTAAAAGTACTTTGGTAATAGCCTTGGTTGTTATGTACCTTTTATGATTTAGGGCATTGCCTACTTTATTTTTTTGCCTTTGATATAGTTGATATCGAAATCATAATCAAACAAGAATTCTAGCCAGTGTCTCTGATGAGCATTCAAATTTGGTTGGGTGAAGATGTACTTGAGTCCCAAGTTATCCATCTTGAGCTCAAATGATTTTTCCAACAAGTAATGCTACCAAAATTGCAAAGCATGTAAAATTGCTACAAGTTTTAGGTCATGAGGGGTATAGTTCACCTCATAAGGCTTTAGCTTCATTGACTCATAAACTACTACTATATCATCCTACATAAGGAATCCTCTTAGTCCATCCCCTGATGCATCTATGATCACTAAAAATTAACTATTGGGGTTGCGAACTCTTAACACTAGTGCTGAAGTAAGCCTTCTTTTCAATTCTTGAAAAACTACTTCACACCTATCTGACCAGACAAAACTTTTGTTCTCCCATTGTACAGAGGTAATCAGATTAGCTATCTTGTAAAATATTGGAATGAACTTCCAGTAATAGCCTGCTAATCCCAAGAAAATTCTTACTTGGTGCACATTCTTTAATTTTAGTTATTCCATAATGGCTCTTATCTTTGCTAGATCTATATAAATATCATCTACATACATAATATATCCAAGATATTGCACTCACTCCTAGAAAAATGTGCACTTAAACAATTTATCATACATCTTATGCTTTCACAACCATTGTAGAACCAATTCCAGATGTTGAATATGTTCCTCTTCATTCTTAGAGTATTAAAAAATGTCATCTAGAAAAACCAAAAACAAAATGATCTACATAATCTCTAAACACACTATTCATGAGATTCATGAATGTTGTTGGAGTATTTGTCAACCCAAATGGTAACATTGTGAACTCATAGTGCCTATAATGAGTTCTAAATGTCATCTTCAAAATATCATCATCCCTTATCCTTAGCTAATGGTATCCTACTCTAAGATCAATCTTATAAAAGATAGTTTTTCCTCACATTTAATCGAAAAGATCATTTATACAAGGTAGCAGAAATCTATTTTTGATAGTTGTCTTATTCAACATTCTATAGTTTATGCAAAGTCAAAGAGTGTCATCCTTCTTATTAAAAAATATAATTGGTGCACACCATGGTGACACACCTAGCCAGATCAACCCCTTTGACAACAATTCTTATAGTTGAGCCTTTAATGCAACCAATTCAGTGGTTATCATTCTATAGGGTGCCTTAGACTATGGTTCTGATCTAGGTATGATATCGATAGAGAAATCAAACTCGCATCTAGGAGGCAATCCTGGTAATTCTTCTGGAAACACATCGTGAAAATTTTTAAATAATAGATAATCTTTGAGAGATGGTTCCTTAGGCTCCTCCATTTTTTTATCTTGATGATAAATTCTTGGAACCTTTTTCCTTGATCCCTCTTGAGTTGTATTGCAAAAATCTATCTAAACCTCAATTCTCTTCTCTCACCTTGAATTTGCGTTTGATTTTCAAAATCATCCAAACACTCAACCATCTTTAAATAGAAATCAACCTTGGTTTTATGCTTTGCAAGCCATTTGACTCTTAGAATCACATCATATGACCTCAGTGGTGCTACATATAGATCCACTACTATTGTGAATTTGGGTAACCTAATCTCTTCTTTGACTAAACACTTGTCAACCATAATTTTTTAATCATCCCCATATTGTACTGACCATGCATTTTCCATAAATCTAGCTCTTTTAGATAACTTAATAAATATTTTAGGATCTATATAACATTCTATAGCCTATGTATCTATCAAAATGGAAACTAGAAGTTCAAACAAAATACATGATAGCTCTATAAATGAAACCTAGAATTCAGCTTGTTGATTATCAACCACCACATGAATACACTACTGAAAAGCTCCTTGCTGAGAGGTAAAACCTTTATTCTTTGACTTGTCCTACGTACACTCACAAGCATAATGATCATCTTCACAAATGAAACAACCTCCAGGCGGTCCTTTCCTATCAGCCTATTGATTTCCTTTGAAATTGCCTTTGAAACCATTGCCTAATTTTTTGTTTCCTGAACCATTATTGAATTTGGAATTTTGACTTTTGAACTACCCCCTAGAGTCTCCACTCCTATGTTTCCAATTATTCTTTTTTAATGTTGGTTTAGAACTTCCAAACTTTTTATTAAACTTGTCCCTGGCTTGTGAATGAGATTTCAACTTTTGTTCATGTTTAACTACCTTCTCAAAAATTTGGTCCATGGTAGAAGTTTCATGAACATCCACCTCTCCACCGATATGGGGTTTCAATCCCATGATGGACTTATTGATTATGAACCTCTCACTTCCCTAGTATTGAGGTACATACTTTAAAATTTTTGTGAACTATTCTAAGTACTCATTCATCGATAAGTCTCCCTACTTTAGATTCTATAAATTTGTGAGCATCTGGTCAAAATATAATTGAGGAAACCACCATGATTTGAACAAAGTAAATTGCTTCCATGTAGTGGTGGTCGAGTTAAGTTTTATTTCTAACTTCTTGTTGGCCCACCATGCAGCTATCTCACTAGCCAATTAGTAAGCTCTCCAAACTGCTTTAGTAACCTTAGAATAATTTCAAATCTCAAAATACTTTTCCATATTAGTCAACCATGCTTCAGCTCTGTCATCCAAAATAATTTCATTTAACTTAGGTGGATTCACCTTTTTCATGTCTTTAGCCAACTATGTAACTACATGTGCTCTCACATCCTGAGAGTTTTTTTACACAGTTGGATGCTCTTTAGGTTACTCATAATGTTCTTCCTCTTCATGGCCATGAACTTTCTACTCCAGGGATGTAATCTAGTCTCTAGTCTCATTCATGGCTATGAGAATCTTATCCAATTTTCTAGCTTGCTTAGTGGCAAATTGGTTAGGATCAAATGGAGGGTTACTGTCATTGACATTTGATAGACCCTCTCTTGATACTCTAGCTTTCACCATCTTTTTTTGGTAAACATAAAGATACAAAAATACTAGTGGACTCATTAGGTCCTAGAGTTTGAGTTGTAGCTTTGATACCACATGTAATATCCCCATTGGGATCTACCTAGAAATACGTGATTTAAAAAAAAAATTATTCTTTCATTAGATTACACCATGAGAATCTAATTAGTGATCCATATAAAACATTCTAAGTATGTCAATTGTAAAATAAATATGTGAAATCTATATGTCACTAATCACTATCATCATATGAAACACATCATAGCTACATATAGAAAGTAATTATAAATTTCTAACCACAACTGGTACAACTATACATCCATTGTTGTCAATGTAAAATAATTAAATAATTACATCTCATTAGGGATAATGTTTCAATAATAATAAATACAATATAATGTATAATATATAAGATACATGGCTCCATAGAGCATGATTTCCCCGAACTTTAATATCTATGACAATCTCAAGTGTCATCTCTAAATAAGTACCGCTATGGGAAGGAGAGAATCATTTGAGTACTTTTTCACACCAACCACAGACCATCGGGATATATGAGTAGATAGTGATGGTGTGAGAATCTACAGAGATAAGCTAGTACCTATGTGTTGTATGATTTCTAAGAACATGTAGTGTACGATAAAGAATTGTATTCTAACATGATATTATACAAGCATGTAAATCATACATATGAAATGACAATGTCTAAATAACATTACTTTGGCCAAAATTTTCAATGGTTATTGATCTCTAAGATCAATCAATTCAAACACACCACTTGATCAGATTACATTCATCTAGCATTGGTGATGCTAGTAAGCTAGTGAAGTTCGTCTCACTACTTACTTAGTACCAATAATGCAAGATTTGATCAATATAAGTATAACCAATAGATTCATACATATTACATCCTACTAGCAATCATAACACATGTTAAGCACATGAATAATAAAAAAATATACATTTGATCCATCAAACGTATGAGTGAATCTCCACAACATTATTTAACACATAAATAATAAGAATAATAATTACAATTTATACCAATCGGGTATAATATACAATTTGACTGCATATTTTCTAATTCCTATAAGTAGTTTTCAAATATAATGCACTCTATGACAACCCATATTATCATAGTCTGTTGTTCTTGAGCACAACTACTCAAACACAAACAATCAGTCATAACAATTTCAAGAATCAAGAGTCTCATAATCCTAATTATGTTTTGTTTGAACATAATCTTTCATTTGTTCACTTGTCACATCTTTAGGAGGCTTCATACATATATAAAAAGTGTTATTTTCTTCAAGAACCTATAACTTAGTCATTAATGATCAATAGAACTATTTGTATGGCTACACATATCAATGTACACACACACACACACACACACACACACACACACACACACCATTGTAGATATGATATTTCACAGTGGTATACAAAATCATGAATACCCCTTTTAATAGTTTATCATATACTGCAATGATAAAAAATAATTTAGATTCCTATGATTTATGATGAAAGAGAGTGAGCTAGCGAGATATATGTCCTATGATACTCAAGGGTTCCTTCGAGAACTCAAAACATGGCTCAGTTCCTACGTCACATAATAATATAGCCTATTCTTTGCTATTACATTAATGATTATAATAATAACATGCCTACCTATATTCCACAAACCTATGTTGAAATTAGTAAAGCCTATTCTTCGCTATAATATTATACTTTTTTGATGGATATCATTAATGTTAAATGAGTTAAGTCGTTGAATTTTGCCTATTCCTTGTTATACTTTGGGTATAATTTTATATGTATATCAACATATATATTGTTATATGGTATATCAAGGTTCAATTTTGGCACAGTTCTATTATGCCTAGGTTGAATGAATTTTAATGAATTATACATACTGCTAATCATAATTTACACAATAGCAATAACACAGTTCTATTTTTAAGGAGATTCATTCTAACTTTGTTTTCTATTGGATTGCCATCTTATCACCCTAAAAATATTTGACCTTTATTCACTACCTATTGAAACCATGGATAATAAGATGCATGGAAATTATATTATTACTTACCCTACTAATGAACTTATGTATATGACTGGGATCTTATCAGATCTGACATCTATTTGTATTTAAATATTGTTGTTTTTATATTTACCCATACAAACCACCGGTTATATAAGCATCAAGTTACTTCTTAAGATTGTTGTACTTTTATTTTTTTATGGTTAAATATTTACTAGTGTTTCCATACCGAACCAAAAAAGGATAATATATCCACTAAGAACACATACAATGATCCCTTCATTTTATACATCGCAATATATATATATATATATATATATATATATATATATATATATAGTATGCACCTAAATGGTAACGGTTATACTACATAGTATAAATTGTATGATTATATTCTTTATAACAATACCATATACTTGTTGCTATTCAATCAAAGACCAATATACATTTATCTGGCACACCATATATGTATGCCTCAATATTTATACCCATATCACCCCCTATAGATTATTAAATGTATCTATAAATCCTTGTTTTTGTATGGAAGGATACTCATAACCACATATGCTTTCGATGGCATGATTTATCCAAGTGACTGTAACTATATTATTTAGGTACACATGCACCTGATATGTTGTTTATAAATTTTGAGTATAAATAAAGGTTAATTCACTTATCAATTAGATAGCTATATCAGACATAGTTGATATGTTAAATATAGATTATTCAAGTACATTTTTAGGATTTGAGCATATATATATTCCTATAATATATAGTATGTTATATGATGTTTATTCAATATAACAATTACTCTATATGAATGTTTAACATGCAAACCCTAGATCACCTTTTAAATATTAGCTTTCAATTCAGATGTCATATAGTATTCACATGCAAATATTAAGTGGGTTTACATAAAATAAATTAAAAACCCTAAATTAGAATGCTCCCTCAAACTCCCCAATTGACTTTTCTTCTCCTATTCCACATCTTCCTTTCTTTACTCTCCTTTTTCTTTTTCTTTTTTCTTTTCTTCCACGTTATGCTCCTCTCTTTTCAATTGTGCTTCCCCTCTCCTTCCTTTATGCCGCACTCATTTTTTATTAGATGGCTTTATCTTTTTTTTCTTCCTATTTTTATCCAAAATATTTCCATAGCACTAAGTTTTAAAGATGATCTTTTATTTAAAATATAAATAAGTATTTTCTAATTAATGCCTTATTTCATAATTATAAAAATCAATACAATTATTTTATCTATTTTTTTTTCCTTTTTTCATCTTTTCTCTATTTATACATTTATTCGAATATATTTACTAATTAATAATAATATGACTTAAAGATATATAGTCATTTTAGTACATATAACTAATTATAATGAATTAATATAAAAAAGTCATTGATATTCTTTTAATCAAAAATGGTATTACACTCATTATTCCAAACCGGACTTATAGCAACCATAACATAAATCCTACAAGGTTAGTTCCGCATAAAAATAAATTTGAACTAAACCAACACACATGTAATTTCATAAATGCAGATAACATAAAGAACATACTAATGCTCATAATTCAATCAATGCATATAATGAGTACTATTTGATGTGGTGTGTACATGATTCTAGTTGTTTCTCTATCATCTCGCAGCATCTCCATCTATGTCACCCTCTTCGATGATGTTCTTCATCCATCATGCTCTGAGGGATGAATCTCTCATATGTCTAACTCATGACAAGTAGGTAGTTAGTCCATGACATATATACATCATAAAATACTGCTGAAATAACAAATCATCATGATCATAATGTAAGAATATACACAACAACTAATTCAAAGCAATGAAATCATGTAATTTAAGTAATATTTAATTGTCCCATAACAACATATAACTCATAGCTTAGCTAATAATAACCAAATCAAATTGCTAACTATAAATATCCACAGCGAATCAAGTAAGTTTGCTTAGCGACGAATCGAGATGTAACAATTCCACCATTCCCTCATTAGATTCAAGCTTTGGATTTCAACTTAATTTTTTATTTTCATAAATATTAACGTTCATTATATTTATATATATTTAAATGAATAATTAATTAAAAAATCTAATGTTTGTTAATTTTTAACTTTGTAATAATTTATGTTTGGTTGAAATATTTACTAATTGTATACATTTTAAAATGGAAAAACAAGCTACAAATTATCAATTTCTAATGTTGATTAGAGTGTTCATAAGCATGAATGGTTAATAATGTTAACTCAAAATGTGCATATAAATTTAAGCATTTTTTATTGATAGATGTAAATAACATTCTATTAAAGTTGTTAATGTTTATAACAAAAATTCTATTAGGGGGTTACAAAACAAACTTTTATTGTGTACATAATCACCTTACTTTTGGTGTAAGGATATATATTAGCCCTGAAATTGTATTATTTTAAGGTGTTTGTATGTTTGTTGACTATTATTTTAGATTAGGTTTTTATTGGTTTTAGGTTTTCTCAATGTTTCTTGTTGTGCTTTCTTTATTTTTATCTCTCATGCCAATGTTTCGCTTATGCTCTATTGTTTTTCCCAAAACCATATTTATATGGTTGTGTTTTCTCAGAACCATGATTGTAAGGTTTTGGTGGATTTTTCTATGTGGGCCCTTTTGACCTTACTTTAGTCCCCTAGGGTTTTTGAGACATTTTATCAATTACTTTACATGTTTTATGTTAACTTGCACATTATTGGGTCATAATTTTGAATTCAATAAGCTTATAAATACATAGGTGCATTAGCGCGTATAAGACATGAAAGGAAGAACATATACATACCATTTAAGAGAACTTCATAGTGAATTCAAAGCATTTAGAGAAGGAGCATATCCAAAGCATTTTATCTATTTATTATGCATTCATTCTAGCACAAAATGTCATACAAAGTAGACACTACATTACAATTGACTTTCTGACTAAAGCATTAAATTATAGATGGTGTTTTATTTTCAATATTGTACAATTTTGAAGTGTTGAACTTTATTAATTATTTTTTCATCAACTAAATGCAATTTTTTTCTTAATTGTAAAATAAATTTTACTTTGAATTTGTCATGATTAATTTGGTGCTTGTGCTATTTAACATAAAGAGTATATGTGAAAAATGGTCTTATAATAGGAATGGACTACAATTGACCATATACATTGTATTTTTTCAGATTTAAATTGCATAGAAGAATGTTCTTAAAGTAATAATAATTGATGAATGGAGGTTTTAAAATAATATCTAGTTTCAAGTGGAGGTAAAAAATAGATAGCATAGCACAAGTTTAGACAACAAGGAAAAACTACCCATTACTATTTGTATGTAAAAAAATACTTGCATATAAGTTAATTATCTTTGAGTTCAAAAGCGTTTTATCTGAGCTTCAAATAGCTATAGATGTGTTGTGGCAGGAACAAGTGGAAGATATTTTTTTGATCCCACCTCGTCATGAGAACATATGTACATAATTATGTCTAATATTTTCCTATAAAGGCATCTCATAACACAATACTCAGTATGCTCATACTTCTCTTATAATGCTCAGTTCATGTACAACATTGAGCTTCATTCAATCCTACTAAAAAATAACTCTACAACTTTTTCCCACTCACAACTTTGATCGTTACTTTCTTTTCTTCTCTTATTCCAAGATACACCATCTTCGGCAAGATTTGCCATCTCAATGTCTTGTTATTCTTGCGACAAGCCTAATTTTTATATCAAATTTATAATTTTGCTTTCTTTACCACAACTTGCAAGTGTGCCACTTTGTGGCCTTATTTTGAGATGAGTATGACTTGCGTGAATAGTGAGGATCCTTTGAATATTTAAGAAGTATTTGTGTAGAGACAAATAATTAGTACATTAGTATATAACATGGTGATTATAAGGAATTATATTTATATTTTATAAAAATTACTAATAAAACTTAATCTCATATTGGTAATAATTATGAGATAAGGGTGATTAATTAAGTATTATACATAATAAAAAAAACGTTATTGGAGAAAGAGATTAGAAGGTGAGAAGTCTAAAGTGGTGAATTATGTTCACCATTCTTCATATTAACAAATGCTTAGGGTAATTTTATGGTAAAATGGATTCTATCTCCTTATAATAATTATTAAAAAATATGAAGAAAAAAATATCATTTAAATAATGATTATTCATGAAAATCATTTGAATAATGATTAAAACATGTGCGAATATAAAATTCCATTAAAATTATTACTTAATATTAAAAAAAATAAGAATCATCATATATTTTTAAAACAAAAAAAATTACCTTTTAACTCTCGTAGGAAACTACTAAAAATACAAAATAATTGATCTAGTAAAAATGTATTATTGATTCTCTTTGTACTTTATAGAAAATATAAAATTAAGGAAAGGCCCCTTTAGTAAAAGAGATGATGAGATACCATTGGTATTGGATTTGATACAAATGAGAATGAGAGATAATTGCCCTTGTAGCTTTTGAAAACCTTTAATTTCTAAGGAAGCCAAATGAAGCAAATTGGAAATAGTCTAGAGTAGGATCAATTTATTATGAATGAGATCCAATGAAGCTAAAGCAGTAAATTTTGTGCATTTGGCACATCTTCTAAAAAAAGAAATGAAATTTTATTGTTTAAAGTATCAATAAGAGAATTGTTTGTGTATCTCTAAATGGGTCAAATTTAAGAACTATGACACACAAACTATGATTAGTAGATATGTGGGCATCTTGAATAAATGAAATAAGGTATAATATTACACAATGGTAAAATTTATTACATATAGTCACATTCACTGAAACAAAACTTAAGCATGTATCAATTCACCAAGCCAATGTCCATCTAAACATTTATACATGCCCCTTACCAGATCATTTTAAGAGAGTAAACCAAGCTCATTATTTTACTTTATTTTTTATCTAAACATTTATACATGCCCCTTACCAGATCATTTTAAGAGAGTAAACCAAGCTCCTTATTTTACTTTATTTTTTATTTAATAATTTTTAATAGGTATAAAATTTGATATATTTATTTAGATTATAATATATGACATTTAAGTATAAATTTGTATTTGAAATAAAATTGATTGAGATTGAAATTTACAAGTGGTATGTGCTACAAATAATAAGTACAATCAATAATGATATACTTAATTTTTTTGGTTCATGATTGACTAAAATTGATGTTTGATAGTAAAAATTAGGAAAGGACGGAACTATGATAATTTAAGATCAAGAATAAATTTTTTGATTGTATTTAAACAGGTTTGCACTCCATGGACAATAGCACATGTCATTTGTGTCTGTTGACTACAGACTACCTACTTTGACTATGACAAATCTATGATTTTTTTGTCACTACACCTAGTTTGTTGAGAGGGATGAGATATTTTGATCCTGTGATTGCCACATAGAATCGTTGTTTTCTTTATCTTTGATTTGGAAACCCTAGGGGTACTTGTGAGAGTTAAAAACCTATAAAAAGAGAGGGGAAGTGTGATGGGATGAGTTGACCCCAATCACCCCATTTGATGATTGACAGTCGCCTATATATCTAGATACTCTGAGAAAGGAATCAAGCCACATGTAGTTCTCCTACATAGAGTAATTATGTAATTATGCTCCTTAACTATATGTGTGTAGCTAGAAAATTGGCTTTGATATGTGGCAATGTTATCTCTTGAATTAATTTGAAATGTTTTAGACTTAGATTATGACTACTCCTAATGAATGACCTTGAATTTGAGAAGAATAGGGTAGACTTTCTCAATGTACAGTAGTGTATAAGTGCTCTATACATAGTTCCAAGATAAGAATAATGAATGGCCTTTGATTTATATTTATAGTGAAACCTTTTGACAAATTATTTTAACCAACCTTTCGAAACATGCCGAAAGACCCAAATGAATAATTAAAATTTGGAAATTAGTCATTAACTGACACAGGGATAAGGGCACACTAGGTGGATAGGTTTGTTATAATGGCCTTTCTTCCTAGCGTGGACCTATCCCAAAAAATCAGGGACAACTATATTGATGTTGGAAGTAGTCTCAGAGTGATATGAAGATGTTTGAGTATTAAATTTAAAATTCTTGTGTATTATTGATGATAAATAGAGGGGTCAAAACTGCATATAGATAAATGGTTTAGAGGAATAGAAAATAAGAGCAATGTATTTATGTTTAAGTCAAGTGGTTTAAGATTTGTCAAGAATTAACATTGTTAAATGCCTGTGACTAGATTTTGGTGTCTACACTCTTTAAGACAATAAAAATAATAAAAACCCTCACAATTCTAGTTAAAGTGGTTAATGCAATCAAAACTAAGTTGATCCTAATACTTCTACCGATAAATAAAACATAGTTCAAATTTCAGGGATGAAATGCATCATTACATGCATTGACTCAAGTTACACAACCCAATAATCTATTTCCAACACTCATAAAACTTACAAAATTATTCAATCACATCCAACATGTCAAACAAACTCTGAAATCCCCATGGAAACACAAATATTGAATTTATCTTGTAATATAACATCATTGAACATGTCAATGATGTTGGAAAAGCAGACAATTCTTTGCCAACACCATCAACCAAGCCAATGACATTTCTTAAGTCAACCTACATTTTCAATCAAATCAATGACATTGAACAGAAGTAATTTTTTTTAAATGGCTCAACCCCTCCCAACACCAAATTTGAGATAATTTTAACTTCTCCTCCGAAGGTATAGTCTAAAACATAACATTCTATATTTTATAAAGGGACCCCATTACAAAGCTAAACTTCCTCAGTAAAATTCTCTTTATTGAGATAATGAGAACATATCCCAAACACCACAATTTAGTTATGCAAATGCTCTTCATTATGAATATTCTACAACCTTCCTTGATGGGGCAAACACAACAAACACTACTTTTAACCTAATAATTAACATGATTGATATTTATTCTTGTTTTGATGAGAATGAAGTTGATTTATTATCTAAATCTAGCATTACTATTAACATATTTAACAAATATAACATTGCGTTGGTCCTTTACATTAGGTTCCCATCTATAGAGTCAATGTTCTCTAACACTACCCTAGTTTTGGCATCCAACAAGTCCAAGCCAAGTACTTTGTCAAGACACAATTCAAAATTTTATGATCCCTCACTTTATTTTTAAAGGAATAATGCCCTTGTAAATAGCATAGAGAACTATAAGTAATATAAGAAACACACAAAATGTTCCTCTGCACAAGAACACACTCCTATGGAAAAAAGTAAACAATCTTCTCTTGGGAATTTTTGTAAGTTTCATTGCACTACTACACATTTCACAACTGATTATTAAGCATACTGATAACATCAATGATAAATATGAAACCAATAGATTCATTCACCTACTCCTTCACATCACTCAAATGTCCACTCATCTAAGACAACATACTCACATTTCCCCAAGAAAGCGGAGAGACATTTCTTTTGAAATAGTTACTATTCACACTCTATAGATAGGTTTCAAGCTTACCAACATATTAAACATTTTTTTATGGTTAGAAGAACAATGTCTCCCTAAACCACTTGATTCTACTCTACCTACTTTCTTGATCAAGGTCATTTGCAAGGAAGTTATTGTGAGGATCTATGGGAGAGTTGAGGAGATAATGGTAGTACCATGTTATGAGTTCCAATAAAAAAACCATAAACTAATAGATGATGTATGTGATGACATTTTGAGGCATTTGTGAGCTAATACATGTCATGTCATTAGTTTTATATTACTATTGCATTCATATATCTAGCATTTAAACTTTACTTGCATTCTATTTTCCCTTTTGGGTTTATTCTTTGAGGTTCCTTGGATGATTAATTTCATATTTTCATTCTTAATTTGATTCCTCAAGGTCAATCACTAGTTATTGGATGTTTCCTTCCTATTTTCCATCTTGGGTTTATTCCACAAGGTTCGTCTTTAATTCTTTGGATGTTTTCTTGCTATTTTCCTCTCTTGGGTTTATTTCCCAAGGTTTTTCTTTGGTTACTTAGATGTTTATTTTGTTTTTTCTTCCTAGGTTCATTTTTTGAGATTCCTCTTTAGTTCTATAGATGTTCTCTCTATTTTCCCTCTTGGGTTTATTCCTTGAAGTTAATCTTTGGTTCTTTGGATGTTTACTTTTGGTTTCCCCTCTTGGTTTTATTCCCCAAGGTTCCTTGGATTGTTTCTTTCTTGTTTCCCCTCTTAGATTTATTCCCCAAGGTTCCTCTCTCAATTTCCTTGGATGATTATGACCATATCTCTCTTGGGTTTATCTTACTTTACTATATCTTCCCTCTTGGATTTATCT
The DNA here is from genome assembly GCA_037957365.1 of Torreya grandis. Lineage (NCBI taxonomy): Eukaryota > Viridiplantae > Streptophyta > Pinopsida > Cupressales > Taxaceae > Torreya > Torreya grandis. Next base: position 5,294,986 of record JARHVA010000053.1, on the reverse strand, counting down.
ACAATCTTACTTTTGTTAGACTTATAATAGGTCTATATTTCCCATATAATCACCTTACTACCTATTTTCTCATCTTACAACCCCCCTTGGGCTTACCTCCACACTCATACTTTCCAAACTATTAGATACACATTCACATTTACCTCCAAATCCTATTTTCCTAATCTTTTTTGAAGTAAAAACTTCCTTCTCATGGGCAATTACCAGTATTCCATTATTGTAGCATCACATTTTACTTGGACTATTCATGTTCCTCACTTCCCATTCCTATTTTCCCACTCAAGGCACACTTAGGCTAGAGATAAGATTACACTATTTGATAAGGTGTAAGCCTAGGAATATCTAAGAATCTTGGTTTCTAGGTTCTCCTATATGGTGACTAAATGTACTCTCTCTCATGATGTCATATTAAAAACTTGGTCTTCACCTTTTGAATATGTATGGAAGAGAAAAATACATTTATTTTTAGTTTTAAACAAAAATAAATAGTAATAAACAATCAAAAGTAAAATTCAAAATTCAATCATAAACATAAAATATGTCATCAAAACTACTGGCATTTCCCTATCCTATAACTAAAACCTAAAACTCCATAATTAGCCTCATAGTAGAGTCAAAGGTCCATTGAAGTGTGTTAGGCTAGTATATTGTTAGGTATCCATCACTAGATATTGTTCTCTCATTAGGGACTACTAGGTATCCATCATTTGTCACTTCAGGGAATCCACTCTTACCATTGAGACTATAATAGAAGGAGATGGTCATGTATCCTCTCTCTATCTCTCTGATTCTCTCACTTCCACTCCTAAATCCTAAAGACTCCCAAATTTCTCTTAGTTTATGGTGGCACATAATCTTGCATCATGGTAATATCATGAGGTGGCAACAGTTTATCCAAATTCTTGTGTTGTGTTTCTTCGATCAATGAATGCCACTCTAATTTCATATCTAAACACAAAGGTAGGACATCAATTTTGTATTATAAACACCTAATTTTAGTACAAGACTTGTTATTATAATAATTATAGCATTGTCTTGTGCATATGATCCATCAAATTGACTCAGTGTCTTATTGGCACATTTTATGTGATCTTCTCTCTCTTTCTTCTTTGTATGACCTTATTTTTCTTTGTTCTTCCATTTTATAACTTTTTATGTTTTTTGTTCTAGGTAATCCCCTCTTTTCTATTTAATTATCTTATTTCTCTTTCATATATCTTATTTCTCTTGTTTTTATCCTCAAGACAAAATCGACAGGCTCGTTAATGTTACTGCAGGCATGATCGTTTGACCACCAACACCATATTTTATGTTTTTGTGAACCCTTTTTCATTCCTCTCTCTTATCTTTCTTGTTTGGGCCTATTTTTAAGCTTTTTTCAATTCCTTGTGTTGTCTTGTATACCAATAGGTCCCTAAATCAAAATTGAGAAGGATATATACATAAGACTCCTAAATTTATTCAATAGTCAAGTTTTCCAAAAGTTTCTAATATTTTTGTATACTATTTTTAAAATCAAAATCAATCTAGATAAACTCCAAAGATTTATTTTTGATCATGATGCTTGTATTCAATTTATATTTACATCTTGTATTGAAAGAAGGATAGGCAATTTTACTTGTAGTTATTTCTCCACCTAGGTAGAGTAGACTCAAGCTCTCACTTGATTTATTTATTTACACTACACAAGTACTACATGGGATATGATTTTAGAGTGTGAGATACATAGTTGTAACTCCCTTGTGGTTACCCAACCCAACTACTTCTTCCCTTCTCTTTTTCTCTAGCATCTTGTGGAAATCTATGGCAAAAGCATTGAAGAGAAAAATCAGACAATTATATCCATCAATTTGAAAAAAACATATGTATAAGAGGGTATGAAATTTAAAGATGATCCTACATAGAAAAATTTAGAATTCATTATCTAGGACATATATGACACTATAGTACATAATCTTCAATGAAAATAAGTGATCAATGATCCCACCTGTTGGGGATCAACCAACAATGGATTACACTTGTGAAAACAATGAATGCGGAAATAAATCAGATAGATAAGTAACTGAAATGATAAATAGCACAGAACAAGATATACAAGAAAACACCCTGAAAACTTGTATTAAAAACTCTTTACAATAGGAATACAAATGAAGAACTTTGTTCTTCCACACCTCTCTCAGATGCACACAAGATCTCTCACTAGATCTCTATTCCTCAAGAGCTCTCTCTCAAGTACTGTCCTTCAAACATTCACAATGTTCTACTCATACTCTATTACACTCTCTTTTACAATAGCTTAGAAGATCTCTCCTACATATAGAAATAGGAAACTTGAGCATGCTCTTACAACAAACAGTTAAGCCTCTTCAACAAGGGCTCTAAAAATAATATTGCTAACAATAGAGACGCGAGCTTGAGTCTAAAACTCAAACTCATCATGCAAACACTCGCTTCTGTCCTCGGAAATCGCTTTCTGGACACGCAGGTAACCGACGTCGGTTCCTGCCTGTTCGCCTATGACCGTCGCCGGCCGACCATACTGCCGACGTCGGCGCCTCTGTAACTGCAACTGACCGACGTCGGTCGCTCCTGACCGATGCCGGCGTCTGTGTAGACCCGAACCTGTTTGTGTATGCTCCTTGGTGAAGCTTTTAGCTCCACACTCCTAACAATCTCCCACTTGGAGATAAACCAGCTGCACCAGTACCTGTACAGCAACATCTTCTAGCTCCTCCATCTTCAACTCAATCATGAAGACCAACAGAAGTTGAATGAAGATTCAACTTCTCCTTAGTAACCGGCTTTGTTAGCATATCAGCAGGATTCTTGTCTGTATGGATTTTCTCCAGCTTCAACTCACCATCTTCCAATACCTGCCATATGAAGTGGTACCTTAGTTGTATGTGCTTGGTTCTAGAATGAAAAGCTGAGTTCTTAGCCAAATGGATTGCACTCTGACTGTCACTATGCAATCTGCAACTCCCATGCTCCCTTCCAAGCTCTTCCATGAACCGTGTCATCCATATCATCTCCTTGCTAGCTTTTGTAGCTGCAATATATTCTGCTTCTGTAGTTGACAAGGCTACAACCTTTTGCAACTTAGAAATCCAACTAACTGCCGTTCCACCTACAGTAAAAACATAACCTGTGGTGCTCCTCCTGCCATCCAAATCCCCTGCCATATCTGAATCTACATAGCCATGTAGAGAAGTATCTGAACCTCCATAGCATAAGTGTCTACTGCTGGTTCCTCTCAGATATCTAAGGATCCATTGTACTGCTTTCCAATGCTCCTTTCCTGGATTGGCCATATACCTGCTTACTACTCCCACTGCTTGGGCAATATCCGGTCTAGTACACACCATTGCATACATCAAACTTCCTACCGCAGAAGAATATGGAACCTTATTCATGTACTCTACCTCATCATGTGAATTGGGACATTGTTCTTTACTTAACTTAAAATGTCCTGCCAAAGGTGTGCTTACCGGTTTCGCATCCTGCATGTTGAACCGTTTCAACACCTTGTCCACATAATCTTCTTGAGACAATATCAACCTGTGATTTTCTCTGTCTCTCTTAATGCTCATGCCAAGGATTTTCTTAGCTGCTCCCAAATCCTTCATAGCAAACGTTTGAGCTAACTTCACCTTAAGCTCTGAGATATCCTGCATGTGAGACCCTGCAACCAGCATGTCATCTACATACAACAATAGAATAATGTATCTACCGTTATCAAATCTCTTAAAATATACACAATGGTCTGATTGACATCTACTGTAGCCATGCTCAGTCATAAACCTGTCAAATTTCAAGTACCATTGCCTAGGAGCTTGCTTGAGGCCATACAAGCTTTTCTTTAACCTGCACACTAGTTTCTCCTTACCCTTGACCTCAAAACCTTCTGGCTGTTCCATGTAAATTTCCTCATCTAAATCTCCATGAAGAAATGTTGTTTTAACATCTAGCTGCTCAAGATGCAAATCCTCAAAAGCAACCAAAGACAATACAACCCTTATAGAAGTCATCTTAACAACCGGAGAAAAAATCTCACCAAAGTCAATACCTGGCTTTTGTGCAAATCCTTTTACAACCAATCTGGCCTTGTATCTCATCTGACCATCCTCACCTTCCTTCAACCTGTAAGTCCATCTGTTCTTCAGTGTTCTCTTACCAGCTGGCAATTCAACCAAATCCCATGTTTGGTTCTCTCTTAAGGATTCCATCTCCTCAACCATGCCACGCTCCCACTTACTCCTGGACTCCACCTGTAAAGCTTCTTCAAAACTTTCTGGTTCTCCACCATCGGTTAGCAATAAATAATATAAAGAAGGAGAATATCTAATTGGAGGCTTACTTACCCTTTCAGACCTCCTGATTGGTGTCTTGGACTCGTTTTCCACAATCTGTCCACCCAAATTTTCTGACAGTGACCGACCTCGGCCACCTGTAGACCTGTTACTAGCCGACGCCGGTTCTTCCTGGCCGACGCCGGTGCCTGGTCTACCGACGTCGGTCTCTGTATGACCGACATCAGTTTCTGTACTGCCGACGCCGGTTCCAAACCTGCCGACGTCGGTCTCTGTGTTTTCCTGTAAGTGATTATTTCTTTTTCCCGCGAGCTCATTTTGGACCATAACTTCGTCCAATTCATTATTGCTCTGCCCAGCTTGATCTAGCTTCCTTGTCTGATCACTGTACATCACTCTTTCATTGAAAACAACATCACGGCTCCTAATTACCTTGTTAGTTCCTAGATTCCAAAATCTAAAACCAAAATCATCTGAGCCATAGCCTATAAACGTGCACCTCGTAGACTTAGCATCAAGTTTCTTTCTATTTTCCTTATCTATGTGCACAAAGGCTTCACAACCAAAAACTCTGAGATATGAGAGATCAACCTTTTTACCTGTCCATGCCTCTTCTGGAATTCCACCATCCAGAGCTGTAGAGGGTCCTCTGTTGATCAGGTACACTGCGGTGTCAACTGCTTCTGCCCAAAACTCTAAGGGCAACCCTGCATGCAATCTCATACATCTTGCACGCTCCATAATAGTCCTATTCATCCTTTCAGCAATACCATTCTACTGAGGTGTCCTTGGAACCGTCCTTTGCCTACGGATCCCATTTATATAACAATACAATTTGAACTTAAGACTGCAGAACTCACCACCATTATCAGATCTCAAGCACTTTAATCTTTTACCTGTTTCATTCTCAACCATGGCTTTCCATATCTTAAAAGTCTCAAAAACATCAGATTTCTTTTTAATACAGTAGATCCATACCTTTCTTGTGGCGTCATCTATGAATGTAACATAGTACTGTGATCCGCCAATAGAGGCTACCTGAGCCGGTCCCCACACGTCTGTGTGAACAAGCTGCAACTTCTGCCTTTTCTTAGTAGACCCAGTCTTTAGAAAACTAACCCTTTTCTGTTTTCCAAACACACAATGCTCACAAAATTCTAGATCCATACTTTTCAAATCTGAAAGCATACCTTTAGACTTAAGGATTGACATCCCCTTCTCACTCATGTGGCCAAGCCTTGAGTGCCACAATTTAGCATCCACATCTGAAGTAGATAAAACTGAAGGAGATTTGTTAGTAATACAATTACACAAATAGAGAGTACCTTCTCTCTTACCTCTGGCCATAACAAGTGCACCCTTGGTCACTTTCCAAGAATCTGCTGTGAGAGTTACTGTGCAACCCTCATCACCTAGCTTACCTGCAGAAATCAAATTTCTCTTCAAACTAGGAACATGCATCACATCCCTCAACACCCATGTGTTGCCATTCTGCATCTTTAGCTGCACTTTACCTTTGCCAATAATCTTACAAGGCTCATCATCCCCTAAGTACACTATTCCAAAATCTCCATGGACATAGTCACTGAAATATTCTCTGTTAGGGGTAGCATGGAAAGATGCACCAGAATCTAATACCCAAGATTCTATATTATTATGCAAAGAGAAAATAAGAGCATCCTGTGCAATACCTGCAACCTTTGTCTCTTCCTTTCCTTCGTGCTGATTATCCTCCTTAGGCTTTGACCAGCAATCTCTGCTTATGTGCCCCAACTTTCCACAGTTCTAGCATTGTGGCCTTCTGCCATTCCTGGATTTGGATCTGCCTCTTCCCTTAGACTTAGATCTTGATCTCCTCTTGCTCCTTTCTTTTTGCCTTCCTCTGCTCTCGAGATTTAAAGCATTCCCGGATGTCCCAGAAGTCTCTTCTGTGCTTTTCCTGCGAATTTCCTCATTCAAAATAACACTAACCACATCCTCTACTTTTAAAATATTCGAAGCAGAAGCAGTATTAGAAACTGCCATTACCAAGCCATGCCAGCTTTCAGGCAAAGAACATAAAATTAAAAGAGCCTTTATTTCATCTTCAAATACAATATTCACAGAACTTAACTGATTAACAATACCATGGAAATCATTCAGATGATTGGAAACAGATCCACCTTCTTGCATATGCAAATTAAATAATTGCTTCATCAAATATACCTTGTTTGAAGCGGAGGGTTTTTCATACAAATTTGCTAACGTGGTCATTAACTCTATCGTAGTTTTTGCCTGTGACAAATTAGATATCACAGTGGAGGCCAAACTCAGTCTTATAGACCCAAGAGCCTTTCTGTCAAGAACTTCCCATTCTTCATCCTCCATGTCCTTGGGCTTCTTTGCTATCCCACCTAACGGTAAGTAAAGATCCTTCTGATACAGATAGTCCTCTATCTGCATTCTCCAGTGCTGATAGTTCTTGCCATTAAACTTTTCCATTCTCAACTTACTTTCTTCTGCCATTGCTTCTCCCACTCAAACAGAAATCCCTGTGAGCAACCTGTAATCCGAACACACTACACAGATCTGAACCACCTGTTAGTGAACCTGAGCTCTGATACCACTTGTTGGGGATCAACCAACAATGGATTACACTTGTGAAAACAATGAATGTGGAAATAAATCAGATAGATAAGTAACTGAAATGATAAATAGCACAGAACAAGATATACAAGAAAACACCCTGAAAACTTGTATTAAAAACTCTTTACAATAGGAATACAAATGAAGAACTTTGTTCTTCCACACCTCTCTCAGATGCACACAAGATCTCTCACTAGATCTCTATTCCTCAAGAGCTCTCTCTCAAGTACTGTCCTTCAAACATTCACAATGTTCTACTCATACTCTATTACACTCTCTTTTACAATAGCTTAGAAGATCTCTCCTACATATAGAAATAGGAAACTTGAGCATGCTCTTACAACAAACAGTTAAGCCTCTTCAACAAGGGCTCTAAAAATAATATTGCTAACAATAGAGACGCGAGCTTGAGTCTACAACTCAAACTCATCATGCAAACACTCGCTTCTGTCCTCGGAAATCGCTTTCTGGACACGCAGGTAACCGACGTCGGTTCCTGCCTGTTCGCCTGTGACCGTCGCCGGCCGACCATACTGCCGACGTCGGCGCCTCTGTAACTGCAACTGACCGACGTCGGTCGCTCCTGACCGACGCCGGCGTCTGTGTAGACCCGAACCTGTTTGTGTATGCTCCTTGGTGAAGCTTTTAGCTCCACACTCCTAACACCACCTAGGGCATGATTAGTGATGCCATTAATCATGTCCCACTCGAGTTGAAGGCTCAAATTTCACACATAGGATCACACAAGACTTGCATAGTCCAAATTTGCATTCATAAATCTAAAATTCTATCAAGATGTGATTGTTCCTTTACTTTTTTACTTTTTTTACTTAGTCTATCATATTTGTAGTTTTCATCATTTTTTATAGTTCCTATTGGTAGCCACAAGGCAGATGAAGGGTTGTTTTGTATTATCATATTATTTATCTTCCTTTAGTAGATTGTTTTAGTTGATATTGTACATAATCCACTTTTAACTAAAACATAATTAATGAACCCATTCTTCTTACATTCAACCTAGGGTTTATACCCTCTTTCCCCTTAGGGTTTGTTGTTTTGGATTCATTTGAGATTATGATTTTAGGGTTTTAATCATCCTTCCAACCTTAGGGTTTCTTTTCCTTTTTGAGTGGTTTTGCTTTGTTATAATCGTGGTTAAATTAGCAAAATGGAAACAAACACTTTATCTTTATTTAAAACTAAATTGAAATATATGAAGGCTTTAACTGAGGAAAGGATTGAGCAATGTGTTACTCAAGCTTTAAAATATTTTTTTATTGAAAATCTTCATCTTATTGATAAAATTATACATAAAATGTAAAATATCATGTGTTGAATCCCTTAGAGTTTTTGATTGTGTGCCTTCATCTTCTATGTTTTGTGATAAGTGTTGGCTTTAAAATATGTGCAAAATAATGATCCAATGGATACTATCAGTGGTAAAATTCAACCTTCGAATGAATCCCTTATAAAAAACCTTATTATTCCCTCCCAATATATGTTTGGTATCATACATTTTATAGGGGAATCAGACCAAAAATCATATGATTTATCTTTAGATTCTATCACATTTTCTTCTTAGGCCAATTTCAATACTATATTTGGTCAATCCATAATGCGTAAAATTTATTATTCACCTTTCCCTCATGATTTTAGAATGCCTAAATTTAATTATATGATGGGTTAGGTGATCTTTACTTGCACCTTAAATACTTAGTTGCTTCCTTTGTAAATTATAAATTTAATGTTATATAATTTTGCTTAAAACATTCCATATAAGCTCAAAAATTCATGCTCTTAATTGGTTCCATAGACTCCCAAGTGTATCTTTGCATACATACATTGAATTGGAAGAGATATTTCTATCATGATATATCCTTAATAAAGGAACATGTCCTAATTTTTAACGTATTCCTTCTCTTCATCAAGGGAAATCTGAGTATGTTTATGACTACATTTTACAATTTAAGGCTAATATGCAACATTTGATTTATCAACCTAAGAATTTAGAAAATCAATACAAATGTTGTAGGAGTCTTATTTTTCCTCTTAAAGATAATTTGTTATATCGTGCATGTCAATATTTCAAATCTCTTTACTTTGAGACTATTTTGCTAGAGAAAGAACTTGGATATGCTAAAGAGATTGAGCATTATAATAACACTCATATTTATAACTCTTTAGCTAAAATCCATGAGTCACCAAAGAATACATCTTCAACATGGGATATTAAAACTCCTACAAAAAATCTTATATCTTATCCTAATGGTTCACATGAATGGGCAACTCTTTGTAGACATTTAAATGAGATTATCAATTAGCATTGTTAGCCTATCTCATTTGCTTCACTGATACAGTCTATCATACATAGATTCTTTATCTTATTTCCTCTATGTGTCATGATTTTCATGTGATGTATTCTAGAGTCATTATCAATTTTAGGTGCATTATATTTCCTTATTTATTTCATAGCTTCATCTCTTGAGTTTCTCCTTTCTCCATGCTTCTTCTCAATTTGACATGTATATTCTTGCCTCAATTTACCTCACCATTCTTCTTGCCGCTTGGTTTATGTTGCTTGCTTTGTTTCTTTGGCCATTACCCCTTTGATTGTTGATCCCATTCCAAAAGCTTGTGTGAACTTCCCAATGATGACAACACATATATAACAAGACCTTTCACCTTATATCATGCATTGATTTATGAGGGAAGTGATAGGTTAGTAGGAATCCTCTTCTTGTTATTTTTTCTCACTTTCATCCCTTGGATTGCTTCATGGCTTCCTCTTTTTTTAACCCCTTGATTTGTTTCTCTCTTGATTGAGTTCTCCTTACTTCTTCTTGCTTTCACTCCTTGGCTTCCTCCTTGCTTGGTTCATTCTTCTATAAGATATAAAAATGTTAAAACATGGAAAGACATAGAAAATCAAAATTTTATTTTACTTTATATTTATAGTGACATATTGATACATATCATGCTTATCTACCTATGCTATAGGTTTACATATTCATTATCATGCATGTGCTTCTCATGGTATCTTGAAAGATAGATGCAAAATATGCATGTTACATATGATCATGTATTTACATATTCTTTACGGCTTTGTTATGCCCACACCTAGGGGAATTCTCACATCAAAGGAGTGCCTACACAGGGGACATATTTTCAATGGATTATAGGGTCTATCTTTCTTACTTTCCATTATCATATAGAGCTTTATATAGTTGCCTATATATATATATATATATATATATATATATATATATATATATATATATATATATATATATATATATATATATATATATATCTTACTCTAGATTACAACTTGTGCACTACATTACATGGATGCATTGTGTGTTCTCTCATGTTCCCTATGATTTCTAGATTCCTTGCATGTGTACACCTATGCATATTACTTGTCATGTCTTGTCCAATATTATCCATAGACGATCATCTAGTCCTCGTGTCATGTGACTAATTTCTTGTGGGTCACATTGCATGCTCAATGGTTACATTTACTATGTTTGGTTATATAATTGTGCATGATTGCATTGCCTATACTACGTGATATCATATGCTTGGTGTCATGACCCATATCCTGCACACTAATATTTATGGTATACTATGTTTTTTGCCTAAGTTATCATGGTTTCTACTATGCAAATATTGTGCATACTACTATTGTGTGTGCATTTCATTTTTATACCTCACCCTTCTAAGAGCACATTGTTCCATTGGGCATATCATTGGTCCCTCTTTATGATGCATCAGGGCATATCATTTGTCTTTTTCCTTATCAAGCTTCTCACCTATATATTACCATTAGGGGCATGATGCACCCATGTGCTTATTGATCCTACATTGCTTATATCAAGGCATCAGATGTCCTCCATACACCTAGTCACATGGCAATTAATATATTTTTACTACTATATATTGTCAATATTGGGGCATATCATTTGTCCCTCTTCACCAAGTACTATTAAAACATGTCATCTATCCCTCCATTATCATATTACACCCTCACATGGGTTACATATTCCTATTGAGCCTTACATGATATCAACTTTCTATAGTTACATACATGTGCTACAAATGTACTTTCAATTATTAAAATAACCAAGCTTATTTTATATGTTACACATGGTATGTTTAATCATTTTCTTTTGAGATAAGTGATTTATATGACAATCTCTCATATAAAAAGCGGGGCATCTATCTAGACTATTCTATCAACAGCTACAAATTCTAGCTATACCATTTGAACTAACCAGACCAAGATGGACCATGAGAGACCAAGAGAGACTAAGAGTCACCAAATGTCTACTTATGTGATAAACAAGTAGAATTAATTTCCCCTGTGTCAATGATGCCCAATTTTCTATTCTAATTTTCAGTTTTAGTAGCAAATTTATATGATTGATAACATGGTTCACATTCGACTAGGTGTATTCATTCCTTTACTAATTTCCTAGTCATACTTATTAATTTTGTTACATCCATACTAATTTACTACGACATTGATCTACTTGCATGCATTCATGTTTGATTACAAGTACACTCGAGCTATTGACATTGGAGTGTAAGTGAACCAATTGTAAGAATACAGACTTTTCATCCTCCCATCCCCACTAGACTTAATAATTAGGTATGCACTTTTATTTGTTTTATTTTGATATGTACACATGCATTCACACACACACACACACACACACACACACATCAAAGTGGGGAATTATGTATTTGTCATGTCTTGCTACACTTAGATTATTTATGTATATTTGGCTCTTTTCAAGATAATTTCCCTTCACATTAAACCCTTGATAGCCTTTCATCTTTCACATTTCCTCGTGAACACCTCAGATCTTTTAAATTTATGCATCAAGATCCATTCAATAATTCTTAGTCTAGTTTAATCTTAGCTTATACGTATTTTTCTACCATGACAAAAAACAAGCATACAATTTTGGTCACCTATCACAATTAATTGTACGATTTCAGTCATCTACCTTTTGTGCATCATGTGCTAATATTTTGTGACTTAATTGTTGGTTCTCACTCTTCTCCATGGTCAAAATATGTGTGAGTATGTCAAAATTTGAATTCAAAGGATAATATATATACACATGTACCTCAATCCATCTATCAAGTCTTATAAATTTAGTCTATCAGACTCATTGATCATTTTTTTTCAAGGAGCTTGCATATTGAGCCTATTTTCCCCTCATCATCTATTGAAGTCTTGTGCCTACACACTTGTACCAAAATAAGGTTTCATTGCATAGCATATAGTTGCATTTGGATATCTAAAGAGAGGAGTCAAAGCCATTTCTCTCACTTGGGTTGGGAATACTCACAAACACTAGAACTATAATGACCCCTAATTCAAAGCGTGCATGATATGAAGCTGCAGACCCTCAAGGAGCCTTGTGTTAACTAACCTCACACATTTTCTATTGTCTTGGGTGCTTTGTGACGAATTAGGGTTACATCAAAGGAAGAAGCTATTCTAATATCTACGAGTGTTATTGAACCATTTTGAGCAAGGTTTCTTTGTGTCAACTGCTAACAAAACATCTTACAAAGTTTTAGACCCCCAGGATCAACAGAACTACAATCATCAATGCTTTCCAAAAATAGCCAGACTACCCATAATCAACCATTAATTATGTTTTATCCATTATTGGCAGTGGTTGATTATGATCATCATCAAGAAGCATAGTCTACTTTTAGGATTTTAGTCTGCACATCCAAAACCTTCTTTTATGCATTGCTAGGAATTATCAAATCCAAGGTGTGGTTTTTTAAGTTATTCATCTTTCTCCTCTTTCATTTTATTTATATTGATCATTTATAATGCATGTTACTTTCAACTCTCCCCTATGGCCCTAGGTAGATCCAAATTGTTGTTTATTGTTATATTTAGCCTGATTTATCATGTGCCTTCATTTTACTTAATTAGTGTAGTGTAGTTAGCATTTATCCACCATTTTTGTAAAACAATTTATTATTTTTTTATGTTGATAAGCATTACTTATAATGGTAGTTAGAGGTGATGGACTATAAACTCGCTTAACTATATATTAATCAAACCCAAGTATTTGTTTAGCTAGATAGTTGAAAGCTTAAATATTGTGTAGGTATTCTAGCTAAATAATTTTGTTGAATAAGAATTCAATACCTTTGATAATTGCAAATCTCACCTCCACATTATAAGGACTCTCTACTTCATAACACTTTTTTGGTTTTATTTTAAGAATATCCATTAAATTAAATGCACCTTGCAATAACATAACTTATTTTCTTTTAAATACATGTCCTTATTAGTACCTCTTGTGCAAGTACTATTGTAATCACCTTTTCAATTAGTTGTGCATTGAAAAATGTGGATACTACACTTTCTAAAATTTATGCATCCATAAAAGTAATTTGTGAAATTCAAAATACAAAAATTGTTATTTCCCTGCGTTTCTATTGGGTGATGCGATAGTACAAGACTATTTTCTTGGGGAAAATAAGTCTATTTCAATTTTAAAAAGTGAAAAAAAAAATCAATATCCAATCAAATGCTAGAATTAAAGCTCAATGAAGGTTTGAGAAAATATTCCACTGTGTACATTGATCTGAAAAGGCAAGAGGGAATGTATTGTAGAAATATGTAGCAGACAAATTGCATTCAAATTGGCATGCAAATTGCACCAGCATAAATTGATGTCTATGAGGATCAAATCAAAACTAACCTAAGTCGTTGAAGTAGCAATAGTGTAACACAACATATGTTTAGCATAGGAAAATGAGATAGAGTGTATGTTTAGCTTTTATTGGCTACGACTTTTGTAATTTTATAGCTCGCAGACTCCAGCAATTGACTACTAGGTTGATAGATTAAAAAAAGTCATGGATGTTAAATATCTCATGGGCTCTTTAATAGTCATAAAACATCTATTTAAGTAAACATAAGGGACAACATAGTTAATTAGTAATCTAAACAATCATTAAGTTATAACCTACCTTACTTTATTTGGATACATAATCTAATTATATACAGCAAACTGAATGCCTATTAAATTTGTCAAATTACTAAGGCTCGTATAATCTTTTGGGTAAAATTTTTATTTCATTTATTTGAACCATACAGACTGTATGAGCTGAATTTTTAATTTTATTAGAGAAGGGAAGTCTGTCAACCATCATAAAAGTGAAACGCTGAAATTTGAGTTTCTTCTTACCCACTGTGACCAAGCAACCATTTTCCAGCAACAATAAAATTGTGTTTTCTCCTTCAAGTTATAGCATATCTTTGTAAAATTATACTCATTTGAAAGCTAAAGATGTGTATGATAAAACCAATAAATCATTTTTCTAGATTTCCTTTCAATAATGAGCAGTTATCATATTTATTTCTAAGCATCTCGAGGACAAGGCATTATTGCGGGGATTAGGGAAGAACTGTAGATTTACATGTTCTCAAGAGAATTTATTTTTTTGTGTGTTTGGACTTACTTTCTACTCTGTTCTAGCCAATTCAATGCAAAAAACTGATTTCAATATTTCACTTTACTATTTTGGATCGATAAGAAAATATTTAAAATAAACTAGGTAAAATTATAATAGGAGATGTATATAATTTAATAGTAATTTTAATTCTTTATTATTTTTTCAAGTAAATTTTTTTCTACTAATATAATATCATAAATAATTTTGCAAGTGACAATGTTTTTAAGATACAATTAAAACCAATCGAAAAAATGTGAAGTTTTAAAATTTTTTTTCTAAAAATCCAATCAAACCAAGTAAAAAACCTACTAAAAATGCATAGTTATATCGTTGCTTACATCATGTGAACATCAAAACACGAAAAATGAAGAATATTTCAGTTTAGGCTAAACCTCCCAAGCTTCTACAATCTCGTGGAGTTGCCAAGTGGTAGTATTCTGGGGCCCTGAAACACCAGAGGCATTAAGCCTTTGGTCTAACTTTTGTAACCCTATGGAGTTGCCAAGTGGCAGTATTATGAGGAGTCAGAACTCCAGAGGCATTAATCCTTTGGATTAAGCCTTCTGAGCTTCTACAGTCTCGTGGAACTACCAAGTGGTAGTATTCTGAGGACTTGGAGTCTCGAAAGCATTAAGCCTTTGGGCTAAGCCTCTCAAGTTTCCACAGTCTCGTGGAGCTACCAAGTGGCAGTATTCAGGGGACTCAAAACATCAAAGGCATTAAGCCTTTGGGCTAAGCCACCTAAGCTTCCACAATCCCATGGAGCTACCAAGTGGTAGCATCGCAGGGATTCAGAGCCCCTAGGGCATTAAGCCAGAGAGGGTCACGAGTTCAAGGTATTTGCAACAAACTGAGAGAAAACCTATCTAATGTAATTAAAAAAGTAACAACAAAGTCTGATACCATATTATCACAAAATCAAAAAACCCAAAAACTGCTCTTGAACCCAAAACTAGGGTTTGAAGGTGAAGGAAACATTTTATGGAAAAAATCGATAATAAATACTATTGAAACCCTTTAAGCCCTAAATAAAGTAGAGCATAATAAGATTTATCCAAGGTCCTTACATTGTAAAGGTGCTCAGAAGCCAAGCGTAACTAAAAAACATCATACCAAACCTCAGACATTAACCCCTAATAATGTTGAAGGTTTGTCATTAGTTAGCTTTCTCATCACTGCCCGTAATTATTGCATTACTCTGAATCAAAATAGCATAGTATCATTAAGATTCCTCCTAAAAATAGAGTGGAAAAATGCCATTAGGATTTTCCTTCCTAAAAATAGAATGCGGTGGAAATTATCTTTATAGAAATAGGGGTTTGACTCCTTGATTTTTTGTTTCAGGGGCGTTGTCCACCCACATCCTCTTTGCCCACCTCCACCCTCCCGTCCGCCAGCCCCCCACTTGTGACACTAGTGGGGGGCATTGCCCCTCCACACCCCCCTTGTCGAGAAGTGGGCTACAAACCACGCCGCAAAGGGATCCAGGGTTTAATTTTATTGTAACATATTTAACAGTTATGATAGTTCCTATATATCAAGAAATCAAAAGAATAGAATATTTCTTAAAAACATGATTAGCTAAGTTGCATGTGTAATGCTTTAACCCTGTGTTTGTTGAATTGTGTTAGATCAAAAATATAATATACCACTTCTTTGACCATATCACACAATTACATATAATAAAAAATAATAATCTCTCTATTTCTATACAATCATGTAAAATTCATATAGATTCTAATTCATTTTAAAAAAATTGTTTCCAAGCATGACATACTTTGTAATGACCCTGCTCAAATCTGATTGAAAAACTTTTGATTTTTGGCCTTGGAAATTTTATCAAACACTTCACATACAAGGGTCGTATGACTGATATAACATTTTAGTTTGCTTTAATGGTTCTTTCCTTAACTTAACATCAATAAGAATGCTTGCAAGAAGACTCTAGATTGTCTAAACAATGACCTAACATGAATGTGTAACTAATTTTGGCAATATTCAATGCATATATATGATCTAAGCAAGAGAAATGAACACCAGCAATGACCTACAACCAACTGGCATTTTTACAAACCGTTGGTATGCAAACTAACTAGCTGATAATAAATGATATTGAATTTCTCAAATGACACCAGCAACTATTATCTCCTTAATTGCAATGAAATTTCTAATACAATGCCCATGAAATATGGCCAAGACTCTTGGCATTTACATGGATTACAAAATATGATAATGTCGGTATAATGCACAACTACAGCTGAAACTTATAACACGTAAAATACAATGCTAACATGAACCTGATTGGAGACACCTTGCTGTCCCAAATAAAAGTAATAAAAATCTAGAAATTGGAGACCCCAATGCAGCACACACGAATTTTGAGGAAGTCGCCCCTATTTCAGATCTAGAATAATAAAATAATTGAGCAGCTTCAAGTCTCCAAAAATGCCTGACACCTTCAGCCGAACCCCTGAAATGATGCGCCCCACTCTCCAATGAAAATTGTTGCTAGTATGAACTCTGGCGAATAGGAAAAAGGCTCAAATTGCACCTCAGACTTGACGTCAAAAATTCCAGGGTCCTCTAATCAATTCACTGACTCCTCCAATCAAATTACTCCAAGGCTAATTGACCCTGATATAAAGATCCCAAAAATTGGCTTTAAGCCACAAATTCTGCCCAAACGAAGTGACTGGAATATCACTTCCAACTGCAATAATTCAGGTGATATTGCACACCCTCAAAATCGCTATCAATGGGAGTTTTTTGTTCCCAGTGACAATCCAGTTATCTACAGACCGCTCGGCTCCACAAATACTCAAGAAATTCACCAACACAACAATTCAACAAATCTGGATGCCCAAATGGTGAGACCTCAAGGTCTATTCAAGCTTTTTCTCAAGAGGTCGTCCTTAATAAAATAATATTTAAAAATATTAAATTATAAAATAAGGTTTTTCGTAATTAGAAATAATAATGAAATATAGTGAAAAACCTTATTCCAATTGAAACTGAGCCAGGTAATCACCAAGTGATTGCCAAAATGACTCTCTCACCATGCCTCGTTAGCCTACGAGAGCCAGGAATATGCTAAACCCTCTACGAACTGATGCTCATGAAAATTGGGGACATTACAGTCCGCCCTCCCTAAAATTGCTTGTCCCCAAGCAATCTCAGTTGCCAAGAAAATTGTACTCCACCTGGATCCAAAATGACTCTATAGAGTGCCTGAAAAGATACTGAATCATGCTCAGCACTGTGGTGAATGACGAAAAGCAATCTATCATACAAAATGATCCCTGTATCCCAATACAATCTGTACTCACATTCATCTACCAAATTGACCCTGTCCACCTCTTCTTTGATGGACTGGATGCGAGTCATCAATGATTTCTCTTTTTCCCATTCCTCTGAAAGCTCTTTTTGCTTTTTTTTAAGTGCCTCTAAGTCAGCCTCCAGCTTACTAAGTTGTTCTTTTGATGCTTTGTCAGTATCATTTTTCAAAGACAATCGTTCCATCTCCAACTTGAGCACAGCTCTATCGACTTCATCCAATTCTGTAGGCTTTGATGTAATTTCCATTTTTAATTTTGCAGCATCTTCATCAACAAGGTCAATTGCTTTATCAGGCAAGAAGCACTCAGTAATATATTGCTCTGAAAGCACTGCAGCTGCAACCAATGCACCATCAGAAATTATAACTCCATGATGCAATTCATAACACTCACATAATTCACGAAGAATAGATATAGTATCTTCAACTGATGGTTGACCCACATATACTTGTTGAAATCGCCACTCAAGAGCAGCATCCTTCTCAATATATTTACGATATTCATTGAGAGTTGTGGCTCCAATACAACGTAGCTCTCCTCATCCAAGCATGGGCTTCAACAAGTTGCTTGCATCCATAGATCCTTCTGTAGCACCTGCACCAACAACTGTATGAATCTCATCAATAAACAGAATGACCTGTCCATTTGATGTTGTCACTTCTTTCAAAACTGCTTTATCATTTCATCATACCCCATCCATGTATTCCAAGACAAGAACTTTTTTTGATGACTGGATCACTTCAGGAATAAGCACATCCACGTGATTATCAGAACTATCACTCTATTTCATCTGATAATCAAGGTTTTTGGCAACCTTTCGAGTATTTTCATATTCATCTTCACGAATTCTCCCATGCGTCTCACTGTCTGCTCTTTTTCTTTTCCTGCGCTTTGAACTCCGCTTTTTTTCTTCAGGCAAAATATTTATTGATAATTGCAATTCCAGAACATCGCAAAGATTCCCCAAATTTCCCTTATGGAGTTTTCCCAGTTTTCCCTTCACCTTCTCACTATTCTTGTTCTCATCTGGTTCAAAACCAGAGAACTACAGAATATTATTTCTGATATGAAGGACCTTGACACGCCTTCCATAAATAACTGTGTGGCGCAATTTCAAGATTTGGCCTGACGAATGTTTGACAGCAGCAAATTGAAGGCGAACAAAATGCATGGCTGTAGATGTTAAATTTACTGATGTTGCTCCAAAACCACTTACAGCAGAACAAGCATCCACAAAACTATTTAAAAGAAGAATCAAGTGTTGTGAATGTTTTATATTTTCCATTATTGCCTCTATCGTAGATGGATTGCGTTCTAGTTTTTGTTGTTCCCCTGGGTTAGGTGTCAACACACCTTCTGCTGTCCACTCTTCCATATCTAGCCTTGCCATTCTCCTGAAAGAGATCATCCTGAAACTAGAGTCTCGTATTGCCTTAAGGACATGAGTCTTTTCATTAACCTGAAAAGACATCTCCATCTCTCTAAGATCAAGGATGAATTTCCCAATCTCATGTAACCATCTCATGCCAAGCACCATGTCAACATCACCCATGTTCACTACATAAAAGTCTGTCTTGAACTCATAGTTGTTCAATCGTATGGGCGAGTCTGAAATTCTCTTCTCACATTTGAGAGTATAGCCATCTGCAACCTTAACCCTTATCCCTTCAAATTCCTCCATTTTGATGCCTCTCTTATCAGCCAGACGAGCATCAATGAAGTTGTGAGTTGCCCCTGTGTCAAGAAGAATGATTGTCTTTTGCCCTGCTAAAACCCCATGCATCCTAAATGAACCTTCCTGTTGGATGCTAGTGATGTGTGCATCAAGTTGCCTCATTGCTCCTTCATGGTTTTCTTCTTCTTGTTCTGCTTTTGAGTCTTCAGAATCAGATTCATAATATGCCCACATTATTCTATTAGCCTTTCCCTTTGGTCTCAAGAGACAATCATGATTTGCATCATAAGGCCCCTTGCAATAGAAACACAACTTCTTTTTCCTTAATTCATTGAGTGTGTCATGATCCAAAGGTGGTGCTGATTTGTCCTTGAGATCTAGATCATTCTTCTTCTTAGAGAAATATTTATTATCTTGATTCGAAGAAGATCCCTTTGATACAAACTTATTATGTGGTGTTGACAGTTCCATACTCCTAGCTTTCTTCATAGCCTCTTGAAGAGTAGGAGGATCAAAGGCTTTTAACCATCCCCTGATAGGCTCCATTAATCCTTCAATAAATAGGACCACCAACCATCTCTTTGAGATGTTAGGAACCATCACTGATAATTTCTGAAAATCTCCAATGTAACTCTCCAAACTTCCAACTTGTTTGAGTTGAGCCAAATCCCTGAAGTAGGATTCTAGATCTTTCCTATCAAAACGTTCCACAAGTCTGTCCACAAACTCTTGATAGAATGTAATCTGATTATGTTGTAATGTTACCAATCCATGATACCACCATTCGTGTGCTGCGCCTTCCAAGTGCAACGTGGCAAATTTGATGGCTTCTTCTTCTGTCATGGGTCGAAGAGCCAGGAAGGTGTCCAACTTATGAATCCATGACTGTGCAGTGATCTTGCCACTACCATCAAACATGGACAATGTGAGCTTATTAGTAGCTTGCTTAAGGTCCCTATTCTGATTCCGAGGTCTCATCTCCCGTCGAGACCTGTAGTAGTCCGTCCTTGTTTGTACAAAATGATCAAAATGCATAAGCTCTCGTGCTCCTGGTGTCAATAGTAGCCATTCATCATGAGCAGCCATATATGCATCAGCGAAGGTAGGCTCTTCAGCATCTTCAACATTCTCTTCTACCGCCCATTCTTCCCTCAAGAAAGTGGGTCGTGTAGGTATGTCTGTTGTGTGGGAAGATGCTCTCAGTATTCTCCTTGTATCAGTTATGCTCCTTTCATCATCATTATCTTGGCGCTGCCTTCTTGGTAGGTCCATCTGTTGTAGAGCGTTTCCAAGCCGCTCAAGTATCCCAGATATATGTTGTTGTCCCTCCCTTAAACTCCTAAAAGTATCAAGTACCTCTCTATCATCATCTCTTCTTCCATTTATAGGAGGACTTCCTTCTCTTCTTTCTTCCATAGGGCCACCAATCACTTTATCCCCTGCTGCTAATAATGTGTCTTGTCTCTGTTTCCTTTCTTCTTTAGCTGTATATCTCTTGGTTTTGTCACTTTGCTGCATAAATGAAGACGATTTCTGACCCAAAGGATGGCAGGAAACCGCTCTGATACCACTGTAATGACCCTGCTCAAATCTGATTGAAAAACTTTTGATTTTTGGCCTTGGAAATTTTATCAAACACTTTGCATACAAGGGTCATATGACTGAGATAACATTTTAGTTTGCTTTAATGGCTCTTTCCTTAACATCAATTAGAATGCTTGCAAGAAGACTCTAGATTGTCTAAACAATGACCTAACATGAATGTGCAACTAATTTTGGCAATATTCAATGCATATATATGATCTAAGCATGAGAAATGAACACCAATAATGACCTACAGCCAACTGACATTTTTACAAACCGTTGGTATGCAAACTAACTAACTGATAATAAATGATATTGAATTTCTCAAATGACACCAGCAACTATTATCTCCTTAATTGCAATGAAATTTCTAATACAATGCCCATGAAATATGCCCAAGACTCTTGGCATTTACATGGATTACAAAATATGATAATGTCGGTATAATGCACACCTACAGCTAAAACTTATAACACCTAAAATACAATGCTAACATGAACCTGATTGGAGACGCCTTGCTGTCCCAAATAAAAGTAATAAAAATCTAGAAATTGGAGACCCCAACGCAGCACACATGAATTTTGAGGAAGTCGCCCCTGTTTCAGATCTGGAATAATAAAATAATTGAGCAGCTTCAAGTCTCCAAAAATCCCTGACACCTTCAGCCGAACCCCTGAAATGATGCGCCCCACTCTCCAATGAAAATTGTTGCTGGTATGAACTCTGGGGAATAGGAAAAAGGATCAAATTGCGCCTCAGACTTGACGTCAGAAATTCCAGGGTCCTCTAATCAATTCGCTGACTCCTCCAATCAAATTACTCCAAGGCTAATCGGCCCTGATATAAAGATCCCAAAAATTGGCTTTAAGCCACAAATTCTGCCCAAACGAAGTGACTGGAATATCACTTCCAACTGCAATAATTCAGGTGATATTGTACACCCTCAAAATCGCTATTAATGGGAGTTTTTCGTTCTCAGTGACAATCCGGTTATCTGCAGACCGCTCGACTCCACAAATACTCAAGAAATTCACCAACACAACAATTCAACAAATCTGGGTGCCCAAATGGTGAGACCTCAAGGTCTATTTAAGCTTTTTCTCAAGAGGTCGTCCTTAATAAAATAATATTTAAAAATATTAAATTATAAAATAAGGTTTTCCGTAATTAGAAATAATAATGAAATATAGTGAAAAACCTTATTTCAATCGAAACTGAGCCAGGTAATCACCAAGTGATTGCGAAAATGACTCTCTCACCATGCCTCGTTAGCCTACGAGAGCCAGGAATATGCTAAACCCTCTACCAACTGATGCTCATGAAAATTGGGGACATTACATACTTCTCAATGAATGAAGAAACTATCAAGATTATAGACATCATACTTATCCATTTTTTCTAAAAATTACAATTTACACTTGATTTTATATATGATAATGTTTTCTGCAAGCTACAATAAGATATTTCATGATTGTCTATCCTCTAAAAAACTTTCTTTGCATATGTAAAGTGGCACCGTCTTCAACTATTTTTAAAAACAAAATATTAAAGCACAAGACATTGATGGGCTGCAAGCTGAATTCTTAAAGTGGGGTGTTGAACACCTTGCTCCGCACATCAAAAGAATTTTTAATGAAGTCACGCAATGGGGATTTCCAGTGGAGTGGACGACTAGTGTCGTTATCCCTCTCTTCAAGAGTGGGGATATCAATAATCCCTCTAACTATCATACTATCATGGTCAACCTTCTTCTTGAAAAATTATTTGGGAGCTTGATCGAACGTAGAATCAGCAGTTGGGCAGAAAAAGAAGGGAAAAGAGCAGAGGGACAAGCTGGTTTTAGACCAAAGCACTCTACCATTGATCACTGTATTACTCTTAGGCATTTGATTGAAAAAGCTTGGAACACCCAAGGTGGGGAAGCTTACTGTTGTTTTGTGGATTTTAAAAAAGCTTTTGACACAGTACCCAGAGACAAACTCTGCAAAAGGATGGAAGAACTAGGAGTCCCTGATGAGTATAGAGTAGCTGTCCACAAACTCTATGAGCGTGTTAGAGCAAAAATTAGAACTAAAGAAGGCATGTCTGAATGCTTCGGCAGCAACATAGGGGTCAAGCAGGGGTGCCCACTCTCCCCCACTTTGTTTGGCCTTTACATTGACAAACTTGAGGAATGGATAAAGAAAACTGAAGGAGGTGGCATTCAGTTGACCAGTGTTGTAGTAAAGCTACTTTTATATGCAGATGATCTTATTCTTCTATCAAAAACTGCCCATGGTTTGAGGGATCATTTGAAGGCTTTAGAGCTATTTTGCCAAGATGTCGAAATGCAAGTGAACATTAGCAAGACTAAAGTCATGATCTTCTCTCTAAAAAGGAAACAACAACAAACTAATTTTATGTTCGAGGGTAGCCCGTTGGAAATCGTCAAAGAATACAAGTATCTTGGTATTGTTTTTCATAACAGACTCAGTTGGGAAACTTGCAGGGCAAAAAGGATTCAAGGAGGTTGGAGAGCTTCTTACCTTCTCCAAAACAGATGCAGAAACGCAGAACTTTGGGACTGGAAAACCAAGAAAACCCTTTTTGGTTTGCTAGTCACACCGGTTGTCCTCTACGGGTGTGAGGTTTGGGGAAGCAGCATGTCAAATCACAGATGGAGACAATTAGAAAGAATTCAAAAACATCTGATCACCAGTGGTCTTAAAGTTAAAGCAACTGTTCCATATGAGATCCTCCTGACAGAAGCCGGTACTTTTCCAATGGAAGTTGTGGCGATTTCACGGGTACTAAGCTACATAAAAAAAGTTGAAAACATGGGGAGTCACCGGTGGCCCAAAATGGTGGTGAACGAGGTGCTAGATCGGAGGAAGAAGACGTGGATGAAGCAAAACATCAAGTCGCTGGGTAAATGGAACATTAAGTTACATGAGTGCCCTAACTCCAAAGAGGAAATAAAAACGTTTGTATTAGAAAAATTCAGGACTGCCATGTGGACAAATCAGACTGGACGTAAAAAAATGCATTATATCAAAGAGTTTAATCCCACTTCGGAGCACGGGGATAAAGCATACCTAAGTGCTGAACTTAAAGGTAATGCTAGGATCCTAATGGCACAATTGAGGACCGATTCACACCATCTTAGGTGTGAAACGAGAAGATGGACGGTTCCCAAGGAAAGATGGGAAGATTGAACTTGCATTTTTTGCAATGATAGAGTGGTTGAAACTGAACGACACTTCATTAGGGAGTGTGATGCGTACACAGATATTCGTATGCAACAGGATAACAGTGTGAATGTGGGCAGTTTTAGTGAATTATTTGAGGAGGAAAGGCTACACAACACAGCGTGGCTGTTGGTAAAGATTCATAGGAGGCGAGATGACTTCGAAAAGAATATGAAGAATCTCTAATGACCTTGACACTTGGTCCCATAGACTATTTGGTCTCGTGGACGTCATTAAAACTCATTTCATTTCATTTCATTTCAAATCTATGACACTAATTCTCAAATATCTAATTTATCTTCGCAAATATTGTTTAACTCATCCAAATCACAATGCATGTCTCTATCGTTCTTATCGGAAACATGACACATTTCTTTGTCTTATTGGCTGCCTCTTTCCCAACCCCCACAAGTCCACACCGAACTGCAAATTAAATACTCGAGAGACCAAACGACCACTACCGCACCCAATCTGAAGTCGCTACATGATATGAGAAAACATCCACGGACAGAATGAACGATCCCTCCGCACCATGCCAAACAGATTGCATCACAGCCCTTCTTAATTTGTGTTCTCTTTTAAATCTGCTACAGATGTCGTTTCACTGGACTTTCATATACACTAATATCATCACCTTATCATCTTCAAATTTTTATTTGAAAGTTCCATGGGATACTGGGAGATGACACTCGACTAATTTCATGTCCGATTTTCAATTTCGCTGTTGTTGGATATCATGAGTGCAACCATGCTCATACAGCCACTGCTATATCAACAGCATGGCTTCCCTTACAGGCCTCATATACAATTCACGAAACCCATCGACAATAAGTGCAGGCTTTCTTTGCAATCTGGGAGCCTCAGAAGAATTTCTCAGCGAACTTTCTTCAATGTAAGTGTGGTGCCAGTTGCGGTGCCAGCTGAGACAGACACAATGGAGGAACAAGACATTGGGGTAGATTCGAATACCTACGCTGCTGTGTTGGAGATGTGTGTGAGACTCAAATCCTTGGCATTCGGTAAACAAACCCACGCCTCTATACTCAGAACTGGACATGAACAAACTGGACATGAACAAGACATGTTTTTGCAAACTAA
Organism: Torreya grandis; assembly: GCA_037957365.1. Lineage (NCBI taxonomy): Eukaryota > Viridiplantae > Streptophyta > Pinopsida > Cupressales > Taxaceae > Torreya > Torreya grandis. The sequence continues at coordinate 5,269,632 of JARHVA010000053.1, read as the reverse complement.
ACTCATTCTAATGTATGCCAAATGTGGGAATATATTGTATGCTCGCTTAGTTTTTGACAGAATGCAAAACCCAGATGTTTTTTCCTTTACTCCCATTATAGTAGAGTATGTGAGGCGAGGACATCATAAGGAAAGCCTTGCGCTCTTTTACCAAATGCACAAGGCCTGTGTAAGGCAAGACGATCTGATTTTTAGCAGTGCCCTTAAGTCCTGTGCCGGCCTAGAAGCTCTGCAGCAGGGTAAACAGGTTCATGCTCTTGTTATGAAATGTGGCTTTGAGTCAGATCTCTTTGTGGGGAATTCTCTTGTGGACATGTATGCCAAATGCGGTTGCGTAGAGGATGCGTGGCAAATGTTTGACGGAATGCCTCAGAGAAACAAAGTTTCATGGAATGCCATAATTTCTGGTTATGCCCAAAATGGGAAAGGCGATGAAGCCCTGAAACTCTTCCGTCATATGCAGTTGGTAGGCGAGAAGCCCAGCACCAGTTCGTGGACTGCGATAATCTCAGGCTATGCACAGAATGGATGTTGGGATGAAGCCCTAAATGTCTTTTGTCAAATGCAATTGGCAAATGTGGAGCCAAATACACACACCCTTGCTAGCATTTTGCAAGCATGTGGTAGGTTAGAAGCTTTAGAAAAGGGCAGGCAGATCCATGGTTTCATTATCAGAAGAGAACTCCAGTCAGATGTCTATGTTGGAAATGTTCTGGTGAGCATGTACAGTAAATGTAGGAGTATAGAGAACGCATGCCAAGTTTTCTATAAAATGTCTCAAAGAAATGTGTTGTCATGGAATGCGATGATAGCAGGATATGCTCAGAATGGCCTTCTGAATGATGCGTTAGAGCTTCTTGAGCAAATGCAAGCGGCAGGTGTGAAGCCAAACCTGGTTACTATGAATACTCTGATTGCAGGGTCTGCTGAAAATGCACGGTGTGACAAGGCCTTGGAGTTCTTCTCTGATATGCAATTGAAAGGTCTAGAGCCAAGTGTGATCACATGGACTGCAATTATAACTGGTTATATGCAGAACGGGCATTGTAATGATGCCTTAAAACTCTTCCATGACATGGTACACGCAGGTGTTAAACCCAATTCAAACACCATAGCTGGGGTGTTAAGCGGATGTAGTGACCTAGCAGCTTTGCAACAGGGGAAAAGTATCCATGGTTACATAATTAGAAGAGAAATTGAATCAAATGTATTTGTGGGGAGTGCCCTTGTGGACATGTATGGAAAATGTGGGAATATAAGTAGTGCGCATCTTGTGTTTGATAAAATGCCTGAAAAAAATGTGGTGACATGGAATTCAATTATTGCTGGGCATGCTCTAAAGGGGCATGTTGATGATGCTTTGAAACTCTTTGTTCAAATGAAGTCAGAAGAAATGAAGCCAGATGCATTCACATGGGATGCTATGATTGCAGGATTTGCACAAAATGGACAGGTGGAGGAAGCCTCAAAATTATTTTCTCAGATGCAAGTGGAAGGTATGAATCCAGATGTGATCTCATGGACAGCAATCATTGCAGGTTACACTCAGAATTGTCAGAGTGATGATGCCTTGAAGCTCTTTAAACAGATGCTAATGACAGGATTGAAGCCAAACTCGGTGAGCATTGCTACTGTTCTACCAGCATGTGCCAGCTTAGCAGCATTGGAGCAAGGCAATCAGATCCATGGTTATTCAATTAGGAATGAGTTTGAGTCCGATGTTTTTGTTGGGACAGCCCTCATTGACATGTATGCAAAATGTGGAAGCATAAAGGATGCATGCTGTGTTTTTAAAAAATTATCTGAAAGAAATTTGTTCACATGGAATTCAATGATTACAGGGCATGCCCTCAATGGGAATGGCAAAGATGCCATTTCACTATTTCACCAAATGATTCAAAAAGGCATAAAGCCTGACAGCATTACGTTCACTGGTGTTCTATCTGCATGCAGTCATTCGGGTCTACTGGATGAAGGATGGCAATATTTTGACAGCATGGGACAAGATTATTGCATTACACCAAACTTGAAGCACTATGCCTGCATGGTTGATCTTCTTGGCCGTGGTGGTTACTTGGATGAAGCATGGGATTTTATCCAAAATATGCCATTAGAACCTGATGCTTCTGTGTGGGGGGCCTTGCTTAGTGCTTGCAAAACCCATATTAATGTAGATCTAGGTGAACAGGCAGCAAAATACCTTTTTCAGATAGAGCCTTGTAATGCTGCTAATTATGTACTTCTTTCAAATATATATGCTTTGGCTGGTAGGTGGGATGACATAATAGCTTTGAGAGAAGTAATGAAAGACATGGACGTCAAAAAACGGTTGGGGTGGAGCTGGATTAGGGTCAAGAATCAGGTGCATACATTCTTTGTTGGAGATAGATCACACCCACAAATGGCTGAAATCTATGCAAGCTTGCAGAATTTGTCTGGTCACATGAAAAAAGCAGGTTATGTACCTGATACAAACTGTGTACTACAAAATGTGGATGAAGAGGAGAAAGAACACATTCTTTACAGCCACAGTGAGAAGTTGGCAATTGCTTTTGGGCTTATCAACACATACCCTGGGACACCACTCCGGATCATAAGAAACCTTCGTGTTTGTGGTGACTGTCACACTGCTTGCAAGTTCATCTCCAATATTTCCTCACGAGAAATATTTATCAGGGATCGCCACAGGTTTCATCATTTCAAGGATGGACTGTGTTCTTGTGGGGATTATTGGTAACAGTGAATATTGACCAAGGCAAGCAACAAAAATATACTAGTTACGAAAAAGTCAATGCTTGTTATTTGGCTGGTCAAGTTGGCAAGTAATTTTATCTCCAAGAGAAATAGCATATGATTTATGAAGGCAGGTTTACTTCTTGCAAAGATTATAGGCAATGCTAACTGAATGAGCAACAACATCGGCCTGTCAATGGTTTACATGCCTTGATTGCTTTTCTTTGGTAAGCCCAGGATTTCATCTGTTTCTGGAATTGTAATATCTAGAGATGTACAGAATTTATAGATATAATTATGTTATAAACATTCAATACCTATTGGTGTGGCAGGATATCATTGGAACTTGGCAATATCATAGTAAGAGAGGACAGAGTGTCTGCACGATTGGTAAAATGATGATAAATTCGTTATATGTAGGTATGATTCTGGTCACAAATGCGAAGCTGGAAGGCAAATATTCCATCCATATTGTACAGAATCTCTGTTCACTGGCAACTGTTTAGATTGAGGTGCCTGGGCTAAACAATGTATCATATGAACAAATCATGGGGCATGGACTAAGTAGCCAATATGGGCATGGGTATGGGTACGGGTACAAGTATCAGGTACGTGGATATGGGGGATTTTTTTTTTGGGAGGGTTTGGGTACGGCTGGGTACGGCCGTACAAAAATATATAAAAAAAATTAAAAATATAGCCATATAAGCAAAAGTAACTACAAAATATGCATAGAGGAAACAAAATAAGTTAAATAACCACAAAACATACTCAGAATTTCAATGCCAAAGGTCGAACTTTGAAGAGTTTTATAAATTATAAATATGTATGCAAGAACCTTTGCATGTGGCAAGCCTTTTCCTGGTTTTCCATTTATATTTGGCCCACCACAAATTTCGATTACTTCGCTTGGGATTGCACACAAATAGGCTTTCACCCGTTTATATGAGCTCTTGTATTGATAGCCACATTCTGACCATTGCCAGAGGAAACACCCTCCATCTGGTAGTTCTTCAAGCAACGTCACATACTTCCAAAGAGGGACTCAAGCACTGGCTCTGGAGGGGAACCGTTGGCCCACTGAACTAGCACTTGCATCAGCAGAGATTCTGGCAAATCGGAGATCCCTATAACCCCTGATAAAATTATAATAATAATTAATATTGTTATATTTAGCATTTGTTGAAAAAATCTTTAAAATTTATTTTAAAAACAACAAAAAAATCAAAACTAATTACAAACAAACGTACATTTAAAAATTATAAGAAAAAATTTAAAAAAAAAAAAAAAAGATTTCAGAAAAAAACCTATAAAACTGAAAAAAACGTACCTTGAATGAAGAATCATCCTTGTTGCAAGCTCTTCAAGGTCTTTGGTGCCAAGTAGGTAGAGGTAATGGCATAGATTTAGCACAAGGAAGGAGTTTCAAGCTTCTGCAACTGAAAAAATGAGCAAGAGTGAACAAATATGCAATGGGAGGTAAAAATGCAATGAAAGGTAAATGTGTTGTTATCTTTTGATAAAATGAGTGTGACTCATGCTTTTAGGGTTGCAAATGCACTTTAAAATATTTTCAAACGTTTTTTGAGGGCCATATTTGATTTTGACCGGCGGAATAAGGAAGAAAAATAAAATAAAATAAACATTTTTTTGGGGTGGTATGCCCCAGCGCCTACGGATACGGCCGGGTACGTCTGAGGACGTACCCGGCTGTACCAGCTGGGGCTGGGGCATACCCTGGGTGTACTGCCCCAAATACCCATACCAGTACGTTGCATACTCGTACCTAGAGACGTGCCCGGCCGTATCCATAGGCGCTGGGGCATACCCTGGGTGTACTGCCCCAAATACCCATACCAGTACGTTGCATACTCGTACCTAGGGGCGTAGGGACGTATCCGGTAATGTAGGGCATGGATATATTGGTAAGGCGGAAAGTTTCCCATTTGACATCTGAAATTATCATGTATCTAATTCAAAATATATGGACATTTCAGTTAACATATTAAGGGTGTTGATGTCACACACAGGGCATTGTTTTGTGCACTATTCCATCATTTTCGAGGATATTTGGTTTCCCCTATTAAATAATTGATGTTCATGTGTTTGGTTATTTTCCTGGGTTTTCAACGTAAAGTCTCTCATTTGTTTCTACAGAGCAGAGAGACCTTCTTTTTTGGAACATGCAAGTAGGAACATTTTTTATTTTTTTCGTTTTTGCCTGTCTTATTTCTGTGCAGCTCAAATTTATTCATTGAAAACTGTTGCATAGTTAATATTGGTTGTTCATAGCAAGTTAAATACTAATGCTACTATCATTATCCTCCTCTTCTTTTTAAGCCTACGAGAATAAATAAGCTTTCTCTTTCTCAATATTATAGCCTTAGTACTATGGTGTTTTCCCTTGATTTCAATTTTATGTAGCTCTGGGCTTCATTTAATTCCTTGAAATTATTTTCTTTGACATTTCTATTTTTTTTTTTCATACCAAGAGAGCATTCAACTGGAGCATTAGGAAGCTTTCAAAAAAACAATTCCCTTTAGAGCTACAGGAATAGCTGTTCTTTTTTTTGGCTTAGATGTCAAGGTAATAGGCGTAACTATTCTGCAAAAGACGTGATGATTAACAATGTGAATATTTGAAATAGTCATTGATTTACTTTGATTACCTCGTCTCGCTAAATCGGGGTTTAGGATCACTATTTCTCTTCCTCATTAAAACTTCTTGGCATGAATTTGTTCCTAAAAATTTGAAGTAGCCATCCCAGACTTAGTTCATTAGACCTCAAATTATTCTTTCTAAGCATAATTCATAAAAAAATTAATTTTATTTTGCCTTAACAGGAGTGGTCTAGAGTTCAAGCTTCAATGTTAGCTCGGGCAAGATTGCATTTCAAATCCTTCAAGGTCTGTCCCGGCCAGAAAGTGCCAGAGAGGTGAATGAGTGATTTTAACATGCAAAAGGAAAAGTCTCGCCTATATTAATGGGAAAAGGAGATGAAGGGGGGCAGGATGATTGCTATAGTAGGCAATCCCTCAATTAACAGGAATGTTGTGGAATCTTTCAAATCTAAATTTATGTTGAAGATCTAAGGTTTTTCACAGTTGATAATATGACAAATGTTTTTGGAAAAATTGTGCGAAAGATTGTTAATCCAAAAAGAAAGACGTTTGGGATCACCCTTTACTACATCATCAAGGAAAAAGATATGTAAAAACAATAGGCTAGCGCTCCTTATATAGATAACTCTAGGTAATTACAATGATGTGTCATTTGCTGCAACTCTCTCTGTCATTTCTTGTAGTATCTTTGTTTAAGCATTGGCTTGGAATTGTTGCAAGTCTGATCATACTCCAGTTTGGCGATGGCTCGGTTGTAAGGTGGAGCCAATCATGCTGAAAGAGTAGTTGTGGATATTTATAAAAAGGAGGAAACTGAGTTTTCAGGAGTGTCCAAAGAAACATTCATGTTGCCATCCATCGAGGTTCGTTTATTTCCATAACTGCGTCCGCGTTGCTCATCTCTCTTGTTACCTGTGTGATATTATGTTTTGATTGAACTGGTTTTATGGATGATTTGCCACAGGCTTCAATTGGCAATGAGAACAAACATCCTGATATACATGTTGAGAACTTTGTATTGACATTATTTTTTCGTTCACTCATACAAAACATTTGCCAACTTTCATAGTGATTGCCAAAGAATCCATATACTACTTTCTGAATGGGTTTACCTTTTTGTTTCGTTGTTTGATGTTGCTAAACCATCTGGCAGTCCAATCTATTAGCTTTTCTTTCTTAAATATGATGTATATGACTTTAGAGTTGGAGTGGGCACTTATGAGGGCGTAAATGACTCTTGGCCAAGTAAAGAAAGAAATGCGAGGTTTTGGAGAACAACTCAGTTTTCACAATAAGTATTTCATTTTTAGGGGATTTTGAACTAGCTAACTAAATCTTCAATTGTAATTCTTATTGAAATTTTTTCATCTTCTTTAAACCTTAACATTAAATATATGTTATATAAATATAACTATACTTACAAACTTAGTATCATTTAGATGTTTTATATATACAAAATATCTATTTATATATGTTAACTATCCCAGTGCCATAAGGGCTGAAATAGCCTGCATTTATGTAGTAGATTGAACTCAAATGATATAGAAACATAGAAAAAAACTCAATTTGATGCAACGGAGTATTGGAATGCAACCATATTAACATCCCTCCCTAGGAGCAGCTTGAAAATAAAGGCAATCTAATGCCCATAATAAACATGCACAAATATAGGTGAAAATAGGGTAATTTTTGTTTTGTTTTTTACTTACTAAGTTTGACAAATTACAACTTGTGAGACCAAGGTCCTAGACAACTAACAAGTGCATTGGTCCATTCCTCAAGTTGATCTATTTCAAGTCCATTCAAAGTTGTGAAAGGTCCAATGATAGCACAAGTTTACAAAGGGTGCTTTATAATTTCACGTTCACTTAAGTTATAAAGTTAGATTTAAAGATCAACGGGAACAAGTTACAACATTGAGTCCTCCTAGTAAAGTAACTTAAGTGACATGACCCCACTCAACATACAATTAGAACAATATAAAATAATGATAATAAAATTAAGAGAACTCGGTTAAGATTCAATTTAAAATTTCTTCCAAAAGGGATAGGATCATATCTCTACTATTAGATCCTTCTAATCTCCACCATCCATTTGGTCAAACCTTAATCCAAATGCTATATCTTATGAATTTCTACAAAAGGGCTCTCAAAGCCCAAGAGCTGCCATTTGCATACTTAGAAAGTTGAGAGGGAGAAAACAAGAAAACAAGGAGACCACACCTTCCATGGCCTTCACTCCCCAATTTTCCTTAACATGTCAAGGTAGCCCTCCACGAGTTGGAACAAGGATTGAAATCTAAGGTTTCACTTTAGAGCAGTTTGCAAGCATTAGCTTTGGGTTTTATATTAATTTTCTAGCTTTGCTTTCATTGTTTTACCTCTTGCTTGAGGGTCTTCTTAAGATCTTGCTAACATCATTGTTGTTGTTTTGAAGCAGGGAAAGAGAGGGTGGGGTTTACATGTGGGTGTGGGAAGCATCAAATTCTCCCAAACTAGCCCACCACAACACCCCACACCACATAAAGGAAAGAGGGGGTGGTCGGGGTAGGGTGTGATGGGGGGAGTGACCTAGTTAACCCCTTGCCTTCCTCAAGTTGTACATGGCTCATGCTACTTAACGCAGGGTCCTCCTCAACTTGATAGGCCTTGGCCTTGCCGATCCAACTTTTTCTATCTCCTTTCTAGGCCCCCAAGCTTGAGTTCCTAGTAGCTCACTTAGGTTTCCAACCTAATCTCGTTATCCCCTTTGCTTGGGGGCTTCCCTAGCTGTTGAGATTCTACACTACCTTGCCTGGTGACTCTACTAGCTGTTGAGCTCCCCAACTATCATAACACACAAAGCCATTGTTATGACCCCTTCATCCTAACTCTTTTATTTTGTATTGTGTGCAATTAAATAAAAGCTTGGACACATGTTTTGTAAGTAGTCCATAAGCTATTAATTATTCAACGTACATAGAAAATTTTAGTTGTTTTTAGTTGAATTAATATAGGTAGAAAGCACAAGTAAGAGGAAAAGTTATCTATCAAATGTATTTGCATTGATCATTGCTCTAAGGAGGTTGCCCCCTCAAAGAACCCTGCGATACTTGTAATATGATTATGTGATCTCAATAAAATATTGTTCTTTTTATTTTATTGCATCGAATATTTTACATTTCACTTGTTTGATGAATTGTCTTGGGAAGGGTCATATCATTTGGTATTAGAGCTCTTTCCAAAACCATTTTTCTGCAACAACATGAGGGCTTCAATGGCTTATTATGATTGCCCACCTTATGCTTTCATCTCACCCTTTCAACATCTTGGTGATCAAAAAGTGGCAACAGAAGTAGGGGCACTAAACATTTTTGCTCAACTTTTTTTGTTAGTAGTCTATTTGTATTTGAGGCTAGAAACCTTGTCTCAAGGTTGTCAAATATCTTTAGAGAGTTGTCATTTTTGGTTTAGCATGTGGAATCCAGTGTGAAGTCAGGTAGGATTTGACCCATCATCATAAGATTTGAGACATCAGTTGTATACGTCCTTAAACTTATACATACTTTCGGTATATCAAAAGATCCCATAATTTTTTTAAGAGCGTAGCCATAGGTAGCATTTGACTATCTATAACCTATGGTGCACTAGTAAGTAGTTAGCTCCAAGAAGTTAATTGCATCATACATCAAAGATGAAATAGTGGGCTACGAGACGATTAAATGTGAATTAGAGCTCAGACACATTGGTTCGACACTGTTTATGAATGAGATCAATATATCTGTGAGCCCACAACCTAGAGATACCTTGTAGCAAACCTATCTTGCTATAACCCTAACTGTGATAAACCTGGGCGTCTTTAGAGTGGGAGGAATCCACCACCAATAGATTTGTCTAAACACCAATTACAGAGGATAAAGGGGTCAGAAATTTCTAAGCCATTTCTCTTTTAAAAAGGGCACAATACGACATTTTTGAGAAAATTCAGCCCATAGGGTAGTCAAATAAAAATTAAAAAAAGCCAGAAAAAAGATAGTTTGTATTTTTTATCACCATCAGGCAACCTATACCATTACGATCCTCTCGTCAAGTTGATTGTTTTGATATATAACTTTGGTAGACCTCAATATCATAACAATGGTGGATGAACATTGTACATAGGGCTTGGACAAGCTTACCACCGAAGTCACTAGCCTCAAAGAAGAGTTAGAATCCAAAATAGCCAACCTTAACACCAAACATGATGCCTAGTATACTACCTTCTCCCACATGAGTAAATAGGAGCAACATAGCCATTTCGAGCATTGGATCCATTTAGGAAGGATGGTACAACGCAACCCTAAAACGGATTTTCCAAAATTTGATGGAGATGATCCCACCAGTTGGTTGTACAAAGTAGAGCAATACTTTCGCTTGCACCTCACCCCCAACAAGGATAAGACACACATAGCCTCCTTCCACTTAGAGCAAGGAGCCATACAATGGTACTGATTGTATTAAAAACCTCATGAAGAGCCTTCGTGGGAGGTCTTTCATAAACACCTCATGCTTTTGATTGGTCCCAATGAGTATGAGAATTTCATTGGATTTCTCACCAAACTTCGGTAAAATAATTTTATTCATGACTACCAAAAGTAGTTTGAGAAGCTGGCCATTAGGACATAAGGGTTGGCATATGACTTTTCAAAAATTTGTTTCACACACAGACTAAAAGAGAAAATTAGTACTAAAGTCAACATGTTCAATCCCAAGGACATGATGGGAGCCATTGGGTTGGCAGCGAACAACTTTTTCAAAAGTTGTTTCATAAGTAGACTAAATGAGGAAATTAGGGCTAAAGTCAAAATGTTCAACCTCATGGATATGATGGGAGCCATTGGGTTGGCTAACCTAGCAAAATACAAATATCGCTTAAGTGTTGTACCTATAAACCACCACCACCAAAAAATGCATTGCCAACTCATGCAGTAACAACTCCAAACTCTAGAACGATCCCAATCAAGTGTTTAATTGAGGTTGAGATACGGGCTCATCGAGAAAAAGGTTTGTGCTACAACTATGATGACAAGTACACACTAGGACACAAATGTGTGGAGCAAAAGTTATACCTACTAGACATGGAATCACCTCTTGATTCAGATGAGTATGAACAAACAAAAAACATACTAGAGGAGGAAAAGGAGGAAGCACCAAAAACAACGAAGGATCCTTTACCTGAAATTTTGGTGCATGCATTAGCTGCAAACACCACACCTCAAACTATGAAGGTAAGGGGTTACTTCAAAAAACACATGCTGACTATCCTCATTGACCCTGGGAGCACGCATAACTTCATCAACCCTAGACTAACCAAACAAGCCAATTGGTACCCATGTTGTAGCTTTGAGGTCATGGTAGTCAATGGAGGAAAATTACCCTATAAAGGAAAATATTAAAATGTTTGAATCTCAATTGGGGACTACAATATGAAATCACATATGTTTGTCTTACCATTAGGGGTTGTGATGTGGTTTTGGGAGAACAGTGGCTACACACACTTGGACCTATCTTGTGGGACTTTTTTGAAATGTGTGTGCAATTCATAGACAATGGCCAAAAACACTCCCTAAAGGGGCTAGAAGTAGGGTTGACGAGTATGATTAGTTCACATCGTATGAAAAAATTACTGAAAAAGAGTTCTCAAGAGTCGTGGCATAACTCTATGCTATACAAATCACTCAATTAACCGACTCGAATCAACCCTCATAATTACAAAAACTCTTGTTCAAACATGTGGTTGTATTTGAAGAGCCATGGGACTTACCCCCACGATGACTACAAGTTCATGTAATTCAACTAGTTCCAGGGATTATGCCTCCAAATATTCCACCATATAGATACCCATTTATGCAAAATGCTGAAATTGAAAAAAGGATATAACAATTGTTGTAATCAAGGGTCATTTGGCCAAGCATCAGTCCATACCAGTGTTGCATGTAGACTTGCCTCCTACCACTAGAGACGCGTCTAGGAAATCGATACTTGTCTCATACGCTTGCATTTTAGAGTGTGTGTGTGTGTGTGTGTTTTGCTCTCTTGATCCTAGATATGATGAGATATCAAAAAGAAATTTCAATGTAATTACTCATCTTTTGCTGAAATGTAATTACTTTAATTTAAAAGGTTATTAAATTTTTCTTAGGTTATATTAAACTCTCTCTCTCTCTCTCTCTCTCTCTCTCTCTCTCTCTCTCTCTCTCTCTCTCTCTCTCTCTCCACACACACAGACACTATTCCCCAATATTGCTTATGCAAAAAAAAGATGACTCTTGGTGATTGTGTGTTGATTTTCAAGAGCTAAATAAAATCACAACCAAGGACAAGTTTCTCATCGCTGTAATTGATGAGCTCTTATATGAACTGTATGGGGCTCACTTATTTTCCATACTTGATTTGTAATTAGGTTATCACCAGATCCACATACAAGAAAAAGACATTCCAAAAACCGCCTTTCAAACACATGAAGGTCATTATGAATTATTGGTCATGCCATTTGGCCTCACTAATACCCCATCAACATTCCAAGGCTTGATGAGCAAGATCTTTCGTCCATTCCTTAGAAAATTTATCGTGGTATTCTTTGATGACATCCTCGTATACGATAGGACATGGTAAGAATATTTGGTTCACTTAGAATAGACTCTTTAGATTCTCTCAAAGAATTAATTATGTGCCAAATGCTTAAAGTGCTTCTTTGGTTAGAAGAACTTGAGTATCTTGGGCACATTGTCTTAACAGGACTTAAGATAGATCTATAAAAAATCCAAGCTTCAAAAAATTGGCCTAAACCTAAATCCCTTAAAATCCATCGAGGAATTTTAAGTCTCACTGGATACTTCGTAAGTTCGTCAAGGACTATGGAAAAATTGCAGATCTCTTAATGACAATGTTGAAAAATGATGACTTTCCTTGGTCAAATGTGGCAGAAAAAGCTTTTGAATTCCTGAAGCAGATTATGTACACTACGCCAATTCTTGAAATGTCAGATTTCTCTAGGTTCCTTACCATTGAAATTAATGCCTCAGGAAATGAAATTGGAGCAGTACTCACACAAGAAGGAAAACCCTTAGCATTTACTAGTAAGGCCCTTACTGGAAAAAACTTGGCCAAATCCACCTATGAAAAAGAGATGTTAGCCATTCTCCATGTAGTGATCAAATGGTGACTGTATCTTGTAGGGAGGCAATTTTGCATAAAAAATTATTATCATAGCCTCAAATACTTCTTAGAACAATGAATCTCTTCCCCGAAACAACAAAAGTGGGTCATGAATTTGTTGTTGGATTTCTCCAAGATCTTTGAATGTCCAGGATTGCATGGAAATCTTAGGAGTGGGTGAGAGCAAAATCACCACAACAAAAGTTGCATCAAAAGCTTCATTCATCGATTGATCAACCAAAAAGTACAAATGAGGTACATTATATAGTGAGAAATTAGATCGCCAAAAAGGTAACAACTCAACTCACTATTAGAAAATACATTGTGTTTTCCCCTAATGACATTAACAACTCTAATCAAGTTGACTAATGACCATGTAGATAAAATTGCAAGTGGGAAAAATCTTACACCACCAACCCTGTTGAAGTGTAGCTTGGGTGGGTAAGAAGAATTGGGCCCTGACAGCGAGGACTAATGAGTTACCCAAGCACAATGCAACTCCCATAAAGCGGAGAAAAGGAGAAAACCCATAAGACAAAAATCCTCCCCAAAAGAGATAAAATAAGAAAAGAGGGCAAAAAATCCCCATTAGAGTCTACAACTATTTGTAGCCATCTTGTATCCTGCAACAAAGTTCTCAAGAGTGATTGTGGATCAAAAGTAGATGCAATAGAGAATGGATCACCCTAGAACAGTGAATGTGTTTGCCATGTGTTTGATGGATCTTCAACCAAGGTGTGATTCATATACAAGAAACTATTCTTCTCATGTAAGGTAGGAGGACCAACTACTCTATGCAATGATGATGCAATGTAAATAGAGGCTAAGAATGACTGTAGAATGCCCTAAAACTATGGAATAGACTACCCGATATCTAATGTGTCTTAGATCACTATATATGTTCCTTGTAATGTCTGAAGTGGACTAGAGGTAGGTTGATCAAGAAATAACTCTTTAATATCTAGAAGGTGATAAGGAGATGGTGGTGTGTTTGCATCACTGTTGTAGTCATTTATACTAGAAGAAGAGTCATCAATATCAGAGGTGTACTTAGGTTCAAAAATGTCATCAAGTTCAAGTGAGTTTGAAGAAGAAGACTCTGAAGGAGAGTTAGAATCAAAGTGTGAGAAATTATATAGTCAAGTCTAATGATCAAACATTCCCACTACCAATATAGTATCACTATGCAACTCTCTAACATACACTGAATCTGGATTGAACTCAACTCGCATGCACGGACCAAGGTGAGTGATCTGGTAAACTAATATGAGATTAGTTGAAAGTGAAGGAACATGTAGAACATTATTGAATGTTCTGCCACTCACTTCAACAAACCCTCTCCCGAGAACCTTTTTAGAAGTGTCATCACCCATTTGTATAGAGGACATGTCACATGGTTTCAAGAAACTAAACTCTATATATGAAGAGGCCATGTGATGTGAAGCATAAGAGTCAATGACCCATGTATGAGTCAGAGGTACAATTGTAGCTAGGGCCTTGCCTTTTGCTTTCCCTTTACCATTCTCTTTTGTCTTTTCTTTACCATGGTCATTTGCCTTTTCTTTACCATGGTCATTTGCCTTAGAAGATTCATGTGTTGATGAACTCTGATTGGTAAAATCAGGGACACTGATATTATGTTTCTTGAGCATCTTAGTTAGTTGGTCAATCCGATTATTCAAACATTTGTTTTCATAATGCTTTCCTAAGCAAAGCCCACATTTTATCATATCTTTCTTAGGCTTAAGACTAGAAGAAGAGGTATCATGGTTTGATTTGTAGGTGGGAGGATTTACATCCTTCTCGTGATCTTTTTTGTTTTGTTTCTTCTCTCTATTGTTTAAAGCCTTCTCTTTATTAGTAATAACATGATATTGTGAAGAATTCATTGTGCCCATATGTATCAACGTATCTTGCTCCTGAATCAAGTTGACAACAAAGGTGTCTAAAGAAGGCATCTTCCACAAGGCTCCAAGAGCACTTTTGCGGCATGGAAAGTGGACACAAACACATAATAGTCTTGACCCAATTTGGAGAGTATAGACAGAACAAGTTGATCATCTTTTTTATTTATTTCACATCCTTTTAACTACAATCTCATAGATCTGAATATGGTGAAGAAATCATGTGGGATGTCAAATTCACTTGGGTTCAAACTGATGAGCTTATTCTTCAACTCATGGCCTCTCATCACATCCTGCTTCCCAAAGAGCTTTTCTAATATAGTACATAATTCATTAGGTGTTGCAGCCAGGTTTTATGTGAAAGAGTAGATCAAGAGAGACAAAAAGACATAGTAGTCCACGAACTTTATCACAACGGTGAAATCATTTAACTTTCTTTGCTTTTGTTCTAGTTTCACTCATTTTTCTCATTGTAATTCAATGAAAAACCTTGGCTTGCAAAATAATTTCCATTAGTGATAATTAAATGGTCTAAGAAGACTTATGAACTCGAATCCATAGTGAAAAAAAAATGTTTTAGAAAGTAAAGAAGGAATATAGAATAGAAAATTGCACAGCACCACACATCACCCCATTAGAATTATCATTATGACCACTAGAGGGACGTCAAGCTCAACCATTAATGTGTCCACAAGAGTACAATAGTTGGTTTGAAGGGAGTTATAATGAGCCCAATATGACCACCAATGTACAGAGCACAAAAAAATAAGAACTTTTTAAGAAGATGACACTCAAAAAGCAGTTACCGATCAAAACTTATATGTGTTTAAAAAATATAAGCTCGCATAAAAATCTCTACCCAACATAAATTTAAAAATGTTTGGAGACACCCAACATAAATTTGAAAATGTTTGGGTTGATTGGAGAGTTGGTTGGCTGCGAAGGTTAAGCCCCCACTAGTAGGAATCAAGATTTAAGCCCCCTCCATGTGACTACACCATATGACCAGGAGGCTAAGATCTTTTCTGAGTGTTCCCCACTCTCTCATTTTGATTGATGTGGGAATTATATCACCCAAAAATTGCCTCCAATTGATGTGGGAATTATATCACCCAAAAATTGCCTCCATTTTTCAAATGTATTGTGTCACAATCAGCGAGGTTAAATTAAACATCCTCTAGACCGTCATCTGAGTTTTGGAGCTATGTTGCAGTCATCAGGATTATGCATTGGGGTTGCAATGGTCCTTTACAGTGGTTAGATTTTATGGCTGCAGTTTTAGCTTAAACTTCTACCATCAGAGTTTTGACCCCCTCCTACAATCGAGATTCGAAACTACATGGGCAATCAAAAATCCCGATGTTGGGTTTTTGGACTATGAGTGTAGTCAAAAGTCTCAACATCAAAATTTTGGACTGTGGGTGCAGTCAAAAGTCTCAACGTCAAACTTTTGGACTGTGTGTGTAGTTATAAATCCTAACACATTAGACGTATAGACTAAGAGATCAGTCAAAAGTCTTGATGTCAGACTTTTGGATTGTGTGTGCAGTCGAAAGACTTGACATGTCATGTTTATCGACAATCAATGTAGCTAAGAGGACCGATGCCAGGGGCTTGGTTTGCACATGCAGTCAGAAACTTCGATGTTAGAATTGAGAACTGTGCAAGTCGTAAAAAACTTTGATGTTCAAGAATGAGGATTGCTGCTACATGTGGATGTTCTGAAAGGTGTAAGAAGGTGCAAAATTTTTGCCAAGTCCAGAATATGTAGATCTAGTATGACTATGAAAAATTCACAAAAGACCCACCAAGGATTTCCAAAAACCCATAAAAGGATTTTCTCTTGGAGACCTTGACTGTATGGATTTGTATGAAATCATCAAAAATTTCACGAAACCCTCCAAATTGGCCGAAATCAACTGTCATGAATTAGGTCGTGTTTACAACCAATCCTAGGATTTTGGCACCTTTTGAATCTGATGACACTATCTATTTTTTTATTTGAGACTCCAACCGTATAATTTACATAGATTTTCATGAAATCCCACCAAACCCTTGAAAATGTCGAAAATCAAGAAAGCCAACAAGAATGCAATAAAAAAAAATCTCATCGAAGATTTCAGAAATGGCAAAGCAGTTGTCATATCAGAGCTTTGATACCATGTTGGATTGCTCAAAGATATCTGAACATTCAAGATTACATGAAAATCCTAAGAGTGGGTGAGAGCAAAATTGCCATAACAAAAGTTGCATCAAAAACTTCATTTACTAATTGATTAATCAAAAAATACAAAGGAGGTACATTATATAGTGAGAAATTAGGTCACTAAAAAGGTAACAACTCAACTCACTATTAGAAAATGCATTAAATGTATCTTCCCTTAATGACCTTAACAACTTTAAGCAAGCTGACTAACAATCATGTAGGTTAAACTGCAAACGGGGAAAGGCCTACACCAACATTTGTTAGGCAATGACTATGAAATTATCTACAAGGATAAGGAAAATTTTAATGGATGCATTATCTCACAAATATGAAGATTAAACCATTATGTGTGCACTCTCATTACCCCTCCTAGATTAGTTTGAAGGAGTTTAACAATAATGGGAATAAGATGCTAAAAATCAACAACTCATTCAATGAGAATCCACCAATTCTATCATGAAGCCTAATTTTTTATGGGATGGACATTAGTGATACAAAAGGCCATATTGTGCTAGTTCTGAATTTTGCTTTGTGAGAAAAACAACTAACGGGAAGTGGATGCTTCCCCATCAATTGACTAGGGTTCTTAAAAACATATGAGAGAGTTTGCATAAATATATTTTAGGAAGGAATGAAGTGAGATATCAAACAGTTTGTGCTGGAATATGAGACCTACCAATGCCATAAGGGATAGACAATATGAATTTTGGGACTCTTACAACCATTACCTATTCATACCAAGGTATGGAGAACATACATCTCCATGGACATAATTGAAGGCTTTTTGAAGTCGGGGGTAAATTAGTTACTTCGGTGGTGGTGGATCACATTTCCAAGTATGCCCATTTCTACTCTCTCACCCACCTCTATACAACTTCCATAGTTGCTCAAACATGTATTGAGCAAATGTTCCACCTCCATGGAATACCCACCTCCCATGTTTGTGAATATGGTTCCACTTTCACTAACAACTTTTGGAAATAATGTTTTTAGTGGTATGATACTCGTCTTCAAATGAGCTTGGACTACCACCCGCAAATAGATGGTCAAACAAAAATTGTCAAAAAATGCTTAGAGACTTATCTTTTTTTTTAATTGAGAAGTGCCTATATATTAATATAAAACAAGATATGGTACAACGCTAATCATACAAAAAAATGGGTGGAAGACTCACACCCCATGAGCAAAGTCATGCCGAGGGTTTAAAAAAACCCTCGAGAAAAGTCAGAAAAGTGGGCACAAAATGACCACACCAAAAAAATTACATCACATCAATTGTCAGCAAAGTAGAGAAACCAAAGTATAAATAACATTAATAAGAACGTTTAAGCAGCAACAACAAACATGGACGTTGGGGGAGGTGGAGGAGACGGCAGACCCAGAGGCTTATCAACCCATCCTCCCATGACAGGAGGATCCCCATCAGTAGGTAAGGGCTCCCAACCTGAGTTTTGTTGCTCTTCTAAAGTCTCATTTTGATTTCTTTTAGGGGAAATAGCCAGATCCAGGTTGGGAAATTTATCTTGGGGAGGCAGACCCCAAACTCTGTTATCACCATCCTGGGATGGGGGAGGAGATCCCTAGCCCCAACCATCACCTCCAGATCGGGAGGAATCACCTGAACCACCACCATGAGGGGAAGGCCAGCAAGGTGGTGACCATCGTGGAGAGTGACTCCTGTGTCTGGGTCTAGGCCATTGTTGTCTTGGCCCACGTTCTCATCCCTGAAGGGGTGAAGGATGTTGTGGGGGTTCAGGAGATTCCCGACTAACCGCAAGTGAAGCATTTCCCTAGTGATCAAGCAAATGTTGGAGGTGGTTGAGCTCCATACAAACCTTGTCTATTTGAATTTGAATCTAAAGAGTGATGTTATAGATAACATTAATTTTGTTAGACATAGAAAAATTACGTTCCATCTCTTCATGATTAAAGCAAGCATAATTCCTAGCTTTCCATATTTGAAACAAAATATCAGCTCGAAAGATCTGCCAAAAGTGATTATATCTTGCAAGCAACAAAGTTGAGTCCCCCAAGAGAGCCATATTCCACGTGAAGAATTTTAGATGAAAAGACTGAAAAAGGGAGTGAATCCAACACCACTTGATTGAGCATGTGAGAAAAACCAAAAAAGATGCTTAATGGTCTTTGGTTACTGACAAGCCAAACAGATGGGTTTAGGCACACCCAAATGTTTGAGTTGGTTGCCCATAGGCAGGCCCTGGTAAAGAAGGCACCACAAAAAATGAGATTTTTTGGGCTCAATAGAAGCAGACCACACTGTGTTGAAATGTCGGGCCCAGATCCCATCATGGGAATGAAGATTCCATTTGATATTGAACATATCAACTGGAAAATGTTGAGGGGAAAGTAATTGATATCCCAACCACCATGAATATTGGGTGAAGTGGGTGGTTGTAGGCCAATGCCAATCCCTCCACCAAGGAACAAGAAAATTAACTCCAATTTTATGCAAATATTCATCAGATATGGAGCCTTGAATTTATGCAATAGTCTCTGCATCTGAACTAATTAATTGATATTTATTTTGAAGTTGCTTCCAAGTGAGCTAAACCCTACTCTCTTTACAAAAGAGATCACTGATAACCTTCACACCTTTTTTGAAAAGGTGTAGCCCTTTAACCCAAGGGACTAAGGCAAAGGGAACATTATGAAAATTAAGACAAGGCAACCACCAAAGGGACTAAGAGTTGATGGAAAGGCCATTTCTGAACCTTTCACTAGCCCAGTTGAGGTGAGGCTTAAGCTTCTTCCAAGCCTTCCATAAACTTTGAATTACAAAGGAACCCTTAATTTTGATAGGCACTAGGGTGATAAGTAAAGAGTTAAGCCCCAGGCCTTGTCATGCTTTCTTACCACATGAGAGACCCTAAGAGATACAATGGTAGAGAAGAATCTTTCAGGGTTCATCCCCAAAAAGACCTCTGATAATTCATTTAGCCCCAAGAGCAAGTCCTTGGATTTTAATATCGAGGAGAGCCAATCACCCAGCTTCCTTGCGGTGGCAACAAATGTTCCAGGCAACTCTGTGGAAGCCCTTATATCCCTCAGAATTAGCCCAAATAAAATCTTGTATAAAGCATTTCTAATTTGTTTTAGGCAACATTAAAAGGCTCCCAACAAGAGGAATAATACGCATGCATGGCTGCCAAAACTTTAGAACAGATTTGAAACTTGCCAGTGAAAGAAAGAGGCTTAGTGATCTAGAAGGAAATCTTTTTTTTGACTCTCTGCACCACATATGACCATAGGTTAGAAGGAGATGCTCGAAAGGCAAAAGGAATGCCCAGAAACTTAAACTAAACTCCTAGTAGAATCCACTACCATTGAAATTCCTCAAGCCAAGGAGGTTTGGGGGTGAATGACTGCCTGTAGCATTGGGTCTTCCTCCATTGAATAGATGATCTTAAAGCTAAACAAAATATGTGCAGACATTCCATGGCATTCTTAATGGATTCTTCTTCCTCTTGGAGAGTGAGAAA
Source organism: Torreya grandis (assembly GCA_037957365.1). Taxonomy (NCBI): domain Eukaryota; kingdom Viridiplantae; phylum Streptophyta; class Pinopsida; order Cupressales; family Taxaceae; genus Torreya; species Torreya grandis. The sequence goes on along the minus strand of JARHVA010000053.1, from coordinate 5,249,492 downwards.
GGAGTCATCCGTGAAATGACCATGTAAAATATGTCTATTAGACTAAGGGAAAGAGATACTTTTCACCAAATCCCTGACAGCATAATTAGCTAGAAGATAGCTAAATCATTTTGCTGCAAGATCATATAGGGAAGGGGCTAAAGGACAACCTTACCTAATAGAGCGATGCAACTTAAATTGAGAAGATTGGGCGCCATTAAGAGTAATACAAGCCCCTACATCTTGAAAAAGCATATTAATAGTCTGAACAAACTTTGGGCTAAACCCAAGTGCTTGCAACATGGCCAGAATGAAGGGCCACTCAATGCGATCATAGGGTTTTTCAAAATCAATCTTAACAAATAAGGCCTTTTGATTAGAAAGCCTAGCCCATTCCATACCTTCCCAGACAAGGATGGCATTGTCTAGAATGAATCTATTTTGTATGAATCATGTTTGTTCACTCCAAACAATTAAGGGGAGAATGTGTTTCACCCTAAGAGCCTAAGCTTTGGCAATAATCTTATAGGAGATACTGAGCAAAGTAATAGGTCTCCAGTTTGTGATAATTTAAGGATCACCAGCCTTGGGGATGAACTTGATGTTAACTTGATTAATAAGGGTTCTCAAAGAATTGGTTAGAATGGCTTCAGGATACACCCGGTATAGATCAAGACCAATAGTGTCCGATAGAATTTGATAAAACTCACATGAGAAACCATCAATTCTTGGAGCTTTGTCCACTACCATTTGTTTAATAACTTCATGAAGGTCATTGAGAGGTAAAGGCCTATCACAAATAATTATTTGAGAATTGGAGACTTTGCAAGGCACAACTTGGATACATTGAAGGAGAGTTGCCTCCCTTTTTGAAGAAGAAGCTTGTGCCGAGAAAACACCATGATAATGATGTACAAAGGCTTGCAAAATGTCAGGAAGTTTTGTAAGTCTTGCATTTCCTTCCTTGATAGCTTTGATTCGATCAACAACTCTCCTAGAGTAGAGGAGGGTAAGAAAATCCTTGGACACCTTGTCATTAATTTTTAGCCAGTGCATACGAGGTCTCAAAGGAGCTTCTCTGGCTTTATCTTCCTCAATTTGGAGTTTGTGTCTTCATTGTGCCACTTGAGTTTGAAGGTGGACATTAAATGGCACCTACTCTAATTCTTGTGAGGCACGAATAAACTCACAGTTTATAGCATTGTGCAGACGCCATCTGAAAACATTTGTTTACTTGCCATAGATTCAAAGAAATGTGGAAGTGCGAGCAAGAGCCTCAGATCACCACTAAATCCAATCGGTATCTCCATTTGGTCGAGGAACTAGGTTGTAAATTATAACAATGTGTCCCATCGTTATTTCATGTTTGAGGTGGGTAGTATTGAGATAGAATTTTATGGAAGCAGGCTTGACTTGAGGAGAAGTCCATTCAAAGTTAAAACAAATGGGGTGTTGATCAAAGAGAAAAGTATCAGGAATGACAGATGTTGGCCTGTCCTTGACCAGAGCAAAATAAAAAAGATATTGCTCGGCCAATAGATCTTTATCAAGATGCTAAAGCCCCCTATCGTCCCCTTGGTGGATATTGGACCACGTGAACTAGGAGAGTCTTAATCCTTCTTCTAGTGATGGTTTGGATCAAAAACCCTGAGCTTGTTACACATATAGAACCATGTTTCATGCTCACCTGCACACCATCGCATTGGAAGGTGCCCTTCTTTATCCTCTATTGACTCCACCATGGTAAAGTCACCATAGAGAATTTAATGAGCATCTGGGAGAGAGTCAGCCAGCCATCTCCATGTGGATGCCCGTTCCACAACATCATTGGAGGCGTATAAATTGTCCATCCCAATAATGCGATTATTAAAATAAAAAAAGGGTCCACACCACCTGATGGGTGGGGTTTGAACCCCAAGAAATAATATTTTGGGTGAGCTCTGGAGCCAAAAAAGTGACAGCCCCACCACGCTTAGCGTCATGCCCAACAACTTGATAAATGGCCCCAAGCCAGATGATCTATGTTGCATTCTATAGAAAGAAGCCATAAATCTTGACCTCCTTCAAACAAAGAATTTTCAAGTTGCAGAAAAACTGGCAACTGTTCTTGACTGCATACTTACGCGACAGATCAATAAGACCTTAAACATTTTAAGAGTACACAATCATTGGACAAGATCGAGGTGCATGTCATTCTCCTCTGAGAGCCCTTCTAGTGTAACAATCTTGTTATACATAAATTTGTTGGGCATGCAATCATTCATTCTAAATGGTTGTCGCTTATGTGCCATATATTCCTCCTCTTTAGGAGATGGAGAGGGGCTATGAGAGCACCGTAATACTGATTTTTGATCCAAAGTGACCAAGCTCCTATCTTCCTCGAAGGCACTCACCCTAGGAGAGGGTTGTGACCATGGCACTGAGGGTGGTGTCTCAACTAGCGAGGCCACTGCATGCAGCATACACACAAGAGGAGGATAAGCTTTGGTGGGTAAGGTAGATTTGCCAGCAGAAGTCGACACAAAATTATTACCAATAGTTCAAAATGATAAATTTTGTGGCATGCTGCCACCTTTGGAAGAGTTGTTTTTTTCTAGTTTGTGACAGTAGTCCAACCATCATTATTGCCATTTTGAGATTTTACTTTAGATCCATCTTTTCCCTGAGGAGCAGAGGGCATGTGAACCATCAGAGGTTACTCCTGGATCATGTGCTCTAAGGACTTGCACCAAAAGCAAGTATTCAGGAGGTTGATATATAAAACACATTGTGAAAAATGGTTAGAGGCAATTTGTATTCCAATAAAATCTTTCAAATCATGAGACAAATCAACTTCCACACAAACCCTCTTCTAAGGACAAGCCATATAGAATTTAGTTTGTTCATGGTAGATGAAATGCCCTATGGGTTTTATGAGCTGGTTTATAAAACCCTAGAGGGGGAGTGGCAAGCCAGGAAATTCAACCCAGATGGGGACTTTCAGTTTTGCATGCTCAAAGACTTGAAAGTCTTGAGTCGAGTGAGAAAACACAACCAAAGTGTTGTGGATAAACCAAGGCCCATGATTAATAATAGCTTTGTAGTGTTCTAGGTTAGAAAAGTGAAACAAAAAAATACCTTTGTAAGATTTTGGACTCCCTCAAATTTCACACCATGGCTTTGCCATTGGTTGTGAACCCGTTGCTTCAAAAGGCTCTCCGGGGGCACTTAGCCGATAAAATATGCAGTTAAAGTAAAGTTCTTAAATAAATGACAAGCTTTGTCAAAATCGGGCACATCTAGAATAACATCAGTTAATGGAGAGTCAAAGTCATTGGCATTACCTCATAGAAGACCTTCAGGACAAATTTCCTCACTTGCTTCGGGGTCATGGTTGTGCTCACTCACTCCAACTTTCTCTGCATCTGTGGATGCAGAGATGGAGGTAGTGGTCATTAAATAAAGTGTACCCCCTTACCATCCAGAGGGAAAATCATCGATCAAAATCAGCAATTAATGCAAACAAAGCAATATCTTGCCTAGACCTGTGGTGATCGATAGTGTGGCAGCAACCTAAAAGCTCATCAATGTAGAGCTAACATCTTAGGTTTTTCTATAGACTTATCTTTGTTGCTTCATGCAATTCAAAAAAATCACAGGGTCAAGTGATTACCATTGGCTAAATGGCGGTACAATACCATATATCACACAACCACCAAATCCCTTATGAAGTAGTGCATGGCCAACCACTGCCATCTCTTCAATATTTCATTCGAGAAAGTTCCAAGGACTTGAAAGTTGATTCCATGCTTAGCATATGAAAGGATATCCTTCAATGTCTTAAGGAGAACCTAACCACATCTCAAAACCAAATGAAACAACAAGTTGATCAAAAACGTTCAAAACCTGCCTTCAACAAAGAAGAAATGGTTTTTCTCTAGATACAACATTACAAACAAACATCCTTGAAGTTGAAGGGTCATCAAAAGTTAGCACCTAAGTTTTATGGACGTTATAAAGTTCTACAGCAGAGTAGACCAGTGGCATATAAGTTGGACCTACCCTCATCTTACAAGATCCATCTTGTTCTTCATGTATCTTTTTTAAAGGTGGTCATTGGCCAACACGTGCATATTTAGATAATATTACCGAAACTTGATATTTAGGAATCCTTTATCCTATAACTTGAGGCTATTCTGGGTAGGCAATCACAACAACGACACAATTGGGTTATAACTGAAGTTTTGGTATAATGGCAAGGTATGCAATCAAAAGATGTGTCATGGGAACCACTCCAAAAACAACAATAGTTTTTGCATCTTCAGCTTTGAAGAGAAAGCTTTTAAGAGGGAGGGCATGGTAGGATCTCTTCATCCCAACTCTTTTATTTTGTATTGGGTATTATTTTTTAGGTAATGGTAAAAAGGGGTTTTAGTAGGATCCCATAACCTTTACAAAGCTAACAGATAAAATTAGTTCAACCCAAACTAAAAACATGACAAAAAAATAGGTTTTCAAACAGAGAGTAGATTACAACCCTTCAAACTTTAGCAAAAACTCAACAAAAATTTCTAAAAAGTTCAACAGAGAAACAAAAAGAAAAACTAACCACTATGGCTAATCAAAGTCCTCCACCTCATTGGGAGGCTCCACAACTTTCTTCTTGCCATGATTTTTAGTGACTAGCTCCTCGTCCTTAACCTCTTCCTTCTTGCTCCCTCTTGTCCTCTTGCTTGGCCTATCCTTGTTATTCTCATGGGTTCTTTTCTTTTGGATCAATTGATTAGCATTGTTGCTCTTATCTTGATTCTTTATGCCCTTCTTCCTAGCATCTTTAGACTTCCCCTGCTCCTTCTGTGAATTTGGGTTCCCATGTTATTTTTTATGCCTTATTGTATTGGGTATTGTTAAATAAAACCCTAAGCACCTATTATTTGTAAGTCGTCCCACAAGCTAATTGTAATTATCCCACGTACATGAAAAATAGTAGTTGTCTTTAGTTGAATTAGTTTAAGTAAATGATATTGGCAAGAGGAAAAGATATCTATTGAACATCTTTGTATTGAGCATTGCTCTATGGAGGTTGCCCCCTCAAAGAGGTTTGTGATGCTTGTAATCTGATTATGTGATCTTAGTAAAATATTGTTCTTTTTATTTTATTACATCACATACTTTGTATGTTCTTTTCTTTAATGAATTGTTGCATGAAGGGTCATATCAGCGATGAGTAAAAGGTCTCCTATGACATTAGTCAAATTTACGAAAGACTCATTTTTTGTGCAAAATATGCTTCTTTTCTTGGTTGAGCTCTTTGGCATTTAATTTTTTTCTAAAATTATTTTACACATTATATTTTCTATATAAAAAAACCTCATTCTACTGAAAGGTATTTAAGTTTAATCATTTTGTCGACTAATATTGAGTTAGACGTGAGTTAAAGTTGAGTTTAGTAACCGAAAAAATTAAAATTTTGCTTTGAAATCATAAATCTTATTATTAAAAGTTAAATTCTATAATTCATAATATCCACCTGGAAAATCCTTGTTAAGTTGGCTAATATCAGGGTCTCAAAGTGTCACAAGTTTCAATATTTTGCTCCCATATACATTCACACAAAGTTGTTAGATATATACACATCTTTTTAAAATTATACCATACAAGGTAATGATCTCTTTTAGAGGATACTTAGATGATACATACCCGATACATCCATGAACTTACCCATTTCCTATATGATTTTTAGATGATACTTTTCTATCCAAAACCAAATTGAATTTATGGTGGGTAAATTATATTTTTCTATTGATTTAGACATGATATATATTTTTAATTTTATTCTAAGTTGTCTTTTTATTTAATTTTATTATTACACATAATTATCAAATCTTCACTCAAAATTTTTAGTTGTCAATGTGCTTAAGATCTTGGAGAATATTACATTGATCATCATTTTTTTTATGAATTTTGTGATCACCAACAATCCCTTAAATAAAATAATAGCAGCTTAATTTTCATTCAAATTTGTGATCGATGGTCACCCCTTATAGACAAAACGACAAATTTTGTTTTTTTCTGTTTTCCATTCAACCAATATAAAAAGTCAATGTAACATTTTTATTGTTTATGTTCATTGGTCGCCTAATAAAAAAACAAAGCTTTGTCATTTATGTTCACTAGTTACCTAATACAAAAACATAACAAAGTTGTCTTTTTTATTTGGCGGTCATATAATACATAAAACAAATGTTTGTCATTTTTTTGTCGGTTGTCTAATGTATAAACTAATATAAAAATTGATATCCACTTGTATAACATAATTTGTAAGGGCCAATCAACAAATAAACTACCGCAATATTTATATGTTGTACATTATGAGGTTAATTTTGATGGGTTTTTTTTGGCCATTTGGTTAATTTTTACAATTATTTCAAATTTTACATTTATAAATCATCATATTTTCAAAACAATGTTTACTAGATTTTCATTTGAAATACACTGAGTTATTAAATTCACTAAAATATGCATGTATTAGTATTAATTTTGTATGTAGGCTAAGAACAATATAAGAATCCTTTAATATATGAAAAGGTAGAAGACCATATTAGATCCAACGCACATACAATATGTTAGTCCACAAAGTGGTCTCAGGGTTTAGACCAGGGTCGTGATCAAAGGATGTTGTAAGGGATCTAATAGGAAATATACACTAACAATAGTAAGTGTAAGCTTGATTAAATCCAATATGTCATTAGAAGTTAACCAAGAGAAATAAGAAGTAATTTAAAAAGTACAATGCCATTAAGCAGTAACCATGAGGTATCTAAACTAAGGGCTATAAGGGTGTCATTAGATTGTAACTACAAGGTGTAAATAAAGAGATAAAGAATTGAAATATGATATACTAACAAACATATATTAATCTAAGTATGGAAACATAAACACACCAATACAATGTAACTACTATAATATAAAAGAAAAAGTATAGGGTTAGGAAACATACCTTGGGTTGAATTGTCGATGTATTAATTTCCTCCTTGCCTCAAGTGGCATTTTGTGAGAGATGATTATAGTTGAAGTCAAGATTGAAAACAGAAGACCTAATTAGACTTTATTTGGGAACTGCAAAGACTAGGTGAACCTTGTTAGTTCAACTTCTCCTCTTGGTATCTTCTAATCTTTGTGCAAATTAGTCTTCCTCAAGTGTAAGCTTCTTAGCCCTAATTTATATTTTTCTTACTACGGTGGATTTACATGTGTGAGTAGAGAAAATTGGATGTGTTGCTTATGAGAAACGACAATCAGGAACCCTATAAATACAAATCCATACCTTACAAGTCAAAACTCAAATTTAGCCAACATCATCGGCTCAACCGATAATGTATAAAATATGTCCAACAAATATAGTACATCATTGCCCTGACCGATAACATTGGCCAAGTTCGAGGTGAGGGGTGAGCAGGGAGGGAGGAGGGAGCGAATGGACAGACATTGAAAGACATCATCAGCTAGGGTAATGATGTCAGGAAGAGGCATGTAAACATGACAAAGAGAAGTATAAGGGGTAACAAGAACCTTAGAAAACAAGCAAGCTGATGTCATGGTAGGAATGAAAGTAAGTAATGTCCATTGGGCATATAGTTTAGTTTTATAATTTTTTGATCATATTTGATTGCCTTGTAATTAGAATATTTAGTTTATTAGAAGTTTGTTAGATAATATATATTTTTAGTGCATTTGTTATTTGTACAAGGATTTATAAATACTTCTTTTTCTTAGAAGTATTGTAATATTTGTGAAATTTATTGTGTAAGCTTTGTCCAAGCTATGTGAAAGCTCTTAAATCTCTTTTGCATTAATAATATTATGCTTCCATTCGTGTGTTCTCTATAGATCACTTTGGTGTTTTGTTTTTTGTCTCAATTTTCTTTCATTTGTTATCAAAACTAAATCTAAGGAATCTGAGAGCTAGATCTGAAGAATCTGTGAGCAAGTTAGATCTAGGGGATTTGGGAGCAATACAAATCTAGGAGCCAGATTTGAGAAAGAAGGAAGCTTGGCACTACAAATAAATAAATAAGAGAAACATGTGGTTTGATTTAATTTCATTTTTTTAAACAAATTGAAACAACAGTAATAAAATTGTATTATCTTTCTTGCTTCTTTAAAAAAAAAAAATAGAATTTCAATATGTTCTAGAAAGCTTTGACAAATGAGCATAACTCCCCCCCCCCCCCCCCCCCCCCCCCTTTTTTTGATTGGTTAGTTACAATTTGAAAACTATTTAAAAAATAAAAGTCATGTTTGAAAAGAGGTGTGGCAAGTGAATCAAAGCTTCTGGATCTGTTTTGATTCAATGATTGGCTAATTAGATCTTGCATAAGAGAAGTGTCAATACATATATTATATATATTTTTTGCTCTAGATTCTATTTGATAAGAGGCACCTACAAGAAGAGATTTTTTTTTGTGTGAAGGAGGTAGATATGAGCAAGGCAAGGCAATGAGTGGTGCATTTTTGTACATATTTATAATTTTAAGTTAATTGATTCAATGTTTTTGGTATAATGAAGGATCAAGAGCCAAAATTTGGCCACATTGTCTAGTTTTAGTAGATAATTGTTATAGAAAAAATATTTTGTCTTGAATCTTTGTAAATTCTCTGAAATAATTATATTCGTGAGTTGGCTAAGGTGTTCAGAAAAGATACTTATTTCATTATCAGACAAAAGGCAAGGTGTGTTTTCAGTGTTTCTCATTTGATACTAATTTTTATCAGTAATTGTAATTGCAAAATAATAATAATAAAAAGAAAGATTTTTTAGTGTGGTCCCATTTTTTAGGACAAAAGGGGAGTATCTCGATTGAGAGATCTATTCGATGTTGTATTGGATTACATATTATTATAATATCAAATATTAGTGTAAATGGGAACTTTTATGAACAAATTTTGCTCCCTTGGAGGAGGTTGTTCAGACCTCTCTAAATTAGGCTAACATGGGATTACCTCTAGGCATGTGGGTTGTCTAGAGTAGAGGTAAACCTCTAGATTATGGGCTAGCTCCCTTGATCTATCTTTAAGATCACGCACTAAACTAGACTAATCACTGTTGGGGGTAAAAAGGGAAGAAAAAAACTTAAAAATAACCTACACTAATGGAGGTGATACACCAAAGATACTTCCACAAACACACTTGTATTTGCACTTAGAAAGAAGGCTAATCAAATTGATCTCAACTCAATGTTTTTTTAGTATAAGTGTTTCTACATGGAGGTAGATTTCTATGCATATCCAGAGGTAGGTGAAAAGGAGGTCTGATCCTAGACACTAATAATCTCTCTCATACTTCAAATACACCTTAACAAACAATACACTTCATGAGAATTGTTAGAAGAGATGCTACTCACACAATGCATACAAGAGCAAAATGGAAACAAGGAGAAACAAGGAAATCGTACATTTAAAAGAGATCTTATAAATAAATATGTAGAAGCCTGCCAAATAACTGTAATAGAAGTGTTACCTTGTAATGTTTTCTAACGTCTCAAACAAAGACCAATCACAGCAAAATGAGATCGTAGGTTTGGGAGGCTATGAATAGAAACATAAATTAATCACTACATTAGCATTTAATACACAAATCACTACATTGGAGCATTAGTGTTGCCTGTAGAAGAAGTCGTGTGGGGGTGGGAGCAACATTGTTTAATGGAAGGACTTCATAACTAATCAATAGTTATTTATTATATTGTATTTTGATTATTCACATTTGTTAAAATGAATAGTTGTGACTTTTGTAAAAACATGTCCCTTAATGAAGGGAAGAAGATATAAATGTATCCTCTTGTGAGGAAGTAAGACATGCAATTCAATTTATCTCTTTTATATACATAATATGAGCAACAGCTTCATATTTCTTTATTAAAGATGAAAACCTTTAATAGAGTCTCAGATGAATAAGGACAAAAACCCCTACTCACCAACACAAGGATGAAAACCCTTGTGGTCTTTTAACTTCAATATTTATATTTGTAAATTCTAATTATTGGATTATTTTGGATATATATTTGTCTAATCAAGTTTCATTCACAATATCATTTCAGAATCTCCTAGTGTTCTAAATTAATATATAATATTCCGTTTAGGAATATTACAGTGGTATCAGAGCAAAAAATCCTCCTAGCTTGTGTAACGGTATATGTCAAAGAACGAAAATATCATATATTACGAAAGAAAAAAATAATAATAATTTAACGGAGGAAGAGATGAGTTTAGAAGGAAGTCGAAGTCAAGAGGATGAACGAATAGACAAGCTTATACAAGGCCAAGAACAACTATCGGACTATATGAAGCAATTGACCCTTACAATGAAATTGATAGTAGAAGTAAACATACAAAAGGAAGAGACCAGTACTTCTATTAAGGGGCATAAATCTGGATCAACCACTATAAACTCACACCGCATATTCCAACTTAAGTTCATACCATGGGAGGAATTAAATGAGAAGGAAGAATTTCAAACATCCTTTGAAGATGATCTGGTATCACTCTTTGAAAGTTATCGAACACTTCCAGATGATCTAAGGAAGGAAGTTTCCCTTCAACATTATATGGCCATGAAAATAAATAATGGAGGAATTCGAGAAGAAAATAAAAATAAACCAAGGGATATGCAACAGGCATTGAATAAATTAAATTTATCCCCTTTTGATGGATCAAACAAAAGTACAGCAAGGGCCTGGGTACAAAAGCTTGACACATACTTATCCTTACGACCCATGATAGAAGAAGAAGCCATCAATTTTACTACATTGCATTTAGAAGGCATAGCCCATGAATGGTGGTTCCATGAATGGATCACACAAGGGCATACCCATATTGATTCATATGACGAATTCACTAAGCGCTTAATAGAAAGATTTGATAGAACTAACCCTTAAATTCAATTTAGGGAATTGGCACTATTAAAATAAAATAATAGTGTGGACAAGTATGTATGTGAATTTCAAAGATTATCAGTAATGGTCCTAGACATGTCGGAGAAAAGTCTCATAGTCTTATTCATAGAAGGCTTGATGGAATCATTGAAAGGATTACTCAAAGCTTTTACACCATCAACACTCTAGGAAGCTATTAAAAAGGCTTTAGATTTGGAGGCTTCAACTCTAAAGGGAAAGAGTATGCCACCATTACAACCTAAGGCTACAGGAAATGGATCACCGAGAAATCAATACTATGAACAAAAGAAACCGATGCAAACAAATGGATTTTCTAAGAAATAAGAAACAAATAATTTCCCAGAGACATGAAATGAGTTAAGAAGAAAAAATTTATGTTTTAATTGTTGTGATCCATGGACCCCTGACCATTGTTGTTTAGGAAAGGGACAAATTCACTATATTGAGGTTATTGTTGAAAGTGCCTCCGAAGAAGAAGAAAATGACTTAACCAAACCTCAACTAAAAATAGAGGAAACAACAAAAGGAACCTTTGCCGCTCTTTTAGGTGCACCTTGATATCATGCATTTCGGTAAGAGGAACACTACAAGGTCGACAAATTATGGCCCTAATCGATAGTGGGGCAACCCGTAATTTCATTGATGAGAAATTAGCTAAAAGGATTGGTCTCAAAATAAAAGAATTCAAGGGCTTTTCGGTGATAGTTGCAGACAGGTTTACTCTTCCATGCACAAAAAAAATCCTACAACTAAGCTTGATCATAGGTGGATACGAAATAAAAGATGATTTTTACGTAATTAATATTGACGAAATTGATTTAGTTTTGGGGTTTCAATGGCTGCACTCTCTAGGTGAATTCTTCCAAAACTACCGAACAATGGAAATTAAATTTACTATGGTTGGGAAGGAGATAACTTTAAAAGGTATGGCTAACGGTGGACCACAAGTAGTTATGGCAAAAACTATGGAAAGAACATTTGATAAAGGCCAAGTAGCTTGGGCAGTACAATGTTTAATCAATTATGCACAAGAAGAGCAAGAAATACACCACAAAGATATTCAATGCATTATTACAAAACTTGCTAAAGTTTTTGAAAACCTACCACTGGGACTACCCCCAGCCAAAGGCTTTCAGCGTATCATTGAATTGGAACTAGGAACTAAATCCATCATAACAACACCATACCACCATCCCAAAATATATAAAGATGAGATTGAAAAGGCTATCAAAGAACTTTTGGAAATGGGGCATATTAGTCCAAGTTCTAGTCCATTTGCCTCCTCAGTTGTATTAGTAAAAAAAAAAAGATGAAACTCTTAGAATGTGTATCAATTACATAAAATTGAATAAGAACACTATAAAAAATAAGTATCCAATACCTCAAATTGATGAATTAATCGATGAACTTTATGGAGCTACCTTCTTCTCAAAGATTGATTTAAGATCAGGGTATCATCAAATACGTATGAGAGAAGATGTGCAAAAAACTGCTTTTTGATGTCACTATGGGCATTTTGAATTCCTAGTAATGCCATTTGGCCTTATCAATGCTCTAGCTACATTCCAATCTTGCATGAATCACATATTCAGCCAACATCTAAGGAAATTTATCTTGGTTTTCTTTGATGGCATTCTTATATATAGTCAGACTTGGGAAGAACATTTACAACATTTAGACATAGTGCTCATTATACTAGAGAAACAATCACTCTTTGCCAAGATGTCGAAATGTGAGTTTGGAATGACCAAAATCCTATATCTTGGACATATAATTAATAAGGACCGAGTCCATGTAGATCAAGAAAAAACCAAACCTTTTGGGCTAGCCACCTCCCACCAACATGACACAATTGAAAGGATTCATAGGTCTTTGCACCTGTTGTCGATGATTTGTTAAAGGGTTTTCATGGTTAGCAACACTTTTAACCAATCTAACTAAGAAGGGATATTTCATTTGGATAGACCGAGCCCAATCTGGATTTGAACATCTTAAACAAGTAATGAGTTCATGTTTTGTTCTAGCAATGCCATATTTTTCTTTACCCTTCAAATTGGAATGTGATGCCTCAGGTGAAGGTATCGGGGCAGTTTTAATGCAAAACAAACATCCCATCACTTTCGAGAGCTAAAAAATTAAGGAACATAAATAGAATTATTCCATATATGATAAAGAAATGCTGGCTATTATGTACACCCTTGTAAAATTTTGACAATATTTGGTGTGTGGGAAGTTTGTGGTCAATACAGATCACAATAGTTTGAAATATTTTCTTAGGCAAATGGATCTCAATGAACGACAACAAAGGTGGGTTAGCAAGATTCAAGCATTTAATTTTGATATTGAATATGTTACAGGCCAAAATAATGTTGTCACTGATGCTTTATCGCGAAGACCACATATCTGCTCCATGATGGAAATTACGGAGTATATCAAAGATGAGTGGGATAAAAAATCCTAGATGTGACATGTGAAGATGAATGGTATAAAGTATCAGATGATCTCATTTTATATAAAGGCATAATTTTTCTAGTGGTAGGTTCCAAGATTAAAAATAAGATCTTAAAGGCTCTACATAATGACCCCTTGGCCAGTCATCCTGGTTTTGTAAAAACTTACAAACAAGTAAGAGAACGTTTCTATTGGAAGGGTCTTAAAGGAGATGTTCTCAAATACATTCAAGAATGTCCCATATGCCAGCAAAATAAAATTGAACATAGTCTCCTAGCCGAGTTATTGCAACCTTTACCCATTCCTACTCAAAAATGGGAAAGCATTTCTATGGATTTTATCACAGGATTACCCATGGTACAGGGACAATATAATCTCTATGTGGTGGTGTATAGATTAACCAAGTATGCGCATTTCTTTCCATTACCTAAGAAGTATGATGGTCCCATGATAGTTGGATTATTTTTCAGAGAAGTTTTTAGATTCCATGGATTGCCCCGAACCATTGTTAGTGATCGAGACACTTGGTTCATGAGTTCTTTTTGGCAAGAAATTTTTCGTTTGGCTGGAACCGAACTAATCCCTAGTACCAATTATCACCCACAAACCGATGGGAAAACTAAAGCTATCAATAAATGGATAGAGGGATATTTGTGAAACTATGTCACGAGGCAGCAAAATACATGGGTTAACTGGTTGTACTTGGGAGAATTCTGTTATAATACTTCATACCACATGTCCATAAGGATGTTACCATTCAAAGCACTATATGGATACGAAGCCAAGACCTTTATAGACTTGGTGCTTCCTAATAGTAAAGTTCCTGGTGCACAAGACTTAATTCAACAACATCTAGATATCCTCATGACTATTAAAAATAATCTTCATCAAGCCCAAATTCAATAAAAAATCTATGTTGATCGGCAAAGAGTTGAAAGGACTTTTGAAGTTGGTGATATGGTATATTTACGATTGCAGCCTTATTGACAATCCTCTCTTAAACAAAGTGGTGCTGAAAAATTCAAACCACAGTTTTATGGGCCATATCAAATTATTCGATGCATGGGGAAGGTCGCATATGAATTGGAGCTACCAAGGTATAGTCAAATACACAATGTTTTCCATGTATCATGCTTGAAGCATGTAGTAGGGCATCCTATTATTCCTTCCACCAAATTACCACCCATTGATGATGAAGGTAAACTCATCCTCATACCCGAGACTATCCTAGACACTCGTGAAAGAAAGTTACGAAATTGTAGTATTAAAGAATATCTAATTCATTGGAAAGATTTACCCATCAAAGATGCTACATGGGAAGGCACCCAGATTTTGGAACATCCTAATTTATAGTTGCTTGTGGGCAAATAATCTAAGGGAGGTTTGTAATGTTCTCCAATGTCCCAGACAAAGACCAATCATAGCAAAATGAGATCGCAGGTTTGGGAGGCTATGAACATGAATAGAATTTAATCATTGCATTAGCAATTAATGCACAAATCATTGCATTGGGGCATTATCGTTCCCTATAGAAGAAGTCATGTGGGGGTAGGAGCAACATTGTTTGATGGAAGGACTTCATAACTAATCAATAGTTATTTATTATATTGTATTTTGATTATTAATATTTGTTAAAATGAATAGTTGTGACTTTTGTATAAACATGTCCCTTAATGAAGGGAAGAAGATATAAATGTATCCTCTTGTGAGGAAGTAAGACATTCAATTCAATTTATCTCTTTTATAGACATAATATGAGCAATAGCTTCATATTTATTTATTAAAGATGAAAACCTTTAATAGAGTCTTAGATGACTAAGGATGAAAACCCCTATTCACCAACACAAGGATGAAAACCCTTGTGGTCTTTTAACTTCAATATTTATATTTGTAAATTATGATTATTGGATTATTCTGGATATATATTAGTCTAATCAAATTTTATTCGCGATATCATTTCGAAATCTCCTAGTGTTCTAAATTAATATATAATATTCTGTTTAGGAATATTACATACCTCTTATTGAAGATATTTGAGTTTCGAGAGTCAAGGGGAAAACCTTATTTGAAATGGTTGGATCCGAACCATCTCTTAACTATGTGTGTGAATATTATTTAGATATAGTGGATCAAATATTCTCCTAACACTCTATTATATAGACTCAATTATAGGTTATGCCCATGGACAAATATGGCATATATAAGAGTCGAGTCCCATATGGAATAGTATCAACTGGCTCAGCTCCATCTTTAGTCCCAATTGCTCCAAGAGAATATATACCATTCTTCATCACTTGTCATCCAAATACGCTACTTGAGATACTTAGGTAATTATAGAGATTAAATAAATTTTAGAGCTTTATTCAAATGCAAAACAAGATGTCAAACCAGTAGGGCTTTGCCATATTAGTGTGTACTTGATATAAATGCCAAAATGGCTTGCATATATAGAGCATAGGAGAGGAGAGAGAAGAAGAGAAGTGGAAGGGTCACAAGGTCAAGTGTCAAGACTTGGAAGCTAGTTATAATGCAAGAGAATGAAGTGAAAATAGGGTATGAAGTCTTCTTAGACAACTATCCATCTGAAACTTGTCATCTTTCTTCAAATTGGTGTTGAGACTTTTCATGTTCTTCTTGAAACTGCCCTTCTCAATGAGGGGTCACTTGACAGTCCAAAACTGCCCTAAAGATCATTGACACATAAATCTGACATGAGAAGATGGAAATATGATTTGTGAAAATCATTTATGCCCTTCAACTGATAGCCTCTCCTACACCACTTGCCATTCACTCCCTTGTAACTACTCACTAGCCCTTCCAGGCTTGTCTTCACACTTGTCACTCAAGTGACCTACAGTTGCTCAAGAAGGTTTACTGAAGGGGTGTTAGACAACTCATTAAGACCTATTTGTCCTCTATTCTGTCATATAAGCCTCAATAATATTCAAAACAACACTTATCATCTTCAATTTTGGAAGTCACTTGCTTTGTCACTGTTCTGTCCAAGACCGCCTGCAATGAATAGTTTAGCAGAGAGGTTTCCATGCTTAACTGAGGTGAGAATGGTATGTGAGGAGCTATAAACATCCCTACAAACCTCTCTCAATGGCTTGCATTCACCTATTCCCTTATGTACCTGTGAAACACGTCAAAACTTGCAGAAAACCCAGAATTAGGTTTGTCCATACAAGTGACAATATGGAACAGTTGGGTGGTGAGGAGCTTGGGAGAGTGCCAAGCAGGTCCAAAACACTTTCAAGGCCATTTGACCACTTTTAGATGCATTATTATCCATATCTTCTTCATCGAGTTCAAAAGAGGGTTTTAGAACATTCTGGTTCTTAGTGATGATTCATAAAGTTTAGATGTTCAACCTTAGAACCAATTCCATAAAGTTGGAGTATAGGAGCCTCCTCAACTACCCTTAAGTGCTTAAGGCACCATGCATGTGGTCCATATAGATATGAGTGAATGAATTTGGCCTCTCAAGCTCTTTCTTGCATTTTGGATAGGTCGGAGACAGAATTAGGCCAAAAATGGCCAATTTGAGTTGTATTTTGCAAACCAAAAGGTTTGATCAACCTTATACTTTCCCTTGAAGCCTGTCTCATGCCTTATAAATATCATGTCACCATAGAAGTGAAGTTAAGCACCTTGAGGGTTTAGGTCTAGTTCTAGGCATAATATGCCTAGATTGTATTTTTGTGTATATGACCACCTATAAGTGATCACTATGAATGTAAGTGCTCCACAATTGTTCATCTCCAACTCAACTCTCTACATCCTCCCATGATCATTATAAACTCTGTCATTCATATTTTCATCCTTCATGCATTAGGTTGGCCTTCTACTAGAGTGCCTCTGGTCTAAGACAAAACAGAGGGCACCTCCCCTATTTGTACAGCCCAATTGAGACCATGAAGGTCTAGCTTAGGTCATAAGGACCCTTTTTACTAAGTTTCAATCCCTAACCATGATTCTAGAGGTCTCAAACCTTCAAAATCCTAAAACTAGCTTCTGGAGGTGTGACTATGGTAAACCATATATGATTGAGTGTGAGGTTCAAAAACCCAGTTTGCTTAACCTTTGATCTATTTTGTCTACCTATGAAAGTCACATGGAAGTGATATCATCACTCTGAGAATGTATGCAACATGGTTATCCTCCTTATACCTCTGCCCACCTTCCAAAATGTATCTTTCTATAGCCTAGGTTAGTCTATACTCAGACTGTAAATGTTTCATTAAGGAATACAAAGGATTCATGTAGGGGGTAGTAGATATTTAAACACTGTACTTCATGCCCTTGGTCTCTTTTGAGGTCACTAAAACCATTCCACACTTGAATGTATTCATCTTTGCCTATAGACCATGCTCTCATCTCTCTATCACCAACATACTATAGTGCCACTATGCATTGCAAGTTTCCAGGTTCATTTGGCTTCAAAATACTATGTTTACGGAGCATTTTCAATCAAGATCTGTCTGGGTAGAAAACCACTCAACCATCACTCCCTTTGACCAAACAACCTCCTTATTGTGTTTAGGTGATGTCTCTAATCCTAGGCTTGCAATAAAGGAACTATCAGAGTTAGATAAACCTCAGATTCTTCATCAACGGATGACATTTTATGGAGTAGAGTCCCTTTTTCAAAGAAGTTAAGGTAATTGTTCCTATTAAGCAACCTTCTCAATTTTGTACCTGTAAACATTGCTTAAGGGGTCTTGACTGCAGTTTATGAACCCTGAATGACTTGAGAACTTCATTCAAGTCTTGAAACTATTTGCACCATATCTCTTGGGTTTTAAATGGCCCTTCCATTCTTCGTACATACCTACAGGTGGTTGTAGGTGACTATGTACATTGGGACTCTAGTTAGTCTTTACTCATTATCTTAGAATCCTATCTCAATCAACCTTGAGGTCATTCAATGCAAATCTTCCATTGAGAAACTAACTTCCATGCTTTGAGGGGAGAAACACAAGTGTGTTATCTTTGTCTTGAAGCCACTGACACAAGATGAAACTCTGTAATTCTCAAACAATGTCTTTGCAGACTATGATGATGTTCACTTCTAACAAAGTGAGATGCTCCAGCTTATCTTCCATATCCACACGTTCAAACCCTATTGAAAACAATATGAGAAGGATGAACATGCTCTGAAAGACTACCTCCACTCCTTGGTTCACACAGACCACTGCAAAAAATGAGGAAATTGAGGTATTGTTGATGTATAGACAGTTTGGAGTCACTAATAGTGTTAGTGATTATTCATGAAGCACAGTCCACCAATCTGATAAACATGACCATGAAATGAAAGGTCATAGGGACTATTTTCACCCACCAAGTGCATTCACCTTAACTCTGCTTCTCTTGTCCGTACCAATTGAAAACCGTTTAACTTATTTAACTTGCTCAAAAGTGCGATGAGAAAGACAAACCGATTTTTGCCATTTTTAGAGTTGTGAAAGCTTCTTGCACCTAAAACTGACTTGTGGGAATCTGAAGAGACTCTCTTGAAGCTTTCACACGTGCTAGAACTATTATACAATATGTACAGCAACTAAAACTCCCTTTCTTTTCAGATAAACTTCTTCTGTGTATGTTGAACCTCCATCATGTCAGTTTCAAAACAGTTCCTCTGACATTTTCTGACATGTGAAACGTTAGTTAGCTTCTTGACACACTTGTCCTTTGATGGGATTTACGTACAACCTGATTTTAATGACCAAAGGTAGCATAAAATGACACAAGGCAACTAGGAAAATGTAACAAAGATTTAGAACACATTAAGTGACCTCTAAAACATGACTTAACCCCACTTAGGACCATGGTGGACATTTCAAACTTAGAAGGACCCTATGAAAGTTTAAAAATGTAGTGGGGTTGACTATATTTGACCTAGGGGTAAAATTAGTCAACAATATACCCAAAGCTTAATTCATATCTTTGAAGGTGAGAATTTCAATTATCGGTGTAGTAGGATGAAGACTAGTAAAATCTAAATATTTGTGAGAAATTGTTCAAAATGGGTATATAAAATCTGTAGATGTGAATGTTCTAAATGATACACAAAGAAAAGAATATAAAACAAATGTAAAAAAAGACAATGAGGTTTTATCTTATATTCAAGGTGCAATAAATGAAATCACAATTCCTAGAATAAGTGGAGCTGGTCACTCTTAAAATGCATAGAATATGTTTGTGCATGCTTATCAAGGTGCACAAACTACAAAATTACAAACTTTGCAAAAAAAAATTGAATATATAAAAATGTCAAATAATGAATCCGCTAATAATTTTTTGACAAAGGTAGAAGGCCTAGTCACTTAAATGAAGGTATTGGGAGGAGTTATAGATGACAATTATGTCATTGAGAAAATTTAGAAGCACAACCCCCAAATTTGAAAATTTAGTTTCAACAATTGAGATTTTAAAGATCTCACAAACATGAAGATATATGTGTTAAGTGGGATCTTATTAATTGCAAAGAAAGAATGAAGAGTTGTGAGGAGAGTTTTGAACAAACATTTGCCTCTAAAGAATGATAGATATTAGTGTTTCATATGTGTGTGGGTAATGATAAAATTTGTAAGTGAATCATTATGCAACTAGTTGGTATGGCGATTGGAAAGGAACAAGCATTTGCCTCTAATGAATGATAGATATTAGTGCTTCATATGTGTGTGGGTAATGATAAAATTTGTAAGTGAATTGTTATGCAACCAGTTGGTATGGCGATTGGAAAGGAACAAGCATTTGCCTCTAAAGAATGATAGATATTAGTGCTTCATATGTGTGTGGGTAATGATAAAATTTATAAGTGAATTGTTATGCACCCAGTTGGTATGGCGATTGGAAAAGAACAAGCATTCTCCTCTAAAGAATGATAGATATTAGTGCTTCATATGTGTGTGGGCAATGATAAAATTTGTAAGTGAATCGTTATGCAACCAGTTGGTAGGGCGATTGGAAAGAAACAAGCATTTGCCTCTAAAGAATGATAGATATTAGTGCTTCATATGTGTATAGATAATGATAAAATTTGTAAGTGAATCGTTATGCAACCAGTTGATATGGCAATTGGAAAGGCACAAAACTCACCCCGACTACGGATTCTGGATTGACTAAACATTGAGTTCCACGCTCAGTACGCAGCACTGAGTGTGCCTTGGCATTTCTAGGCCCGATCGACTCAAGAGCCTGTGTTTGAGCTCCGGCCAACTTCTCCAAAAACGACAAACCCCCGCAGTGGCAAATTCACTGCAAACTCTGCTGCTCGACTCAACCCTCTGCATGGCGAGTTTCAATGGTGAGATCTGTATCCTCGGCATCATCTCAACGGCTGAGATTGAATCCCTCTTGTCATCAGCGGTTTTCACATTGACCTCTTCTCGCCCACCCTTATGCATAAAGCTCTCAGTTTTAATAATCCGGTGGTATTTCGTTTTAGGTATTACTTTTGGTTTTATGAAGTTTGGTTAGGTTTAATTTTAGTAAACAATATTTTTGTCCTTTTATTAAAAGTGGTTTAGTTTAAATTTGTGGTATTTTGGTTAAAATAGTGGTATTAAGTTTATAAAACCATGTTTTTTAATAGACTTTATAATAGAATCTTAAGTTATAGTCATGGTTTTATTTATTTTAGGTCAGTATTTAAATCCTAAAATTTGTTTTAAAAGTGAAAGTATTGGTCGTTTTTAGTTTAATGTTAGATGTCTATTAACAAAGTATTTTGTTCATTTGTATTTAAAATTGAAATTGTCAAAATTTAGGTTTAGTGTCTTTGTCATTAAAAAGGTCGTCATTATTGTGAGGATGCATTATCAGTTGAAACTGATATCCGTTCAGTTAAAAGTGTGGAGGGGTAAAATGGAAAATATGAATTTGATTGAGAAATTTGATGGACAAGATTTTCATACATGACAAATCCAAATACAATTATTGCTAATTGTGAAAAAGACTTTTGGGATATTATTAACAACGTTGTGGCAAGACTAATAGATGTCGATGAGCTCTGAAAATAGAAATTCAAAGACAAGAAAGCCTTGGCCATTATTGGACTTGGCTTATCAAAGCCCTACTTACATCATATGGACTTTAAAACGTCTTCCAAAGAAATCTGAGGATCACTAAATACATTATTCTGATCTCAGGTTGATATTGCTAAAATAACTATGAAGCAAAAATTATATGGATTAAAAATGAAAGGAGGAAACATGGAATCACTCATCAGCGAGTTCCATTCCCTTATAAATCATTTGACAGGGATAAATGAAGAAATAAAATAAACTGATGCAATAGCCATATTACTCAATAGCATGCCCAAAAATATGTTCAATATGGTGTCCACCTTAAGAAAATTGAATCCAAGCTTGACAAACATTATATCCACATTGGTTAGTGAAGGAAACAAGGTTTCAACAGAAGAAGTGATGTTCACACACAACAAGCCCAACACTTCTTCCAAAAAATATAAATATGTGACTAGGTTTAAAAATGAAAAAAAAATACACATTTTTTTATCACAAAAAGTCATGATATGTTATTTTGAACTACAAATAAAGAGCACATGATCTTCTCGATGGAAAGCTACATGACAAAACAATGGTGACAAAATAAAGTGATCAAGAAAAAAGCAATCCCCTTTTAGATGATGAAAAATCTGCTCATCAAAGTGATGAAGATTATCTCTATTAATGTTTTTCCTCACCCTATTTCAACACTAAGCAAGGGGGAATGATAGATATCAGTGCCTCATATGTGTGTCGATAATGATGAAGTTTGTATTTGTTTGAATAATGAGTTGTAATAACAACTCAAATATATAATTATGAGGATAGTAAAAAAGTTGTACGTGTGATAAAACAACTCATTAGGAGATAGGGTTGTGGGAGTGTCTTTCGGAGATAAGATAGAGTGATTTATGGGATTTGAGATGAGATTTGACTCCTACTTTTTAGGGGAATAATCTACTATATATTGTAATGAGTTTGAATAATAAAATCAGTTTTTGTGATTGACCAAATATATTTTGAGTGAAAATTCAGCCAGTTTTCATCAGCACATACATATAAGAGGTAGAGGAACCCAATTTCCAAAACATTATAATAGAAATAAATCAAGAGTCGAATCTAGTAATTTTAGAGTAGAGGAAGAAGCAACAATCTCAGGGGAAGCCATGGTAATTTCAAAGGAAACAATGGTAACTTTAGAGGACGGAGTGGTGAGTTTAGAGGCTACGATAAAAGAAATGTTTGATGTTTTTATAACAATAGGCTTGGACATTATGAATCAAATTTTTGGGCTAAGAAATCAGACATGGAGAAAACGAATGCTCATAACACTATTGAAAACAAAACAAATTTGTTTATTTCTTGTTTCAATATAAATGAAAGTGATAATACTAATTGGTATTTTGATTTTGGATGTTTTTCTCATGACATATAATGATGATTTGTTCATCAATTCGGATGAGAAGCGTAATAACATGATTGTACTAGGAGATAATCAATCTCATGGAACCAATGGCAAAGACATTATTGCAGTGACAATAAATGATGGTGAGGTAAAACACATAAATGAAACTTTATTAGTTCATGCATTAAAAAAAAATGTTAAATGTGGGACAAATATTGGAACAAAATTATCAAGTGACCTTTGATGGAAATGAATGCATTGTCAAGGTCAAATTGAAAAAGAATGCAATTATGGTTGGAGCTAAGATGACTAGTGATAGAATGTTTCCTCTTTATTTTTCATAAGGAAATCAAGCATTGAATGCAAGTGAGATGAATAATAGTAAAAGTTGGCACAAAATATATGAACATCTTAGTTTTAATGGGTTAATTTTGCTTAGAAATAGAAAATGGTTGAAGGACTTCCCTATATTGAAAACATAAATGAAGTATGTGAAGAATGTGTTATGAGAAAGCAACATAAAGCAAGTTGTATACACACAATATTTTTATTAACTTTACCACTTACTAACACTTTTTATCTTACAGGAACCTATCGAGTTTCAATCTCTCTGAGTGCATGCCTTAAAGGGTGCACCAGAAAAGGGGTGGGCAAACTATTAGTGCTTCGCAGGATTGTTGTGGATTTGTATCATTCCTACCATTTATCCAACCAATTGTTATCAACACAACATGTTCCTATGTACTTCCCTAAACCTTGTTTCCTCTCTTGCACCCTCCTCTGGTCATTTTACACCTTCATAAGCCCTTCCTAAGCCTAAAACTCTTTTTGATAGTTTATAATATAGGGTCGATTAGGCCGACTTAGTATTCTAATTGATACTTGTTATTATCAATTAACAATACAGAGTTGACTGGGCTGACTTAGGATTTTAATTGATACTTGTTATTATCAATTAAAAATACAGAGTTGACTAAACTAACTCTATATTCTAATTGATACTTGTTTTTATCAATTAACAATACATAGTCAATTGGGTTAACTCTGTATTCTAATTGATACTTGTTCTTATCAATTAATAATACAGAGTCGAATGGGCCAACTCTGTCGACTAAACTTTCAAAAAGGTTTTAGGGTTAGATTCAATTATATATATATACATCCATTTTTGTCCTTTATTAGGAAGAGAGATAAGATAAGAAGTAAGATATATTGTGCATCTGCTTATCCACCATTCTACTTGAGGAATAAGCTTAGGGTTTCATACTTTTTTTGGAGATACAGATTTTGTCTTGTGTAGAAGTCTTTTGGATGCATTGTGAGGTTGTGTAGCCTAGAGATGATTTATCCTTGTCATCCTTGCATACCATAACAACCTCTTGCAAAGCACCTTGGCCAAGGGAGATATTGAGGTTTGACAGGTTCATCTTCAAAGGTAAGTGTTCCTAAATTTGTTCCTACTTTGTAAGAGTAGATAGATATGCATTTGCACTTCTCTTCCATGCATTAGGATTTCATATACATTGACGTGAGTATATATTTTCTATGCATGTTTAATTTTATTGTTTATTACCCCTACTTTGTTCCACAAGCTTTGGTGAGCACTACATTAGATTTTACTTTACTTGTTATTAGTTTAGTAAATATTAAAACATAAGACTTAGTTAGGTTTATTACGTAGTTTTGCTTGACTGGAGGTTGTAGAACCCTCCCTAATGAATTTATTTTGGTAAGAGATCCCTTGGCTAGGTCTAGTGGATCCATCTTGGTCATGACCCCAATTATGTAATGTATCCCCAATCGACAGTGTAAGTAGTATTTATCTTCTCCAAGCTAGGATTGATTTATAGATCTGTTGCATTTCTCATTGCATGCACAAGCTTTTCAATAGGTAAATCTAGAAGAGCTAGACAACCTCTTGAGATAATTCATACAGTCTTGTGTGGTCCTATGCAAACTCTTATTTTGAATAAATAAAATTACTTTCTAACCTTCATTGATGATTACTCAAGAAAAACTTGGGTATATTTTTTTACTACAAAATCAAAGGTATTTAAAAAGTTTGTTGAGTTCAAGAAGTTGATTAAAAAATAGAATGAAAATTACATCAAAGTAATTAGGTCAAACAATGGAGGATAATTTAAGTCAATCTAGTTTCAGGATTTCTATGTAAATAATGGAATCAAGAGGGAATTCACTACTTCCTATACTCCACAATAAAATGAAGTAAGTGAAAGGAAGAACATGAGCATTGTTGAAATGGCAAGGAGTATGATGAAATAGAAAAACTTGGATAAAAGTTTTTAGAGTGAAGCAATAAATACAACAATATATATTCTGAATAGAAGTCCTACAAACATAGTAAAAGGAATGACTCATAAACAAGCATGGTCTAGAAATAAGCGAAGTATTAATCATTTAAGAGTGTTTATATGTGTTGCTTATGCACATAAAGCACAGGAAAGAAAGGTATAAATTAGATGACAAAGGCTTAAAGTGAATTTTCATTGGATATGGTTTCGAAAATAAGGCATGCAAGATATATGATCTAGTAGGCAGGAAATTAGTAATCAACAAAGATGTGATCTTCAAAGAAAATGAAGAATATACTCATGAATCAAAGACAAAGGAAAAACAAGTTGTGATTAATGGAATTGCAAAAGCACCTGAATCTTATAGTATGGGGGCAAGAAAATATCAAAGCAAGATAGAAAAGGATCACCCACCAACTCAAATATTAGATACAAATTTTGAATGGAGAACAACAAGGTCAAAAGTAAAAGTGAACTATGCATGAATGTCACAAGTTATGAAAAATGACGAGCCGCAAAGTTTTGAGAAAGCTCAAGAAAAAGAAGAGTGGGTTGAAGCTATGAATAATGAAATAGAAATAATTGAGAGAAATAACACATGGGAATTGGTCCAAATACCTCATGGTAAAGAAGTTTTTAGTATAAAATGGGTGAATAAGACTAAATACAAATCAAATGGCGATATTGACAAGTATAAATATTAGACTAGTTGCTAAAGGGTACACTCAACAAGAAGGTATTGACTATACTGAGACATTTGCACATGTAGCAAGGATGAACACCATTAGATTGGTATTAGTTATTGCAACTCATCATGGTTGGACTATCTATCATATGGATGTAAAAAATGCATTTTTTAATGGATACATTGATGAGGAAGTATATGTGTCACAACCTGGAGGCTTTGAAATATATTCTAAGGAACACTATGTTTACAGGTTGAAGGCCTTGTATCGTCTTAAGC
This sequence comes from Torreya grandis, assembly GCA_037957365.1. Taxonomy (NCBI): domain Eukaryota; kingdom Viridiplantae; phylum Streptophyta; class Pinopsida; order Cupressales; family Taxaceae; genus Torreya; species Torreya grandis. The sequence continues at coordinate 5,223,432 of JARHVA010000053.1, read as the reverse complement.
AGGCAGCTAGAGCATAATATTCAAGGATAAATTCATATCTATGTAAGAAAGGATTTATCAAGAGTCAAATAGATCCCAATTTGTATATCAAGAGTATAGGTAATGATATTTTTATCTTGGTTCTCTATGTGGATGGTCTTAGCTACACTATAAACAATACAACTTTGTTTGTAGAGTTTAGAGTTACCATGGTTATAGAATTTGAGATGATAGATTTAGGACAGTTGCACTACTTTCTTGGTGTATAATCATGGCAAAGTGAAGTTGGGATAGTCGTGTCTCAAAAAAAATATTCATCAAATATCTTGCAAAAATTTTAGATGAAGAATTGCAAATCAATTTCAACACCTATTGAAGTTGGCCTTAAATTGTCTAATACATATGAATCAAATTGAGTGGATACCACTCTGTACAAACAATTGATTTGTAGTTTGATAAATTTTACTACTACTCAACCAAATATCGCATATGTAGTGAGTTTGGTATCTATGTTCATGTCATAAACTAAAGAAACACATTGGAATGCAACAAAGAGGATTCTCATATATATCAGAGGACATTGAATTTTGGACTTAAATTTATGTATTCAAAGGACAATAGATCGATATGATATATAGATTCAAATTGGGTCAGTTCTATAGATGATCAAAAACCTACTTCTAGTTATACTTTAAGTCTTGGTTATGCAACATTTTCTTGGAAGACCATGAAACAACCAACTGTATATCTTTCTACACCAGAGGCAAAGTACAAAGCTACAATATTAGTAGCTTGTTAGATAGTTTGGATGAGGTGATTGTTAGAATATTTGCATCATTTTTAGAATGAACCTACTTTGTTGTATTGTGACAACAAGAGTATTATTAAAATGACAAAGAATCCAGTTTTTTATATCATGACCAAGCATATTGAGATTCAACAGCATTACATCAGAGAATTGGTTCATCAAGGATAGATCGAGATAGTGTGTTACAATATGAGGATCAATTATTAGATACTTTCATGAAGCCATTAACTCATGAAAGGTTCCATAAGCTTAGAGATTATCTTAAAGTTCTTCTTAATGGTCATTATGGAGGAGAATGAATGAAATATTGCCCATTGGACATATAGTTTAGTTTTATAATTTTTTAATCATATTTGGTTGCCTTGTAATTAGAATATTTAGTTTGTTAAATACTATCTATTTTTAGTGCATTTGTTTTTTGTACAAGGATCTATAAATACATCTTTTTCTTAGAAGTATTGTAAGATTTGTGAAAGCTATTGTGTAAGTTTTGTCCAAGCTATGTGAAATCTCTTGAAGCTCTTTTGAATTAATAATATTGTGCTTCAATTTGTGTGTGATCTGCAGATCACTTTGATATTTTTTATCTCAATTTTATTTCAAGGAAGGAAGGTGGTAGTAGGAATAGATAAACATGACGAAAAGTCTCATAAAGCACCATGAACTAGCTCACCTTGACCTTGGTGTATTTCTTACGTACGTTCAATGAGATTAATTTTTTGATGATCTATATGAATAAAAGGTGTCATAAAGTGAAAATAAGGTGTATACATATGCCTCACCTAAAGCTCATCATGTGTCATAAGAGTGTAATACGAGATAGTGATTTGGGTAAATAACATAGTATGACAAAATAAATAAGGAAGAGTTGTAATAAATGATAGTAAGTATGAGATAAATGAAAGTAAATAAATATACATACGTTTACTTACCTAAATGGTTGTAAGAATCATGATGGTGTAAGGTTGCAAAGTGGTGTTGAGGTGGTTCTAGTAGGCTTGCAAGATAAACAATTTTTTGAATTTTTTGCAAATGTATTCCATTAATATCATAAAATTCGTTGCGATGCCGAGATTCATGAGATTCTTTTGGTTTGTCCATAGGAGCTATGGTTGCAAAGATATGAAAAATATAAATAATATGAGATAATTTTTGAAAGGTTGAAATTTTTGGTTTAGAGGTTGTAAATAAGGGATATGGCCCTTCATTTGGTATATTTTTATTTATAGATTTGAAAATTTTGGAGCTTTAGAACAATAAATTTTGGCACATAGAGAGGCAATAGGTAGAGGACATAGAGGCCAACATATGGGCGCACCACTAGGATTAGTCATAAATATCATGGTAGGTTTTTCATTTTATTCAGGGAAGGGAAGGTAGGGTAAATTAGGAAAAATGAGCGTCAAGGCAAATCCCCTAGTGGAATTCATCATAAAGAGTGCCAAAATGTAAATAATAAAATGAGGGATAATGGATTTTTATTTGGATGTCATTCCATCAAATGTAAAAAATTTAAGAGCAATAAGTAGGATCATGCGTCTATTTTGCAAACATGAAATCACAACACGGCCGATGATGTTACTTCAAATTGTTGATGTAATTGATTTCTAGAAATCATTATTGTAGTAATGCCAAAGATGGCCAATGAAACAAGAAACTGAACATGGTTGATGAAGTAGGAAGTTAAACATGCCTAATTATGTCTATCATAAATGACCAATGTAGTTGAACATGTTTTAAATGGCTGATGATCGATGCTAGATATGCTCGATGAAGTAGGAAGCAAAACATGGCCGATGACATCTATCATAAATGGTCGATTTTGTATTATTAGATGGCCAATGATGTACAAATTTAGTGCATTGATGATGACTACTATCAAAATGGTTGATGTAGTTGTAATTTTGTTTGTGAGTGCTTTTTTTTTTGCATTTTATGTAAGATGAGATTGATTGGGTATTGTTGTTTGGAATTTTGCAGGAGTAAAAACAATTCTAACTATGGTGAACTGTAGATGTTGTTTGGCTAGCTGATTTGTTGGCTAGATTATCAGATGTAGATAAAGCGATTATGATGATTATGGGTATTGATGAGATCATGGAGAGGTCATTGGTGCCCTTGGATGCAAATTAATCTGTCATATTCCTAGATCTATAAGAGACATGTCACGACATTTTCTAGTAGGTAGTGGATGGGGACACAATCAAGGTGGTGATTACCTCAGAGGATTTCCATGTTCTTTTGGCTTACTTATTAAGGGTACACCTATGTTATATGATATCCTAGACAAATGTAAAAATATAGGCATTGGCTCATTGGACCATAGCATCTTACTCTTTGTGACTAAGAGATGTATTTTCAATGCCAATTCTAGATATTTAGAAGTTGCTTATAGATTTTATGGTGACATAGATATTGTGTCATAATTCAAATGGGTTTTTGTTAGGATTTTGTTCCAAAAAATGTGCAATTTTTAGGAGCAATAAACAGGATTGTGCATTTTCATAACATCATCAACTTAACCGATGACATTTTGCAAACATTAAATCACAACATGGTTGATGACATTATTTCATATGGTTGATGTAATTAATTTCCAAAAGTGACCGATGTAGTAATGGAAAAGATGGCCAATGAAGTAGGAAGTTGAACATGGTTGATGAAGTATGAAGTTGAACATGGCCTTTGATGTATGTCATAAGTGTTCAATGTAGTTGAACACATTATAAATGGTTGATGACTACTATTAGAGATGACTGATGAAGTAGGATGCTGAAAAGTGTTAATGATGTCTATCATAAATGGCCAATATAGTTGAACATGTTGTAAATGATTGATTCCATACTATCAGATGGCTAATGATTTACAAATTTAGTACATTGTCGATGGTGTATTGTTGAAATGGCTAATGTAGTTATAAAATTTTATGTGAGTGTATTTTTTTTATTTTATTGTATTTTATATAACAAGGGATTGATTGGGTATTGTTGTTTGGCATTTTGTAGGAGTAAAAATGACTTCGAATACAACAAACTATAGATGTTGTTAGACTAGCTAATTTGTTGGCCAAATTATCAGATGTAGATAGAGTCATTATGATTATGGGTATTGAGGAGATCACGAAGATGTGATAGGTGCCCTTAGATGCAAAATCATTTGTCATGTTCCTAAATCTATGGGAGACACCACATGACACTTTTCAGCGGGTGGTGGATGGGGACACAATGGAGGTAGTGATTACCTTGGAGGATTTTTACAATATTTTTGGCCTACTTATAAGGTCCACCTATGCTATGTGATACCTCGGACACAAATGCAAAGAGATAGGTATTAGCTTATTGGGCCACATACTCTTACAATGTGTGACTAAGGGATATATTTTCAATGCCAATTTTAGATATTAAGAATGTGATTTTGGATTTTATGGTGACACGAGTATTATGTCATAATTTTAATGGATGGGTACCACTTTTTTACTCTGTGATGTGCCATATAACTTTGGAGTAGGGAAAAATCTAAAATATGTGTTTGCTATCTAGGTCTAACTAGTGCATGACTTTTACAAAATTATAACACAAGAGCACCTAAAAATTGGCCCTGTTGTAATTTTTATAACATTGATCTATGAGAAATTCTTAATACACAAACATATAAGAGCTACACTACATATTTCAAGATACTTTACCCAAGTCAAGGGATCGGCTTAGGATCCTTTCATGGGATCTCAAATTGGTTACCCAAGATTGGAGATAGTGAAGAGGGATTCGATCACTTGGACTCCATATATAGGTTTAGCAGATTCATGGCTAACTTGGCCATCTACAATGTGAACTAAAGAATTTGTTGAGATTATAGGGCACTATATTTGGTGGGTGAAGTCACATCCATGCAATCAAGTCCCTGGATAGTTTGGACTACTAGAATCGATAGGACTTATGGCCTTTCACCTTATATGGTGAGACATGCTATATAGAAAAGAGGGGGAGGGGTCAAGAGGATATGGGCTATAACTATGAGTCTAAATATTGAGATCTCAACACACTCCTTAACATCGAGGTAGGAGACAATGATGGAATATGGAGGTAGTGATAGTGGCATAAGAGGAAGGGGATTCACATGCACATGTTCTAGTGGAAGTTGTGATAGGGGATTCTAGAAAAAATATTCTTAAGGTTCATGTAGTTTTCAAAACTGAGGTGGGATAGGTGGAGGTTATACCCCATATTTGGGGGGGCAGAGTGGATACTAGGATGCCCAGATGGAGGATATTTAAAACCTCGGGGACTTTTTATTATAGATATTTTGGCCAAAGATCCAGAGTAACATGCCTACCATATGAGACTCAGACCCTCATTTTTGGTTATATAGAGCGGGAAATGGGAGTCAGTCCTTAGGGCACAATGGAGGGAGGATGATGAAGATGATGTAAACTTGAACAACTAAAATGATAGACATCATTTGTGATGATTTATCACATGTATGTAATTAGATTGGTTGTTGTGATCATTATATTTCTTAAAATTATAGATGGTCATGCTAGAAGATAGAGTAGTGATATAGATAGAGATTGATGTGATATATAGATGGTCAACATGTGCTTTTTATGTTGGTTTTGTAGAGTCTATGTCTAAGTGGAGCTCACTGATTACGGTCACACATCATTAATTCACATGGATTTCAAATGGCTATTCTAAGTGGAAGTTGTTCTTAAATGGTGGAATTATACCATCATAGAGTTATGAATTTTTCTCAGTCTTGCAAACTCCTACTGCAATTTCATCATTGTCTATTTATACATCTTCTCACCTTTGTACTAGTTGATAGATACCAATGTTGTGTTTCAGTGGACATGGAACCATTCCCTTACACTATTCATTGAATAAAATAATGTTTTTCACTTGTTCTTGTATTTCCCAATATATCCAAGCCTTTTGATATCAAGATAAATGCCTCATTGTTTGTACTTGGACTTATTTTGAAGCAAAATGGCCATCCCATGGCCTATCATTCAATAAACCTTCTATGCAGCTAGATAAAACTATTGTACTTATGATAACTATCTATATGCATTGGTACAAGCTATCAAATATTGGAGACATTATCTTCTCAACAAATAAAATATTATTGGTATTAATCACTTGTCTCTACATTTTTTTCAATCCCCCCCCCAACAAAATTGAAGAAGCTAGTTATATGAAGTGGGCATCTTATTTACATCAATTTCATTGGGTCATCAAATATGAAAAGGGGCCACCAACATTATTGCATATTATTTTCATTGCCCTTATATCCTTCACACCTTGAGTGTTGTTACCATTTCACAACTTTAATTTCAAATTTGGGCTTCTCTGTATGTAGATTAACTAGACTTTGGGAAGCCCTACAAAATTCTATAGCATCCAACATCTGCTAGTCTATCACCCTTGTAATATTTCCACATGAAGGGTTTTTGTGCAAAATTGATAAGTTTTATGTGCCTCATGATCATTGCACTTCTTTTCTAAAAGACGTGCACTCGACACTTTGGTGGTCAATTCGGTGAGTAGAAGACACTTAATCATTTGTAATGTTTCTTCTATTACCGTCACATATATCATGATGTCCTTCACTTCTTGAGGCGATGCACACTCTGTTTGAGTTGTCATTTTACCATAGTCACTTATCCTTAGAAAAACATTTCCATGGACCTTGTGAGTGAATTTAAAATTACTATTTGATTCCATAATTATTTATTCTTCTACCACTTCAACAAAATGACTAAGTTCATTTCGTATTGCAAGATCGGTTCTGTGAGCAACTTAGCCTAGTTATTCTTTGAATTAGTTTGATGATCCTTTGATATACCCATGTGTATTGTTTCCAACTATGATTCATGTTTTATCGGCCATTTTTGGCATCACTTGTATAATTTTTTTGGAGTTTTTCATCAATTTTCCATATCCTTTTAATTGCATTCAGAAGTTCAAAGTGAATGTATCAATCACGCCCTTATGTAAAGTCTCTAAATACACCACCATACCTCTCTTGCTAAGTGGGATTTGAGCCTAAGCCATATTGAATATGCCTGCAACCAAGTTATTTATTTTTTCAAATCTCATTCACTTTTTGAGGTTTGTCTTAATTTTTTGCCCTTGGATCCCTATGATTTACCCTTATCCTTTGTGCAACATTTACAGTCTCTTCAATCTAAAGTTGTTTAGATTCTTTAGAAGACTCGAGAGACGTATAAGTAGCTCAGAGATTATTATCATGTTGCTCATCATTTTTAGGTTAGGGAAAAGGTTTGGTTGTACTTGGAAAAATGTTGCCTCCGAGAGAAGGCACATAGTCAAGTAAAACCTCTTTGATATGGACATTCATATTTCTCTATAGAAGGCATCTGAAAATGTTTTTCAACTTGATCTTTTGCACAACTCGGCATCCACAAAGTTGTCAATGTCAATTTACTCAAACATTACAATGAGTTGACATTAAAATTTGAGCTTTTCATCATCCATCCTATGTTTTGTTCGTAATTTCTAGGTTCCATTCGATGTAGATAGAGGTTTTTACATTTAGACTCAATAGACCTGATAGGGTTCCACTACCTCATACCTTATTGAGGAACAAGTTTAGATTTTACACCAGCCCCGATGGATTTATTAGCATTAGATGTCTTATATATTTCATTATATTTTGAGAGCATTAGAGTCCAATACTTTTATTTCTGGGAGGAATGATGAGGATTTATATTATACATTAGATATAGGATTGTTTGTATTCTATAGTTTTTTTACTCCTATGTTTTTAATCTATGTAATAAGTGAGATTCTTTTCACTCCTAAGTTACTCATGTTTTTATGACTTAGTTAGCATATGATTAATTTAAGCAAGTAGTTAGCTATTTTATTCTCATGTTGGTTGCATCTAACAACCTTTGACTCTCTAGAATATTGTGAATTTGGCATGGCTAGGCCTATAAAAGTTATGTAATTTTTCTAAACAAGGAATCAAGTTTGGAATTAAGTTCGAAGTGTGTGTTGAGTCTAATAATGTCTCAAATAGATTAAATTTCCTTAATTAATCACACTAGTTTAGTGTTTCTTGATTTAAAATAAGCCCACTTAATTGTTAAGATTTGTGTATGTGTGTACGTGTGAATATGCACATGCACGCATGCATGTGTGTTTACCCATGTATGTATGTGTTTGCATCTATGTGTGTGTTTGTGTCTTTGTGTATGTGGGTGCATATGTGGCTTGCACATGTGTGGATGTGTGTGTGTATGTGCACGCGTGTGTGTGCATTTGTGTATTTGTGTGTATGCATGTGCTTGTATGTATGTGGTTCAATATTAATTTATTTTATGTATGGTATGACTACTATGATGAAATTAAATAATGAAAACGACCAGAATTAATTTTATTAGCAAGCGTGAGGTTCTTAAATAAATTTGAAAGGCTATTGAAGTATCTTCATTAGGATAAACAACTGAAAATATTAAAATGTTGATTTTATTCCATTAGGCCACACTTACAATAAAAATTCAAATTTTTTATTGGATGCATGTCTCCTAAAGGAAAAGTAAAATAGAGTGTCACCATTACGATTTTAAAATGTAAATTATTTATAAAATGGTTTTAAAAACAAGGATAATTTTATGATTAGGAGTTGTAGAACAATTTGAGCTAGAAACAAAGATAATGAATGTATCAAAAAAGCTAAAGAAGGATATTACTATTAATATTAAAGATTGATTTTATAATAGATCTTCCCTCTAGTATAAATTTTTTGTTTTAATAAGTGTAAAATGGTAAGACCTTATAAAATAATTTAAGTTAGAAACAAGGGTAATGAGTGCATCGAAAGAGTTAAAGAAGAAAATTACTATTAATATTAGAGATTAATTTTTATGATAAAGTTACCCTCTAGAATAATTTGGGTGTTTTAATAAGTGTATAGATGATCATAAGACCATAGACAAAGATAATAAAGAGAATCATAATGTGTAGTTTATATGCATCTTAATGGACTAAGATTATTCCAAATAAATTCTTTGGTGAACTCATCTTGACTCAAGAGGATGTCTAAAGTAAATTGTGATTCCAACTTATGGGTCTTCTTTATAGACAATGGGATTAAGATGTTAATAATATAAATATCTTGCTTATTGGTGTTCATGCACTAGTTGTGGGTATATGCAAATTAAATTAAAAAACTCGTCTTATAGTTGGGTTATCACAAATTGATGTAATGTTGAAATCATGAGGTGGTTGGATTTTATTAAGATTCCTACGAGTAATTTATGTAATGTATGAATGAATATAAGAATGCAAGAGAATCACACTTGTTCTCAATAGAAGGTTATTGATTTTTTATTTGATAAGTCAAAAAAAGGGGCATAGCCCATCTATTATAAAAATATACAAAAACCCTTGTTTACGTAGGCAGAAACAAGGAATCTACTATAATGAGTATAGATGGAGCCTAATTATAGAAAGATAGAGAAAATATTAGAAGAAAGAGTAGCAGATGACTAGGTATCATCAAAAGAACATAGTCGAGTTCATCTCCTTAATGGTATTTTTCACCGACTCCTTGCCTTTACCTTGCCTAGTTCACTTCAAACCCATGCTGCTAGAAGGATTTTCCATCTCGCCACACACTTGGTTGGTTTTCCACATAATAGGCATAAAAATGATCTACCAAGGAGGAATTAGATGCGATGCCACACATGCTTGAAGACATGTATAAAGGAGGCCATTCCAATTCACAATATTATTTAGCCACGAAAAACTTTGGCCATAGGATAGGGCAATCAACTTAATGATTACTCTTATTGATGGAATCATGTTTATAGACCAGCTCAATTAGCCTCAAGCATGTGAGACCTCATCAAGCATATAAGTGATCTCAAAAATATCTGCTTTGAAATTAAGGCTCATGCCCTTATTAGTGAAGTGATCAGCCACCTTATTACCCTCACACATAATATGATGGATGTTGAGGTGTGAAAAATTAGTTTTGGATTTAGATAAATCTTTAAGGATGTTTCTAAGGATTCAATTTCTAGTGCTTCCACCATTCATTGCATCCATAACAACCCAAAAGTCTCCTTCATGATGAGGCTTTTCTAGTTCTTTTGGGTAGTGATGGTGATCCCAAAGAGCTTTGGCTTCAGCAACATTTTTCGTGCACTTGCCCAAGGTTTCGCAAAACCCTAGCATCAATTTGCCTTTAGAGTCCCTAAACACACCCCCATCTCCAACCCAGCCTGGCTTTCCTTTAGCTGCTCCATCAAATTTGAGTTTAATCAAATAGCCTTGGGGAGGATGCCAACATATAGTCATTCTCTGTTTGGATCTTCTACTACCCTTATTATCAGGGATATGTAATATTATTTTAGCTATTAGTAAATTATTTAATTAATATCTTGAGATGAAGGGTAGGTTTTCTCTTAGAGGTTTTCCGCACATAAAATTAAAAAATGTTGTTCTCTATGGATTTTTATTTTCTTATAGATGGGTGTCAAATTAAATTCTCTTAGCTATCTTACCTTGAATGCTTTATGAATATACTTACATTTATGTCACATTGTTATGAGTTATCCATTTATCTAATCAATTATGTGGTATGTACCTAACATGGATTAGGGAAACATTATTATAACCAATGTGAATGGAAAGTAATGTAGTGAGAGAGAAGGGAGAATGAGCTTAGATAAGGTGTGAAGCTTTTTTGTCAGTTTTTGAGTTTTTTTCCTCTGGATTGATCTAGATAAGGAACCAAATTGATTAATGGGAAACATGATGAACCCTCTATGGGGGATATCTTCCCCCATAAAACATTTCTTCAAGCAAGTGGCAGGTGAAACATCAACCTTAGTCTCAGAGATAAAGATAAAAGCCCTAATGAAGGCGATTGGCAAAAAGAAGCTTCAAGATCCTACAAATGGGTGTAGAAGAACATGCATGCAAGACACTAAAGAGAACCCAATCCCCATGCTATATCTGTAATAAATCAAGAAGAATATATTAGGTCTACATGGTAGAAGCTTGATTTGTAAAATTATGAGAGCATAACTTTATTTAGAGGAGCTACATGCATGGACCTGGAGAAACTAGAAGACAAATGAAGTGCATGCTCTCAAAGATTTTGCTAAATGGTAGTTTATCGAAATATTTTTGAACAAATTAGATAGAGACAAAGTGTTTGGAGGATGGTTGTACTTATTTACAAACATGAGACTATTCATGAAGCATTGGCATATAAATTTTTGGTTGATAGAGGAACTCCCAAATACGACACATGTCTAGATCCGAATGTGCATTGTACCACAATAATTTTTGTTCAGGAATGTCTTCAAAATAATTGCTAATATTATTAGTAAACTTGTAGATATATCAAAACCTCTCCATGGCAAAGGCCTATCTAATGATAGAACCTAAGTGGATCTAGATATCACATAACCCCTTCTAAATAACATCACTCTAAAAGCATGAGAAATGGAGTAGGTACAATTTTTAGATTAAGATAACATCCCATTCTATTGTAGAAGTTGTCATGAATATGGGCATCTCATCATAGAATGCCCAACACTATAGAAAAATAACACCATGAAGAAAGTTCCTGAAACAATGAAAAAATATTTGGAGGGTTTCGTCAAGCTGAAAAGAAAGCATACTATCAAGAGCAAGAATAAAATGGTTAAAAAGCATACATCAAAAACATCATCAATAAAAAATCAACCCCAATATAAGGAATAAAATTTATTCCAGAAACTCAACTCCAAGTCAACCTTAACAACGTGGAGATGGAAGACATCACAACTGATTATGGATTCAAATAGGATTTGATGAAACTACTCAAATAGCCAACCCAATGAAACTCAGATAAACAAATGATAAAAGGGTTTCAAGGTAAGAATATAAAAGGAAATACCACAACAAAAGGCTTGAAACACAAATAAAATTAGACAATGAAGATGAGACATATTCAGGAAAGGATGAGGATAGCACAGGAATCATGCAAACTCTAAATCTTAACCATAAAGGAAACTTTGGAAAGAGGAGGAAAGGGAGACCTATCATAAAGAAAAAAGGGCACAAAGAAGAAATGGAAGCTATTAGAGTGGGGACTCAAACTCAAGTAGACACCCTCTTGGTGAGCACTAAGTAAAATAATATTCTACGATGTAGATAATCTCCTGGAACGTAAGGGGCGTTAATGCACCTTCCAAAAGGAGAACACTGAAGCAAATTATTAATCAACATAACCCAAATTTAGTAATGTTCAAAGAAACTAAGTTGGAAAACCAGGAATATTACAACAAGGCCTTTTAAGAAGTCTTAGAAGAGAATTGGTAGGGAGTATTGCCATAAGCACATCATGAGGCATGGATTTTCTATGGGACCCAAACACAGTCAACCTTGAAATCATTTAGATCCACAAACAATATCTTATTTGCAAAGAAGTTTTGTTGAGAAAATATTTTAATTTTTTTTGGTAAACATATATGTTCCCAAAATAAGGAAGAAAGAAAACTAGCCTAGGAGCATATTGGGGCCACAATCATATCATAAGGGGACACTTTTTGGATCACTATGGATGAAATCAATGTAAGAATAGATGGCTTATAGAATAAGGGAGGGAATGGGGGAAATAAGAATTACCCAACTTTCCATAACTTTGTGCAGAAGGCAGAATTATATGATCTTAAAACTAAATGAGATTGGTTCACTTAGAGTAACTGAAAGTTGGGAAATGAACTTATCTTAGAGAGACATGATAGATTTTTGGCCTCAAGAAATTGGATTGAGGATAATAACATCTTAAAAACTAAGCTACTTAAAATATCAAGCTCTGATCATTAGTTGATAGCCCTTTATCTTTTACAAAATGAGCAACCAGTCAGAGTTCTCTTTAGGTTTAAGAAAATATGGTTATAACATCCAGACCTAGATGATTTTGTGACCCAACAATGGAAAGCCCCAACTAATAGATATGGGACTAAGATGCATTTATTCTCTCAAAAACTTAGAGAGCTAAAAAATGCCATGAAAATATGGAATCATCTCATATTCAGAAGTATCTTTCAAGTCAAAAAAGAGAATTGAAGAGATCTAGGGGATGAAAATGGAAGGTCACAATCCTAGAGATTTGTTGGAAGTATATGAGGATGTAGTAAGGAAATTGAAATATTCTTACAAAAATAAGGAAATATACTAGAAACAAAAATCTAGGGAAAGATCCTGAAGGAGGGGGATTAGAATACCAATTTTTTTTGTCTATCATGTAGAATCAAAAGACATAAGAACTATATTTAACAATTAGAAACTCTAGAAGGCACTAGTATGGAAGATGCCACATAAATTAAAGAATACTTGGTGAGGTACTGGGAAGATATGCTAAAGCAGGATAATGGGGGGATCAGGAAGACCAAGAATCCTTCTAGAGACAAATCCCTCAACTGGTCACTCATATAGATAATCAAAACCTGATGGAGGATCTCTCTCTTAAATAAACCAAGAGAGTGGTCTTTGATATGGCAGGAGATTGTTCTCCAGGCCTAGATGAGTCTCTTGCTCTCTTATTTCAACATTTATAGAATCTCATAGGGTAAGAAATCAAGGAAGTGGTAAAAGAATACAAGGAATATCAAGGAATGTTCAAAGCAATCAACTCCACATTCCTCATTCTCATCTTTAAAAAATTAGAAAGTAGAACCCAAGAGGATTTTTGACTGATATTTCAATAATCATTATTAACTAGCTACAAAGAATCCTTCCTAAGATTATCTCAAAAGAACAAGGAGGTTTCGTCAAGGGAATACAAATCATAAATGGTATTGTCATTGCCCATTAAATCATCCACTCCCTGAATGCAAGTAAGAGATAATTAATGTTGATTAAGTTGGACATCTATAAGGCTTGGGATAAAGTGAATTGGTCTTTCTTGGATGGAATGTTCTAAAAGATCAGATTTAGTCTAGAATGGAGAAGATGGACTCAGAACTGTTACTCCTCCAAGTTTTTGGTGATGATTAACAGATCCCCATAAGTGTATTTCTCCTCCTCAAAGGAGATCAAACAAGGTGATCCTATCTCCACCTATCTCTTTATCCTGATGGTAGAGACCCTACAAAGACATATAAAGTCCCTAAAAGATGAAAACAAGATTAAAGGGATCCAAGTGACAACTGGAGAAACCATCTATTTTTATCTCCAAATTATGGACAATACACTACTTTTCACTCTCCCAAATTTGCAAGAGGTCAAAGTAATAAGGGATATATTCAGTAGCTATGAAAAAAATGTCAGGTCAATCAATAAACATAAGCAGATCCAAGATCTTTTTTATGAATGTTTCCCTTAATCTTCAATCTTTCATCAACAAGTTATTGGGCTTTGAAAATGCATCTCTCCCAGATAACTATTTGGGCTTCCCACTCTTTAAAGGCAATGGAAAGAAGAAGACACAAAACAAAATCACTAAAAAGAAGCAGAGGAATCTAAATGTATGAAAAGGAAAACATTTGACATACACATGACATATCTTTCTCATAAAGGCAGTTTTGCAAGCTATAACCATGTATTGTTCTCTTTCTTGGAGCCTCCTTAGGAATTTTGAGTGAGATGAATAAAATTCTCAAAAAAATTCTCTAGTAAGGAACAGGGGATAGGGCCAAATTACCTCTTGTTAACTGGGAGAATATATGTAAACCAATCACATAGGGGGTGTCAGAATAAGGAACCTAAAAAGGTAAATTAGCCCTCATAGCTAAAATAGTTTGGATAATGGGAGTAAATCCCTTTGCAAGATGGAGGGGATTATTAAGAGATAAATACCTTGATGAAAAGAACCCAAAAAGAATAGTCATGATGAAGGAACTCCCTTTTGGACCAGCTATTTGGAATAGCATCAAGGAAGAAAGAAGGATTATTTCTAAGAGGTTTATTCTAATAAGTGTGAAATGGGGAAACAACATACTTCTAGGAGGACAAGGGGATCACCCAAAATCCCCTGAGATAGGGACTAAGTTTAGATGACATTAGAGGAGTGTAAGGCAGCGAGGACACAAAGTGAAAGAGTATTGGATTAAAAATGCAAAACAAAACCATAAAACCTTCACTTGGAAAACTTTCCAAAATGTTGACAGCACACATAATGAACCCAAAAAGATTTTAAATGGAATTTGTCAAGGCTTTCAGGTTCCTTGAACTCAGAAAAAGACTCTTTAAATTGAAATAGAAAGGGCACATGGGTCTACTAAGTGAAACAAGGATATGAAGCTTAGATGGAAACTCAGCCTAATGCTTTTGAAAAATCTATATGGAACAAAATTTGGAGCTCAAAATCAAGGTCGAAGGCAAAAGTTTTTCTATGGTTGGCCACACAGAAAAAAAAATTTACAGGAGAAATTTAAAAAAAGAAAGGCTTTTAGGGACCGTCACAATGTGTTGCATGTTACAACAATGAAAAGAGTTTCAAGTACCTTCTTTTTCACTATAATTATACTTCAGGGCTATGGAACAATTTTATAAACAAGTATAATCTAAGTTGGACTCTGAATAACAATCTCCTAGATCACCTCAAAATGTGGTAGTTGTTGACCCATTTTGCCCGCAGGCAAAATGTCGGTCACCTTCTTCACCTGTTGTTTAATGCCAGTCATTTTCGAGTTTAGCGAGTTTAGAGAGTTAATTTCATGCCTTGGTTCAAGTGTTTAGGTAGCTTTTGGTTCAATAGGTTCAAAAGGGTAGGCGCAACAACAAAGGACTCGGGCAGTTGTCAGTTCAAGGCTTGTTTCTTAAGGTTCAAATATTAAATCCCCGAATTCCTTCAGACTTTTTGCCCGAAGGAATTCCTTCAGACAAAAAGTCTGAAGGAATTCGGGTGCGCTCGAAGCAAACACAAAGGCAGGTGTTTACAAATGCTAAGAGGGTCGGGCACGTTAAAAAATGTAAGTCAAAAGCCTGATGCAAAGCAATAAAGAGCCGTTGGCAGTCCCACGCAACTCGCCAATAACAAAGGAAAAGGAAGGCCGCAGAGAAGCCAGTAGGCCCAATGACATCCTACGTGGATGTCAAGTTTACAAGTATGAAATAGCCATTTGCCTTCAAATGAAAAAGTGTGAACCATGGAAAAGGCCCTGAATGTATCGACCCGCCAGTATGTTCGCCCAAGGGGGCCGATGAGACAGAATTAAGATAAAATTGACAAAGCGACACGCAAGGAACGAGTAAGCAATCAGTCCAAGTGGCAAGAAGTGGCACCAATTTGAGAAGTGACTCCAGTAGGTGGAACAATTCCTTCGAATTGACCACGAGAGGACGCAACAGCTAAGAAATGTAACCCGTTTCTTCATTTTTCATTTAATGGGTGGACAAACCGCATTTTGCCATTTAAAAATGCGAACTTCGAAGCAGGCAGAGTAGATGGCTCATTAATATTTTGAGCGGCTTGTTTCTTTTCATGAACAACCATTTGTAAAAAGAGTGCCAAATGAGCCTCTTGGACTTTCATATATACTTGATACTTGTCATTTTGTAATCATCTTTTTGCAATTTTGGTAAGGCGCAGCCCTGCTGAAATTTCTACCTGAATCTATAAAGACTATTTTTTACCTCTTCTTGGTCAGATTTTCTGTGTATGTTTGAGTGTTTGAGTTGTGTCCAGTCATTGTCTTTAATGCTCTCATAGTTCTAGCACCAACACACTAGTTATCCACAAGGTGCCATTGTCTGTAGTTGACAGGAGGAGAGTTCCATTTTGGGGATACAGAGCAGAGGAAGTCATTTACAGTATGTATTTTGCAGCATCTTGGTGAGTCTCTGTTCTTATGTTTATAAGAACCTCCCTGTCATTTTCTTGTAGCCTAGTTTACCTGTCGAGTCTGAGTGTATGTTTGTGGTCTTTGTTCGATTCTGAGAGTAGGTGTGAGAAGATCACCCTTATTTTGGTGTATCACTTCCTTAGAGTAGTTTGTTTTCTTGCACTTTCTTCCCTTTTCACCCCCCCCAATTTATATAGCTATATATATATATATAGGCCTCTATGTATTTTTTGCACTGTCTGAAACAAACAAGATACATCAGAGGGAACTAGCCCATACCTAGAGACTCTCCTCTCCTGCTTCATCATCCCACAGGCGACAGAAGAGTTTCCATGTTGCGGGGAGAAGGAAGGAGCTAGGCCTCCTTGCCCCGAGTGCAATCTCCAACATCAACAGTTCTGGCACGCCCGATGGGACCCAAGTTTTAATGCAATAGAGTTTCAAGATTGATGCTGGTCCTGTTATAGCAAATCAATTTCTTCAGCATCTGGCGACTCTGAGTTAAATCAACTGGTTAAGCAGTTTTGGAACCGTACCATCAAGAAACATTTTTTTGGTATGTGTAAATTCCATCATTTTAAGCTATGAACTCTATTTTTTTTGGCCAGCATGGCTATGATCCTTACCAGCCTTATGTCGATCCTTATCACACCCAATATGGCCAGTCTCAAGCCAATCTTTTTGCCAATCAACTAGTTTCTGCCTTCAAGTGAGCACTGTTGGGATACAACAAATATGTAATTGATCTTAACACCAAAAAGGGGTACGGCCAAGATATTCCTGATCATATTGTCCATCAAGTGACGAATGTGTTAGATCAGGTTAAAAAAGAATGGGCTCCTATTGAAAGAGCGAATTGGCACAGGCTTTCAAATGAGATGTTGGATGTGAGCGATTTAATTGCATCTATGGAGGAGAAGTTGAGTGTGAATGAGAGGCAGCCTCACCAAGTCTATCAACCTGCATACTCGTTGCCTAAAGCACCATATAAGTCATAAACAGCCCCTGTTCTTGAGCCAATTCGACCCTGTCAAAGTCCATTCCCCAATCATGTTGAGGAGAATTCCAAAACAGCGAATCTTGTGTTTAAGGCTAATCTTGATAGACATATCAAATTGGCAAACCTTTAGATGCAGCAGTCCATTTTGGCAGCAAGGGAGGTAGAATCTAAGTCTTCGCTGCCTTCTCACATTATGGGCTCATCAACCCCAAAGGAGATGCCCAGTCTGAATTTCTTGAGCTAGGATCAAGTGGTTGAGTCACAGAACAACAAGGGGGTGAAAGACATTGTCCAAGAGTGCAAGGTACAAGATTAGGTTAGTCCTTTTAAAGTTCCCTCCACCCTTCTTCAGGAGGCTCCTTGCATTTCACTGCAATCTTTATGCACTCCCTATCTCTATGGTGTTTCCCATGAGCTCCAAGAAGTGCAAAATGAGGATTATTTGGATAAGCGGGTTGGGGAATTAGAGGCTAAGATGAGACTGTTGAGAGAAAGAATGGTGGAGCTTTCAGACCCTACAGAGGAGCCTGTCTTGAGGGAAGCAAGTGAAGAAGAGTATGCTCAATTCATGACTGATCAGGGAGACTCCATGAGTGTGGATGAGGAGGAGATCACCTTAGGTGACATGGAGGAGCATGGGCATTCTCTTGTTCATGTTTTAAATGATTCATTTGAAGCCATTGAGGCACGTTGCACTGTTCTTCAAGGAGGCTATGATTTGGATAAGAATGAAGAAGGTAGCATTGGGTTTCAAACAAGCATGCAAGGAGGTGGCAGTTCTTCAGATTTATCCCTTCAAGAGGTTGGTGAATATGAGGACACTTTCTCTAAAATCATCAAGGAAGATGGCCATACCATGGAACCTGAGCATGAGGCAGAGGAGAATGAGCTAGTCAACGATGCATATCAGGAGGCTTCTGGTGATGAGCTGGCAGCAATTGACTTCTTGATGGGATGCACCAACCTAAAGGATCAGCATCCAATAGGCCTCCAAGAACAAGAAGAGTATGTATATATCGGAGGCATGTTTGAATATCCACTCGATTTCTAGCCAACTCAGGTGACAGGCAGGAAGAGCAAGTCACCATTTCTCTTTTCCATTCAGCTACTTGCCTGGCACCATAAGTCTCCTTTACAGGAAGGGGACTTAGGAATTTTTCCATTTGATCCAAGAGGGAATCAAAAAATACATGGTTAACTGTATATAGTAGGTTGCTTTCAGTTTTCTTTCCCTGTTTTCCCTAAGTGTTGTTGCACAGGTAGCATTTTTTAGTCTTGTGTGTTTCCCTTTGCTTGGGGGGTAAAAACTTCATGTTTGATTCTCGAATCTTTCGACTTGTTGCTTTTTTTTTTAAAGCTGCATCTGACTCCATGCCCAATGGATTTTTAAGGCAACTAGATTCTAAGCATAGCAGGCATGCTTCCCCTGTGAGTCGCCAATTGTTGACCCATTTTGCCCGCAGGCAAAATGTCGGTCACCTTCTTCACCTGTTGTTTAATGCCAGTCATTTTTGGGTTCAGCGAGTTTAGAGAGTTCATTTCATGCCTTAGTTCAAGTGTTTAGGTAGCTTCTGGTTCAACAGGTTCAAAAGGGCAGACGCAACAACAAAGAACTCGGGCAGTTTTCAATTCAAGGCTTGTTTCTTAAGGTTCAAATATTAAAGCCCCGAATTCCTTCGGACTTTTTGCCTGAAGGAATTCCTTCAGAAAAAAAGTCCAAAGGAATTCGGGCGCGCTTGAAGTAAACACAAAGGTAGGTGTTTACAAATGCTAAGAGGGTCGGGCGCATTAAAAAATGTAAGTCAAAAGCCTGACGCAAAGCAACAAAGAGCCGTTGGCAGTCCCACGCAACCCGCCAATAACAAAGGAAAAGGAAGGCCGCAGAGAAGCCAATAGGGCCGATGACATCCTACGTGGACGTCAAGTTTACAAGTATGAAATAGCCATTTGCCTTCAAATGAAAAAGTGCGAACCATGGAAAAGGGCTTGAATGTAGCGACCCGCCAGTATGTTCGCCCAAGGGGGCCGATGAGACAGAATTAAGACAAAATTGACAAAGTGACACGTAAGGAACGAGTAAACAGTCAGTCCAAGTGGCAAGAAGTGGCGCCAATTTGAGAAGTGACTCTAGTAGGTGGAAGAGTTCCTTCGAATTGACCATGAGAGGACGCAACAGCTAAGAAATGTAACCCGTTTCTTCATTTTTCATTTAATGGGTGGACAAACCGCATTTTGCCATTTAAAAATGCAAACTTTGAAGCAGGCAGAGTAGATGGCTCATTAATATTTTGAGCGGCTTGTTTCTTTTCATGAACAACCATTTGTAAAAAGAGCGCCAAATGAGCCTCTTGGACTTTCATATATACTTGATACTTGTCATTTTGTCATCATCTTTTTGCAATTTTGGTAAGGCGCAGCCCTGCTGAAATTTCTACCTAAATCTATAAAGACTATTTTTTACCTCTTCTTGGTCAGATTTTCTGTGTATGTCTGAGTGTTTGAGTTGTGTCCAGTCATTGTCTTTAATGCTCTCACAGTTCCAGCACCAACACACCAGTTATCCACAAGGTGCCATTATCTGTAGTTGAGAGGAGGAGAGTTCCATTTTGGGGATACAGAGCAGAGGAAGTCATTTACAGTATGTATTCCGTAGCATCTTGGTGAGTCTCTGTTCTTGTGTTTTCATAAGAACCTCCCTGCCATTTTCTTGTAGCTTGGTTTCCCTGCCAAGTCTGAGTGTATGTTTGTGGTCTTTGTTCGATTCTGAGAGTAGGTGTGAGAAGATCACCTTTATTTTGGTGTATCACCTCCTTAGAGTAGTTTGTTTTCTTGCACTTTCTTTCCTTTTCACCCCCCAGTTTATATATATATAGGCTTGTATGTATTTTTTGCACTATCTGAAACAAACAAGATACATCAGAGGGAACTAGCCCATACCTAGAGACTCTCCTCTCCTGTTTCGCCGTCCCACAGGTGAGAGAGGAGTTTCCATGTTGCGAGGAGAAGGCAGGAGCTAGGCCTCCTTGCCCCGGGTGCAATCTCCAGCATCAACAGTAGTGTAATATGAAGCTAAACATTTTAAATGACATATGGGAAATGGGTATGAGTCTTCTAACTTGGAAAGTCTGGATTGAATAGAATGCCATAATATTGAAGAACAATGGCATGCACAAACCCCTAGAGAAAGTCTGGATGGAACTAGAAGGTTGTAATAGTCAAATTTCCCTCTCCTCAAAGCAGATGAAAAATAAGGAGTCCAATCTAGAAGAAATTAAAATCTTCTAAAACTAGGAAATGGTCAGAAAGTTATACAAAGCTATGAAACCAAGCAACAAGCAAAAAAATTAAATTATAAGGAAAAATGTTAAATGGTCACCTTCAAAATAGGGGTGGTTTAAAGTGAATTTTGATGGAGCATCAAAACACAACACATGGGAGTCATGCACCAGGTCCATTATAAGAGATCACAAGGCTCAAGTGATAGTGTATAAAGGTGTCTATATCATAATTAACACAAAAAACATAGTGGAAGTCAAGGGCCTTAATCTAGGGGTGAAGTCGGGTTTGGAAGAAAACATAAAGTACATCACTACAAAAAGATATTTGCTCATGGTCTTTAGAGCCATGGATAACAGTGAAAACCTAAATTAGAGAATTAAACAAATAATTGAAGAAGTGGAAAAACTACATAACTATTTTGAGGGAATGAAATTGAATCATATTTTGAGAGAAGGAAACCAAGCAACAAATTGACTAGCGAACTTCAGGCTTCAGTCCCATTCAAAAGATAATAAAGAAAACATGGAAAATATTTTCGTGAACAAGGAGATGAAATATCTAGAAGATATTATAAAATAAAGAATATATGGATTTCTAAACAAGTCACTTGGGTTTGCATCGAAAAAGGAAGGTGAGGCAGGAGTGAAAGGGAAACTTTCCATGCAACAAAGACTATTAAGTTCCCTTTTTTGGATTTCCATTCATGAAATTAAAAAAGGCATTGATTGTCAGTTGGCTTTCACAAGTGAGACACAATAGCCTATGTTTCTCCTAGTTAGGTGGGCACTCTTTTCTTTGTTTTCTTTCCATTATGGCTCAAATGCCAGTCATCTTAGACAGGCTTTCCATGATGCTTTTGAAACATTCCCAAAATCATCGTGTCCATATCTTTCAACACTCTTTGTCCTATCTTCTGATTTATTTATTTATTTTTTTGCCTTGAGGATGATGGCATGCGGCTCCTTCTATAGGTTAGAAAATAAAGTGATGCAGTTGAGATTGGTGGTGATGGCTCTCTTCCAGGTCCTACACCTCATGTTATCTATTACCATAAATGTGATGGAGAAGATTAAAGTAGCTATGAAGGAAACTACAATTGGGGCGCTTCAAAATTAGGTAGAGAATATAGACGCCCACCACATTAAGCCAACACTGATGATCCATGAGTCCAATAATTAGTAGACAAGGAGTATGTTGACTATCAAAATTATTATGTCAATGAATCATCCCTTTTTTCTATTGTTAAATTTCAATTGGAATCGTACCAGTCTAATGGTAAAGGTCTAATAGGTCACAAAGATCTAAAAAATACGCATGAGGGGTTTTAAAATATTCAAAAAAAAAAACAAGTATGCCAAATACTGATCAATACTTCATTATTTATTTAGAAATCAATTATTCTCTCTAAGTTTGAAAGAAGCATATGTGAATATATAATAAATCATATCCAATAGAGAAGATCTATGATTAATATAATCTCTTGAAGGAAAGTTTTTTGTTCCTCATAAATATTTTTGTCTACTTCAAATGCTTTGAAATATTTACGCTCTATTTAGAAAAGGTCAAAGAAAACAAACACAAAGACCTTAAAAGATAAAAATAAAATATTTCAATGAATTCCAAAGAATGAAATCGAAATAACAATTAATATAATCACATAAAAACTAAATCAGAAATAAATAACTGAATTAGAAACTAAACAAACTAAAGTCTAAACCTGAAACTAAAACAAAACTAGGAATAAACTTAAACTAAAGATTTAACAATCTAACAAACTTTAATTAAATCTAATGTGAAAGGAAAACTATAACAACAATTAATTATATTTAAATAATTATACAATTAACTTTATAACAATTAAACTAAGCTTAAAGAGAAATAAGAAATAAATAGTCTATAAAATAAAACTAAAATGTAAATTAAAATAAATAAACTTAACAGATAAATCTTAACTAATTAAAAAAAGACAAAAATTTAAGAAATACAAGAATTTAGTTTAAATAAAGACTAAAATTTAATAAAAAAAAGTTGATTAATCTAATAATTACTAAATTAACATGTAAAATAAAATAAGTAAAATGAAAATAAAATAAAAGATTGTGAGTCGACAAAGAGAGTCGTCTTAGCACATATCATTTTTTTTTTGAGAAATAGAATATTCAATATAAAAATCTTTGATATAACAACTAAACAATGTGAATGGATCAACAACATGTTAGATAAAGTATTCATTAGTATTGAAGTCAAGTAGTTCAGATTTTGTTCATATGATTGCAAATATATAATCATCATAAGACATTAAACCTAACAATTTTTAGATAATCAGTTTATAAACTAAACAATGAAACTTGGATATGCATGTGTTAATTAAGCATATTACTTAATCGTTAGAGAATTTGTCTTTCATCTATCTGCAAAAATTGTTTTTTCTCAGACATGTTGCACAAAAAAAAATATTATGATGAATTTTAAATCAAATCAGAGTCTTAAAAAATACATGTGTAATGTTCCTCCGTTTTAAATATCACTTTGATATTCTTTTATAATCCTCCTTCAAGAGATGGTTGAGGGATAAGTTATAACTAACCTTAGTTAGTTATTAGTTAAGTCTTAATTAATTTTAATTAAATCAATTAAATTTTAACAATATTTTAACTTATAAGACTTTAAAAATAAGTCTTAAGATCAAAATAAATATTTAATAGACCAAAGCGTTGGACTCTAATTGGGTGGGGCTCCTTAAACATCACAACATCTAAATAAACCTATTATGCAAAAATATTTAAAAGCAACCTAAGCCATTTTAAATGAAAATTACTACATCTAGCATTTATCTATATGCATTGTATATAAGTTCATATATATTCCACATCAAAACTATCTAAAATATTTTCAAATACTGTCAAAACCACTATAGAACCATTGTCAAATAAAGTTTTAAACAATATTAAAAACATATAAAGTATCTGAAAATGTGTCAAAATAGCATAATTAAATATCATTGAACATCCTATTTCTCATTAAAATCTGAAAACATTTCAATCAGTGGATTCAGTCAAATACTCTATATAACTCATGATGGTAAATAAAAACTTAATTAACTTGTCAGCATCCTCATTGTCTTCATCATCCACTTCCAGCTTAACCTTCTTTACCATCCTGATGATGGTTGATGACGTTGAAGGACTAATTTATTATCTTTTGTAGTTAAGAGGCATTGTCCTTTCTTCTTCTAGCAAGTGATGAGAAAAATCCACAAGGTTCAATCTTGAACAAGTTTCAATAAGGTTCATAGGTTTAGGTAATGAGCTTTATGAGTTAATGGCACTAACCTACACAAGAATGCAACTAAGCAATTTGTTACAGGTTATTTTTAGGCAAATAGTCATGATGTTCAGGTGAGTGATGATAAATTGAGTTGTGTTTAAACTGTAAGGCCGTTTGCATTCAATATGTTTAACCACTCACATTCTAGTGTTCATGAGGATGAATTCTCCAATATGATCTCTTCAAACCTCGAATTTCTCTATTATTTATAGAATTAAATAGAAAGGCATCCAAAACATCCCAAAAAGCAAGATTTGAAGTATCAAAGTGAATAAGCATCTAAGTTCTTCTATTAAATGGTCTAAGAAAATTTCTACCAAGACTTCTACCTCCAAAAAACTATGTTATGTTGTGGAGCCTATTTCCACATTATAATGTATTTTAAATATTATACATGAAATTTTTTTGGACCCCTTTTTTTGAGAGTATAGATATGTGGTTTATCTATACTTTTATATGTGTGGTTTCATCACCCATGATTAATGGAGAACCATTATGGGTTGATTTGGCCTATGGTTTTGGTACCTATAGGTTTTTAAAATCGCTATATCGGTTACCTATTGACGTATTATGTGTGATGGACATACAGTAGGTAATACATCGTAAGAACTAAATTTGAGAAAGTGAAAAGAGTATGTGAATTTAGGAGAGTTTGTTGAGCACAGTTTTAAATAATATTTGTGCATTATAATTATGAAAAAACTATTCTGAGAGTGGATTATACTCTTGTTGGTTTGTAATAAAATCTGAGCAAGTATTTTTTGGTGGATGTAGCCTGCATTGGGTGAACCACGTTAAACCAGGTCTTCTTATTGTGCATTTTAATTCATGTTCTCTATGTATCTTTATTCATATCTCTTGTTATTGTGATTCTGTAAAATTGTTTCGCATTAGTTTCTATTTTATTCCTAACAAATTGGCCTCTAGAAGCAAATTATGAGAAGAAGAATCTTCTATATTTCAAGTTTGATCAGTTCTCCACACATTACCATGAAAATTATTAGATTTAGGAGGTGTCCACCCTAACATTTATAAAAAATGAAACAAATCAAATCCTAATTACCTTCTTGCAAAAAAATTCTCAATCATATATAAAGTCATATCATAAATTTTAATAAAATGATCAAAATTTGAAACATTATTTCATCAACATAGTCTGAAAATGACCAAGATTTTTGTTATGAAATCAAAATAATGTCTAAAAATATTCTGAATAAATAACATTATCCTCATAAGTGACCAAATATTTCTTCAAATAAATTAACAATGATAAAAAACTAATTTATATACAACTTTGTTCAAACCACAGATTTTTCTTTTGAAACTGGCATCAAACAAATTTGCCAATTGCTTAAATGTACAAATCTATATCTCACTTTGCAAATGACTAAATGACAAACTGACTAAAATTTTGATGTTACTAAATGAAGAACAAAATTTTTCATCAACTTGATAACCAGGTCAAATCAACAATTATTTCAACCCATAAATGTTTATTAACATTATATGGAAACCACAATTTTTCATACAAGTAATATTTCTTATAGTGAAATCTTTATACACAAATTTCAATCAATCATTTAAAACCATGTATGATATCAAGATTGATTTCAAATAAAAAGTCAACTTATTCACACAACAAGTCTTATCACGTCGATTGCCATCAAAAATTTCCAACCAAATCAAACAAAATGTACCATGACTTAAAATTAAAAATCCCAATATTAACACGCATCACCAAAGAGTCATATTTATCTACCATGTATATTTCCAAATAGATCAGGTAGAAAACTCATAACATTAATACTGCTTTCAACTTATCAAAATGAAAACAAGTTATATCTTTAAAAACTCAACTTATTCACATAATTATGTATTATCCAACCTAAACCAAATTAAATACACCATATCTATGAATCGGAAAAGAACAAACGACATGGATTTTAATAGATTTTTGAGGCATCAAAGTGTGTTCAAAGTATGTAAGATCAATGAATAGAAACCAAAACCTCAATAGTGATTAAAATAGACCAACAAAAGACTCTCCTATCAAAGTGCTATTAATATTCCCAATCAAAACCATCAAAAACATACTTATTCATACAACTATGTTTAATCCAAGATTCACCAGTCATCAAACCAACCCATGTCTCTCTCATTCTTTATATAACCATAACTTGAAAATCTTCTATGTTAAACTAAATCAAACAAATATATTCAAGTATATACATCATCTTCAAAAAGAAAAAAATGAAAAAAAATGCTACCAAAGTTGAATTATTTCAAATTCACAATAGACAAAACACACACCTCTATCAAAACCAAATGCAACTTTGTATCATAGTTCAGACATGTATCATCTATGCATTATACAAATTATTAATCACCAACCATTGTCAAACTCACTTGTTCAAAACCCTAATATCAATAAGAGAAAGCATGCATTTTAAATGTTTATCTCATATTCACCACCGATCACCTAAACCAAAAGTTTTTGCCAAACACAGATGACTGTAATTGAAACTCATCAAGGCACAAACCAAGTATTCATTTGCATGTATTGCATGTATTTATTATTTTCAAAATAGGCAAACCAAATAATATGTTGCCAAAATCTAAACTATTTTACAAATAAAACCACCACCAAACTGCATGCTTCAAATAAAAATAATATCACAAAAAAATATAATGAAGACTTATAACTAATTTGAAACTTAAAACCTCAAGAAAAGAAACTGTGCAACTCAAAATGTTACAGATAAAACATACGAATCAAACTACCACTATTTTCACTATCAATTGTATTTCAATCATGCATTTATCAAGTTTGAATTGATTCAAAATCTTATGTATATCCATAAATCTTTCAAGCTCAAATTTGCCCCTATGATATCAAACTAAAAATGAAATCCATACCTTGTCTGCAATCATCAAACTTTCTATCCTTCTCCCTACTTCCAAAATCTCACTTTCGAGGCAAGCTTGTCTAGAATGATGGTTATCAATGCAAAATTACCTTTTATATAGTCTTGGATCCATAATAATTTACCTTACTATGTGTCTCAAAAACATTGGATAATAAACTATCAATACTATGTCACCAACCTTGCCAAATTCCTTTGAAAACTCTACTAAATTTGAAATGACTAAGCTTATTCTAAACTGATCACTAAAATATTTTAACCAATGCACGTACCTCAATATTTAATTCTAAAAATTCTAAACAATTTCCATTGTAGTTATCATAGCTTCAATGCAATAAATCCACATAACGGCTAGCTAAATGATATCAACCACTGCTTAAAATCTATAGTCAACATTGAATACTTAACTCATATTTGAGTTTCATGTCCACCACCCTAGCTCTGTATTATCACTTTACATAGGTTCTCTAATATTCAATCCCTGGATATTTGTTCCAATTGATCAACATTTGTCCCTAATATCATTACCACCTTTATGTCTAATAATACTTGACCCTTTTTAAAATATGCAACTCTACTATCGTAATTCATTCATGGGTTCTCAACATTTAACCCTTAGGTCTTAGTTAAAAACATTTAATTTTTTATAAAATCAAAACTAAAATATTACAATATTATTCAATATAACTAATGTTATAACTAACTTATATTAAAACTTTAATATTATTTACTATAGATAATTTTACTCATCATTATTTAACATATATTTTGATGATCAAAAATACTACTTATCAATCAACCTTTGCATCCAATTATAACTGCTTACAAACTTGATAACAAACTTGATCATTAGCATTATAATCAAATGATTCATATGATCAAAGAACTGTTTCCATTTTGATTTCTGTACATGCTTAATATTTTTATTGAATCCATTAAATGCTTTTGAAACCACTTATAACGTAGAGTAACAATTTCACTAAATGCAAAAGTCATAATAAACATTTGTTATAATAATGACTATTCAAATGATGTAATGAATTAAAACCCCCAATTAACAGTTTTAAATGTTACGACAAAATCGTCAATATAACGAAATCATTTTAAAATACTTGGATTTTGAAAAGAAAAGAAAGGGTATCAAAAATAGGTTCAATACTGGTGACTTTGCTAGCTGATTTTAGAATTGAAATGAGGTAGAAAAATAAAAATTTGCCTATTCAAGACAAAACACGTGAGAGTGTGATCTAAGTAAATCATTTCTCAGGTAGCTAAATGTAAACCCCTTTGATAATAATACTCTTGTTAAAGGGATGAAGTGTGTTGGGTGAATATTTTGTCAGTCAGCTCTCTGATTGAGCAAAATAGGTCTTATCATCCATAGCAAAGGAGATTGGTCAGCCCAGTGCGCAGGTTTACTACATCAGAGGTGAACAAATCTCTCCTCTCATCAAGGGGAGGTTCCCTATGAATATGCAGGAGTTATATACTATATATATAAATAAGCAAAAAATAACACACAGGGGTAGGATAAGCCATCCATCTCTCTTTTTTCAGAGATGATGTTAACAAATAGAGGAAAAAATCTCAGTGAAAACACTGAAGGCACTTCTCTTCTTTCAAAAGTGTTCTTGCAGGAAATAGCAGGAGTTCTTTTAGGTAGGATAAGAGACTGGTAACAAAGGATAAGAACCAGCAGGATGAAATGGAACGCAAAGTCTCCACCTCAACTGCCCAAAGAGTGAAACACAGAGGATAATGGGGGCACAAAGTCATCCCAGAATCCTCAACACATAAGGAAAAGAAAAACACACACTGAAAACAATTGTGAAAGCACAAAGTCTTCCCACAGTTGGCTTTAGGACACCTTCCTTATTACTTTCACTAATTTTGCTTGCCAAATTAAATAGATAAGAACACATTCAGAAGACAGACATAAGAATAATCTCCTAAAATGATACAAGCCAAAACAGCACAAAGTCTGCAAATAACTTGCTTTCTCATTCAAATAAAATGAAAATGAAATTACTATCTGAGCTCAAAGTCTTAGTATTCTCCTTTCAACTGGGCAGAGTTTTGCTCTTGTAAAAATGAAAAGTCCTCTTCATAATGAGAGAAATTACAATATATAGCAATTATGCAAGGCTTGGTGCTCTTTCCCATGGGATGGCCCATGCTGTAGTCAATGTCTTCAATGCACCTTCAATTTTGTCTAGAGGGACCATGCTGGGAATAGTGCATTGCCTTAACTATGGTGTGTCCCTTCATCTAATATGTCTCTTCTTTGGTATGGATTGTCTGGTCCTTTTCCTGATGTCTGTGCAACTATCCAATCTGTCTTTACTTCATGGAAGAAAAACAAGTTATGTCCTTGATTTGGTGTGTGTTGACGTGGAAGATTGCACCCTTGGCAGAAGGCTGAGCTCCTACCTTCTTCACGCAACAATGGAAACTCCCCTCTCACCTGTGGGACCGGCGAAGTTGGAGGGGAGAGTCTCTAGAATGAGGGCTAGCTCCCTCTGATGTATCATTTCGGCCCTGGTTTCTCCTACTGCTAACAAATAAAATGTAAAAAAAGGGGGCAGGATGAAAAGGGAGAAGGAGATGCTAAAAACAGAACCTAAGCCTAAAAAGAAGAAAAGGGGTGATACTCTAGAAAATGTGACCCACCCAGCCCGAACTTACACTTTTCACCAAAAAGAAGTGCCTATACACTTCATCTGACACGAGAGAACCTTCTGCATCAGTGGGTCAGGGGTTAATGGAGATACAGGGAGGAAATAAATACTAGAGGCATTCTGAGATGCACTGCAACAGTGTATCCACTTCACCTATACTCCTCTAGGGACACTTCTGACAACCCTGTAAAAGGAAACTCAAAAATGCACTAGACATGCTGAAATCATTCTGCAAAAGCATTAAGAAAATGACTTAACACATAATCAAATGCATAGACATATACTAAAATGCAAAACTCAGAATGGAGGTAAAAATAGCTAATTTCTAATTCAAGGTAAAAATTTTGGTAGAGCTCTGCCTTACAAGCCTGAGAGATTTTTGGGCAAAGTTTTGCCTTAAGGCTGAGAGTGGATTTTTTTCCCAAAAGAGAAGTTTACAATTTATAAAAAGAGGAAGAGAAACTTGGCACTTTATGTGAAATATTTTGGCACTCATTTCTGTAAGTGGTCCATGCGTGTTCTGAATCTTGGGAAGAGGAAACCACTGTTACTAATGTCATTCTTCAGAAAAGACTTGCTGAAACCATGTTGTACAATCACCAAAATTGACTTTGGCATTCAAATATTAATATAAGGACATGGTTGTGCCTCTTTTCTGTAAACAAACTGTAGTTTGTCCCCTCATCAATGCCAACTGTAGAAAAATAGGTCGAATCGCTCATCTGTAATAACTCACCTTCCCTCCGCCACTTGAATGCTTTGTCATTTTTGCTCTTTGTCTTCTTTCTACTCTTTTAGCCCTCAAGGGCGATCTTCTGGCAGGTCGTTACATTCCTTGGGCTCCTTCCATGATTTGGCACTAAGGTAGTTCAAAAACAATGGCTACTTCACTGCATTAAAATTGACATTCACGTGGTCATCACCCAATGGCTAGTTCATTTGCTTAAATTTGACAGCTTTCGAGACATCACCATCCTTGGCAAAAGTCATTGAGTATTTTCTGTGGCTTTTTTTCTTTACAAGCTTTTGTTTTGAGCCTTTTTCCCACAAATAAAAGTCTACAAGAATTGGCTGCTCTTCGTCTTCTCTGTTGAGCTCTTTTGAAGCTCTCTCTGCCCTCCGCAAGGGCTTCTGGACTTAAACTGCCCTCTGCAAGGGCTTTTGGACCCTTGACTGCCCTCTGGTTGTAGGGCACACCCTTGAACCAAGCCATTGAACCAATCCGTTGAACCAAAATTGGTTTAATGATTTAATTGGTTCAACGGTTCAACCACTGTGTGCTGAGCCCATTGAACCAAGCCTTTGATCTTTCCTTGTTCGCTTCTATCATTGAACTTGCACGTTGAACTGGAGGCATTTTGAACTGATGCTGCTTGAACTTAAGCGTTGAACCAATTGGTTGAACTAGTTCAATGGTTTAATGAAGCGCGTCGAGCCCTTTGAACTAAGCCTGATGAACCAATGGCATTGAACTTTGTGATTGAACTCACCGATTGAACAAAGTATTGAACTAGTGCTAATTAAACTACCAACTAAACTGGAACCGATTGAATTGAGCATTGAACTAAAGCATTGAACCAATTCAATGGTTCAAAGACACTAATTTTCCTATGATTCCCTTCAGACCAAAGCTCGAAGAAGCCTTGTAAAACCCAGAACTCTCTGAACTAATCCTTCATGCGCCAAAGGACTAACCTACAGAGTCCGTAGAAATCCAAAACCTGTAGAGTCTGTAGATTTAGACCTGCAAAGTCCATAGATTTAAACAGATTTATGCAAAATCAAAAAATGAAATGGCCTAGAATAACAGGGACAGAAGGGAACCGATTTTTGGCCTGTTGGGCAAAAAATGGTCAACAAATTGGTGACTCCCAGGGGAAGCATGCCTGTTATGCTTAAAGACCAGTTGCCTTGCAGTCCATTGGGCATGGAGTTAGATGTAACTTGAACAAAGGTTAGCAACAGCCCCAAAGATCCAATAATCAAAACATGAAGCTTCTTACCCCACATGCAAAGGGAAACACACAAAGCTAAAAACACTACCTGTGAAAACTACACTTAGGGAAAACAGGAAAGACAACTGAAAGCAAACTACTATATACAGCTAACCAGGAAATTTTGCTTCCCTCCTGGATCAAAGGGAAAAATTCTTAAGTCCCCTTACTAGCAAGAAGACTTATGGTGCCAAGCAATTAGCTGAATGAAAAAGAGAGTTGGTGACCTGTTCCTCTTCCCTGTCACCTTGCTTGGCTTGTATCTGAGTGGATCAAAATCAAACATGCTTTTGACATATATGTACTCTGCTTGTCTTTGGAAGCTTGTTAAATGCTGGTCCCTCATACTGGTGCTCTTCACCAAGAAATCAATGGTTGCTGGCTCGTCACCATAAGCCCTTTGATCTGCACATTCCCTCTGCAATGTATCATGGTCTGACTTGTTTCCTTTTGCCTCATTGCAAACTCTGTTAGACTCATCCTCTGCTTCCTTTTGGCCTTCTTAAATAAGGGTGATTGTGGTGATGTCTAAAATGGACTCACTAAATAATTGCTCATCCCATAGAACATCACCTCTTTTTTTGAAGCTTTCTTCTTCAAGGCCTTCCTCCATGAAGACAGACCTCTCCTTTCCCTCCTCAAAGATCAGGACCTCTAGATGTTCAAAGGTATCCTCCTGATCCTCCTCCAACTCAAGCTCTTCAACGTAGTTGTCCTCCTCATCAAAATAATAGGGAAGTTCATCGAACAAAAGGGAAGAGAGCTCACCATGCTTTTGTTCCTCCTCGTATTGCTGGAACATCTACATGTATGCATGACCTGAGTCTTCTCTATTGCTGATGATGCCTTCAAAAAAAGCCTCAATGATGATTTATTCTTCGTTGTCACTCATGATAGCCCCTTGAAAAACTATAGATTGGATCTTCAGCTCCTCACTCGCCTCCTGCAGAACAAGTTCCTCCTTGAGAAGCGGTGAAGTGGGAAAACCATGTGGAAGAAGAGGCAGTCCTTGAGCTAGAATCGAATGATTCTCCTCTTTCCACTTGGTCAACACTTCATCTATATCAGGTGTGGCCTGATAGCTCTCTTGGAAGTGTGTAGATGGGGTGTGTTCAGACATGGAATGTGCCATTTGGTCTGAACCATCCATCACACACTGGCTAAGGAATCTCTCTCTGGCTTCCAACTCTACAATTCTCCTAGCTAGATCTTCTTGGAAGAGCCTTTCTTGGAGATAATAGGAATCATGGGTAGGAGCAGCTTTATCTTCTTTATGATTTTGAGCAAAATCTTTCTTCTCCTCTTTCCTACCCCATGATTCCACTATTTCCCCCCAGGTCAGGAGGTTGCCATCATGGCAAAAGATCTCAGAATTGGAATTTGCCATTTTGGTTGAAGGGCAACTAGGAGGGCTGCTTCGGGAGATGCCATAAAAAGGTTGAGCTTGATCAAAATTATAGGAAGGACAACAAGGTCCATGATTTTGTGCAGAGGGATTATACATACAAAAGTGATTTCTTAATGGCACCAGGGCTGGTTAACCAGCTGATTCAACTCGGAGTCGCCATTGGTGTTTGATGCAAAGCCTCCAAAGGCTGGTTGGTTAAAGAACACATCAAAAATTCTTCAACTCTTTGGACTCAACTTGTCCAAGTTGGTCCCACCGAGCATGCCAAAAACTGTTGATGCAGAAGATTACACCCTTGGCAGGAGGCTGAGCTCCTGCCTTCTTCACGCAACAATGGAAACTCCCCTCTCGCCTGTGGGACCAGCGAAGCTGGAGGGGAGAGTCTCTAGATGAGGGCTAGCTCCCTCTGATGTATCTTTTAGGCCCTAGTTTCTCCTACTGCTAACAAATAAAATGTAAAAAAGGGGGGGGTTAAAAAGGAGAGAGAGAGATGTTGAAAACAAAGCCTAAGCCTAAAAAAGAAAAGGTGATACACCAAAAAATGTGATCCACCCAGCCTAAATATACACTTTTCACCAAAAGGAAGCACCTATACACTTCACCTAAAGTGAGAAAACCTTCTGCATCAGTGGCTCAGGGGTCCGTGGAGATACAGGGAGGAAATAACTACTAGAGGCGTTTTGAGACACGCTGCAGCAGCCTATCCACTTCACCTATACTCTTCTAGGGACACTTCTAACAGACCTGTAAAAGGAAACTCAAAAATGCACCAAACATGCTACAATCATTCTGTAAAAGCATTAAGAAAATGACTTAACACAGAATCAAGGCATAGACACATACTAAAGATGCAAAACTCAGAATGGACGTAAAAAATAGCTAAGTTCTAATTCAAGGTAAAAATCCGCTCTCAGCCTTAAGGCAAAACTCTACCCAAAAATCTCTCGGGCTTGTAAGGCAGAACTCTGCCAAAAATTTTACCTTGAATCAGAACTTCGCTATTTTTTACCTCCATTCTGAGTTTTGCATCTTTAGTATCTGTCTATGCCTTGATTCTGTGTTAAGTCATTTTCTTAATGCTTTTACAGAATGATTGCATCATGTCTAGTGCATTTTCAAGTTTCCTTTTACAGGTCTGTCAAAAGTGTCCCTAGAGGAGTATAGGTGAAGTGGATAGGATGTTGCAGCATGTCTCAGAATGCCTCTAGTAGTTATTTCCTCCTTGTATCTCCACGGACCCCTGACCCACTGATGCAGAAGGTTTTCTCACTTTAGGTGAAGTGTATAGGCGATTCTTTTTGGTGAAAAGTGTATATTTGGGCTGGGTGGATCACATTTTCTGGTGTATCACCTTTTCCTTTTTAGGCTTAGGATTTTTTTTTAGCATCTCTCTCTCCCTTTTCATCCCCCGCCTTTTTACATTTTATTTGTTAGCAGTAGGAGAAACCAGGGCCTAAAAGATACATCAGAGGGAGGTAGCCCTCATCTAGAGACTCTCCCCTCCAGCTTCGTTGGTCCCACAGGTGAGAGGGGAGTTTCCATTATTGCGTAGAAGGCAGGAGCTCAGCCTCCTGTCAAGGGTGCAATCTTCTGTGTCAATAGTGCACTCAAAAGTCTACTTGATCCACTGTTTCACCTATTAGAAATAACTCTTTTGAAGATATTTTTGGTCCTTTGGTCTCGTTCCTCTCTCCCCTATAGCAATTTGAGTCTTCAAGCTCTCTTTTCAGCCAGTCACTTGGTTCTTCCTTTGGCTCCTTCTTTGGCCATGGCGAGTTTCACTATTATGAAACTTATTAGAAACTTACAAAAAATGGAATCCACGACACTTCTTTCCTGAGCAGCTTCAAAAGGGGAACGCAAATGTAGACACTTGTCACGCTCTACTGAGTTATAATGGAACACGTGGCTTGTTTTGCTTAACTTATAGAAGCTTTAGAAAAAATTTGAGAGTCATGTGGAAGATGACATGTGGTAGCTTTCACTCTGCTTTAGAAATAATATGCAAATGTTCAGGACTCATTCAAATTCACACGAACAATGCCACTTGTCGTGCTCCGCTTGACCTTAGCAACTCACTCGAGGTCCACGACACTTCTTTCCTGAGCAGCTTCAAAAGGGGAACGCAAATGTAGACACTTGTCACGCTCTACTGAGTTATAATGGAACATGTGGCACGTTTTGTAGCTTTGAAACTTATTAGAAACTATATCCTGACTAAATGACACTTGGCAGTTTTTGCTTTGACTCTATAAGGGACACGTGGTAGCTTTCACTGCACTTTGAGGTTTGATCTTTCCTGGAGGGTTCATGCTTCTTTGGTGGGCTTTGGCTTTTGGGCTTTTTTCATCGAGCTTTTCCTTCGGATAAAAAGTTTAAAGGAATTCCTTCGGACAAAATGTCTGAAGGAAAGTTTCACTTCTTTTTCTTAGTCGTTTCAATCATTTCAATTTCTTTAGGCTTTCTCTTTGAGTGAATTCCTTCAAATTCCACACTCTATTTGAATTTTCATAGATATTCCCTTACTTTAAATTTGACATCTGTGGGACCGTCAATGGTCGCTAGCCGTTTGAACCATGTTGAACCTTGAACCTGTGAACCCACTAAAAGTACATTGGTTCATTGGTTCATCAGTTCATTCTATCTCTTTTGTTCCATCGCTTCTTGGTTTAATTGCTTTCCTACTCCTTCGTTGAACCATCTATTGAACCATCTGTTTGCCACTTCTTTCTTTGACTGAGGCTGCCTTTGAACTTTTGAACCTATGAACCATTAAACTTTGAACTCTTTTGGTTCAAGGTTCAATCCGTTCATTAATTTTTCCTCTGCCCATTGTTTCCTTGTTCTTTCTAAGCTCTTTGATCTTCATCATACTAGTTGAACCTTTGAACCTGTGAACTTTGATGAATGCACTCAACTCTTGCCGACGACGTCGAACCTTGAACCCATTGAGCCCTTGAACCTTTCGATTCAAGGTTCAATGGTTCAGTCCTTGCTTAGAAGCTTGCCAATTGAATTCTTTTGGTTGAACCAAGGTATCGAGCCAATTTTGGGAATGACTAAGTGTTGAGAGCTTTCTTCTTTCCTATAGAGTCTGTAGAAATCAACTTGCGAAGCCCGTAGAACTAAGCCTGCAGAGTCCATAGATTTAAGCCTACAGAGTTTGTAGATTTTTGAGAAGCTTGAAAAATGAAGAACTCAGATGCTCAGGATAATTTTTTGAAAAGGGGAGAGATGATTTTGGTCTGTTGAACCAAAATAGTTCATAGGTTGTCCCAAACATGTCACTCATTTTTGGGGACAACAAAGTGTTGGGTTAGTGTGACATGAAGAAAATGATTAATCAGACAAGGGATTTTGAGCTAGATAAACAATTAAATACAAATGCCTTATAAACAAATTTTAAAAATCAATTGTCTACTTTAAACACATTAATAACTATCTCAAGTTCATTTATAAAATAAAATCTAAATTATGTCATGTAAACCATCTTACCATAATTTTATACTTACAGAAATACAATAGTTTCCATGTACTTTTCCTTCATACTGACAAATCTCGCTGATTGAACTAGAATTGATTCAATAAAAAAAAAACAGGAAAGAAAACACAAACCAAAAAAAATGAAGGAAAACAAACAAAATCAAAACAACAAAGAAAGAGAAGAGCTATTGATGAAATAATTTCAATTGATGCTCATTGACTGAATAATGCAGTCAATTTCCTTCCATATATTGTAAGTGAAAAGCATTTTTCCCAAGTATATCAGCAATCTTATATGGTCCCAACCAAAGTGAATCAAACTTATGATGTTTATCTAGATCTACATGGGTTTTATCCTAATAAAGTACAAGATCTCCAACTTTAAATATTTTTCTTAAAAAAATTTATCAAAAAAATTATTTAACTTCCTTTTAGTTTCTTTCAACTTTTGCAAAGCAGTAATCTTACTTTTATCTAAAGATATTAAATCATTAAGTCTTTCTTCAATTAAATAGGTATCTTATGATAAGTATTATAAAGCAATATGAACAAATGAGATTTGCAGCTCTATAGGTAATTTAGCTTCAAAACTATATGTTAGTATAAAAGGATAATATCCTCTAGTTGCTTTAACAATGGTATGATTAGCCCATAATGTCTCAAATATCTTAAGGTGTCAATTTATTTTATTTTCATAAATTATTTTATTCATAATAAAAATTAGATTTTTATTCATAGATTCAGCTTATCTATTCCCTTGAGGGTAATATTTAGACGAATGACTAAAAATAATAGAATATTTTCTTAGAATCCTAAATATTCATTTGAAACAAATTGAGAACCGTTATCTGAAATAATTTTATAAGGCACATCAAATCTAGAAAAAATATGATTTTCAAAAAATGAAATAACTTTAGTTATAACTGAACTTTTTAGAAATTTTGCTTTAAGCCATTTTATAAAGTAATCGGTTGCAGTATATATATATATAGCGGAAGAAGGATGATGAATGTTTGGTATAAAATTAATTTTTCATTTAGTGAACGGATTTTTAAGAAATATGGGATTTAAAGATATTGTTGGTAATTTGTCCCTACTAATGAATAATTGACAAGACATGCATGAATGTACCAATTTATAAGCGTCTTGAAACAACGTATGCCAATAATAACCTGCATGTAAAATCTTATAAGTTGTAAATTTTATAGCATAATGACCACCACAACTACCTTCATGACATCCTTTAAGTATCTTCTAGATTTAATCATGAGTAAAACATCTTAAAAAAACTCCATCACAGCTTCTATAAAATAAAAAAATCAAGCAAACATAATTTTAAATCATACACTCTCAATGATCTCCTTTGTCTTTTAATTAAAATTTTGGGCAAGCCTAATTTTGAAAATAATATACAAGATTATGGTATCAATCATCTTCAGCTATTAAACAATCACAATCTTTTATTTTAAGCCCGAACTTAAATGTTTTTGAAAAATAATCAACCTTTATACACTGAAAGTGACATTTTGCATTCACTGAATCATCAATAGATAAAAGCAAAACATTAACAATTAAAAATAATAATAATAATAATAATAATAATAATAATAATAATAAAATCAGCCAAATGTTTTTCTAATTCATTTCTTTTAATAGTTTTCAAAAATTTAAATTCAAAGTCAGACTATTGGATTCTTAAAATTCACTTTGCCAACCTCCCTTGAATATTAAGTTGTTTTAAAAGATAAGATAAAACGGGTACATTAAATCTTTCAATAACTTTATTTCTCATCAAGAGATGACAAAATTTAATTAACAAAGAAACCAAGAACAAACTTCTCAATAAGAGAATCCCTAATTTCCGTATCTTTCAAAACTTGACTCATATATCTGATGGATTTTTCATCATTATTTTTATCTTATTGTGTTATCACAACGCCTATGATTTTTTTATTACATTAATGTAATAATAAAAGACTTGGATTAATAAATTTTAGCAAGCATCGGTGCATTTACAATAGCATTTTTCATATTTTTAGAATTAGAATCAGTGTTTGCATCCCACACATATGACTAATTTTTTTAAGCAAAATCTACAAAAAAAAATTATTTATCAACAAAATTTGATATAAACTTACACACAAAATTAATTTTGTCAAAGAAATACTTAAGACTAGATTGATCTTTAGGTTGTTGCAATTCTTTGATTGCTTTAACACGTTTAAGATCAATTAAAATGTCATCTTTAGAGATAATATGTCCTAATAATGTGCCTTCAGTAACACCAAAAATAGATCATTTGGGATTAAAAAAATAACATATTTTTTACATCTTTCAAATACCTTGCGTAAATGATCTAAATATTTATCCTCTTTTTAGAATTAACTGTAAGATCATCTAAGTATATTTGCATGACAATGTTAATTAAATCATCAAAAGCTACATGCATATCTCTTTGAAAAGTTGCACCTACATTCATGAGACCAAAAGACATTATATTAAAAGCAAAATTTTCTCTCTGAATTATGACTGTTGTATTATGCCTATCATTTGCATTGATAGATATTTGATTATAATAAAAAAATTATCAATTAACGACATCATTTCAGATCTTGTAACTTGTTGCAGAATTTAATCAATACTTGAAAGAGGAAAATTATCCTTTTCACTAGTCTTATTAAGATATCTAAAGTATACACAAAGTTTGATATCTCCATTCTTTTTATGCAAAGGTATTAGAATAGCTATCCATTCAAAATATGTTATAGGAAAAATGACACCATCACCAAGCGTTTTATCAAGCTCTTTGTTAATGGTGTCTTCTAGCAAAGGGCTTATCCTTCTTATTTTCTATCTAATGAGTTTAATACCAGACTTAGTAAAAATATCATGTTTTATACAATTAGTATCATACATTTTCAAATATTTATAAGATTAGGTAATTTTTTTAAAAAAGTTTAATAAATTTTACCTTCTCATTAAGAATACATTGTATTCTCAAATAAACAAACTTTGGTTCTTCTTAATTTCTAATATTTATTGAGATGGTCTCTCCAATAATTCTCCTAAAAGGTTCTTTTGTACATGATATGTTAGGTTGATTATGTAGAATAAACATTGATTTCAAACTCACCAAACCAGATGATAACTTATTAGTATTCAACTACAAATAGTCTCCATAATTAAAAACATAATCATTACTATCAAAATAATTACCTTTAGTAAAGGCATCAATATGTTCATCATAGTTAAAAATAGATCAATTTTCATTTAAATCAAGAATTTTAGTCTAAAATTTTTTAGAAATGAAAAGTCAACAATAGGTTCTATATTACTCATGGTAGGGTTAGAAGTAAAAACAAATTTATCAGTTTGTATATTAAATTCTCTAAGAATATGGGTAATATTAAAAGCTTCAAAACTTTCAAGGACCAAACTTTTTGGTTATATCGATTTAGATGCATTTATTTTGTCTTATAAACTTTGCTTACTTGTCTAATAACTAATTTAAAATATTTAAATACCTCTAATTATTTTGCATTCAATGCCATAACCTTTTCTAAACCAAGACATAAGGCTTCAAATTATGTTGTATTGTGTGTAGTATCGAAAGACAATTTGTAGGCATAACGAAAAATATTACCTACAGGAGAAATGAGACAAATTACTACACCACTTCCAACTTGTGAACAAGCACCATCAAAATATAAAGTCCATAAATCATTATTGAAAAAGACATCTTGTTATTGTTGTTTAGGTTCATCAAGGGTTAAAAAATTTATATGTACCAATTTCAGTTTCAACATAAGCAACAGTTGGTGGTATAAAGTTAATATGATTACTAGACCAATCCTCTCTTTGAATAAACGCAATTTCATTCCCACTTAGAATCCAAGTAGTATCTTTTCCAACAAATGCCTTAGTTGCTTTAGACCAATCTCTACCTAAAAAAATTGCATAATTTCTTGGTATATATAGAATTTGAACAATAGTCATACATCTTATTTTTTCATCTTGTGCAAATTTAATCACAATATCTCAAAACTTACCACAACTTTTTGTTTGAAGTGAATCAAAACCTGTGATTTTTTTATTATTTGTTTTATAAGAAATACCTAATTGATTAGTAATATGTTAGGAATAAAGTCATAATACTACATGTTAGATCAATGAACTATATCCTATGGTGCAACAAAATAAATGTAGAATACAAGATACATAAATAGAAACAAACAAGAGGACACATTACATAGAGATTACATGAAAACTTTAGAATGTGTAAGGAAAAGACAGACAAAATGACAACTTCTAGACTTCATTGATAAACTTAACATCACTCTCTTCTACAACAACTCTTCCATAGCAACTCCTTCAGTGCTAATATACAAGCATTCAATGCTTCCACTTGAAGTATTTAGGTTATGAACCAAGCTAATCTAAACTACAAGATCGAACCTCCAAGCCTGCAAGCCCATGGATTACATGGATCTTCTTACATGATGAATTTATAAAAGAGATCTCATGTTATTAAATAGCATTTACAATATAGAGATAAAATAGAGAGAGAGGAGAAAATTACACCATACTCCATGTGGGAGCACTATTCATGAATAGGGAATCATGTCCTCCCATGTGCCAAGTCAAGCCTTATAATGACATCTCATCATTCCCACTCCATGTGCACACCCATGTGCTCAACCACTCCACATGTGACTTCAAACTTGCATAGTGATCTTTGTCTCCCACTTTCCATGTGCACACATAAGTGATTCAAAATATTCTCACTTTGATCTCACCAACCAGGAGCCCATAAAAAATTATGCCTCACAACACATGCCTAAAGTAGAAACATGTGATCCACTATCATTATGGCATCACATGCTTTTCACAAGTCAACCCATGTGACTTAATAGAGAAATGTGTCCCACTTTATTTCACCTCCTCTTTTTACTTTCAAAGATGCTCCATGGGCCATACCACCCACCGTGGGTCATGCCAAGTCATCACCTAGCCACATCACTAACCATCCACATCACCACTAGGCCACATCACTGTGAATAGTAATTCATGAATAGTGACTATGAACGGTGGATTCACATCCTAAGATTCTTCTACTTGAAGTCAATATACATAGACTTTTACCACACCTGAGTATTATATAATCAGCTGCTCATCCATGCCCTATGCTACCCTAACACAAACCTAGTAATTTTTTTATTGTAGTACTAAAACTTCTCTATCATAACAGACTTTATCAATATCTGCTCCACCATAGCAGATTATATCATTGAAGTGACAAATCACTTCTCCACACTATATACCAATCTTCCAATGGGATTCTATCGTGAACTGTTTACAACTCCCACTACTTGGGAATATTAGGTTTAGTGCTCACCATGGCATTATGAGGCTTCCTACTCATGAATCCAATACATAAGATAAAAACATGTCTTCTCCTATTCTAGGACTCTCTTGGGAAGACAACTAAAAAATGCAAGAAGTGGGGTACTTTCTTGCTCTCACATCCTTGTACATCTCCATCCTTGGTTTGCTCTACATACCACCTTAATCTCATGAGTCCTAACTGAACCATCAGAATAGTGATCATATTGAGGCCTGCATCCAACATGTCATAACTCATAGTAGCAACCTCTGCTATCCATTTGGGCTCTTTATGAGGGTACTAAAAATTTTGTACTAAATATACAACATCTACACCAACTCATATAGTGATTGCAATGCAAACCAACAACACTTTTGCCTCAACTCTTTTTTTCTTTATCTCTCCCTAAGAGAGATCACCATGTAAGAATCGTGTTACTTCAACTCCTTGAATAAAAAATAGTTTACATAACACTCTTTGATATTAATGAAGAGAGAATATCTTACATAAGTCAAAACCAAACATTTTCACATAGCTTCCAAGTTATCAACATGATACAAGTGGACCAATCATAGCTCCAGAGAAGCCATCATGTTACTTGGTGCATCACTAGACCTACTGAGTTATTGAGCCTCAAGAATGCATTTGAAATGCATCATGCTCTACCAAATGTTTTCAAACATCAACTCATGTGCCTCTAATGTTAGTTCATGCATCGGTTTACCGAGCCAATGCCATAATTGTATACACAACACTCCAACACCCTAAGTCATATGGTCAACACCGACCTTCTCCTTTTGAGAACACCAGGTCTCACTTGCTCATTTGCATATTCATCTTCCTCTTCCTCAACTAATTCAAAATAGGTATAGCTTCAAGTTTGTCTATACCTCCTTCCTTTGCATGCATTTTTCTTCTTCTTCTACATCTCAGCTAACAATATGTGGTTAGTAAGATACCGCATCAAAACCCTTTTTTTTGTTGTTAAGAACCACAACAAGGTCACCACCTTGTCTTCACCTCCTCCAAAGGATTCCATCTTGCTCTTCAAGCTGTAGAGTTACTTCTCCACTAACATGAGCATTGTGGAGGATGTTGACTTGTCTAACAAAGCTTTTTTGAAAAAAAATTCAACTCCCCTGTGGGCTTATCCTCATCAACATGAAGAGATCATGATCTTCACCAAGAGATCCTCCTCCTTGATCCACATAGAGATACATACTAAAATAAAACCTCTTTTTTTCTTTTTAATCTCCACTTGGTCTCTCTTCTTTTCATAGTAGCTTCACCTTACACATAACTATCCAAAAAATACAAAACATTCACACACATAAAGTTTTTCACCATGGCTCTGATACTAGATGTTAGGAATAAAGTCTTGATACTGCATATTAGATCAATGAACTATATCCTATAACGCAAGCAAATAAATTCAAAATACAAACTATACAAATAAGAGACAAGGAAGAGGACACATTACACATGATTACGTAGAAACCTTGCAATTTGCACAGAAAAACCATGGACAAAATGGCAACTTATAGACTTCATTAATAAACTCAACATCACTCTCTTCTACAACAATTCCACCATAGTAATTTCTTTGGTGCTAACATACAAGTACTCAATGCTTTCACCTGAAACATTCAGGGTGTGAACCAAACTAATCTAGCCTGCAAGATCCAACCTCCAAACATCCAATCCCAAGGCTTGCATGGATCCTCTCATAGGATAAATTTACAAATGAGAGTTCATGTTATTAAATAGCATTTACAACATATATGAACAAAAACTGTTGACTGATTTTTTTCATTATTTTATTTTTCCTCTTGAAATTATAAAACATCTTTAGCATTTAGATTTTTATTGGCCTCATTAATTTTGTCAAGTTGTCTAGGCAAACTAGCAACCTGCAATAATAAAAATCTTGCTTTTATGGAAAACAAATCATCAATGATATTATAAGCCCCTACATCTGAATTATGAATATTCATATAATTTTTAAGCTTATAATAAATATATTGTGAGTTATTAAAACATGTTGATAAAGGATTATTATGTTTAAAATTTATAGCAACATTATTTGATGAATTATTTTATATAGTCTTCCCTTTATCTTGATTTTGAGCAGAATTTTGATTATTTTTAGTTGTATTGGAATAATCCTTATGTCTATTATTAACAACATAAATATTTGTGGTTGTGATATCATCCAAAGATTCATCAATCCCACACATATTTATATTG
Organism: Torreya grandis; assembly: GCA_037957365.1. Taxonomy (NCBI): domain Eukaryota; kingdom Viridiplantae; phylum Streptophyta; class Pinopsida; order Cupressales; family Taxaceae; genus Torreya; species Torreya grandis. The sequence continues at coordinate 5,179,108 of JARHVA010000053.1, read as the reverse complement.
TCATCTAGATCAATTGAAATACTCTCATTTTCTTGAATATGTCTTTTGAATATTTTGAACAACTATGTAAGTATTTGGATCATGATCTAGTTCACAAACATTGCAACAAAGAACTTTTTTTTTTAATTTTATTTTTTTGAGCAAATGATGACTTACCTTATGAATATGGCTTATCATTTAACTTTCATGTTTGTTACTAAGCTTATGAATGGCTCTTAAAATTTTTGTATTATTTGAATTTACACCTATTATAGTTCTATTATTAAAACCAATTTATTTTAATTTCTTTATATAATCTATGCATAAAGTTACAATTTCATTGTAATCCATAATATCTTTATCCTTTATAGCCATTTTATACTTTAAAGGTAAACCATTACAAAAATATAATCTTGACAATTTTTTAGATGGTCTAACATCAGGTGGAATTTTTTGGTGCAATCTAGTAAATGTACTTATGAACCCATAAATAATTTCATCAAGATCTATTGAAATATTAACCAGTTCATTTACTAAATCTAAATCTTTCATTGGTTTATCAAAACACAACTCTAACCAATCTTCAATATCTTTCCAAGTGTTAATAACACTTTTAAAAGACTAATAAATGCTTGATAGACTTTACCTTCCAAAGTCTGCAAGAAAAATCTAAGAGAAAATTCTTTGTTAACAATACCAAAACTCTAAGTGATGAGTAAAATCCACAAGGTTCAATCTTGAACAAGTTTCAATAGGGTTCACAGGTTCAAGTGATGGGCTTTTACGATTTAATAACACTAATGCATGAGAATGCAACTTAGCAACTTGTTGCAGGGTATTTTTAGGCAAATGGTCATGATGCTAAGGTGAGTGATGAGAAATTTAGTTATGATAGACTGCAGGGTTGTTTGCATTTGTTGTGTTGAACCACTCCTCAAACCTTGATTTCCTCCATTATTTGCATGATTAAATGACAAGGTATCGAGAACATTCTAAAAAGCAGGATTTGAAGCATCAAAGTGAATAGACATCTAAGTTCCTCTATTAAAGGGTCTAGAAAAATTTCTACCAGGCCTTTTACCTCTAGAAAACTAGCCTCTAGAAGTAAAACTATGAGAAGATAAATCTTCTCTATTCCAAGTTTTATCAGTTATCTACACATTACCACATGAATTATTAGAGTGAGAACATGTCCACCCTGACATTTTTTAAAAAATAAAATAAATCAAACCCTGATTACCTTCTTCCAAAACTATTATCAACCATATATAAAGTCACATCATAAATTTTAATAAACTGATTGAAATGTGAAACATTATTTCATCAACGTGGTCTGAAAAATATCTAAGAGTTTTCTTATGAAATCAAAATAAATAAAATTTGTCTGAAAATATTCTAAATAAACAACCTTATCTTGATAAGTGACAAAATATTTCTTCAAATAAATTAATAGTGCTCAAAAACTAATTGATATACAAATATGTTCAAACCATTGATTTTCCTTTTCAAATCAATATCAAACAACTCTGCAAATTGCCTAAATGTAGAAATGTATATCTCACTTTGAAAATGAATGTGAATAACAAACTAACTAAAAGCTTGACATTAATAATTAAATAATAAATTTCCTCTTCAACTTGATAACCAAACAGAATCAACAATTATTTCAACCCATAAATGTTCACTAACATTATATGAAAACTATAATATCTCAGGCAAGTGATATTTCTTATATCTAAACCTTTATACACAAATTTCAATCAATCATCTAAAACCCTATATGATATCAAGACCGATTTCAAATAAAATCCCATCTTATTCACATAACAAGCCTTATCACATCGATTGCCATCAAAAATTTCCAACCAAACCAAATAAATGTACTATGGCTTAAAACTAGAAATCCCAATATTAATGCACAACACCAAAGAGCCATATTTAAAGGTCATGTATATTTCTAAATAGATCAAGTAGGAAACTCATAACATTAATACTGCTTTCAACTTATCAAAATGAAAACAACTTATATCTTTAAAAACTTGACTTATTCACATAACTCTGTTTATCTAACCTAAACCAAATAAAATACACCATATATTCGAATCATGAAATAAAAAATGGTATGGATTTTAATAGATATTTGAGGCATCAAAGTGTGTGATATCAACGGATAAAAAACAAAACCCCAATAATGATCAAAATAGACCGACAAAAGACTCTCCTATTGAAGTGCCATTAATATTCCCAATCAAAACCATTAAAAACATACATATTCATACAACTCTATTTAATATGAGATTCACCAGTCATCAAACAAGCCCATGTCTCTCTCATTATTCAAATAACAATAACTTGAAAATCATCTTGTTCAACCAAATCAAACAAATCTCTGCAAGTATATATATCATCTTCAAAAAGAATCAAATGAAACAAAATGTTGCATTATTTTCAATTTACAACAAATAAAACACACACCTTTATCAAAACCAAATGCAACTATGTATCGTAGTCCAAACATGCATCATCTATGCATTATACAAATTATTAATCACCAACCATTGTCAAACTAACTTGTTCAAACCCCTAATATCAACAAGAACAAATATGCATTTTAAATATTTTATCTCATATTCACCACCCATCCCCAAACCAATTTTTTTTGCCAAGAATATGTGATTGTAACTAAAACTCATCAAGGCTTAGAACAAAGTAAACCTTTGCATGTATTGCATGCATGTATTATTTTCAAAATAGGCAAACCAAATAATATGTTACCAAAATATGAACTATTTTCTAAATGAAACCAAAACTAAACTACATCCTTTAAATAACAACAACGTCATAAAAAAAATCTAATGAAGACATATAAATAATTTAAACCTTAGAACCTCAAGAAAAGAAACTGTGCAACTCAAAACATTACAGAGAAAACCTACGAATCAAACTACCATTATTTTCATTATCAAGTGTATTTCAATCATGCATTTATCAAGACTAAAATGATTCAAAATCTTATGTATATCCATAAATCTTTCAAGCTCAAATATGCCCTTGTGATATCAAACTAAAAATGAAATTCATACTTTGTCTGCAACTTGCCGAACTTCCTATCCTTCTCCCTGCTTCTAGAATCACACTTTTGTGGAAAGCTTGTCTAGAATGATAGTTAACAATGCAAAATTACCTTTTGTATAGTCTTAGGTCCATAATAACTGACCTTGCTATGTGTCACAAAATATTGGATAACAAACTGTTAATAGTTTGTCACCAACCTGCCAAATTCTGTTGGTGACTTACCAAATTTGAAAATGACTAAATCTTATTCTAAACTAATCACCAATATATTCTAAACAATCCCCATTGCAATTATTATAACCTCAATAAAATAAATCCACATAATGGCCAACTAAATGATATCAACCACTGCTTAGAACCCGTGGTCAACATTAAATACTTAATTCATATTTGAGTTTCATGTCCACCACCCTAAGTCTATATTATCACTTCACATAGGTTCACTAATATTCAACCCCTGGATATTTGTTTCAATTGATCAACATTTGTCCCTAGTATCATCACCACCTTTATTTCTAGTGATACTTGACCCTTTTTAAAATATGCAATGTTACTATCATAATTCATTCATGGTTTTTCAACATTTAAGGTCCTTAGATCTTAGGTTAAAAACATTTAGGTTTTAATAAAATCAAAACTTAAAACATTGCAACATTATTCAATATAAATAATGTTATAACTAATTTATATTAAAACTTTAACATTATTTAAGATATATGATGTTACTCACCACTATTCAACATATACTTTTATGATCAGAAATACCACTTATCAATCAACTTGTGCATCCAACTATAACTACTTACAAACTTGATAACAAACTTCATCATTAGCATGATACTCATATGATTCATATGATCAAAGAACTATTTCCATGTTGATTTATGTACATGCTTAATATTTTCATTAAATCCATTATATACTTTTGAAACAACTTATAATGCAGAGTAACAATTTCACTAAATGCAAAAGTCGTAATAAATATTCATCATAATAATGCCTATTCAAATCATGAAATAAACTAAGACCCCCAATTAGCAGTTTTAAATGTTATGACAAAGTCATCAATATGATAAAATCAATTTAAAACACTTGGCTTTTGAAAAGAAAAGAGGGGGTGTCAAAAATAGGCTCCAACAGAATGTGGAAGACGTTTCTCTTCAGTTAGTGGAGTAGGATGTCAATGGTAACAAAGTGAAATAAATTATCAAGGGGATGCCCAGGGAATGGCATAATTTTAGGTTGGAGCTAATCAAGGTAGCATGATATATACTTCTCTCCAAGGAAATAAAATGAAGCAATCATTTATCAAAAAGCACTTTGTGCCACTGTGGAGGAGGGTAGAAGATGGATATGACAAAATGATCAGAAAAAGATTAACCAAGATAAAGGGAAACAAAAATTATAGTAAATTAGTAAGAATAATCTTCAAGATGCAATTAAATTAAAATCAAGCATAAAGTATGGTGGGTTAGTTAAAAATAATTCTCCATCAAAATAGAAGAAGCGACTAATGGTGGAGAATGGGAAAATGGAGAACCCTCTCGTTCAACAAATAACAAGGCTAAACAAGGAAGCCAGATCCTGGAGTATCTCAAAGAAGTAACCAAAGGTATTCATATCATAAACGAGACTCTAGTAAGCATGAATAACATCTTTATTAAACAAAACAATGAGTATCTTAAGTATGAGAAAGAGATAGATGTCTCGGTTAGACGATTCCAAGATTTTTTATGGCACATTTCAACTTGATAGAATTGATGAATGATAACTTAATTTGTATTAAAAATTACATTGAAAACAATAGAAAGAAAGCAATATTCGACACCCAAGTCCTTATAATGATGCAAGTTAATACAAATGAAATTGAAGGAATACAAAACAACTTGATGGGGATAGCAGAAGACAAAATGAACATGAAGGAACACTTGCACGACTGGGATTGCATTCAAAATAACAACACTCAAGTAATTCATACAATGGAATAAATCATATAAGAATAAGAAAATTAAGTCAATCCCTTATGCTTTAGGTTCTATCCTTCTAGGCCTTGTAATAGGTTAATTTGTTGATTGTAATAGAGATTTTATGCTCCCCGTTAGGAGCAAGTCTCTAGTTGTCATGCGTTGGGTCACTTGGACTCTTGTTGATGTATTTGTTTCTCTTAAATTAATAAAATTTTAACTTATCAAAAAAATAAAATGTGAATGAAAAGTAAAAAAAACTAATGTTTGAAAAAGTAAGGAAACTATCATATTGTTGCATATATGTTATGTGACTAGTAATTTTCTTACATGACAAGTAAATAAAGAAGCCTATTTAAAGTATTAATATATTATCTTGGAAGTGTTTCATATTGAAAATATAATAAACCTTGTGTGATGTATAGTCAATGCATAATAATCATTGACCTCTACAAGTGTGTGAATAATGTCTCATCAATATCTTAATATTTGGTGAATGTAATAATTGATAACCACTTACAAATTGAAATTTAACTTGTGAACAATTAATATTAAGCATCGTGTATTAAATTTTAGATACATAACACTTCAAAATTACAACATAGAAGAAGGAAGCAGGGAGAATGGTCTTATCGAACATAATCCCAAGAATGAGTTTTATATACAAGTCAAATCCAACAAGTTAACCAACAACCATGAGTATTTATTTGTGAACCTTAAGGTATAGTAAATAGACAAAATTTACCCCTTGAGGAATCAGGCCTCAATGATATCCAAATTAGAAAATGATATAATCTATGAATTAACTAGGTAGTAACCCATGAACTTCATGTTTAGACTATTGGTGGATTATTTTATCCATGGACAATCTTTGCAAGGTCAAGGACCTTCTAGATTCTTCTGTCTTTGAAACCTTATTGGTGTAAGGAATGATTCTATACTTGCCAATTGAAACAAAAAATTGCAAGTAAAATTTAAAGTTGTTAAACCTTGTAGAAGAATTTAGTTAGCTAGAATCATGTGAGAAGAAAAATGAGTTTGATTCTATTTAAAAGGGATATTTGGTTGTTTCGCATTAAAATATTTTCTATGGAAATTGGGAGTTTTGTCCATATTAAATGTGGAATTAAAGAGTGGTTCAACACTTGGGAGCTCTAGTGAAAGTATTAGAGATCCAACATAACTATTTGTTGTACTTATAATAGGACAAGCAAGAAATCTTTTTTTTCCATTGTGGTCAATTACTATCGAAGTTGGTGTGCATAAGTGTTTTGCCACATATTTTATAATGTTGAAGACTACTTGAGAGGTATAGTTCTCATAAGTGGGGTTTTCCAATGTTCTTTTCCAAATTTGGAAGACCACTTGCGAGTTATGTGACTCATAAAAGATTTTTTTGCCTATTATTTTCTATTATGGAGCAAGGTAGATGCTCGAGGGTGAGTTTTGCCATTGTCCTATTTAAGGACAAATATTATTTGCATGCTTATGAGAATCCAATTAACTTGGTATCATTTGGGCGTGGAAACTAAAAGGATATAAGAAATGGTAATTAGCTTGTAAAAATTTACGAATATCTTCCTCCATCCAACCCAGTGGTCAGCATTTTATGGAAATTTATGCCCTTGGCTCATATTGAAGCCATCCACGTGCAAAAAAATTGATGGAGGGGTGTATCTATCAGTTGCTATAGATGGTAATTATATTAAGTTAGATGGGGTTATTCAAACTTGACCTAAGACAAGGAGAGTTTGTTAAGTTCAACCATATTGAATTAGATGAGGGTAATCTAACTATTCTCGAGACATGAGGAGAGTTTGTCACGGTAAACCATATTGAGCTAAGTAGAGTATTTTAACTCAATTAGAGAATAAAAAGAGAGGTTGTTAAGGTCAACTATATTAGTTTATTTAAAGGAAATCTAACTCAACTTCAGGAAAAAAAAAGTGTAGTTGTGAAGGGAATAAATGGAAAGAGAAAAGAGGGAAATGAAATTAACATGCATTATATTGATAGTAATATGGACTTTAATGGTGGTAGCCATGAATAAGCTTCCTTCGATACATATATATTTTTTAATTGGTTAAATATATAAGATTTGGTGTATCATAAAATGTAACAATTGACCTAAATAGTGGAAGACTATAAATGCATCATGAACTCGGTAATCATCTTGAATACAATGACAAAGGATGTTATGCATGTGATGATTATTGTTACTACTTTCATTGTTTATTAAGTGTTGAGATTTTATCTTTACAATTGATGTCATATTTTATTTATTGGTTGATGTTGATACTTTAGATTCACTGAGACTTTATTAAATTGTTTTATGTACTCTTCTTCAATTCATGTATTTTTATTGTTTTGTTTTGTTATTTAAAGATGAATTTGATTGTTGGAATAAATTTGCTTTTAACATATATTTTATAGATATATATGTGTGTGTGTGCATGGGTATGCATGTGTGTGAGTTTATGTGAGCACATTTTAATACTTTTAAAACAAGTAAAATATGAAAAATGGAAAGATATGTTAAATTTGACTTCGGTTGGGGAGGAAACCAACCAATGAATATGATATTGATCATTCAAGTTGAAAAAAGATTCTAATTATTAGTTGATATGGTGACAATATGATCATCAAACACTTAGGTATGAGCTAAACAAAAATTAATTTTTTTTAATTAAAAAACTTAAGCAAAGTATTTGTAATTGTCTTATGCTTGACTTTAAGTCTTATTCTTGTAAATATAAAAGCATTTTTTCTTCTATCACTATGTTTGAATTTTATTTTTATTTTTTTTCAAAAAAACACTCCTTGAGAACTATTGACATTGAATGCATTTCTAAGTTATGTTGCTCATTTCTATTAAAATGTGAAATAAATGGTTAATATTCTCACATTTTTTATGGAGGATTATGAGCTTATATTTTTGTGGATGTATTTTCATGATCTTAAATAGCTTTAGTAAGGATCAAATAGTGAATAATTATTAGAAATTAAGAAAATAATTATGTTTATGATATTTTTTTACGAATCGAGGGTGGTTCTTTGGTATCCATTAAATCTATTGAAATTATGATGAGAATTTTGTGACAATGTTTTTTGAGTAAGCATCAGACTAACACTTATTTAAGGGGGAAGCATGTCATATCTATGCTTCAAAAGTCCATGGAACTCTTGTATTTATGCATTTTGACATGAACGATATGCTTATGGATTCGTGAGAATTAGTTAAATTTTAAATTTGTAAATGTTTGTATCGTAATTTTATTTTATTTTTGTTTTTTGAGGTTGCACGGGAGAACTCTTACGAAGTTGACCATAAGTTTATAATAAAATACTTGATAACCATTCCTAGTTGAAAGACCATCCAACAAGGACAAGAAAATTCAATTCCAATAGTGGAATGGTCGATCTCTAACTCATTTAGATGATGTTAATGACAAATCTATTATCGAGGTAATACGAGGTGCTTTTTGTGGTCATTATTGAATAAGCAAGTTGATTTTGATTTCATAGGTACCTTATTCAAGATTTAGTCTTGTTACTTGTTCTCTTGAAGTTGATAAGAGAATACAATGATAATAAGTGTGTCTAGTAATCTTGTAACCTACCTCTTTACTCTAATTATATTTTATATGTAATGTGAAAATAATAATTACAACAATAATCTAACAAAAAATGCTCTTGGAAGCCAATTGCATTGGATAGTATAATCTAGGCCCTATATTTTAGTGGTATTACGTAATTAATAATTAAAAACTAATTAAAGAGTTAATATTATTATTAACATTAGATAATCAGTTAGTCATCAATTCTCAAACTCTATTCTACTCATTGGATCCTAATTCATCTTAGTGATAACAAAAATATTAATTGGTAATTATTAAGTTTATGAATTTCTAAGTGATATTTAGAAGTTTTAAATAATTTTGGAACTCCATTTTACTCATTGAATTATGGGAATGAAAATATTAATTAGTAATTATGAAGTTTATGAGTTCTTTTTGAGTTGGAAATTTTTTTGCAAAATGACAAATGGGAGTTTTACATAATTATAATTGTTATAATGAAAAATGATAATGGAGTGAGTGAAAAATAAAATTATACTATTACTAAATACAATAATAATCATTAAATTTTAAATAAGAGGATATTCATAAAAGATACAAGGAGAAGATGAAAATAAACATTATAGCTTCCAAAATAATGTAATGAATGAATGAATGAGTGATTTTAATAATGTTTGCAAGATCGAGCAATCTGTAATCAAGAACTTAACAAGAGTGTTTTCTGGAAAAAATTGATTAAAACAAGGGTTGTATTGTTAATTGTAAGAAATATCCAATGGAAGGAATAGGGAGAGTGAAGACAAACTGATGTGGGCAAGAGGCTTACTCTATAGAAGTGTGGATGAAAAATGGAAGACTTGAAAGAAGGTGGTGTCTAAACATCTTGGCTCCTATATCTTTAAAATTTGGTATAATTAGTTGACTCAAACCATTGAATGGCAAAACAACTTTTTTGATCGTCACATGGATGGCTTGAAAAAATAAAATACCATTACAACTATCTAAATGTCCTCCATTTGGATATGCCAAGTTTCCATCGAATTCCCATCACCTTTGGTGGCACTAAATAAATATAGTTTGGTTTATCGATTATTATTGTTGGAAGGATGATAAATCGTATGCATTGTTGTCTTCTAGCTGGGAGACTTTTATAATTATGTGTCATCAAATTCTATACGCACTAATTATTTTCCAGAACTATAGTTTTGATTTTATGAGTAGTGGAGAAAAGAAGGTAAATGCTCCTCCTTTTGTAACATTCCAGTCATACCAAAATAGATATTAACATATATTTATATAAATAAGTCCTTGTGGGTCCTCCAAATAACTTCAACACTTTTAGCATAATGATGTAGAGAAAGGTAAAAATAAATAAAATAAAATAAATAAATTGTTGTAATGAATTATGATTTCCATTTTGTGTCATGGCAGTGTTAAAGCAAGTAAAAATAATTGTTATTAATATTTGAATTGTATCACTCAGAAACATTATTCCATTCACAAGATAACCTTTCATGTGAGGAGTGGGTGTAAAACTTATCTCATGTTCTTCTTTGTTATTGTTATCATGGTGGGGTTGTTGTAATCCAAGTTCATTGTTAGAATATTTATTTAAAATAAACTCATATAACAATAGTATATCCATTAGAATGTAAGAAACATGTAGGTATCTAAATATAATGACGCACAAATGATGTTTGAAGTTCAATGATTGAATTAGATATATGGCCATTTTGAGGGGGTAACATCCAAAATGTAGAATAATAATGAAAGTATAATAATACGATTTATAACATATTGGTGTTAGCTTGTGGTTCTTATGTTACTTTAGTGACATTTGTAGAATTTTAATCTAAGGAATACCCAATATCCTTCTTGAAAGTGCTTCTCACTTTGGTGTTTATTTTCTTGTTATTTCTCTTGTTGAGCCACAACCTAATTATCCTTGAGGACTTGGAGCATTTCTTGATAGTGTTGAATATGATCCTTCATAAGACTGATTTTAGGTTGACCTCATAAGTAAGAAGTAGTGGATGGTAGGGGATAGCCATAAAGAGCCTCAAATTGCATCATCTTTATTAATGTGTGAAACATGGTGTTATACCACTATTCTACTATGAGAATCAATTTGAACCATTGTGTATCCTATTCTGAGGGAAAGCAATTTAGTTATCATTCCAAACATTTATTCACTATTTATGTATGTCCATATAATTTTGGATGATAACATGAACTATGCATTAGCTTTGTGACCTACGTGGCAAATAGGCCAGTCCAAAATATTTTATTGAATATAGGATCAAAATCACACACAATGAATTTGAGGATGTTTTAGGATTTTAATGCCTTTTCCATGAAGGCATCTTCTATCATAACAGCTTGAAAAGGATAAGACAATACACAAAAGTGTGTATACCTAGTGAGTCTATCCTCTACTACCAATATCATATCCAAATTGTTTGACTTAGGCAACTCTGTAATCAACTCTGTTGATATTTTCTCCCAACATTGTGTTGAAATGGATAATGGTTATAAAAGATCTGGAGCTTTTACTATTTCTCGTTTATGTTGTTGACATATGAAACATTTAGCCACAAAGTTTTATACACCCACCTTAAGACATTTCTAAAATAAATCCGTCTTTGTGTGATGATAGTTCTTCAATAACCTTGAATGTCTGATTGGTAAGTCATGCATTTAGGATAAAACACTAGCTTTACAATGTGAGTTTTTGCACAAAAAGAACGTGTATTTATACCATAAAGAATTTGCCTTCCAAGGATACTTATCTAAATAAGATGGGTCCTATATAATTTATTGAATGAGCTTCCTTGTTGCAGTGTCTTGTTTCCATTTTATTTGTGTTGTTTTTATGCATTCTAACCACAATAATGAGATGACACATCATGTTTCTTGCTCAATGTCTTATCAAGAGAGAGCATCCACTTCAATATTCTCCTTTCCATTTTTATAAATAATTTCAAAGTCATACCCCAACATCTTTGTGACCTATTTTATTGTTCTCCTGATGACAATGTTGCTCCAATAAATACTTGACTCTCGTGGTCTGTTTTTATTGTGAAATCCCTACCCATAAGATATTGTCATTGTTTGACTAGATGGTTAATAGCTAACATTTCCTTCTCATATGTGGGTCATTTCAAGTTCTTGCCTTTGATTTTATGAGTTTAAAAAATTCAAGGGATATACTTATTTTATCAATATTGCTCCAATGATGTGTTTTGAGGCATCACTATCATGGTTAGCTAATACCAAGGTGGAAGTAAGCACTTATTTTAGTTGTTATTACCCTGTCATCCCCAGGAATCCCCTCACACTTTTGATATTTTTAGGTGTTAGTCAATTTTTTACTATTGTAATCTTCTTATCATCCACCTTAACACCTTCATATGATACGACATATCCCAGTTATTCTAATTATTTTACACTAAATGCACATTTGGATTTTTTTGCATAGATTGATTGTCTTCTGATACATGTAATACTTTTTTTTACATGTTTCAAATTTCATTCCAATGTTTTATTATAGATTAGGATATCATCAAAGTAAACCAACAAAAAATTATGAAGAAATGGATGTAAAGGTGAATTCACGAGACTTTGAAACATTGGTGGAACATTAGTGAGACTATTTCCCTCATCTACTATACATCAAAAAGTCTTGTGATAAATATTTCTATATTCATCATGTTAATATAAGTAAAATCTGACATTTCAAGTACTCTATGTTTACCCATCCTTGGGGAAAATTGGAATAAGATTTATGCCCCGAGGAAATTATAACCTATATACATTTTAAAAATAATATGTTATGGTCAAATAAATTTGTCAGCGCTCTAAAACAATCAATAATGATTAATTAATGATTATAATTAACTAACTACTTAGTTAATTATCTATTAATAAGAAATTATAAATTTAATTATCCACACTTGTATTATCTCACCTTCTTAGTTGATTCAGTAACAGTCTCTAGGAATTATCAATGATGAGGCCATTGTCATTGTTTATGTTAATTGGTATTTTTTTTTCTATTTCTATGGTTTCCCTTACTTTTCTTGTCTAGTAATCATCTTCTTTAAAAATTAGTTTTCCATTGTTAATACATACATGGTGTTTATTAACATGGGAATGTTCAACTAATGTATAAACTTTAGGATGAGAGCCATTAATGTCTCTAATATGATATTTAATCCTAGTTTGGAGAGATCTCCCAGTCTCACCCAAATAGGGCTTACCATCAGAACATGGAACTAAGCATACACATTTTAAAACTTTTGTATTTAATGGATATTTTTAGAATCCAAACTAGTGTATAGGGTATTATGAGGTTTGAAGGTGGGTTGTATACTAAATTTTCTCACAATTATTGTTAACTTCTTTGATATCCCCTTTACATAGGAAATGCTAATCGTAATTGCTTCTAAGTACTCGTTGTTATCTCTTTGTCTTTGTATTTTGGTTATATGGAATACTCTTTCAATATCCCACTTCTATTAACCACTAACCATCAAGACTTCTATGAGATGATCCTTCTCATGTTTTAAATGTTTCAGGTTAGAAATCTTGATTGCACAAGTCGCTAAAGAGTTAAGGACCATAGTTTTCTGGCAAGGGTGTTGGTGAGAGTCAACTTATAGGTAAAGACCAGTATGAGTCTTCTTCCTATGTACTTCATGAGATAATGTGCCATAATATTTCTTCAATATGAGGACACTAATGAAGGATAGGTTTTTATCTACCTCTTTCTCCATGGTGAATTGTATTTGATTCTTCACCTAATTTAAATGAATGAAAAACTTTCCAAACTCCTCATCACCGTGGGACCATTTAGTATAGTATAATCAACAAATCTATCTCACCACTTAGGTTTCAATGGATATGAATCTAGAGCTTTCAACTCGAAGTGTTCTAAAAATAAATTCACAACAATGGGTGATAATGGTGATCCCATTGCCACTCCCTCATCTCTCATATATCTCCCCTTTAAAGGTGAATAAAGTTGAACATAGGCACAACTCTAACAAATTCATTGTTTGGGATCCAATGATATCACAAAATACCATCATAATTTCATTTAGTGGTGTATTTGTATATAGTGATACCACATCAAAAATCACAAATATGTTAGTTTCATTTATTCTCTCATCTTTTACCTGCGCAAACTTCCCACTGATGGCAATACACACACGCACACACACACACACACACACACACACACACACACACACACACACACACACACACACACACACACACACACACACACACACACACACACATATGTGTGTCTGTGTATGTATGTATATGTATATGTATATATGTAGATATGTGTGTGTGTGTGTGGATGTATATATGTATATGTATATGTATATATGTACATATATACATATGTATATGTATACATATATATATATACATATGTATATATGTATATGTATATATATATATATACATGTGTATATGTATATATATACATATATACATATATGTATATGCATATACATATACATATACATATACACATATATATCTATACATATACATATATATATATATGATCCAAAACTCAGAAGTTCTGGTTGATGAGTATTGCAATAGCATAGAAATAACACAATAAAGTATTACTTAAAGATCGCAATACAAATATAGGCTTATCTCTGGGAAGAGATGTTTGCCTTCCCTTTTCGGGTTACAATGCATTTATACATATTTTGAAAACATCGGGAGATTGAGTGGCTCGAGGAATTAACAGTGACCTTTTAAGAATGAGTGGCTCAAGATAAATAACAAAATTAAAATAGTACAGCGCTCGAGGACATAATGGCTCGAGGAAATAACTATCACCGACAATGTGACTTCCAAGAATGAAAACAATACAAAATTTGAGGAATTAACTGTCACCCGAATGGTCACCCAAAGGGTTTCTCGAATCATTTCTATCACCCAAGTGGTCGCCCAAAGTTTTGCTCGGATCATTCCTCCCTCCTTGAAAAGCAATGGTCCCCATTACGTCAATATTCCCCGTCAGGTGGGGTAGTTGTGTCTTGATTTGATTCGCGGTGAGCCACTCACCTTGGTGGCTAAGCTGGCCTCTTCTGATGACTCAATACAACATAATAGAGCGTCCTCTTGTTGTCTTCATCCAAGTATCCACAATCTGATCCTCTTCTATTGGAGCAAAACTATGTGGGTTAAGCTCGTCAATGTCTAGTTGTTCGGCCACAACTAAAGTGTCCAATAGAGGTGGGTGATATGGTTTGAGGAGCTCCATAATGAATATTAGATGCAGGCCAAGGTAGGCTGGTAGGTTCAACTCAAAAGCATTTTTTGCAACTTGTCTGGTGATGGTGTATGGACCATATCGTAGAGGCTGAATCTTTTTGTGTGGCTCTGCAAGCTGTTCCTTTTGAAGCCGTAACCAAACCTTGTCACCCATATCAAAATGGTGTGAAATTCTATGTTTGTCATGGTGTATCTTATACTTCTGATTCATCTTCTCTAGGATGTCATGAACTTGTTGTTGGATATGCTGCATTTGTTCAATAAACTTGGTCACTTTTGCTGCCTCAGATCTTCCATGAGGTGTGTATACCATGGTGGAGAATGGAACAACTATATCAATTGGTGCCATGGGTTGGAACCCAAAACATACTTAGAATGGATTGTGCTTGGTCGAACTATACAGCACTCAATTGTATCCGTGTTGTATGAACAAAAGTCCCTCGTCCCATGTGTGTGGATGTTTGGAGTGATACATCTGAATCATGTGAACAATCAATCGGTTTACCACCTCGATCTGACCTTCAGTCTGGGGATGGAAGGCTATGGACTTCATCAACTTAGTATCCATCATCTTCTATAGAGTGGACTAGAAGATGCTCAGGAACTTGCTATCTCGATCTAAGATAATGGACTTGGGGAGACCAAAATGGAGCCATACATGACTAAAATATGGTTGAGTAGTTTCCTCAGTAGACATATTTTTCTTACAAGCAAGCATGATAGCCATTTTTGAAAAATGATCAACTACAACAAAAATACAGTCCTTGCCATGTTTGGAAGTGGGCAAACCTGAGAGAAAATCCATTGAGACGGATTCCCAAGGCCTAGTTGGTTCTGGCAATGGCGTGTACAATCCTTGCTTCTTATTTGTTGGCTTGGCTATTGCACATGGGGTGCAAGATTTGAGATATCTTTCCACATCTTTTCGCATATAGGGCCAATAGAAGTGTTTTTGAAGAACTACCAATGTTTTTTTGATGCCAAAGTGGTCTGTGTTCAGTGTGGATGACCGTCTCTTTCCCTAGGATGTAGTGTTTCTAGTGTTTGCAGGCTTGTACAATGGCATAGAGCTCCTTATCATATGTTGGATATTTCCTAACTGTATCAGTGAAAGTTTCACTGTGGTATGCAACAGGATGGCCATGTTGCATGATCACAGCTCCCATGGCATATTCAGATGCATCTGTCATCAACTCAAATAGTTGATGCAAATCTGGCAAGGCAAGAACAGGGGTTGAGCAGAGTCTATTCTTCAAATTCTCAAATGCCCTTTGTTGTATTTCACCCCACTAAAATGTAGCTTTAGTTCCTCCTTTAGTCACCTGGGCTAGTGAACAAGCAACATGTGAACATCCAAGAACAAACCTATGATAGAAATTTGCAAGGCCCAAAAAGCTGCAAAGCTCTATGAGTGTCCTTGGTGTGGGCCATTCTCGAATAACCCAAATATTTTCTGGATCGATGTGGACCCCTTCCTCATTCACAATGTACCTGAGGTACTGAATTGTTGTCATTCTGAATGTGCATTTGTCAAGATTTGCGTACAACTTGTGCTCCCGAAGAGTTTGAAGCACCTTACGGACATGTTGCAAATGTTCTTCCCATGTTTTGCTATAGATGAGAATGTCATCTAAGTAGACAACCATGAATGAGTTAGTGAAGGGTCGTATGATGTCATCCATCATCCTCATGAAGGTTGCAGGTGCGTTAGTTAGGCAAAAAGGTATAACCAACCATTCAAAGAGCCCCTCCTTAGATTTGAATGCAATTTTCTAGACATCAGTGGGATCGATGGGAATTTGGTGATAACAAAATTTGAGATCAATTTTGGTGAAGAACTTCACACCACGGAGCTGGTCCAGCAGGTCATCGATTATGGGGAGAGGGTAACGATTCCTCACAAATATTTTATTCAGGGCTCGGTAGTCAATGCAAAGCCTCCATGTTCCATCTTTCTTCGGTGCCAAGATGATTGGGCTACCACAAGGTGAAGAGCTTGGCCTGATGTGACCCCTTTAGATCAATTCTTAAATCTATATTTTTATCTCATCATTCTCCAAAACTAATCTGTGATACATAAGACTGTTAGGCAAAGGTGATCCTGGGATTAAATCGATAGAATGTTTTACTTGGCAATGTAGTAGAACTCATGTGGGTGAATAGAATAAGTCATCATATTCGCCTATGATTCATCCTATCTACTTTTTTTATTGTGTTGATTATGTAGTTAGGACCGCAACATCGGCCTTCTTCGATCTCTATAGTTTGAACGGTTGACCAAGGAGGACATCACAAACGTCTAGATTGACCACATCACACAAGACTTCATCTTGGAATGGTTTTATAACACATGAAAGAAGACACTGATGGGTGAGACGAAGGTCTCTCCCTGGGCTCAACCACCCAATACTATATGGATTTGGATGAGGCTTCATGGATAGACCTAGACTTTTCACAACTTTTGTCGAGATTAAATTCTTTTGACTCCCACTATCAAGAAGGAAATTCAGAGGCCTACCTTTTACCCATAATTTAGAGTGAAACAATCTTTCTTTGTCATCTGGTCTTTCCTCATGGGTTTGTGATGAAGCGACATGTTAGGATGTGGAGCTAAAAGCTTCAACTGGTGCAAACATGGAGGAGGTTGCTGAGTTCCAGGGAGACCGACGTCAGTAGGTTGCAGTGCAAAAGGAAACTGCCATCGATAGGTGTGAGCTGAAGACAACCGGCATCGGTAGGAGGTCAGCTGACGTCGATCACCTCCAGGCAGATAGGGATTGACGTCGGTCGCCTGTGGTAGTTCCAGAACTATTCGTTGCACAGACAATGAGTTTGTTGAATCGAGAGTTTGCATGTAAAGGCTAATTATAGTCTTGAGTTGCGTGTCTAATTATTGTAATTAGGGTAGTCTAATTATTGTAAGCATGAGATCTATATATGGACTCATGGGTTGTATTGTAAAATTGTAACTAGAGAGTAAGAGAGCAATAAGCTCCATCTGAGAGAAGAGAGCAGTGGTGTGTTCCTCCTAGTGCCACACTACCAATAGTGGGTGCTAGATTGGAGAATTAGCAGGGTTCTTCGTATTTGTATGATCTTAGTCAGCAGGTGAGCATGGCTTTCTTTTGGAGATCTACAATGGTGAGTAAGGTCTAGTGATTTGCAGGTAGCAGTAGAGAGCAAGAGATCTACTTGGAGTACAGTTGTGTGTTTGGTGTACTAGCAGTGTGTTACTGACTAGTTGGAGAGGTGAACATCAATTCTGTATTGGAGTTGATTGTTGGGACCAAGAGAGAGAGGGAAGAAGGTCTTGAGGTGTGGCGAACCTTTGAGGTGGAAGAAGAAGTGGCATCTTCTTTATTGTATATTCTTCTGAGTGATTATTAATACAATTGTGTATTGTCTCTCATATTCATGTGTTGTTTCATATTTCTAGTTACTTATTGATTCTGGTTAAATTCCATGTTTAGTTGCTAATACAAGAAGTAATCATATATGTGCTCTATTGGTGGAGCAAGATCCTGACAAATTGGTATCAGAGCATGTTTATTTGTTCTAGGTTCTTGACATGACAATGGTATCAGGCTTAGCATCTACAATTTCTTCTTCGTCCTCTTCGACTGTAGGTTGTGTATGAGGCAGAGTAGTAGACGTCGAATATTGTGACTCAGAGAGCAGTGACTTGATGGCTCAACGTTCTTCTTTGGAGTGAGTTCTAGTTTTGTGGTAATCACACCATTTTCCAGCCTTCCCCTTTTGGGATTTCTTATCCTGAAACTCCTTTTGCTTCCAATTTTGGCCTCATGTTTGACCTTCCTTGTCACTTTTCCATTTTGAAGGTTGACTCTTCGTATTCTTCCTGCCATGCTTCTGTTCAATCTTCACTACAAATTTATATGCCTCACTGAGGGTTTCAAAATTGAAGAGTTCCATTTCTCCTCGGATGTACCAGTGTAGTCCACCATGATATTTGAGAGTTTTATGTTTCTCACTTTCTTGAATGCCCAGTCTTGCAGACAAAGAATGAAAAGTGTCTGTGTAATCTTTCACAGATTGTTCCTTGCCTTGGCAAAGTTGTTGCCACTGTATGTACAGATCATCATACGCGTCGATGGGATAGTATTCTTCTTTTACTGCTTCCATAAAATCATCCCAAGTGGGTTCCACCCCAAGGCCAATGATATCCATATTGAACCTCTTTTTGTACACTTCCCACCAATTTTTCATGGGCAATGATGATTTCAAAAGAGCAAAAGTGATCTTTTCTCCATCGGTGAACTTATTTACAGAGAAGTAGGATGACAGTTGATCCAACCAATTTTCCACTCCATCAACATTGATTTTGCCTTCAAATGTGGGAATATCAAATTTTACCTAAACCTTGAAGGGTGTTGGGGCACTGAAAGGAAGATCCCTCGATGAGGAGCCAGGATGTGTAGCCGCGGAGCTAGAATTTCCCATCGAAAGTGTTTGAAGAATTTGAGCAAATTTTTGGAGCATCTGCACTTGTTGCCGCTGGAGGGATTCATTCACCATTTCCTTGAAAGGATCGGATGTCTCAATGTCATCTACCATTTGAGGTCATTTGGGGCGCACAGGTGGAGCGTTTGGAAGCTCTATCGCTTCCCACCCAAGTTTCTTGTATCCTGACCTCATCCTCAGGAACATACACTTTCAAGACAAACTGCTCTAATACCACTGATCCAAAACTCAGAAGTTTTGGTTGATGAGTGTTGCAATAAAATAGAAATAACACAATAACAATGAATTATCTGAGAAGAGACGTTGTATTACTTAAAGATCACAATACAAATATAGGCTTATCTCTGGAAAGAGATGTCTGCCTTCCCTTTTCGGGTTATAATGCATTTATACATATTTTGAAAACATCAGGAAATTGAGTGGCTCAAGGAATTAATAGTGACCTTTTAAGAATGAGTGGCTCGAGAGAAATAATAGAATTAAAACAGTACAGTGCTCGAGGACATAATGGCTCGAGGATATACTCGAGGACATAATGGCTCGAGGAAATAACTGTCACCGATAATGTGACTTCCAAGAATGAAAACAATACAAAATTTGTGGAATTTGCTGTCACCCAAATGGTTGCCCAGATCATTTTTGTCACCCGAGTGGTCGCCCAAAGTGTTGCCTGGATCAATATATATATATATGTGTGTGTGTGTGTGTGTGTGTGTGTATGTATATATATATAGGAATTTTGCCCTAGCATGTATTGATTTTTGAAGTAATAGGTTAGCAGGAATCTTGTTCTTCTTTTTTGCCTCTTTGATTTTATCCTTATGTCCTCTTATTTGTGTCCCTTTGGCTTATTTCTTACTTGATTTATCTCTCCTCACTTATTCTTTCTTATTCGTAAGGATCAAAATCCATGTTTTATTATTTTGGAGCAGTTTGTCTTTGGCTTTGGACTCGCTCAGTGCAGCTAGCAGTTCTTTATCACCTTCTAGCAGTTATCCTTTCATCTTCTTCCTTTTTTGAGGCCCCTTTCCAAATTTTTGCCCAAGTATCAACCTTTGTCTGCTTCTTCTACATGGTAGCCTAACGCTTATCTAGCTCGAAGAGCCTCTCATTTCACTCTGGTGTAGTGCCATCTCAACACGTGGCAGCCCCACAGTCTTCAAAGCCATTTTATTTTGGATTAGACCTCAAAGTAGTGCTATTGGCTAGTCAATAAATTGATGGGGCCTACTGAACCATCTATTGGTGAACATTATTCCAACACGTGGCACCCTCGCATTTAATTTTACAAATAAATTCTTAGCTTCCTCCAAGAGGAACATCCACTTTATACGTGGTGCCCCACGCTTAGCCTTGCCAAAGAAGTGCCCATTTCCTCAAGAGAAGTGCCAGCTCGACACATGTCATCCTCGCACTTATATAAGAGTAGTTTTAGTATATTAGAATTTGGAGTAGTGCCATTGGCTAGAGAAGATTAAAGGGGACCCACCAGTTGGTTGTAACAAGAAAGAGATGAGCCTTTCCATGTGGTACCATTGCGCTCATTAAGGGCTAATACTTTTCTATCAAAAAAAGGAGTTGTGCCATTGGCTAAGGCAAGTAGATCCCCATCCCCAATGTCATAGTAAAAACAACTCTAGAAATATACATGTGGCATCACTACACCACTCCTGAGCATCGTGACCTTAACAAGATAGAATGGTCGTATAATATACAAGATCTAGAAGCTGACTGCACCCATGAGCCTGAGTTCCTCATTCAATTATAATGACATCATCATAGGTGTGAGCATCAAGATTTATAGGTGTCATTCTTATGAGAAGCTGTCTCACCTATATATTTTAGGCTCTTTCCTTTGAGAAGGCATTGGTTACCATTTTTCTCGTATTAACTATTTTTGTATACCACCATTGGTTATAGAATAGAATTAATAGTAGTTAGCATTTTCTCATTATTTGACATTAATAGTACCCCTCACAAGTGTGACTGGATGTTTTGTATGTGCCCTCACAGCCTTATGTATTCATTTCTCCATCTAACAATGAAGAAGATGTGATATTCTATGTCAATTTCCATGGGAAACTATTTGTCTATTATCTCTTTTCTTCTGATTTTATAATATTGATCTTTACTTTCACTATAAATCTTAATTCATGCTTTATGCTCCTTTATGGTCTATAGTGTTTAAGGGTTTAATCTATTTTATGCAATTATAGTCTAAGTGATTTAAACCTCTCGGTAGATCTCCTTAGCTAGTATTATTTTCAGTTTAATTTGCATTTTACTCTCCCCTTTTCACCCCCAACTTTGAACGAAGAGCCAACTTTTAAAATCTTGGAGGTTACTTTACAGACGACATTCAGTCCCACACTTGTAAAGCCTCCCATAAGAGGTTATTTAACCTAGAGTGAGAGTTTTAGGCATCAACAATTTTTCTTTTTTGGCACGCCCAGTGGGATTAGATCTACTAGTCTAATCGACTAGGAGCCTAAGTTTATGAGCTAAAGGCTTATAACAAGGTGATAGAAAACAAGGAATCTGAGCCTATTGACACCACCACTAAGAGATCCAACTCACCAAAGAACCCAAGGTCTAGCACTGTTCAACAATAATAAATGGTTATTCAAGGCCCACCAAGGAACTTTATATCGTGAGATAGTGGTCATCCACTTATCCCTCTAACACCCCTAGTTACGTGGGACCCCATCCCTATGAATGCCTTGAAGGTGTTTCCCAAGTTCTTAGGAGAGGATTGTAAGATTGCAGTAAAACATCTCCAAGATGTTAAAAATGTGTGCACTATGCACTACATCAATATGCAGAACATAGCCTTAAGGCTATTAGTGACATCTTTCAAAGGATAGGCTCTTGATTGGTACCGATCTTTGTCATCTAATTCCATTAGCACATGTGATGACCTGGGTGACAAATTCTTTGAGTGATTCAATGAGAAAGTAGACTAGTCATCCCTCTTACAATAACTAATAACCATCAAGAGAGACCCACAAGAAGCCACTGTTGATTTCAACACCTAGTTTGAAAATACCTAGCAAAAGATCCCAAAAATAGCTCAACCACCTACAGGCATGGCTATTATGTTCTACCTCAAGGCCTTCAATTTAGACATTGTAGTTATGATTTAATCACTTGGAGGCCAAATGCTTATGATCTAGTAGTAAGGATCGATAATAATTTGATAGATGTGAGAAAACTACCTTCACATCCATCGATGTTGATGTTCTCAAAGATATCAATGCCTCCACAATAATATGCCTTGAGTACCTTTGTAACCCCACCTTATATGTATATATATCTACCCACTCAGGCCAATGTGTCCACTCAATCCTCCCTAGCTACGGAGATAAATGATATGAAAAGTATCTTATGGAGCTTCTCCAATGAGATAATCAATCTCAAAAGGCACTAGACTATGCCTCTAAAGCCCCCTCTTAATAACTACCAAAAAAGGAGAGTATCATACCAACAAAACTAGTATCAAGAGAGATAAAGGCCAAACCATCAAGCTCTAAATCATCAAGTGTTAAATCACTAGATTTGGCCTGCAAACCAAATAGTTATGATACTTGGCCCTTTACATATGGTATCACCTAATGTGAATAGAGAGATAGTTGCTAGCCAAAATAACGTGGCATATTACTCTAATTCATGATGTTTTCCTTGAAACAATCCTCATGGACCCCAAAATTATCCAAGGGATAACATACAGTAGAAGGTTATCGAACAATGATGATAAGGGAATGCTCATGATTTGACCTACACATACCAGTCTCTAGGGATTGAGAATACAATCTTGATGGCATAAATGTAGGGGATGTCCCTAAAAAAAGAAGAAGAAATAGTCCCAAAACATGTACTATTTTCTCAGGTCAAAAGTGAAGATGCAGTCTACATGAGTGAAGTTCCCATGTATAGAGCCCCATAGGTTCAATCAGACTACTACACTTGCTCAAAGAAAAGATTGGGTAAAAGTCCTAAATACACCACAAGGCCCAAGGTGACCTTTGAGAAGGATCCAATGCCTCAACCCTCACCTCCAACATATCCAAAATGAAGCGAGGCAACATAGAACAAAGCAAAAGATCCTAAGGACTCACCTCAAGGGCCATACAATGTGGTGGAATAGCTGAAGAGGGTTTCAGCCAATGTCTCCCTATAGGATGTCTTATCGATCCCTAGCAGAAGTCCTTGCTAAAAGAATCCTTAGAGAAGCAATAAAATCCCATGTAAGGAAAGTTGACTGCAGAACCCGCAAGGACAAAGGGGAAGGAAGTTAGCATGAGTGCATAATCCCAAACACCCTCTGTATTCATCAATACCAAAGAGGGGGTAAGCAAATGAAAACATACCCCACTCTATTTGACACTCATTATGGGAAAACAATTATTACACAAATCCATGATTGATTTAGGTGCGAGCATGATGGTGATGCCTAAACAAATAGAAAATGCACTACAATTGAAGTATGAGCTATTGAATAAAGGAGTGATGCAATTGGATGGGAAGAAAATTTAGACCTTAGGGATCATCAAGGCTCTTCCTCTCATGTTATATTTTTGTCTTAATATTACTATGCCACAAGACATTATAGTGATAGACATCTCGCCTGTCTTTGGGTTATGTTTGTCAAGAGACTTCACCACCAAAATAGGTGGGTATTTATAATTGGACTAGTCCCATCTAATCTTGAGGAGCAAGCATGGTTCAAAGTTAAAAGTGTTGTCTGAACCACTTCATCTTGAACACATAGTGGACAAATTTATGACAAACTTTGAAGCAATTCACACCTCTTTCTCAAGGATGAAGACGCACTAAATGGAGATGATCGAAAGAGAAAAAGTTACGGATACTAGAAATCCAAAGGATGAAGCCCTTGTTAATGAATTCATTGAGAATGACCCATTCACAAACTTTCATGCCAATGGCCTTAGAACCTACATAATCTATGATTAATACCAATCCATTCATGAGGTTGTAAAGAGGAAAGGAGATCAGAGTGAAGTGCTTAAAGATGAGTCCATTTTCTAGACTCTACATTTCGATGGTGTAAGATGCAAGATTGGCTCTAGAGTTAACATTTGACTAACATCTCCTTCTAAAAAAGAAACCCTCTAAGCATTTTGACTTTAGTTTTCCTATATAAATAATGAGGCTAAGTATGAGGTGCTAGTCCATGGCCTCAGCCTTGTCAAGCAGATGGGCATCAAACAACTGAAGGTATTTGACGATTTTGAATTAGTAGTAAGGTAGGTAAGGGGGGTAGCAGCCACAAAGAACATGTGTTTGAGATCCTATCACCACCGTATATGAGATTTCATTAAAGCCTTCAAATTTTTAAACATTCAGATCATCCCAAGGGCCGTAAATGTGGAGGCTGATAGAATGGTAATGATTGGTTCCCAATTTGACCCAGTGATAGACTTGTTCACCAATGAGCAAGTAGTGCGAGTAACTATCAGGGCTATTATCTTGGACATTGACCAAAAGTAGAAGGTGTTTAAAAATTATGCTTAAATTTCCATGCTCTTCCATCAATCATGTGAATTTACAAATCAATTACAACCAAAAATTGAAGAGGCTTATGGAGACCAAATCATGTAGTTAAAGACCAACAAGTTGCAAAGGGCCTCATTACCCTGGAAGATGTTTTTGACTCTGATGACACAAGGAATGACAATCAAAATTTTGTCATAGATAAGGGTGATTACTCTAAGCTTGATGTTGGAGATGGAAGGAAGCTGAAGGTTCAAAAGGAAGTCCCTAAGAAAGATAAAGAGTAGTTAGTTTCTTTCTATGATAAATATAAAGGAGTCATCGCATGAACTTATGATGACCTGAAGGGATATGACTGCAAGGTCATTCAACACACTATAAACTTGGGAAAAGGATCCAAACTTGTTAGGTAGAAGTAAAGGCCAATAAACCTAAAGATCAAATCCCTTATGGCTCAAGAGCTTAGGAAAATAATTGATTTGTTATTTTTGGGAATAATGGAGTTTTATTCCTATTTAATAAATAAGTCTCCGTATGAGAAATTAGTAAATAATATTCCTAATTAAATATACTAATTTGTGAAATTAAATTACAATTAAACCTTTTCTAAAAATAGAAACTTAGCTTATTCTGAATTGTTTCAACTAAGACATGATCTAGAAATTTGTGTGCGAGACTAGAACACTATCGTAAACTAGATCCTAGACTTCATTTTTTGATTGGATAGGAGTGTCAAAATTGGACACCCTAGGCTCTATTTTAAACTTTTTGGGTTTTGTTCACCTGTTCGGTGTGAGCCTGTGTACAAATTTTTAGGTCCTCACTGTCAATAGAGCTCCCTGTAGAGCTAATTCTTCATGTACTTGTATCTTCTATGCAATTGAAAGAAACATTAGCAAATATAAAAAAGGGGTTAGTTTGTAAGATTCACTAGATTTGCTTCACACCTCATGTGTGGGCACGCTACCTACATACTGATACTCTGAGGAGGGATCAAGCCATATGTAATTCTCCCTTTAAGAGTGCTTGGTGCAATAATGAATGGAATACAATAAATGTTAAAACTAGGTATGCTTGAGATGATTAGGGACTGGTGTAAGGACTTGAATTATCTTGAAAGTGTATAGGCTAGTTGTATGCAAAGAATAGAGAAGATTGCTTGAGTGGTCTTCCTTGTATTCTTGCTTACTTGAATGAATTTTACAACCCCCCTCCAAATGATCTTTGAATGTGATTTTATAGGAATCTATTGGTCATGGGTTAGATAAAATCAAACTAGGCTAATATAATGAATAAGAGGAATTAGGGGAAAATGGTAATCTATGCTCATATTGTGATTGGACAAGAGCGCTAAAAAGGGGACACCCTAGGGTTCAGTGCTATAGTACAACTTTGGTGCTATTAACCTGAGTAGACGAGACCTGGGGAGATGGATTAGTCATGAAGAGAGGGTCCTGGCTCAGCTAGGATCAAGTTTGAAAGGCCATAGATGACTGGGATTTAGTGAAAGCAAGTCTGAGAGGGTTTAAAGAACAAGCAAAAGGGACTTAAGGGTTGGGTGTCTTTAACCATGCTCAAATTACCATTTTTTGCATTTTATATGACTACATTCACCCCCCTTTATTCTAGCGATGCAGCAAAGCGAAATACTAAGATAAAAGAAAATAGAAAATGTACTTGAACTTACCTACAAAGGTGAAGCCCATGAAGCTTGTGATGTTGAGTAATGTTGGATAGTGCATAGAGAGCATGTTGTGTAAGTGTGAATCTATGAAAGAAAAATAAAGAGTATATCAGTTCTTATTATATGCAATATAAAATAAGAATGTATAAATCTAGGTAAGAGAGAGGAAGAGAAAGTAATGAATACACCTCATCGAGTATGTGAACCAATACAAAACCTATTGTGATACTGAGTAAGGCTGAGTAATGTTGGATGTGTTAGACGATGTTGCACCAAAATTTATATTACAAATGGAGCTAAGTGCTCATTTCCCTAAAAAGTGGCTCAAGAATGCAAAGTTTGGCCCTTTGGCTACATCGTTGCCTACTAAGTGAAGCTAGATGATCATGCATGTGCTAATCAATGTTTAGACTGTGTGTCTAATCCCTCTGAATAGGTGGCTCAAGAATACAAAGGCTAGCCCTTTGGATCCATCATTTCCCCATGAAATGAAGCTAAGAATTGATACTGATATGAAGAAGTATGTCATATGAGATGGCTCCTTAAGCCCCTGAATGTTCTAAAAATTTGACAATGTGGTGTGGATAGCCGAATGTGTGCTAGAAACTAGGCCAATGTTGGCCAACTTAAAAAAAGATGGAGATTAGGCTTGTATAAAAGCCACTTCAAAACTAAAAATTTAGCTTATGTGGAAGCCACTCGAGAACTCGGGTACTCAAGAATGTGGAGGTTAGGCTTATGTGAAATCCACTCTAAAATGATGCCAACCACCTATAGATGGAATAATGCATGCAACCTCTAAGAATGTTTGGGTAATGTTGAAAACTAAAAGAAAAGAAGCAAAGTGTTGTGTAATTTGCCCCTAATCAATGGTGTCTTAAACATAGATTCTAATCTAGAAGTTATACCAAGTACCATATCTAAAATTGGAAGTGAGAACCAATCATGTTGTGCATGATGCCCCCTATGTCTAAATTATCTAAGAAAACTATACTAAAGACTATTGATCTGAACTGGTCTGATTATGAAAAATTGTAGCTAAACCTACCTTTTTGCCTACTTCTAGAAAACTTGGTTTTTCTATTGTTTAGATAGGAGCATCAAAAATAGACACCTTGGCATCTAGCGCTATAGTCTAGCTTTGATGTTATTGTCTTGGGCTGAAATTGATCACTGACCTAAAATCTTGACTACCTGCCTAGTTTATTCTGAGAGGTTTGATGATTGGTTGTTGTTTTAATTGTTTTAAAACTAGATTTTTTGATTGATAGGAGCTTTGATCTCTTCAGCAAAACCCATGTTTGTTGCCCCTTCTTTTGATGGTAGGAATAAGTACCCTACAATGATAGCCCTCAAAAGAAGAAGCCCTACAAGTGTGTTAAGCTATAAATATGCATGATATAGCAATGATAATCAACAAAATATCTCAAGATATAGCATGGTTTGATTTGAGAGATTATTAGATCAACAGGGGTATGCCTAGATAGATGTAACAATATAATAGCATGTGCAATGTACTGAACTAGAATTGAAAGTATTAGTTGTTAGTTTTTTAGTTGGAGGGATGGAGCATTATGTCCATCATGGCATCCATGAAAACAAGAAAGTGCATGATATGGATCATGGCATTGTAACAATCAAGAAGCAATCAAGCAATAAGCACACAAAGCACGAAGCATACAAGGGTGGCCAAGGGGCCACACAAATAAGGGACATAGGCACATGTCACTCAAACTGGAAAGCAAGCGTACAAGGCATGTTCAAATGCCACATACACATACAAATGAAACAAGAAATGTTGGCACAAGGGCCATAGGTTCATAGAAGAGTACAAGCAAAGGGCATTGGCAAATGTCCAAAGGTACACACATGAATGGAAGCAAAGGACATTGACAAATGTCCTAAGGCACATACAAGAGATAAGCAAGAAATGGAAATATAATCCAACAAGCTATGTTAAGCAAGAAGAGAAAGCATGTAATAACTAGAAAGATAGAATCACATCTAACTAATCAAATCAAGAGTGAAATTATGCAAGACATGTTTAGTACAAGACTAGGTATATGCTAGGAGATACATAAGTGCTAGATTCTAGTGAAATGTAGATATAGTAATTTGTGTAATCTTGTAAGTAATGTACATCAACATGATAACTTAGAGTGTGTGGTGTAGGAATGACATAACCTGGATGGTGTAGTCATGTAAAAGATGTCCCCAGTGGGTATATAGATTGAAGTGTGTCTCAAATGTAGAAGTAGGATGTTCCTGCAATGGGTAGAGTGAAGTAATCAAGTAGTTGGATGTCATTGTACACACTCAAAGAAGATCAAGTAAAGCATGGTAATGTAGATAAATCGACATACAATAACATGAAATAACAAATGTAAGTCTTAGCATAGTAGTAGTAGTGTAAAGCATGGATGATGCATACAATCAAAATGTTTTGGTGTTTTGACATTTTTGAATGTTTTTGGATTTTGAAATGTTATATTGTTTTTGTGTATTTTAAATATCTGAATTATGTACAATCAAGCATAAGAGATTATGTACAACAAAAGTTGAGGTGAAATGATACTAACCAATGAGTCTCATATGAGACTCCCTGTCATGGTGTCTTATATCAATGATTGGAATCGTGCATGATTGTGAAGCATGATGGAAATGTTGAGGCTGCGGCTCTAAAAGTTATATATGTTATAGATGATCTGAAATATTTGAAGTAGAAACTGACTATGGGGTCCCTCTATAACTCTGAGAAGTGGATGTTACTGTAGGGATCTTAGGGACCCATCTGGAAGTAGGAGAAGCTATTTGACATGTGCTCTATGTGCAGATGCATGAGATCTCAATGAAATTGTTCTCGGTGTGAATACTATTGCTGGAAACTATCTAGAATCCCAAAGCTATGGAGGTGTATGAACCCTCTGTAGTGGTAATGGATGCCTCAACTATGTCTGAATCTGAAGTGGAATAGGAACTAAAATTGGAGGAGAAGTTGGAACTAGTGGTCAAACTGAAATTGGTGGTAAAAGTGAAACTGGTGACTACTGGTAGATGGCTTTGAAGTGGGGAGTGGTAACTCATATGGAATTCCACTAGCTATAACAACCTAATTAGCGTGAATGAATTTCATGCATTTGTGAACTATAGAAGGTAATACTCTAAGTTTTTGAATCCATGGTCGACCAAGTAACATATAAAAAACTTTTGCACTGGGAACTATAGTGAATGGTGTGGCCACATGTGTAGGACCAACCTATAGTGGAAGTAATATCTCATCCAATGAAATTTATATATACCCAATGAAACCATTGATAACTCTGTTTGTTGGAGTGATATCCTGCTCTGAGTAACCCAAATATTGTAGTAGTGTCAAAGTGCACATGTTAAGACTGGAACCATTGTCAATGAACACACTGTGAATAGGCTGATTATGAATGTGAGCTCTGATAAAGAGTACATGATAATGTAAATCATCCTCGATGATCTTGTACTCTAAGAAGGAGATAGAAAGTCTAGTTGAAACTCTGGAATTGTATACAACAATCATGTTGCTAAAAGGATGTAACTCAATTGAAGGTGCCCTATATGTATCTGGTGGTGGATGTGCATGATATGCATGATGAACCCCTAATGTGTCCCCTGTATCCTATTTTAAATGTTATGGAAATAGATCTGAGAAGATTTTCAATGCTTTATCCTATGTTTTTTTGTTGGTGGAGGCTCCATTGAAGTGTTAAGATCAATAGCATTTGAATTGGTTAGGTATTATATCTTGTGCTTTAAACTGATGCATCTATTTGTCGTATGGCCTGGTGCCCTTTGGTAGTCACAAAATTCCTGCTAATCATATCCCTTTGGAAGAGGCTTTATTAGATCAACTTCTTGAATAATAGGGTGAGATATGATATTACATTCCAAAAGCTACTTTAAAACCTTGGCGAGAGGAATTGGAAGATGTGAAAAAGTACGTCGAGGGGGTGCTGATAAAACTATTCGTTGAAAGGCTCTAAAGTCGCATTGATTGTAGGTTGATTCTACCCTTTAGTATCATTGAACTTGACCTTATATGGGACTTTATTATTACTCTTATTAGTTGTGTTTGATGTATTAGTGTACTTTAGTTTGCCCATTGAAATTAGTTTAACTTCTCTTTCCTTTAATGTGTGACATAATTTAGTGAAGGAAGAGAATCTTTTGAACATGGTTGATTCATGAAGTGCTAGTAGAAGACTGTATTTAAAAATGTCTTGTAACTCCTGATCTACCATGGGGCTAGTCATCTTAGCCAAGATGGTCTTATACCAATGAACATAGTCTATGAGATGCTCATTTGGTCACTGTTTCTGTTGAGTATGAAACCTTATCACCAATGTTGATACTGAAGTGTACTAGGAACATGTCAGCTAAAGGATTGAATGCATTGCCCAACAGATTTGGTAGACTATAGAACCATTGTAAAGCATAATCCTTTACACTTCATGGAAATATCTTGGTAAGTAGCCAGTCATTTGGGACATAGTCCAAGCATGCTACATGAAATGCTCTTAAATGTGTCTTTGGATCACCCTTACCATCATATAGAGTAAGCTTAGGTTGAACAAAACCTTGTGTCAAGGGTGTAGAGGTAATGTGATGTGCCAATGATGTATGTAGTAAAGTAAAAGAATCCAAAGCCTGTGTAGGTCTAGTGGAATCTTGCTCAATATGTAACACCTTGGATTGAAGAGATATTATCTCTTACACAAGAGCTATCACATCAGGAGATAGGGATGTACTAGTTGTAATTAGTGGCATAGAGGCAGGTTGGGCAACTATATGGGTTGTTGAGACATAGTTACCCCTGTAGTGTCATTTGCAACTGGTGGCTCTTTAGTTTGACAGGATTGACCATTGTTCACTTTGTGTTGCTTCTCTTGTATAATTATAAGAATGTCACCTTGCATATCCAGATGTTTGGTTAAGAGTTCTTGAAGTTCTCTTTTATCAGTTTCATCAAAATTGGTATATTAAGCCATTGTTAAAGTAGGAAAACAATTTGAAATGTGTTTGAATGTTTTACAATAAGTTTTAATAGGCAATGGGCTAGAAAGGGAAAGTACTGAATATAAGAAATGCAAGGTCCTAAAAATAGTGAATTGGAATTTGTTCAAAAAGGATACTAAGCTGCCAAACATGTAAGGTGATACCTCAAGAAGCAAAATAGGAGCTAGTACATGCAACTAGGGATTTTTCAAAAATATTTTTGCAAAATACTATGAATTTTTTAAATTGAAATTGAATTTTTGAGTTAAGTATTCAGGAAAAAATTTAGAAATTTATGGGAAAGTGTTTGATTTAATGGGACCTAGTAGATGTAACCAGGGTTTTGAAGAATTTTTTTTTTAAATTACTATGAATTTTTTTAATTTGAAGTGATTTTCTGATTTTAATATGGAACTAAAAATTCAAAAAATGATTGGAAAATTACTGAAAAATTATTGGGAACTAGTTGATGCAATTAGGGTTTGAAATAAATTTATTTTAAAATTTACTACAAAAATTTTAAAATTTGAGAAGAATTTCTAATTTTAATATTCAAGAAATTTTTTTAGAAATCAATGGGAAAAATTAGAAGGTTGCATGTTGGATTCACATCAGGTTCACCAAATGATTTGTTATTTTTGGAAATAATGGAGTGTTATTCCTATTTAATAAACAAGTCTAAGTAGGAGAAATCAGTAAACAATATTCCTAATTAAAGATACTAATTTTTGAAATTAAATTACAATTAGACCTTTTCTAAAAATAGCAGTGAGAGAGATAAAATTAAACTTAGCTTATTCTAGACTATTTCAACTGATACATGATCTAGAAATTTATGTGCAAGATTGTGACACTATCGCAAACATGATCTTGGACTTCATTTTTTGATTAGACAGGAGTGCTAGAATTGGACACCCTAGGCTCCAGTGCTTTAGTCTTTCTCTGGTGCTATTGTCTTGAGGATTTAAGCTTTTTGAATTTTTTTCAACTGTTCATTGTGAGCCTATGTACCAATTTCTAGGTCCTCATTGTCAACAAAGCTCTTTATAGAGTTGATTCTTCATGTAATTGTATTTTTTATGCAATTGAAAGAAAGTTTGGCAAATGGGGAAAAGGGGTTAGTGTGTATAAGATGAACTGGACATGCTTCATACCCCATGTGTCGGCACACTGCCTACAGACCAATACTCTGAGGAGGGATCATGCCATATGTAGTTCTTCCTGTAAGAGTGATTGGTGCAATAGTGAATGAAATGCAAAAAATGCTAAAACTAGGTATGTTTGAGATGATTAGGGATTGGTGTAAGGACTTGAATTAGCTTGAAAGTGTATAAGTTAGCTATATGTAGAGAATAGGAAAGATTGTTTGAGTCGTCTTGCTTGTATTATTGTTTGCTTGAATGATATTTGTCAACCCCCTTCCAAATGATCTTTGAATGGCTTTTATAGGGATCTATTGGTCATTAGTTAGATGAAACTGGACTAAGCTGACACAATGAACAAGAGGAATTAGGGAAAAATTGTAATTTGGGCACAAAATTGAGATTGGATAGGAGCATTTAAAGGGGACACCCTAGGCTCCAGTGCTATAGTCCAACTTTGGTGTTATTGTCCTAAACAGATGAAACTTGGGGGGATGGATTAGTCATGAAGAGAGGGTCCTAACTCAGCTGGGATCAATTATAGAAGGCCATGAATGACTGGGAATCAGTGAAAGCAAGCATAAGAAGGTTTAGAGAATAAGCAAGAGGGACCTAAGGTTTGGGTGCCTTTAGCCATACTCAAGTTACCACTTTTTGCATTTTATATGACTACACTAATTGATTCAAAGATTATATACCCAATTAAACATTTGACTTGGGTGTCCAATATAATTCATATGTAAAAGAAGAGTAGAGAGATATGGTTGTACGTGGACTTTTGGGATCTAAATAAACCATCCTTGAGGCACCATTACCCAATTCCTCTATGGAGTAGATCCTCCAAACAGGGGCAAGTGCAGAGATGTTTTCTCTACTAGATGGATTTTTCAAGTATAATCAAGTGTGGGAGAATGAAGAGTACCAGCACAAGGCTACCTTCACCATGAAGTGGGGAACCTTTGCATATGACAAGATGGCTTTCAGCCTCTCTAATGTCGAGGATACATTCTAATAATCAATATACATGGCCTTGTTGTCCCCAAAAATATCACTCATTTTTGGGACAACATTTGAACTATTTTGGTCCTACAGACCAAAATTGTCTCTTCCCTTTCTAAAATTTGTCTTGGGCATTCAAATTCCTTATTTTTCAAGCTTCTCAGGAATCTACGGACTCTGCAGGCAGGTTCATTTCTACAGGTTCAAAGGCTTTTGCAGGTGGGTTCAATCAAAAGAATCAGTTTCCAACACTTAGTCATTTTTGAGATTGGTTCAGTGCCTTGGTTCAATCAAAAATCTCCATCGGCAAGCATCTAAGCAAAGAAGGCCTGAACCGTTGAACCATTGAACCACTTTGGTTCAAAGTTTCAATGAGTTTAAAGTTTAATAGGTTCAACGCTTTCGGTTCAATGGTGGGTTCAATCAAAGGAACAATTCAATGGCTTGGTTCAACCAAGTAGTTCAACGCTTTGTTTCGCTCAGTTGGTTCGTCCGCTTTGTTTCAACGCTTTGGTTCATCCTTTGGTGTTAGGTTGTGGAGCTAAAAGCTTCACTGATGCAACCAGGGAAGGAGGTTGCAGAAGGGTTGTGGAGTGTCACAGACGTCGGCGTTGGTCAAGCCAACCGACATCAGCAGGATCAGAAAAGAAGGCAACTGACGTCGGTCAGAAGTCAGCCGGCGTCGGCACCCCCCAGGCAGATAGGGACCGATGTCAGTCACCTATGGTTCAGACTGCGAGTGTTTTACGGGCAGTTAGCTAATGAACCAAGTGTTTGCATGTCAAGAGCCAAATTTAGACTAGAAGCTACAGATCTAATTATTGTAATTAGGTGTCTAATTATTGTTTGGATGAGATCTATATAATAGACTCATGGATTGTATTGTAAACTTGTGCTAGAGAGTAAGAGATCAATATATAAGTTCCTTCTGTGTGTGAGGTGAGCAATGGTGTGTTCCTCCTAGTGCCACAGTACCAAGTGTGGGTGCTGGATTGGAGAATCAGCAGGGTTCTTCATGTATGTATGATCTTGGTCATCAGGTGAGCATGGCTACGATAGGAGATCTGCATGGTAAGTAAGATCATTGATTTGCAGGTGTATGTGTGTGCAAGGTCAAGGTTCATAGGTGTGCAAAACCAGATTGATTTGCAAGTGTGCAAGATCAGAGAGGACAGCAACACAACAGGGAGGAGAATCAGGTGGGATCTACTTGAAGTACGTTGAGTACTTGGAGAGTGCGTGGAGCACTTGTGGAGTGTGTGGAGCACAGGTGTAAGGTGAACACCAACTCTATGTTTGAGTTGGGTGTTGGGACCTAAGGGAGAGAGCTTTGAGGGAAGATTTACTGTTTATGCCCTAGAGGTGTGGGAGCCCTAGAGGTGTGTAAGGAAGAAGAACTGTGGCAGCCTTCTTTGTTGTATTTCATTCTAAAAGAGTTTTAATACAAGTTGTGTATTGTCTCTCATATCATGTGTCTTGTTGATTTTGGTTAATTCCGCATATTAAGTTGCTTGTATTTGGTAATCAATTGTGTGCTTCCAGTTATATTTATCCCAACACGTGGTATCAGAGCTAAGGTTGCAAGGAGTAGGTTTTGTGTTTGGTTATAGGTCACTCTCAGGGGTTTCTGATTGAGTGGGAGTGGAGCAATGGTAGATCAAATTAAGTTAAGAATGGAGGAGTTAAAAAGCACAGATGGTCACTTACGGTCCTATGAAAAGAAAGAGTAGGTAAAATAAGATTGTTGGTTGGTAGCAGATCAACATGAAGGAATTGAAGATGCAGATATTGCAGGTGTTGTTACACAGGATGTTTTTGGAGGTTTCTTGGATAAAGTTGAATCTTGGATAACAGATTCTGTTGCCTCTTTCCATGCAGCCCCTAGGAGAGGAGCTGGTGAGCATTGCTAAAGAATTGGCAAAGGGGAAGTGAAGCTAAAATTGTAGGTGATCAACACTTGGGTGTTGAAGGAGGTCATGTAGGTCCCAGGCTTAGAGATGTGGCTAATTTCTTTAGGAAAGTTGGGTGATGAGAGATGCACAAGAACTCTCACAGTGGATGCACTTGAATTAGCTGGTGGTAAGAAAGCAGGTACTCTTTATCTACTTGTTTATATTACTGATTCTTCTTCTGTTGTGGAGATGTGGTTTCATAGGCTTGGTCACATGAGTAGGAAGGAGATGCATGTTCTTAAGTGGAAGATTGATATATTTGACAAGCTTAAGAACTAGAAAGCCTTGGTGTTTATGGAGGAGATGGAAAACAAAGACCAGTGGATGGGGCTGAATACTTTTGAACAAGGTTGTTTGGACATGGGTCTTGATTCAAAGGAGCTCACAGGGAAAAAGTCATCACTCATAGGTGAACACAGGTACCGATGTCGGTAGGAAAATTGACATAGGCAGTAGGTAAGACCGACATCGATCATGAGGACCGACGTTGGTAGTAGGAGGACACTGACGTCAGTAGGGTTGGTAGTCTAGATAGGTGCAAGAACCGACTTCGGTTGGATGCAGACTGTGTGGTGACCGAGGTCGGTCACTATAACAAATTTTGGGTGGACAACAAGCTATCAAGGAGTCTCAAATGCCCATATGGAGGACTGAAGGTGGTAAGTAAGCCTCAAATTCGTTGTTCCTCTTCTTTATACTAGTTACTGATTGCAGAGCAGGAAGGATCTAGGAAATAGTGGGAGCATGGTAGGAGTAGAATGCAGAACCAAGCAGAGATTTGGTAGGGTTACTAGCAGGTATGAAAGCATAGAGATGAATGGATACCTTAGTTGAAGAATAGAGAGAATGGACAAGTGAGATGGAAGACCAAGTTATATGGTCTTGAGGAAGCTATAGGACAGTGGTACAGGTTTTGACAGGTGGAAGACGAAGCATGGCTTCAGTCAACGTCAAGGTAACCACTGTGGTTTGTCTTA
This sequence comes from Torreya grandis, assembly GCA_037957365.1. Taxonomy (NCBI): domain Eukaryota; kingdom Viridiplantae; phylum Streptophyta; class Pinopsida; order Cupressales; family Taxaceae; genus Torreya; species Torreya grandis. Next base: position 5,142,434 of record JARHVA010000053.1, on the reverse strand, counting down.
CCAGGGGGATGGTGATTGTAACATCATTCTATTGCTGTATGTGGATGATATGCTAGCTATCAGGTTTGTACATATAGGGTTTTGCTGAGCTAAGGGTGAGATTAGTTCAGTGGTTTGCTATGAAGAATTTGGAACAGCGAAATTCTTTGGCATGGGAGACATGGAGATCACAGGTTGATTTTGTCTCAAGTGGGATCTGATGTGAATCAGGTGTTAGTGAGGTTCATTATGTAGAATACAAAGTTGGAGCACACTAAGGGCTAGACAGTTCAGTGTCTGAAATCACATGAGGTCTAGTATAGACCTAAGTTTTCCCAAGCAGTGGGAGCTATCAGAGAGTTAGGAGCCAATTCAGAGAAGTGGGTTCTCAGGGATGTGAGAGGGACCAGCATTAGGGATTCATGCTATTTAGGGTTAGGACTTCACTACATGGGTTTGTAGGTTTGGATGTGGCAGGGTACTCGAATGATAGGAGGTACACCACAGGTTGTGTGGTGGGTTGTCTTCAAGATTGATCTTGAAGAGGGATACAAGCCAAGAAATAGATTAGACAAGGTATAGGTACAAGTACAGTGTAGATATTTACCTCCAAGTGGGAGATTATTAGGTTGTGGAGTTAAAAGCTTCACTAATGCAAGCAGGGAAGGAGGTTGCAGAAGGGTTACAGAGTGTCACAGATGCCGGCATTGGTCAGGCCAACCGACGTCGGTAGGATCAAAAAAGAAGGCAACCGACATCAGTCAGAAGTTGGCCAACATCGGCACCCCCTAGGTAGATAGGGACTGATGTTGATCACATGTGGTTCAAACTACGAGTGTTTTACAGGCAGTTAGCTAATGAACCAAGTGTTTGCATGTCAAGAGCCAAATTTAGACTAGAAGCTGTGGATCTAATTATTGTAATTAGGTGTCTAATTATTGTTTGGATGAGATTTATATAATAGACTCATGGATTGTATTGTAAACTTGTGCTAGAGAGTAAGAGAGCAATAATATAAGCTCCTTCTATGTGTGAGGTGAGCAATGATGTGTTCCTCCTAGTGCCACAGTACTAAGTGTGGGTGCTGGATTAGAGAATCAGCAGGGTTCTTCATGTATGTATGATCTTGGTCATCAGGTGAGCATGGCTACAAAAGGAGATCTACATGGTAAGTAAGATCATTGATTTGCAGGTGTATGTGTGTGCAAGGTCAAGGTTCACAGGTGTGTAGAACTAGATTGATTTGCAGGTGTGCAAGATCAGAGAGGATAGCAACACAATAGGGAGTAGAATCAGGTGGGATCTACTTGGAGTACGTTGAGTACTTGTGGAGTGTGTGGAGCACTTGTGGAGTGTGTGGAGCACAGGTGTAAGGTGAACACCAACTCTATGTTTGAGTTGGGTGTTGGGACCTAAGGGAGAGAGCTTTGAGGGAAGATTTATTGTTTATGCCCTAGAGGTGTGGGAGCCCTAGAGGTGTGTAAGGAAGAAGAACTGTGGTAGCCTTCTTTGTTGTATTTCCTTCTGAAAGAGTTTTAATAAAAGTTGTGTATTGTCTCTCATATCATGTGTTATTTCTAGATTCTAGTTACTTGTTGATTCTGGTTAATTTTGCATATTAAGTTGCTTGTATTTGGTAATCAATTGTGTGCTTCCGATTATATTTATCCCAACATTTGGTTCAATCAAATGGTTCATCATTTAGTTCAAAGGCTTCATTTGAACTGTTGAACCAAATCTTGGTTCAACATTTAGTTCAATGCTTCGGTTCATTCGATTGGTTCATCAGCTTGAACCATTTTGGTTCAAAGCTTGGTTCAACAGAGCGATTCAACGGAGTGGTTCAACAGATTGGTTCAACGTTTGGTTCAATCAAACGGTTCAACAGCTTGGTTCAACCAAGTGGTTCACTCAGATGGTTCAAAGGAGCAGTTTAAATGCAAAAATTCAAAGAAGCCTCCCAAAGGACAAGTGCCCTTGCGAAGGGCACTTGGTCGACAAAAACACCCTTCGGAAGGGTCATTTTCAAAGAAGGCTGCAAAGTTAAATTCTTTCAAAAAAATTGTTTAAGGCAGATAAAGGCATAATTATTTCAGACTTTTATCCGAAGGAATTCCTTCAGACAAAAAGTCTAAAAGAATTCAGACAGGCTGCAAGAAGAAAGCTCGAAGGAGTTTTTCAAAGCTAAAAAAAATGATAATTCTCGCGAACTTTTTGTCTACGGGAATTTGTCCGCAGACTTTTTGTCTACAGGAGAAGCCGTGGGAAGAAATCCCGAAGGAATTCATAGAGACCAAGGCAAACAAAACAAAATGGAACAATTCTACAGACTTTTTGTTTGCGAGAAATTTATGCGGACTTTTTGTCTGCAGAAAAATGCTCATGGAGAAAGCCCAGGGAAAATGCCCACGAGAATTATCCTCAGGAAATATTTTTAGGAAATGTCTATGAGAGACTTTAGAAGATAAAAGGCCTTTAAAGGACGCTGAAGGGCAGGTGCCCTTGCAGGGGACTCTCGACTGCCAAATTGAAGGACATTTCCCTGAAGCTGAAGTGTCACCTTCCCTATGAGAATATGTAAAACTAGAAATTAGAAAGGGCAGGTTCTTGTCGAGAAAGTGCCAAACAAAAAAGTCGAAGAAGGACCAAGGGGTGACGTGCCTGAAGACATAAAGTTCAAGACAGTGAACTAGCCGTTGGAAGCGTATTGACGGGCGCCCGAACGTCAATTTCAAAGCTCATAAAATAGCTATTGATCCTTGTAATCTACAGACCCGAATGCATTCACAGGCTTTAAGGCCAAGACCAGCAGGAAGCGAGGAAGAAACAGAACAACAAATTGAATCCAAGACCTGATTCAATTAACCAAAAAAAGAGGAATGATGAAGAAGGATCAAATCACCAGGTGGACATTGAAAGTTGCAAACTTTCAATAGCGTGACTTGTTTCTCTGCATTGAGAAAAATAAATGGGTAGATACCCCTAATTTTCATCCTGTCTACCTAACAATTTTCAATGCAACATGATGTGTTACTATTCCTGAGTCTTTCTTGAAGAGGCTATATAAGGGACTCTCTTTTATTGTAAACATATCTCTTTTTTGACAATCAGAATGAAACTCTGCCCAAATTGAAAGACATTACTAAGACTTTGAGCTCAGTTTGTTGATCATATTATGTTATTGAAATAAGAAAGCAAGTGACTTTTCAGACTTTGTGCTGTGATATCTTTGTTGTTGGAGAAACTGTTCTTATGTCTTTTTCCTTAATATATTTTCTGTTCCTTTAACTCAACAAGCAGGATTAGTGAAATTAGTCAGGAAGGTGTCCTGAAGAGTCAACTATGGAGAGACTTTGTGCCCTCATTATCCTTCGTATCTTAATCTTGAGCAATTTAGGTGGAGACTTTGTGCTGCATCTCGATTTGCTAGTTACTACGTCTTTGGTTACATTTTGTTGTTACTACCAAGAGTATTCTTGTGGCTTGATGAATAGTACTTCTGAAAGAAGAGGAGTACTTTTTGTCATTTCCCTTGAGTTTTTCTTTTGATCCATAAGCATCATCTCTAAAAAAAGAGAGATGGATGGTTTGTCCTACCCTTGAGTATTATTTTATGTTTATATATATATATATATATATATATATATATATATATATATATATATATATATATATATATATATATATATATATATATATATATATCCATAGAGAACCTCCCCTTGATGAGAGGAGAGATCAGTCCCCTTCTGATGTGGTAAAGCTACACATTTGGATGACTAATCTTCCTACTTTGGCTGATCATACCCATTTTGTTTATCAGTACACTGATCGACAAAATATTCAACCAATAGTTTTTGGCAACTCCGCTAGGGATATCATATCCATTATCCATTTATAATATATCCATTCACCTCCACACTAACCGAGAAAGAATGCATAGTTTAAAGCCTCAAGCTTCAAACTGAAGCAAGGTCAATTCTTTTCCATTTTTTGTTTCACAATCTAGCAGATTCAAGGTATACACGAAGCCAAAGGGCTAAAGGTATCATTGACCCTGTATTCGAGTTGGTATAGCAAAGTGATTTTGATCTGTTTCCTTCACCATCTCATCTCCAACGAACCAAGAGCTTTCCTCCTACTAAAGTCAGATCTCCATTTCCAGACAAAGGATCCACTTCTACTGTTGATAAATCTTTGCCTATAATTACCCCTCTGAGATTTGTTATTCCTCCTTTTCATAATCCTACAATGGCAGTTCAAGGCCCCTGGGGTAATGCTTTTGGCCCTCTCAATCTTACTCCACCTCTACATGAGCTTCCATGCAGCTCAAAGAAGAATTTCCCTAAATTCTATGGTGATGAAAAAGTTCATCCCGATGAACACATTGCAGCCTTCAGCATAGCTTGTGGCATAATTAGAGTAGAATTTAAAGATGTAGCAGTCAGGATTTTTGTAAAAACATTACAAGGTGCTGTTACAAATTGGTTTTATCATCTACATGCTTGGTCAATAAATGATTGAAATACCCTCAAAGCTAAGTTTGAAGCCAGACTCAAACTTGCAGAAGATGCACATGCACTTCTGGCTCAACTTACACAGATTAAGAAAGAGCCTTATGAACCAATGAGAGACTTCATAGCTAAATTTGACAAACTGGGGAACAAAATTCTTGTAATTGCTTGACCTACAGCTGATAATCTCAAATGCTTCTTCATTAATTCTCAGTTACCCAAAGTAAGTTTTCTCTTGAGACGTGCTGGTTAAATACATCTTGTTGTAGCTCAACATTTGGCCACTGAGGTAGAAGATGATCTCATCTTAGCAGGGAAGATAAGAAGAGATTCAAATAGAAATAGAGCTTCATCATCTTCTGAATATTCATCTACAAGCACCACATATCCAATAGTGCAGAAATTGGCAAATGAGTTGCTTGCTCTCAAAAAGCAAATGGCTCAAAAAATGTCTTCTACTCCTTCATACAAAAGGACATTCCCAAATCAGTCATATTAGGGCAATGCTGCCAGGAATCAAAGGCAACATAATCGCCTTTCTCCCCCACAAGAAAAACTTGCCCTGAAAGCTCCTCCAACCAATTCAACAATGGGATATCTTGAAGCAGAATCAGAGTTCTCTTTTCAGCCTGAATTGAATCAAGAAAATAACGTTGATCTCCTTCAAGACAATCAAGAAGAATCAACTGGCGACTCCCACATTAGTTTTCTGAACTACTAGGATGAACCAAGAAGCAAAGGAGAAGCTTTTGATGGATCATATGTAGTGTTTACTAGGTCTAAGAACCAATCAGTCTAGCAAGCTGATAAAGGGAAGATATAAGAACAACCTCAGCCAATAGTCACGATTGCTAAGAATAGAACCACTCTGCCTTTTCAGTCAAAAGATCAGGTAATCACCCAAAAGGCAAATACATTAATTTTACCTTCACTTTCTATTTTAATTTTGCAAACCAGCCCTCCTCCCATCCCTGCTAAAAACTAAAAAATTGAAATACCTCCTCTGTACCTAGCTCAATTCAGCCATTTGACATAATCGATCATGTCAAAAAGAAAAAAATACAAATGTCTAAGTTCGAATATTTGCAGTCCAATCCTGATCAATTGGATAAGTTGATCTAATGTGTCAAGAACCAAACTATCCTTACAAGACAAAAAGCTAAAAAGGTAACTCCTGATTCTCCAAAGATCACGCTTATTCCAAATAATCTTGTCATTACTCCTCCGACTACTCCTAGAAAAATAAAACCTTTTTATGTTTCCCTGTTAATAAATGGTCACAAGCTGAGTAACTGTATTATAGACTCAGGCGCATCTAACAATGTCATGCCTGTTAAAGTAGCTAAGTCTCTTGGTCTCACACTGACCAAGACATTTGGGAGATGTTTTTCCATGGAGAACAAATAAGTACCATTGCTGGGGCAAATCAAAGATTCCCAATTTGCATTTTTAGCCTTTCCAAACAAGAGAATCAGGATGACTGTCTTAGTGGATGACGTTCTAGCATCCTATGGCATTTTGCTTAGATGAAATTTTTGCAAGGACGTGGGAGGAGAACTAAGCATGGATCTATCTAAGGCAAGGATCCCTGTCCAAGGCATAATGAAGAAGTTGTTCTCTGAAAAAGAAGCAAAATATGTGGTCACCCAAACATCAGCCCATGAAGCTCAAATTCTTTTTGAATCCGTAGGTATGGGTAACTATTTTCTATCTACAAATGAAATGCATGAAACACCTGATAAAATTATTGAAAGTGTCAACTCAAAAATCAGTTCAACTAGAATATCAGAAGAACTAGTAGGCTACAATACAGATGAAGAAGGACCCTCCATCTCTAATGAAGGAAAGTCTAAAGAAAAATCAGTATCAAACAAAATATAGATTCTAAAATTTGATGGTACATGTTCCTTTACCGATTCGAGAGCTGGAATTATGTTGATATCTCCTCAAGGAGATATGTTTCCTTCATCTTACAAATTATAATTTAGCAACACTAACAATTCAGCTGAATATGAGTCTCTGTTGCTTGAAATGAAGGTTGCTCAAGAAAAAGGCATCAAGTTTCTTCATGCCAAAGGGGATGCTAAATTAGTGGTCTGTCAAGTAAGAAATCTTTACCAAACTAAGAATGAAAGATTATGCCACTATCACAACTTGGTTTGGGACCAAATTGAAAGCTTTGATGCTTTCAACATTTTTGCCATACCCAGAGAGTCTAATGATAGAGCTGATACACTTGTTATTTCAGGAACTCTCTTAGTTCCTCATACAGATTTCAAAGAAGATAGGTGTATTATTGAGCTAATCTATAGATCAAGTGTTCTTGGCAATGCTGATCATTGGCAAGTATTCAATGATGATCATCAAATCATTGCCTTCTTATAATGAAAAGACAATTTTAAACAACTACGTTTTGAAGGCAGTGAACCTCAGAAGTATGAATCAGCCTTTGAATCTAGTTCAGATATAAATCAAGAATTCTTATAGCTGAAAGGAAACAAAATTTCCAAAGGCTTGGTTTCTCTTGAGAAGCTGTTTGATAAGCATGATAGATTCATCAAACAACAACAAAAAGATTCAAGTTTCTCTCAGAGATTCGATCAAGTAAATCTGACCACTAAAACAAATATCAAGATGGTTAACATTGGTAAGTGTTGCACCTCTGAAGAAAGATTCAAGTTCACCTATTTACTTCGTTAATACATGGATGTCTTAGCATATTCTTATGAAGACCTGAAGTCTCTCAGACCTAATGAAATCCACCATGACATTCCTCTCAAGGCTGACTCAATGCCCTACAAGCAAAAATTGAGACAATATAATTTGAAAGTATCAGGTACTATTCTGTCTGAGATAAAAAAAATGTTAAATGTTAGAATCATCTTCTCAATCCATCATTCCACATAGATTACCAACATAGTGCTTGTAAGGAAGAAGAGTGGCAAAATTTGTATCTATGTAGATTTCAGGAATCTGAATCAGTCATCTTTGAAAGATAATTACCCTTTGCCAATCATGGATCAAGTGCTTCAAACAGTGATAGGTTCAGAGATGTTATCAATATTGGATGGCTTCTCAGAATAATAATCAAGTTGAAGTTGGTGAAGCAGACCAACACAAGACTGCATTCACCACACCTTGGTGTACATTTGCATATAGAAGAATGCCTTTTGGCTTGATAAATACTGGTGATACCTTTCAGAGAGTAATGGATCTAGCTTTCAAATATGAGATTAGTAAATTCATAGTGGTATACCTTAATGACTTGATTGTCTTTTCAAAGCATCGATCTAATCATGTACACCACTTACAACAAGTGTTGGAACGTTGCTTCTAGAATGATATTTCTTTGAACCCCAAGAAATTTGTTTTTGGAGTAACAGAGGGGAAACTCCTTGGACACATTGTGTCAAAAGAAGGCATAAAAATTGACTCAAACAGAGTCAAGTCTATTCAAGAGCTTAATTTGCCTACAAGCAAAAATGTTGTTCATTCTTTCTTCGAAAAGGTGAATTTCTTACGGAGGTTCATCCTCGAATTTGCTGAGAAGATTAGACACATTATGAACATGATGAAAGGGAAGACCATCTTCAGCTAGACTAAAGAAGGCAAGTCAGCATTATAAGATATCAAGACTGCCATTGCTCACGCCCCTACCTTGGTTTGTCTAGATTACAACAAAGATTTCATCATATACAGCTATGCGTCTGAACACACTCTTTCAACAATTTTTGTTCAACAGGATAAGGAAGGTATGGAATCTCCTATCTCTTTCATGAGTTGCCCTCTCAAAACCCATGAGATGAAGTATTCAAATATAGAGAGGCATGCTTATGCATTGGTGAAAGCAGTCAAACATTTTTGCTTCTATATTCTGAATTCACACACTACTGCCTTAGTTCTTGACACTACAGTCAAGTCTATATTAACTCAGCAAGAGTTTGGCATGAAAAGAGGTAATTGGATTGCAAAGATCCAAGAGTTTGATCTAGGCATCAAGGTGACAAAGCTGGTCAGGGGTAAAGGCCTATGCCAATTAATTGTTGACAACAAGCCAAAAGATACACAACATAAAGACGCTGAAGTGGAAAATACTCCAACAGTCTTTTTTATCTCCACTACCAATGAGTGGTATTTAGGTATTGCTCATTTTCTTACTTATAGTGAATGTCTTGCTCATTTATCTTACAAATAAAGGAGGACTATCAAGTTGAAAGTTGTCAATTTTGTCTTTTGAGACAATGGCTTGTATAAGAGAAACATAGATGGAGTATTTCTTCATTGTGTAGACAAAGAGCAACAAAACCAGCTTTTGAAATCTTTCCACAATCTAGCCTGTGGAGGACATTTTTTTGCCCCTGTGACTGCTCACAAGATTCTGCGAGTTAGGTATTATTGGCCAACTATTTTCCAAGATGCACATAAGTGGGTGAGAAAATGTGAACTTTGTCAGCAATTTGTTAGAAGACCCAAGTTAGCTATTATGCCTCTCAAATCAATGATCATAGAAGAACCTTTCCATCAATGGGGGATTGATTTTATTGGGACTATAAACCCATCTTTAAGTGATAGACATGATTATGTCCTTACAACAACTGACTATTTCACCAAGTGGGTAGAAGCAATCCCAACTAAGCATGCTACTTCAGAAGTTGTATGCAACTTCCTCAAAGAGAATATCATTTTCAGGTTTGGAGTTCCAATCAAAATTGTTACTGACAATGCATCTTGTTTCACCTCCTAAGAGATTACATAATTCTATTTCCATTATGGAATTATACTCTCTCACTCTTCTGATTATTTTTCATAAGGGAATGGACAAGCTGAATCTAGCAATAAGAATCTGGTAACTATCATTAAGAAGCTAGCAAATGACAATCAAAGAACATGGCATAAAACATTGGTTGATGCTCTATGGGTAGACAGAATCACACCAAAGAGGGCAATTGGTATGTCTCTTTTTCAACTTTTTTATGGTATCAATGCTGAGATACCAATCACCTTAAAATTGCTAGCCTTGAAATTAACAAAGGCAATTGAAGATCAGACATATGAAAGCTCTCTTGATAAAAAAATCATGTGTCTGACTGAGCTGGAGGAACAGAGAACCATGGTGGTGGATAGAATTGCTACTCATCAAAGTCTATTAAAGAAACTCTTTGACCAAAAGGCCAAAAATCATGATTTCTAGATTGGGGATCAAGTCCTGCTGTGGGACAAAAGGAGAGAACCAAAGGGGATGCATGGAAAGTTTGACTCCCTTTGGAGAGGCCCATTTATAATTCATCAGCACATTGGTGAAAATAGCTTTCTGTTGAAATATCAAGATGGCACACTCTTTTCTCTGCCTCATAATGGGCAGCATCTGAAACACTTTAACTCTTGAAGTATCAGATCATTTCATCTGTATATATGTATATTTGTACAGTTTTTTTTAATTCTATTTTGTTTTGTTTGTTTTGATTTTTGATGCTTTCCATTTCTGGGTAGCATGACTCCATAGCCTAATGGCATACTTGAAGACACTGGAGATTTTGGTTTATACTCCCTTCAATTCTTTTTGCAATTGATAGAAGTTCTCCAACTGGAGCCAGTTGTTATCCCCAGAAATATCACTCATTTTTGGGACAACATTTGAACTATTTTGGTCCTACAAACCAAAATTATCTCTTCCCTTTCCGAAATTTGTCCTGGGCATTCAAATTCCTTATTTTTCAAGCTTCTCAAAAATCTATAGACTCTACAGGCAGGTTCATTTCTATAGGTTCAAAGGCTTCTGCAGGCAGGTTCAATCAAAAGAATCAGTTTCCAACACTTAGTCATTTTTGGGATTGGTTCAGTGCCTTGGTTCAATCAAAAATCTCCATCGACAAGCATATAAGCAAAGAAGGCTTGAACCATTGAACCATTGAACCACTTTGGTTCAAAGGTTCAACGAGTTCAAAGTTTAATAGGTTCAACGCCTTCGATTCAACGACAGGTTCAATCAAAGGAATGGTTCAATGGCTTGGTTCAACCAAGTAGTTCAACGCTTTGTTTCACTCAGTTGGTTCATCCACTTTGTTTCAACACTTTGGTTCATCCTTTGGTTCAATCAAATGGTTCTTCAGTTGGTTTAAAGGCTTCATTTGAACCGTTAAACCAAAGCTTGGTTCAATACTTCGGTTCATTTGATTGGTTCATCAGCTTGAACCATTTTGGTTCAAAGATTGGTTCATCAACTTGGTTCAATGGATGGTTCAACATTTGGTTCAATCAAACGGTTTAACGGCTTGGTTCAACCAAGCGGTTCACTCAAACGGTTTAAAGGAGCAGTTCAAATTCAAAAATATAAATAAGCCTCTCGAAGGACAAGTGCCCTTGCGGAGGGCACTTGTTCAACAAAAACACCCTTTGGAAGGGTCATTTTTAAAGAAGGCCGCAAAGGTAAATTCTTTCAAAAATTTTGTTTAAGGCAGATAAAGGCATAATTCTTTTAGACTTTTGTCCGAAGGAATTCCTTTGGATAAAAAGTCCACAAGAATTCAGACAGGCTGCAGGAAGAAAGCCCGAAGGAGTTTTTCAAAGTCGAAGAACAAAACAATAATTCTCGCAGACTTTTTTTCTGCGAGAATTTGTCCACAGACTTTTTGTCTGCGGGAGAAGCTGCAGGAAGAAATCTCGAAGGAATTTGCAAAGACCAAGGCAAACAGAACAATTTTGTGGACTTTTTGTCTGTGGGAAATTTTCGCAGACTTTTTGTCTGCAAGAAAATGCCCGCAGAGAAAGCCCATGGAAGATACCCATGGGAATTGTTCGCATGAAATATTTGCGGGAAATGTCTGCGAGAGACTACCGAAGATAAAAGGCCGATGAAGGACCCCGATGGGTAAGTGCCCTTGCGGGGGACTCTCGACTGTCAAATTGAAGGACATTTCCCCGAAGCCAAAGGGTCACCTTCCCTTCGAGAAGATGTAAAACTAGAAATCTGAAAGGGCAGGTTCTTTCCAGGAAAGTGCCAAACAGAAAAGCCAAAGAAGGACCAAGGGGTGACTCGCCTGAAGACATCAAATTCAAGACAATGAACTAGCTGTTAGAAGCATATTAACGGGCGCATGAACGTCGATTTCAAATCTCATAAAATAGTCATTAATACTTGTAATCTATAGACCTGAATGCATTCACAGGCTTTAAGGCCAAGACCAGCAGGAAGCAAGGAAGGAACAAAATAGCAAATTGAATCCAAGACCTAATTCAATTAACCAGAAAAGGAGGAATGATGAAGAAAGATCAGATCACCAGGTGGACATTAAAAGTTGCAAACTTTCAATAGCGTGACTTGTTTCTCTGCATTGAGAAAAACAAATGGGTAGATGCCCCTAATTTCTAGCCTACCTTTCTAACAGTTTTCAATGCAACATGATGTGTTACTGTTCCCAAGTCCTTCTTGAAGAGGCTATATAAGGGACTCTCTTTTATTGTAAATATCTCTTTTTTGACAATCAGAACGAAACTCTGCCCAAATTGAAAGGCATTACTGAAACTTTGAGCTCAATTTGTTGATCATATTCTGTTATTGGAATAAGAAAGCAAGTGACTTTTCAGACTTTGTGCTATGATATCTTTGTTGTTGGGGAAACTATTCTTATGTCTTTTTTCTTAATATATTTTTTGCTCCTTTAACTCAACAAGCAGGTTTAGTGAAATTAGTCAGAAACATGTCCTGAAGAGTCAATTGTGGAGAGACTTTGTGCCCTCATAATTGCCTTTAGTGTGTTTTCTTTTCATTTATGTGTAAAGGAACTTGGGATGACTTTGTGCCCTCATTGTCCTTCATATCTTACTCTTGACCAATTCAGGTGGAGACTTTGTGATGCATCTAGATTTGCTGGTTACTACGTCTTTGGTTACATTTTGTTGTTACTACTAGGAGTATTCTTGTGGCTTGTTGAATAGTACTTCTGAAAGAAGAGGAGTGCTTTTTGTCATTTCCTTTGAGTTTTTCCTGTGATCCGCACGCATCATCTCTGAAAAAAGAGAGATGGATGGTTTGTCCTACCCTTGAGTATTATTTTATGTTTATATATATATATATAGGGAACCTCCCCTTGATGAGAGGAGAGATCAGTCCCCTTCTAATGTGGTAAACTTACACATTTGGATGACTAATCTTTCTACTTTGGCTGATCAGACCTATTTTGTTTATCAGTATGTTGATCGACAAAATATTCAACCAACAAGCCTTTCGAGGCCTAATCAATAAGATCATCCTCATTTATCTGGATGACCTCATTGTGTTTTCAAAGAAGAAAGAGGACCACTTCGACCATCTGGAGAAGGTTTTCCAAAAGTGTCAAGAATTCAGGGTGTCTCTCAACCCCAAGAAATGTGTCTTTGGAGTCCCGCGAGGTAAGCTACTTGGGTACATGATCTCCAGAGAAGGCATCACCATCAATTCAGAGAGAATAAAGGCCATCTGAGACTTAGCCTTTCTAGTGAATAAGAAAGGAGTGCAATATTTCCTCGAAAAGATTAATTTCATTAGCATGTTCATAATTGACTTCACTAGATTGGTGAGACAGATCACGCTGATGTTGAAGAAAGACTAGGCCTTCAAGTAGACTCTCAAATAAAGAACAACATTTGATGAAATTAAGGATGTGATATCTACTGCACCTAGACTAGTTAACCCCAAAATTTCCAAAGACTTCATTATGTACGTCTATGGGAGTGAACACAACCTAGCAGTGGTGTTAACTCAAAAAGAAGGAAAAGGAAGAAGTGAACACCCGATCATATTTTACTTAAGAATATTTCATGGGTATAAAGTCAAATATAATTTCTTAGAGAGATAAGCTTTTGTCATAGTCAAGGGCCTCAAAAAGTTCAGGCGCCTTATAACAAGCAACAAGATTATTGTGTACATGGCACACTTTAGCATCTGCAAATACATCATGGAAGGAGAGATCATGAAAAATGAGCCAATTGGATCACTAAGATATTAGAGTAAGACATCAAGGTCAGGCCAACTAAGGTGATTAGAGCAAGGGGAATTTTCTAATACCTAGCCCAATGTGCAGATGTCCCGCTAGAGGAACAAGGCATGTCGAAAGCGGTCCTATTGAACCAATTTGAGACCAAAGGATCTTAGATGGCCGACCAAATTGCTTCACACAAATTGGTCAGTATTTAGACAACCTTCCCATACATAAAAGGCATTTTTATAGACTCTATGGGTCTAGCTACACATTGGTCTAAGGAGTCTTATTCAAAAGGAAATTTGACAGAGACCTGCTCTGATGTTTTGAAAGATACCAGGCCAAGAATACTCTCCAAGACATGCACTTCACTCCCACAGGTGGTCACTTCTAAGCAAAAACCACCACAATAAAGATCATGCATGTGGGGTATTATTGGTTGACCATGTTCGTAAACGACCATAAAGTAATCAAAAAATGCTAAAAATTCTAATCTTTTGTAGGGAAAAGGAAGAATTTAGCCATGACACTAAACTTAATTGTCACCAATGAACCCTTTACAAAGTGGGGATTAGACTTCATTGGGATGATCAATCCTATCTCCAACATTGGTCACAAGTGGATATTGACAGCCACCAACTACTTTACATGGTGGAACAAAGTAGTCCTACTGAAAGAGGTGACCGAGAATGTGATCCTCAGCTTCTTTCAAGAGCTCGTGGCTAGGTTTAGCCTACCTAAGACAGTCATCTCTGACAACACAAAAGCCTTTATTGTGTCTAAATTTTTTGAGTTCACGCTCTGGTATGGTATCTTCTTAAAAGCTTTGTCTAATTACTACCCACAAGGGAATGGGTTGGCAGAGTCAACAAATAAGAATCTGATAAGACTGATCAAAAGGATGGGCTTTGAATGGCAAAGTGAATGGCACATACACGTAAGAATGACCCTATGGGTAGATCACATCACTCCCAAACAAAACCTAAAAACCTCCCCATATGAACTTGTATACGAGAAAGAGGTTAACATGTTGGTGTCATTGAGAATCCCTACATTATAGCTTTTGAAAGTTGCTGATATTATGGAAAATAGAGCATTGGAGGTTAGGCTCGCAGAGCTACTTAGCCTCCAAGAAGTGAGGGAGCAGGGAAGCGATGCAAAAATCACTTGACAAAAAGTGGTCAAGTGATGGTTTCATAATAAGTTATCATACCTAAGATGCAAACCCAAGGATTTAGTTCTCAAATATGATCAGAGGGCTACAAAGCTGGGCCAGTATGCGAAGTTTGATTCTCTTTGGAGAAGACCATTTCCTATCATCGACAGTAGGCAAGGGAATGCTTTTGAGTTAGAAGATGAAGAGGACAATGCATTGGAAATCTTGATTAATGGGATTAATTTGAAACATTTTAACTAACTTGCCTACCTCTCCCTTGTACATAATTAGCTAGTTTCCTTTTCTCTTGTCTGTTTCCTTTCCTTTGTTATTATTTCCCTTAGATTTGTTTCCCTTTCTATTTATTTTTTCCTTTGAATAAGTGCCATTGGCACAAGTGGCTTGTCTAATCACCATGCATCCTCTCCCTAGTGTCTTCATGGTGGAGAAGATATTACAGCCACTCACCCAGCTTGAATTTTAAATGTTCGAAGTTATTCAAGGTTTGGGAAGCATCTCTTTCAAGGAGATTATTTATCTGGACAGAGCCTTCGAGGCTATCAGGAAGAAGATCTAACCCAAGGAGGAAGAGTGGGCACCTTTGTAGGTGACTCTTCAAAAATTGTAGGTTCTCGAACCTTCCTCCTATTTTTATTTTTTACCTCAACCAATCTATGGAACCAGAGTTTTTGGTTATCTTGTTCACAGGCGGGCCCCTATGAGTCACCAAGAACTATGGATCAAAATCCATGTTTTGTTATTTTAGAGAAGTTTGTCTTTAGCTTTGGACTCACTCAACATAACTAACAGTTCATTAGCACCTTTTAAAAGTTCTCCTTTTGACCTCTTTCTTTCTCAGGGCCCCTTTTTGAATTTTTGCCTAAGTATCAGGGTTCACCCACTTCTTCCATGTGCCATCCTAATGCTTATCTAGCTTGAAGAGACTCTCATTTCACTCTGATGGAGTGTCAACTCAACATGTGGTGGCCCCACGCTCTTTAAAGTTGTTTTCTTTTGGGTCAAACCTCAAAGCAACGTTATTGGCTAGTCGGTAAATTGATGGGACCCACTGAACCATTTATTGGTGAATGTTGTTCCAACATGTGGTGCCCTCATGCTCAATTTTGTAAAGAAATGCCTGACTTCCTCCATGAGGAGTGTTTGCTTTACACATGGTGCCCCATACTTAGCCTTACCAAAAAAGTGCCCATTTCCTTAGGAGAAGCACCAGCTCGACATGTGTCATCCCTACACTTATGTAGGAGCAGTTTTGATTTGTTAGAATTCAAAGCAGCTCTATTGGTTGGAGAAGATTAAATGGGACCCACTAGTTGGTTGTAACAAGAAAGAGATGAGCCTTTCCATGTGGCACCACTGCACTCACCAAGGGTTAATATTTTCCTATCAGATAAAGGAGTTGTGCCATTGGCTAAGGCAAGTAGATCCCTGTCCCCAGTGGCATAGCAAAAATAGATTTAGAGATATACACATGGCATCATTACACCACTCCTGAACATCATGGGCTTAACAAGACAGATTGGACGTGTAATTTCCAGGATCTAGAAGCTAATTGCACTCATGAGCTTAAGTTCCTCATTCAGTTGTAATGGCATCATCATGGGTGTGAGTGTCAGGATTTCTAGGTGTCATTCTTGTGAGAAGTCATCTCGCTTATATATTTTAGGATCTTTCTTTTTGGAAGGGGTTGGTTACCATTTTGCTTGTATTAGGTATTTTGTATACTGTTGTACCTGGAAAATGTCACTCATTTTTAGGATAACATATAAGCTATTTTGGTCTTGCAAGACCAAAATATCTCAACCCATTTCAAAAAATTGTTCTAAGCTTTCAAAATTGGGATTATTAAAGATTTTTCAGTCAAAGGATTAATGGTTCAAAGGTTTCTACAGGTAGGTTCAATCAAAAGAACAAGTTTCTGACACTTAGTCATTTTCAGGACTAGTTCAATCGGGTTCAAAAGGTTCAACGGGTTCAAGGTTCAACGGGTTCAACGAGGCTTGTTTCAAAGAATCTTAGTTTAAGCGATCAATAGAAACAAGGGAATGAACCATTGAACTGTTGAACCAAAGTTGGTTCAATCGGTCGGTTCAAGCGACAAGTTCAAAGGAGTGCCCCAAGCGTCAAAGACACAAGTGCCCTTGCAAAGGGAATTTTTTGAGGCAAAAGTGACTAAGGAAACAAATAGACTAAAACAAAACCCTGACAGAACCCAACGGATGTTGCCACATGTCATCTTTTGAGCCTCATTTCACTTTGTTTCTCAGAGCAGCAGAAGTCGCCACATGTCCTTTGTAAGTTAAGCGAAACACGCCAAGTGGCATCGTCCCCATGAATCCAAATGAGTCCCGCATGTTTCTATATTATTTCTAGAATGCGATGGAAGCCACCACATGCCATCTTCCATAAGACACTCAAAAGGCATCCAAAGCTTCTACAAGTTCAATGGATGTTGCCACGTGTCCTCACCTATTTCACAATGGATGCTGTCACGTGTCACATGTTGAGATTCACATAAAATTGACTAAGGAAAATTTCCAAGGGACAAACAACCCTTTCGAAGGACACTCAAAAGCTGAAGTGAACCGTTGAAAAAACCCAAAAGGCTAATTTGGAGCTCAAACAACCCTTGTGGAAGGCAAGAAGGAAGCAAATGGACCAATTCAAAGGCCAAAAGAGCAAAGGGATTTCCTTTGGAAAAGCTCCCTCGACAAAAGTGACAAAGAGACAATTCCTTCAGATAAATTATCCAAAAGAATGTCTTCAGACTTTTTCTTCGAAGGAAAAGTCTAAAGAAACAGACAACCTGTAATGCTGCCAAGTGTCATCCTCCACAGGGTTCTCAAAAGAAAAGCAAAAGCTGTCACCTTTCTCGTTATAACTTCATGGAGAGCCACAAGTGTCTGCACCCATGCTTTTGAGTTTCTAATAGGTTTCAAAGCCTCTTTCAATAAGCATCTCTTAGAGTCCTGCAGAAGTTGCCATGTGTCTTCATCTATTTTGTAGCGGAATGTGCCACGCGTCAATTGTTAAAGACCAGCAACAAGCGACTAAGGAATAGAGCATCAAATTGAATCTAGGACCCAATTCAAATAACCAAAAAATGAGGAATGATGAGGAAGGACCAAAAACATTTATGCATCAGATATGTTTCTAGAAGCATATCGCTAGGTGGACATTGAAGTATGCAAACACTCAATAGGATGACCCATTTCTCTGCCTTGAGAAAAGCAAATGGGTAAATGCCCCTAAATTCCAGCATGTCTTCTTAACAAAATTCAATGCAACATGATGTGTTACTATTCCCAAGTCCTTCTTGAAGAGGCTATATAAAGGATTCTCTTCTACTATTTTATGGATCTCTCTCTCTGATTATCAGAAAGAAAACTCTGCCCAAATTGAAAGGCATTACTAAGACTTTGAGCTCAGATTGTTGATCATATTTTGTTAGTGGAATAAGAAAGCAAGTGACTTTTCAGACTTTGTATTGTGATATCTTTGTTTTTGGGGAAACTGTTCTTATGTCTTTTTCCTTAATATATTTTTTGTTCCTTTAATTCAACAAGTAGAATTAGTGCAAGTAGTCAGGAAGGTGTCCTGAAGTCAACTGTGGAGAGACTTTGTGCCCCCATAATTATCTTTAGTGTGTTTTCTTTTTGTTTCTGTGTAAAGGACCTTGGGAAGACATTGTGCCCTCATTGTCCTTTGTATCTCACTCTTAGACAATTCAGGTGGAGACTTTGTGTTACATCTCAATTTGCTAGTTACTACGTCCTTGGTAACATTTTGCAATTACTACCAGGAAGATTCTTGTAGTTTTCTGAATGGTACTTCTGAAAGAAGAGGAGTGCTTTCTGTCATTATCCCTAAGATTTCTCCTTTGATTTTCATGCATCATCTCTGAAAAAAGAGAGATGGATGGTTTGTCCTACCCTTGAGTATTATTTTCTATATATATATATATATATATATATATATATATATATATATATATATATATATATAGCATATTAATAGGGAACCTCCCCTTGATGAGAGGAGAGATTAGTCCCCTTTTGATGTGGTAAAACTACACATTTGGCTGACCAATCTTCCTACTTTGGATGATCAGACCTATTTTGTTTATCAGTACACTGATCGACAAAATATTCAACCAACATATACCAACATTGGTAATAAAATAGAAGTAATAGCAGTTAGCATTTTCTCATTTTTTGACCTTAATAGGTGCCTCTCACAGGTGTGACTAGACATTTTTTATGTGCCCTAGCAGCCTTCTATATTTGTTTCTCCATATAATAATGAGGAGGATGTGATATTTTATGTCAATTTGCATGGGAAACTATCTCTGTCTATTATCTCTTTTATTATGCTTCTATAGTATCGATCTTTACTTTCATTATAGATCTTAATTAATGCTTTATGCTCCTTTATGATCTGTAGTGTTTAAGGGTTTGATCTATTTTATGCAACTATAGTCTAAGTGGTTAAATCTCTCGACGCATTGCCTTAGTTTTATTTCTAGTTTTATTTGAATTTCTCTCTCCCCTTTTCACCCCCAACTTTGAATGAAGAGCCAGCTTCTAAAATCTCAGAGGTTGCTTTATAGACTGCATTCAATCCCACACCTATAAAGCCTCCCATAAGAGGTTGTTTAACCTAGAGCGAGAGTTTTAGGCATCGACAGTGCCCCTTGGCTTTCTCGTTGATTGGTTCATTCTTCTATAAAATCATTAAAAATGCAAAAACATAAGAAAAATTAAAAAAAACAATTGCCTTTATCTTTATTGATGATATAGTTATAGAGTAATACATATCATGGTTATCTACCTATGTTATAGGTTTAAATATTCATTATTATGCTTGCTTTTCACATGATATCTTTTAGATGGATGCATGGTATACAAGTTACCTGATCATGGATTTACAGATGCCTTACAACTACCTTGCACCCACACCCAGGGGGGGCATTCTTAGATTGGGGACATGCCTACCCCAAGGGCATATTTTCAATGGGTCTCATATTCCATCCTTCACAGTTTCTATTTAACATACAAAGCTTTATATATTTACTTATTAGTTCAGATATTACATATTATGTTTGATGGATATATTACATGTTCTTTTATGTGACCCATGATTTATTGATTGTTTCCATGTGTGTGCTTATGTGTGTTGATTAACACATCTCATCCAATATGATCCTCTAGTCATCACACGCATCATCAATTGCTTGTGGGTCACATTACCTGCTCAATGATTACATCTATTATGTGGTTACATGATTAGGTGTGATTGCATGGCCTATACTACATGATATCACAAGCTTGTTTTCATGACCCATATCATGCACTCTATTGCTTGTGATATACTATGCCTATTTCCCGCGTTGTCGTGCCTCTACCATGCATCTACTAGGGCATACTACAACTAATGTATGTGTAATTTAATGTTATATATCACCCTCTTAGGGATATATTATTACATTGGGGCATATTATTTGTCCATGTATTTTAGTTACATTTGGGCATGTTATATGTCCCTCTTCTTATCAAGCTTATTACCTATACATTCCCATTAGGGGAATCACACCCACACTCTCTTAGAATTTACTATATATACCTTTCCATTGGGTACATCATACCCACACATTCCTAAACATTACTATCTACACATTTCCATTGAGGGAATCATATTCATGCATTCTCTAACAAGGAGTTTACTACAATGTGACTACACATAGGTGCCTATTGATTCTACATTGCTTATATAAAGACGTGATATGTTCTCCATTCATCTAGCCACATGACAATCACTATATTAAGTACTTTTATTGATATATATCTTATCCACATTGGGTCATATCATTTGTCCCTCTTCACTATGGACTATCAGGGCATATCACTTGTCCCTCCCTACTCCTATCACATCCTCGCATGTATCACATATTCTTATCACACCCTTGCATGGACCACATATTCTTATCGAGCCTTACATGATTACATATTTCTATAGTTGCATGCATATGTTATAGATGTACTTTTAATGATTAAGATAGATAAACTTACTTTTCTTTGCCACACATGGTCCATTTAATCCTTTCTTTTGAGCTGACTGATTTGAAGGACCATTCCTTACCTCAAAAGGGGGACATCTATCTAGATGTTATACCATCATATTTCCAAATTTTTAGAGTCACTGGAGTTGCCATAGATATGACTAAGATGTCCACTTCCTTGAAAAAAAAGAAGATTTTCCCTTGCATCATTGAATCCAATTTTTTAGTTCTGGTTTTTAGTTTCAACACTATAATTCTTAGAGAGACAACACGGTTCACATACCATTAGGTGTACTCATTCCTATGCTCTTTTTATTAGTTGTGCTTACTTCAATTTTACATTCACATAAATCCACCGAGACATTGATCTACTTGCATGCATTTTTGTTTTCATTTGGTTAAATCGATTTGTTGACATTGGAGTGTGGGTAATTCATTCCAACAGTACAAAGTTTTCCTTCTTCAAACCATCTCAGGTATCATTTTTTAATTTTTTACTTATAGATGGACACACATACATCAAATTGGGCATTATGTAGACAAATAATTTTGGTGCATGGTTTATTATTGAAATATTATTAACATGATTTCATACATATAGATCATTGGTTCAGACTACATGCTTATTGTCTATTATACTTATTTTTCACTTCTCCTTTCACTTCTCCTAACATTACATTGAGCCTTGACTTTCAACACTAATATGTATCTTTAATTCTTGAGGGGGGCTAGGCCAATAACCTTGCACATTTCCTTCTATTTTTGATGTTTTTCTAGGTGTTTAGGCTGAATTAGGGTTATATCAAAAGAGACAAGATTCTGACATACATGTGTATTTAGTCACCAATTTGAGAAAGGCTTTTGTGTATCTATTGTTGACAAAGGGTTCGATAAGTTTTCAAATTGCGAGGATCAATAAAGCCATTTTTAGAGTAGTTTTCCACTTTCAACAAAGATTGCTATTTTTGCAATGGTTCGAAACTAGTTTGACTCTTTTTGGAGCAGTCTAAAAGTGGTCACTACAACATAACACACCTTGATTTTTGGAGTTTATTATGCATAGTTACAGGACCTTCCTCTCTAAATTTTAAGTAGGTGTCAAGATCCAAGTAAAATAGATGCAACTATCTATCTATTATTTTTTATCTCTTTCATTTTTTCTTATCATTTATGGATCAAGGTAGTTTTATTTCCCATGGTTTTGATCTCTAGGTAGATTTAATTTATTGTTATTTTGTTGTATTTAGTTAGATTTACCTTGTACTATCATTTTACCCAATTAGGGTAGTGTTTTTAACACTCATGTGCTCTCTTTGTAAAATAATATGCCAAGGAGGTATAATTACAATAAACACAATAATACCTAATTAATTGTTTTTTAAAATAATTATTATGCCATTACATAAGGTTTAGAGTCATATCTGAAATTAGTTGCAATATAAAGATAGTCCCATAAATCTAGACCCACAAATACATGACGATAAGTGTTAGACACCTTGCCAAGGAGTCTAGACCTGATCCAGGTTGGATGTCAGATGCGGTAGGATGCTTTTGAAGATGTTAGAAGTGTTGGGACACTTATGGCTAGTGATATGTAGGGTTTGAAATGAGATGATGAGCATGTTCACTTGGTCTTGTTTTCTTATTTCCTTGCATTGATCAATGTGCTACAACACCTGTAACCTAAAAAGTATAATTTCTTCTTTGTGCCCTATAATGGTTGAGATATATCAAGCTTAAGGAAAACAACATGAGATTTAGAGGCCCCTATTGAGGGTTAGTAGGGCTCAATAAACAATGTTTAATTATTAGGATTTGAAATGTTGGAAACCACTCGATAAAAATATGTAGAAAAAATCAAATTGCATAAATTGAAATAACTTGAGAGATAAATAAAATACTGGGCCGTGCACCAAAAGTTCTCCTTAGGAAATACTAACTTTAGACAATATGGTGAATGTTATAATGAAAGCTTGATATTTTTGTGTGCTTTTGATTTCTTTACAATATTTTGTGAATGCTTATAATTCTTTTTGATATTCCTCTTATGTGTAATTAGCTATAATACTTGTGTATTTATAGATATTTGAATTCAAATTAAGACCTTATTTGTATGCATAAACAAAATTCCAACAAGTAAAAAAGGAAAAGGAGAGGCAAAGGAGACGAGTGCACTCTAAGTAGGCGAAGATTAAAGAGAGGGTTGAGAAGCATTATAAAGCTTTTAAGAGGGTTCAGAGCCATTGGGATGCTTTTGACATAGACCCTAAAACATAAAGAAGATAGAGAGAATTTGGGAAAAAAAGGAGTGTTGACCATTTTTGGTCCAACAGGCCAAAAATTGGTCCCCTTCTTTCCCTGATGTTCTAAGCCAGTACATTTTTTGGTTTTGCACAAGTCTTGGAAGTTTCTATGGACTCTACAGGCGTTTCTACGGACTTTACAAGCAAAGACGAGTTCCCAACACTTAGGCACAAAACAAACCATTTCAAGTGCCCTTGCGGAGGGTAGTTCTGGACTCAAGAGCCCTTGCGGAGGGCAGGGAACACTTGAGAAGAGGACACAGAGAAAGGTCAAAGAGGTAAGTTTCTTTCAAAAATTTGTCTAAGGCAGTTGAGAGAAAAGACAAGGACTAATTCCTTTGGAAGGGTCCAAAATAGAAAGCCTGAAGAAAAGTAAGAAAAGACCAAGGCAAAAGCAAAAAGTGATTTCTTTCAGACATTTTATTCGAAGGAATTCCTTTGAACAAAATGTCTGAAGAAATTTGAGAAAGTTGTGAGCCAAAAAGCCTAGGGAGAAAATATGAAGAAGTAGACACGACAATTCTTGCAAACTTTTTATCCGCGAGAAAATATCCATGGAAAAAAGTCCATGAGAAAAGGTTTCGAAGAAAATAGGCTGCCGAAGGACCCCAAAGGGCAGGTGCCCTTGCGAGGGACTCTCAGCTGCTAAATGAAAGATGCTTCTCCAAAAGTCGAAGGGCCACCTTCCCTTCGGGAAGGTTCAAAACAAGAAATGTGACAGGAAAGGCCGAATCAAGAGAAAGTCAAAGAAAGTCCAAGGGGTGATAGGCCCAAAGACGTCAAAATCAAGCACGGTGAACTAGCCATTGGTTTTCAAATAGTGATGGGCCCACGAACATCAATTTTACACCAGGAAAAGCTAGAGCGCAGAAGGCACCAAGTGGCAACTGCGGAAGGCTTTGACATGTTTTCTCTAAAAGAAGTGGAACATGCCACGTGTCCCCTACAAAGCTTGGCAGAAGCTGACAAGTGTCAACCTCTATGGTCTCTCCCTTTTGTCCTGTGAGAACTGTGGTGGGCCTAAGATGAATTACTAAAGGGAGCAAAAGCTGCCAAGTGTCATCATCCATGATGAATCTGAATGAGTCTCGAACGCTTCTATATTGTTGCTAAAGAGAGTGAAAGCTGCCACATGTCCTCTTTTGTAGGACCTTCAAAGGGTGCCTAAAGCTTCTATGAGTCAAGCAGATGCGCCACGTGTCCTACCCATTTCATAGTGGAATGCACCATGTGTCACTCATTGAAATCAGTGGAAAGTGGCCAAGGCAAGCAGGAAGAGCCCAAGGAATGCAGCGACCCACCAAAAGATAGCCTTGAGGGCCGAAGGAGCCAGAAAGAGACAGAAACTAGGAAGAAGATAAAGTGCAAAAATGGACAAACCATCTAGGTGGCAAAGGGGAGGCGAGTCATTGCCAAGTGGTCATCAAATGGCACAAATAGCAAGCGGTGCATCTTATTTTCTCCATTTTGCATTTATAAGGGGACAAACCGTGTGAATATCTGGAAGGAGTAGTCTTATCTGTAGAAGAGAGGCACGGCCCGTGCTTTCACATTAATGTTTGAATGCCAAAGTCAAGACTAGAAATTACACAACATGGTTCCAGCAGGCCTCTTCTAGAAGAATGACATCAGTAACAGTGACTTCCTCTTCCCGATGCTCTCAACGCACATGGCCAACTTGTCAAAGAGCGCCAAAGTCTTTTCCAAAGCAGCGCCTTGACTTCTTCTCCTGTTTTCTATATATTGTGAACTTCTCATTTTGAGAAGGATCCATTCTCTTAGCCCGTAAGGCAAAGCTCTACGCAAAAATCTCTCAGGCTTGTAAGGCAAAACTCTACCAGATTTTACCTTGAATCAAGACTTAGCAATTTTTTGCCTCCATTTGGACTTGCACTCACGCATATGTCTATGTTTTCTTTTGTGTTAAGTCATTTTTCTTTGATGCTTTTCACAGAATGACTCTAGCATGTCTAGTGCATTGTGAAGTTTCTTCTTCTGCAGGTTTGTCAGAAGTGTCTACAGCAAAAATATAGGGGCATGTGAATAGGCCGCCAAAGTGTGTCTCAGAACACCTTTGACAGTTCTTCCTCCCTGTGTCTTTACGAACCCCTGACTCACTGATACAAAAGAGTTTCCCACATTAGATGAAGTGTAGGGGAGCTTCTTCTTGGTGAAAAGTGTATGTTCGAGCTAAGTGGGTCATCTTTTTTGGTGTATCACCTTTTTAAGTTTAGGTTTAGGTTCTATTTCAACATCTTTCTCCCTTTTCATCCCCCCTTTTTCATTTATTTGTTAGCAGTAGGAAATCCAGGACCTAAAAGATACATCAGAGGGAGCTAGCCCTTATCTAGAGACTCTCCCCCCAGCTTCACCGGTCCCATAGGCGAGAGGGGAGTTTCCATTATTGCGTGCGGAAGGCAGGAGCTCGGCCTCCTGCCTAGGGTGCAATCCACTATGCCAACAAGGAGTTGAGAATTTGAGAAGAAGAAAGGAGGATCATCGAAAGTTATAAACGTACTAGTAACAACTAAATTTAAATTAATAATCAATAAACAACTAAATATATTAAAAACATGCTAATGAATAATTAATAAATATTTGAGGACCATTTTTTAATATTTCTTATTTGTTTATAAATAATCACTTCTTATCTCTAACAAAAAAATTATATTCTTTCATTTTTCTCATATATATATTAATTATTAATTATTATTGGGGTCGGGAGGGGTGGTTTGAACAAGTTTTAATGTTCCTTTTAATAGTCTGATATGAGATTAAAAATCTAATATGATATTTTTTTTAATAAATAATTATGTTAGATTTTGTTGACCAAAATAAAATCGTATAAGATTATGGTGTTGAAGTAAACCTTCTTTTCAATTCCTGAAAAGCTAATTCACACTTATTTGACTAGATAAATATTTGGTTCTTCTGTTGCAAAAAAGTAATTGGAATTTAGAAAAATTTAGAATGAACTTCCTGTAATAAATCGCTAAACCCACAAAACTTCCTACCTAATGCACATTCTTTGGTGCTAGCCACTCCATAATGGCTCTTATCTTTACCAGATCTACTAAAATACCATCCGGAGAGATAATATGTTGTAGATACTACATTTTTTCTAAGAAAAATGCACACTTTGATAACTTACCTTGCAACTTGTGCTTCCGCAACCATTTCAAAACTAGTCATCAAGAAAGACCAAAATAAAATGATCTAAATAATCTCTAAACACACTGTTTATGAGATTCATAAATGTTGTCAGAGCATTTATCAAACCAAATGGTAACGCTATGAACTCATAGTGCCCATAATGAATTCTAAACACTGTCTTTGGAATATCCTCATCATTTATCCTCAGTTGATGGTATTTTGGTCTAAGATCAATCTTAGAAAAGAATGTTTCCCCTCGTATCTGATTGAAAATATCATCTATACAAGGTAGCGGATGCTTATTTTTGATAGTTGCCTTATTCAACATTCTATAGTCTATGTAAAGTCAAAGAGTATCATCCTTATTCTTAACAAAGACAACTGGTGCACCCCATGGTGATACACTTGTCCTGATCAACCCCTTTGACAATAATTCCTAGAGTCAAGCCTTTAATTCAACCAATTCAGTGGTTATCATCCTGTATGGTGCTTCAAACTATGGTTCCAATCCAGGTATGATATCTATAGAGAAATCAAACTCTTGTTTAGGAGGCAATCTTGGTAATTCCTCCAGAAATACATCATGGAAATTTCTAAGGAATGATTAATCTTCAAGGGATGGTTCCTTATATTCCTCTATTTCATTTATCTTGATGATAAATGCTTGACACCCTTTTTCTTGAGCCTTCTTGAGTTGCATTGCAAAAATTTACCTAAGCCTCAACTTTCTCTTCTCGCCCTAAATTTGTCTCTAATTTCTAAAATTGTCTAGCCAATCAACCTTCTTTAGATAATAATCAACCTTGGTCTTATGCTTCGCAAGCCAGTTGACTCCTAGGATCACATTATATGACCCTAGTGGTGCTACATAAACATTCACTATTATTGTGAATTTGAGTAACCTAATCTCTGCTTCAACTAACCACTTATCGACTTTGACTTTTGAATCATTCCCATATTGTATCGAACATGCATTTTCTATAACTCCAGCTCTTATAGATAACTTATTTAGAATTTTAGGAGATATAAAACATTTTGTATCCCCTGTATTTATCAAATTAGAAACTAGATGTTCAAACAAAATACATGATAGTTTTATTGGTGAAGCTTGAATTTTGGCTTACTAATTATTAACTGATGCATGAATACGTTGTTGAAAAGTTCCCTGATAATGAGTAGAACATTTGTTCTTCATCTTATCATAGGCACAATGATGAGCATAATGGTCACCTCCACAAATGAAGCGACCTCCAAGTGTTTTTTTTTTTTGTCAGCTTGTTGGTTTCTTTTGAAACCACCTTTGAAACCATTGCCCAGTTTCTTGTTTCCTAAACCAATGTTGATCTAACATTTTTATTTTTTGAACTAACTCTTATAGTCTCCACCCTTCTGCTTCTAGTTCTTCTTTTTGAAAGTTGGTTTAGAACTTCCAAAAATTTTCTTAAACTTGTCCCTACCCTGAGCAAGAGATTTCAACTTCTATTCTTGCTTGACTACCTTTTCGAAAACTTGGTCCATGGTAGATGATCCATGAACATCCACCTCTCCACCAATATGGGGTTTTAATCCTATGATGAATTTTCTAAATATGAACCTCTCATCTGTTTGATATTGAGGTAAATACTTTTGAAATTTGGTGAATTGTTCCCAGTACTCATTCACTGATAAGTCTTATTGCTTTAGATTCTAGAAATCTGTAAGCTTTTGGTCAAAGTATAACTATGGAAGCCATTGAGATCCAAACAATGCCACAAACTACATCCATGTAGTGGTGGCCGAGTTAAGATTAATTTTTAACTTCTTATTGGCCCACCACATCGTTACTTCACTAACCAATTAGTAAGCTCCCCAAACTACTTTGGTGACCTCGGAGTAGTTTCAAATCTTAAAATAATTCTCCATCTCAGTCAACCATGCTTCATCTTCGTCACCCAAAATAATTCTTTCAAACTTAGGTGGATTCACATTCTTCATATCTCTAGCCAATTCTCTAGCTACATGTGATCTTTCATCTTGGGGGTTTTCCTTCTCATCAGGGTGCTCTTCAGGTATATCCTAGTGTACTTCCTCTTCATGGCCATGAACTTCCTATTCTAGGGCTAAAATTTGATCCATGGTTTCATTCATGGCTACAAGAATTTGATCCAACTTTGTTGTTTGCTCAATGACAAATAAATTGGGATTAAATGGAGGGTTATTATCATTAACATTTAAAGGACCCTCACTAGATACTCTAGCTTTCACCATTCTCCTTTCTGGTAAATAGAAGGATATGAAAACATGAATGGACTCATTAAGTCCTAGATTTTGAACCATAGCTCTAATACAACATGTAACATCCTTAATGGGATCTATTTAGAAAAATGTGTTTTTTTAAATTTAATCTACTTATAAAATAAACATGTAACATCTATTTGTCACTGATCACTATCATCAAATGAAACAAGACATAACTGAATATAGAAAGTAATTATAGATTTTCAACCATGATTGGTACAAACATATAACCACTGTTGTCAATGTACAATGAATAAATAATTACATTTCATCATAAATAATGTCTCAATAATAATAAATACAATACTAGATACAAGATACAAGGCTCCACGGAACATGAGTTCTAGAACTCTAGTATCTATGGTAATATCAAGTGTAGTCTCCAAAGAAGTACTATTGTGGGGATGGAGAGCATCATTCGAGCACTTTTACACACCAACCATGGATCATAGATCCCTTGCACAATATACCATCAGGGAATGACCCTCCTTTCATAGATGAGTAGATAGTGATGGCGCATAAATCCAGAGAAATAAATTAGTACCCATGTACTGTAAAAATTCTAATGCATGATGTGTATCATAAATAAAATATGTTATAACATGATATCGCACAAATATGTAAATCATATATATAAAATGAAAATGTCT
Source organism: Torreya grandis (assembly GCA_037957365.1). Lineage (NCBI taxonomy): Eukaryota > Viridiplantae > Streptophyta > Pinopsida > Cupressales > Taxaceae > Torreya > Torreya grandis. Next base: position 5,113,369 of record JARHVA010000053.1, on the reverse strand, counting down.
AACTAAACATTACTTTATCCAATGTTTTCAATAGTTATTGATCTCCAAGATCAGTCAAATTCATACATATCACTTTATTGGATTACCTCCATCTGGCATTGGTGATGCTAGTAAGCTAGTGAAGTCCATCTCACTACTTAGTACCAACAATACAAGATTTGGTTAATATAAATATAACCAACATATTTATACAAATTACTTTCTACTAACAGACATAGAACATATTAAATATAGGAATAATCAAAATGCATACATTTAGTCCATCAAACATATGAATGAATCTCCACTATACTGTCAGGAATCTAGAACAACAAACAGCTCTAATTCCACTGTCAAGATTAGGAGCACAATTGATTACCTTTGTATAAGCAACTAAACACAAAATTTAACCAGAAGTAACAAGTAACTAGAATTTCAAAAATAACACAGAATATGAGAGACAATACCCAATTGTATTAATACTCTTCCAGAAGGAAATACAACAAAGAAGATGCCACAATCTTCTTTACACTCCTCTAGGGCTCCCACACCTCTAGGGCATAAACAGTAAATCTCTTCAAGAGTTCTCTCTTAATCACGGTCACAACAAACAACTCAAACATAGAGTTGTTGTTCACCTCCAACCAGTCAGTAACAATACTGCCAGTCCACCAGTCAGTAACAATACTGTCAGTCCACCTAGTACTCCACGTACTCCAAGTCTGAGTAAACCACATACTCCAAGTAGATCTCACCTGATCTTGCTACCTGTTGTGTTGTTGATCTCCCTAATCTTGCTACCACATGTAGATCAACCTGGTTTTGCACACCTGCAAACGTAGATCTCGCACACACACACACCTGCAGATCAACCAACCTTACTTACCATGTAGATCTCACCTGATCTTGCTATACCACAGATCAACCTGGGCTTGCACACCTGCTGACCTAGATCTTACACACCAGCACCCCTGTGGATCTTCTACCAGATCTTGCTCTCCCGTAGATCTACCTGATCATACACACTTAGCACTATGGCACTATGAGGAGCTAACCTTGCTCTCTTCCCTCTGAAGGAGCTAACCTTGCTCTCTCTATCTAGCACACTTTACAATACAGCCCATGAGTCTATTATATAGATCCCATGCAAACAATAATTAGACTTCTACTTACAATAATTAGAATCGCAACTCCAAGACTAAAATTAGTCTTTACCATGCAAACTAACTATCCGTCCAAAAATAGACCAGTTTCAGAGACGCATGCAAATGCATGCACACACAGGCTGCCAACATCGATTCCCTGTCTAACCGATGTCGGCTGACCCATAACCAACGTCGATTACTGCGAACACTGAAGATGACCGACGTTGGTTGATTAGACTGACGTCGGTTGCCTGCAACTCAGCAACCTCCTCTTGTTTGCATCTTGGTGAAGCTTTTAGCTCCACAACTTAACAATCTTCCACTTGGAGATAAATAGCTACACTTGTACCTATACTTGTACATCATCTAATTTATTTTCTAGCTTGTATCCTTCTTCAAGATCAATCTTGAAGACCAACCACCACACATCTTGTGGTATTCTGCATGTCATCTAAGTAACCTGCCACATCTGAATCTACATACCCATGTAGTGAAGTCCCTGACCCTGCATAGCATGAATCCCTATTGCTGGTCCCTCTCAGATACCTGAGAATCCACTGAACTGCTCTCCAGTGCTTCTTTCCTGAATTGGCTATGAACTTGCTGACAACACCCGCTATTGGGGCAACAACAGGTCTAGTACACATGTACTCAACCTCATCATGTGAATTGGGACCCTGTTCTGTGAACTGTCCATCCATAGGTGTGTTAATCGGCTCTACATCCTGCATATCAAACCTCGCCACTACCTTATTCACATAATCGTCCTGAGACAACATCAACCTGTGATCTTCCCTGTCTCTAGGAATACTCATGCCAAAGAATTTCGCTCCTCCTAAATCCTTCCTGGCATACCACTGAACTAAATTTACCTTTAGCTCAGCAAAACCCTGCATGTGTGAACCCACTACATACAGTAACAGGATAATGTCGCGACCACTATCTAATCTGGTAAAGTAAACACAATGATTACAATGACATTGACTAAATCCATGCTTTGTCATACCCCTGTCAAACCTGTACCACTGTCCTGGAGCTTCCTCAAGACCATATGACCTGGCCTTCTATCTCACGTGTCCATTCTCTCTCTTCTTTAACCAAGGAATCCATTCATCTTTCAGTGCTTTTATCTCGACTGGCAACTCTACCAAATCTCCCATTTGGTTCTTTTCCAAAGAATTCATGCCATGCTCCCACTGTTTCCTGGATTCTACCTGCATTGCCTCTTCAAAACTTCTTGGTTCTAGACCATCAGTGAGCAATCTATTCAAGTAGTATAAAGAAGGTGAATAACGAATTTGAGGCTTACTTACTCTTTCAATCCTCCACATGGGCATTTGAGACTCCTTGACAACTTACTGTCCGCCCAAAATCCGTTTCCTGGTCAATCCTGGTCTGCACCCGACCGATGTCGATCCCACCTGATCACCGACGCCAGTTCCCTGACCAACATCAGTGTCCACCTAGTTGCCGACATTGGTTCCCTGACCGACATTGGTATCCTCCTGCCTGACATCATCGACTTTGCCTGTCTACACATGACTGACGTCGGTTCTTGCTTGTTCGACGTCGGTTCCACCTGACCGACGTCGGTAATTGTGTTTTCCTGTGAGTGATGACTTTTTACCTGTGAGCTTACCTTGGATCAAAACCCTATCCAAACTGCTCTGCTAAAAAATATCCAACCCCTTTCACTGATCTCTATCCATCATCTCCTCTATGGACACCAAGGCTTTCCAGTTCTTAAGTTTGTCAAAGACATCTGACTTCCTCTTAAGAACATGCATCTCCTTCTTACTCATGTGACCAAGCCTACAAAGCCACGTTTTCGCAATATAAGGAGAATCAGTAATACAAGTAGGTAGATAAAGAGTACCTACTTTCTTACCACATGCTAATTCAAGTGCATCCGCTGTGAGAGTTACTGTGCATCTCTCATCACCCAACTTTCTTGAAGAAATTAGCCTCATCTTCAAGACTGGGACCTGCATGACCTTCTTCAACACCCATGTGTTGGCCGTCTACAATTTCAGTTGCACTTCCCCTTTGCCAATACTTTCACAAGGCTCACCAACCCCTAAATAAATCTTTTCAAAGTCTCCATGGACCTTAACATGGAAAAATACTCTATTTGGCGCTGCATGGAAAGAGGCAACATAATCTATAAACCAAGATTCTACTTTACCCAAGGAACATACAAGAGCATCCTGTGCAATAATCCCTGCAATATTTGCTTCTTCATTTTCTTCATGCTGATCTTCAACCAACTAGCAATCTTTTTTTACCTGCTCTTTCTTTCCATAATTCCGTAATTGATCATTCTTGCTTTTAAACTTCTCCATTCTTAGTTTACTTTCTTCTGCCATTGCTATACTCCCACTCAATCAGAAACCCCTGAGAGTGACCTGTAATCAAACACAAACTTGCTCCTTGCAACCTGGCTCTGATACCACTTGTCAGGAATCTAGAACAACAAACAACTCTGATTCCACTGTCAGGATTAGGAGCACAATTGATTACCTTTGTATAAGCAACTAAACATAGAATTTAACCAGAAGTAACAAGTAACTAGAAATTCAGAAATAACATAGAATATGAGAGACAATACCCAATTGTATTAATACTCTTCCAGAAGGAAATACAATAAAGAAGTTGCCACAATCTTCTTTACACTCCTCTAGGGCTCCCACACCTGTAGGGCGTAAACAATAAATCTCTTCAAGAGTTTTCTCTCTCAATCACGGTCACAACAAACAACTCAAACACAGAGTTGTTGTTCACCTCCAACCAATCAATAACAATACTGTCAGTCCACCAGTCAGTAACAATACTGCCAGTCCACCAAGTACTCCATGTACTCCAAGTCTGAGTACACCACGTACTCCAAGTAGATCTCACCTGATCTTGCTACCTATTATGTTGTTGATCTCCCTGATCTTGTTGCCACCTGCAGATCAACCTGGTTTTGCACACCTACAAACCTAGATATCGCACACACACACACCTGCAGATCAACCGACCTTACTTACCATGTAGATCTCACCTGATCTTGCTATACCACAGATCAACCTGGCCTTGCACACCTGCCGACCTAGATCTTACACACCAGCACCCCTGTGGATCTTTTACCAGATCTTGCTCTCCTGCAGATCTATCAGATCATACACACTTGGCACTGTGGCACTATGAGAGTTAAACTTGCTCTCTTCCCTCTGAAGGAGCTAACCTTGCTCTCTCTATCTAGCACACTTTACAATATAGCCCATGAGTCTATTATATAGATCCCATGCAAACAATAATTAGACATCTAATTACAATAATTAGAACCACAGCTCCAAGACTAAAATTAGTCTTTACCATGCAAACTAACTGTCCGTCCAAAAATAGACCAGTTTCGGAGACACATGCAAATGCATGCACACATAGGCTACCGACGTTGGTTCCCTGTCTGACCGATGTCGACCGACCCATAACCGACGTCGGTTACTGCGAACACTGAAGATGACCGATGTCGATTGATCAGACCGACGTCGGTTGCCTGCAACTCAGCAACCTCTTCCTGTTTGCATCCTGGTGAAGGTTTTAGCTCCACAACCTAACATATAGTTTTTATAAATAACAAGCATAACAAATACCAATATATATTTAAACTGAATATTTCTAATTTTCGTAAGTAGATTTAAATATAGTACATTTTATGACAAGCGCTAATATCACAGTCCATCAGTTTATGTACACACTACTCAATCTCAAACAATCGATCATAATAAAGAAATTCATAATTATCATGAAAACATAATATTTTGTTTAAATTAACTTGTTACATTTTTAGGAGACTATATTCGTATAGTTATAGTTTCCTAGGATGTAACTTGATAGCCACGTCAACAAGTGATATACTATTGACTTATCCTTAAGATTACTTAGAATGGAGAAGATAATGACTTCTATGTTAGTGATTCATGTAAAATCTATGTAACATGAATCCTATAATATGAAAAATTTTATTCACTACATTAGTGAATAAGTTGATAATCCTCTAACGTTTTACTTAGAGTCAAATAGTGCCACCAACAGATCCGTCACCATGTAATCTGATAGAAACTGATATCGGATTAAGCTATAATATCCAAAAATGGACCAATATTCAGACTAACCATTTAAATACGTGATCGATATAATATTTATTATCACGTACATATCAAAACATTTAGAGAGTAATCCGATATGAATCTAAGCATATATATACAAGATAACTATAACATATGACATGAGTAAATATATTCATCACATTAATGTATTTATGTTAGTAATTTATAAAAATATAAGTATATGACTTAAAAATCTTAAAGATATTTCATACTCCAGCTCTTAAGGATATGTATTTGTTTAAAGCTAGACAAATATGGTCTATTATCTAGGATTGGATGACTACATGGGTAAGTCTTGTGAGTAAAAATTGTATTTACTCAATCGACATAGTAATCCAACATGATATGCATATGAGTAAATATATGCCTACTGTTAAAATAACTAATTATACACAGTCTACTCCTATATGTATGTTCTCACAATTTTTCAAAACAAATGAGACCAATTCGTATACAAATACCCTACGGTTTTGATAAGTCGAATGAACCAGTCTTATATTAAGACACCATGGTTTTCTATCTCGTTATAAAATACAATAGAAAAACATAGAACATTAAACACTTAGTCCATTCTCATATAGTCACGCAATTTTTATATAACAAATTTATATAGTGTCAATATATATATAACCTAAACATAATTTGATGTTTTCATACAGTTTATATACTTAGTCCGTTTCCATATGGTTTACATAGTTCGTTGTTCTTTCAATATATAATATTGCATTAAATGATTTATAAAAAAAAACCATATATATTCAATGATTTACTCATTCATTAAATATATACTATCATTTAAACAATGATTTACACAACAATTTATTCGCAATATGTATATCAGCATATCATATATGTATATCAACGAGTAAAGTGATTTACTCACAATATGTATATCAACATATCATATATGTATATCAACATATCATATATGTATATCCATGAGTAAAACAATTTAAATGATGCAACTTATTTATTATAATGATCATATGTTATTCATTCACATATTTAATATTGCATTCAATGATTTTTAAATGATTTACTCCCCACTGAATGTAAACAACAATATTATATATTCATTCACATGTTACATGTCATTTAAACATGTATTTATTAAGAATATTGTAACTTTATGGCCATTTTTCACATTATTCTATCGCCATTATGAAAACATTTCACTTAGACTTCACATTTTATACCCTAATAATTCACAATATGCACCGCTTTATATACGCAAATTTTGGAGATATAAATCTATCGAAGTGTATAAATATCTAAAACATTTTTTTATTAGACAAAATCAGATTATGTATTTCCTAAGCTTGACGTCATGGTAAACCAAATACATTTACCATGAAATAACATCACCAACCTTTTATGGTGTCAGTTGATAACATAAATGCCTTTTTTCCTCTGCACTACTTCTTTTCATTCTCCCTTCACTCCACTCTTTCTTCTCCTCTTCGCACTTTTCTTCTCTTCCTCTCTTACACCGTGCCCCTTTCTTCTTCTCCAATTTCCTTTTTTATCTTTCCATGTTTCTCCTACTTTTCTTTCTTTCTTTTTTCATGCAAAAGCTTGGCATTTTTCTTTAAAGCTTGTTGTTCTCTTTTCCCCCCCTTTTTTTTTGTTTTTCCTAAATATATTTTCTAATTATATACAAGATAATTACTTTATTTTATTACCCAGATGAAGCTTTTTCCATTTATATTTTTTTCTTAATTATTGTTTTTTTCATTTTATTTCTTAATTATTTATTTTTATTTTCTAACTATAAAAATCCATTACAATTGCTAATTACAATACATTACAATATAATTGCTTTATTTGTTATAAACTTGGTATAGGTAAACAATTATCATCACTTAATGATAATATGACTAATATGAAGTCAATTATATTCATTTCAATAGTAATTGATATTCTTGAAATATCATACAGATAACTATTCAATGTTCTAAACATTACAATGATATGATGGTTGGTCTATATATGATAGTACTAGATCATATCCACTCAAATTTACGTTCAATCATGAATCATGACATAAACACATAGTAACATTATATATCCAAATCTACTTATAAAAACCACAACAAAATTAACTTTCATGAAATCATTAAACTGAGCTAACACACAACTAACATGCATAAATAATTATCCAAATGTAGACAACGTAAAAAATGTATTAATGTTAACAATTCAAACTATGCATATAATGAGTGTCATTAACGTGGTGTATGCATGGGTTCTAGTTGTTCCTCTTTCATCCTCCAACACCTCCATCTATGTCACCCTCTCTGATGATGCTCTCCCTCCATCATGCTTTGACGGATAAATCTCTCCTGCATCAAACTCATGACAAGCAGATAGTTAGTCCATAACATTGTGACATATATCATAAAATATTGCTGTAATAACAAATCAACATGATCATAGTGTAAGAATATACCATACAACTAAACTCATAACAATGTAACTATGTAATCAAAGCAACATTTGATTGTCCCATAACAACATGTGACTTATAGCCTAGTTAATAATAATCAAATCAAATTACCAACTATAAAAATCCACAGATATTCAAGTAAATTTGATTAGTGAGAAATCGGGTTGTAACACTAAGATATTCACTTCCTTGAAAAAAGAAGATTTTCCCCTTGTGTCATTGAATCTAAAATTTCAATTCTAATTTTTAGTTTAAACACTAAAATTCTTAGAGAGACAACATGGTTCACATACCATTAGGTGTATTCATTCCTATGCTCTTTTTCCTAGTTTTACTTATTTAAATTTCACATTCACATAAATCCACCAAGACCTTGATCTACTTGCTTGCATTTTTGTTTGCTTGTGGTCAAATCAAGTTGTTGACATTGGAGTGTGGGTGATTCATTCTAAGAGTACAAAGTTTTCCTTCTTCAAACCATCTCAAGTATCATTTTTTAATTATTTACTTAAGAATGCACATACATACATCAAAGTGGGACGTTATGTAGACATATAATTCTGGTGCATGGATTATTATTGAAATATTATTAGCATGATTTTGTGCATATAGATCATTGGTTCAAATTAGGTACTTATTGGCTCTTATACTTAGTTTTTCACTTCTCCTTTCTCTTTCGTGTGGCCCTATTCTTTTCTCTCATTTGTGTTTATATGTGCTTAGGGATCTCCTTCTTTTCTCTTCTTTTGTTATTTATGGTCTTTGGTAGTTTTCAGACTAATTTCAAAAGTTGTTGTTTTGCCTTTGTGGGTCCTTTGTCCCTTATTCCTTTTTGTTTGTTGTGCAGAGTTATTTTGTCTTTTTTTCTCATTTTTATTTTGTCTTGCATTCTAATACGTCCCTAATTCAAAATTGAGAAATCTTTATATACAAAGCATCATGAGACATTTTAATAACAAGAAATCACATAGTGAAAGTCTAAGACATACTAAACTATGTTTATAAAATCTCTCAAGGGGTTACAAGGTTTTTATTTTTGCATACTTGTACCAAAAGATTGCCTAAGTGAAATATCATACTAGTTACATGCATTACCATATGGATAGAAGGTGGAGGCTTCTCCAATTTATTGGGAAGGGATACTCACACACATTAGCATTACATTGAGCCTTGATTTTCATCACTATTATGTAGTTGTAATTCTCGAGGGGGCCCAGGTCAACAACCTTGCACATTTCCTTCTATCTTTGATGTTTTTCTAGGTGTTGAGGTCAAATCAGGGTTATATCATAAGAGACAAGATTCTGACATACGTGTGTATTTATTCACCCATTTGAGAGAGGCTTTTGTGTATCTGTTGTTGACAAAGGGTTCAAGAAATTTTCAGATCGAGAGGATCAACAAAGCCAGTTTTAGAGTAGGTTTTCCACTTTTGACAAAGACTGTTATTTTTGGAGCGGTTTGAAACAAGGTTGACTCTTTTTGGAGCAGTCCGAAAGTGGTCACTACAACATAACACAACCTGATTTTCAAAGTTTATTTTGCATAATTCTAAGACCTTCCTCTCTACATTTTAAGCAAGGGTCAGGATCCAAGTAAATCAAATGCAGATATTTATTTATTGTTTTATATCTCTTTCATTTTTTCTTATCCTTTATGGATCAAAGTAATTTTATTTCCCTCATTCTTGATCTCTAGGTAGATTTACTTTATTATTATTTTGTTGTATTTAGTTAGATTTACCTTGTGCCATCATTTTACCTAATTGAGGTAGTGTTTTTACACTTCTGTGCTCTTTTTGTAAAATAATATGCCAAGCATGTATAATTATAATAAACACAACAACAATACCTAATTAATTATTTTTTAAAATAATTATTATGACATTATGTAGGGTTTAGAGTCATATCTTGAATTAGTTGCAATATAAAATAGTCCCCCGAATCTAGACTCACAAATGCACGACCATAAGTGTTAGAGACCTTGCCAAGGAGTTTGGACCTGATCTAGGTTGGATGTCAGAAGTGCTAGGATGATTTTTGAGGATGTTAGAAGCGTTGAGACACTTCTCGCTAGTGACATGTAGGGTTTGAAATGAGACAATGAACATGTTCACTTGGTCTTGATTTCTTATTTCCTCATTTTGATCTATGTGCTATGACACCTATAACCTAAAAAGTATAATTTATTCTTTGTGCCCTAGAATGGTTGTGATATATCACGCTGAAGGAAAACAACGTGAGATTTAGGGGCCCTTGTTGAGGGTTAGTAGGGCTCAATAAATAATGTTTAATTATTAGGCTCCAAAATGGTGGAAACCACTCGATAAAAATATGTCAATTTTTTTTTTTTGCATAAATTGAAATAACTCGAGAGATAAATAAAATCCTAAGTCGCGCATTAGAAGTTCTCCTTAGGAAATAATAGCTTTAGACAACATGATGAATGCTATAATGAAAGCTTGAATTTTCTCTGTGTTTTTGATTTCTTTATAATATTTCATGAATGTTTATAATTCTTTTTGATATTCTTCTTATGTGTAATTAACTATAATACTCGTGTATTTATAGACAATTGAAATCAAATTAGGACTATATTGGTGTGCATAAACAAACTTCTAACAATTAAATAAGGAAAATGAAAGGCAAAAGAGACGAGTGCACTCTCACTAAGTAGAGATTAAAGAGAGCACCGAGAAGCATTATTAAGATTTCAAGAGGGATCAAAGGCATTAGGACATTTTTAGCATAAACCCGGAAATATAAATAAGATAAAGAGAAATTTAGGAGAGAAAAAAGAATTAAGAATTTGAAAAGAAGAAAAGAAGATCATCAAAAATTACTAAATGTACTAATAACACCTAATTTGAATTAATAATCAACAAACAAATAAATACACTTAAAAACATGTTAATAAATAATTAATAAATGTTTGATGACCATTTTTTAACATTTCTCATTTATTTATAAATAATCACTTCTTATTTGTAAGAATTTTTTTACATTCTTTCATTTTTCTCATATAAACATTATTTATTTATTATTATTGGGGGTCGGCGGGGGCAGTGTGAACAAGTTATAATGTTCCTTTTAATAGTGAGTCAAACCAAAAGTTGGTTTTGCGTTCTTTGATTGAAAAAACATTTATATATATTTTAAAAAAAAAATCTTTGTAGTTGTTATAAGTACTTAAATCTTATTATTTTATAAGATAAAATTGTCACAATACATATAATTAAAATAAATAAATAAAAAATATTTGGTCATAATATATATTAAAAATAAATTAAAAATCTAACATGAGATTTTTTTTAATAAATAATTAAATTAGATTTTGTTTGACCAAAGTAATATAATATAATATTATTTTGAAAATTAAAAATTTATAATTAAATTTTTTATATTTGTTTTTTGGATGGTCTTTGATAATTATAGTTTGAAAATGTAAGTCTCAACATCATAAGATTATTTTTAGAAAAAAAATCATCTTAATAAATTTATTGTATTTGTTTCTCGGAGACAATTTAATCGTTCAAAGAGATTATGTTAAGGTATCTAATTTTTGGTATATCTACGTAAATGAATGTTCAAATTTAAACAAAAACATAAAAAATTATATGAATAAGAAGTTCAAAACAATGTTGTAAGGGAAGTAAAGAAGAAAGAACAACACTATATTATAAAGTTCAATTTGAGTTATGAACACTATAAAAAAAACATATATAGGCGTTGAACTTGAATGGGAGGAAAAAAAATTCATTGCCCAAACAAGGAATAACTCCCATAGACTCAGATACAAAATACACATATGGACGCCACCTATGGAATAGTGGGTAGAGAGGCTTTGTGTTTTATGAACCATAGGGACCATTGAAACGGAGGAACATTTCATCTTTGAATGTCCAAAGTACACAAACATTCAACTTAAATATGCAGGAACACTAAGAGTTGTCTCCATGGTATAACTACTTGATAAAAACAAAATAAAAAGAGTTAGAAGAGATGTTCACTGACATCAACAAAAAAAGGAGCAACCTTCTGAAGGACATAGTTAGACCCACAAATCTTTGAGTGGTTGGGAAAATCGGTGTAATTGATGGTCCCATACGTTGTTTAGTCTCGTTATTTTTCGGGAATGATTTAATCGATTGGAGAGATTATGTTTGGGTATCCAATCTTTGGTATCTTATGAATGTCCAAACTTTAATAAAGACATAAAAAGTTATGTGAATGAAAAGTTCAAAACAATGTTGTAGGGGAAGCAAAGAAGTAAGGAACAACAACACTATACTATAGAGTTCAACCCAACCTATGAGCATTGCCAAAAAAATATATACAGGGATTGGATTTAAATGAGAGGAAAAAAAATTCATTGCCCAAACAAGGAATAACTCCCATAAACTCATATACAAAACACACAAATGGACGTTACTTATGGAATAGTGGATAGAGAGGGTGTGTGTTTTATGTACCACAGGGACCGTCGAAACAGAGGAACATTTTATCTTTGAATGTCTAAAGTACACATACATTTAACTCAAATATGCAGAAACACTAAGAGTTGTCTCCATGATATAACTAGTTGAAAAAAACAAAACAAAACAAAAAGAGTTGGAGGAGGTGTTAATTCAAATCAACAAAAAAGAAGCAACCTTCTCAAGGACAATGTCGAGCCTACAAATCTTTGAATGGTTGGGAAAATCGGTGGTCCCATCGTTGTTTAGTCTCGTGGACATAATTAAAACCAATTCATATAGTCACTGTCTGATTTTTCGACCTCAACTAGTGGGGGCTCCAATTCATTCAATTCCACCAATGCCTTGCCATTAAAAAATATGGTTACTTTACGAAGCGTTACTAGAAGGGTATACCATCTGTTGTATTACTTAAGAACGTGTGTTTTGAGAAGGGAGATCACAAGATCAAATCTGTAGAAGATATGCAACACACGTTTCGAATTTGAAATATAATAAAATATTCCATACACATTGAACGTACGAGATAATTATTGAAAATACGAAATAATTTTATATACTATAAACTACTTTACAGATCGTAAACAAGGTCCCTGACATCATGGAATGTAAAAATGTATTATTATTATTATTATTCAAATAATTAATCATGTGACGGGAGGGGTGAGAGTGACATCCCTGTCCGGAGGCGTAGATCTAGTCCCCTTTCTTTTTGGCGTGAAAGAAAGACTTTGTCCCTAACGTGTTGCCAACCAATACGGTAGATGCTTTAAAAGATTCTTCTCGTGGGGATGATGTGGCATCCAAATCACCTCCCCCTCCGCCGAGGGAGACGACCCCTCGTTTAGGGGTTAACCAATCATTGCGATTGGGGTTGTCGGCTTGTAACGATATATCTAGAAGCAACGGAGTCTTTTCCACGAGGAAAACAACGCGGCGAGTATTACAGAAAACCTCAACTCCTCGCAGTCTGAAACTGACATGGAGTCCTGTTGCCGGGGCGGAAGCGTTAAATATGGTTCGGTAATGGAAAGGAAGTGAGATTGTGAAGGGGAATGGAAAGAGGACGCACATGCTCACCGCCTTATGACCATTTCAGCACCACCGCCGCCTCTGTCTCGTACGAGACGCTCACAGCAGAGTGGCACGTAGGAATGGTTTTCAATTATTTCTGCACCTTTTGGAGAGGCAAAGATTTTCTCCACGAATTCGTTGATCAGAGTGCGAGAATTTGAAACTAGAGAAGAAAACAAAGGTGGGAGCGTGAATTGAGAGGCGGGCACGACGGGGGCTAAACAGTCGATCGCGGGGGTAGGGTTAGGGGATGGGCAGGGTAATTGGGATGGGGGCCACATGCTGCGGGAGAAAATTCTGGAGGTGGTGTTGGGTGCTCGCTTTATACGAGCTATCGTGTCCAAAAAGCGGCGCCGATTCGTGATGGGGAGCTTCGATCTGGACATGTCGTACATAACGGACCGGCTCGTCGCCATGTCCTTCCCCTCCCAACACATCCGCGCTGTTTACAGAAATCCTCTGTGGCAGGTTAGACGAGTCCTAGACATCAAACATACCTCTTTTTACAAGGTAATATTTTCCCCTAACCTTCCTGTTTTTTTTTTTTTCCCTTAAGCATCTGCGCATGTCACGGATGACTTTTTACTATTCGAAACGCATCGTTGGTGTACTTCTGGTTGTATTAGGACCTGTAATTCTGTGAATTGTCTAACATTGTAAGTGGAGCTTCCCATTGGGCTTTGTTCTTGCTATAAGTCGAAGCACTTTTCATCACAACGATCCAGGGGAAATAACTTTCTGGATGTTTGAAGATTTAGTTAGGGTTTTAGCTGAAGATTATGCGTGGCACCTATTGGGGATCCAATAATTAACAGGCATCTTTCTGATATCACAATTGAACTCCCAAAATACTACTATGGTAATCTCAAGAGGTAGATCTATATATATATATATTTGCAAATAATGTATACATGGAAGATATATTGACGACAGAGGTTGCAAGAATGCCACTACCTGAGTTGATTGAACATTTTCACTTTTCCGTCCCATCCATATATGCATGAGACTAATTTACCTATGAGTTGAGGAATAAAACAGCATATTCCCGATGAGTGTATATGAGTTAACATAAATAAACACTGAAATTGCTAAACATGCAAATGATTTAACCGTTGACTGTTGACAACGTACCGGCAAGACAGTGTCATCCACCTTATAGTAGGTGAATTTTTTGAATTGCTGTTGCTTATCGTTAGTCTTTGATAGTGGTGTGCCATCATTGCCATCGGCCTCATTTATATTCTAGGTTTTTGAAGAATAGTGTGCTGTTCTCTAGCTCCCATTACCAGCCAGAAAATGCCACTTTCCATAATATTAGACCAAATACACTCTCTCGTTCATGATTTTGCAGTTCATAAATTCAATTCTGTCTGTTAGTCACTGGAACCATATACTTTACTCAGTACTGTTGATCCATCCTTGGTATGTGCCAATAGGCACATATTCATTCATGAAAGTAGTGATCGGTAGAAGTTTCAGGTACCTAAATAACAAAGTACAAACCAGTAAAAAATTAATACTAGTTAAGTTTTTCAATTAACCACTCCAAAAGATGGGCCTGAAAATCCCAACAAAGCACCATATGGGTATGAAAACATAGGAATTAGCACCCATCACATGAGGGCTATTATGGGTTGGTGTTTTTATTATGCCAATATGTGTAACCTACAATGACAGCCCAGGCTAGTGGTGGTGTGTAATAGTGTGAGATGTCAATTAAAATAGACGACCTTAAATTTGATGTCGATTTGATCAACATATGGCAGTTTTTCTTCTTCCTTGGAGAAGGTAACTGAAAAATTGCTATATCTTGGGCATATAGTTGAGTTTAGAGTCTTTTTTCGCGGAAAATGTTGTCCAAGTTTGAGGCAGTGGTGCAGCCATATTAAGGCCATCTATCACCATTCAATGATAAATATTTGGAAAAGGTGATGGGGCCGTTAATCAATATGAACCCTTCAATGGGTGAAAGTGTGTGACAAATCCAAGATAGGAGCCTCAAGATTGATACATCTTGGCGTTTTCAGATAGATAAATTTAAGTTATCTGTACTAGTAAATATAGTTGGAGTGGGAGCCCATGCTTTTACTTAGATATGTGTATGTGCGAGCTACAATGATTGGGAAATGACTTCTATGTTGTTTTGCTTCATAGCTCTATTTATTGAATTAATATGTATTATGTTGTTTTGTAATATAAATGGGTTCTTTGTTCCTCTTGTACTAAGTGTAGCACCTGTGAATCACTCAATACAATCAGGAGAACTTCTTGTCAAGACATTAATAAACATCAAGCTATTATGGGTCTGGTAAATGGTCTTGGAAGCCTATGGGTTCTATATGTAGACTTGTTTGTGTAAGGGTTGTTTCGCCGTTGCTGCTTAATTAGAGCATAGAGTATGCTCAAATAAAATTCACCAAGGAAAACAAGGTATATATTTTAAAATGAGATCAGCAGGTGTTTCACGACTGACTTAAACAGTGTAATAAATTGTCAAATCTATTTTTAGTTCTCACTCAACATATTATCTTGTAAAAATTGCAAAGCAACCTTTGACCAATTCAATTTAATCTGGCATATAAAAACATGTTAGAATTCTTGTTCCATGTTCATGTATACAAGGGCACTTGGTTTGTCCTTTTGATACATGTAGGTCTAGGGAGAATCTCAACTTAGTCAAATTTTGAGGCCTTCACCTAATGTTCTTGTGGTGACCTAGTTATTTGTATGTGTTTCTGAAGACCTTTCAAATCGCCTCACTAAATGCATGTAACTGCTAGTACTGCTCTGCATATCTGCCGACCCATGGTCCATTGCAACCTGAAATAAGAGAAGCAATGCACCAGTCATGGCTTAGGTTAACATAGACAATCATAGAATACTTTTTATTCTGTCCACCCACTTCCTTTAGCAGGAAATATATGTTTTTCAAATGCCATTTCATATTCCACTTCTTGAGTGGTCAATGCTAGTGTTCTCTGTTTTTTTTTGTCTACCCTTATTTTTTTGGTTTAAATCAGAATTGCATGGATACAGATACAGCTAAATTTTGAGACCCCCTGATATCAATATAGATTGAAATATAGGATAAAATTTTATCATTCAGTAATTATATATATATATAATTACTGAATGATAATTTTTTTATCCTATATTTCAAGAATATCAATGCCTAATTAAAACATAGCTAAATTATTTTTATACTGTTTTTAATGTTATTGAATCAATATATTATCTGATATCTAATGTTCATTACAGCCCAGATAATGACTAGTCAGGGAGGTCATCTTAAGATTACTTAAACAAGCACAGGTAAAATTCCACAAAAATTAATAATCTAATATATAGATTACTTATAAGGACTACATATGGACAAAGAGAAGGAATGGTAAATTCAAAGTTTAAGAAGACGATATGAAGTCCAACTGATCTGCACACTATGAAATTGGCTCAAGACCTTTAACAACCATCTAGATTAGATGAAGTGCTCAATAAATTTTGATTTGTTGTATATTGTGCACTTCAGGTTGCAGGTAATCCGTGCATTGGTATTCAAGAATCAAAACTATTAAAATCATTTGAATTAGTTAGACATACACTACATGTGTAGTGTGGCAGGGAAGTGTGGAGTGGAGTTGCAAATGTGCAAATAGATTTAATCAACTATGGGCAGTGGCTGGATCTGCAGGACCTGATGAGATTACCCATGTATTCTAGTAAAACATCGAAGGGGCATTGTGTAGTCTAGTGTTACAGCCTGAGAGACCGACATTTCACAATAATTAAACTATTGCAATAAACATTTAAGCCTGAGAGACTAGACTAATGGCCAGCCTAGGAGGACGAACATTTTGCTATAAACATGCGACGCAAAGTTAAGCTTCCTAGCAAGGATGAAGAGAGAGATGGCATTCACATCATCCATAAAAAATGAATGCTTAGGTATTGCAACACCCATATGGAAATATAGTAAGTTATATTCAGATATAGGTGATGGAGAAACACAACTTCTATTACATTTATATCAACATGTCATGCCCACTACATCATTCACATTCATACATGCATGGGCGGGAAAATGTAAGCACGCATGTGTGTTTTTATTAGTTAAGTATATACATACATATGCATGTATGCATATTCCTAATACTCCAAGGCAGGAAACTTCATGAGCATTGGTTGAATAACTGTTTTCCACATCATTTTAGCGAAGCCAAAAAGAAATGAAAACTTTTTCCATACTGCTCAATTTTCATCACCATCGTTTCATGGAGCCAGTGTCCTTATGCTCATATTTAGGTTATTACCTCTTTCTTGGTGGCAGTGACATCTTCTATCAGCAGAAGCTTTGGACCTCCAATGCTTTGCATCATCCTTTCCACTCGGCAACATTCATTACGTTGGAATCTAAATGGAAAAACTCCTGTCATCATTGACAGCTTTTACATTCTTTGACATATTGTTTATATTGGAACACATGTAAGTACACTTTCTTTTTCCTAGTTAGGCTATTAATTCTACAGAGGGTCTAATTTTCATTGATTTTATTTTAACTATGTAAGCTGTGAAAGACATCATTAACACCTACATAGTGATGCACAGATAAAGTCGTTGATTGCTTTTCTCAAATTTTTAGGTGAAAATATATGTTTTATAGGGATGAAAGAGAATATATGCCAATGTACAAACAAAATGCTTATTTATGTCTGGGCTGAACTCTGTTTTGGACTCTTGAGGACTACTCCAAATGATAATGAACAATGCTCACACAGTAACATATGACTAAAATTTCTGTTGTCCAGTTAAAACCTCTGTATTAGTTAGAGTCTTTATAATGTGCATTGGATAAATGAAGATCAACTATGCATACAAGGGAGGTGTATACTTTGTGACTTTTACAGACTATTTCTAACAACCTTAACACACAAAGCCTATTTGAACATGGTAATGAGAGCAATGGATTATGCTGAGATAGACTGGCTGTTTGCCTAGAGAAAACCACCTGTCCACCCTTGGCTTACTCGAGACTTTTATTTTACTGATTATTATTTTTGGTTTCTTGCCTTTTAAGTTACACAACTTTTGTTGGTGTATGCTTTTTCCCTTGGCATTCAAGAGTCAATAAGTCAAATGCAAGAATTTTGTATGGCCCCCATATGAAAAGGAAATGTTAACTATCATTCATGCAGTCAAACAATGGTGTCAATATTTTATGGGCTCGCATTTCAAAGTCGAAACAGATCATGAGAGTCGCAAGTATTTATTGGAACAGCGATTATCATCAGGGGAGCAACAAAAATGGGTCACCAAGATGTTGGGGTATGACTTCAAAATTATTTACAAAAAAGGAGAGGAGAGAATATAGCAGCTGACCCTCTCTCTCGACAGGAGGCCAAGGCAACAACAATATGTGCCATCTCATTATTGCAACCATAATGTGTAGAAGCAGCAAAGATAGAATGGCAACATGACTTTGCAACAAGGAAGCTCATTCATCAACTTCAGCTAGATCCTCCTTCATATAAGTATGCTTGGAAGGGAGATTCCTTACGATACAAAGGCATGCTCTTTCTTTGTCAAAACTCTCAATTGAAAGCAAGTATTTTATCTTAAATGCATGACTCACCAATAGGAAGACATTTTGGGTTCTTGAAGACCTATCACTGCACAAAGACATAGCAACATAGTTATTTTTGGAAGACCTTAAGGTGATGTATGAAGATTTGTGACTGAATGTTTGGTATGTCAACAACATAAAGGGGAAACCATCAAAACATTAGGCCTCTTGCAAACATTAGCTGTCCCAGTGCAGCATTGGGAGGAAATATCAGTGGATTTTGTTACATGATTGCCAAAATCAAACCAATTGGACATGATCTTGGTAGTAGTGGATTGAAAGTATGCACATTTCTGTGGACTCTTTCATCTCTTTTTAGCCAGTATGGTGGAAGAATTCTTCATGGGCAAGGTGCAGAAACTCCATGGCATGCCCTAAATCATTGTTAGTGATGGTGACCCTGTCTTCACTAGCATGTTTTGGACTCATGTCTTTGTGGTGTGGGGCACAAAACTAGCACACAATTTATCTTGTCATCCACAATTAGATGGACAAACAAAAATTGTGAATAAATGTTTGGAAGGGTATCTGCATTGCTTTGCCTCGGAAAATCAAGCACAATGGTCCAAATGGCTTTCAGTAGTGGAATGGTGGTATAACACTTGGTTTCACACAACAACAAAGATGACTCTATTTGAGGCTCTTTATGGTTACCCCCACCATCGACTACTTATTTGTAGGGTCATCCCAAAGCCCAAGAGGTGGAGGATCATATCAAACACAAGCAGGAAATGGTCCAAGTCCTTAAGGATAATTTGGTTGTGGCTCAAAAACAGATGAAACAACAAGTAGATTAATACTGATGTGATAAAAATTTGAGGAAGGAAAACATCTCAACTTCTTGGGGGAACACTTGTTACATGACACTTTAGATTCCAAGCCAAATCGCTTCAAAAGAGTCTTTAGTTCACATCTCCTCTTAAAGATTGCTACCCTTGTGTAAATTACTCTTGGCTTCAACAAAACTTCATTTACAGTGCAATATTGTGTTATTATTCTGTCCAATTTCTTGATTCAGTTCAGTATTTTTATAGCACATTAAATTTATGCTATTTAGTGTGTTGTCCACCAGATTTCATGTTAAAAACCAGATCATTTAGATAAAGAGTGAAGCTTTTAAGGAGACCTGTTGGTCCCTTATATTTGGAGCATTTAGTTTCACTCCAATAGAATGCGTATAATTTTAGGCACTAGTAATTTTCTTACAGAACCAAATTTAGATTCGTACTTCGATAATATTTGTGATTAATTACTTGTGGGATATTCTATGAAGTTAGGATAGTTTATTTTTTGGCTGTTCTGTTTATGATTTCTGACTACAGTAGTAGCTTGCAGGTTTATAATCTTTGTGCAGAGGAAACTTATGATCCTGAGTACTTTCATGGTCGAGTCGAAGTAATACCCTTTGATGACAACCATGTTCCGCCCCTTTCACTTATCAAGTTATTTTGTGAGAGTGTACATGCTTGGCTTTCTGCTGATTCTCGAAATGTTGCAGTGATTCACTGTATGGTGAGTAATTAGGTTATTGTGAAATTGGACTTAAATTGATCATTTAACTCAAGATGATAATGGAAAATAACCTTAGAATTTTCTGCGTCGATTGCATCTTGCAAGCATGTTATGGAATTTTTGTAATTAGTTTTCAATGTTTCTGTGGGATTTCAACTCTTAAAGGACTAACCAGCCATTCTTAGATTTCATGATTTTGAATATTAAACCACATTTTACTCTTTATATAATTTTGATCTACATAGTAAGAAATTATTGCAAATGGTATGCATTTGATGAGTGCTTTACTTAATGTTGAAATGCATAATGGGATACCTTAGGCGAGTCAACAGAGCTATTGGTGCTTGAATGTTGGAAGCAACAAGGGGATAATTGTTTTTGTGATAGTAGGAGCAAATCATTGATTTTTCAAGAATCACAAAATTTTATTGTTGCAGGGATTTGATCAATCCGTATAAAAGGAGAGTGATGGCTATGAAGCCTTTTCTGGGATCTTGATGTGTTAATTTTCATTAAATTGCTATTGTTTATTGATAAATGCTTCTTGACATTATGTGGGAGTCTAGCTGGCTGTAATCCAAGTTTCAAGGATGCTTATGTTTCATTTTCAGCATTTTAAAATGAGTTGAGTTTATTCCTAACTTTCTGACATAAGAATCTATGGCTTGATAATTTACTGCTAGCATTTTCTCATACTAAAATACAGTGCAGCTTGCAATCTCAAGATTTCTCTCTTTATGCTATGCTTGTATCAAGACTTCTGTCTACACCATAGATTACTCCTATTATAGTAGGGTTTTCAGTAGATTTTTGTCCTTTAATTAGAAAACACAGTTGCATCCTTTATTGAAATTTTGCATTGTTTTTGTACTGTCATTTCAATTGAGACATCTATGGCAATCAAGAACCTGCTTAGGGGTTCCATCTGTTTCGTACATTCTAAGTTCTAACGCACTATGTTTTGAAACACAATTATGTATAATAAGCCATGGGTTATCACTTTGTTCCAGCGCATTATAAAACCCTATATCGTGGGGGTGTTCTTAGCATTAGACCTTACTTAGAGATCGAAGTATAGCATTTGACCTTACTCAGAGATTAAAGTATTCGAGTACATTTTTCTTATTTTCTTGGACTTAAACTGATTGCATCCTTGTATTTAGATTTTTTAGGTTCCAAGAAAGTTTTCGAGTGCTTCTTTCTTTGCAAGACAGCCTATTTAGTAATTTTGCAAAACTTCTTTTTCTACTCTCGCAGCGACCTCTACTAGTCATAGAGGTCTGAAGTGGAATTTTTAGGCAAATGCTCAGTTCTAAGGTTCTGAAAGTAACTGTAATTGCAGAGGACACGCTGAACAATGAGTTGCTAATATGGAACAGCTTAATGAAGCATTGGAACTGGATTGATACATAATGGTGCATGATAAGTCAAAAAGCAATTGGAACAAAATAGTGGGAACTTCATGTATTTTTCAGGTGTTTTCCTTGATTTTTGAACCATCTTTTGCATCTAATGCTTCATGGTGGCAAATTTATTGCTTTACATAAAATGATTTGTGGTCAAAGAGAATCAAACAATTAAATTCCTTAAAAGAATTGGAAAATTTAGAACTTCAATGATTGAAGCTTATTCTTGTGAAATTTACCAAGGATTTGCAGATCATTAACAGGAACATTTGAGCTTTAGTGACACATTGTGGCATTGATTGCTATAGAATTCTTTGTTGTGTCATCGGGATAGCGCCTAAACAACCATTTATTGTTTTGACTTTCAACGAGAAGCTATTTATCAATCAGCATTGGTATAATCTTGAAATAATTTCGAGTTCATTATGGGTGAAATTTAGAGATTGCAACTCATCTCCGACTTATATATTATTGTTGGTGTACTCTGCAAGGATCAATGGGTTACTTGTTCATAACTGTTAATGGATCATTTTCTGTGGTTCTTTTGAATCCAATACTTGTAAGATTAAAGCTTACCCTTGTTGAGTATGGTTTTGATTGTTGGGTCAATGAAATTTTACTTCAATAGTTGTCATTGAACAGGTCTAAGAGCAGTCTATAATACCATCTTTCAATTTGAACTGCATAATTTCAACGGTTATTTCATCAGATTTGAAAATATCTATTGCAAATGATATTTTCCTGAGCAAATCTTTGGAGGCTTTGTGTTTATTAAACTTATAATATGCCTCTTGTCTGATTGTGGATTTAATATGTGATGATTTCTGTTTACATCCTTCCATATATTTAGTCTATTATTATTGTGAGCTCTTAAGGATATGAGGAGGAATGTACAAGTTCATTTGAAAACTGCAAGCACTATGAAAGAAAGAAAATGCATTGCAAATATTGGGAAATAAAGCTACTCATCAGTGAAGTCATCTTTCATATGAATACCAAAGACAGTTCTCAATTTTTTTGTTACCTTCTTTTGTTGTTATTCTTTATTATAGAAATACTAAATCTATTTTCAGGAAACATGCAGAAAAGTGGACAGATTTTGCAACATAGACGTAAGAGGAAATTTGTCCATTGTTAGTTATGAAAGTAATTCAGAATTCTGGCATAAGAAGACAGAGTTGATGAAAAGACATCCCTCTGATATGTGGAAGTAGAGAATGAAAATGAGGTTTTAAGCTAGAGTTCAAATATTAATGCAATACATGGAAAATGAGATGACTTTAGCTGGACTGCAATGGAGGTCATGGATACTTGAAAATACACATTTCCAGGTTGAAAGGGTAGAAGTAAAACACGTGAAGGGTGTTGAGAAAAGATTGAAGTTTTAAGACCATAGTGGGGCAGATTAATTCAGTTGGAAGACCAGTTCATAGAAATGGTTTTATTTGGATATTTACAATAGCCAACATCTTTGATTCAAACACATTTGTTTGCTATTGTGACTAGTTGGCTATTTGATTGATAACGATTAAGATGGATTTATGGAAACTGTCGAATGTTTTAAGGTGAAAAGGCTCTCTTAGATGGTACGTATGATTGCTGGAATGAAATTTGATTGATGGTACGTAGATTGATTTCATTTTCTATTTTATTTTACAGGTGGACTGACGAGTCAATAATGCATAAAAGTCCGATAACAGATTTGGTTTCATCTCTCACCTGCTAACCCGAGAAGTCCAAGTTCAGAGGACAATTTATTAGATCAAAGTAATTCATTGTAATTTTAGTTGAGGGTACCTTCACAAGAAGTGACCCTATGGAAGATTGGTTCATGTATGTAGTCATTGTTGCATGCCATGGTGCTGAAATTAGAGTGGAAGCGCTCTTACAGAGCTCTGGTACTTGTCATTATCTATTAACAGTTATATGTATTCTGTGAGCTGTATTTATTTATATTTGTAAATGCCTTGTGATAAGGTATAGGTTGGATAAATTGATACAAAGATTATGTCAAGCATCCCTTGAAATGCCATTGCATATGGTAACTACTAAATTATTCTGTATACTGTTCATCAGTCTACTGTATCCTGTACTTGAAATATCAGAGAAAATTTGATAATTTAATGTTGCCCAGTTTCAGTTTCTGTTTCATGACTAATTCTTGTATTGTGCATCATGCTGGGTAAGTGCAGTTTATTTTCTTTACCATGCCCAGATCCATGTTGAAACCTAAGGTTTATAGGGCTCAATAGTGGCGGTTAGTACTAGAGCTTATATTTATATGGTTCCTTGTGACTTGGGTTTGCTAAGTTATATCCTTCCTTGCATATTGAACTATTGATGTGTGACAGTGTATTGCGTTTTAAAATATTCAAACAGGCAGGTAAAGGCCGGACAGGTTTGATGGTGTGTGCGTATCTTGTATACATGGGTACTCCAGTCGAGGAGGCTTTGCAGTTGTATGCAGATCGTCGAAGCTATGTCAATGAAGGGGTATGCAACATCAATTATAAAATCTTGAGAAACTTCCCATTATGAGTATCTTTATTTTAAATAGCCTTTTCATTTGGTTGTAGGTAACTATTGCAAGCCAGCGGCGCTATGTTGGCTACTGGAGTAAATCACTTGTGTTTCGCAATGGAAACACAAATCCTCCAGAGGTCCTTCTACCTGCACCAAAAAGCCGAGAACTCCAAAGGATTCGCTTGTATGATACTCTATATTCTAATCCTGTGCAGTTTGTGATCCAAGAAATTAGAGAGGTATGTAGTTTAATGCCATCTTGTTTTAGTGTTTCATTTCAGACCATTCAAAAAATACAAAATTCTGGTCTGTTGTCTACATTTGAAACGTAATAGATGCTTATAAATAGGTATCAAAGATGCGATATCTAATAAATAATATTGGTATTGGATTTTGTGTTTTATGCATGCACAACAGAGGGTTCTCGTGTATATGTTGTTTTTCGTTGTTTTATTTGGAACAAAGGAACATATATCTTTCTTTGTGGTATTCTGAATTCATTCTGATGTTTCATTGCTTTACAAAGGGTTAATACAGAGATCCGTGAATTTCAATCTAGTTTCTTTTGTCTACCAGTTTGAAAGGCACATTCTATAAAGTATGAGATGCAGACTCCATTCCAATGTCCATATTTTTGTTGGTAGGGAGTTTTATTGCAACAAGCAGTATATTTTTGCAATATTTACCTAGGGTTAAGGGACCCTAGACCCGGAAAGGTTGGCAAGATGCCAAAACTCAGATGGTATTTACATCACCACACTAGGTCAACAAAAGATAAGAATGTATCCGTGCAAGAGGCTAAAAACTGAGCACCCTATTCAAACCCGAGCGAAGAAGCTACAACCACATGGCTACTAAAGCTTGTTTAATCCAAGCAGTGGCAGAACTCTGCTATTTGGGATCAAGCAACCAATCTGGCCGTCCAGAGTGAAGAAGCTACAACCACACGGCTACTAAAGCTTGTTTAATCCAAGTAGCGGGCTGAACTCTGCTATTTTGGATCAAGTGACCAATCTGGCCATCCAACCAAAACAAAAGAGCTCTTGCAACTTTGGAAAAAGCTGAAAAACTGAGAAACATCCACTATGTCACTCCAACAAGAAAAATTGATCACTAAGCAATCAGCACAGACTAGACTGGCCGATTCTTCGGCCCCTTCACTCTTTAAAGCAAGCAAGAAAACTAAGCTGGAAAAGGATTCTGAACTGAAAGCTAAACTCCAATCAATTCAATATCATCTCCCATAGAGACAGGCATGTGAAAGCTTGCTGAAAAATAAACTGAATAATCTTTCTAAAAAATCAGACCTCTCTGCTATAACTTTACTGTTCTCTTCCAGGAACGAAACATCCACACAAGAAGACACAACCCGTAAACCTTAGCAAAACATCAAATCATAGCATATAAATCACAACTTCCAACCTCACTCCCTTTTTGAAAGTAAACCTAAGCACTCTGCACTCTTTCCATCCACTTCCCACTCATTCATAAATACTCACCAAGTCGGATCACTTTAGCAGAAAAAAGACAGTAGGGCAAAAATTGCTATTGAGACAAAAAGGAAAAGTAGCTTCAAAATGGAGTCTTTATATTAAAAATTGAAAGATCTCATTCATCACGCTGATTGTGAAAAAAGGCTGCTACCATTATAGTATGGAATCAGCCTCGAAAAAGAGGTTCAACTTGACTGGCTGAAATATAAAAGATTCAAGTTCACTGCATAAAACTAAAGAAACTTTTCAGCCCACTACAATTTTCGCAGCCTGGCCTGAGCGATCCTGTTTTTCCTCATCTGAGTCAGCTTTGAAGATAGGTGTTGTTGGCGGGGGGGATATATTCAGATCCTTGGCAATAGTATCTACTATCCATGCAAGCTTGAAGGTGCTTCATCTAAATTTTAACTTCTTTCACCTTTCCCCTTGTCGTTCCGTGATTTATCCGACTGTTAAAACTTAATAATATAATATCATGCACTATGACGTTGCGGTTAGGTTAAAAGGAGCCGCCTGAGATTGCTACCAGTGAAGTTATAGAATGGTTGTGTGCCAAATCATAATTATTCCTCATCTGCTCCAGGTCTTTCATGATGCCACTCACTATTTCATCCATAGTGAGCACTCCCTCGTCAATTTCCAAGCCAATTTTGATGTACTCATCAAGCTAAGTCCTAACACTTGTTTTTGATAAGCCCAGGGAAGTGATCACTGAAATCCTCAGAGAGATTGATAGCATTTAACAACCTGTCAGTCTCTTTCTTCGTGCCACCACCAGTCAAGGGGCAAGCCCTTCCACCCGAACCAGTTTTCACATGCAGTTTAATTCATTTGGAGGACCTCATGCTTTAGGATGGCCGAGGATTGGCAAGCCCTTTACCTTTGTCTTCTTTTATGGATGCAGGGGCCTCAGAATTCATCATGAACATGATTCACAATGCCATAAAAATAGAAGCCTAACCAGGCACGAACCAAAAGATGAAGGAGAGCAGGGAAGGAGCGTAGACGAATTCATGTAGTAAAGCTCTCCCTAATTCTCATTCCTCCCCTCACCCAGAGAGGAACCTCAAGGCTAAGACCGGCCCTGAAGAGAAAATCTGCACATCCAAAAAAAGATGGCTTCATCTTTAGCAAACCAGGGAGGTAACCAAAGTCAACTTCACAAAGGAATCTCCAAAGAAGAAAATTCAGACGAGGCAGCGGAAAACTCATGCACAAGAAGCAGAAGAAAAGCCCAGCCATACCTCTCAGAATCCCATGAGAAGAAGGGGAAAAACTTAGGGGAACAAGTGGCTGAGATAAGACCATTAAAAACTCTTAAGCCACAAAAACCACACTTCTTCAAGCCCTAAACTGACACATACAGCAGCAGGGCAGCAAAACAACCCAAACTCAACCATCTGCCAAGTAGGTTGCTCTCCTCATTCATTCACAGTAATTCACAGAAATGATCCACACCACAATAGAGGAGAAAAAATGTCTATTGTTGACCCCAAGAAAGGTGCACCAGGATGCATTCTTGTGAATTTTGACCGAGTATAGTACTGCACTGATGAGACGTGCAGATTCCTACTGGACACTTAGCATTTCACAGAGGAAGACGGCCTTGTGGACATCCTTGCACGCAACACCTGTTCAAGAAGAAGATGCACAGAATGTCAAGGTGGAAGAAGAATAAGAAAGGCAAGGAGTGAATAATCGGGGATCAAGCCTTGAACTGCACATGGGAAGGGAAACAAGGAATCTTATAGAACTTTCTCGAAGATGAACAATCCAGCTAAGTAATAGCTGGCAGGCAAGGGGAGGTCCAAGAATACTATAAATACCCCCCTTTGCCTTACGAATAGTAGAGCTTTTGGGATCTTTGTAGTTTTCAGACAGAGACTAAGGTTTGAAGAGAGCAGGTCCAAGAGTTTAGTAAAGATTGTAATGTGTTGTATGAAGATACCTTACTCCTGGTCTATCATGAAGTCTTTTGCAATGACTATTGTAGTGACCTCGGTATCTTCGTGAATAAATGGAATCTTAATGGGAAACATGAGTCTATGTTATGTGTTTGAATGCTTTCATATTATATGCTAAGTTTGGAATGTGTAGTTTATGCATGCTAATGATCTTTACATCTCTTGCTTGTAATGGGGAATTCGGTGATCTCTCACTGCACCTCGGGTGACCGAATCTCTTGCTGCGCCTCAGGGGAGCACTCGGGTTCTTTGCTCAAGTGATTTGCTGACACATGAGTATTCTATTTGTTTTGCAGTGTTAGGTCTATGCAAGATCTAGAGTAGATGACAAATAAGGCTCTGATGTTGGAACCCTATTCGTATTGAGTGTAAATATCAACAAAATACGTCACACCATAATGCGTGTAGGTGATAGATGAAGTAAAGGATTTTGTCTGCATGGATAGTATAAGATTACCAACAATGGAGATAGATTGGGGAGTTAAGTCCCTAAAGATGGAAGGCAAAATATTTGTCACACAAGGGCTAGGTGTTTAGTAGGTTAGAGGTGAGATCCAGGTTGAGCAAGAGAAGAAAAGGAAAAATAGAAGACGCTGTTGAGAGGAAGGATTGCGTGAGAATGTGGGAGGCAAAGGAGTGATTGTTGCCTAGACCCCATGAAGATGGGGGCGCTAAGTCATATGGATGCTATGAGAGGGCACATGGTTAGTTTGCATATGGGAGGAATGCGCTCTAGTGAGAAGGAAGAAATGCGTACTGAAGAGTCCGAGTGAAGAGAATCCATTTGAAGTTGTTGATTGGGAAACAATTGAAGGCGGAAAGGAGTGCACAAAACGTGGAGTATTAGACTTGAACCTATTTGAAGTCGATTCTCATGCACATATTGAAAACTTTGGTGGAAGTGGGGTGAGAGGTTGAAAAGTTACGCATATAGGTTGGTGAGAACTTTTTGTTTAGGTGAGCGCTTGGGTTCTTTGCTCAAGTGATATGCGAACACATGAGTATTCTATTTATTGTGTAGTGTTAGGTCTATGCAGGATCAGGGGTAACGAAAAAATAAGGCTCTGTTGATGGAATCCTATTTGTATTGAGTGGAACGATCAACAAGATATGTCACACCAAAATGCGTGGAGGTGATAGATGAAGTAATGAATTTTGTTTGCATGGATGATAGAATATTACCAACGATAGAGATAGATTGGGGAGTAAAGTCCTTGAAGCTGGAAGGCTAAATCTTTGTCGCACAAGGGATAGGTGTTTAGTAGGTTGGAGGTGAGATCAAGGTTGAGCAAGAGAAGAAAAGGAAAAATAGAGACTTTGTTGAGAGGAAGGATTGTGTGAGAATGTGGAAGGCAAAGGAGTGATTGCTGCTTGGACCCCATGAAGATGGGGGAGCGTATGGATACTACGAGTACTTGTGTAGGATGGGAAGTGCACATGGTTAGTTTGCATATGGGAGGAATGCACTCTAGTGAGAAGGAATAAATGCATAGTGAAGAGTCCTTGAGTGAAGAGAATCCATTTGAAGTTGCTGATTGGGAACCAATTGAAGGTGGAAAGGAGTACAAAAAACGTGGAGTATTAGACTTGCACCTATTTGAAGTCGATGCCCGTGCGCATATTGAAATTTTTTGTGGAAGTGGAGTAAGAGAGGTTGAAGAGTTTCTCATAGAGGAAGGTGAGAACTTTTTGTACAGGTGAGCGCTTGGGTTCTTTGCTCAAATGATATGTGGACACGTGAGTATTCTATTTGTTGTGTAGTGTCAAGTCTGTGTAGGATCAGGTGTAGATGACAAATACGGCTTTGTATTGAGTGTAAAGATCAACAAAATATGTCACACTAGAACATGTGGAGGTGACAAATGAAGTAAAGGATTTTATTTGCATGGATTGTAGAAGATTACCAATGACGGAGATAGACTGGGGAGTTGAGTCCTTGAAGATGGAAGGCTAAATCTTTGTCACACAAGGGCTAGGTGTTTAGTAGGTTGGAGGTGAGATAAAGGTTGAGCAAGAGAAGAGAAGGAATAATGGAAGACTCTGTTGAGAGGAAGGATTGCATGAGAATGTTGAAGGCAAAGGAGTGATTGATGATTGGACCCCATGAAGACGGGGGAGCTAAGTTATATGGATGCTATGAGTACTTGCTTAGGATGGGAAGGGCACAAGTTTAGTTTGCGCATGTGAGGAATGTGCTCTAGTGAGAAGGAAGAAATGTGTAGTGAAGTGTCACTGAGTGAAGAGAATCCATTTGAAGTTGCTGATTGGGAACCAATTGAAGGTGGAAAGGAGTGCACAAATCATTGAGTATTAGATTTGAACCTATATGAAGTTGATGTTCGTGCGCTTATTGAAAACTTTAGTGGAAGTGGAGTGAGAGAGGTTGAAGATTTACTCATGTAGGAAGCTGATAATTTTTTGTTGGAACAAGTGATTCCATATGTACCATTGAAGTTTGGAAGTAGTAAAGAGAATACTACATGAGTACTGCAAGGAAATGAGAAGACTATTCAGATAACAACTATGAGTCTTGTAGCACCAACAGGAGGGACTAGAGGACAGCCCATCACTGCTCTAGCAGTTAATCCTATAGTTGTTGCACAAGGAGTGCGGCTCAAGGAGGCACAAGTTTGATGGCAACTAGTGGAGGAACTTCAAGTGGATTAGGAGGAAGAGTGTCTTTTGGAACTAGTGCAGAGGCACATTTCCAGCAATTACCATTGCCAAACATTTTTTTTAAAGATGTCTATGAAGTTACTAGGGTACAAAGGTATTGAAGATGCCTTAGAGCACATGCACAAAAGCGAGATAGCTTGGAGAGTTAACGGAGTGACCTTACTAGAAAGAAACGTGAGCCAATTTGCGATGATGCTTCTGGATTGTGTGCGTACTTGGTACAAGAAGTGTGATCCTAACCAATTTGTGGTAGATTTTAAACTTTGAAGACTGCTTTCTAGAAAGAGTTCCATATCCCAAAGTTCAAGTACCAGAGTATATCTACGCTCAAGTAGATTAAACAGGTTGTGTTAGAGCATGCATTAATCTTTTCAGCCTAAGCTTTTCTACCATTTATTTTGAAACCGAATTATCCGTGCAATCACTATGAATAATGACTTTATGAAACTTACCTCCCACTTTTCAAACAGTCTAGAATAATTTCTTTTTTTGCACTGGTTCACCTTCTTTCTTGGATGGTTTTAACACACTCTTCATCATAAGAGCTTCATCATGTTTTGGTTATTTTGTGTGTGTTGGAGATCTAACAATCTCTTCATCTACATGAACAATATGATTGTTTGCTTTATTCCTCTTGCTGCTGTTCTGAAATGCTCAATGCTCAACCTCTCCACATTTGAAGCACTTACCCATGAATCCTTAACCTCTTCCTCTTCCTCTTCCAAAGAAACCTCTAGAATAAAACCCTCTTCATCTTCCGAAGAAACCTCTAGAATAAAACCCTCTTCCTCTTTAAGTCTGATTCTGATTTGATTCACCTTCATGAGTATGTTGTCCGCTTCCATCATTGTTGTGTCCTTTTCCTCTAGATAACCTTCCTCTACCTCTAGAGTTAATTTGCTGCCTTCTAGGCAACTTTTTTTCGGCCTTCATTGCACATTGACAGGTTTTCTTAGTCGACTACAACTTAAACATTCCAATCTCATCTTGAATGGAAATATGAAGTCCATTTACATACCTTGACACTTTTACTTGATCATTTTATAGACAACCATCTCTAATCATCAACTTGTAGAACTCTTCTGTGTACTCCTTTACACATAACTCCTGCCTCATGCTCTGCAACTTTTTGAACAAACTCAATTGTAGTCTAAAGATGAGAATTTACCTTTCAGCTTTGTCATCATCCTCGCCCAAGATTTTATTTTATTTTTGCCTCGTCTTTCTTTCTAGCTACACATGATCCCACCATAAGAATGTATGATCTTTCAGTTCGTATAAGCAAACTTCACCTTCTTGGGGTCCTCCATTGACTCGTAGTCTAAATATTTCTCCATACTCGTGATCTAGACTATAATCACCTCAGGGCTTAAGCTTCCACCATAGCAAGGGGTATCCAACCTTGGCTTACTACCCATCTTTGCAATAGCTCTAAGAAATCAACTCCCAGGTTCATCCACTATCAACTTTTCAATCTTTTGAGCATCCACTCTTTCATCATCACTCATATCTTCAATTTGAGTTCTTGTTCTTTGTGTTGTCTCCATTACCTCCAATCTTACTTGGAATTTTATCATCATCTTTGCCAAGTCTGTAATTCTAGGTGCCCCTAGGCTTGCTACTCTTCCAACGAGATTACCACTGTGTGCCATATCTTCACCTAAATGCAAACTTCTCTTTCAAAACGTGCCAATGACCCAATCAAGAGTCTCACACACAACCCAACAAGGCAAACGTTGCTCTGATGCCAATTGATGCATGATCTTCAGCTTATTATAAGCAAACTTCACCTTCTTAGGGTTCTCCATTGACTCGTAGTCGAAATAATTCTCCATCCCTGTGATCCAGTCTGTAAGCTCCTCAGGGCATAAGCTTCCACCATAGCAAGGGGTATCCAACCTTGGCTTACTACCCCTCTTTGCAATAGCTCTAATAAATCATCTCTCAGGTTCATCCACTATCAACTTTTCAATCTTTTGAGCATCCGCTCTTTCATCATCACACACATCTTCAATCTGAGCCCCTGTTCTTTGTGTTGTCTCCATTGCATCCAATATTACATGGAAATTTATCATTAGCTTTGCCAAGTCTATAACTCTAGGTGCCCTTGGGCTTGCTACTTTTCCAACGGGCTTCCCTGTGTCCGCCATATCTTCACCCAAATGCAAGCTTCTCTTTCAAAATGTGCCATTGACTCAGTCAAGAGTCTCACACACAACCCAACAAGGCAAACCTTGCTCTAATGCCGATTGATGTTGACAAGAATGAGGGGGCCAATTGAATGGTAGCCCTTACTCCCCATCCGTGTTACACTTCCTTCACTCTTAAAGACATTTGCAAACACAAGACTTAGAATGGAACTCAAAAGTATCTTTATTTATGTTCAACTGTGTTATAGAGATTACACACACATTCACACTCTTCCTTCCCCTATGACTATGAAGAAGACTTCCTTAGTCCAATGACGAGGTTACAATGAACCTACATCTATCTCAGCAGGGTTTTAGCTCTGCTCTCACACTCATTGAGCTCCTCTAAGCTATCTCTTTGCTCTACTCTAGATCAGACTCACTCCTCTCCAACTTGCTTTGATTTTGTCATGCCTTGCCTTGGGTGATCTGAAGTCACTCTCCAACTCTCTTTTGAAACTGACTTCGGATTTTGGTGACATGACATTGATATCCTACTACACACTTTGAGCTCCCTCTGTCTTGGAAAACAGTTGACACATGAACCCTGGATATGGTATGGATTGGATACCACCGTACAAAAAATGTAAAAATTAACCATATTATCATTGTTATATGCTTAAAATAAACAAAAAATAACAAAACACTAATGATAATTTAATATATTAAATGAGTCATGACATGATATGTTACTCAGGTTTATAGTGTTTGTTCAAAATTGGAAAACAGTCGATGGTCATAGTCAAACTCAAGAACTATGTGAAAAAATCATTATATTGCTCTTCATCAAGAGCATCCAAATCAGTAGTTGGCTCATTGGAACCACATGCAGGACTAGCGGCATTTTAGTTTAGTTTTTTAATATGTTCTTCATTGTGTTATTAGGTTTTTTTTTAATCTTTGTTTTTTTTATTCTGACTATTGTGCCCAGACCAACATTGGTTTTTATTATGACAGTCTGGTACCTAGGATAAAAGAACCCTGGAGGTACTTGGACCAGTACCAGAACCGGAACCATACTGTTATGGGTAGGGAGGCCTTCAGGGCAGTACCCAGTAATGTAGGATAAATACAAAGCCTCCAAAAAATCATTGCTAGGCCTAACAACAAGAAAGCCATGGAAATCAATGGGAAGAGGAGGAAGCGAAAACATATCACCAACTACTTCAGAAGCAAGCAAACTGACCACCTTGTTAGCCACTTCATTGCCTCCCCTTTTAATATTTTGGAAGGAAATAGTCTCAAACTTAGTAGTTAACCACTTGTATTTCGCAATGATGGTCTCTATTTTCCGAACTTTGAGCATCGCCCCTTCCACTGCCTTCATGGCAGTGATAATGATACGAGAATCACCTTCGATCTGCACCTTCTTCCAACCTCTTATAGTTGCGATTTGGAGGCCCTTGAGCATAACTACTGCCTTGGCTTCGTTGTTGGCCTCTCTGTTCCATCAATTGCATAAATCAGGATTGGATGCCCATTGGAATCTCAGAAGATTCCTCCAGCAGGACCTGGGTTTCCTTTATCGATGCCATCCAAATTTTATCTAACAACTCCCAAGGGAGGAGGAAGCCAAAAAAAACTTGGGCGTTTCAGGCCTAGTTAAGCTAGACCCATTATGTGGTTGCAACAAGCCATTTATATTTGTTAAACATCTCTCTTTAAAGCTTTATAGGAATTATTTAACAGAAACACTGGTAAATGAAATCTTTACCTGAATATTTTAGCAAACATGATTGTTAAAAACAATTCCCTTGCACCTGACACACATAAATAGAAGGGATATCATGCAATGCACCTCTACACGATTGCTAAGGGAATGTGGTGCCAAAGCTCTGCAATGTGTCTCATCCCCATGACATCAGGGGAGGAATTCTGTTCATCTTTAAACCTCCCAGGAGTTCCCATTCCTATAGTCAATAGCCAGAAACAACTTGTTAGTGGTTTTACAAAATTTAGGCATATGATGATTCCCCTTAGTGCCACCGAGCCCCTTACCAAGGGAAAGCATAAATAGTGGAGTTCATGCCCATCTGGCATGAGCTCATCCCTTGGTTTTTTAGAAATATCTATGCCACTACTTATGCACCCCTCAAGGGTATGCATCAAATCATGCATGTATACAGAAGGCTATTTTCTAAAACATGTAAGTAGCCCTAACATCCATGCTGTCCCCATCAGTTACGTAATAATAAGTATTGTGATATATTGCCATTCGGGTGATTATTACATTGATACTCAGGGCCTTGCACTCAATGGCTAGGCCCTGGGGGATCCATTCTAGTGACCAGTATAAAATCATTTTATCCCCTACACCACACATAGATTAAGAATCATAATAGATTGCCATGTGGGTGATAGATGCATCGATACTTAGGGCATTGCACTCAACAAATAGGACTTGGAGGATGAATTCTAGTGACCAACATGAATCATTTTATCGGCTACATTACACAGACACCTTGTTTGAATCATTTTATCACTTACAACACACAGACACCTTGTTTCCTCAAGTCACAGTAACCTTCTCACAATGCATTGCCGTAGTTCCAACAGGTTAGACCATGCCCTCTTATCTCTTACGGAATGGATTTATCTAAAAAACCTATATTGTAATCAAATCTGAAATCAGACCCCTTAAAACAGCCATAGATATATGGTGCATTCACATGACAGTGAAGAGAGTAAAGATATGATATTATATTGCAAAGATTTAATTAGATACCAGATCTTTTATAAATTCCATACGGGTGTGCGGGTTTAATTAAATTGTTTTATCTCTCAACCCTCAGCCCAAGGCATATATAACAGCCACAAAAAGTTTGGAGTTTTGAAGAAGCCACCTGCTTTCGAGGTTGATAATATGCTGAAGAATTCCCTTCATGCTTGGCTGGACAGTAAACTTAAAACAACAACAATGCTGACGAGATGAAATAAAAAATAGCACTTCAGCAATGACCATCTACTTTTGTGATTTTAAATACCATTTGCATGCTTCATAAGCTCAAAAGGTAGTTTCTTCTCAATCTTTGAGGTTGCAAAGATGATTTCAACTGTATGTTTCACTGCAAATATGGGTTCATGTACATCTGTTATTATTTGATTAAGAACCAAATGCTGCTATTCATGTTGCTGTCATTTATACAAGAATAATTTCAACTGATTAATGACCTGTTTAAAATGAACAGTTCTTAAATACAAATGCGCTGTTATTTTGTGGAAAGAACTTTATATCTGCTGAGAAATTATATGATACAACTCTAATATGTTCCAGATCATAAGGAATGGATATAAATGTCCGCGTCCTCATAAAGAATGCATCATAAAGACGACTGTGCAAAACATCCAATATTTATCATTCTTGATTAGAATTAATATCTCGATACATTCAAGTTTCAACAATCACTGAACTTGCCATTCTTCTCAACTCGTAGACCAACTAGGCCGTGACTTTCCTAACTAAAATCATACGTTCATGATCAATGTAGGACATTCTTAATTGGTTGCCTTTGGTTGTTCTCATGTGATGTTGTCTGTATGTAAAAATGCACAAATATTATAGTCAATAGGAACTAAATTTTGTTGGATCTTTTTCTCTCGCACACAAATCATATAAGCTGTATTTTCTTTCACAGTTGCAAAACAATAAGAGAGTTGATATTTTGTGAGCAGTCTGTGTAAATCTAAATATTGAAGTTCACTGTAAGATGCAGAACATTGTAATAACAACCCCCTGGATAGTTTGACCACCTATGAAAAAGTTTAGAAAGTAAGATGTTATACTTGTAAATTTGTAATAGATGTAACCACGTGAGGCATCCTAAAAAAGAACCCTCATACACTTGCCAACAAAGAGAAGTCGTGACAATTTACTTGGTATATGGTAGAATGATGGCAGTTTATGGCATGACATTGTAAGAATGCTTAGTATTTTCTCTCTGTTGATGTTGTGGTAGCAAGGGCTAATGGTAATTGCATAGCTTATTGATATGATTAAATATTTGAGATTTCCACAGGTCATCATTTTGCATTGTATATCTGGATTCAAATGTGTGATATCCTGTTTTGTTACGATGTTTTGGGTCTAACTTCTAGATCCCTCTTCAAGGACAATTGGATCTTGTAATGGATAACTGGATTGCATTTCTTCTACAATTATGTTCAATACCAAGTTGGCCCTTGACTAATATAAATTTATTTTATTTCAATAATAAGGCCTACATTAATGTTAATTTATTTAAGATTATGGATGATAGGCATTCAAGTGTTTCTTAGTTTCCATCCATCATCTCTATTAATAGTATTCATTTTCAATCGTCTCCCTTAAATTTTGTTTTATGTAATGATCCTCTTTTGCTAGAACCTTCACGAGTGATTGATATGATCTTTGTCTGTCTCAGAAAACAAGTCAACTTTATCAACCTGCAGCAGAGGTTGTACGCGGTTATTGCAGAACAGTGCAAAAAGGAAGTCAAAAAACAATGAGTCCACGCTATTACCTTTCATTCTTGCATAATGATACCGATGATAAAAAACGGGATGAGGAACAACCTCATTTTGTTGTGCAAATGGATACAGAAAGTTCTATTATATACAATAAGACGTGCCTTGATTATAACTTTGACAAACCTCTCTTGGTAAATTACGCATCTCACTTGTTTAATTCTTTGGAGTCATGCATGTGAAATTTATTCTAATAGTTATCACACAAACCTTTTGCCAGATCACAGGTGATGTAAGAATAATTTTCTATGACAAAAGTGGTAGCAGGCTTTTTTATGCTTGCTTCAATACTGCTTTCATTGTTAACAGCATCTTACAGGTATATTTTTTTTATATTTTCTGTTGTAGTTTTAAATATGTACCATCTGTCAATACAATTTGAAAAAAAAGAATAGCTAATGCTTCAAGTGGCTCATTTGAAAGAAGTTTCTGTTTGTTATCTTGTTCTGATGCTTACATTAGTCGTGCCATATTAGTTGTGGCTCATTTGAAAGAAGTTTCTGTTTGTTATCTTGTTCTGAAGCTAAGACACTTTCTCTGTGTGGTTTGCAGTTTTCCCAAGGAGAACTGGACAAAGTAGGGCGGAAAGCAAAATCTATATTTGGCCCTAACTTTTGTGTGGAATTGTTATTTGGGCCTGCAATGCCTCACTATCCTGATGTAGTTATTAATGTGGGTAATCTTGAGGACTCTTTCTGATTCTTAATTTATTATATGGTATCTTTTGATCAGTTTAGCTTAGTTTCGTGGTCTACAGAATCCTTTCACTTAAGCTCCTCTTTATGAGAAAATAAATCCTGGGCATTAATAAGCTTCATATTGGCTGTAAATTCTTTTATATGATGCAATTTAGATTCAATCAGCTTGTACTATGCTGATGCACTTTGGACTTTGTCTTTGATTCTTCACACTTCGCACTGTGTCTTCGATGCTTACATTTGAGGTTCATACTGACAAATGGGCTTTGTAATTGATACTTATCTCTTTGCACGGTCTTTGATGCTTACCTCTTAGCTTCATACTGGTAGATGCAGAACATTCCCTGAATTCAGAAACTTTTGAAGTCCGACTTATTATTGTAAGTTGGCATGCATGTATGTGCTTGAGTCATGTCGCAGTAGCTAGTTTCAGTAACTTGGAAAAGAATTTGTCGGAAATTTTATTTTGGATGGATATATTGAAATACATTTTGTTACTAGTTTTTCTTTTTTATAGATCCTTTTAGACGGTAAGTGTTATTTGTTATGAGCAAGTAAATGGGGTTGATTTAGTCCAGTTATCTTTGATAAAAAAATCATGTACACAGTTATCCAAAAGCCCTCATTTGACATTAACTATTTAAGGAACTCTGAAAACATAGAATCTCTGAGTTGATTTAGTTGTTTGAATTGCTCTCGTGAATGGTTTAGTTTCTATTGAATTCTACCACATACAACACTAAGTGCTACTATATTTGACTGCTACTTTTGAGTATTAGAAATCAAGTTGAGAGCACTTTTGGTGTTACTGCGGTTCCAGTGTTATTCATGGCTTTACTCAGCAATGTTGTTATCAACTGGGCTAATGTTGTCACTTGATACATATTCAGTTAGACAACAATCTATTCAAATTGAGAAATTGTTCTATTCTTGTTTGTTTTTGGTTCTGTAAACCATTTAAATATAAATAAAATTGTATAATTGACAATAGTTATTAATCAATGCATTGTTTTGGCAGTTGACTTTGTTGTGTTTTTAGTTATTCTCTTATTGCATTTGGGTAATGTATTAATGAAATAAAAATACTCTACGGATAGACAACAAAGAAAAAAATAAAGTTAAAGGGTCATATTGATTTAACACACATTTCAACATTCTTTAAGCAAAAACCTGAGGCAGTAATTACAATCAATTTTTAATGAAAACATGGAAAAATGATAACTGGAGATAAGATGATCTATGAGGCACGTACATTCTTGGGCTTCTATCATGCAGACCATTAGGCTTATTGAATTTACATGAGAGTTAACTTGTTTACATTCTGGGGCTTTATGCAGACCATTAGGCTTTTTGTGATCTTCGGGATAAAGAGAAGAGAGTGCATACCCTAATATTATATCTGAAGTGGCTATATATAAAAAGAGCCATGCCACAAAGGATTGGATAAAAGGAGATGAGCTACAAGTGCATGCATATGGAAATAGTCATCCTAGAAAGACATAAGACAAAGTTGATGACAAATATTTGAGTTGGAGAATGGTGCATTAGCTAAGGAAACTAATGCTAGAAGCGTGACTCACGAGTTTATATTACGGTTTCAAGATCTAATCACACTACCTTTAAGCGAATTGCATTTGTATAAGTCTATGAAATCTTTCATCCACCCATTATCTACTTGTCTTATTCCAATAACATTTCTATACTGACCTATTCTAGCTCTCATGATCATTACATTTCAAAACAATACATCATAATATTCCTACATGTTCTAGAAGATCAAAAGAAAGTTACTCAAATGATCTCTCAACACCACATGAAGCACAAAGAAGACAACTTATTACTATGTACAGATACAAAGTAGTAGTGTAATTACATCTCATCTACGTGATAGTACAATATTTAATACTATGAATGACAACTTTATTATAAAGAAGCAGCTAATCATAGTTGTTTTGTTTCCACAAGTATATCTCGACCAAGATATCACAGATGATAAGATTACCATGCAAGAATGTACAATATAAAATATAGATGCAAACCAAATCTGTTACTCTTATCAAAAAACATCAAGCTAATGAACAATCTTCAAACTTGAACTGAAGACTAAAAAACAAGCTCCAATAAACATTTGGATGTTAAGGTGAGGGACAATGAAAGGCAAACCTCCATCGGTGGCCCAAATTTCACTCCATTTATAAGATTGAAACTAAACAAATGACACAAGGATAACATGTCAAAACATAAGACAAATTGGACTAAGACTCATGGATAGGCCTAATTGGTTAAAAAATAACTTATCCAACTCGCAATCTCAAGTTATCAAACTAATGAAGAAGGCAAAGGGCTATCAACAATCAAGCTTGACATATGGGTACCACAACTATATTACATTTTTTTCACATGATACCACAAGCCATCTATAGGCACTGCTTGATTTGATCATGCCTTAAACAAACATCAATTAACAAAATTAATGAACACAAGGGGTCATGGGGTACAAATCAAGTTCTCATGTCCTTGTTCGAATACTTACATGAACCCATTGTTTTAACAAAAACCCATGCCTTTTTCTATTAAATCTAAAGTTAATATTAAATGTTCATGTAACACATCCCACAACAATCGTTCACACAACAAATTGTTATTTTTCATATTAATTAATTTGACTTAAACCCTTATTGTTTCAAGTTCATCTAAAACAAACCATTCTACTCAAAATTTATTGTTAGAAAACCCTAAAGTTTTCACCATGATCAATAAAAGCATTACTATAAACAATAAAAGGAGATACCCTCCATATAGGGATGTGCACAAGAGTTGAGTGTACTATCAATACCTTTTTAGGTGAAGAACACATCACCAAGGTTTGTCAAAGGCTTGTGATGAGTATTTCACCATGGAAATGGCCTTGGTAAGGCAGTCATGATTTGGGCATGATCCCCATGTCCCAATAATGACCATACAACAAAAAGTAGGGTTAAATAACTTAGAGAAATAATGTAGCCATATAGATAAAACCCAAAAAGGAAAATAAACCCGTTTTAATCCATAAACATCAATCTTCCCTTTTTCATTCCTTTTCCTAATATATATTTTTAGGTTTTCCAATCAACAAGAACATAATTGAGATTTCATTTTAGACACAACCATTTCCTTAAGATCAAGATTGCACTTACCATGCAAAAAAAAAACCCTTGAAAAGATTGGATAATAACCTACAGAGCGTCCATAGTCTGCCTCTTCTCTTTTTTCTTCTTCCTTTTGTCGTGTTCTCTATATTATTATACGTGGTCCTTATTCCCATTTTGTGGACCTTTCATTCAACCAATTGTTCACCACTCCCTCAAACTATCGAGAACAATAACAACACATAAAAAAACACTAACATATCCCTGTGTTAAAAATGACACAATGAACACATGCTAAAAATCCACGTAGTTTCCTCCAAGCATTTTCCTTTCCCCATCATTTCTTCAGGTAGTTTTTCCACATTTAAACAAACACAATGCTCAATAAAAATCCTAACACCTTTTATGTTATCATTAATAATTTTCCCAACCCACGGTTGGGTAATGGTTTGAAATAGCCATGTAATCAACAATTATTAATCAAAATAATAATATATGCTTCCATTTTCAAAGTAACATAATGTTGTGACCAACACACCCGCATTGTTTTCTTAAGAGGGACCCATATCTATATGAACAAAACTAGCAAAACGTTTGATATCTTATGAAAATTAATTGTCAAAATCTTTGGTTATAAGATTCAATAATCCTTGCAATTTTGAAGTTTATTCTAGCGTATACAAACAATTATTTCAAAAATAATTTTGAGTACGATGTATGTAGTAAAATTAGGTTTTAAGTGTTCATCTATGTAGATTTCGATCACAGTTTGCTGTGTTTTGGCGCATTATCTCACTATTAGCTCACACTACAAGACTCGTGAGGCTTTATAATAAAATCCTCGATTCTTTTCACATTTTTTGTAGTATCCATTGTTATTTCTTTTTTGGTAACCAAGGGTATCCCATTATTCCCAGATGGTATTAACACCAATGTGGACTTGACGACCTGGTAAACACTTTGGTGCGCACCCTGTAGGGCAAGTCCAATAGATTAATCTCTCGGGCTTACGCAATACCCCACCCAATGCTCGCAGTTCAATCAGGGTCAAACCCGTGACATAGTGGTCACCGTTGTAACAACATAACATTGAGGTGCAACCTTGGGGTAGTATCCATTGTTATTTTATTTAGTTGAAACATATATATTTTAACTCTAACTTATGTTCATAGTGGTGCGTGGGTCTCTTTCACACACTATGTAGTCTTCAAACCTTTATGCACTACATTTTGGTCGCATGTTTACACACTACATTTTGGAGATTGCATGACTATAAACCTATCACAACATGCCAAGTTTCAAAATTTCATTTGCTACATACTTCGCTATCCTCGCACCTCCTCACACAGGGTTTTTCAACTACATGACTGTAATGTATTTTGAGAACGACACATACCATGTTTGTGATGCCACAAGTCATGTTTTGCATTTTCACATCCTTGCATCTCTCTCACTTTCACTTCGCAACCATCCAAGTTATGAGAAGCCTAAGTCATTTGTAGGAAGCCACTTGTCACATTTTCGCATCCTCGCATCTTCACAATACACCGAATGGCTTGGACCAAATTTAAATAACAACATAGCAATCATACAAATAGGAGGCACCATACATCACATTTTCATAGTTTCACTACCACACACACAACACATAAATTCAAAAGAGCTTTGAAGAGAATTGGCATTTTCATGACTAGGAAGCAATGGAAAGGAGATGCGTGTCACTATTTTATTCATCACTCGCATCATAGTCTCAATTGAATCCACAAATCTCAATGACTACAATAATGTGAACAAGCAAGAGAATGCAACATGTCCAATTTCAAGGGCCTCACGGAAATATAGAGCTAAGTGCCATTGACAAACATGAGAACTGTGAGACTCTGAACCAGTCAAAGAGGGACATGTGGCCGACCTAGAGGCACTCACACTTTGACTAAGCAAAAAATGAGACCTATATGGTCTATTTGGCAAGCCAAAGATGATGTAAAGCCTATATAAGTATCGTAATGAGAACAATTGTATGGTTTGGGTTCACTCTTTTGTAAAGTCATGAAACCAAAGCCAAAATAAAAAACACAATAGGAAAACGTGTCCAAATAAATGCAAAAGACCACCTTTAGCATTTAATATAGATGAACAAACAAATTCAACTGGCCATCCTAAGATTT
This sequence comes from Torreya grandis, assembly GCA_037957365.1. NCBI lineage: Eukaryota > Viridiplantae > Streptophyta > Pinopsida > Cupressales > Taxaceae > Torreya > Torreya grandis. Next base: position 5,070,223 of record JARHVA010000053.1, on the reverse strand, counting down.
AAGGCAAAGACTAAAAGAAAGGCAATTTATCTACTCATTATTTACATTCAAAGAGACTATTAGACACTAAAAATCCTTTCCAAAGAACATGGAATATTATAAAGCTAATCTAATTGTCTTGAAAATAAATTACAACACAATTGACAGTGAAAATATGGAACACATAGCAATGGTTTCCTACATCTTCTATTTTGGTACTTCACAAGTGTTCATAGACTCTTTGTTCATCTAAGATGCCTTGGGATAATGAATCAAGCATTGTAGTGCCATTTTTGACGAGGTTTATAAAAGAGATGATAATAGTCGCGGAACTTGAGGTGAAGTTATAATTTAAAAAAGACACAAGGAATCTCAAGAGAGTAACTCAAGAGAAAATCACCAAAGTGGAGACTCTTACAATCTATGAGACCGAAGAAATCTTCACTTTTACAAGGAAGATAAAAGTAAGGCCAAAGGAAAAGGACGAGTTTGCTGAAGACCAAGAGTTTGTGGTGGCTGCCACAAGAGAGTTGGAAAGAAGGTATTCCAAGGGATGAAGAATAAAATTGAAATATTATAAACCCAATCTAAAGCTATAGTCCCAAACAATATAATTGATGAAGTTGAGAATGAATTGGAGTCACACTATGAGCTTCTACTTGATGATTGTCAAGAAAAATTAAAGAATACTCATTGGAAACAAAAGATCAAAATATGTCAAGACCACATTTCCATATTATATGCCAAGTTGGGGGATTTAAGCAAGGTTGTAAAAAAGAATATGTTTCCCAACTTGAAGTTGATGACTCTATTTGACATTGGATTATGTCAAAATTTTGTAATGTATATAAGAACTTCTCTAAGGACTAGACAAATGATATGAATGTAGCCTTCCATGTTATTGATAATGCTACTGACAAAAATTTGGAGCTGTTTATAGAGGTAATTATTATTTAATTATTTTCTTTAGATGGTAAGCTTGATTATTTTGCTGATTTTACCTTCAAATTAGCTAAATTTATGTCCGATTTCAAAGGAAAAGTTCTAGAAGTCAACTGGTGAGGTAACATATAATTATCGACTTAGTTAATTATGTTTAGGAGAAAATAGAGTGAGCTAAAACAATGAATGACACATTTAAGGCCATTTGGTAAATTATGTAGTTCTTATAGGCAAGACAAAGTATTTATTTAGAGCACTAATTATAAATATGATTAGAATCGATGAGGACTACCAAACATGCATGGTGGTCTTCTAGAAATAGCAAGCTAGCTCCTCCAAAGCTCCACCAAAGTCACAATAAACTAGGAAAAAAAGCTAATTTTGATAGCTTTTAGCTTTTAAAAGACAATTTTTCTTGCATAAATTTTAATAGCCTTTTTATAAATTTAGAAAAGTTGTTTTAAAATTTGCATGTAGCTTTAATTAAAGATGAGGTGGTGCCCATATTAACTATTTATACACATTATATTTATCTCTCAAGGAGAGGATATTTTTCAATAGAAGCTCAAAATTATCTGGAAAGTCTGGTGTGGTTGTAATATGTTTTCTTCTCCCAATTTTTGAATATTGCATGAGATATTGAATTGAATCAATTAGTGTATGATATTTCTGTGTAAAATTACAAGTTGGTTGAATTAAGAAGTAACTAGTTCAGTTGTTCTTGTAATTACAACTAATTTTATAACATTGATTTATGGATGAATGTGCACATATAATTTACTGTAGATAAAAATTTGTCAATTTTAATGTTACATGAAATATTTTCAATATAACTTCCTTAGACTCTAGGTTGTGTTTGTTTAAATATGAGTTATAGCTAGAGATAAGCAAACGTTAGTTTAACTCAATAATTTTAAGAAATTAATCAATTCAATAAGATATCTCTTGCTTGTTCAAAAAACCTTCTTTTCTACCTTTCCCTTCCTTTTATGTTTGTTCTAATCAAGTGAATTTGTATACAAAAACATCATTGTGAATATCCATCCTAGGATAGTTTTATTGATTTTTTGGTAGATATAATTGATATATAGGTAGGATCTTCTGGAGTAACAACCACCTCATTCAATCCGATATCTCACCACATGGTTACTTATAAAACCAAATACCTGCAACTCATGCCCTAGGTCATACCCTGTGATTTTAATGGTTACACAAAATTGCATCAACATGTAATTTTGGAACTAGAAAGAGGGCCCACATTCGTTAACTGTTTAGAAGCTTTGTATCAAGGTAAGTTAAACCAATCTAGAGGTCCCAACAAGATTAACTAGGTCAAACTTTGAATCTGGCCTACTTTTACTTCAACCATTAGAAGTGCATAGGAAGCCTAGATTTGAAACAAGAAGACCTAAACATTCATGCACCCATCCAAGTTCACTAGTTGGTCCTAATTTTAGACCTTTTGCACCAATGGATGCATGATTGGCTAGAACCACAATAAATGTCTTGAGAGACATTCATGATCTCCCAATGAACATGAGATATACATCCCTCGATTCACCCCCATTGGATCTAAAAATGCATAGGAACATATTACATCCTTCAAATCAACTCTCAAACTCTTGAATGTAGAACATGAAGATGTTGTTTGCTTACTCTTTCTATTTTCATTACAAGATGTTGCTTATGATTGGATCCTTAATCTTCTAGATAATTTTATACATAACTAGGATAATTTTGAGGCCACTTTCTTAGCACAATTCCAAAGAGTGACACATCCTAGCACCATGTACCAAATTTTTTTAGCATGAGAAGATATCCCATGACTCCATTAGAACTTTCAATATGATATTCCACAATATGTACTCATGGATTTATGAACCACCTAGACCAAACATTGCTTTAGTTCTAGAGATGTATAAAAGTGCATTGGACCCCTTGACTATTGTGTTACTTAGATGGGTCTCACAAGTAAATGATTTATCACAAGCATACACTGAAGCCATCAAAATTGACAAATATCTGAACCCACACAATTTAGTTATTCTAAATATCAATCCCAACATCCCAATTCTCAATGCAATTCCCAATGCAAATCAAAATGCAACTTTGCTCAATCCTACTAAATTACTAATGTGTTGCCACTAATAAAGTTTTCCCCAAATCAAGAACTCAAGTTTTTAAATGATCAAACTATACCTATGAACATGAACCAAGCTCTAATTCTTGCAATTAACAACACACAAACTATAGCTCAAGATTTAACAAAAGTAGAATTAGATGCAATTCAACGTGTAGTTACAAAAATAGATGATGAATTTTGAAATCTTCAGAAACAAGTACGTAACATAGATAAAGACAATAGTGCTCGCAACTACACCTACCAAAGATCCAATCACCTAAATAACCCTAAGCCATCACCAAACAGGGTTCCTAAAATTAACATTTGTGAAGTAGCTTTGCCCAATTGGTGCAGAGTACATAACACCGCTCAACATGGCAAACTTAACTTTATTAAAAATTTAAATGCTTTTGAAAAAATTCAGAAGGAGATGTAAGGTTATGAGGTGATTCTGAATAATTCCAATATAGCCAACACCTCTAATTCTTCCGATGCATCTTATACACTCAATACAACTATGATGCTAGAAACGTTTAGTTTCCTTGATTAAGATGAAAATAATCATCAAGAAAATACATAGGAATTACACTCTTTCCAAAAATACCAATGTAACAACTATACATTTGAGAAGTAGAATGCAGCAACCCCTCACAACTTCTACACCATCGAACAATATGGTTCTTCCCCCTGATCTAAAAGCTAACAATGGTCCTCCACCCCATGAAATGCAATGACCAAAGACATCCTACTGAAATACAACCTATTTTTAATAAAGGAGGCTACAATATGGTAGAGGATATGAATAAGATTAAGGCAAACATTACCCTACTCAAAGTGGCTCAGATCACAAAACAATGAGATTTATTATTAAAATTATTGATTGAAAAACCTACTTCAAACAAAAAAATGCTTCACATGCAATCGTAGTGATCCATAAGACTAAGACTAAAATTCATGCATTCCTTCTCACTATCATAAATTCTAAGGAGAAATTACATAATTGTTTGGTTGATTCAAGAGCCTCAACCATTGTCATGCCAGTTAGAATTTGTAGAAAATTGTGTCTAAATCTAATAAAGTATGATATGATTGTAGTTTAGATGGATAAATTTTAGGTCAACATGGTTAGAGAATTAATGAATGTCTGCATGCAATTGGCATATGGACCTAAGATACAATAGTTCATAGACATACATGGGGTAGATATTCTTGAAGCCTATGGGATGTTAATGAGTTGGGATTGGTCCAAAACACTTAATGTGTAATGGCTACTATTTTTTCACATATGTGGTTACCTTGGAGAGGTGTATCCAATTAGATCAGGGTAGAAAGAGATTTCAAAATGAATTACATGATCATTGAGTACAATGCTAAGAATGAGATAGTCAATTTTGCTTCATTAGACATTGAAATTTATATTCTCACTACTAAGGCTACAACTGAAAAGGGGAAAAATGTTGATTCATTTTGATTGTGCATCCTTCACTTTGACGGAGATCATTCTAAAGAAGGAGTTGGTGTATAGAATTTGTTGGTGGACCCACAAGGAGAATAATACCTTGTTGCATATCATTTGCAATTTCCTTGTACTGACAATCTTATTGAGTACGATGATTTAGTCCTTGGCTTGTAGTTTGAATTAAATCATGGTGTCAAATAATTATAGATGTTTGGAGATTTAGAATCAGTAGTTAACTAGGTGAAAATAAAGTTCTAATTGAATCTTTCATACCAGATAAATATAAACATAGATCTTAGGACGTAAATGAATTATTTTATGTTTTCAATATTATATCCATTCCTAGAAAGATGTAAACACCCTAATTTGGTCAAATAACCACAAGTATTATGTATTTTATTGCTCTTTCACATGAAGGTATTAGTGATGAATATATCCCTTGTTAGCGTGGTCATTTTGAGTCTATTGATCTTTCTTATGTCTTATTTTCCTTATCTGTAACACTCTTAATAGTTAAAATCACCTTTTCCTAGTCACAGGGGCCCCTAGCCTACCTTGCCTAATTTTAGCTCTATTTTAAGCCTTAGGAAATAGGCACCACTTTCAGTAGAGTTGCACCACTTGGTGTTAGTGTCCAGTTATGGCTCTAATGTTTGACATGCCTTTTCTCCAGTGTTTGAGGCCTAACCCCTTCGTGAGCCTTCTCTTATGTTTTTTATCCCTCTTTTATGACTTGTCAGCCAACGAGCAAGATTTTATATTCAAAACAAAGTTCTTTTTATATAAATAGCCTCACAAGATATTTTACATCTAACATTTAATATTTTGGCACATAATTACATAAAATCAATCAATAGTACAACTCAATACCTTGCACGCTGCTCATCTTTCACACCTAGACATTGCATGCTTGATCAAATAAGGGCCTAAGCAAAATTTATTTTAGCATAACGTGCAAGTTGATGGTGCATGTTATTTGAGGGATAACTACATGCGATCTGAGACCCTAGCATTAGGGTTAATGTAGGCAGTGACTAAGACAATAAGGGTTCTAATCTATGCATTTTTCCTTTCCATTTTGCATTTGATCCATTTATTATTTCATGTGTGCAAGTATTCATTAGAGTTTCAAAAGATATTCAATCAAAATAGTGACACAAGCGAGTACCCAAATGACACAGAACCACCTACATGAACTCTAGAACTTACCACAACTTCATAAAAGTTTTAGACAGTCTCTATAGGAAGGAAATTAGCACCATAATTGGACACTAGTGCCACATGACACTACTGTCCTGATATGAGTGCTACTGTTCGAAGCCAGCTTTCAATAAATAGTCAGAGATGAAAGGTGTCTACCTGTCTATCTAACATGTTCTAATTCCCTGATCCATGTAAAAATCTATTTATCCCCAGATAAGTACCTTTTCTCCTCTCACTTGATATTTTTGGAAATTTCAAGTAAATAAATCATATTCAGTTTTCATTCTAGATTAGCAACATACTTAGCCCTTTAACTACATAAGATTTACACTAGTAAAAATTTAAAAGGTTAATTTTTTTGGTGAACCTGACTTACTTCTAATATTTCTTAGGACCCTAGTTTTTATTAGGGTTTACCTTCTCCCAATTTATATGCATAAAATTAGGGTTATAAAATTCTATTTTTCTAATTTTTTGGCATAACCTAGCTAATTTAATCAATCCTGCATTAGGGTTTTGTTTATTTAATGTAATTAAATTTTTTGTAGTACAACCCTAATTCAAATCCCTAGATCTACATACTAGGTCCCTATACATACAAATACTAGAAATTAAGGTTTCACTTACAATCCTATATTCTATTACCCATTTTATTCAAAAATTCTCAAATTGCACATATACTTATGTTAGATTACATTTTACCTCTTGTGTGTTTGCTATTCCTTGTTTACATTATTTTGTTTGGAAAGTTTAATATGGTATCTAAAAATCCTTCTACCCCTCACCCAATTGATGAATTTTTGAATTTCTCTTATGATTATAACAATGAATGGACAAACTTTCAAGATTGTACCCTAGAGCATAATAATGACTTCATTTATAATGATGATGATGACTATTGATATAATGATGGATATGAGGATTACTGTGAGCATGACAATGAAAATAAACATGAGGATATATTAGATACATCTTCTCTTTCTCTCACTCTTCTCTTACTCCTCAAAATCAAACTAATAATATAATGTCAAAAGAACCTCTTGTTGGTACTGCTTTAATCCAATGTGATCCTAAGTTTTCAACTACTTTTGCTACCTCATTATTCAAATTAAATCAATACAAGTACAATACATGAAAGCCACTTTTAAATTATTCAAGTAAAGTAGATAGGAACAATGCACCCTCTTTACCCTTCTCAGTTAAATTTAAAAAATCAAGGACCATTGATATTACACCTTTTAGCAATGCACAAACTAAGGTAGATGAAATTATTTTATCACCTTCCTTTAAATTCTAAGCTCAATGCAATGATTATTCACAACAAATTGATAATTCAAATATCTCTAACTCTTCTCCTACATGTCATAATATGCAAACATAAAACATGATTGATACTTCTTCTACCCTTGCTTCCAAAATTGAAAATGATAATCATGCTTGCATTCCACACATAGCAAGTGAACAAATGCATTGCATTACAGCTACATATGATGACACATTTCATAGTAGTTGAAAGCTAAAATATTCCCCCTCTCTCTTTTAATGAGCATGCAGATGATACTTCTTCTACTCTTACTTCTAAAAATGAAGTGAATTATGATTTTAATGAACCATGGGATGATGATGACTATTGTGATTATGATGAAGAGGACATAAAATCTACACCTTATAGATATTATCCTACCTCACCTATTTCTATTGTTCAACCAAATAATCTATCACATGTAAAAAGACACACACACACACACACACACACACACACACACACACACACACACACTTATTCTTATGTTCATAATTTACATTTACTTGAGAATAAAGTACCTTTTATTCAAGTAGCATGCGATACTTCTTTACAACTTAAAAATATAAGAGATACCAATAAATATCCCTCAACCCTCCTTACTACAGTAGACCCTATTTCTCAAACTAACCTAAACGAGGGTGGTAACTCATTTCCCTCTGACCAGGTCCCAACTATCACACCTCAAAAGGTTATAGAGAGCAAACCAACCTTATCTAAAAAAGATTTCCAATATAATTTACCATTGGCTAAGATAAATAAAAAATACAAGCATTAAATGAACATCTTGATGATGATAATATACCTTCACAAGTGTTAATTTACTTAATGCATGTTATGGGTACACCAATCTTAGGCTGATGCCAATGTTATACATGGTAACCCTATTCCACACAGGTTCTCAAATACAAGGTTACCACACAAATTTTAGATACCTATGTTACCTATATTTGATGGGCATGGAGACCCATACTTGCACCTTCAAGATTATGAGAAAGTCATGGCACATGTTATTAATAAGTTGACTCTACTACAATTGTTTCCAAAGTCCTTAGATGGGAAGGCACTAAATTGGTTCTAGTATATAACCCCTAGTGGGTCTCTACACACATATGAGGAATTAGAGATAGTCTTTCTTAGGAATTATGTATAGAATAAAGGACCTAGAGTCACACATGAGAGGTTACCTTTATTACATCAGGGTGAGATAATGACAACATCTGAATACATTCTATTATTAAAAGCTTGTTTGTATCATCTAATTTATCAATCAAAATATTTATAGGTAAAGTACATCTTTACCACATGATTAATCTATCCTCTTAAGGAGAGATTACTATATCAGACATCAAAATCATTCCAATATGTATGTAACACAACTATCACATTACAAACAAAATTGGGACTAATAGTTTCATAGTCAGAGGTAGATTTGGATATAGACCCCTCATAGCCATAATCATCTAATATGATACAAGAGACTACTCCACTTCAAATTAATAACTCATTAGAACATAAACCACTGATAAAGATACTCAATAAGGTCAAATAATCACTCTATAAAACACCTTCTATGGTGAGCAGAGTGCAAGATATACATAGAGGGGTTATATAGTTTTTAGATAACGCTGGGCCTCATGACACTTTGCTTAAAATATTATATAGGGAGATGATCACACTTATACTAATCATCATCCACCACACCATTTACACAGGGTACCACATAAGCCATATTGTAATTTTCACAAGATAAAATGACATTCAAATGATCATTATTATGCACTTCAATCTTGCATTGACCAGTATGTCACTTGAGGCTTATAGCATTTACATAGAGGGAACCAAGATATCATTATCCATAATCTCCTAGATCACACTTCTCTACAATAGTGTTATCCTAGGATCTTCCTTTTAAGGAGCCATTGGTTACTCATCATATGGCCATGTGGTTTATACGACACCTATCTATGAGTGGTCTCATGCACCACAATTTCATCAGAGATTGAAAGTAGTTCATAGAGATTAGAACATAACTCCAACACATACAAAAATCAAGATATATGGGAACAACTACAAAGCTAAGGGCACAATTTCATTTCAAACACCAATAAAGACATATGGAAATAACTACAAAGTTAAGGGTACAAATTCAATATGCACACCAATCAAGATATATGGGAACAACTAATAATTTAATGGCACAACATCAGTTCAAACACTAATAAAGATATATACAAATAATTACAAAGATTAGATTATAGCTCTAGCTCACACACCGATCAAGATATTTTCCATAAATCATACAACTCAAAATACAGTTTTAGCACATCAACCAACCAAGATTTTTGATCCAAAGTCTACACATCTACATATCAATAGTTTATCACATGCAAATCCTACTTCAGAGTCTCCTTCTTCACTGACACAACATGAGTAGTATGGTCGTTGTTTCTCCATGCCATTAGGGTTTAGATAGGTCATAAGGTAGTTGCATGATCTACACGCATAAATCTTATGAAATGCAAGAAAACCCTATACCAATAAATATAGAATACTAATCCACTACACTTCTACCTAAACATTTATAAACCAATACAAATTCATTAATTTTAATCCAATCAAAACAAATTACAAATATCATCATTTCAAACAATCAAACCAATTAAACACATATCAATATATATAATATAACAAGATCCATTTACCAATATACCCAATGCCAATTTAAATAACAAACATCCATATATATAACCCAAACTATAGTTCTAGTAAAAATATAGTCCATCACTCAATGATATAGACATGACTACCTAGACCAACTCCCCCACTCTCACTCTTAGATATATCAAAGCTAGAATTAGAGGCCCTACTATCTCTCCATGAACCAGAACGATGAATCCATTTACTCTCTCTCTCTCTCTCTCCCTCATGATACATGCCCAAATCATCCATACACTCTCCATGCTCTCACTAAAGATGTATGTAGTGATCTACTATATGACTACTAGACCCACCTAAAACATCAGGTGTGGGCGTGGTACACTTATGCAACTCAACACGTGCCTCATCTCTATCCATTGTTGCTCATCTCTATGTATTAGTAGCTATCACAACTCAGTCAAATAAATGGGCATGCACATCAAAAACATTGGTTGCCCTCTCTACCAATCTGTCCTCCACCATATCATCAAGAATATGTCATGTCAACTCCCGAAGCATTGACTCGATGATGGTTTCCTAGTACTTATTGTCCCCTAAACCTGAACATGTACACAAAGTACATAAAATTACTAATCACATAAAGACATAATCAACTATACATAGAATATGCAAACACACTATTAAAATACTATGAACAACCCTAAGAGGCTCTACCTCCAGTACATCCCCTACAATAATCCCACCTCTTAGAAATAGAGGTACCCATCTATGATCCCTCCACCATGCTATGTAGGCATTAGCCACTCCCATATCATCTATATCTAATATCAAGGTCATGTTCTATCAATGGAATAGGAGCTACCTCAACAATATATGATCTCGACCTACTACCTAGCCTCACAAGACCTGAGAACTCCTCAACCATATAACTGGTACTAGGGGCACATCCTAAACTATACTGAGCTATTATTACATCTTGTTTTCCTCTGCCAAGTTTTAGTTCGATGAACTATTGTCCCTTTGGCATACGTGTCATTGTGACACATTGGTTGTGGTACATGTGCATACATTTGTGTGAAGATTTAATCTTGATATGCAAGTCAAGAAACTAGATATTTGATTTTATGAGTAAATTAATAAAAATAATATTAATGCTACATTTAATTTGTCAAAATAAAGATTTATTATAATCTTAAAATGTTTAGTTGTATTAGACAATTATTAATTTATGATATTCAATATATTAATTTCATTAATTAAATATGAGTATAAATCTTAAATTAAACACTAAGATGAACACATACTTTAAAAGACTTATCTGGTGTTTATCAAGTGGAGTTGATTATTAATTAGCAATGCATGAAATTTTTCAATGACTTTACTTGGAAAAGTGAAGTTGAGTTACCTTAATACCAATTTGGGAAATCAAGGGAGATAAATTGAAGATTTATCTGATAATTACTTATGGCACTCCTAGTTAACTATTTGGAACAAAGCCTACAACGTTGGTTTCAAGTGGCATGCAAAGAAGGGAAAATGGAAGTAAACAATATTAAGAAAAGAAAAAAGAGAAGGATTTGGATTCACATGGAAGGAAGTCGGATGGAGGAGGATTAAACAAGAAAGCCATAGATACGAGAACAAAGAAGAGGGAAGGAGGAGAGTTTGAGGATAATTAGAAAGAAATTGGCAGCGTCTTCACCAACCAAGGTTGATTTATACTGAAAATAACTAGAAGGTCAGCATCTCACTTTATAAATTTTTCTTTTAATTTATATAGCCTGCATTTAGTTTATTTAGACTATGTATGAATTCATGAGACCTGCATATTATTTTTAAAGGTCCATGTATTATTCAAGCCAACGTTCTTTTAAGAGACTTGCGTTGCATAATAGAAATTTATGTTCCATTATTATAACCCAAATTTTATCTATTTGGGAAGGCATCTTATGCTAATAGTTCTACCTTTTATGTTATAAGACCAACATATATTTTTAATAGAGTCCTACATTCCACTAAATAGTCTCACATTCTGATTTTGAGGTGGCATTCTAGTATATTCAACCAATGTTGTAAAAAACTGAGCCTATGTGTTATACAAAAGATCTGAGTTTCTTTGTTGACAAAGCTGAGTCTATATGATATACGCCCATATTAATAGATGTATATTGTTTTAAATATTGACTGTGTTTCATCTCAGAATAGGCTGCCTGCATTTCATCCAAGTCTGGAATAATATTGATCAACGTTTTGTTTTAGTGAGTTGGTTGTGTATACTATTGAAAATGCTATGTGTATATTTAAAAGAAGCTAAAGTCTGTGAATATTGAATGCCTTTTATATCTGTATAACTAGATTTGTTATATATATTTACATGAATAATAGTCAATGTTTATATGTAATATATTCGTTTAGTATTTATTGAGCGCTAAGCCTCTATGTGAAACACCAAGTAACTGAGATAAAAGGCAGGTCACTAAGTCGTATAATCATCTGATTAAAAATGCTGATTATTGAATGAAATCATTATGACTATGTACTTGCTATAAAGTCAATTAAAGCCTACGTAATAATAATGTGAAAAGCCTTTTAATAAATTACCTAGTTTGTATATGAAGCACCAGATTGGAAACCAATGTTTATCTCCCTGTCTAACATGAGGATTATGAAGAAATCAATAGAATATGTTAAAAAATGATCGAATTGTGGTGATACATATTTTGTATTAGTTTAAAATTATGAAAAATAGATGATTAGAGCCTTTCATTAATGCTGTTGGTTTTAGGGGAATCCAAACTTAACCATTCTAAAAAATATCTGATAAATATTTGTTTTCTTAAATGTACTTCTTTTGTACAAATAATTGAATTACGATTAAAAATTATCAATTATAATTAAGTTAATATAGAATTTTGTTGTCATATTTGGTTGGCACGATATTTCCAATGTATGCTTAATTATATCAGATATTGATCATGATCCTTAGATTAATTTACCTGGATGGTGAGCTTATGCTTTGGATTATTTATCTTTTATGTATATTATGGGGCTTGCATTGATCATACTACCCAAGCAGTGAGACGGTCTCTCGAGCGTGGTTAACATCACCAATGATGGGTATGGATACCCTGATCAAGTGATGTGTTATGAATTTGACTAATCCAGATGATCATATGTTATTTGTTGTTCCCTAAATTTGTCACTCATTTTTGGAACAACATATGAACTATTTTGGTCCTGCAGACCAAAATTCTCTTTTCCCTTCTTAAAAAATTGTTCCAAGTATTCAAATTCTCCATTATTCAAGCTTTTTCAGCCAAGGGACTCTGCAGGCTTGTTTCTACGGACTCTGCAGGCTTATTTTTACAGACTTTGCAGGCTGATTTCTACGGACTCCGCAGGCTGATTTCTACGGATTTTGTAGGCTTATTTCTATGGAATCTGCAGGTTGATTTCTACAGACTCCGCAGGCTGATTTCTACGGACTCTGCAGGCTGATTTCTACAGACTCTAGAGGCTTATTTCTACGGACTCCGCAGGCTTGTTTCTACGGACTTTGCAGGGTTGTTTCTACGGACTCTGCAGGCTGATTTCTACGAACTCTGCAGGCTTGCAACTACGGACTCTGTAGGAAAGAAACAAGTTCCCAACACTTAGGCAATTTCAAGCTCGGTTCAATCGAAAGGTTCAAAGGAAGGTGTCTCAAAGCCCGAAGGACAAGTGCCCTTGCAGAGGGCAAATGGAACAAAAAAGATATCTTTCGGAGGGATTTTCTGTGGTAGAATTTTACAAGTGAAATCCTTCGGACAAATTGTCTGAAGGAATGATCAAAGGCCCGACGGGAAGTTTAAATGAGTCTTCCAAAAGCCCGAAGGACAAGTGCCCTTGCGAAGGGCACTTAGGTGCCAAAAGGACCTTTGTGACTTTTCTGAAAGACAATTTTAGAGATCAAACAACCCTTGCAGAGGGCAGGTGATGAGCAAAATGGACTGTTGGAAAACGCTGAAAGGGTAAGGTTTTCTTCGAAAAAGTGAACAAGGCAAAAAAATTGGAATTCCTTTGGATTTTTTCAAGGCAAAAGACAAGATGAATTCCTTCCAACTTTTATCTGAAGGAATTCGCCCAAAAAAAAAAGCCTGAGGGAATAAGCGGGAAGTGACTAAGGCAAAGGAAAGAAATCCTTTAGACAATTTGTCTGAAGGAATTCCTTCAGACATTTTGTTCGAAGGATTTGAGGAAGAAGGCCACTCGAAAGACCCCGAAGGGTAGGTACCCTTGCGGGGGGCTCTCAGTGACCAGGAAAAGGACCTCCCCCAAGTCCCGAAAGGACACCTTCCCTTCAGAAGGATTCAAAGACTAAGCTCGGTCAAAGGAAACTTGAAGAAAATAAAGCTGAAGGAATTGACCAAGGGGTGACGGGCCCACGAATGTCAAAGTTTGGCACCATGAACTAGCTATTGGAATCTAGACGTCCGGTGACGTCCTCGAAGCTATCAAATTTAGGGCAATAAACTAGCCATTGGCTTTCAAATGGTGACGGGTACACAAACGTTAACTTTACGGCAATAAAATAACTGTTGATCTTTGAAGGCTTGAGCATGGACCTGAATGTATTCAAAGGCCTTAAGGCCAAAAGGAAGAACCGCTAAGAGAAGAGCACAAGGAGCCATAAAAGCTAGGAAGATAGCCTCGAGAGCTCAAAATTCTAGGAAAAGACAAAACTAGGAAGAGACAAAGCTGGGAAAGGACAAAAGTTAAAAACAAACTCAGTGACCAGCTGAAGAGGGAGCTGAAAGAGCCAACAGAAAGGAAAAAGATAGCCTGAGAGCTCAAATTGCAACAGGAAAGAGGGAAAGACCAAAAATATCTACATAGGAGTTATTTCCAGTAGGTGGAACAATCCACTAAGTAGACATCTGAGCTCACAAGCATTAAAAGGTGTGGCCTAATTTTCTTCCTTGACAGGAAAGCGAGGGGACAACTACGTACCTATTGGGAGAAAGATCAGATGACCCATGCAGAGGAGAAGATATTTTGAGATGAATTAACATGCCATAGTTAAGACAGGCACCTTGTTCCAGCATGGTCTCTTTGACTGAACTAAAAATGCATTCAAGGTATTGAATGCAGCATGGGCCATTCCATGAAACAAAGTGCCAAACCTTTCTTGGCTTCTATATATTGTAAATATCGTCTTTTCACAAGGGAGATCTTTTTGAGTTATAAAAGCAAAACTCTACCAAAATTGAGAGGCGATCACTGAGACTTTGAGCTTAGATTGTTAATCATATTTATTTATATGAATGAGAAAGCATGTTACTTTTAGACTTTGTGCTGTAATAGCTTGTGTCATTTAAGAAATTGTTCTTATGTCTCTTTCCTAAAGGTGTTCTTGTCCATTGAATGAAATAAGTAGGACTAGTGGAAGTAATTAGGAAGGTGTCCTGAAGCCAATTGTGGAGAGACTTTGTGCTGCCACCATTGTCTTTAGTGTATTTTCTATTTGTTTTTTTGTAAAGGATCTTGGGATGACTTTGTGCCCCCATTATACTTCGTATTTCACTCTTGGGCAGTCAAGGTGGAGACTTTGTGCTACACCTTTTTTTACTAGTTACTACGCCCCCTATTACCAGTTACTTGTTACCTATCAGAAAGAACTCTTGTTGTTTACTGCAAGACCACTTCTGAAAGAAGAGAAGTGCCTTCAGTGTTTTCACCTAGATTTCTCCTTTATTTGTGAACATCATCTCTGAAAGAAGAGAGATGGATGGTGTTGTCCTACCCCTGAGTGTTATTTTTTTCATATGTATATAGTATATAGCTCCTCATAGTTATAGGGAACCTCACCTTGATGAGAGGAGAGATTTGTCTCCTTTTGATGTGGTAAATCTGCACATTTGGTCGACCAATCTCTTTATGCTATGGTTGAAATCACCTATTTTGGTCATCAGTTAGCTGGTGACAAAATATTCACCCAACATATTTTTGGTGACTCTGTTGGGGATCGACAAGCAGTTCCAGTCTTTTTTCAATCTATTCAAATTGAAGCATTTCATAGTGCTGGGGAATGACGTGAAGTAGGAAAGAACACTGCTAGCTTCACTCCAACAATTTTTGGCGACTCTGCTGGGGAAGAATGAGCAGTTTCAGTTCTTTTCCTTATCCATTTTCTCCACTGGGGACACAAAAATTTTACACAATTTGAAGCCTCAAACTTCAGATTGAAGCATCACTTGTGTCTTATCCATTATAATTATAGCCTTATCTATTTCCATTATATACTCTGAGTTGTAAAACCAGAGATGCTGGAGATCGAGCATTTTATTTCAAAAGTCAATTCTTTGCCAGCTCCATGCCAACAAATTTTGGTGACTCTGCTGGGGAAGAGCGCGTAGTTTGAAGCCTCAAGATTCAAGCTAAAGCATGGCCAGTTCTTTTCCATTTTTATTCTACAATCTAATAACTCCACGCTATAATAGAAGCTAGAGAGCCCAAGGTGTTGTTGACCTTATTTTTGAGTTGGTGCAGCAGGGCAATCTTGATTTGTTTCCTCCACAACTTCAAGTTCAATTAACTAGGAGTCTTCCTCCTACCAATACCAGGTCACCAATACAAGGCAAAGATTCTTTTTCTATTGTTAGCAGAGCTTTGCCTATACATACTCCACCCATATTTGTTATCCCCACTTTCCATAATCAAATCATGGCGGTTCAAGGTCCCATGGGTAACTCTTTTGGCCCACTCAATTTAACTCCACCTATACATGAGCTACCATGCAGTTCAAAGAAGAATTTCACCAATTTTTTTGGTGATGGGAGAGTTCATCCTGATGAACACATTACAGCTTTCAGCATAGCTTGCGGTGTGATAGGCTTGGAGTATGAGGACATGGCAGTCAGGCTATTCATGGAGACATTACAAGGTGCTACTACAGACTGGTTCTACCACCTATAGGCTTGGTCAGTGACTGACTGAAACACTATCAAATCTAAGTTTGAAGCAAGGTTCAAGCCTACAGAAGATGCGCATGCCCTACTGGCCCAACTCACACAGATGAAGAAATAACCTCATGATCCTATGAGGGACTTCATTGCCAAATTTGATAAGCTGAGGAACAAGATTCCTATAATTGCTTAGCCAACACCTGAGAACCTTAAATATTTCTTCATCAACTCACAGTTGCCTGAAGTGAGGTTTTTGCTGAGATGTGCTGGCCACATAGACCTTGCTGCTGCTCAAGATTTGGCCACTGAGGTGGAAGATGACCTTATCTTGGCTGGGAAAGATAAGGAGAGATCCTAACAGAGATAAATATTCTTCATCCTCTAAATATCCATCTATAGGCACCACTGATCCAATGGTGCAAAAGCTGACAAATGAGTTGCTTGCTCTTAGAAAGCAAATGGCACAAGGGATGTCATCTACCCCTTTGTATAGAGATATACCAAGGAGGACGTTTCCCAATCAATTATACCAAGGCAATGCTACCAGGAATCTAGGGCAAACAAATCACCTTCCTCCCCCATGAGGGAACCTTGCAATTGAAGCACCTCCAACCAATTCAGCAGTTGGATATCTTGAAACATAATCTAATTTCTCCTTCCAGCCTGAGTTGAACCAAGAAGATGACACTAATATCTTCACAGAGGGAGAAGAAGAATTAGCTGGCGACTCTAACATTGGTTTATTAAATTACCAGGATGAACCCAGAAGTGATGGTAAAGCAGTTGAGGGATCATACGCTGTGTTCATCTGGTCTAAGAATTAGTCAGCCCAGCAAGCTAATAAAGAAAAAATAGAGGAGCGAGCTGAGCCTGTAATTTCAATTGCCAAGCGAGGAACTTCTCTGCCTTTCCAGCCAAAGGACCCAGTGAGCAGTAAAAATGTAAGTGCCTCAAGTACGCCTTCACCTTCAAATTTAATTTCACAGATCAGTCCTCCCCCCTAAAAACCAAAAGGATGAACTGCCTTTCCTTATTCTCAATTCATTTTAGACGTTTGACATAGTCGACCATGTCAAGAAAACTAAAATTCAAATGTCTGAATTTGAATTTCTACAATCCAACCTTGAGCAGTTGGATAAGTTAGTTCAATGTGTGAAGAACCAAAATGTCCCTACAGGACAAGAGGTTAGAAAGGTAACTCGTGATCCCCCAAGGAACATGTCCACCCCAAACAATCTTGTCATTACTCCGACTGAACCATTTTATGTCTCCCTGCTAATAAATGAACATCAGCTAAATAATTGCATCATAGACTTAGGTGCATCAGACAATGTCATGCCTGCCAAAGTGGCAGAATCTCTTGGCCTCACACTGAACAAGACATTTGGGAGATATTTCTCTATGGAGAACAAATAAGTGCCATTATTGGGACAAATCAAGGACGCCCAATTTACATTTGTAGCATTCCTGGATTAAAGGATCAAGATGATAGTCCTAGTGGCTGACGTCCCAGTCTCATACGACCTTCTTCTTGGGTGAAATTTCTGCAAGGATGTTGGTGGTGAATTAAGTACGGACCTGTCTGAGGCAAGGATCCCAGTCAAAGGCATTATGCAGAGATTGCTCCTTGAGAAGGAAGAAAAATATGTGGTCACTCAAACATTAGCACCTGAAGCTCAAATTTTATTTGAGTCTTCACACATGGGTAATTACTTCCTGACTACAGAAGATGCTCTTGTCTTAGCTGATGAAGATTCCAAAAATGACAATATGAAAATTGATTCAAGCAAAACAACAGAAGAGTTAATAAGACACAGTGCAAGCCCAAAGGAATCCTCCCCTCCAAATGAAGAAAAATCTAAGGTAAGGTCAGCTCCTGATGATGTATGGATACTAGAATTTGATGGCAGTTGTTCCTCTACCGGTTTAGGAGTCAAGATTGTGCTGATATCTCTTTAAGGAGATATTTTTCCTTTTTCATACAGGTTATAGTTTAGCAATACTAACAATACTGCTGAATATGAATTACTGCTGCTTAGATTGAAGGCGGCTCAAGATAAGGGTGTCAAGCTCCTTCATGCCAAAGGAGATGCTAAGTTGGTGGTTTGTCAGGTGAGGAACCTGTACTAAACCAAAAATGAGAGATTGTGCCACTACTGTAATCTGGTTTGAGATCAAATTGAAAGTTTTGATGCTTTCAGCATCTCTGTAGTTCCCAGGGAATTCAATGACCAAATTGATGCTTTGGCTATTTCAACAACTCTTCTGGTTCCTCATCTAGATTTTAAGGGAAACAAGTACACTATCAAACTGGTTTTTTGACCAAGTGTGCCTGACAATGCCAATCATTGGCAAGTATTTAATGGTGACAACCAAATCATTGCCTTCTTGGAACAAAAATGTAGCTTTGAATAGCTCCACTTTAAAGGCAGTGAACCAGCCTCTGGATCAAGTTCAGATGCAAGTGAAGAATTCTTACAGTTAAAAGGGAATAAAATTCCCAAAGGATTGGTTTCCCTTGAAAAGATGTTTGACAAGCACGATAGGTTCATCAAACAACAAAAGATGGACTCAAGCTCCTCTCAAGAGTTTGATCAGATCAATTTGGGTACCAAGAAAAATCCCAAGGTGGTGAACATTGGGAAGTGTTGCACTCAGGAAGAAAAGTTCAAGTTCATTACTCTGCTCCGCCAGTACATGGATGTTTTGGCATAATCCTATGATGATCTGAAGTCACTCAGGCTTAAAGAAGTTCATCATGAAATTCCTCTCAAAAGTGATTCAGTCTCTTACAAGCAAAAATATAGGTAGTACAATCTGAAGATATCAGGTACTATTCTGTCCAAAATACAAAAAATGATGAATGCTAAAATAATTTTCTCAATCCATCATTCCACATGGATTGCCAACATAGTACCTTTGAGGAAAAAGAATGGCAAAATTTTCCCCTGTGTGGACTTCAGGAATTTGAATCAGTCATCCTTAAAGGATAACTATCCTCTGCCCATCATGGACCAAGTTCTTCAGATAATGACCGGTTCAGAGATGTTATCAATGCTAGATGTCTTCTAAGGATACAATCAAGTTGAAGTTGGTGAAGCAGACTAGCATAAGACTACCTTCACCATGCCTTAGGGCACATTTACATATCGAAGAATGCCATTTAGCCTGATAAATGTTGGCACTACCTTCCAGAGAGCAATGGACCTTTATTTCAAAAATGAAATGGGTAAGTTTATTGTGGTATACCTTGATGACTTGACCGTCTTTTCCAATCATCGCCTTGATCATGTGCGCCATTTATAACAAGTGCTGGAACACTGCTGCCAGAATGACATTTCTCTAAATCTCAAGAAGTCTATTTTTGGAGTAACAAAAGGGAAACTTCTCAGACACATTGTATTCTGAGAAGGCATAAAGATTGACTCAAAAAAAGTCAAATCCATCCAAGAGCTTACTCTACCCACAAGTAAGACTGCAATTCACTCTTTCTTCAGAAAAGTGAATTTTTTATGAAGGTTCATCCTTGAGTTCGCATAGAAGACTCGCCATATCGTAAATATGATGAAGGGAAAGGCCACTTTCAGTTGGATTGAAGAAGGCAAACTGGTATTTCAAGATATCAAGACAGCTATCACCCACACCCTAATTCTGGTTTGTCCAGATTATACCAAGGATTTCACAGTGTATAGTTATGCTTCTGAGCATACACTTTCAACAATTATGGTTCAACAGAATGAAGAAGGTGTGGAATCTCCCATATCCTTCATGATCTATCCTCTCAAAGCTCATGAACTGAAGTATTCAAACATGGAGAAGCATGCTTATGCAGTGGTAAGGGCAATAAAGCATTTCCATTTTTACATCTTAAATTCACACGTTATTGTTCTGGTTCCTGATACCACAGTCAAATCCATATTAACTCAGCATGACTTTGGAACAAAAAGAGGCAATTACATTGCTAAAAGCTAGGAGTTTGATCTAGTCATCAAACCAACAAAGCTGGTGCGGGGAAGGGGTCTTTACCAATTGATTGCTAACAACAGACCCGAAGAAGCAAGGCATAAAGAAATAGAAATGGAAGACATGCCAACAATCCTCTTTGTCTCCACCACGAATGAGTGTTATTCGAATATTGCTCATTTCCTTACCTATGGTGAGTGTCTTACTCACCTACCTCATAAAGAAAGGAGGACTGTTAGATTGAAGGCTGTCAATTTTGTCCTTTGAGAAAATGGCCTGTATAAGAAGAGCCTTGATGGAGTGTTCTTTCACTGCGTGGATAAAGAGCAGCAGAACCAACTTTTGAAGTCCTTCCATAATTTGGCCTGTGGAGGACATTTTTCTATGCCTGTGACTGCCCATAAGATTCTTCGAGCCAGGTATTATTATCCTACTCTATTTCAGGATGCATACAAATGGGTACGAAGATGTGAACTATGCCAACAGTTCATTGGAAGACCCAAGTTAGCTGCTTTGCCTCTCAAGGCAGTGGTAATAGAAAAGCCATTTTAGTAATGGGGAATCGATTTCATTGGTGCTGTAAACCCATATTTAAGCGTTGGACATGATTATGTCCTCACAGCCATAGATTACTTCACCAAATAGGTGGAAGAAATTCCAACCAAGCATGCTACTTCAGAAGTGGTATGTGATTTCTTCAAGTAAAACATCATTTCTAGGTTTGGGGTCCCAACCAAGATTGTGACAGACAATGCAGCCTATTTCTATTCTCATGAGATCACTCAATTCTATTTTTACTATGGAATTACCCTCTCCCACTCTTCTGATTATTTCCCACAAGGGAATGGCCAAGCTGAATCAAGCAACAAGAACCTGGTGACCATCATCAGGAAACTGGTGGATGACAACCAATGAAAATGGCATAAAGTATTGGTTGATGCTTTATGGGCAGACATAATTACACCCAAGAGGGCGATAGGTATGTCACCTTTCCAAATTTTATATGGTCTCAATGCAGATATACCAATCACCCTGGAATTGCCAGCACTAAAATTAGCAAAGGCGGTCGAAGATCAGACCTATGAAAGCTCCATCGACAAAAGGATCATGTGCCTTACTGAGCTAGATGAACAACGAACTATGGTGGTGGACTGAATTGCTGCACATCAAAGTCTGGTGAAGAAGCTCTTTGACCAGAAAGTAAAAAATTGTGAGTTCCAGATTGGTGATCAAGTTATGTTATGGGACAAGAGAAGAGAACCAAAGGGAATGCATGGGAAATTCGATTCCCTATGGAGAGGCCTATTTACTATCCATCACATCAATGGTGAAAATAGTTTCCTGTTGAAGTATCAAGATGACACGCCCTTTTCTCTACCTCACAATAGGTAGCATCTGAAGCACTTCAATTCTTGAAGTATCAGATAAGATCATCTGTACATATGTATATTTGTATAGTCTTTAGTTTTATTTTGTGCTTTTCATTTTCATTTTTGTCACCTTTCTTTTTTGGGTAGCATGAATCCGTAGCCCAATGACATACTTGAAGGCACTAGAGATTCTGGTTTCTACTCCCCTCAGCTGTTTCAAAATTTCAACTGAAGGAAGTTCCCCAACTGGAGCCAGTTGTTGTTTCCAAAATCTATCACTCATTTTTGGGACAACATATGAACTATTTTGGTCTTGCAGACCAAAATTCTCTTTTTCCTTCTCAAAATATTGTTCTGAGTATTCAAATTCTCCATTATTCAAGCTTTTTCAGCCAAGGGACTCTACAGGCTTGTTTCTACGGACTCTGCAGGCTTATATCTATGGACTCTACAGGCTGATTTCTATGGACTCCACAGGGTGATTTCTGCAGACTTTGTAGACTTATTTCTACAAACTTTGCAAGCTGATTTCTATGGACTTTGCAGGCTAATTTCTATGGAGTCTGCAGGTTGATTTCTACAGACTCTGCAAGCTTATTTCTATGGATTTTGCAGGCTTATTTCTACAGACTCTGTAGACTGATTTCTACAAACTCTGCAGGCTTATTTTTACAGACTCTGTAGGCTTATTTCTACGGACTCTGCAGGCTTGTTTCTATAGACTCTGCAGACTAATTTCTATGAACTCTGCAGGCTTACAACTACATACTCTATAGGAAAGAAACAAGTTCCCAACACTTAGGCAATTTCAAGGTCAGTTCAATCGAAAGGTTCAAAGGAAGGTGTCCCAAAGCCCGTAGGACAAGTGCCCTTATGGAGGGCAAATGGAACAAAAAAAATATCTTTCGGAGGGATTTTTTGTGATGGAATTTTACAAGTGAAATCTTTTAGACAAATTGTCTGAAGGAATTCCTTCGGACATTTTGTCTGAAGGAATGATCAAAGGCTCGACGAGAAGTTCAAAGGAGTCTTCCAAAAGCCCGAAGGACAAGTGCCCTTGTAGAGGGCACTTGGGTGCCAAAAGGACCTTTGTGACTTTTTCAAAAGGCAATTTTGGAGATCAAACAACTCTTGCAGAGGGCTAGGTGATGAGCAAAATAGACCATTGCAAAAGATCGAAAGGGTAAGGTATTCTTCAGAAAAGTGAACAAGTCAGAAAAGTTGGAATTCCTTCAGATTTGTTCAAGGCAAAAGACAAGACGAATTCCTTCAAACTCTTGTCTAAAGGAATTCGCCCAAAAGAAAAAAGCCTGAGGGAATAAGCGGGAAGCGACTAAGGCAAAGGAAAGAAATCCTTCAGACAAATTACCTGAAGGAATTCCTTCAGACATTTTGTCCGAAGGATTTGAGGAAGAAGGCCGCCCGAAGGACCCTGAAGGGCAGGTAACCTTGCGGGGGGCTCTCAGGGACCAAGAAAAGGACCTCCCCCAAGTCTTGAAAGGACACCTTCCCTTTGAAAGGATTCAAAGACTAAGCTCAGTCAAAGGAAACCCAAAGGAAATAAAGCCAAAGGAATTGACCAAGGGGTGACGGGCTCGTGGATGTCAAATTTGGGCACCATGAACTAGCTGTTAGAATCTAGACGTTTGGTGACGTCCTCGAAGCTGTCAAATTCAAGGCAATAAACTAGCTGTTGGCTTTTAAATGGTGACGGGCATGCAAAAGTCAACTTTACAGCAATGAAATAAACGTTTATCTTTGAAGGCTTGAGCATGAACCTGAATGCATTCAAAGGCCTTAAGGCCAAAAGGAAGAACCACTGAGAGAAGAGCACAAAGAGCCAGCAAAGCTAGGAAGATAGCCCTGAGAGCTCAAAATTCTAGGAAAAGATAAAACCAGGAAGAGACAAAGCTAGGAAAGGACAAAATTTAAAAACAAACTCAGTGACCAGTTGAAGAGGGAGCTGAAAGAGCCAGTAGAAAGGGAAAAGATAGCCTGAGAGCTCAAATTGCAACAGGAAAGAGGGAAAGACCAAAAATATCTACGTAAGAGTTATTTATAGTAGGTGGAACAGTCCACCAAGTAGACATCTGAGCTCACAAGCATTAAAATGTGCAACCTATTTTTCTTCCTTGACAGGAAAGTGAGGGGACAATTGCGTACCTATTGGGAGAAAAATCAGATGACCCATGCAGAGGAGAATATATTTTGAGATGAATTGACATGCCATAGTTAAGGCAGGCACCCTATTCCAGTATGGTCTCTTTAACTGAACTGAAAATGCATTCAAGGCATTGAATGTAGCATGGGCCATTCCATGAAGCAAAGTGCCAAGCCTTTCTTGGCTGCTATATATTGTAAATCTCTTCTTTTCACAAGGGAGATCTTTTTGGGTTATAGAAGCAAAACTCTACCAAAATTGAGAGGTGATCACTGAGACTTTGAGCTCAGATTGTTAATCATATTTATTTATATGAATGAGAAAGCAGGTTACTTTCAGATTTTGTGCTGTAATAGCTTGTGTCATTTAGAAAATTGTTCTTATGTCTTTTTATTGAAGGTGTTCTTGTCCATTGAATGAAATAAGCAAAACTAGTGGAAGTAATCAGGAAGGTGTCCTGAAGCAAACTGTGGAGAGACTTTGTGCTGCCACCATTGTCTTTAGTGTGTTTTCTATTTGTTTCTATGTAAAGGATATTGGGACGACTTTGTGCCCCCATTATCCTTTGTATTTCACTCTTGGGCAGTCGAGGTGGAGACTTTGTGCTACACCTTTTTCTGCTGGTTACTATGCCCCCTGTTACCAGTTACTTGTTACTTATCAGAAAGAACTCCTGCTGTTTGCTGCAAGACCACTTTCGAAAGAAGAGAAGTGCCTTCACTGTTTTCACCTAGATTTCTCCTTTGTTTGTGAACATCATATCTAAAAGAAGAGAGATGGATGGTGTTGTCTTACCCTTGAGTGTTATTTTTTGCATATATATATAGTATATAGCTCCTCATAGTTATAGGGAACCTCCCCTTGATGAGAGGAGAGATTTGTCCCTTTTTGACGTGGTAAACCTACACATTTGGTCGACCAATCTCCTTATGATGTGGTTGAAATCACCTATTTTGCTCATTAGTTATCTAGTGACAAAATATTCACCCAACATTATTTAAATTTTTTTGGTCAAAGTAATGTTAGATTAACATTGTCAATTCATATGTATGATTTGCATGTTATGCGATATCATAATAGAAACATATTTTATTTATGATACACATCATGTAGTAGAATTCTTACAGCACATGAGGGTACAAGCATGTCTCATTTTAGATACCTACACCGTTTTATCTACCTATCCATGAAGGGAGGGCCATTCCCTGATAGGGGATTGTGCAGGGGATTATTGGTCTGTGGTTTCAGTGGTAAAGAGCTTAGATGATACTCTCCCTCCCCCACTATACTTTATTTTTGGAGACAACACTTGAGGTTATCAGAGATACATGAGTTAGTGCAACTTGAGCTCTAGAGAGTTAGTTATCCTTATATTGTATATAAGGCAAATTGCCTATTGAATGTGTAAATATAATATTATTTACTTGAACAACCATTGTTGTATTTTGATATCAGTCGTAGCTGTGTCATTATTTATTTATACCTACTCCATATGTGATCATGTGAGAAAACTATTGAGTAAACATTATTATACCTTTAGTAGTTTTTTGGAAGAACTACATCTAACCCTGATTCTATGTATTTAGGTGACATCATAGATATGTATCGTAGCTCGAAGAGTGAGCATGGATATAGGAAACTAACCTTGATAGGTATTCCTTAGTATGACATATGTTATCAATTCTAATGAAAGCAAATAGCCTTTATGTAGCACATTACTATTATGCAAACTTGTTGACATGATCAAGTTTGTAACATCTTGTAAGGATGAAAACTTGTATGCAGTATATTTCATGAGAAAGTTAACTATGCAAGTGGCTAGACATTTCTAGAATAACATAGTGCATCGTGAGGTGTACCTAGAGATTAGGTTCTCTTTAGATTGTTATTGAAGGTATACTCAGATGGTATAATTATAATTTGCCTTATTATTATGGTTGGGTGTAAGATTATTGTTGGTGTTAAGTTAGATACTCAAACACAAAGACCTATGATAGTAAGAGAAGTCATAGAGTTTTACAATACCAAAAAGTACCCTATTGGTACTATTGTATTTGTTATATCTTGACCCATACCTAAATAAATATATATGTTATGGTTGTTAATGTTTGGGTAGAGCGATCATGAACTATGATAGTATTGGATATCATAGGATACTTCAACTTAGATGTATATACTTGGGTGGTACATAATGTACCTGTATGTTTAGACTCTTACCTAAATTGATTGTTCAAATGATTTTAACTTCAGCAGTATGTTTATAGCATCTAGCAGAAAAACATGTATGCGTGAGTATAATCTTGCGAGTATAAATGAATGATAGGTTTGACTATTATGTACTGTATGTCTCGCTTTGTTTTGTATACTTAGTTGTGTCTAACATGTCATTTTATTTGGAAATAGGACTATGGATTCTTTCATCATTGCTTATATCTGGGTGTTTATGTGAGAGTGCTTGGGTAAGCACACAAGCCTATATTAGCAAGATGTTATGCTAGAGTGTGTCACTTAGCTCTGGGATTAGACCAGAGCTTTAAAATCTTGTCTATGTCATAAGTAGTTTATTCCCTATTTGGATTAGAGTGCTAATCCCTTTGGTGGTGACGTCTCATGGAGAAGACCATCACAATTGAAAGGAGAACTACATCAGAACCTGATTCTAAGGAGTGAATATGTAGGCTGCCCAAGTTGTGGTGGGGGCATCGAGTCTAGATCCTTAGTCTAGGTTAGGGTAAACTTGATTGAATAACAATCCAAGCAATTGGTTGAATTAGTATCAGTACTTAGTGGGAATTTAGATTATGCTTATGTCCTTATTAAGATAATAAAATTTATATATCTTACATTTTATTATATTTATTTCAGTATTGGAATTTTAAAACTGTTACTACTTGATGTTGCTAATTTTATGATTGACTAAAGTATTCTAGAAACTATGGTTTAATGAATGTTCAATATTTGGTTTAAAAAAGAAACTCATTGGATTTTGTAAGTACAACTAGGCAGGTTATTTCAACTATCATGTGACCCGCTCATATTGAAATCACTCATACATTGACCCAATGGTCATGAGCTGACAACTCAACCAAATCTATCTCAGCTTAGTACTATACTTAGGCCACCCCTCGTAGCCCTTGTAGGACCTCCAGATAATATCCCCCACTATCAAATTGTCTAACACTAACTGACACTACATATTTCTCTTCCTGGGCACATGAACCATCCCTGTCCACCTATATGCAAATGACTGTGGATGAGTCCAACCATCCCATGCATGCACAACTAGCCTACTCATAACTATATGCTCATATACCCAATAATGTAATAATGTCAATGTTCTAATCTCTCCACCACATATCTTCTATGTGAAATGATATAGATCCCTATATAGGTGATCCAAAACTTAGAAGCTTTGGTTGAAAGATAATTCAAGAAACAAGAACAACACAATTGTAATAATGCTATCTCTGAGAAGAGATGTTTTATTGATCAAATTTGTGGACCCAAACATATGCCTATCTCTGAGAAGAGATGTCTGATTTCCATTTTAGGTTACATATTCATTTATACATATTTTTAAGGTAGGAGGAGGATGTGGAAGGTCACCAATCTCGGGGGAGATTAATTGGTTAGACTTCCATGATTTACAACAATACAAAATTTGAGGAATTACTATTTTTAAACTGCACTACTAAAATTGAAATTTAGGGCACTTGCATTTGGTTTTTTGGGGTCAAAAACCATATAGAAAATATTGTGCCTTCTCACATTTTTATCCTAATTCTTATCTTTCCAACGGTTCAAACGGGGAATCAAACGGAGCTATGGTGCAAAAGTTATGGCTCCCAAAAGTTCTACCACCAATTGGGGTAGAACTATTGCCTGAATTGTCACTTGAAATATTGCTCGAATCAATAGGTGAGATAATATAATTCAACCCCAAGAATACAAAATAACTTATTCCTTGATATCCTTCACTATCTTATGCATCCTATAGGAAATCAACACCCTGCTTGCATCTAAAGCCACAAATGAAGATAACAACATGGCTAGGAACTTTCGTAGTCACATACCCTGGGCAGTAACAATCAATGTCAATAATATGTCACTAAGAATCCCTGTGCAATGGTTCCCTACTGCCATAACAAAGAGATATCAATAATCCCACTATATAGACTGAGCACCTATATCCTTATGTAATATAATCCACTTATTAGAGATAGGTAATCATAGACTCTGGTACATGTCCTCTAGCATAACAATCATCTCCTTAGTGGGTAACCAAAAAGTGACGTATTTTCATCCCATCTCTCACATAATTTAGTAATCATGTGCTTATCCTAGGGTATAGGTTACAATAAGGCAAAATGCCTAAAATATGATCTATTGAGCACAACCATCTGAACATCTGCCAAGGGTGGACCCCACAGGGTCTCCATTATCTATCTAGTATGAAACTCCCTCATATGGGCATCAACTTGCAAAATTACAATGAAACTAGGTATCAACAAAGTAAAATTAAAACCAATAGATAATAGCACACATCAAAAACTAGTTAATAATAGTCAACATCACAACTAAATCATGTTAGATACTAGAACTGCATACAATATAATAGCACCGCATCCTAGACACTAGTGCCAGATCCTAGACAATAGTGCCCAAACAAGGAAAGTAATGATATTTTTTACAAAATAGGTCTTAAACTAGTAGATTTTTAGTAAAAATAGTAAAAAATGTAGTATAAATGACAAAATTAGAAAACGTTTTGGGTTTCTTACTAGGTTAACCTCCTCTCTAGCCTAAATATGTGCCTCAACCTCCTTATAGTGAGTCAAGTTATTTCCCCGTCTCCTCGACATATTTAATTCACTTAGATACATAATTTCTCTCAGCCCAAAGGCTCTAAATAAATTGCCAAATTATTAAAATGACATATTTAAGTCATTCTTACCCAATGCCACCTTATTAAGGTTAACTTTGTGGACCTGTTTTGCCAACTAATACCAATCCCTTGCTAGCACGATATCTCGAGAACCATAGCTCCTATTTGCAAACCATTTCTTTCATGTGAGACTTGACATGAATATGTAACACTACATATTGGTTAAACCAATATTATAATCACTTTCAAATCTACAAAATGACAAAAATAATATCACTATAATTTCACTTATAATAGACAAAACATCTATCCAATTACACATTTTGTTATCAACTCCGTCACAATAAATACAATATCCAAAATTTAAATAACATAACACATGCTAATTAAAACTAGTACAACCAATCATTACACATTTTGGTTACACATCCTCACCATAGTCTCAACTCTCTCACCAAAAGGGGGAAAATATACAGAAATTACTTCAGACATACATAGTTTTATATAGATTTAGATACATAGGTCTATGCAGATGTACAATCCACTCAAATTTAACTATTCAGATATACAAACACACAAGTCTACATATATATTCATATTCATAGGTTCTCAGACATACATACATATAGGTTTACATAGGTATTCAGATATGCAAACACATAGGTCTACACAAATATTCAGATTCACATGTTCTCAAACATATAGATACATAGGTTTACATAGGTATTCATATATATAAACACATAGGTATACACATATATTTAGATACATAGGTATTTATATATATAGACACATAGGTCTACATATATATTTATATATACAAGTATTCAGATATACAATCCACATAGGTATAGATACACATATATATAATTTTGATTCAGGTATACTAGTTTATTTAGATATTCAGATACATAACTACATTGCTTAGATATCAAGAGTAAGGGGCATGATGCATAACACACATCCTTAATTACCATTTTTAGGTTATAATATTACACTCAATATCATCTCTAATATCATCACTAGTATTGTCACTAGTTTTTCACCAATTTGGGCCACAGGACCATCTGTAGTGGTTGATCCATAACATTCCACCAGACCGAGTTCACATACTCAGGTTTAATCCAGATATCAAAGTGGGGGAAAGTGAACCTTATTTCTCCATACATTCAGCTATCATTCTTAGATTCATTCTAGATATCAGAGTGGGGGTAAGTGAGCCTTGTTTATCCACACATTCACTTTACATACTCAGATTCAGTACAGGGGGAACCCACACCATGGGTTTCCTCTTCACATATCACACTCTATCTCATATCAACTTCTCTAGCCAAGAAGTGGGCCAAATCTAGATTACATTCATGTAGCTAAGTACAGGTATGCGATCCTCTTTTTCTTTTACTTTAGTAATTTCATTTCATTGCATCATTAATATAAAAGGGGGTAAATGTAAACACCCTAAATTGGTCAAACAACCATAAGTACTATGTTTTTTGTTGATTTTTCACATGAAAGTCTTAGTGATGATTATAGCCCTTGTTTGCATGGTCATTTTGAGTATGTTGATATTTCTTATGTCTTATTTTCCTTATTTGTGACACTTTTAGCAGTCAAAATCACCCTTTCCTAGTCATAGGGATCCCTAGCTTGCCTTGCCTAATTTTAGCTCTATTTTAAGCCTTAAGATACAAGGACCACATGGTGTTAGTGTCTAATTATGGCTCTAGTGTCCAATGGGCATTTTTTCTTGTGTTTGAGTCTAAACCCTTTTGTGAGCCTTATCTTATGTTTTTTATCCCTCTTTTATGACTTGTCAACCAATGAACAAGGTTTTATATTCAAAACAAAGATCCTTCTCTATAAATAACCTCGAAAGGCATTTTACATATAACACTTACTATTTTGACACTTTATTACATAAAATCAATTAGTAGTACAACTCAATACTCTACACACTACTCAATCTTCACACCTAAACATTGCATGCTTGATCAAATAAGAGCCTAAGCAAAATCCATTTTAGCATACTGTGCAAGTTGATGGTGCACGCTCCCTAAGGGAGAACTACATGCAATCTAAGACCCCTAGAATTGGGGTTAATGTAGGTAGTTCCTAGGACAATAGTAGTTCTACTCTGCATGATCATAATATTACACAACTCAGTTTTTCATTTCCTTTTTGCATTTGATTAATTTATTGTTTCATGTGTGCAGGTATTCATTAGTTTTAGAAGAGATTCAGTCAAAATAGTGACACATACAAGTATATAAATGACACATAACTTCCTACATGACTTATATAATCTCTCACAACTTCTTTGAAAGTTTCAGACAATCACTACATTAAGGAAATGAGTGCCATAATTAGACACTAGCACCACATGGTGCTACTATCTTGATATGGGCACTACTGTCCAAAGTCAGATTTCAATAAGCACTTAGAATATGAAAGGCGTTTGACTTTCTGTCCAACCTGTTCTAGTTCCCTGATCTATGTAAAAATTTGTTTATCCCCACATAAGTACCTTTTCTCCTCTCACTTACTTTTTTGAGAAAGTTTAATTAAACAAATCATTTCTAGTTTTCATTCTAGATTAGCAACATACTCAACCCTTTACTTCATAGGATTTACATTAATAAAACCCTAAAAGGTTAAAACAAAAAAAAAACCAAATTATTGATTCTCTGGTAGCCTCAACTAGAAGTTTATTTCCTTTGAATGAATCTAAATAGTATAATTTTTTGATTTAGTTCCCTATCTTTCTATTGTTGACAATGTTGAGAACTTCCAAGTGTTTAAAGATGTCCAAAAAATCATCTAATCTATGAATAATGCAGGAGTGTTCAAATAATAAATAATATATGAAAAAGATAAGTAATTCTCTAGTGGGAATCAACTTGAAGGTAATGGGATTATGTTGTTAAAATAAAATAAAAATTCCAAAAGGAATGGTTTCATTAGAAAGGATGTTTGATTTGGACATGCATGTAGAAAATTATAGAAAACTAGAACCCTGTAAATAATAATATACTCTTATTAATTTAGGAGCATAAAAACATCCCCAATATGTCAACATTGTCCTTAGTTTATCTAAAATAAAGAAATGATAATTGAAATATCTCCTTCAAGGATAGAAAAATGTGATTGTATATACTTATGATGAATTGAAGATCTTTGATCCTAGGGCCATCACTCATACCATCCCATGAAGGAAGGACAAAATCCTTTCAGACAAAGGTAAATACCAATCAATCCTATGTTAGAACCCCTCATACACAGGGAGGTACACAAATTGTTAGCAACATGAATCAACTTCCCAATTAGACAACCTGGATTGCTAACTTAGTACACATCCGTAAGAAGAGTGGAGAGATTAAATTTTATGTTGATTTTCATAATCTAAACAAAGCATCAAACAAGGAAAAATACCCACTTCCATCCTTAGATGAATTTATTCAAATTATTCGTGGTTATTAAAATATCTATTTCTTAGACGGATTTTCATGCTATAATTGAGTTTTAGTAAACCAAGAGGATATAATTAAAACTAATTCACCACCAAGTGGGAAACAACTGCTTACAAAAGAAAGCCTTTGCAGAAAGTCTTTGACAGATGCACAAGGTGGTATCTTACTAAACCCCAAAAAAAGGACTTTTGGGGTAATAAAAGGTAAGTTTTTGGTTCATGTTATTACAAAGTAAAGTATCACCATTGATAAAAAATTAGACATTGTTATTTATAAAATTCAATTGCCTAATATCAAGAAGGAACTAAAATCATTATTTAGTAAAATTAATTTTGTAAGAATATTCATTTCTAGGTTTGCTGAGATTGTAAGACCTTTTGAATGCTATGTTGAAACATGATATCAAAGTGGAATGAAAAATTAAAGCTAATAAATGCTTCCAAGCAATCAAATATGCTAGCATTCAAGCTCTTGTACTAGTCAACCTAGCTTTTTCTAAGGATATATATAATTTCATGTCTAACAATACTATTTTAATAGTACTTAAACAAAAGATGAATGATAAAGAACATCCTATTGCATTCATGAGCACTGATTTTAAGGATGATTAAATCAAGTATCCTGTTATGGATAAACAAGCGTATTCATTGTTAAAGTCATGAAAATGTTTAGGCAATACATACTGTGCAACAAGGTCTATGCATTGTTTTGGACTCTACCATAAAACTTATGTTGGGATATAAAATAATAAATGTATATGAAAATAGATGGTGAAGCTTCAAGAGGATGATCTAGAGATCAGGCCAACCAAATCAATATGGGGTCAAGGAATCCCACAACTCATTAATGAAACAAACCCGTAATTATTATGATGCAATTAAATAAGACTCAATTCATTAAAAATGATTTATACGATCATATCATCCATTATTTTCTATATGGAACATGTTCCCCAAAATTAAATAAATAACGAAGACAAGCATTAAGTCTGAAATTGTCTCATTTCATGATAAACAAAGGCATTTATGTATTGAAATAACTATAGAGGGATTTATATCCATTATGTATCCAAAGAATAATCCAAACAAATCATGAGATTTTTTCATGAAAAGTAGGCAACAATCATCCTTCTAGTAACATAACAACACAAAAGATCTTGCAAGTAGGTTACTATCAGCCTAAAATTTTCAAATAAATGCACAACCATGTGTGGACATGTCATGAATGTCAAACATTTTCCAAAAGGGAGGAACATGCATCCATGCCATTATAACTAGTAATTGAATGATGCCCCTTTGCTCAATGGGGACTATATTTCATTGGTGTAATTAATCCCAATTCCTCTTAAGGTCATAAATTTGTGTTAGCAACAAAATATTAGTATACCATATGGACTAAATCCATTGCCATGAAGAAAAACACTATGAAAGAAATTATCAGATGTTTGGAAGAAAATATAGTCATAAGGTTTGAAACACCTTTTTCCTTGGTTTGTGATAATAAATTTGCTTTTCAATCAACATAATTTATTTAGTGGGCCTATGATAATAATATTAAACTAAATTTTTCATCTTATTATTATCCACAAGGGAATGAATTTGTTGAGTATACAAATAACAATTTGATTGACATGATCATGAAATATGTTGAGAAGAAATTTAGAAAATGGCACCTATTGTTGAAGTATGCACTATGGGTACGCTGGACCAGATATAAACAAGCCCTCAAAGATTCACCATTTTTGATAACTTAAGGTCAAGAACCTATGATATATGAATTAGTTTAAAACATAAAAAACTTTATTAATTATTCATATATTTGAGATACATATTTATAGACTATTGAGTTTCTACAAACTAGGAGATACTCGTATCATAAAATCCTAACCAATCTCCTAAAAACACTCCAACTAATTTATCCTAGGAGTTGTTATTACATAAAACATAACCACTAACGATTTATCTCTCAACCACACTTATAATATTATTCTATGTAAGTACTAATATCGCTAACATTCCCTCTACTAATGTGGACCTGAGGATAAGAGTCACATATTTTATGAAAGCTTATTTTTTAAAAATAGTTCTTGGACCATGTAAAAACTTCATCAAGTTACCTTTTAACCTTCATACATGCATAGATCTCAAACTGAATTTTCAAGTTTCTAGATTTCACCTCCATAAACTCTTGAATTCACGAGCCCGTGAGCTGTCTAAACAACCATTTATGGTGAGTTTCATCTACACTAGATCACTTCATGTCTTCATAAAGTGGAATTATTAAAATAAAAGTTCTTAGATAATGTCATCATAATAGGGGACATTAGGTTTTCTCGATCTGATACAGAGATGAAAATTTTGACACTTATTAACTTTAATGACATTCATTCTTTATCAATGCCGACTCTAAAAAACAACACGATTATGGACTTTAACACCTAATAAAAAAAATTCAATTGAATATTAGATTTAATAAAAATATAAAAGATAGATTACTAACAATTTAAAAGACTCACCTAATACTTTTAATAACATTGACGCACTATTGACTCTTTATAGCTTTATGGTCTTAAAAAAAATACTATTAAAAGGCTATTGTCGATATGATAAAACTAAACTACTTAATAAAAAAAAATTTCACACCATTACTAAATAACAACTAAATATTAATTATAATATCTTAAAAATTAAAACTATATCTATTGACTTGACTCAAAAACTCAAAAAAATGACGTAACAAACCAAATAACAACTATAACATAAACTATATCTTTTTGGCTAAATGAACTATAAAAGAAAAATGACTCCATAAAACCATATAATAAATGAAAATAGATAGATACTCCATATATAACATAAACATATGGTCAATATTGAATGATATATGACAGATTTATTTCATGAATGTAACCTATACAATACATAGGACTTGAGGAGAATGTCTAAATACACAAAGATGTGGTTTGGCCATGGAGCTATGATCAAACTAACATGTATAGGTATGATGATCAGACATGGATTTTATGAATAAGAAATGGATAGGAAGATTAAATTTTAATCTTTTTGATGTCAAGTGGACAAGCTATTAGATCTAGATGCATAAGGATGCAACTGTGAGTCAACAAGAAAATTCACAAATGCATGGCAAGAATCAAGTTGCCATTGATGCTGATAAATGAGATTTTTCCACGATGGAAAAACACCTCATAGGATATATTATCGACAAAATCTAAATATTATAAGATCACCTTAAATTATTGAAAATAAATCATGCAAAACTAATATACATTCTGATATACTATCTTAATCTCTCATTCAATGGGGCAACAAATAAAACAATAGAGCTACACCTGCAAACAATCTATTCTTTCATTAGGGGAAAAAGAGTGATCCTCCCAACTCTGATACCAAATATGAGACATGGATCAATTTAACACATTTTTAAAAATAATTATTCATATTTTTGATATACACACACACACACACACACACATATAGACTATTGAACTCCTATAAACTAGGAGATAGTCTTATCATAAATTCCTACCTAATATTTTAAAAACACTCCAACTCATTTATCCTATGAATTTTTATAACATAAACATAACCATTAATGATTTATCTCTCTCTCACACTTATAATATTATTATATGAATGCATTAATATCTCTAACAAAACACGTGTTTCCAATAACACTAAAGATCCCAACCTACTAGTTCATGCATGACCATAAGGAAGAAGGCGATCAAGTACAATCAAGGCTGATAAACATCATCCAAATGGAAGATGCCCATGAAGAATCTCTTCACAAATTTAGCAAGCATTAGTACATCATCAAGAGGTGTTATGACAAGAAAGCTAAAGTGAAATCATTCATAATTGGTCCTACTTTAAAACAAAGCACACAAGAAAAAGGGTCAACATGCCAAGTTTATCCCATTATGGAATGGTCCATACTAGATTTATGAGATCCTGGGAAATAATGCCTTTAGATTGAAATATTTACAAGGCAATAATCTGTCACTACTAGTGAATGGACAATACTTGAAGCACTGTTTCTCGGTTGTTCCCTTCTTGTCTACTTCAGATTGACTGCAAGTCTTAGTTTAGGGGTAGAGTAGTTTATAATTAAATCAATTAGTTTACTTTATTGAATTGTTTTGCTTTCATAATTTACTTTCCATTTTGTTTTTATTTCATAGTTTAATAATTTGATTTTTGTTGTAGTTGTTATTCAATTAGTCTTGTTCAACATAATTTTCTAAAGAATTACATCAAGAGATTATATTTCAACATTCAAAACATATTTTGAATACCAGGGGTTGGTTATTAACAAACTAATTGACCTAAGCTGAAGATATTGTAATATGTTAAGGATTTAGGAACTTATCATAATTGGAACTTTTGTTTAGTATTACCATGTTAATTAAGAATGGTTTTGCATTAATAAGAGTCATGCCTACACCTAAATGACAATAAGATTACTTAGGTAAGAGTTAATGGCAAGGGAAATGTTATTTATTAAAGGTATTCTAATACATACTTTAACATCGCTACATTGGTTCCCAACCCTCCAAGAATTCAAAGATAAATCAAAAGAAGAAAAAATTAAATCTATTTAAAAAAATTAATCATGAGGATGATTCGAGTAATCTCCATTGGGGCTCTAGACGCCTCTCTGAAAATGGAACAAGGCCTGTTATGGAGCCAAAGGTATCTCTATCAGAGATATATATCCTTGACATGAAGTAGATAAATGCCCAAGCCTTCGTTTTTCAAACCAAATAGTACATATAAAAGAGGACATAATAAATAGTGCCCTTTAGATGTTTTAGATTAAGTTATCAATCCTGAGTCCAAGATGAAAACCCAATGAAAAGTTAACTAAATCACTACACACATGTGTATGAATTTTTCTTAGTGTTAAATATTAGTATGTTTCTTTATAAAACTAAAGCTTACGTTTAGTTTCGATAATATTATGAAATTTTTAGCTTCCATGATGGTTCATTTTCAAGGTTTAACTAGTAAATCTAGGTTCTTACACTTGGCAGTGTTCCCTACATAAGTTGCCATTTTTGTGATCAACACACCCCCATTAATTTCTGAATAGGGACACACATATATATGAAAAAAAATTGTAAATCATTCAGGATTTTATGAAAATAAATTTTCAAAGTATTTGGTTAAAAGATCCAATAATACTTTCAATTTCAAAGTTATTCTAATGTATATTAATGATTGTCTTCAGAATGATTTGAGTTTGATGCATGCATGAAAATCAGGTTTTTAAGAGCTTATTTATGTAGGTTTTTTCCATGGTTCATTGTGTTTAGTGCATTCTCATACTATTAGCTCACACTATGATATTTGTAAAATCCTGGATTATTTTTGCATTGTTTCACAGTATTTGTTACTATTTTATTTAGTTGAAACATATATATTTTGACACTAACTTATGTTAATAATGGAATGCATGTTTCTTCCATGCACTACGAAATATTCTTAATTCTAAAAACTATATTATTTAGATTATGTGACCATGAACCTATTGCAACATGTCAAGTGTCACAGTTTCATTCACTTTGCACTTCACAATCCTCACATCTCCTCGCATCATGTTTTTCAACTACATGGTTGAGATATATCTAGATAATGACACGTACCCTATTTATGATGCCATGAGTCATGTATTGCATCTTTGTATATTTACATATCTTGCACTTTCACTTCACATCCATCCAAGTTTTGATAAGACCAAATCATTCATAGGAAGCCATGTTTCACATTTTTTCATCCTTGCATCTTCCTAATCCACTAAGTGGAATGGACAAAATTCCAAGAACTACATAGCATTAATACAATCAGGAGGCACCATGTGTCATATTTTTAAAAATTGTATACCACATACAATAAGAAAATTAAAAATAACTTCAAGGAGAATTGACAATTGCATGACTACATAGATGGCAAGGAGACACATGTCACTATTTTATTCATTATGTACCTAATAGCCTCAAAGGACTTTAAAATTTTCAATGACTGTGATAATGCAAACCAAATAGAGAGTGTAATGTGTCAATTCAAAGGACCTTGTATCATTATAGAGATAAGTGCCATTGATAAATCCAAGAACCATGAGACTCTGAACCAATAAGAGAAGGACATATGGCCAGATCAAAGGCACTGACACTTATACTAAGTGTAAAAGGAGACCTACACAGTCCACTTGGAAATCCAAAGATGATGTAAAGCCTACAAAAGTAGTGTAAAGAGAACATGTGTATAGTTTGGGTTCATTATTTTACAAAGTTACGAAACATAAGACAAAACAAAAAAAACAAAAAACAAAAAACAGAAAACAAAAAACAAAAAAATCCAAATAAATGCAAAAGGACAAATTTAACATTTAATACACATGAATATGTAGATTCAACTTGTCATCCTAAATTTAAGGCAAAAATTAAAATAAAGGCAATTTATCTGCTCACTATTTGCATTCAAAGAGACTATCAGAGACTAGAAATTTCTTCCAAAGAACACAAATAAATTCTAGAGCTAATCTAATCATCTTTAAAATAAATTGCAACATAATTGGCAATGAAAAGCTCCAACACATAATAATGGATTCCTACCTCTTCTGTTTTGGTACTTCACAAGTGTTCACAAACACTTTGTTCATCTGATACACCTTTGAATTAGTATTCAAGCATTACAATGCCATTTTTGATGAGGTTGATAAGATAATGCCTATTCCTAAAGAATAAATCCCTTCCTTGGATGATGCTAACTATACACAAGATCTTCTATCCATAGACAAACTAAGGCTTCACAAAGAAACAACTAATCTTGAGGTATTCTTGCATGTAGACCTCTTTTAAAATTATGTCATTAGAACACAATAGCTAGATGATATGGTCTTGTCTTCTAATAAAAAAATCAAATTGCATTCTTGGCTAGTCTATCCAAAGAGTTATTACCAGTTGCCTCAACCTATAACCATGTACAATCAATCAATGATATATGAATGGATTGATATCCATAATTTGAGATATGTTCTAAAAGATTAGTCTAAGGACCCTAATCGATGCATCAAGAGAGAAGACGTTGATATCATTCCTATCATACTATTCAGGCCTAAAGTTAGAATCGGTATGGTTTTAATAAACAAATTATACAAGGTGACTAATATCTCACATGTTAATAAGGTCTAGGTGCTCTTGTTTTCAATAATAATCAATGACAAATAGTTACCTGCCCTAGGGGAAATTATTTATTTTAATTTAAAACAAGTGATGGGAGTAAGTAATGACAAAAATTTATACATGATGTCATACATGGGTGACGCTATCTGTGCTACTATTATTTTTGAAAAAAATAAATGTTGGACCTCTGCCTCAAGAATAATTGTGCATTACCATTTTGTTATATTTTACACGCATGGGTTAAAAAATTTTATTGAAGAGATTTGTGAATTATTCTACCCACTAGTATACCAAGCAACTAATGAGATACCAATTCCCATGCTTTAAGATGAGATCATAAAATCCATAACCAACATGGTTACTTACTATTATTACCAAAACTGAATAGTGATAAGGATTAAATGAGTCTTAGTGTCTCCTCTCAGGTGTCTGATATTTGTCCCAAAAAATAAGTATAACAAGAGATTGGTTACCAAATTATCCATGGAGTTGGTGCAGTCTATAAAGAAAATAAGCAAGAACCATGGCCTCCATTGCCATACAAGGTTGGTATAAACATTTTCAAGTTGTGGCCTTCTATACATCAACAATAATTCATAGGTCCTCATTCAATTTAGATGACCATGACCTACAAAAATGGGACCCTAGGGGGAATGTCAAGGCCTATATCAAAGCATTGAGGGGGAAATTTTCAATCATATATATAATCACCATCCTAATCATCATGATTAAGTATTTTCCAATGTTGAGGATGATGAAGATATGAGAATGAAAATATATATTGTAGGCATCAGATTTTCACCTCTAAATCTTGAGTAGCCATGAGCAGTATAAGAAATACCATATACACCTACAATCCATGATAACTCTTCTACCATAGATGTTTATCCAAGGAATAAATTGATATAGGGATTTCCTCCTTTAACCATCTCTAAAATACCAATTCCAATGCATGAGGTAAGTCAACCCCTTATTTTAAATTCCATTCAAGTTCCTCCTACTCATATTCCTTCTTCTTCAGTTGAATTTTTGGATACTCCTCCTATTATATCTATTATGGAGCATACAATAGTGATTCTCCATCCTTATCCTTCTATGTCTATACTTTAATATGTCCCTCTTGATGCTCCTACTTTAATTCTTCAATCAAAAATTGTAACTCTTGTTGCTTCAAATAAGGTCCAAGTAACCAAATCCTATACCAAGTAATTAGCACCCAAGACCTCCACACAATGCCCTCAAGTATTTATGTTGAATGTGGTCATTCAATTTTAACCTATCATTCAAAAAAAAATATCCTCTTCTAGGCAGTGTTACAAAAGTTCCCCCTTCTCTAGTTATAACATCAATATTTAAAAAACAAGTCCCTCTAGTAGAGACACTAATAGTCACAATGCCAACAATTGATCCTTTGAAAATATTTCCCACATCCAAGGTAATTGTTATGGTTTGGATGCCTAGTGTCATTGATAACTCAATATTTAAGCCCATGGAACCCACAAATAAGAAAAAATTAACTACTATTATTCTAGACAATGCCCAATTTAACTCTCTCACAACTCAACAATCCACTCTACTAGAAACAATGGCCACCTTTACTCCGCTAGTTGCTACATGTGTTCCTCTAATTCCATATCTCACTCCTACCACTACCATAAATACCCATACCCCCAATACATCCACAACCTTAATTTTGGTTGACCCTATAGTCAACATTCTCATACCCACTTCAATTTTTCCATCACTATCTACATCAGCCACACCACCTATAACCACTATTTTCTCCATGTCCCAAATAGATGAAACTAGAGTGAGAATATCCAATTGGCCAAGGCTAGAAAGAAAGATATGATAATAGTCAAATTTGAACAAGAAATATGGAAGCTCAAGAGTGTAAACCAAAGTAAAATCACCAAAGGGGAGACTCTTACACTACATGATATTGAGGAAGATTTTTTCACTTCAATAAGGAAGTAAAGAAAAAGGCTAGGAGAAAGAGATGAGGTTGTTGAAGACCCATAATTTGTGGTGGCCACCATATAAGAGTTGGAAAATAATGTAATCTAATGGATGAATCATAAAATGAAAAATTAGAAACTTAAATGAAATTTGGAGTCTTAGACAATATAATTGATGAAGTTGAAAAGACTTTGGAGTCATTCTATGAGCTTTTGTTGATAACTATAAAATAAAAGGCAAGAGTACTCATTGGTAAAAAAAATTCAAAACATATCAAGACCCCATTGTTGGATTGCATGTCAATTTGTGGAATTCAAGCAAGGTCATAAAAAAGAATAGGTTTCCCCACTTGAAGCTGATGAATCTATTTGACATTGGATTGTGTCAAAATTTTGTAATACATATGAGGACTTCTCTATAGGAATGAAAAAAATCATATGAATGTAGTACTCCATGTTGTTGATAATTATACTAACATAATTTTGGAGTTGTTTCAAGAGGCAAGCATTATTTAATTATTTTCTCCAAAGGGTAAGCTTGATTTTTTTATTGAGTTTGCCTCAAAATTAATGAAATTTATGTCTGATTTCAAAGTAAAATTTCTAGAAGTAAACCACAAAGGTAGAATGGAAGTTATCAACTTATTCAATTATGCTAAGGAGAGAATATAGTGAGCTACAATAATGGAAGGCACACTTAAGACCCCATTAGTAAATCATGCAACACTTATGGCCAAGACAAAGTCTTTATTTAGAGTGTCAATTATTAATATGAATAGAATCAATGAATAATGCCAATCATGTGTGGTGGACTTTTAGAATCAACAACTTAGCTCCATCAAAGTCACAATTAATTGGGGAAAAAGCTAATTTTGGTAGTTTGTTGCTTTTAAAAGGCACTGTAAATTTTATTGCATAATATTTAATTTCCTTTATCTAAATTTATAATTTTTTTTTAAATATTTGCATGTAGATTTAATTCAAGATGAGGCAATGCCCATCTTAAATATTTATACACATTGTATTTACATCTCAGGTAGAGGAATATTTTGCAATAGAAGCTTTGAATTATGTAAAAAGCCTAGTGAGTTTGTAATGTGTTTTCTTCTCTTACTTTTTGAATATTGGATGAAATATTGAATTGAATTTATTAGTGTAT
This sequence comes from Torreya grandis, assembly GCA_037957365.1. Taxonomy (NCBI): domain Eukaryota; kingdom Viridiplantae; phylum Streptophyta; class Pinopsida; order Cupressales; family Taxaceae; genus Torreya; species Torreya grandis. Next base: position 5,027,443 of record JARHVA010000053.1, on the reverse strand, counting down.
GATATTTTTGTGCATAAAATTTTAGGGTAGTTAAATTGAGTAGTAAATAATTTAGTTGTTCTTGTGGCTACAATTTTTTTTATAAAATTGATATATGGGTGAATGTGCTTATGCAATTTACCATAGATCAAAATACGTCAAGTTTAATACTGCATGAAATATTTGAAATATAAATTCCATAGACTCCACTTTGTGTTTCCTTAAATTTGAGTCACATATATAGATAAATAAACATTAAGTTAACACAAATAGTATGTTTTATAAATTAATCAGTTCAATAAGATATCTCATGCTTATTCAGAAAACCCTCTTTTATACCTTTCCATTCATTTTATGTTAAGTTTGATCAAGATAATATTTTTAAAATAGCATTAATGTGAATATTCATCCTAGGATAGTTAGTTTAAATGTTTGGTAGAGCTAGTTAATAGATAGGCAGGGTCTTCGTGAGTAACAACCACCTCACTCAAACCGCTATTCCACCACATAGTTATAAAATTAAATGCCTGTGAGTCATGCCCTGGGTCATACCCTATGTCCCTAAAATGAAAGGGTGAAAACTCATCAATTATTGAAGTGGGTACATAAATATACATCAACACATAAGTGCACGATGGGTTTGGACTAAGTGCACTAACCCCACATTAATGAAAAATTCATAAATTGTGACTCCATAATTTTTGTTATGTTTTTAGGGTAATCCTTATTTTTTATTTATCAACATGTCATTTCCTCCCAAGGCACCAATGAATAAATTAAATTTGAAAACAATATAACCAAAATTCCTTATATCATACATACATGGCTTCAATACTTAAATGCCACCACTTCCAACCTTGAGGGAAACAAACCACAATGTGATAACGACCAACCAACACAACACAAATCCATGAGTATGGTGGGGTTATATAATGTTCATCATCAAATCTTGTGATAAAACAATACATTAAAATCAAAATTGAAGACAACCAAACTCTTAACAAATGTTACAACAAATTAAAGCAAGATATAAAACCAAAAATTAAAGATAAGGAACATGTTTGAAACTTGTTGGCCTCATGCCAACTACCATAAATTAAAATAACATAAAAATAACTAAAAAATAAAGTAACTAAATTGAATAAACCAATACTAGTGTCCTTGATCCTAGTTCTCTTAAGACTAGACATTTCACCCTTAGTATGTAATTAGTGTAGAAGTTGACCTAGCTCATCTCAGACCATCCCTATCTGGGTCAGTAGCTGCAACCAAAGTGACATCAATAGTTACAAGTGGAAAAAATAAAACCATGATAAAAATATCATCATATTAAAACATTCAACATTTTTATAGTATCCTAAATTTGGTCACAAATACTTGATCATGCTTATTTTATCCCTTTTTTTCAATAATCTACATGTGCACTTAATTAACACTTATTTCATAAATTTAACCAATCCTAAGAGAAGAGGAGACCTACATTCATCACAAGGCCATCTATTGTCACCTAAAAACTAATCTTACTACTGAAAACACATCCATGCATATGTATTCCTTGAATTAGACCCCAAACTCAACACCTTTCTTGAAGGGATAAGAACACTCTGTGTTCCTATCATTGTCTATTGTTTTTATCCTCCCATCAAAACAATCAAATTTTAAAAAGGGAAAAGTATCCTTAAGGTTTACCTTTATATTTATAAACTTTTTAATGGGTCTTTTTCCCTCTTGAACAACTATAAATCACATTCAATTCATTTATTTCAGACATCTTGGCAAGTTTATCAATTCTATTAAAAAAGCTTATGTACACAAGTGAACATTGAGTAAAATTTCCCTATTCTTCCCAAATCAATTTTTAGGCACTTCAATCAGTCATGAGCCAATCCCAAATTTTGTTTTATGTATCCGTTCCCAAACATGACCAAGCATTCAAGTCAAATTTATATGCATTCATGTAGTCAAAAGAACACAATTACAAGAAAAACTTAGGTGGCAAAAATAAATGGAGGTTTGAATCTTATTCAGAGTAATAGTATGTAGAAAATGATCAACACAGTGGGGTGTTTAGGTCTATCACAACTCCAATTGCTAACCCATTTTTACTCTTTCACATATGTTTACCTCCTTTTGGTATAAAATTAGGGTTTTTGACTTTAATAAGGCACATACAGGTTTCCACATAGTTTTAGAAGACAAAATCAGTGCAAGAAGACTTAAGTTTCCCTATTGCACCTAATTGTTCTAAAAGTTCCAATTTTATGTAAAAATACAAGATCAACCAACATGGATAAAAGTGGTAGTTGCTCATGTCCTCTCCCAGACATTCATGTCCTTGAGGGCACTCAAGCTCAGCTTATAGAATATTTTTGGGCTTCCTATATTTTATTTGTTTATGCATTCTATTTTCCAATTCAGTCACCTAATGACTCAAAAAGCTAAGTTCATCTCTCTTTTGCATAGTTTAGCCTTGTTCATTTCTATTTTACTTTTTCAATAACAATTATTTATCTTCATTTTCATGTTTAAAACTATAATTATATCACTCTAATTTATTCTATTCCATTTATATATTTTAGGATTAATCACCACATTAATTTTATTTCAAGTAAAGCATTTGGTGAACGTGTGTATTGATCGACGCTTGCCAAACTGATTTAGAGAATCACTAAATAATATATGATGTCAACATACTTAAAAGGTTCATTATGTCCATTTTTGGATTTGATAGGTTATGAGGGGTCTTATGGGGTCCCATAGGGTTCATCAGAATCATTGAGAGTCTTTGAAAATGTGTGTTTAATGCCATTCAAAAGTTTCTTACCAAAATGTTATTTTTAAATATTTGAATTTGTGAATTGGCATTGTAAGGTTTTATGAAGCATTGTGTGAAGTCAAAGGTGATATAAATGTTTTTAGGGGTCATAAATGATCCTAGCAATGTATTTGAAGTTTTAATAGGCATGGAAGACAAAAATAAGAAGATGTGTCAAGATCCTTGGAGCTCATAACTACCACCACTACGTGGAATGGCCAAGAATATAACTTAGTTTGTATGTTTGATATAAGAAAAATAATGAAATGTATGTGGTAGAGGGTAGAGGAGTTGAGAGAAAAGGTAGGAGATTTGGAGGAGAGCCTCAAGGAAGGAGAAAATACCAATAAATGAAGGGAACTCTACCTCCTTTGTACAAGTATGTGTTTTGTTACAAGAATAATGTATTAAGAAATTAAATATAATTTTTGTGTTTAAGATTTGATTTGTGATAAGGTATAATATCAAAGAGCTATTACATATTTTTAATGGAATCTATATTTTTATAAACAACAAGTTCCAAGTTACATGTTACCAACTGTAAGGATTAGTTTTTGTCTCAGACTTAAGTAAATCATCAAATTGCATATTTTGAAGTGATCTAGTTTATTGGCATAAGGAAAGAGTTCAAATAGAATCTTATAATGATCGATAAAGGTGAAAATTTCAAGAATAGTAATAAGGAAAAGATCTATATTGCTAGCAAAGACTGTCTGTGACACATAATTTTGCATGTAATTTGAAAGGAAAGAACAAAGGTGAGTTTGAAAGTTTTATTTAATGTGTGGATTGATAAATAAATTTAGAGATTTTTAACTTGGAATATGTAGGCACCTTGAATGTATATTTATACTTGCAGATAACGAGCATTTGGAGATTAATCCTCCAGTAAAAAATTTAAGAGAGTTTTGGGAAAACATTGTTAACACAGTCAAACAAGAATAGGGCATAGATAGTTTTGAGAACTGTATGTCTGTGCATTGAACAAGGTAAACATATTAAAATTTTTAATTTAATTTTGAGTAATATTTATTGGTATTTATAACACATTCTTGATACTATATATAATCCAACTTTCATCATTACTTGCACAGACCTGTAAGTGGTTTCCATAATTCTGTAATTTCACTTATAAAAATAGTGTTAAGATTGTTTAAGGTCAATGAAGGGTTGGAGAAGGTACAAATAACATGGAAATAACTCATAATGGTCATATAATGGATTTAAGTCCTTTAAAATTCAAAATAATCATTTTTTAGCCTCTTAGGCTCACAAATGACTGAATAACCCTAAACTAGGGTTTTTACATTCAAATATTTTTATGTTGAGACTCCACCCTTGGAAATTATTAAAACTTGGTCACCTAATGTATTTTGATAGGATATTTAAGATTAATCAGTTTATAGAATGATTTAGTACCATATAATACAATTACTAGTACTGGGAAAATCAAGTAGGCTTTCAGAGACCTAATGAGTGAGGAGGATATGAAATAAAATGTTATTTCAATGAGATTTGGAATTTAAAACTTTGAGAGAAGTTGTATGGGGATAAAGTGTGTCTAAAATTGGTTTTAGTTTGTTTATTAACCCGACAGATTGTTTCCAATAATGGAGTTTATATGTTTTGAGGGATAAAAGGAGAACTAGCTTCTAATCCAATAAGAAGTGTATATGAGGGGCTAAAGATGGAATGAAGCATTAAGTTGAGTTGGTACAAGTTTTTTTTTTTTATCAATAAAGACCATTAATAGTGCATGGAAATGTTCATGGAGTTATAAAGAGAAATTGGGGTTCAAGAGCCTTGTGCAGTTGACTAGACCATATAGAGAGAAGGGTGTAAAATAAAAGTTATTGAAGGAATAAATGATCAAGATGGGTTAATTCATGTTGTTTATGACTATGAGAAGCAAGAAAAGATGTACTAATGTTACTTTAAAACATTTTTAAGGAAATAGGTATCTTGAGTAAATTGGAGGTGGTGGTTGAAGGCCAGAATAAATATTTGAAAAGACACATAAACACATCTGCAAGGACTAATATCAAAGTCAGGGATTAGAGAAGAAGGTTTTAGACTTGGGTATACATCACAAACCCTATGTTTACCCTAGGGGTTCAATATTATTTTTCAAAATTATTAATTTTGCCTTAGGGTTTCAAATTTTATCTTTGATTTCCTTCCTTCTTTGTTCATAAACCAAACTTCATTTACTTTTTACCCCAGGGTTTCATCCTCATTAGGTTGCTAGGGTTTCATGTTCATATACTTGTGATTTATTTTTCTTTTCTTGGCTCATTTTTTATTTATAGAAAATTAATTTTAAAAATCATCAGAGGTTTTTCATAGTCCTATTGAGATAATCAAAAACTTATTTTTATTTACCAGAATTCTTTATGGATTGTTTTGGCTTTTTTAATTTATTATTTTTGGTATATCTTGACGTAGAGGGTGAATGGTGTATCTAATTTTCCCTAATTTTTTGGGTTTCATTTTATTATTATTTTTTCTAAAAAACCTTTTTTAGATTTCAAAAATACCTAGCTAGTCTCCTGAAATTACTAAAACTCAATTGTACACATGTTAGAGTTTTGCATATAAGAGTGGCTTCCTTGCGAATTTAGTTTTCATTAGGGTTCCAACCTAATTGGGTATCAAAATTATTGTTTTATAATATTTATACCTCAATATACAAAGGGTATGTTTGGTTGTCACTAAAAAAATGGAGATTAATTTATCCTATCATTTCAAACCCCCATCAACCCCATCCTCTTCCCACATGAGTCATCAAGGGATATGGTTTTTTAGATCAATTAAAACATACTTATGCTAATATTTCCTAGCTAAAAATGCTTCAAACTATGCCTATATATAAAGATATTCTATATGAAGCATTAAAATAGACCATGATACCATGAGATGCATAACCTTCTTACATTTATTCCATTCTCAATAACCTAACTGGACTAAAGAAAGTATCTCTTTTTCAAAAGAAGATTTACCACCGAAACATATAATTGATGCATATCTTCTATTATATATTCAAATTCAAACTCGTGATAAGTTAGTCAAAATAACTCTGGTATATAGTGAATCAAGACTTAATATTTGTAACATATCTTTCCTAAAATATTGGGAATTGAAGTCAAAGATCTCATTAATTCTGATATGAACATTTAAGGATTTGATAATATTATAAGAAAAGTATTACATCAAATCACATTACCTATCACATTGGGGCCCAAAATAATGCATATAGTTTGTCAAGTTATGCCAAATGATTTAAAATGTAACATATTATTGGGTGTTAGGTTGTGGAGCTAAAAGCTTCACTGATGCAGACATGGAGGAGGTTGCAGAGGAGTTACGAAGTGTCACAGATACCGGCGTCGGTCAGGCCAACCGACGACGGCAGGTAGGAGGCAGGAAGCAACCGACGTCGGTCAGATATCGGTCGGTGTCGGCGACCCCCAGGCGGACAGGGACCGACATCGGTCGCCTGTGTGGTTCGACTGCGAGTATATTACGGGCAGTCAGTTGACGAACCAAGTGTTTGCATGATGAGAGCTAATTTTAGACTGGGAGCTGCGGATCTAATTATTGTAATTAGATGTCTAATTATTGTTTGGATGAGATCTATATAATAGACTCATGGTTGTATTGTAAACTTGTGCTAGGGAGTAAGAGAGCAAACAACTCCTTTAGAGAGAGGTAAAGCAATGGTGCGTTCCTCCTAGTGCCACAGTACCAGGTGTGTGGGTGCTAGATTGGAGAATCAGTAGGGTTCTTCATGTATGTATGATCTTGGTCATCAGGTGAGCATGGCCTTTATAGGAGATCTGCATGGTAAGTAAGATCGTTGATATGCAGGTGTATGTGTGTGCAAGGTCAAGGTTCACAGGTGTGCAGAACCAGGTTGATTTGCAGGTGTGTAAGATCAGATAGGACAGCAACACAACAGGGAGCAGAATCAGGTAGGATCTACTTGGAGTACAGGTGTGTACTCGAATAGAGCAAAGAGGAAGGCAAGGGAGTTCCTTCCATAAGTAAGGTCTATTGAGGTGCAGGTTGTTGCAGGTTCAGGGGAGATCTACTTGAAGTATGATTGTGTACTTGTGGAGTGCGTGGAGCACTTGTAGTGTGCGTAGAGCACGGGTATAAGGTGAACACCAACTCAGTGTTTGAGTTGGGTGTTGGGACCTAGGAGAGAGAGCTTTGAGGAGAGAATTAATGTTCACTTGAGGTGTGGGAAGCCTCTAAAGAGGTGGTGGAGAAGAAGTGGCATCTTCTTTATTGTATTCTTTTCTTCAAGAGTTTTAATACAAGTTGTGTATTGTCTCTCATATCACGTGTTATTTCTGAGTTCTAGTTACTTGTGTATTCTGGTTAATTTCCGCATATTAAGTTGCTTGGTTTAGTAATCAATTGTGTGCTTCCGGCTATTTATCCCAACATTGGGGAGATCATGGATTCATGAGATGAATGCAGTAACATCTACTCTTCATGCATGTATAAAATTTAGTTATCAAGGATACATTTACACATGTCCATTAGACAAAGAACCATTTAAGTATTGTGTAATGATGTAAATAATGGCTCATCATATCCCACATATGCAACTACATGATCACTCATTCAAATACAGTGAATCACCAATTACTTTGATCAAATATTACAAATAATATGGCTTTGGATATACATATGTCTAACAAAGGGGATACATTGAACATGGCTTAGGTGCACATTCTCAATGTATTATTGATCCCATTCAGCCATTCAAATTATAATAAAATAAAGGATTAGGTTAATCAAAGAAATTAAGTTGTTTACCAAGAAATCCATCTATGCCATTCAATATTTATACACATTTTATCAATACGCAACATGAGGTAATACATGAAGTTAATTATGTATCAACAATATCGTTGGTATATTTGGATACGATAGATGATACTATTTCACTAGTTCTATTAATATTCGATGAGTTCTCTATCAATGAGGCTATCCTAGAATGTTTGGGTACATATGAAGATCTCCCTCCATTCTACCATAAGAATAGGTTTCCTCATAATGTCCATGCATACTTTAGAGAACCTAGTGAGATTGATATATAAGTCAAAACTGATGGTCTAGATATTATTCCTACAACACTTTATGGGGGAGATATATTAACATTGATTAATGAAGAGACAATTAGATTTAACTTCGATATAGATAACAACCCACATCTAATATTATTAATAAATTTACTAAATGATAAGGAAGATTTAAATGTGTGACAGGTCTTAAAGGATTATCTGTAACTATTTTCTTAGGCTTATTCAGATATGTTAGGTATAGATATAACAATAGCATTACATAAAATAGTGTTATATCTAAATGCACAACCTATAAAATAAAAATTAAGAAAAATGCATCCCAAAATCACATTGTTAGTCAAGAGAGAAATCAAATGCTTACTGGAAGCAAGATTCATTATAATTATTGAATATCTCCCATGGGTTTCTAACACAATGCCTATTGTAAGACCACATGGTTATCTTAGACGTTATACCAATTTTCAAGATTTAAACAAAGCTTGCTTAAAAGATTACTTTTCTTTGCCAAAAATTGATATGACTATAGATTCTATGATATGATATGAGATGTTATCATTCATGGATGGATTTTTAGGGTATAATCAAATCAAGATTAACACCAAGGACTAGAAAAATACTTCATTCATCACCCCTTAGGGAATATTTGTTATATTGTAATGCCTTTTGGATTAAATAATGATAGTGCTACCTATTAATGTGTTATGATGCATATATTTCATGATTATATACATAAGATAGTCAAATATTATGTCGATGGTCTATTGTGAAAATCCAAATAAAGAGCTAATCATACCATATATTTACGTAAATTTTTTGAATGCTTGCGTAAATATAATGTACAATTTAATCCATACAAGTGTGTTTTTGGAGTCACTCCTATAAATTTTTTAAGGTATATAATATCCCAACAAGGCATTGAAGTGGATCCAAAAAAGGTGAAAGCCATTTTATATATGTCTTCACCAAAGGAACTCAAACAACTATGATATTTATAAGGAAAAATACAAGCAATTCGACATTTTTTGGTTCAACTTGCTAATAAAACATAACCTTTCACACACTTACTCAAGAAGAATAAATTTTTTAAATGGATGAACATTATCAAAATTGAAAGAATAAATAGAATATATAAAATAATATACAAGATACAGATCTAGATGAGTGGATAATATCAAAGCATAACCAGATCAATGATCATAATGATTTAATGTGGAAAAACCTCTTGAGAGGTAAAAAATCCACAAAATGAAACATTCATATATGAGAAACTCACTTTCCCAATACAATCTTCTTCAACTCTTTTCTTCTCAATAATTAGTCACAATGAATTTGCCACACATAAATGTAATTGTCTCAATCATCAAGATTCATTGAGTATATCAAGTGAATAAGGGAAATAAGGGAAGGTGATCATTTTAACCAAGGGTCCAACCTTTCTCATGAAAATTTTAAAAAAATAGTAAATAATAATAATAAAATATTTTATTATTTATTTACATGAAGGTTTTCAACTGGTGTTAATAAATAATAAATTATTATTATTTAATTACCTAAAATTTACTAAGGGTCTATAATAATACCACTTAGACATTAAATGTTATAACACTCCCCCTTAATACTAAGTGGGGATAAATGTCATAGTCACTTTATTAAATGAATTACGCTGTATACAAATTGAAAGAATTTAAAAACTTTCATTATGCCAAACCTCACATTTTGAAATAAAAAGAATTATAATTCGTAAACTCATTTTTAAAGTAAGGCTAAGCTATCATGATTATGAGACTACATCTCACAGTTTCTCATGAATAATAAACTAAACATATTTTGAGGTTTTTATAACACAAGGGCTTCCTGTATAAATTATGCTTTTATGTATTGGGCACACTGTAAATTTAAAATTTATAAAGTTTACAAAAAATCACATACATTGATTTATAAAAGAATAGAGAGAAAGAAGTAATAAGTTATTGTTAGGAAGTGAAATTATTATGCAGATCCCACTCAATGGCAATTTTCAAGAGGCCTAGCATTACATGAAATTGACAAAACTTGGTAGCACCAAGTGGTTTTGTGAAGATATCTACCACTTGTTCATCCATAGGATAGAACTACATATCAATATCACCACTGAGGACTTTCTATTAAATAAAATGCACATAAACTTAAATATGTTTAGTTATTTGGTGTTGCACTAAATTTTTCGTTAGAGCTATACAATTTTATTTATCACAATAAAGGGTGGTCTTATGAAAAATATCAAAATAAAATTTTCCTAACAACTTTTGTAGCCACATGGTCTCTTTATTAGTTTCTATAACACTTCTAAACTCTCTTCTGTAGAAGAAATAGAAATATTAGGTTAATTTTTTATGCTTCAAGTGATAACACATAAACCAAACTTAAACACATATCTAAAAGTATATTTGTGATTTATATTATCACCAACATGGTCAGCATCATAATAACCATATAATATAGCATTATCAATGGAAGAATAAAATAAACCATATAGTTCCTTTGATATAACAAAGTGTACATTTAACTAATTTCTAATGATTCAAATATTGATTCTGCATAAATATAGAAGCAATACCTATGACATATGAGATATCTAGCCTAGTAATGGTTAGATAAATCAAATTACCAACAAGTTATCTGTAAAGTGTAGGATTAGCTTTTTCACATGTAGGTTTAGGATCAAGTTCAATACCAACTTCAATAGGAGTAGATGTAAGCTTACAATCAAGCATATTAAATTTAACAAGAATATTATATACATACTGAGATTGTGATACAATAATTGAGTTTTTATCTTGAAATATAGTCATTCCTAAAAAATGATGAAAAATATCTAAATTGGTCATTTCAAACATTTGACTTAATTTATCCTTGTATTTAAGAATTAAACTAATTATATCGTCAGTAATAAAAAGACCATCAACACATAATACAATTAAAATAATATTATCATTTTTAACTTTCACAAAAAGATTATTATTAGAATAATAGTTAGTAAGTTCTTTAAAATAACTAATGATTTTAGAATACCAAGTTCGAGGAGTTTGTTTTAAACCATACACGGATTTATTTAATTTATACACATAATTCTTTTGTTAGGGTCAATGAAACCTTTAGGATGAGTTATATAGTTTTTGTTTTCTAAATCATCATTCAAGTATACATTTTTAACATTCATTTGGTGTATAATCCAATCATTTTAAGTTACATGAGAATAAATAATCTAACAGTACTCATTTTTGTTATAAGAGAAAATGTTCCAACATAGTCAATCTTAATTTTTTGAGTAAACTCACGAGTAACTAATCTTATTTTAAACTTATCAATTTTAATAATTAACTTATATTTGATTTTATAACGCCATCTAAAATCAACAATATGTCTTTTAGGTAGATGTGGGATAACATCCCAAGTTTAATTTTTAATTAAGACATTATACTCAATTTGCATAGAAACTTTCCATCGATTATCTTGAATGATTTCCTTAAAATATTGAAGTTCACAATCATATATAATCATTAAAATATGATAAAAAAGTTTATTTTTAATTAATTTATTAAGATTATCAAGACTACAAGACTAGGTTAGGGATTTTGACCATTTAGGTCTTTTAGATTGAACATTAAAATCATGGGGTTCCTCTAACTCTAAGTTATCCAAAGATGAATCAATTTCCTCTAGGGCATATATTTCTTCATAAAGAGAAAAATGAGAGTTAGATTCATTAAAAAAAGAACATTGAGGAGGTTCCACAGAGGGCACACAAAAATATTTTTAAAAGATAATAACATTAATATTCTCAATGATTTGTCTTTTAGATGAATCATACACTCTTAACACCTTAGTTTTACCTCTATAACCTATGAAAATGCAAGAATATGAGGTAGTATTAAGTTTATTTATTGTAGCTTTAAGAACATAGATGGAAGCAAGACTACCAAAGATCTTAAAATGAGCCAAATTGAGTTTCTTATTAAACCACATTTCTAAAGGAGTCGAAAGATGCAAAACTTTAATAGAAACTCTATTCAGAATATGCAAAAAAATATTCATGGCTTAGACCCATAAGAATTTAGAAATATTTATAGAATGCAACATTGTTCTAGCCATTTCTATAATGATGTGCTTTTGTCTTTTAGCAATATCATTTTGTTCTAGAGAATAGAAAATTGCTAATTTATTTTGAATACCACAATTAATGCAAAAAGAATCAAACTATTTACTAATATATTCATCACCATTATTAGATCTTAATATCTTAATAGAAAAATTAGAAACATTTTCAACAACTTTATTTTTTTAAAATTTAGACAACACTTGAGATTTATTTTTAATGAATTATGACCAAACCATCTTAATATGATCATTAATAAAAGTAACATGTAAATAACCATTAAGAGATAAAAATTCAAGAGATCCCATAAAATCGCTATAAAATTAATTCTAGAGAATGTGATAAATTTATATCATGATTCTTGTGAAAGAGATTAGTATGTTGCTTACCACGTAAGTGACCTTCACAAGTTTTATGATGAGAAGAGATAAAAGGAAGATCAACAACAAAATTATGCGAAGACATATCATGTAAACCTATAAAATTAACATGTCATAATATTTCATGCCCTTATTGAGTTTCATTCTTACTATGTGATGAAAGACAACATGCAAAAGAAGCAAAAAAATATATAAATCATTCTTTTAAACACTTTCAACAATCAAATAACTAGATTGATTTTTAATGGACCATTTATCTTTAAGCAAACTTAAAATAAAATTATCCTTCATAAGTTGAGAATAAGATAACATTTTTTTAAGTTTATGTACATAAAATATATCATTAATAACAACATTTAAAAAATTTATCTTTATTTACTTAGTTGATTTTTAAAATGAACCATCTTATAAGTAAATATTTTCATAAATATCTCTAATATTAGATTAAATATGTGATAATCAAGTCATATGATGTGATGCACTATTATCTAAAATCTATTCATTATCATTAGAAATAAACAAGGCAGTATATAAAGCAATAACATTATAATTATGTTCCTGATTGTTGTTCTGATTATGGTTCTTCTGATGGTTTTGATTATATTTATTCTTTGTTATTTTTCGAGGTTTTATTGCTAGTTCTATATTTATTTTTATAACATTTTTTCATTCTATGATCAAATTTATCACACATATTACAATTCTCATTAAACTTAACTTTTCAACCATAATATTTTACAATTTTCGATCCATAAACTTATATTTAATGTAAAATTTTCAAATATTATAGTTAGATCTATTAAACATTTGAAATTTATATAGTACAAAATAAGGCAAAATCATTACTTCCATTTAAAAATGACATTAAAACATTAAACGAAGCTTAAAAAACAAATTTCTAATGTGATTTTATATATTAAAATAAATTTATAGTGTAAATAAGTAATAATTATTCAAATTAATGTTAAATAAAGTTAAAAATTTGTGAAAGATTGCGATAATCACCAACCCTTCTAAGAGACTAGATGAAATTGTACATGCACTAATTTATATTTATACTTTTTTTATCTTATTTTAAATTAAATATATATTGTGCATGTAATTTAAAAAATGTGAAACATATATTACTTTTTAACTTTTAGGATAAAAACAACTTAGCCAAAGAAGGTGGGAACCACCGTGTCTAAGTGAAAACTATAGAATAAATAAATAGATTATTTATTAAATAATTAACAAAAAAATATTACATACCTATAGCATGGTTTAGGAGGAAATATGACATTTAAGTGGAAGTTTGAAGATACACAACAAATTGTATAAGTCACCAAAGACCATGAAAATTTGTCAATCTTCCTGAAATCTTGCCACAAAATAAATTAGACCCTCAAAATTAAAATTTTGACTTATAATTTAATTTTTTCAATCTACAAGGCCATACTATGGTGCTTTAAAGATCTTGGAAAAATCAAATTAATATTTAAATGCTCCAGAGGGTTTGGCAGGGGTTTTGTCAGGTAAAATAATTGACAAAACAACTTTCAAGGACCAAAAACCTACACTAAAAATATGTTTAATATTTTTTGATGAATTTATTCAAGGATGGGCATTGTACAAGTGCACCACAAGGAGCTTGGAGGCTGAAATAAATGTTTCAATTATCTTCTGGTTGATCTGACAATAATCTAAGATGTTATACTAGAGGTCTGAGTGTTCAACCAACTACTAAAAGAATTATTTGAGCCTTTTAAACTTTCATATGCAACAAAAGGTTGTACCATAGGTTGTACTATTGTTGTTTATGTCTGAAAATAAAACAATTTTCCTTGAATTTGATCAAAGCACTGCTCTTCAGGGATCTAGGCTTCCACAGGTACTCCAATACAACTCTAATCACACTTGACAATACTCAACCCACCATAGGATTTGATATTATGAAAGAATGCATGGAAAATATAAAATAATATGCAAGATACAAATCTATATGATTGAATAATAGAAACGCACAACTAGATCAATGAACATAATGATTTAACATGATAAAACCTCTTGAGAGGGAAAAACCCCATAAACTAATATATTCATATATGAGAAAATTATTTGCCCAATACAATCTTCTTCAACTTTCTTCTTCTCAATAATCATTTACATTAAATTTGCCACATATAAATGTAATTGGGTCAATCACCAAGATTAACTAGGTGTATCAAGTGAATAACAATAGGGATAAAAACCCTATTTACAATAGAAATGAGGTAAGGTGATTGTTGTAACCAATGGGTCTAATATTTTCCATGACCATTTTAAACAAACAATAAATAATAAATAAATGTATTTTATTATTTATTTACATGAGGTTTTTTAACCTGTGCTAATAAATAATAAATCATTATTATTTAATTACCAAAAATGTATTAAGGGTCTATAATAGCTCCAATTAGACATTAAATGTTTTTAATAAAAAGAGTTTCGATGTTATTAAATAATATTTATTACAACCACCTATGTTTATATCACCTATCCCTAATAGACCATTATTATTATACAATTCAACCACATATCACGCTCTAAGAGATTTACTTACACAATACGATGATGATCACTGAGAGAATTTAATATATTATGTTAGTCATTCTCTAATTGATTATGAAAATAACTATAGTTCTATTGATAAATTATGTTTGGCTCTTATGTTTGTAACACAAAAGTTACGACATTACATGTTGACCAACGAAACACATGTTATTACTAGAGTGGATCCTTTGATATTTATTATGTTTAAATCAAGTTTATCAAGATGAATTGAAAATAATCATGTTATGGAATTTGACTTAAAATTTGTTTCAAAAAAATATATCAACGAACAAGTCATAATAGATTAGTTCGTGTCAGCTCCATTAATAGATACACTACCAATGAATGTTGATTTTAGAGATGATTTTGTTTCTTATATGGCTGATAATGACATGTAAACAATGCACTTCCATGACTCTAAATGTGCCATAGGGGTTGGATATGGTATTGTCTTTATTACACCTTGTGGTTAGCCCATGCCATGTGCTTATTATCTATGATTTCTCTATACAAAAAATATTACTGAATATGAAGCACTCATTTTCGGATTATACACAACACATTCATTACAAATAAAATCTCTCAAAATAGATTAAGACTCCTAGCTAGTGGTCAAACAAGTAACAAATGTATACCAAAGTAAAGAATCAAAACTAGTGCCATATGATGAATTGGTTCAATGCCTAATGACACATTTTAAACATATTTGTATAGATATTATACCTCGCAAGGACAATCAACATGGATATGCCATGGCTAGTGTAACCTCTCAAATTCTTATAGATATCAATCTAATGATCATTTTATTTTCACTATACAATAGTTACAATAATCATCGATCTCTACCACACAAGTAAAAGCCTTAAAAGTGTCAGTAGTTACCCGTAGTGCAGTTAATTCAGAATGGTTCAGTGATATAATTTTTTATATAAAGTCACCATACTAGAAAATGCTACACGCAATGACAAACAAAAGTATTTTAGATGATGCTCGTTATGTTATCATTGGGAGGTATCTATTTAAAATAACCTTTGATGGACTATTAATTATATGTTTGAGTCACAAAGAGGCTAAATTAGTAATCCTTGATGTACATGATAATGCATGTGATGGTCATTTTAACAGTAAGGCTATGCCTCATAAATTATAATGATAAGGCTATTATTGGCCTGAAATGGAGCAAAAATGTCACGAGTATGCAAAATGTTTCTCACAATGTCAAAAACACAATAATATTATTCACACACCATCATCTAAATTAACACATATTTTATCACCTTGTCCATTTTCATTATAGGACTTTGATTTGATTAGAAAAATCAATCCTGAATTAGTCGATGGTCACAAATTCATTATTATAGCTAAAAAATACTACACATAATGGGTTGAGACCATTCCTATGAATTCCACCATGGGGGAAAATGTATTTTAATTATTAATGACACACACCATCTTAAGATTTGGAATTCCTTCAACAATTGTTACAAACAATGGATCATCATTCAAAACTAAAACAATGAAGAGATTTTATGCAAAATTTAAAATTTGGCATACATTTTCAACACCAAATTATCCATAAGGCAATGGACAAGGAGAAGTTACTAATAAAACTATTGTTAATCTTTTAAGCAAAGTAGTAGCAAAACATGGAACAAATTGGTACAATCAGATCATTTATGCAATTTGCACATATTGTACAAGTGTGTGTACACCAACAAAAGCAACACCATATTCCCTTGTCTATTGTAAAAAATAAATCTTGCCACTTTAATTATAGATCCCTTCTCTACGGGTATCCCTCAAAGATATCATCAAAAGCAATGACTATTAGTAAAATCAATTACATGAATTAGAAATGCTTGATGGAAAATACATACAAGCTATTGAACATTTAAGAGTCTATCATGCACACATCAAATGAGCATATAAATTAAAATTCATAATCAATAACTTTAAGTAAGAGATTTGGTGTTAAATGAAAACCAAAAAAACACAAATGCAGATAAATAAACTAAGGGACAATTCAAATCAAATTGGTTAGATCCATATGTGATCACAGAAAGGCTAGGTGTAGGAGTTTACCAGTTAACCACACTAGAAGGGAAGCTTGTCAAAAATATTATGAACATCATGCACTCACAAAAATATTATGCTTACAAAAGTTCAATTAATTCAAATTTGATTGTACTTAACTTCTTATTTCTTACATCTTATTTTTATATTTCCTTGCATATGTGATCGCTTGATCTCTTCTTCTATGCCCTTGACTTTCATTGAATTTCTAGGCTATTGGCCTTTTTATTTCTACCTTCTAGGTCTAAATAGTCTTAAAACAATGCTCAATTTTGCTAACAGTGAAATACATCTACCTGCTTGCATAGTTTTTTTTATAGAATTCTATCAATTTTCTTTCAAGATATAAATGACAAGAACATGACAAAAATGTCAACCACCACTATCCTAATTGTTTGATCTTGTCCTTTGTATTTCTATGCATAGAAATTGAATTTATAAAACATAGAGCTTTAATTATGTCAATTTACATATTATTCATGCAATATCAGTATGCAATTTCCTATCTCGCATGCAAAATCTCTTACTCTCAAGCTCAATTGTTTCATCCATATGACATATTAAAAAAAGGTACATTTTGACGAAATGAAAATGTACATTAGGTTTTTTGCATACATTTTTCAATCTCTTACAAATTTATAATAATTCTAATTCAAATTCCATAGGAGGAAATTCCTTCTATCGAGCCATTCAAACCCTTGCTAGTGCACAATTTTCATAGACACTTGTTACAAACTATCGATATTTATCTCCTTTCATCTAATTTCAACACCTTATTTCATCTTAGTTGTTACTGATTTTCCATTATATTCTCAAAAAATGTGAAAACATTAAGATATTGTCAAAAAATCTAAAATCGGTCCATGAACATGATTAGTAATCTAGTTTATATCTTTACAATTTATTATTTATCTTATGAGTAGTAGATAACATATTATTTATATATCACACATACATTTCATAGGTATGTATGAAGTGTTGTGCAAGACACACAAGCATTTTTATAGATTAAGAGGTTGGACTTTCCTCTACCCATTGGCCTCACTAAGTTAGGGCCATCTTATTCACATATAACAATATGCAGGTGTTATCATTTAATAACCCCTATACTGTTGAAATTTTAATTATTTACATATTTATCTGACATTTCTATCTTATATATTGTACATGAACATGTTATTTTTAGGATATGATCACATGACATATGCACAACTTAGACTATTTTTTCTAATTCTATATTCCATTGATGTTGTTTACTTATACATAGTAAATTACAAGTTTACTTCTTTATTATGTTGGCCCTTGGCCCTTGTGTGAAATATTCAATTGATGCATTTCTATGAGATCTTATGTATGGTGTGTGCGATATTTGAACATGTCCTTGCTTTGGCCCTTAGCCCTATGTGTGTGAAACATTTTAACATGTCCTTGTTTTGGCCCTTTTCCTTATGTGTGTGTGAAATTTGACCATGTTTCTTGTTTGTGGCATTCCTCATGTCTATGTGTGTTCTAAAGGATATTTGAACATGTCCTTGTTGTTGGCCCTTAGCACATATATATTTGTTTTATATTCTTGATTTATTGAGATTGATGAGTTTAATAATTGTCCAGATCCATATCATGCACTCCTAACATACTAACACACTAACATACTAATTCCATGATCTTTAATGATACATTTTATAGGCCTTGCATCTTAAGTTCTATGAAAAAATTAAATTTTACTATGTTAACACACTTGTTCTATATGCTACAATTTTCAATGATAGCATCTTTACTAAATATGTTTAAGTTAACTTTTATTTTGAGATGAGTGAATTTTCAAGACCAAATTCTCTCACTTCAAAATGGGGCCTTTTAGTGGGATTCTTATGCATGAGATAAGCCATTTTCAAAAAGCTAAATTCAGTTATTTGACACAATCATAGTTTCAAAGTTATAAAATATTAAAAAAATCAGTTATTGACACATAACATGGGAGTATATGCCATTGCATATGCACTCATATTTTAGTTTCAAAGAGAAAATTTACACAGTTTCAAAGTTTCAAATAGATCTTACAATGAGAATTCACAAACAATTTCAAATTCTACAATTATAATGGGGACATTATACAATTTCATTCCATTTTTATTTTAATTTACTAGTTCTGGATATGGCAGGTGGGTATAGTCCACTATTTTGTGATCATTCTTTCAAACAAACCAGACTATACTAAAATATTTTAATTGAATCTACAAGCCATTTGCAGTGTTTGATTCAGTTGATATGCATAGTGCATGACGTGGATTTCATTCTGCACTCCAGCATTATGTGTGAGAATCCATTAGGATTTTAACCCATTTCATATTTTGGCATCAAAAATATTAAAAATAAATAAATTAATATTTAACATCCCTCAGTGAGTGTTATTTCATTTCAAAAGAAAAAATTCAATCTGGGGTTTGATTACCCAATTTTATCCAATGGTTTAGCTAAGGAACCATCTTATCCGAGTGCTTCATGGGAGAGACCAATTTTCAAATGCTTTAAGGAAACATCATCACCAAGAAAAGTCATAAAAAACAACACTGATTTCACACATACAAGTGTATTCATTATAATCTATCATTTTGATTTTCAAATTATTTAAATACAAGCAATTTTCAATTTAACAAAGTTCATTTCAAATTACACATTGTCAAAATTCAAGCCATGTTTCAGATCTTCAAATTCAAGTTTTCAAATTTTAGTTTGAAATGAATGAAATAACTACTTCAAGTGTCTTGTAAGGTTTTATAGATTGTATGGTGCCTTGCATGATTGAAGTATGCATCTCAAAGACAGTGTCTTACACACTAAGGTATGACTTTCCTTTAATCTAGTAATTCCATTTATAGACTGAAGGGAGGGCAAATGTAGTAACATAAATTTGGTTACAAATATTTATTGGTAAAAGTTCTTTTTATTAGATCTTACTATATTTTTATTAACGAATTTAAAGTACAATAAGCCTTATTTTAAAAGGTTATAAAAGACCAAATTAATAATAATGGAATCTCATCAACCCAATGATGCCAAAATTTATATCTTCCATTTCTTTTGCTTAAATTATATTTACATATTTCAAATCATATCTCAACTTTTAAAAACAACTATTAACATAAAAACTGACATAATTTTCTTTCTCGTGATTTTATAACTTCTAATTTTCTTATAAATAAGCACAATTATGGGAGTTAAGTTCCAATTATTAGTATTGTATAAATTAGAAGTGTCGATAAAGGTTGAATTTATATTTACTCATTACGTAACTGTTGACGCTGGAGATTGCACTCGGGGCAAGGAGGCCTAGCTCCTGCCTTCTCCTCGCAACATGGAAACTCTCCTCTCGCTTGTGGGACCGGCGAAGCTGGAAGAGAGAGTCTCTAGATAAGGGCTAGCTCCCTTTGATGCATCGTGTTTTTTCTAGCAAGTGCTAACATACACACACACACACATAAAAGGAGGGGGGATGAAAAGAGAGAGAGAGAATGCAGGAAAAACAAGCCTACTCTAAAAGAGGTGATGCACCAAAAAAGCAAGGGTCGACCTTCACACATCCACTCTCAGAACCAGACAAATACAGACATATACTACACATTTGGCAGAAAAGACCAGGCTGCAAAAGACCGGCAGGGAGGCTTTCATGAAAACACAGGAGACAGAAAATCACTGAGGTGCTGTGAAATGCACACTGTAAGTAACTCTTTTTATTTTGGTCTTCTCAAATTTCATCTCTTCTCCTTTCAGCTACAGAAATGGCACCTTGTAGATGACAGGTCTGCTGGTGTTAAACCTGTGAGAGCATCAAGAAGCGATGACTGGACACAGACAAACATTCAATGCATACTCTGAAACATCTATCCAAATGGAGGTAAAAAACTACATTTTATTTGATTCAGGTGAAATTTTGCCAGGGCTGCGCCTTTGCAAAAGTGGAAGAACCGATCCTTCTCCAAAATGAAAAGTTACAATATATAGAAGGAGAAAGAAACTTGGAGCTTCTTTGACAAGTTGGCCTGTCACGTCCCATTGGAAAGAGGAAAACACTGTTGTGTTGTCATCATTCTAGAAGAAGCCTGCTGGAACCATGCTGTATAATCACCAAATTTGACTTTGGAGTTCGCGCTTTAATGTGGAAGCATGGATCGCGCCTCTTTTCTGCCAACAGATGAAATTTGTCCCCTTTTAAAAATGTGCGGTCTACACTGTTTGTTGTTTGCGCCATTTGGGGACTGTCAGGCAATAAATCGCCTGCACTTTGCCACTTGGACTGCCTTGTCACTTATGCGCCAATGTCATTTCTCCTTGCTTTGTCACTTTGTCATTTTGTCTTTTCTCAGTTTTGTCTTTCTTGCTCTTTGGCCCCTTGGGGCAAACACTTAAATGGATCGCTGCATTCTGGCTCCTTCTTTTAAATGGTTCATGCTTTTCGTTTGAAGGCAAATGGCTATTTCACTTCGTTAATTTTGACAGCCTTCAGAACGTCACCGTCCTTGACAAAAGTCATCGGGTCTTTTCCTTTGAAGTGCGGCCTTCTTGAACTGAACCCGTTGAACTAAAATGGTTCAACAGTTCAATGGTTTAACCAAGCGCGCCGATGAACTTTCCGCCTTTGAACCAATTGAACCCAGCCATGAACCAAACATATTAAACTTGCTGAACCCAAAAATGATTGGCACTAAACAACAGGGGAGGAAGGTGACCAAAATTTTACCTGTGGGCAAAATAGGTCAACAATTGGCGACTCACAGGGGAAGCATGCCTGCTATGCTTAGAACCAGTTGCCTTGAAATCCATTGGGTGCGGAGTCAGGTGCAGCCATGAAAGAATTAACAACAACCCAAAAGATTCAAGAATCAAACACGAAGCTTTACCCCACACGTAAAGGGAAACACACAAGGCTAAAAAACACTACCTGTGCAACTGCACTTAGGGAAAGCAGGAAAAGAAACTGAAAACAAACTACTATATACAGCTAACCAGGGATGTTTGCCTCCCTCCTGGATCGAAGGGAAAATTTCTTAAGTCTCCTTCCTGGTGAGAAGACTTATGGTGCTAGGCAAGTAGCTGAATGAAGAAGAGAGTTGGTGACTTGCTCTTCTTGCCTGTCACCTGCATTGGCTAGAATCCGAGTGGATCAAAATCAAACATGCCTCTGACATATATGTAATATGTTTGTCCTTGGAAGCCTGTTGAATGTTGGTTCTTGAAATTGGTTCTCTTCACCAAGAAATCAGTGGCTGCTGGTTCATCACCATAAGCCATTTGATCTGCACTTTCCTTTTTCAATGTATCATGGTCCGACTTGTTTTCTTCTGCCTCGTTGAAAATCCTGTCAGACTTGTCCTCTGCTTCCTCTTGGCCTTCTTGAAGAAGGGTGACTGTGGTGATGTCTGAAATGGAATCACAAATTGATTTCTCATCCCATAGAACATCACCTCTTTGTTTGAAGCTTACTTATTCAAGGCATTCCTCCTGGAAGACAGACCTCTCCTTTCCCTCCTAAAAAATCAGGACCTCTAGATGTTCAAAAATATCCTCCTGATTTTCCTCTAACTCAGGCTCTTCAATGTAGTCAACCTCATCATCGAAAAAGCAAGGAATCTCATCAAATAAGGGGGAAGAGAGCTCACCATGCATTTGTTCCTCTTCGAATTGCTGGAACATCTGCATATATGCAAGACCTGCATCTTCTCCATTGCTGGTGGGGGCTTCACAAGGAGCATCAATGATGATTTCTTCTTCATTGTCGCTCATGGCAGCTTCTTGAAAGACTGCAGATTGGATCTTCTACTCCTCACTTGCCTCCTGCAGAATAGGTTCTTCCTTGAGAAGGGGTGAAGTGGCAAAAACATGTGGAAGAGGAGGCAGTCCTTGAGCTAGAATCGAATGATTCTCCTCCTTCCACTTGGTCAGCACTTCATCAGTATCAGGTGTGGCCTAATATTTCTCTTGGAAATGTGTAGATGGGGTGTGTTCAGACATGGAATGTGCCGTTTGGTCTAAACCATCCATCACACATTGGCTGAGGAATTTTTCTTTGGATTCCAACTCTGCAATTCTCCTGGCCAGATATTCTTGGAAAAGCTTTTCCTCGAGGCTGCCAGTATCATCATAAGCAGGCACAGCTTCAGCTTCTTCAAGGTTTTGAGAAAAATCTTGCTTTTCTTCTTCTTTTTTGCCCCATTATTCTACTATTTCTCCCCAGTTTAGGATCTCTGAATTAGAATTATGCCCCTGTGAACAGGCAACAACTTTGTTATCTCCAAGGTCCTGAGGCTCCTCCACAAGGTCCAAAAGTTTTGACTCTCTTTCAAGAAGCAGCTTCATCCTAGCCTCTAAATTTTCAATTTGTTTGGCTAGGTTGTCCTGAAAGAGTCTTTCTTGGAGGTCACCAGCATGATCCTCTTCAAAGCTCAGAGCTGGTTCCTAGCATTCCTTCCTCCAACTCGAAATCTGCACATTATGCTGAAAGACTTGGCGAGGTTGGGAAATGCAAGGAAGAGACTGTTGGTGTGTTGGAGGAGTCTTTAGAAGAGGGACGTGCTGGCTGGTGGTATTTTCCCCAATGGGAGATTCACAATATAAAGGATTGGGAAGATTGATCTCCATGGGGGTTTGCTCTGATGCCCTTTGATATTGGAAAGCTAGGCGCACGGGATTGAGAGCAGATGCATTTGGTAAGCTGGAGTGAGCAAGTGCAATGTGATAGAAAGGATTTGGTGTAAAAGAGGGTGCTTCTTTCGGAATATGAGGGGGCACACAAGGTTGGCTGCCTTGAAAAGATGGATTTCTCCATTTTGTTACCTCCTCCTTCATGGATTGCGAAGCCTGTGCTTGCCTAAACAAACACTCCTCTTTATACATTAGCTCCTGCTGATATCTGTACTACTCCTCCTCTCTGTTGATCTCCATTATCTGCCTCTCAAATTCCAATGACATTTCCCTTATCGTTGCAGGGCAACTAGGAGAGCTGCTTGAGGGGACGCCATAAAGAGGCTGAGTCTGATCATGGTAATATGAAGGAATATAAGGCCCATGATTTTGGGCAAAGGGATTATACATAAAGAAAGTAGATTTATGATGGCACCAGGCTACTTAACCAGCAGATTCAACTCGAAGTCGCCATTGGTGTTTGATGCAAAAGCCTCTAAAGGTTGGTTGGTTGAAGAACACACCAAAAAAATTTCAACTTTTTGGACAAAACCTGTCCTAGTTGGTCCCACCGGGCATGCCAAAACTGTTGACACTGGAGATTGCACCTGAGGCAAGGAGGCCTAGCTCCTGCCTTCTCCTTGCAACATGGAAACTCTCCTCTCGCCTATGGGACTGGCGAAGCTGGAGGAGAGAGTCTCTAGATAAGGGCTAGCTCCCTTTGATGCATCGTGTTTTTTCCAGCAAGTGATAACATACATACATACATATATATATATATATATATATATATATATATATATATATATATATATATATATATATATATATATATATAAGGGGGGGATGAAAAGAGAGAGAGAGAATGCAGGAAAAACAAGCCTACTCTAAAAGAGGTGATGCACCAAAAAAACAAGGGTCGACCTTCACACATCCACTCTCAGAACCAGATAAATACAGACATACATTACACATTTGGTAGAAAAGACCAGGCTGCAAAAGACTGGCAGGGAGGCTTTCATGAAAACACAGGAGACAGAAAATCACTGAGGTGTTGTGAAATGCACACTGTAAGTAACTCTTTCTATTTTGGTCTTCTCAAATGTCAGCTCTTCTCCTTTTAGCTGCAGAAATGGTGCCTTGTAGATGATAGGTCTACTGGTGTTAAATTTGTGAGAGCATCAAGAAATGATGACTGGACATAGACAAACATTCAATGCATACTCTGAAACATCTATCCAAATGGAGGAAAAAAATTGCATTTTATTTGATTCAGGTGAAATTTTGCCAGGGCTGCGCCTTTGCAAAAGTGGAAGAACCGATCCTTCTCCAAAATGAGAAGTTAAAATATATAGAAGGAGAAAGAAACTTGGAGCTTCTTTGACAAGTTGGCCTGTCGTGTCCCATTAGAAAGAGGAAAACACTATTGTGTTGTCATCATTCTAGAAGAAGCCTGCTGGAACCATGCTGTATAATCGCCAAATTTGACTTTGGCATTCGATATTTAATGTGGAAGCATGGATCACGCCTCTTTTTTGCCAACAGATGAAATTTGTCCCCTTTTAAAAATGCGCGGTCTACACTGTTTGCTGTTTGCGCCATTTGGGGACTGTCAGGTAATAAATCGCCTGCACTTTGCCACTTGGACTGCCTTGTCACTTTTGCACCAATGTCATTTCTCCTTGCTTTGTCACTTTGTCATTTTATCTTTTCTCAGTTTTGTCTTTCTTGCTCTTTGGCCCCTTGGGGCAAACACTTAAACGGATCGTTGCATTCTGGCTCCTTCTTTTAAATGGTTCGCGCTTTTTCGTTTGAAGGCAAATGACTATTTCACTTCGTTAATTTTGACGGCCTTTGGAACGTCACTGTCCTTGACAAAAGTCATCGGGTCTTTTCCTTTGAAGTGCGGCCTTCTTGAACTGAACCCATTGAACCAAAATGGTTCAACCAAGCGCACCGATGAACTTTTCGCCTTTGAAGCAATTGAACTCGGCCATGAACCAAACATATTGAACTTGCTAAACCCGAAAATGACTGGCACTAAACAATAGGGGAGGAAGGTGACCGAAATTTTGCCTGTGGGCAAAATAGGTTAACAATAACCAAGTTATTTAACAAAGAGATATAAATGAAGGGATGACGGACCCCATAACTCTCTTTTACCGATTAAAAAAAACCAAGCTACTTTACAAAATTATAAATTCTTTCCCAAAACATTCCTCTATATGATGATTCATTATCAATAACTATATTCAAGTGAGTTTGAGTGTTTTATAATGGATAAAATTATCATCTAACCACTTCAACTATAACCATTAAAACTATAACATATTAAAAAAAACACAAGGAAATCTAAGATACTACAAAAAATTATTTTAGTTAAAACGTGTAGAATCAAGAGGCATAAAACTTCTTTAGTCATCTTCTCCCTCAACATCATCAGTAACCTCCATTTCAAGAAATAATATACCATCCATCTACCTTTACCTCATACTCACCACATTAATTCACCATAGCACTTTATTGTTAGTTTGTTAATTTTGTTGCCCCTGTGAACTCTATTTCAGATTCTTTGTTATTTCTCTTCCCTATATTTTATGAGGTTGTTCAAACTATCTTTTTGGATATAAAATATCCCTTGTAATTTGGTTTAAATTAGCTAAATAAATCATTTGTTCAGGCTCACATTTGGTTTCAGAGCAGGAAAATAGCAAGAGGTGGAGCCCCAAGGCACCCTCATACTGCAGCTGGAGGAAATAATTGAGAAATCCATGCTCTCATTCTCTGATCTCTCATTTCCTAGAGCCTCTCACACAACCATTACTCAAATTTTTCATTTTTTTATTGTTGGGTTCCAAATTTCAATCATTGTCTCATAATATTTCTCTTGTTTGAATGATTTTTATGAAATTTTTTGCATGTTTGTGACAGTTTTAGGTTGTATAATTTTCAAAAATTGAATTTGATGGTACAGGGTCATAGCCATCTAATTCAATAGTCCTCTATAATTTAAAAAATACATTTTGGATTAGGCTGCACAACCCTTTGGACATAAAACTTCTAGACTATTTTTTTGATAACGCCTTGTCCCAGTACAATGTTTACTCGATACAGGCAATACAAATCATTTTTTTTGAAATATGCAACTATAGAGTGGTATAAAAATACTCTATATTACACCTCATAGTAGGATGTACATGATATGAATAGGTCGTATAGTATTTTTGGTGACTTAAATAAGAAACTTACAATTTGTCCTAGCTTTTTACATACCCGTACAATTTTTCTTTGTTTGGAGGCCGTATATTATGAAAATTAGAAATATGGTGCTTGGAGAAGATAAAAGACTCATAATTTTCATGTGAATTTTTGATGTACAACTGTGCAATAGGTTGTACGGCTCATTTGGTAGCTTTTTCATAGCCCATTCTAAAGGTACAATTTGTAGATTTTTAAGCATTTAAATACAAGTTTTGTCATTTATAAACTTGAAAGAATGCTTAGGCAGGTTGGTAAGGGTTATCATTATAAAATTAGAGGTGGGAGGTTCAAATCCCTTAAAAATATTTGACAATTCCACCAACTTTAGTTGTAACTAGCTAAATTTAGCTAGGAAAGTCATAAAATTTTTCCAAAAGAGGCCAATCAGCCCAATTTTTTTAGAGGGATATATTTTTGTAATCATTTATTTTCAAAATATTTTAATATTTTATTTTTGCAAGCACATACATTGAAACAAGCAAAAAATATAAAAATAGTGCATTATACATGATCTCAGTGTTCGATCAAAGCTATGCTTGACTCATATTTAAGGGTAAAACCATCACACTTGAGTTACTCCATACATAGCCTAACATAACTACAAAATAAACATCTGGGAATCATCCCTCTAAACCACTAGGGGCAAATAAGGTTAAACATTCACTAAGTCATCCCTTCATTTTACCTATTTGATACAATTGAAAGGCGTAAATCTTGACAAGTGAAAATTCCAAATATATAGGGAAGTTACACCCACGTATGCAAATTTTCATCTACGTAGGGGTTAATGATTGTTTGAACTTATTTCATTACTGTCTAAGTACCATGTATCATTCTCTGTCACATACATTTATGCTTCTTTCACGTACCGTTAGGTATAAAGAAAGGGTAAACTTCATCCACGTACGGATAGGTATAAAGGAAGGGCATGCATAAAGAAAGGTTTGGTATATTAGAATGATTGTATAATGAAAGGGAGACCTTGATACCTAGAGTGATAAGGAACTATTCCATTGCCTTTGGTTAGATTATACATAATGACCAAAAATGACTCAAAATTCTTTTTGCCAGACTCACAACATCTATGCAATGATAATTATGTTACTTAAAAAATAAAAATCAAGACACATTTAGAATTTAAAAACTTTTGGTCTATTTTTAATGGCACATTCACCTAACATGCTACTGATGTTGATCAACAACATAAGTCTGATAAAGCAAACCAAAAGGCAAAACTGATAATAATGTTTGGGGTTTCAGATGAGGTACAACTTCATATCCATGAGGTCACAACAGTTAAAGATGCTTGGGATAAGCTCAAAATCATCTATGAGGACAAAAATGAAGGTATCATTCTCTATTTGTAAAGTCAGCTTCATTCACTCAAAATAAACTCCAGTGAGAAAGTAGAATCTTTTCTATAATGTGTTGTAACACTGAGAGCTTCACTCCAAGCATTGGGTGAGCAAGTGAGAGACACCTCTCTTGTACCTATTGTCCTGAGAGAAATGCCACCTTGCTATAGGATATTTATGACTACTTTGACTGTCATAGAACATAAACCATCTTTTGACAAAATGGCAAACATGTTGTAATAGGAAGAGTCTATGCATACAAAAGTAGAAGAATTAGAAGAACATGCTCTTGCCTCTAATCAATACAAAGGTAAAAAATAGATCAATTCTTCTACACCAAAACAAGGTCATCAACATAATACACAAGGGAATGAACAATATAAAAATTGCCTTATATGTTGAAGGAAAGACCATGACCTTAAGGATTGTTGGTATAACTTATTTACACATAGCTCTTCAAGCAACAAGAATCCCATTAACCAATAATCCTCTCATCCAAACAAAGGACAACATAAATTTCATTGGGAGAAGAATCCAATCATCAAGGCAACATTTCCAAATAGGAAGAAACCCCTTCATATTCAAACTTCTCATATACTACACAATATCATAAAGAATCAACATCACAAAGTTCTATCTGGTATGTTTACTCAAGTGCCACTCGACACATGACTAAAAGACAAGATTGGTTCTACAGTATGAATGTGACTTCTCCTAAAAATCACGTCTCTTTGGGTGATGATTCATCCTAACATATTCAAAGTATTGGGAACATCTCTTCACCACTTGGAGGTAATGCTTGTAAAATCTCAGATGTTCTATATATTCTAGGACTCATAAAGAATATTATATCAGTTAGTTAGTAACTTGACCATAACCTAAAGGTTGAGTTTGACTTCAAAGGTGGAAAAAATATGT
Source organism: Torreya grandis (assembly GCA_037957365.1). Taxonomy (NCBI): domain Eukaryota; kingdom Viridiplantae; phylum Streptophyta; class Pinopsida; order Cupressales; family Taxaceae; genus Torreya; species Torreya grandis. The sequence continues at coordinate 4,998,182 of JARHVA010000053.1, read as the reverse complement.
GTTTAATCAGAGAGAAGCCAAAATGCTTGAAAATTATTGTAGAGCCTCAGAAGTTGGGAAAATGTTCTAACTTGACTTTGTTCATAAAAACAATCAAGCACTTGTGGCAAAAGACACAGACTCAGCACAATTGTCGCATAGAAGATTTGGTCACATCAGTTTTAGATATCTTGACACACTCCACCGTTATAACATGGTAAGAGAACTGCCTCATTGAAAAGAGGGTACAAACAAATGTCAACATTTCTTAGCAGGCAAACAACATAGAGCTCTATTTTAGAAAAGTACATATCAGGCCCATGAAAAACTTGATCTGGTGCATACCGTTATGTGCGAACCAATGTCACCTAGTCATGCTAGGTTTAAATACATCATGCTTTTTTTGATAATTTTTATAGAAAATATTGGTTTACTGTCTAAATAGAAAGAGCCAAGCCTTTGAAACTTTCAAAAAATTCAAAGTTGTTGAAACAGAGACTGGTCAAAACATTAAAACCCTCCACTTACATTGTAAGGGAGAATTCACCAATAAAAAATTCAAAGCATTTTTGCAGAAAAATAACATTCATCATCAAATGGCACCTCCACATACACCACAACAAAATGTTGTTGCTAAACAATGGAATCGTATTATCATGAAAATGGTGCAAAGTATGCTACATGATTCAAGTTTTAGAAGGGCATTTTGGGAAAAAGTAGTCAAAACCATAGTTTATCTACTCAATAGATTTCTTAATACAAATCTTGATGGGGTTATACCACAAGAAGCATGGTCATGACACAATCCATCTATAACACATATTCTAGTCTTTGGATGCAAAGCAAGTATGCATATTCCCAAAGTGGAGAGGACTAATCTTGACATGAAAGTAAAAAAGTATGTCTTCTTAGGGTATAGTGAAGAATCACTTGCCTATAGATTAATGGATCTAAATACCAATAAAATCTACACAAGCAAAGATGTTGAGTTTTTTTAGAACAATGAAGTAGAATCTCCTTCTACAGGCTCACTTGGTACACCAATCAGTCCCATAGAGAATGTAGAAGATGGCAATCCACTAGATGAACACAGTGATGGGAAAAATGGTGCAGGTTCACCACCCACATGTACCACTCAACATATGCCTAAATGGTATACAAGTACATTAAGGGGTGATAAAATGGATAGAGTTACAAACACATCAAGTATTGGACCAAGGACTCAAAACATAACTCAAAATGAGATCAATTTGGTCATAATGAGCACAGTTGTAGAATTAGATGAGCCTTCTACAATTTAGGAAGCCCTAAAGTCTAAACCTTGGAAGGATGCTATGGATGAAAAATTTCAATAATTGATGAAACATAAAACATTGTAGCTTGAAGATCTTCCACTAAAGAAGAAGCCAATTGACTATAATGGGTCTTCAAAACTAAATACAAAGTCAATGGCAGTATTGAAAAGCACAAGAATCAATTCATATCAGAGGGATATATAGAAAAGGAAGGCATAAATTATGAGGGTATATTTATTCTTATGGCCAAGATCAAGACTATCAGAATGAATTTGCTCTAGTTGCACAATTTAGATGGAGAGTCCACCAAATTGTTGTAAAAAGTGTCTTTCTCAATGGAGATCTACAAGAAAAAATTTACATGACACAACTAGAACATTTTGTCACACCTAGTAATGAAGAAAAAATATGTAAAGTCATTAAATCTTTGTATGGTCTCAAATAGGGTCCTAGACCCTAGTACATAAAAATCGATGAGCAAATCAGTAAAGATGATTGATGCAACCAAGAAAGATCTTAATTGATCATTCAACATGATAGATCTCAAGGTTCTACATAATTGTCTTGGATTAGAAGTATTCAAAAGTAACACCACATATTTGTGTCCTGAATGAAATATGCCAAGACAACGCTCAAGAAATTCATAATGATGGATAGTAATCTAATTGTTACACCTACTTCAATTGTCTCATACAGATCCATCACCGCAAGTGAATACAACTCTCTATCGACAGTTGATTGGGAGTCTTATTTACTTAACATATACTAGGCCAGACATCAGCTATGCAATTAGCTATCTTTCATGATTCATGTAGGAGCTAAAGATGTCTCACTAGAAAGCAGTAAAGGGAATACTGAGATATATCAAAGATACAATGGACTTTGACTTAGAGTATAAGAAAAATGTTAATTTCTTCTTACTAGGATTTTCAAACTCAGATCATGCAAGAAAGATTGATGACAAAAAATCCATGGATGTGTTCTTTTTGGGATCTGGTCCTATATCCTAGAGGAGCAAGAAACAAAACTTTTTTTCTTGATCTTCCACTGAAGCAAAATATTGTGCTACAAGAAGACTTGTATGTGAAGTGATATGATTATGTCATAAACTAGAAAGATTAGGAGTACCACAAAAGACACCTACCATCCTATATTGTGACAATGAGGGTGTTCTAAAACTTGTTCTCAATCCATTCTTTCATGAATGCACAAAAAAAATTGATGTGCAAGTCTATTTCATATGCGAACATGTACAACAACACAACATCTAGCTCTTGTATTGCCCGACAGAAGAATGTGCAGATGCCTTCACCAAGTCACTTGCACGTGACAATTTTGAGGTATTTAGAGAATATCTCTCTTGTTCCCTTCAATTTATGTTGAATTAAGGGAGAGAATGTTAGATTATAATAAATGGTGATTAATTAACCGTAGCACTTTATTATTAATTTGTTAAATGTTGTTACACCTATGAACTCTATTATAAGTTCTTTGTTATTCTTCCTTCCTATATTTTAGGAGGTTGTTTAGGATATATTTTTGAATATATAATAGCCCTTGTAATTCTGTTTACATTAGCTGAATAAATCATTCGTTCAAGATCAAAAATGGGATATAAAGAGGATCTGACTTCTCTAGCACTAATAAGAAAATTATAGTCCAATAATAAAATACTATTTTCACTACTACCTACTCTCACATCATCTATGATCATTTCATATAATTAAGACAAATTGGTCAAGATACTCATCAATAGTTGTGTGATTGACATTTGGGTATTGCTGATAGCAAGTTTGATGAAATTATATTTTACAAGGATTGCAGTGTTGGGACTCAGAACCTGGAGCTCCTGGTATTGGGATTGTATGTAAACCAAATTTCTCTTCACTTATGCAATATATCTAACAATAATTTTTTTCATTTCATGTAGGTTACATTATCAAGGAAAAATATTGACATATAGAGTGCATGTTTCATTTTCTAACACTAATTTTGGTCATGCCTTGTGACAAAGATGTTTTTTAAAATCTTGGAAATGGATCCATTGAGGTGTCCATGTTAAATACATAAATGACATGTATAGTTAAATTATAAATATATAACTAGTCTTAATGAATAGTGGCAACAATTAGCTATCAACATTTTATTTAAGGTGATAAATAGAAGTGATGACAATTAACATTTTCAAAGATCTTTCTACATACAAACAAATAAAATGTTGTAAACATATGAATTGATATATAAAATCATACTAATTTAAAATTTGATTGTAAGAATAAAATAGACCTGCTTGGTCTGCCACAACATAAAAAATGACTATAATGTAGGGTAAACAATAACAAACTACAACACCATTCACTTAGGGTAGGGAAATGTAGAATACTACAAAAAAATACTTCTAATACCATAAATGCAACACAAAGTCAACATTGTAAACGCATTATACAATCTAATAGTTCCAACAATTCTTCAACAAAATATTTTTCAATATTTAACTTTGAAAAATATTAATTTCACGTATAAGTAAATCTGGGGAGCATCTACTAGAAGAGACTTCCCACTAGCAACTATTTAATTAAATCGAACAATCCACGACAAAAAAAATATAGATTTTATCATATTAAATTTCATTGACATGTTATAACTGAAAGGATTAATATAATAAATTACTCGTCCTAGATACAGAGGTTGGAAGGGACATATTTTTATAGGAAGCAATTTGAATACTTCAAGAAGAGCAATAATGAAAAAAAAATTGCATGTCAATATTTATAAAATGGTTAAGAATTTTAGATATATGACATCTATTAAAAATGCAAATCCAAATTAAAATAATAAAAATAAGCTTATAAACACAAAGGAATAACAATATCCAATCATACAAGGTGATGGATAGACAAATAGCCATACCATCCTTTGGGAAAAAAGATTCAGGTTACTACTATGGAGGACCTTGATAAAGAATTTGTGGTAGGCCATTTGTAGTACTTGAAGGAGGAGTGGGAATAAGTTGTTGCTCTTAATGGTCTCTCTTTGTCTGCGGATAAATCTTGTAAATTTTATGTTGATTTGGTAGTTTTGTTGTCGATTCATTGTTAGTTGTCTACCTTTTGCTAGTTTGGTTTGTTTTTCCAAGCATTGTGGTTGTTTGGGTTTCTAATATATTTGGTCTTTGTCTTATCCTTGTCTATTTGTTGTAAAAGGGTTTGGGCCCTTTCAAAAACCCACTTTTTACCTTTAATCTAAAAAATTGTGAATGAATTCTTGAAATACCTTTTGGTCATCTAGTTTTTTAGGTAAACAACCGTTTTGGTATAACTAGTGTTTCTATGTAGGATAATGCCTTTTGTCTCATCATCATGGTTTTTTTTTTACGGAATCTTATTTTCTCATTCCCTAGGGGCCTATGAAACCACCAATTGGTTTGAATTTTTTTATTAATACGACCATTTCCCTTTTATCAAAAACATTATTGGTCATACATCCAATATCATTGAATCACCAAATATCAAGATTCCAAAAATGCATCATTGTATTTCAGTTCAAAAGGTTCACCTTAATTCCAATGGCAAATATCTCAATAGCTTTGAAGTCAGCAAGTAATTTCTCAATGATGAATATCTTTAATGCACAGTTCATAAAATGACTATATTAAATGCACAACTCATAAAATTCTAATGTGATCAGATAAAAATTTGCAATAGATCTACTCATTATTATAAACACCCTATCACATCTTATTATAAACACCCTAAAGAAACATGAATATTATTTGGAGACAAAATGTTGTAAAAAACAATTTCCTACAAGTGCAATAGATCATCATAACATAATGGTAGAACAATGATATTTTGCACAAGGTAGAGCACATAAGAAAAAGATAAATAATATTATTATTTTTAAAACATACATGCTACCATAAATATAAATCAAATCTTGGATATTTCATTTTTGTAACAACTAAAAACTCAAGTCTTTGGCGGAATATTAAACATATAAAAATTGTAGTCATTTATGTTATGAATTTCAAGATTTTGAAGAGCATAAATGGCATACCCAAAAAGAAAAGTAATTTTTATGATATATTTTATAATAAAATCCTCTTAAATAAAAAAAGGGATACACAAAAAAAAAAATGGATACCATGCTAGACTTTGGTTGTAAAGATGGAAAAATAAGAATTACTTTAGAGTCTAAGCTCTAGCCAAAAACCAAGTTAAGTAAGGGAACATATGAATCAAACTTATGAATGGATTTACAAGCTGAAAAGTGAGTTGACTTAGTAAAAAGAAAACTATAAAATTTTATCAAAGAGATGCCTAAATGTTGTCTCAAATTATCTATCTTAGAATGGGTTTCGACAGTTTCTCCCTGAAATGTATTGAGGTGCAACAATTGAATGGATCATCTAATGGTTCAGTTTCTCTCTAAAATGTTTTGAGGTGTATTAGTTTACTAGATCATATAAGGGTTCACCAAGAATCAACTCTACTTGTTTTCCCAAAGAATCAAATCAAATTCAAGTGTATTTTTCCACTTGAAAAGAGTATATTGTAATAAAAGGGGATCTAAAAAAACACAAGCTTAGAATACAAACTAATACACATGAAACATTAATGCTAAAGCATTTAAAGGAGCGACCTATATATTTTTGCCCTGATGGAAAGTATTTTCTTTGGCTAAAATATGACCCAATGTCAACTCAACTAGTCGGATTAGCAAGTGCCAACTAAAAGTCTCACAAAAAGTCTAAACTATAACAAAAACCAATAAATTTGGATTACCAAGGCTTGCATATGCTATCTAACTCATTCAATGGGCTCCTTTTTCTCCAAGATTGATGGGGTTTGAGTTAGATTCAAGCATTACTTTATTTTTTAAAACAAAATACCTAAATAATATTAAAAGATGCTAGTATTCATCAATCTAGATTATCACAACTAGCATATATAATCAACTTATCTAACATATTATATGTTCTCCAAGTTTAATATAGAACACTGATCCCATTAGATGATCTGATCATACATGTTTAATAAGCTCTTCCTAATTATTTATCATACAATGATGTCATGTATTTATTGTAGAAGTGAGAAACCAATTTCAAAACTCCAAACAATGCAAAGAGTTCCATGTAGACTATTCAAACTCATGAGAAATGGGTCAATCAAGAAATGATTGACGTGTTAAATATTATATGCAGTTGATCCTGAGTGTTGAAATCTAAAAATTATGTAGAAATTTAATTTGCTTAAAAGAACATTAGCACAAGTCTGACAAGCATTTTCATGCCAAAAATGGCACTCCCCCTCACCCACAAAAAACATACCAATCCCCATGCCAATGTGTGAATGTGGGTTTTTCTAGAGTGCACATAGAGCCTTCCTTGTATTTCACCAACTAAAATAACAGTTCAAATTTGTAAATAACCGATGTTACTAAATTATTGTACATTTAGGGCCAATGCAATTAATAGGATAGGTGGCATGAAGCATCTTCCCTCCATGTTTGTTACTAATAAATTCAAAAATAACCAATTAAAAGTGAATATTTAAATTGCATAGTGCAAAAAAACTGAAATGGGAGAGACTCATACAAATAAAACTCATTAGATAGAACTATATGAGGGACTCATTTTATAGACCTTATTTTTTTCATTGTGATTTCTTATAAATCTACCAAAAAAAAACATAGATATACAGCGTGAATTTGTTTTATATAGCTAAAGACTTTGGCCTATATTTTTTAAAAGATATTATTTCAACCAAAATGTTCTCATTTATCAAATCCTACTGGTGTAATTTTAGTTCAATGAGACCTATCAATATATAAATCTTTAGTATTAATGGCACCAATCAACCCTTATGTCACATATAAAATGTCCCAAAAAAATTATAAGTTTGGGCTTAATTACCTTGGTAGTGAATTTATGATCTGACATGAGATGTGTATTGGCAGTCCCATAATGATGTTCACCAGAGCCTAATTATACAACATGATAATTCCCCAACATTATGACATTATTCTGGATCTCCTCTGCTACACATTAGGTTTATCCTTATGGCAGCTCAAACCAAAGGAACTACGACCCCACACCAAAACAAACACCGAAATTGACCCATAGTAAACCATAGCCTATATCTGATACCAAATCTTGAGGATGAATCAATATGAATTCGTTCCATTCTATTCAATTGAATAAATGATTACATTAACTTCTGATTTATACATAGAAGCATGCTTGTAATAGAGCATTGGTTACAACAACCATACTCCCAAAATTATATGGGAGTATCAAAAATAAAAAATAGATTATTCTATCAACCACTTATCTCGTAAATATTACATGAAATATTTATTTTACCCATATTAACCTACTTACGAAACTTCTTATGGTGAGTAATGACAATTACACATACATTATTTTCTAATGAGTAATTAAATATTACTCATTTATTTATAATGGTGAATTAATCACCCTAACATTTTTATATTAAAAATCTTAATAAACTAGGAATGTAAGGATTTGGAGGCACATAAATTTTGTGAGTATTAATATTAAAAGAATATTATGGAAAAATAATCCATATGAAGTATAGTACCCAACTCTTAGATGAGGCAATACGCACTACCAAAAGTCTAAGCTAGCCTCTAAGTGTCATTGAAATCGTGTGGTTTTTGATAATATACAACACCAATGTCATCTACTGTGAATCTCAACGTCAATCTCATAGAAGTATGTAGAGAGTGTTGGTTAAGGTAGTTATTACACATTCTAACATCAATTATTTCAAACATGCATTTCCATAAAAATCCTTATAGAGGGCAAGAAAATATAGTCCCATCCTAATTAGAAGTAATGCTTCATGTTAAACCAATACGATAGTGGTTGCAAAGGAGCCATTGAACTTTTATAAAACTTTTTTAGATGTTCCAAAGTCAAATGATGACTGAAAAAAAGAGTCAGGCTTGTGAAGTACCTATGAATATATCACGTTTATATCAGAAGATGAATTGAAAGTATTGAAAGTAATTTGCTCCCCATTCGATTACCACTGGGTGAGCTCTCTTGAAGATCCATACTTTACATTGTACTCTATAATGCTCCAACTAAGCATAGTCATGGCAAATGCACTAGGTAAATTGAACTTTATAGCAGATCCGGGGCCATGAACCCCCCAACCAAATTTACCTTGTTGACACCTGAATCAAGGAATGGAACATCACAGAGGAAAAAACTACCTCACCAAGATACATTATTGTCCCTGGGAAGGCAACAACCCAACTCTGACAAGGCAGTAATTCTACAAAACAATGGCAAATATAAAAAATAAATTCAACTGTTCTTGTTTTTTTTTCCATTGCAAAACTTTATAAATTTATAACAAATATTTAAAAAAAGACTAGAAGTAATCTATGTAAATGGAATATTCTTAAACAATGTTTTCAAGCATATTTTGAAATTTATAAATGTAAAAAATTATAATTGTAAAAGTAACATATTTTGTGAAGGCTTCTAATTGACTAAAGAAAACAAGTTATTTGTCTTGGTAACATATTTTTTAAGGCTTCTAATCCACTAAATAAAATAAATTATTTGTCTTGGGTGATTCTTATAGAGGGACTCTTAATAAGGTATTAGGACGACCCCTAAAATAAAGTAAGGATGAATGAAGTTAGTTTTAAGAGTGGCAAAAGTCATTCTAAAATGTGTTGAAGAGGTATATTGGATTTGGGGTGGTTAAATTGTGTTTGAAATTATGAAGCCACAAAAGAGGAGAGAAAAAGGCCAAACAAGTAAACATAATCATCCCAAACAAGTAAACATAATCATCCCACTCCCAGTCAACCATTATGTTATTAAAAAGATTAATTATATCATGGCATCACTCCCATTAGCATAAAGATCAAGATATATTGGATTTGAATGTTGTTGCAAACCAAACCTACTAACCAATGTATGATTATTTTTTAAAATGATAAAGATCAAGATATATTGGATTTGAATGTTGTTGCAAACCAAACCTACTAACCAATGTATGATTATTTTTTAAAATGAATGAGAATTTGAATTGTAGAAAAAAATCCAAGACATATTAAAAAAATCATATCCAACTTGGGATAATAAGGCATACAATGAGGAGATTGTTATAATTAATCAGTTGGTTTATGTGAGATGGGAAAAACCATGAGATGGGAAAAACCATGATAGCATGTTCTTAAAACAATGTATAAAACTATATGGAATCAATATGCAAGGTTTATATATATATATATATATATATATATATATATATATATATATATATATATATATATATATATATATATATAAACCTTGCATATTGATTCCATATAGTTTTATACATTGTTTTAAGAACATGCTAGCAAACACCTAAAGATGGTCTTTAAACTTTTATTAGTTGTTAAATTGCATAATTCTAACATGATTATGTAATAATAACTTTAGGATTTATTTTATTCTAATATTCTTTTGAAAGGATCATGTGCATGGAATGTCACTTAACTGACATCCCTAATAAATTAATGTCATATCTTAAAATCATGTTCTTGTAGTGTGTATAAATAATTGAGACACTTACCTTATAATTTTAGGACAATGAGGACCCATAAACATGTAGTAATTGTGGGTAAACCATGTATGAAAGTAGGTAGGAACATATCCTGTAATAGGGGATTAAGGAAATGTAATAGACTTTGGGCTAATGGATTGATGCATACGTTAATCCAATTAACTATTTTTAAAAAAAGATAAAAGTTATTTTTATGCAAATGGTTAAGATTAGCCGCTAAAATTACCCTACAAATAGTAACCAAAACTACCACTATATCCAAAAGTATCATGCTAATGAACAATATTTAGTTTTGAAATGTACAATATTTAGTTTTGAAATGTTGAGGTGGGAATGGTGAAAAATAATCCCTCCCTTGGTGGCGTGCATGCGAGCGTGCACACACACACACAAAATTCACACACTTACCTTATAATTTTGGGGCAATGGATACCCATAAACGCGTAGTAATTGTGACTAAACCATGTATGAAAGTAGGTAAGAACATATCCTACAATTAGAAATTAAGAAAATGTAATAAACTTTTGCCTAATGGATTGATGCATATGTTGAACTAATTATCTATTTTTAAAAAGATTAAAAATTACTTTTATACAAATAGTTAAGATTAACTACTAAAATTACCCTATAAATAGTAATCAAAACTACCACTATATCCAAAAACTATCATGCTAATGAACAATATTTAATTTTGAAATGTTGAGGTGGGGAACAGTGAAAGATAATCCCTCCCTTGGTGGCATGTATGTGTGTGTAATACATACATACATACACATATATACATATATGTATATGCATGCATACATATACATATATATACATACATATGTGTGTATATATATGTATGCATGCATATAGTTATTCATAATAATTGAAACACTTATTTTATAATTTTGGGGCAATGAGTACCCATAAACACAGTAATTGTGACTAAACCATGTATGAAAGTAAGTGGGTACATATCTTATGTAAATTAAGGAAATGTAATAAATTTCAGACTAATGGGTTGATGCATACATTGATCCAATTAACCATTTTCTAAAAAAATAAAATTTACTTTTATATAAATAATTAAGATTAGCCACTAAGAGTACCTTAGGGATAGTAACCAAAACTATTACCATATCCATAAGGTATCATGCTAATGAACAATATTTAGTTTTGAACTCGAGACCAAAAAAAAGCTTCATAAGCATTTGGATGTTAAGGTGGGGGATGGTGAAAGATGGTCCCTCCCTTAGCGGTCCAAATCCAAACCCATTCATCAGTCATCAACTAAAATTTTGGCACCTAAAAGGATAATATATTGAAACATGAGAAATCTAGGACAAAGACTCATGGCTATGTCTAGTTGTTTCAAAAACAACTTAACTAATTCAAGCAACTCACACCGTGCAATCTCAAGTTAATGAAACTAATGATTAAGGGAGAAGGATATCAACACCAAGCTCAACGCATAAGAATTACAACTATATTTCACTTGTGTTGCATGATACCACAAGCCATCAATGGGAATTACTTGGGTTGTTCATGTCTCAGGGTAAAAAAACATCAACATGACATAATTTATGGATGCAAGGGATCATGGGATATAGTCAATTTATCATATCCTTGTTCCAAAAATCAAACGAGCCTCTCGTTTAACATATGTGCAAGTACCACCATACCTCCATCATTAAATCTAAATTCACTCTTAAATGTTCAATCAATGCATTCCACAAAAATCATCACATAACCTAATGTTATTTTCCACATCTATTAATTCCCCTAAAACCCTATCATTTCAAGTTCATTAACCACAAACCCTTCTATTTAAAATTAATCTTAACAAACCCTAGAATTTCCATAATCACCAACAAACACATAAACGTAAACAATAAAAAGGATATATCCATCATCAAGGGATATGGATAAGAGTTTAGGTTATTCCAATACTCAAAGCCTCATAATGAGAGTTTCATCATGACAATAACCTTGATAGGAATATCATCACCTTGGCATGATCCCCACATTTGAGTAACGTATGTACAACATAAAGCATGCCTCAATGACTCTCAGCAAAAACAAATGTATTCAGAGTTTCATCATGACAATAACCTTGATAGGAATATCATCACCTTGGCATGATCCCCACATTTGAGTAACATATGTACAACATAAAGCATGCCTCAATGACTCTCAGCAAAAACAAATGTATTCATAAAAATAAAACTTAAGAGTTTTTTTTTTTTTTTTTTTTTCTTTTTATAAAAAACAATCTTCCTTTTCTCATTCCTTTTCTAAATATAGGTTTTAAGATTATCAAAATCAACAAAAATAGAACCATGATTATAGTTTAGACAAAACCAAATCTTCAAGCTCAAGAATGCACTTGCCCATGCAAAAAAAAAAAAAAAAACCATAGAAAACACTGGACAATAACACACAGTGCTTCCACGCTCTTATCTTATTTCTTCTTTTTTCTCATGCCACTTTTTCTCTCTTTATTTTCCACAATCCTCATTCTCCATTTTATTGACTTTTATTTCAACCAAACTTACACTTCTCCATAAGAATCTCAAGAACAATAATCGTGGATAAAACAAAACTCTCGCATATGCCTGTGGCAAAAATGACCTAATGAATCCATGCTAAAAATCAATGTAATTGCCTCCAAGCATATTTCTTCATCCATCAATCCCAGAGAAAGTTTTTCCATAGTTAACCATAATTCTCATTGAAAACCTTAACATTTTTATGTTATGAATACTACCTTTCCCAACCCATGGTTTTGAAAGTGATTTGTAACAACCAAATAATCAACATAAACATACATTATGCTAAGTTTTAAAGATAAGCATTATATTTAAAATCAATTCATTTCTTCTCAAAACATTAATAAATACAATAGTAAAATTAAAATATCTAATACCATATGTGCATGGTCCTAATACTTCAATTCCACCACCTTTGACCTTAACAGAGATAACTAAGTTGTCACAAAGACAAGCCAACATAACATGAATTGAGGTGTATGGTAGGGTTTTCTAATGCCCGTCACCAACTCTTGTGATAAAACAAAATACAGAGACAACTAAGTTATCAGAAAAACAAGCCAACACTACATGAATCGAAAAGTATGGTAGGGTTTTCTAATGCCCCTCACCAACTTTTTAGATAAAACAAAACACCAAAATATAAACCAAATTTTAAGTAAATGCTACAACAAACAAAAGCAATATATAAAACTAAAAATTAACGAATATGACTGAATACTATCGGCCTTATGATAGTTACCATAAATCCAATCATAATCCAAAATATTATAAAAATGATTCAATAATAAATTAACTGAGTTGACGAAACCAATACAAATATCCTGTATCTTAGTCATCTCAAGACTGGAAATTTCATCCTTATCGTTCAATCAATGTAGAAGACAACCTCGCTGGTCTGAGACCATCCCCCATCTATATCACTACTTGAAATCAAAGTGACATTAAATGTAATAGTTAGAAAAGATAAAACCATAATAAACATATTATTAAATTAAAATATTCAACTTTTCAATAAAGTAATTAATAATCTTTATATAATAAAAAATATAAAATAATAATAATATTATTATTAACATAAAAAAATCATAACCATATTTAGTACAAAACATTATTTAAAAGCGCTAACCTAAATGAAAGATTTAGTACTCATTGACTACTGTTATATACCATATTTTATTATAAATATATTGTTTCAAGATGATATGTATATTGGTCCCTTTAAACAAGGGCACCATGCACCAAGTCCCTGTGGGAAACAGAGATTAATTTTAGAATAAGTAAAATAATCAGTGTTTGTTTCTTTCTTTCCTCAGATGACAGCTCCAGGCTTGCCTTGGTCGACCATGTAATTTGCTCCACCAATGTGAGGTCCTGTTGGCGCAAGGAATCTAGGTTCAGCAAAGTCATTCATTATCCCAGTCACTTCCTCTGGCTTAATCTGCAGACAAGATCAAACTAAGCTCAATCCAATGTCTGATATACAATCACTTTACATAAAAAATAGCTCTCGTCTGAAAAAACACCGACAAAAATAAAATGTCAAAACCCTATTAAACAACAAAAAAGAAAATCGATGCAGGGGTGATTTTGATTCTAGCCATTCTTGTATACCCAGATAATTGTCCGAACAGCCAAGGAAGTTGGGATTCTATAAAGTATATACGGATCAAGCACAATGACTGCAGAAGCGCAACAACAGCAAAGCCCAGGCAAAGGCCCCGTCGAACCCAACATGCTAAAATACTCTCTAACAGGACACAAACGTGCCATATCGAGCATCAAATTCTCTGAAGACAGAAAACATTTAGCAAGCTCCTCCGCAAACAAAAGTGTTAGATTGTGGTCTGCCACTGATGAAAGCTTCTTAACAGAGCTCGTAGGCCACACAGAGGGCGTCTCAGACTTAGCATGGTCGCCAGATTCACGTTACATTTGCACCGCCTCCTACGACAAAACCCTTAAAATATTTGACGCCCAAAAGGGCGGAGACGACATTAAAACCCTGAGAGTCAAATCCATTGTGGAAATCGTGCGCTAAAGTGAAGGAAATTTGAAACGCGTAACAATAAAAAAATCGTCGCGCAGAGTAAAGCCGTGCCTCTCTTAAATGAAAGCTATCTTTACAACTGAGCATCAGCACAGCTAGCGGATCGCTGGGGGCAAGGGGGCCGCCCATCCGTTAAAAAAATTATTATTTGTTTTTGTAAAAGTTTTCTACTTTTTAAAATGTAAATTAACATTTTTTTATTTGATAGATTAAATTTGTTTTTAATTGGAGTTATACATTGATACCGATTATAATTAAAACTTTATCTTGTAAAAAAGTAAAAGATCAATGAGATAAGGAGTAAGACAAGAATCTAGACAAACAATAACATTTCATTAAAAGGAGCACACACCTTAACCAAGAACAACAAAGTAATACATAACATTCAATTTAAATTTAACACTTAAAATAATAGAAATGATTCCACCAATCCTCTGTTTGACTTCAACAGAAGTAATCAAGAAAGATAAAGTGAAAAGTGAAGTTTTAGTAAGGATGTCTCAGTCCTCATCTCTAAGAAAAAAGCTATGTTTTCTCTCTAATTTAGTGATAAGATCTTTCATTTTCCATTGAGAACTATTTTACACCAAATGTTCTACCTCTCATTTTAATTTTCCCACCTCAAATCTCTGACTTTCTTCTCCATAATGTACCAACATCAACTTTGAATTTGTCAGGTTGAAAAAAGAGAGGAAACACAACACAACCAAGGAAGGAGTCAGGGGTGCCCTAGTAGACATGTATGCAAAAGGTGGAAGCTTAGGCAAGGGATGTGAACTGTTTGACAAAATGCCTCAAAAAGATGTCCTCTCGTAGACAACAATGATCGCAAGATATACACAAAATGGGTTTGTTGAAAAGACCTTGAAAACTTTTAAGCGAATGGAATTTTGCAGGTGTAAAGCCAAGCTCCACAAGACTATTTCTGTGATCACCTTGACTGGAATTCCTCGCAGAGCAATGCCCTCGTATACCTATTTTTATTCATAATAATAATAATAATAATAATAATTTAAAAAAGGTGCTACATAGAGATTCAGAAACTGTTCAGGAAAATAAAGTCTCGCACCTTGATACAGTCTTCATGTAACCAAAAAAATTGTGATCTCTTTGCTACACCGGTAAAGGCATAGCCAGAAATCAATGTTCCAGCTTCCCATTAGCATTAAGTGAGAATTGCTATTAGTTTTGAATAAATATCAAATTTAGGAGCAACAATTTGCACGATATTCCATCCATTGTTCTCATGGAATTTCATTGTTGACTGGACAAAAGGTCTCAATGATCTATTACTTGTCACTGCATATAGAACTTTCCAACCCCTTAAACCTCCAACTCTAGTGCTCCCATGGAGTCACATTGGCGACAAATCCATCCCAGATTCAACTTCAGCAAAAGCATGAACAACACAATGCACACAATTTTGACAACGTATATTAAGACATTGGAACATACCAACATTTATTGCAGTGTTTGTGGCTACAATTTACATACAATTTGCATTCGAGAGAACATGTGGCACTTAATCCAATAATAAAGCAGTCTACACTGTGTTCGATATCATGGATCCGTGGTGCTAAAAATATTATAATATAATATTTATATACATTATATAATATAATAATCATATTTAATTTACTAAAATATAATAATATATATTAAATAAAATTTATATAAAAATTAACATTTAATATATATAAATATTTTACTATCATATATATTTATCATACGATCATATAATTATATATATGAAAACTATATAACAAATACATGGAGGCTCACATTGTACACTAAATCAGGGATCAGGGTAGCAACATCTTACAGGGGGTGACATCTTTGACTACATCTTTGATTAGGCATTTTCTATCATTAAGGTTGGACAAGAACATCATGAGGGTTGATTTGATGTGGCACAGGGCCACGTTTGATGTGCAATGTGAATCAGTGTTGCAATACAATTGACAAAGAGACATGACTTTACGAACCAGGTGTCTCTCTTGTGGCTTTTGTTCATCCATGCTACAAACATATTAACACTTAGATCAATTGGGCCAAGCATAAAAACATATAAAAAATCCATAGTCGAACTTTTATAAGAAAAGTCAAAGAGAATTGGAAATTGTCTTCGTAAGCTTCTTATTTATCCCTACTAAAAAAAACCATTAAAAAAAACATAAAATCTGATGGAGCACTAGTCAGGGAAAATTTATTTTTGAAGAACTATTAAAGTGAATATTAGAGTATTGTTGCTTAACGCTTCATGCACAAAAGGTGATATGGGGTGAGTGGTAACGCGGTTCGAGTGACATAAGAATATCAATTTACATTCTTTCACTTTACAACCCTGTTTTACCAAAACAAAAATTTACATCCCTTCTAACATAATTTACACTATTTAGTATTGTAGTTGCAACATACACAAAAGAAGCTATAACAACGGTTGTGGTGCCTAATTTGAGATACATCAGAATGCCACCATTTGGAAAGAGTATGCAAAAAAATAATAGGGATTCAAACTTAGGTTTAGTATACTACTAAAATTTGGGAGTGCTTGTGGCTCTGGGAGTAATTTCATCTTTCCTCCAATCACCGAATAAAAAGAAACGAACACTACTATTACACATACAATGGTTTCTATTAAGTGTTATTAAGAATAAGACTAAAAAAACTTTGGAAATATTTGTCTCCATATTTAAATTTGCATATGGCAACCTACATTGGCCAATTAGATTATATAAGATGCATCTTTCATTTAAGAAGCCTTTTCCATTTTTCGTAGTTTAATTAGGTTTGTCTAATTATTTTTAGACTTTTTTAAATTGACACATGGTGCATTGTGTACATGGTGCATTCTATTCATTTGATATCTATTTTTTTAATTGAGATGACCCTTGTGTCAATTATGTATTAGGTAACTGAAACAGTTTGATAGTTCAGTTAAAAATTACATTGATAGGGGTGATATGTCACTGAACTTTACACGTGTATTTACTTTGGGTTCTTCAAACCCATCTCTTTAAATGGAAAATGAAAATGGATGCTCTCCTCCTCACATAGTTTATTGTTGTTCAACACTTCATGAACAAAAGATAAGACGAGCTCAGTATTCATGGTTTTAAAGTGAGGCACAATTACTAATTGACATACTTTCCCTTTACAAACCATCCCTTCTGATATAACTTAGACTTTTAAAACAACTCCTAATTATATTTACAAGACACAAAAATTCATGATAATATAAATAAAGTGCTTTTGAATATTATATCTTATCATTGTTTGACTAACTTAAGACACATATTCAATTCCATAAAGCTTCTCAAAGAATTGAGATAAAAAAACATAAACTTTAAACAAAGGATGAGAGGAGGAGAAAGAATGGTGCATGCCCTCATTTCTAACATTTAATTATGTCATCTTGGTATGATATGCATCACTATTAATGATGTGTCTAAGTGTTATGCATATAAAATTGTAGAGGGAGAAAAAATGGAAAATAGAAAACAAACCCCAGATACTCCTTTTTAATACCATCTCTCCATTGACAAATGATAAGGTAGAGTCAAATCACTATTGTCATTTCATGTTATTATTATTGAAGGGATAACTAATGAAATCATTTTCTTTTAATTTCTTATTAAACTAGATATTTTCTAACAATCAAAATTTATTATTTTTTTTATTGAAATATTTGAAACTTTGATATAGTTAACTTGTACATATGTTAACTAAAAATATAAAAAAATAATTTAACAATATTTTGATTAGTAGAATTGTTAAAATATTATTAAAATGCAAATTGATGAGGTATAATCAGTTATCATAATATATTATTGCCTCTGAATCCTTAAAAAAAAGTAGGACATTAATGCCGGGAATCTAGATTGTATTATAATTGCTATTAATTAAAAAGATTCATTCGAATTTATTATTCACAGACTAATTCTGTTTATGGCAACTTCTTTTATAAAGCATGCTATTTTTGGAAAAGTTAAGGCGCGACTATCACGAACGAATTTTCCACCGAGAAGTGCCCAGAGTAAAGGGAGCACAAAACCAATCACTGACAGTAACAGACCGGCCCGGATGCAATCAACAACCGCCCACTTGGGTGCCTGATTGCTCTGCCATTGTATGATTTACAAAACTGATTGGCGACGAAAAACTCTGTGGCGCAATAGTGATCCAAAGCCCTCTGTAGAAAACTGAGGCCATGGCAGGGAGCAGATATCCCACAAACACAAAAACAGTGAGTCTTGCAGAACCAATTGATAACTGGTTTTTTATCAATGCATCGACCTACTTTATTTTGCTCGTCCCTGAAATACTGACATTCCGCATGTCTAAGTATCCAACTAACTGCAGGGTGAGGCCACAAAGATCCAGGGCATTATTGGGAAGCCAATGAGCTCCCCTCTGCTTGACCTTCCACACATCTCATAGCATAAATAATATAAAGAGCGTCGTGCCCATCCACATCAGCAAGTCCTCGAGCTGGTATGCCATGACTGATCTGAATATTCTGATTACTTTAAACAATCCGATCGAGGTACTGTAATTGTTTACATGAAAAGTAAAAAAACTAATGCTATACATACAGTAAATAACCAAAAAGAAAAAACACAGAATCGTCAAAGGCAGTCTGAATAACATGGTATAATCCTTATTACAGCTCTCTAATTTATGCCGACGCTAATGAGTGGAAGGGATGATTGTGTTCTTGCTTTTCGGAAAATATTAAATCATATAAATGTTATTTCCCTCATTCAGCCCTGCAAAAAGCAATGGACTATGCGTGTGGATCTGGTGTTGATTGTATATCTGTCCAGCCCAACGGACTGTGCTACATGCTGAACACGGTGACTACCCATGCTTCTTATGCTTTCAATAGCTACTGGCAGAAGAACAAAAAAATCGGTGGAACCTGTGATTTTGGAGGAATTGCTATGCTCATCACCATGGACCCGGGTGAGTGTTCACTGCATTCAATTTTATCTTCGTTTTGTTTTCATTCTTGTTTCACTTTCTCATTAACATGATGCATACATGGGAGTGGAATAACTGGCCCTCAAACTGCATTGCATGTGCTCCATTCTTCTAGAAATGAGTTTGCATCATTGGTCATCTTACTTCTATATACAGGTGCTTGTCTATGTCCCCACACATGATTGTTGCATCTTCTTGTGCTTTTCTGTTTTCCGATGTTGCAAAATCCAATGTGGTTGCTCTGATTTAAATTACTAGGATGCTTTTTTTGATAGACAAATTGAGCTCATATGAAATTGCTTATGATGTACAGCTGAATAGGTTGCACCAAGTCGTCTCATACTTATGTTCAAAACCGAACCACTCTGTGAACTTGTCATTTGCATCATTTCCACAGATTTACGGGGTGAAACACAGTCTGCTAGTGATAATGCTGGTACATCCGCTGTAACAACAACTCAGGTATGTCCTTGCATATCTTATAATGATAATCTAACAATTACCATTTGAGTACATTTTGAAATGTAGCTTGTATAAAGGCCTTTTGTCCTTGAGCTTCACAAGGAAATTATATTCAATTTGTTCATTTGATTTTTTTGAACTGAGAGCTCTAGGTGAAATGCATTGGGGATGATTCACTGAGAGCTCTAGGTGAAATGTATGAGGGATGATTCCCTGAGAGGCCTTTTCACTCTTGGTATATATGAAATTTCGGGTTTGCATAGTTATATCCAACACCCCACTTCATCTAAGGAATCCTAAGCTTCATCTTAAGCAGTACTACTTACTACCTTAGTAGGTTTCAATCAAATGATAGTACTGCCTAAACCATCGCATCTAGTAATTTTTTTGGTAAGTTTGACAAGACAATTTGAATAGCTTTGTTTTTAAGGTTCAATAGTGGATTGTCTTCTGATAAATTTTGAAAATCTACATGCATTTGAGCTAAAGGTTGGAAGGGTATTGCAGTTGTAATCTTTATTGAGTTTTCCATCATAAGGATAAAAGAAAAATCCAATATGATTAAAGAATTAAAAAAAATTGCCATTGTTGTCCTATTTTCATCTCTAAGGCTTAACCAAAATGAATTAAAAATCAACCCTTGTTAACAATCTAAATAAATTAATTTTCAAAATTTGAGTATGCATATTTCTCATAAATTATCCTTCCCGTGAGTCACATTTGTCTGTAAAATTAAATAAAAATCATCATGCATGGATAATATTTAAGTTAGTTATATATATATAAATAATTATGAATTACATAAATATTTGAAAAGTAATTTTTAATAGATAATTATTTTTAAATAATTAATGATAAATAAGATCAATTATCAAATTTAGACTTTGTACCTAAATCTATATAAAATAATTTAGAAGCTTATTTTATTATATGTTATTTACTTAAATTTAATTTTAAGGTTTTATTTCATTTTCAACTATGTTATATGTTCAATCAATATTCTAGTGTTTGTTATTATTTGTTAAGGACGTAATTATTTCTCAAAATTTATTTGGCATTTAAGCTAAGTGTTATTTCTTTTTGATATTTTGTGAGATTTATATTTTGATATATGACTTGAAAACACACTTTTACTATCATCAGTTTAACTTTAAAATTTTATTTGACTTTCAAAAATATTATGTACTGATTAGAGATAACCATTCTCTAAAATTCATTTGAGACAAACCAAATGTTATTTCTTTTTGATAACTTGTCAATTTAAAAATATACTTTTATTATTAACAACACCAATTAAAATATATATTTTTCCATATTATATACATTTTAAAAATAAGATTAATTTATTATAAATAATTAATTACACTAATAATTAAGATTAAAATACTCATTTAATTATCTTGTCTAAGGTGGGTATATAATCATCTCTTTTCAAATAATTAATTATGCATCAACCAATTAACATATAATATTAAATTCAAAAAAGATTTGAATTATAAGATTTGGAAAAATAATCTATATAGTAATTTTTTCTATACATCGTGATGTTTTATTTTCCATGTTGTTTTCTTATTTATTCTATTTTTTTATTTAATGGATAGAGGTTGCGAATTAGAATCATGTTACGTGAATAAAACTTAATATATATAGTTAAGCTATGTTATTAGTTTCGAAGGGGTATATTAAAGGAATCAATTTGATTTAACTTTTGATTAAACTCACCTTTCTCCATCAATCATAAATCATTGTTTTCTATGTCTTGAAAAAATTGAAAGGTTTTAATAGTGAACTTGTTCATTTCTTAACAAAAAATGTGAAAAGGGGTATTTATCTATGTTTTCATTGGCTAAACTTGTTTGCATGTTATTAAAGGAGAGAGTGATAACATCATATCATTATATTGAAATAAATGCAATCAAATTATCAATGTACAATATCCAGTCATATTTGTTGGCAATGAGAATAAATGCATGTAAATATGGACAGGTGGGCTGAAACTTAAATAAGGAAAATTTATTTTATTAATTTTTTATTATCAATCTACACCAATATTATGTTAGTTCTATTAAAGTGCACAACTCAAAATTGGTACAGTATGTGGAAAAAATTATAGTACGCACAAAGAAGATATGCTTGAAATATATATGCAACTCTCTTAGATTTTTATCAGTGGTTTTGCAGTGGCACTTATATCCATTTATATTTTTACCACATCTCTCTTAAAGCTCCTTGGCCACATATGTAAGAACCCAAAAAAAATAGCCTTTACATAATACAACACTATTTTTCTTCATTCATTGTGTTCCCTTGCTTATCATCAATGACTATTTTTACCAGATTTGGCACCCCAAGGGCTTGATCTTGTGACCTCACGAGCTTTACAGATTTAATTTAATCCTCACATATTTTCTTCCATAGCTTTATTTTTAGGGCCAAATTTACAGAGATGTAGGATTATTTTCAAGTTTTAAAATTATGATTGTAACTATTGTTATTCCTTTTGTGTTCGATTTGGCTCGGAGGTTGTTTTTTATTTATTTTTCCCATGGCATCATCGAGATCTTCAGCTATTTGTGGTCGTTAAAGATATATTCATAGGTTATATGTTTGAACCTCACTGATCACAAATATTTGTAGACACAAATTTATGCTTTTCAACACTTAATAAAACCCTCGTGCATTATATCTAGTCCAGGAGCTTGGATTTACTACATGTGTTAGGGTGAAATTGAATATCCAGGGTAGGGTTTTTTGTTAGGGTAAGTTTGTGTAAAACTGTTGTTTCCTACTCATTTAAACCTTCATCCCTTGTCTCGTCCTGGCACTTGACAAACAAAAGGATTTACTTGGCATATGCTTTATACTTTTCTGTTTATGTGCATTGATTGAAGATGAAGATATTGAGTGCTTTTGACTGATTTGCATTACTGGTTGGTTGCATCTTCTTCCTGCTCTTTGTGTCTTCTAGTTGAAGTTCTGAACATAATAAATGAATAGCCATTCCTAAATCTTCCTTGTGTGACTTGTATTTTAATTTAACCATTTCCTTTGAAGAAAAATTTCTCATTCAAAATATCTATCCCATCCAAAATGTTGATACTAATTTTGATCTTAATTTTTCATTATAGATATGGGACACGAATGGACATGAAAGGTTTCAGAGTCTTGGAGTTGCATTTTATAGAGGAGCTGACTGTTGTGTCTTTGTGTTTGACGTGAATACACTAAAATCATTTGAGGACCTGGACAATTGGTATTATGATTTTCTAAACCAGGTTTGTTGCTTTTTGTTATTTTAACTTCATTTGCCGAACTGTTTCCAGTAAACTGAATTTTATTTTAAACGGTCAACTCTCTAGGTATCCATGTTCTTAAAATGTCTCTTCAGTGCAATATTTATAGATATACAGAGAATTAATGCTCGTAGGGAGGTGTTACACTACTGTCCACAATGGCAGTGGATGGCTACAAATTGTCATCTCATGGTCAAGGCTCATTCCAAGTATAAATTGCATTTGTTTCATTTCCCTTTCTTCTTAAATTAATAAATTTTAGATTTGGTAAGGAGGCATTCTCTTGAATTAAAAAATTATGCTATCTATATTTTAATCTCTTCGTGAACCTTTTATATGCAGATGGCAATGGCCCTCTCAACCAAAAGGCCTTTATCTCTATCTATTCCATTTTTTTTAAAATTAAAATTGAAATGAAACCTTCATGATGCAAAACAACTAAAACATTATAAAAAAATCTTAGTATCACTACTCCAAATTCTGACGCAATAGATATTTAATTTCCAACCCAATATTCACAATCATTCTTTGGTCAATTTAAATCTTACCTATGGAAGAAAAGATAATCACATGAAGAAACCCAAACTAAAATCGTATCAGAATGCTAACTACCATTATCATTAGTAGCATATTTGAATCTATATTTTTGAAGGTTAGCAGAAAATGATATGTGCACACCCATTTACATCACAGGGAAGTAGATTACATTTATAAAATAATTATATCTACCATAATAATTTTAAACTTACTAAAAATAATGTGCTTTCATATCAGAAATAACAATGTAAATCTCTTTAATATCATATGGGGCATGCATTCAACATTGTTATTCATAAAACTAGGAAATGCTCTAATAATGCATTACAGTGCCCTATGTTTTGGCATAGGTATGTATTTTTTACTAAATTTGATTTTATTTATGGTGGTTTTCAAAGAACTTGCACTACATTCTTCCTTTTTCAAATATTTCACCTTTGAACAACCTATATTAGTGATAATACTACTTATACTAGTTGTTTATAGTGGTTTTCAAAAAACTTGCACTACATTCTTCCTTTTTCAAATATTTCAGCTTTGAACAACCTATACCAATGATAATACTACTTATACTAGTTGAACAGGTGGTTGTTGAGATACCATATGGGTTTGTATAAACAATTTTTTATATAATTATTGTCCGCAACATGATTGGTTTTGAATGGACAACTCACAAGTTATTCTGATTTTTGTTCATTAATTTCTTTTTTATTTCTCTATTTTGTCTACTTTGGGATGATGGAAATCTTAGTCACACCAAACCTTAAAATGGTTAGAATTATTATGGGAGTTTTCTATTTTCTATTTAATATATCTTTCAGGATTCTTCATTCATAAAAGGATAAACAACAATGCCTTTATATTTCCACCAAATTTCTCTCTTAAGGATTACATTATTTTAAAAAATGAAAGAAACCCAAGCTTTGATTTTTATTGATTTTAGAATATCTTTGCTATTTAGTATTTCCCTTTCATATATTTTTATTGATTTTAGAAGGTTTGCTATTTAGTACTTCCTTTTCATATATCCAATAGTTTTAACTACGCATGTTGTTTTCTATAAATCCAGAAGGAAAGGCATGTCTTGTGTTTTTATTGGAATCTATAATTTTATCTCTTGGGGAAAAAAAAAATTAATTTTCTATGTATTAATGTATAAAATTCAAAAATCGTGGATTGGATCTGCCCTATCACATGGTAATTTGCCTAAAAATCAGTAAAGAGTTAGTGTAATAAAATAATTTAATTTAATTTCAAAGATTTATATTATTACTGATGATGGTTTGATTTTTGATATTGTTTTGGAGAGTGTTGGAAGATGTTAATGTTTCATATGTGGGGAAAGTTCCTTTCCAAAAAAATACTATGTTTACAATATTTCAATTGGCATCTTTGATAATATGATTTGGCATCACGTGGATACTAGTAGCGAGACTATTTTTACATTAAAAATTTTAATATATTTTTAATAAATCCACTTTCTGGAAAAAAAAAAAAAAAAGGCACATTTAATTCTATTTTAAACCCCGCATGGCGCCCTTGTTTATGAACGTTATGGTTAATATCTAAAATAAATATTAGTTACATAATAATCATGAAAACAAGTGTTACGGAGTAGCTATAGTACCTGTCTATAAGGGTAAGGAATTGCAAGCATGGTCCATAAGAATCAATTTGAATCCAATTAAATTGGTTTTGCGAAAAATATATGCATGCACATTTCAAGATTTTTGCCTCAAATTTAAGAAAACGATTGACTTCAGAACCCCAAAAATATTTACAGTTCAACACAATGCAGTCATCATCATTTGTTTCCTTATTTATTTTAGTATCAAGCATGAACCTAAGGAAAATGCAGACATAAAATTTCATACATCTATACCAATATGTAATGACATGTTCGCTTTGTTCGGTTGCTCATAATTTAGAAGTATTTGCTTGAAACTATTTGTTGTAATAAGCATTTGAACCATTAGATATCATTTTTGAGATGCCCATGTCAGAATCTAGGAGACGTGCAGGGGGAATAAGAAGAGTGTGCAGAAAGATGCCCACAGATGTCGCCGTCTTCTATGCAATTTCTTCAACAAGAACAATTTTATTAGCAGAGACTTACAAAATGCTATTTACATAATCACATTGCAATGCAGGTCGTTTATGTATCTGGTAAATTCTTCATACATAAATGAGAAAAGAACCAGGGCCATAGAAATAAAAAATTATCTACTACAACAAAACAATGTGAAATTTGAAAAAAATAAAAAAATATTGGTGCCTTAGGGTGGACAGCACAAGATTCTATTGACATATACCGGCGACATTGCATTTAAAGCCATGTGAAATAGCATTTGAGTGGTGTAAATTACAGTAATATATGCTTTACTCTCCATTTTGTGTCTTTGTGAAAGCTGGTTCTGCATCCTCGTTTCCTTCTCCATATTATTCACTCTTTTCTGCCTGCAAAATTCAAAATATAAACAACAAATTTTTGTTTCTTGAACAGTTAAATTGCAGATGCAAAAGGAGATAACAAAACTCCTCGCAATAAAGAAACTATGAATAGAAATTGCAAAAACGAAAATCCTTCTAAACCACTTGAAACTTGATTTTCCGCATATACAAATTCTGCAGATTTTATGTCCAACTATATAAACGCGCTGAGTTTTTTTTATCAACAGTCTGACAAAATGTATGACATAGAAATCTATGAAAAAGGCAAAATTTAAATCTTCATACCTTTTAAGTATTTAAAATTTCAAAGGCTCTGTAAATTCCTTGCTACGAACATGGTCGAATGGAAAAAAATATCTGTTTGTCTGCAATTTAAATTTTGACTGGAAATCTTTCAAATGTGGCGCTAAAACATAGAATTGTTTTTTTAAACCCTAATATTTATCAGGGTTTGAATGTACTTACTCGGGCGTATGAATTGCAAATCCGTGTTTGGTATAAACAAATAGTCTGGAAGAAAGTGCACAGAACACAGCATACAAGCTAAATTGCCCCAGCTCTGCTCTCCGTATGCCTCGTGTTGACAACCCAACAACCCATACATGATCTGTTGTCAACCTGAAGCCACGCCTTCACCCGCCTGTGGTAAATATTGATAATGTTCAGACTGTTACCGAAGGGCTTCCAGGTATGATAACAAAAGTAGAATCTTCTTATTGGTTGCATATCATAAAAAGTATTCTTTGTTTAGGAGAAAGGTTCCAGTAGCTGCACATCTTAATTTTGGATAACTAATTAAAGTGTTATAACATTACATTAGATTTTACGGAGAAGTCATAAAATGTATTTTTTAAACTTATGACCAAAATTTAATCTTTGGAGTACCAATATTTGTGCATTAGAGTATCAATACTTGAGTCTTACTTGTAAAAATGTGATTGGTTACTTTTAATTTTATAGAATAAATGTTGAACAATTATTAGATATTACATGTTTAGCTTCTGGTGCACTTTAATATTTATACACATCAATATGTTTCATTGATGGAGCACATGTTGACAAAAACTCTATTCAAATAATTGGAACATTCACAGCGATTGGGACCTTTACCCTAGTAACAATTGATCAAATTAATAAAATATTAATATCTTCGAATAAATATTGAAACTGATTTAAACTTTTGATAAACGTCGTAATTCTATTGACAGTCAAAACTTTTCAAAATAAATTAATTGCATTTGGCGGATACAAGAGTATTGATGGGATAGATACTAATAATTAGATATATAATTTAGAAGAAATAAATGAAAAAGAAAATGTTAATTATTATCATTATATTTATTATATTATCTGATTTTTCATGTAATTTAAGTATAATATAAATTTTATATATCATATAATTGGTTAATTATTTATCTTTAATTTATAGATTATTTTTTATTTTTTTAAAGAAAGAAAAAATAAAAATAAAACAATTTTTATAAAAAAAAAGTATTTTTAAATTATTCATGAAATGTTTCTCTGCGTTGAAGAAAAATAAGATATAATTAAATCACAATTTTCATTTCGTACAAAACTTTTAATTATTTTCATTATTATAATATAAACTATTTAAACCATTAATTAATTTTAATGGTACAATATATACAGATCATTCATATTAATTTTTAAAATAAAATAATCAAACATAAAATATTGAAGAGTCAATTATCAATGGTAAGGGAAATTCAAACATGAGACCTATTAGGTAAAGCCTACTTTCTTTACCGTTGAGTCACCACCACAAGAGCTAATTCCTTATGTCATTTTAATATAACATGAATTCTATATTTCATCTTTATTAATTAGTTGTCCCCTCTTCTATACAACCCATTATTATAAAAGAAAAAAAATAAAAATCACATGAGGCTCAGAGTGAAAACAAAGATGAAGTTAAAAGGTGGGAATTTTTTTTTTGTTAAGAGTATAAATAGGAGGAATTTAAAAAAAAAAAACACTTTTAAGAAAACAAAGTCACCCCAAAATAAATGCAAAGAAGTAATGCATTTTCATACCAATGATGTTATGAAGGTTGATATATGTGATGTTGATTTAATGTTCTTATTTAAAAAGTAAGGGTATATGATTTTAAAATGACATTGAAAATGTTAAGAATGAATTGTCCCAACATTGTATGTTTATGTAATTTATAAAATGCCATAAAGTCTTTTGTTTTACTTTCATTTCACAACGTTAGAATTTTCATTATTGCTGATGCATTTTATAAGATAAAATTTTATAAAGAGCATGATTTAAATTTTTTTCATTATTGCTGATGCATTTTATAAGATTAAAATTTATAAAGAGCATGATTTAAATTTTTTTTAAATTGTTGAAAAATTAGTTTATTATATTTTTAAAGGAGAATTAATAAGTATAATTATTAATTGATGGTGATAGTATAGGTTTATGTAAGCTATTCATATTGTGTCTTAATTTTTAATATAAAGGGGATAATAAAAAATGAAAATTTGAACATTTTTCAATTTGTATAGATAAATGTGAAAACAGTGTAAATTAATGAAATGTTGCATTTTAAATGTAGATTATATATATATATATATATATGGGAAAAACAATAAATAAATTTTTTAATACTTAAATACATAGTGTGTATGTTGTGTACAAAAAGTTCTCAAGATTTCTTACAAATACGTCTTAGAAACATGAATGTAGTGCAAGATTAATTTTTTATAATTTTTTTTGGTAAAAAAAATATTTTTATTAATTTTTTAATGGTCACGCAATGCTTATGACTTCTCCTTACGATTTTTTTATATATATGTCGAAATAGACTAATTTTTTCACCATTGGAATAAAGACATGAAAATAAAGTGCACTGATATTTTTTCAAAATTTTAACTCACAATTTATTACATTTCATAATACTTCAAAAAGATGGTACTTCACTTTATAAAAAACTATGTATTATGAAAGTATATATATATATATATATATATATGAATATGATATATATATATATATATATATATATATATATATATATATATATATATATATATAAATAATAAACTTCATCAATATACTTATTTACATCTAGAGCCACGCATTTTTATTTTATTTTTCATCTTAATTTATGGTATTTGAAGTGACATTTTTAAGTCAATAAGAACTTTCTACTTGAAAAGAGCACAATTTAATGTCAGATGAGGTTAGAACAAAGGGGGTTTGTTCTAACTCCCTTTATTTGAACTAAACTTAAAAATTGTGTCGCTCCAAATTCCTCCACTACTTTACCACTTACCATATACCACTTTTCATGTTTTAGTATTTTACATGTGTTATACTATTAAATTTAATATTTAATATTTTTCATATTTTAATATTTTACATTTTCCATTAATTATTGTTTGATATAATGATATGGACAAAATAAAGCTTGTGTTGATAGTCTTTTTAATGTATATAGGAAATGAACAGTGGAGCCCTTATTGAAGACACGGTAGAATTTCCAACAAAGGTTTGGATATTAAAGTAAGTTGTAAACTACTTTTTACACTTTTAAAAAGTAGTTACTATATTTCTCATCTCATTTTTATGCATTAGCTTCACCATGAATTTCTTGAGATATATTTATTTTTTTAAATATTAAATTAATTGTGTACTTTGCTATTACATTTTATTGATATACATATTTTTCTTTTCATTTTTATGCATTGATTTACCACAATGTTATTGATGATGTTTGAATTATTTACTCTTCGTTCATCATCAAATTTCTCTATGCTACCAATTTTTTATTGATAACTGATTTGAATTAAAATTATGAAATCCCCATACATATCCCTTTAATGTATGTGATCCCTTATATTTATATTACATATTAAATAAAAAATATGGGATAGATATGTGTACCTTTTTGGAGATATTTTTATGGCATTCATAATCTCTTCATATTTATTATTACAACACTCAACAAATTTTGAAAACGAAGATATGTATCTCCTTTTGTAAAGGTATTTACTTGAAGGCTCAAATTCTTCCAATTGTTTTCATATGCTTTCTATATGAATTGTATTGTTTAATAATTTTATCAATATTTTAAACTTTTATATAGCAATCCTCAAATTAGAAAATTGCCTTCATTTTTATTTGTTCTTAGTATAAGTTTAAACTTTTGCAAGATCTGGTTTCCAAATCTTTAGTGGTCTTGTCTTTTTAAGTTATATTAGTTAAATTAATTTTTATTTATGACCATTATTATGATTTTAGAAGTATCAAATACCACCTTTCAATCTTGATTCTATGTCATAATTATAGTAATCTATTCGTTGTTCTTATCTTTATATTCTAACTTGTCAATACTTGGTTTGACCTTGATTTGTATTTCTTCAACTTATTCATTTCATAGCCTAAGTTAACTGTGTAAATTTCTTAAGGTGTTAAACTTAAAAGGTGTTGTAGCTTTCATAAATTCTATTTGAATATGCATGTTGTTTCATGTATTGTGCATGTTACAAATTTTTAATTCCTTTCATGTTGTATAATCATGTATTTTTGTGTTAAAGCCTAAGTTAATTGTGTAAATTTCTTAAGGTGTTAAACTTAAAGGGTGTTGTAGCTTTCATAAATTCTACTTGAATATGCATGTTGTTTCATGTATTGTGCATGTTACAAATTTTTAATTCCTTTCATGTTGTATAATCATGTATTTTTGTGTTATAGTAAATGAACAATAAAACTCCTATTGAAGACACTTTTGAACATGGTAGACTAGTGGAAAAATAGTTGGATGTAAAATTAAGTTTATATTGAAGAAATTTTGTTTCTTGTAATGTGCATGTTGAATTTTTCTAATTCATTCCCTATTGTATAATCATTTCCAATAAACTGATGACATGTTTATGGTGATGTTTATGAGCACATGGTAGATGTTGCTAGTTATAAATCTAGTTTTGATATTAGTGAGAAAGGGGTTGAGGATCCTAGTGAAGTTGGTGGTGGTGTTGTTGAGAAAGTAGTTGATGTTTGTATTAAGGTGGTGTAAGTTTTTCGGGTGAAATATTGGTGGAAATGTAAATTGACATCATTAATCATGTTGGACATAAATGGGGAAGAAATGTGGCTCGATTATTGGGTGGCAAGTCAAGAATCCCTTGAGAACAATACAAGAAGAACTCCATAGAGAGGAAAATTTGGAAGTATAGCTCAAGGTCATTGACACTAATAAGCCATTGCAATTCATGACACTTGGAGGTAAATTCTAGGAAATGTCACTAATTTTTATGTTTTGAAAACATTTGATTTTATAAATCCAACATGCTCACCTTAGTACTTGTTGAATTTTGAAGCAAATTAAAACTTGAGTAATAAAAATTGATTATAAAATGTAAAGATAGATGAAAGTTATGTGATGATACATAAAATAAATGGATGTGTTATAATTATGTTGAGAAGATTTTAAGACTATTTATTGACATGTTGAAAATTATATATGCATAAGAAAAGTCTCAAGTCTTAAATGAAAATTTATAAAAATTAGTAATCTTTAAATTAAAATGTGATATATATGCGTGTGTGTGTCAAGTTACATTCTTTAATCTTGTGAATTAACTTAGTATGATTTCATTTATTTTGAATTGAAAATTTGCATTTACCTTTCAACTTTCAATATACAATGAATTACTTCACCTTATCATTTACTTAAAATTGAGATATGTGACTTTTTATTGAAACAATAAGTAAGAAAGTTTTAAATTGTGGGGTTCATTTATATATTTCATTGTAATAAACTAAAATGGTTTTGTGATGCTTCTCTTTATGACTGTGTGGGATGTATTATTAATAAAAAATTATGATGGCCTACTTTAATTAAAAATATGTTTACAATATAAACATATTTTTAATTCTTATTAGGAAATAATATATTATTTTGATTGAAAAAATTTAAACAATTATTAAATCATCGATTATTTTATACGATAAATAAATTTTTAATTCTTTATATTAAAAAAGGATACATTATTTTAATAAAAAATTTAAGCAAATATTAAGTCCCCAAAAAAGGCATGATGTTTCATACAATGACATTAAGCATTTATTTAAAGAAATAAAATTATATGATCTTAATAAAATGATGAGAGTAGGGTTAAAGGAAATGAGCCATTTGAAATTATATTCTTAAGAAGCAATTGTGCATTTAGAATGATGAATTTGACTTCACTCGAGTCTTTTTCATTCCTATTTAATTAAAATTACAATAAAATTGTATCTTATTAGTTCTAGAGGGATTTTGCACATTTATTTGAGTTTAACTTGGAATTATTAACTTATCTCTGGGCCAATCAAGTTTTATTGATTTGTGCAATGATAAATATATAAATATTTTACTAAAGTACATAGCAAGTTTGTTAATTATCTAATAAAATAATATTATTTTAAGGAAATTGATTGGTTGAATGTTTTTTATGTTTGGCCCCCTTCATGCCATTCGATGCACTCTATTTATTTCATTGCAGTCATTTAACATTGATATGCTTTGGCTCGTTGACAAGTGGATTAATGCAGTGAAAATAAAATCACTCTTAATTATACCCACAGAAACTATCCTTGATGTGGCAAGTTTCTATAGCTACAAAGGGCAGTGCACCTACTGCATGTCTGTGTCTGTCTTTCAATGTAATTAATTTACACCTCATTCATTATGCTTAGAGTCTATATTGCAACAGCTATTAGACTAAAGCTTCACCACAACCATGTTTTCTCCTTTCACATTACATCTTCCTAGAAGTCTTGAGTTCAAGTATCGTCTCCCCTAGGGTTTTGACAGAAATGGAGGGAATGTTTTTCAAATGAGGCCAGCATGAAACAGATGTGCTTCTCACTCAACCTTTCCATGTTCCTCTTGCTTGACTACTGTGAGTACTAATCTTTTCTTACCTATGCTTTTAACATCTAATTGATCTGTGGAATCCATGAAAGTTTATTTATATATTTAAAAAAGTGTTTAAATATGTTCTCAATTTCATATTAATTTGGTTTTTTATGTTTCTATTTTTTTGTCTACTTCACAAGCTCTCTTGTGACGCATCTCATCCAAATTTCCACATACTACATTTTTCATTTCACCATCGATGAAGTTCGCAATGTTTTTATCTTGTTCTTAAGAAGTTTTGTTGTTAGATTTCTTTGTGTGGTTTTTGGCTTTCTTGTTTTGTTTTAGTGTAATGGTAATTTGTATTGTCTTTTTTAATAATATAGACTAATTACAAAGTTTCATGTAGAAGGTCGGCAGCAACTGAAATATGTTAGATAGATGTAATGTTATTTTTAGCAAGCAAATGAATGAAACATATGAATTTCTAAGGTAAATTAACTGCAGAAGATCCACCTTTCATTATCATTGTAGTACAATTTACTGTGGTTGCACAATTTTGGTTATGGTTGGAAATTAATTGTAGAAGAACCACCTCTCATTATGGTTGTACAATTTATTATGGTTGCACAATTTTGTGTTTAGCACATGTATCAAAATGTTATTATTGATTTGTGTCTTTCTAAATAATATTATATGGCACCTATTTAAGTTTATTGCAGTTCCATAACTTTGAGTACTACATATTTTGGAATGCTATTGTTGCTCTGTAGTCCTATAAGTAAAATTATTCTTCCTCTTTGTTAAATTGTTTGTAAGTTTTTTCAACTTTAGAAGTATAATGGGGAAGCCTTTGAACTGATAAATCCTATGAGGAACAGTTTATTCTAATATTTTCATAAATTTTTGGTGACATACATGTAAGTGTAATGTTGGTCCCTGATGCTATAATTTCAAGGTGTTATTTCTATGGCACAAATTTATTGGCCATATGTATTACTATAATATAAATTATGATTTGTGTTGAAGTGAAATGCTTTCTTTTGGATTAGTTTTTACAAATGAGGGAATAAATACATATGGATGTTGTGGTGGCCTTTTAGTTGTTTCGAGGACATCAATTCATGCTTTCAAGAGAAGCTGTAAGATGAAACTATAACTAGTACACTTCCAACTAGTAACTAGGCTATACATGAGCCTAGAGGCATGCAATGGCTATGATTTGATAAAACTATGAAACTATATGTCCCACTCATGTGTTTAACTTTGATTCATATTCAGCTTGGGCTCACTCATTGGTTTTATGACATTCTTATATTCTTTATATATAGACATTCATGGGACAGTGGCAAAAATTACATGAAAATATTATATTTAAGTTCCCTGACTCACGAACATCAATTAAAAGTTTAAAAAATCATTGTGAAGGTTTGAAGTAAAATCATTGAGGACTCTAGTTTCAAATCCTACAAAATTTACATTTATATTAATTAATAAAAAAATGCAAACCAACAGTCCTAACTAAAACAAAACATAGTATACAAAGTTCTAGATGAGAAGTGAATATCAATTAATTGTATTGGGTAGTATCCTTAAGACATGGCCCCATATAAGGGGATACTGTACCAAATTTTAGTGCAAAGTGGCCCCATGAAATTTATTCCAATTCTAGGTGTGCTTTTCCTCCAACTATTGTGCCATATCTCTCTATATGATTGAATTTCCGTGAACTTGTCCAAAATTCTAATGTTTTATCTTAATATTTTATGTTTTCTTGATTTCTTGGCAACCCTTATTTAGGACGAATACACTCAAAATACCATCAGCTCTCCCTGATTATAACATAATATTTTATGATTCTATGTCATACTCTATCATTTACTTCTTCAATAACTATTGCCTTGCAGTGACTTGGCACTTCGTGCCCCTTATTTGGTTCATGTGAACTAACATAAATTAGTTATCATTTAAATTTAAAAAAATATTACTTCTATTTAATAAATAATTATGTTTAAAAACTATGCCTAAAAATTTAAAAATAGACGGTTTTTTATAAAATGTTCTTTACATCTTACTTATGATATAATATGTATGATATAAGACATTAACAATATATTTTACTATTCTAAATTCTAAATACTTTTAAGTTACTACGATCTATCGAGATATATATATATATATATATATATATATATATATATATATATATATATATATATATATATATGATGTTAAAAAGATATAACCATAGTTTTAAAATAAAAATAATATTGAAAAAAAAAACATTTAAAACACTTATTTATTTGGAAAAAAATTATAAATTAATAAATTAAGGTTTAAGATTTAAGTTTCTTTCCAAAAAATATTAAAACTATGATGATATTTTAATTGTGTGAAACCAATTTTATATGAAAATATTTCACATGATTTGATATTTATTATATAATTTGAGATGTATATATTTTGAACTTTATAATATTAAACTTTAAAAAAAGTACAAGCTGGATATCAAAGATGGATTAATTTCAAATTTCATATAAATAAATATGGTTATATAAATAAAACATTAAATCATATTATAAAATATAGAGAGATTCATTCATACAATTGTTAAGTATTATATATAAAATTATTTTTTTAATATTATAATAAAAATAATGTATAATTATTTTGAATATGTCAATTTTATTTATTATAAATTTATTTTTAAATATATAAATTAATAATACATATTAATATATTTTCAATATGAAAGATATGTAAACCACCTTTCCCTATTAATATATTTTTAATATATAATAGTGGGACTCGTTAACTCTCTTTTTTACTAGTAAAAAAAAAAATCAATTCATATTTACAATGATTTTTTATTAATTATTATATAAACCAAATAGTTATAATGAGTGTTTTTATTTATTTAATCTAATATTTATATTATATTTATTTTAATGTTATAAATTTTTAGAAGTTTTATAAAATAATTATTATAATGTTTGAATTTGTGTCTTTCCTTTTAAGGATGCAAAATCTTTATCATTAAACAAATTTAAAAGTATAAGTCTCTAGGCAAATCTGCGTATTAAAAATATTTGAGAAATTTTTTCATTATGATATTTTTTTTGAAATTTCAAATTTTGATAAAAATCTTGATTATTATAATTTGTCATCTAAAAATTTTCATTATAAAAGATAAAAAAAGTTATGGAATTTTTATTTTTATTTTTTTAAATTTAGAGGTATTTCCGATTTTAATTGGGACATTGCGACTTCGTTCAGTGATTTTTATTGGGGTGAGTGGAGGCGAGACTAATCTTCCGGAATATATTTCTAAATTTTTTTAGCAACATCTATTGAGAAATTTTAGTAAACCCTCCGTTGATCCCTTCTCGGCCAGTTAAGGATGCTCCCACCTCTCTTTGAAACGAGTAATTGATGTGGGAGCTTCGTCTAAAAAGAAGGGTCGTAGATCAGAAGTTGAACTGTTAAAAGCAGAAATGGTAACTTTGATAAAAGATGGCATTCAATGGATTATAAAGGATCTTATTTCTCGATGAAGAAGGATATTAATATTAATTATTATAATTATAATTTAATATAATTAACTACTATCTGTGATTAAATCTTCATGACTTATTGGGATTTTTTTATCAATGGGTGGTTTGATATTGTAGTATAGTTCTTCCCCTCTTGCATAAGTACTTGTAATCTTGTTATATATATATATATATATATATATATATATATATTCATTATCAATTAATATTTGTGGTGGTGTTAATTGATAGAGAGTTCTGAATCTCCCGTTATATCTTAGACTGTTTCATAACTGCAATTAAAAATATTCCTACAATTTATAATTGTATTTCAAAAATATTTACCAATAATTTAAAAATAATAATAATAAACCCTTTTCCGTAAAATTATAACCTAAATGTCCAATTTAACTAAATTTATATTATATTTCAAATACCTTCTTCAACCATCCTCACAACCCATTGATCTAGTATATAATAACGCTGATATTTATTTATCACCCTCTTCAACATGATACTTGTATTTTTACTCACCATGAATTATTCAAATTGATCAAACTTCATGATCTCATCTTCATGGCAAGGGTCTGCTTCATGCAAATCTTCATTGAGACAAATTTCACTCCATATATGGCTTGAGACTTCAGTGCTCAATTATTTATAACTGATTCAATCACTTCTACCAATTATTCATCAGAATGAGCTTTAATTAAAAAAAGATTGTTAAACAAGATTTTTTTGTGACAAGAAAATGTCACAGTGGCAGACCCTTTGAGAAGGTTAAACTTTGGCATATATTAGGAAATGAAGTGATGAATAAATTTGTCTTATACGATAATAATAATATAGTCTACGTGAATCGAATGACCTAATACCATACACGCATGGTCTTAATACTCGAATTTCATCACTTTTGACTTTGACATAGACAAACCAAGTTACCCCAAAAAAAAATCAAGACTACACAAC
The DNA here is from genome assembly GCA_037957365.1 of Torreya grandis. Classification (NCBI taxonomy): domain Eukaryota; kingdom Viridiplantae; phylum Streptophyta; class Pinopsida; order Cupressales; family Taxaceae; genus Torreya; species Torreya grandis. Next base: position 4,960,628 of record JARHVA010000053.1, on the reverse strand, counting down.
ATGAATCTAAGAGTAAGGTGAGGTTTTATAATCCCTGTTACGGACTCTTCTGATAAAAGAAAATATTAAAATATAAATTAATGATAATCAAAATTTTAAATAAATGTAATTAATGAAATATAGGTGAGTAGGTAAAGTGATTTTATTGTTACAAGTCTCATTTAATGTCAAATTTCAGATGGTATTGGAGGCTGGTTGTAGCCGATCATTGGTATTGGGCTAGTTGTGGTCATTGATAGTATTCTCGAGTTGGTTATGGCCGTTCGTTAGTATTCTCGAACCAATTATGACCATTGTTGATAATTTTTGTACTTGCATACTTGAAAATCTGGGCTGATCAAAAGCATATAAATGTAAAGATCCCACCAAAATCGAATCGATTTATTAAAAAAATTTAAATAAATATTATAAAAAATGAAAATAATATGTAAAAGTAAAAATTAATCATAGCATCACTGAAATCTATTAGCTTTACAATAGTTATCATAAATTTAACTATAAATCAAATCAATAAAAAATAATAAAATAATTGCCCCAAGGGTTAGCTCAAGCGGATAGGATCAACGACTTTGGTCGTCTAGGTCTCGAATTCAATCTTTGTTGAGTAGTATGTGATGTGTTAAGGTTTAAGGGCGGACACACACCTATATACTCTGAAGTAACCATGGAGACACCTTAAAGTAGGGGTTGAACTTCTCCATGTATTCCACAAGATTCCCAACCGTATTAAACTTCAAATGTAGATTATTATTATTTTTTAATTGCGTGAAAAAGCTTGTGTGATTACCACAATGGTGGTGACTAGGGCATCGGGGTGGCGCTTTGCCTTCCCCTGCAGTGGTGGTAGCGAGTAGGTCTGGGACGTAGAGGAAATCGAAGCCATGTGTAGTAGTTAGCGAGGGCCAGTGTGTGGTTGTGTCGGCAGAAGAAAATTTTAGGAGGGCGCAGTCCATTGGTAAAGCACCGGTTAAAAGCAAAGGAGCGACTAGCTTTGAGGAGTCAAAGATCCAACCAGTTTCAGATTTATTTGTAAATTATATTGACAAGGTGTCTGAAGTAACAGTAACTGATTTGGATAGGCTTCAACTAAATCGCTTGCTGTTAATTTTGAAAATCAAGCTCTTGAGAATGTTTTGGAAGACGAAAAATGGTTTACAGAGAGGGGTTTGGTTTGTCGTTTTGATAGGTTCTAGCCTTTCTTTCTTTTCTTGCAACAATGGTTTTAGGATTTATGGACATCTATATTGGAAGATGATATGGAAAATTTTCCTTGTCCAAGGGCTTTTTTATTGTTGTTTTTTATTCTGTCGCTGACCATAATAAGATTTTTAGGGCTAAATTATGGAGTTGGGAAAATCACATTCTTTTGATGAAACCTTGGGCCCCTGATTTCAACCCCTTGATAGAAAATATTTTGTTGCATCTTATTTGGGTTAGATTGTCATATCTTCCATTGTACTTTTGGTCTGAAACGGGTTTTTCAGCTTTGCGCTTGGTGAGATGGTGAAAATAGATGAATCTTCTTTGAAACTTCTCCAGACAACATTTGTCAAAATTTTGGTGTGTTTAGATACTTCTCAGGGTCTTCCTGCAAGTATTGATTTGAAAGTGTAAAACAAAAGCGGGGTCCAAACCCTAGATTTTGAAGGAATCCATTTCAAATGTCGAAACTATTTTCAGGTTGAGCACTTAGTTGAGACCTGCCAAAAAGTTAAGTGTAAGCGTGAATCCTCTTGGGGAAAGGAGGCTAATGTGAAGCAGCTAACAGTTATTGCAAATGTTTTATAACAACCGAAAGAAATGGCTTCAGAGAAGTTTAAAAGAAAAAAATTGGATAAGGTTAATCTGCAGGTAAGAAATACTCAAAATGTTGAGTATGGTGATTATAATGGTAATATTGTTAGTAAGAATGAATTATTTAAAGGCAATCATAAGGAAGGAAATGGAATATTAAGCTCGAACTCAGTCATTTCAGGAGACGATGATGAATGGAAGATGGTAAAAGACAAGAAAAAAGAGCGTCGCATTCTTAGATCTCCATCAAAAAAATCTATAAAAGATGAACAAAGTAATTATGGATATTTGGTTTGATTAAATTGGTTCCCAACGCTAAAGTTTTTTACTTTCAGCAACATTTGTCAAAAATGTAGCTTTATGCCTTGATGGTTGTTACCGTTAAGCCATGCTAATTATGTTTTGTTGAATTTTTTGTTAATAGGCTTGGGACCCTTATTCCCAAGTAGCAATCTTAAAAAAAAAAAAAAAAATTAAATTAATATAAATATCTTATATTTTAATTGTTTTAAGATTAGAAATTTTACTTTTATCATATAATTAATGTCGAAAACAATTTAGTTGGTCTCAAACCATCTTCTATTTGTATTGATATTTAAATTAAAATAATATTGAAAAAATTATTAGAAAAAATAAAACTATAATAAATATATTATTAAATTAAAATATTTTACATTTCAATAACAAATAATTAATAATTTTTATATAATAAAAATTTAAAAAATAATAATATTATCATCAATATAAAACATTATAATTATATTTTAAATTATTAATTATAATATCTTTAACCTGAAATTATTAATATTAATATATTTATTTAATAAAATTCTAAAGATAAAAATTGGATATGTCACAAGCCTCCCTAAATATAGAGAATCAAATTAAATTGTAAAATTTAACAATTATTAACTACTATCATATTTTATAACTACTTCCTTAAATTTAATTTTTAAATGTAATTAAAATATCTATAATGATTAGAATAGAAGATCAATCCTTTTAGTAGTTTAATTTTTTCCCATATATTTATAATTCCAATGTGAAAGACATGGAACTTCATTGTAATATAGATAGAGTCCTTTTGAATTTTATATTTTATCATCATTTGACTAATTAAAAAGCATATGACTACATAAACCTTCTTGAAGAATGGACATAAAGAATTAGACAAATTCTAAACGAAGAATGAAATAAGGAGAAAGAATGGTACATGCCCACCATTTCTAACATTCAATTATGTCATATCTTAATATAATTATGTCATCTTAATATGATATTATGCATCATTGTTAACTATTTGCCTCCAACTTCTATGCATGCCAAAATTTTGGAGAAAAAAAGTGGAAAATAGAAAACAAATTTCATTGAAAAAAAATATCAATAAATTCTTCATGAATATTTTCTTTTTATTGACAAATGATAAGTTATAGCAAGTATCAATCATCATTTCATATTATTTATGTTTGATTATTTTTATTTTTATTAAATAAACTATTTGTACTATTAATATAAAATAACCAATCATATAATACAATTGTTGATGTTGAATTTAATGTTTAAAATAAATAGTAATCATATAATGATCAAGAAAATAATTAGGGATACAATGTTGAAGAAAGAAATGAAAAGAAAATTGTTAATCACTGCCACTACGTCTAAATATATGTCATCTAATTCATTGTATTATTTAAATAAAATATGAATTATGTTATATAATTTTTCAATTATTTATCCCCCATATACAAACCATTTTTGTAAATGGAGAAAAAATAAAACATAAAACAAGCTCTATCAAAAAAAAGACACATCGATTAACTACCTATGAAATGTTCCTCTATATTGATGAAGAATAAGGGATAACCAAGTCATGATTGTTGTTTCAATATGTTCAATCTAGAAAAAAGATGAGACAAGGCACAAATTCAATGGAGAAAGGCACATGAAAGGCACAAAAATAAGCTAAGAAGTAATGTACAATTGAAATGTATTGATGAATTACAAAAAATAGGCTAGTAAAGCTAACTGATGATTTAGCCTAGAATATGAGACCCTAAATCTAGGGAGTCAAATATATTACTAGAAGTATCGAAAAGATAGTCATAAGATGTTTAGTAACCTGAATCATCATCCCAAAGAGACATATGGTCATAGCGAGCTTGAAGATCTAATTTAGCCTCTTGCAAAGCATGCACATTAGTTCAGATTTATCTTAGTATCATTAAACTCTTTGTAGGTACTTTGGTTTGACTAATGTAATAAGTATAGATCAATCTTGGGACATGGATAAAATCGTATTTTATGTCTCTATGGCAAAACTGTAGGAGTCTCAACTCTAGGATCTATGACTTAGTATTGAAATTGTTGATGAAAGCATTGTACGAACCATGACACAAAGAAACTAATACTCGATACTAGATGAGGTTAAATAGTTTTATTCTTAGGAAGTAGTTTAGGTAACATCTCATGTTGTTTTAAAGGTTGGATAACTAACTTTTAAGGTGTGCCACAATTAGTATATTTGCATTATGCAGAAACTTAAGATAATTTTATAATTTGGATGTGATTTCTTTTATTTGATTTAGTCATGGGCATCCAAGTAATAGATTTAATATGCTACTATCCGACAATACTTAGAGCCATACTAATATGGTCATAGAACATACAATACTTGGTAATGCGATACCATCGATGGATGTTTGTGTAATACTATCATAACTCTTAAGTACCATGGTTGTGCCAAGTTAGTCTCGATGAGTATACCCTCTGCAAATTAGGAATCATATTCTAATTATATTTTGACTTGAACCATTGCCTACCATAATTCCATGGTTAATCAAAGGATTTGAATTGACAAACGTATGTATATAAAGTGGACCATCATTTGAATCATCACTTGGAATCCCATAATCATATAATGTGATATGTAGTGTTTTATTTTGGTAACCAGTGGCCATACCTATAACACTATCAATGAGATGTTCATTTCGAATTGTTGGTTGATGTATAGATTTAGCCATGTGAACATTGCCTTATTTCTTGGTATCATGATTTGCTAATGGATTGTTAAATATTTTCAAGTGTTGATTAGGTGTAAAAATAAATTAATTCAATGAATATTATTAGCTAGATAATAAGAGGCATGAACAATAACAACAAGCATAGGAATATTAGGGATTTAAGGAGAAACAATAGACCTAGTATCATGGCTTTTCAGGGAACCAAGTGCAACACGACTTTTGTCTTCCAGCCTTGCCTAGGATCAGTTTTGGCCATAACCCTCTACTTCGTAACATGATGACATTGTCAAGAAGAATAGGAATCCATTTAGATTTGATCACTCTAGTTCAGTCATCCGGATTTAGATAATAGAAGTAAGGAGTGGTGGAATTTCAATGTCTCTAGCACCGCTATGTACATGTTAATTAAAAAGCTGAAAGTGTTCAAGAGAAATATAAGGATTTGGAACAAAGAGGTTTTTGGTAATATTTTTGAACAAAAATAGAATGTGAGAGATAATCTATCTAGGTTGGAGGATCTCATAGCTACAAATGGTATGAATGACAATTATCATATCAAGGAAAAGATTCTTTTGTGTGAGTACCACACTATTGTTACTAAATAAGGTGATAGAAACACTCAATTTTTCCACATGACCACCCTTAAACATATAAATCATAACAGAATCTCCAAGATCTCCTTAGATAATGGAGAGGTTAGCTTGGATTTTAACATTATCAAGGAGGAAGTTGGCAATTTCTTCAAGTATCTTTTTGTTACTAATCATGGTTTGATTGATCCTTTAGTGCAAGATATTATTGAGAATATTACAAGTCTCATTAACCATGATGATAATTATAGACTTCTTAAAACTATTACTTATGAGGAAGTTAGATCTATTTTCTTCCTCTTAAATAAGGACAAGGCATTGGGTCCCGATGGATTCCCAACTACCGTTTTCTAGCATTTATGAGAAATTGTTAAGGTGGATTTAGTTGCAGCAGTGGATGAATTATTCTCTTCCATGAAATTGCTTATAGAATTGAATAATATGATTCTTGTGTTAATCACTAAGAAGAAAGGAACTTCAGATTTTAAAGATTTTCGGCCAATTAACTTCTATAATATGGTCTACAAAGTTCTCAATAAAATCCTATCTTATATATTGTAGCCTTTAATGGAAAAAATCGTCTCCATCAACCAAGGAGGCTTTGTGCTAGGAAGATAAATCCAAGATGGTATCCTGGTGGTGCACGAAACCATTCATTCAATGGAAAAAAGTAAGCAAGTCGGTATGGTAATAAAACTCGATAAGAGTAAGGCATATGACATAGTGGATTGGCTTTTCTTGGATAGAATCTTGAGCCAACTTGGTTTTCACTCTCACTTCAAACTACTAATTAAATCATGTGTCTCTTTAGCTATGTTCTCTATATTATTGAATAGGGTTCTAGAAGGCTTCTTTGGAAGTAAGAGGGGCATTAGGCAAGGTGATCGAATCTCCTCATTCTTGTTTATTATCATGGTTGAATATCTCAGTAGAACTCTTTCAGTTGTCATCAGAATTGGGAGACTTAGAGGTTTCAGATTTGCTAGTGGTGTTGATCCCATATTACACCAACAGTTCATGGATGATACAATTACACTTGTAGAAGCATCAATTAAATAACTAAGAGAACTAAAGAAAATCATTTGAAAGTATGATGAGGCTTCCAAACACAAAGTTAATTTTGATAAGAGTACAATCTACTTCTTCAATACTCCCTTAGCTAGGTAGGTCAAGATTGCTCGCATATTAGAATGCCAAATAAGAGAATTATTTTCTAGTTATCTGGGGATGCCTCTCTTTTCTAGCATTATGTCTTAGCACCTTCAGCACCCCTTGGTGGACAGATTTCAAAAAAACTATTTGGATATAAAGGAACCATTCTTAATCAAGCTGATAAGTTAACACTCATCAAAAGTGTTGTGTAAAGTTTGCCAGTCTATCTTATGTCATTGTTCAAAATGCCTAAGATTATGGTAGAAAATTTTGAAAAAAATTAAAAGAGGATCTTGTGGATGGGCTCAAAGGACAAAAATAGGTTCCCATTGGTTGCATGGGAAAAGGTTTGTCTACCCAATCAGGTTGGTGGGTTGGGTCTAAGAAGGGTGAAAGCTATGAATACAAATCTTATGGGAAAACAAGGTTGGCATCTGTCCAAGGAGTCTAACCAATGGAAAACCATACTAAATTTTAAATACCTCAAATTCAGATAGATTAACTTTCCATTTGAAGATCAATTTATTAGAGGTTCCTATCTTTGGAATTTTCTTGTCAAGAGTAGAGATCTAGTCCTTAGGGGATGCAAATGGAAAATTGGAGATAACACCAAAGTGATATTTTGGGAAGATCATTGGTTATTTAATATGCCTTTGAATGACTTGGAACCATGGCATCTTATTGGCATACATATCTATAGATCCTATGGAGTGTTGGTCGTTGATTATATACTCATGTTCGAAGGTAGAAAGAAAAGGAAACATCTTAGGGTGGAAAACATTTGTGAAGACTATAATTACATACTTGATGACTTGAACACTTTGCTTAGAGGTGTTCATATCCTTAATCTACTTAAATAATATGAACTCATGTGGATGGACTCATTCGATGGAAACTACAGTGCTAAGTTGTGATACAACAAGTTGATCAACCATACTCAAGAAGGTACACCTTGGACCAAATTATGGGATAAAAATTTGATTCCTAAAGTTAACATATTCATTTGGTTGTCTATTCAAAATAGAATTCTTACTATGGATAATCTTCAGAAGAGTGGTTTGATATTGGTTAATATGTCACTTTTGTGAAAGGGAGAATGAGTTAGATGTTCATCTTATGATAGGGTGTATATTTTCCTTCAAGGTGTGGGGCATTATATTGGAGAGATTCCAAATTTATTGGAACTATGGATTTCATGGTCAACTCCCTTTAAGAATAATTATTTTTAGAACTTATGGTATATGATTGTTCCTCATTTCCTTTAGGGCATCTGGAAAGAGAGGAATGACAAAAAATTTAGGGACACCAGGAATTCTAGTACAAGGGTTGTTAACATTAATTACCTTCATCCAAGACAACTTCAAGGGAAATAAACCTAGTAAAGGGAAGGAGTTGTCTAAATAAGAAGCCACCATAGCTAGGAAGTGGCACTTGAGCTTGGAAGAAAACGACAGGTGGATCCTAGCATTGAACTTAAGACAAATGTTAGATGGCAAGCCCCATCCCCAGGCTGGGTAAAATTAAATTTTGATGGAACTTCCAAAGGAAACCCAGGTGCTTCAGAAAAAGGAGGAATCCTTTGAAATGATAAGGGGGATTTTATGGTAGTCTATGCTAGAAACATGGGAACTCAATCTAGTCATTGGGTTGAAGCTATGGAAACATTGTGGGATTACAATTAGCAAGAGAGATTGGAGTGCAATGTTTGTTTATCAAAGGTGAGTCACTCAATATTATTAATTGCCTTTCCAAAAAGAGTAAAACTAGTTGGAATATAAGTAATGTGATGTAATAAGCACTGATAATCATTGAGTCCTTGCAGAATGTTCACATCTAGCATATTTAAAGAGAAAGAAACCAGGGAGCAGACTACTTCATCAAAATGGGTGTTGTTTCTCAAAACTTTAGGACGTGGATTAGGAAAGAGAACCTTTCTGATGATGTAGCTCATAAAATTGATAGAGAAGCTCTCAATGTGACTCATGAAGAGCATTATTCATAAGCATTTTCTAAGGCATTCCCCAATTAGTTAATTTGAGAGTGTCCATTCTAATAATGGATGAATCTTTATTATCTATGTTTATAACAAGAGAATCTTGATTTGGCTTGATATTATTACTCAAGATAGTAATAATGATTATGCAAGAAGTCATAGATACATGTGTTATGTCATTCAAATCTCTCCTTGATTAATACGATTTGGAATGATGACAAATCTAGAATGTATGTAAATGGTTTGATCTATAGGTACTATATTCTTATGTAGTCCCAAAGATACATCGAATGTAGGGAGATTGCTAGTGATGCAAGCATAGGGGGAAACTTGAATAGAATATAACCTACATCAATAAAGGATTTGATGAATGATGAGGAGGTTTGGGGAATACTCCATGAGGGGGGTGTTCAGATTTTTTTTAAAGGATTGAAGGCCATGATCAATTTATCTCCAAGAGATTTGTTGCTATCTAGAAGAAAAGAGTAGTGAAGATCAAGGGAGTCTCCATAGAGGTGTTTGAAGATTTCATAGCTCATGTGATTGGGTTAACTATTGAATAATTCAAATACATCAAATCTAACAAGGATTACAACACTGAAAAGGAAAATTTATTAATGGACAACGATGAGCTCATCGAGTATCAAGGAGGTTATCTAAGAGAGGATTTCCATCACCCCTACGATGAAATTTCCAAATAGATTATGAGGTATATCACACTTGAAGGTAGGTATGTGGTAGCTCATTACTATCACTTTGCCTTCCTCAACTATTCCAAACATCATTTTCCTATCAGTATTTCATTTTACATCTTGCACTCCCTGGAGTCTTCTATTTTGGATGTCAAGAAAGGCAAGAATAAATTACCCCTTCACCAAGTGGTAATATATCTTATTTATAACCGATGAGAAGTGGGTGAGTTGGTAAAGTGACTTGGTTGTTTCAAGCACCACCCAGGTTTAAATATTAGTATGGTATCAGAGGCTAAATATGGTCGATCGTTGGTACTCGTAGTCTAGTTGTGACCAATTTTTGGTATTCTTGGGCCGGTTATGGCTGATCATTGGTATTCTTGGGCTAATTATGGCTGATCATTGGTATTATTAGGCCAATTGTGGCTGATCATTGGTATTCTTGGGCCGGTTGTGTCTATTGATGGTATTCATAGGCCAATTATGGTTGTTCATTGGTAGTCTTAGGTCAATTATGACCATTGTTGGTATTCTCAAGTTGGTTGTGGCCATTGTTAGTAAATCTAGTGCTTGTGATAAATGATCACTTGGGGATCTGGGCCCTCGATTGTGTCCCAAACCATTTGGAGCTCTGGTCAAAAGTGAATATATATATATATATATAAACAATGTCACAATTCTATTAGAGGACCTTCATGTTCCTTGGAATCTCCAAGTATCAAGAATTATGGTGGCCAAAATAGGTTCCTTAGGATCTCGTCTAAGGGTGAGTGAGTGGATAAGGAGACAGGTATGTATGAGGTCTAGCACAAGGAGTAGAGTTATGAAGGGATAAAAATAGAGATGTTTTTCAATCCAACTGTGGAGTCTGATGAAAATATCTAGGAAGTAGTGGAGGGCTTGCATCTTCTCAAGAAAGGCAGAGATGAGGAGTTGAGAGATCCCATCAATGAAGCTAAAAAAAAGGTAAGGTCAAGATTGGAGATGGCCTCAAAGACTTTGGAGACCAGGTCAAGGATCATATCACTATAGAAGAGATGTCTAAGGAGATAAATTTTCATAAGGTGTTCTTACGTAGGACCACATCAGCTTAAAATATTCTATCAAAAATCTTAGTCAGGAAGGAGGAAATCCATGCTCTAAAGTGTAAATGGATGAGATGAATACCTAGGTGAAATACTGAAAGACAAATTTAATGGGTTTGAGAAGGAAATCAAAACTATTAAGGAAAATATATGCATCCTTATGGAGTATAGCAAAGTGCTAATGCAAAATTACATGATCAGTATGGATGGCCTCAAGCTTATTATTAAGAGAAAACAAGAGGAGGATGGTCCTAGTAATGCAATGAAGAAAGCCAAAAGAGGGATTAAAGAAATGTAAATTGATCCTCAATCTCAAATTCTTCTCCATATGGAAAAAGTTGCTAAGAGGATAATGCAAAATTAGGAAGAAGTGTTTGGGGGTAGTAAGAGTAAGTGATTTATGCTCTTTTCTAAAATTATTGTCTTGTTATTTTTCTGTCATTTTTTTATTGTTTGCTTGATATAGCTTGTAGTTTAATGTTTTGGGTAGGTTATATTGTTGTATTTGGATCTTTTGGTTAAATATGCATGCTCATTGTAAAGGTTAGGATCCCTACTCCAAATCTAGCTTTACCATTTATAAAAAATAGTATGGCCTTCAACTTTAATAACATTACTATCAATGAAATCTTATATCTTATATTTCAAAGAAAAACATTAATTGGCAGAATTTTAAGAAGCTATATGGTAGTCACAATATTGGTTTACACCATATCCTTAAGGCAACTCTTGAGAAGTATCCAAATCATATGGTAAAGGTAAAGAGATCAAGTTTCACTCAAGTAACCATTTGAGCACTTTGTGAGGCGGTTTAGGTAATCTTTTAAATTATCGAAGTGTCCTAGAAGGTGGAAGGACAAGCCTATCAAGTGGTTTTGAAATTATGTATAGTTTTGGCCTCATTCTTAGATTGAAAATTTGGAGCATTGTTAACCTTAGCATTGAATGTTGATTTTCCCTAATATTTGGCAGTAGTACAAGTAAAAACATTAGATACATACTTGAGCATATTGTCCTCTAAATGTTTTATCTCAAAATTTTGAATCATATGGCAAAGCTCATTGAAATATTGGTAAGTATTAAACATTAGTTTTTATTTCAGTGGTTGAAGAAAACTATTCGATAAAATACTTTATATCTCATTATCATGGATTTGATGAGACATGTTTGTAATAATAGTCTTGCATCTAAGCACATATTTGGTGGCATTCTTAAAAGGTCCTTGTTTAAGTTAAATTTGAGAAAAAAATACCTTTTGGCTAATTTTGATGGAAAACTGAGATTAAAATATGTTAGCCAAATCATTAAATCAACACATGACGCCTATATGTAAGGCATAAAACCAATCTAAGGCATAGTCCTTTAGGTTTATAGTAAATACCTTGGTCATCAATAGATCATAATGGGAAAAACCAAAGCATGAAGCAAAGTAGGAATGAATGTAACAAATGTTGTTATAAAAATTAAAGTTAGGAAATAGAAAATTGGTATGCAAAGATTGAGTTAGAACTTTGAAATCAAATGAGTTGTGTAATATGTATGGAGAGGTAACCACATTACTAGAATTTCGAGATCCTTAAGATAATTATGTTTCTTTTATTTGCATAACCTAAAGTTGTTGTCGAATCAATACATCTTGAGATACATTAGGATGTTTGTGAGCCATCATATGATAAACATTGGTAGGAATAGAAGCTTGGTTTGTAGATTGACCATGACTAATATTTAAATCATTATAAGTACGTATAGGTGGTGGATTAGAATTAGTAAGCACCAAAGAAACATTGGGTTGTTAAGGAATAGTAAGACTAACCCGAGGATAAGTCACACTACAGTGGAGGCATAGAATGGTTAGTAAGAGTATTATGAGCACTAGCCTCACCACTAATGTAGAAATAGAGCCTCCAATAGATAGATTAGGAACATTGAAGGGAACATTGGCAAAAAATCTAGGGGTGGGTTCCTTATTCCTAATTCTCTTTTATACATCCTTTAACTTAATAAACATAGGTTCTAAACATGCAAGATTTTTTTGAATTAATAAATTTATCAAGTCTAGCAACCATATTGGGACAAGTCTCATTAACATCATTCAGAGCTTCAAAAGCATTATCCTCATAATCATCATCAAAAATATCATTTTCAACATAACCATTAACATTTGGATCACTTTTAGGATTTGTATTATCAACAATAGAAAGAGGAGTGGTAGAAGGAACATATTAATAATAACCATTTTTAATTATATTCATGATTACCACACAAAGGAAGTTGAATCAAATCACAATTAGTAACACTCAACCTAGCATTTTGCCTAGTAGGGTTTGTAAATCTAGAGCTTCCTATTTGACATAAGATGTAAACATAAGAAACATAAAATAAGTTAGGGCTGATGATGAAGCTATATGGAACAAAACCTATATTTGAAAAATTAGATCCAACAAGTGTAAAATCAAAAATTAAACCCTATAGGATGAGGGTTATGAAACCCTAGGTTGGATGATCATGAAATTGAGTTTATACAAATTTGAGAAACAAATATAAATTAAAGGATCATGTGTGACAAGTGAACAAATAGACTAGGATACAGGTAGATCAAAATAAATAATTAATATTCAACACAACATTAGAAAAGCAGACCATAGATAAATGAAGAAACAAGGAAACCCTAAGGGCTTAGGATTTCAAAGAGCAGAGGGGTTCACCAAAAAAAACTAATAGGCACACAATGGGAAATTACACTAATGCACAATAGGTAAAACTAAGGCATAATCAAGATCTAAGATTAAATATTAAACTATAGCAATCAGATCTAAAAAATGTCTAAAATAGACTAAAATGTATAAGTAGATAATTGAGCAAGAAATAGAGATGAATATGAGATAAAAAGAGATGAAAACATTCACACTACAAAATAATTCTAGAAAATTGAGACTAGAATCAAGCTCTAGAAGTTACTTTGCTACAACTCTACAAATTTAAATCTGAATAATGAAGAGGACAAAATCGATAGAGTGTTGATTCTAACCAAGACAAAATCAGTAGCCCATCGACTGTGACCTACTATTGTTGCCAATTATGTCCTCTACTACTTTTATGTCTTTATAATTTTATAGACAAGTACATAGTGTGATGATTAATTGGTAATAGGAAAAATGTATTGAAATGATTCTTCTTTGCTTCTTGACCTGATCATCCAAATGTATGCAAAAAAAATTGCGTGTAAGCTAGCTCACTCGGGCAACCTATTAAGGAGTTTAAACTACATATTCCACACAGTTGGAATCAGAGCCAATGTAATTTTAGTGTATGTGAATGAAATACCAACAATAGTGAGAGATAGGTCTTTACCTTTTCTTCTTGAACAATCAAATACAACTATACGCTCTTGTTATAACTTTATTTTTCCTAAGGTGATGATAGTAGAAGACTTGGCTTTGATGTATATGTAATGAAGAATTAATGTGTGGGCTCCTTGACAAGTGTAGCAATAAATGGAATCAATATGAGACTCAATAACTTAAGGAGGCTCCTCAATAGGATAGATACTTATACTCCCCTTTGAATGTCTTAGAATAAATTTGTAAAGATAGGGCTCTCTAGGACACATCTAACATAAGCTAACCATATGGAATAGTGATAAGATAAATTTAAGGTTTGGGGAATCAATCCTAAGTCAAAATGGACCCACAAAAAGATGAGGGTTAGAATCAATAGGGTGATCATTCTAATTAGGATTAAATTGACAGACCATAAATTCTCACCTAGTAGGTGGAAAAGCTTGGAATGGAGATAAGACTCCTTGATGAATGGGTGACTAGGATATTGAAGATAACAACAGAAAAATATGACATTAATTTAAGTAAATCTAGATGAATCAAGGTCGGATAGACTCTAATATGGGCAGAAAGGTGTCAAAAAAAGTAAATGTACACAATTGGACCAAGTGTGGAAATACATGGAAAAGATGCAATGGAAAGGGGTGTTGTACCAAAATTAGGTGTCTAAAACATTCTTAACAATTGAAAAACCAATTCTCACTTTTTGGTTAAATATTTATTTTCAAAGAGCTATTTGAATAGTTTTAAATCTTGTAGCTTGATGGTATGGACATGTTTTTTACCCTTCATATTTTTTAATATATTTTCATCAATCTCAATTAACCACTTCGGCATTTGTTTACATTTTGCAAGTGTTTCTTCATCATCCAAAGCTAGGGTGAAATGCAATATCTTTTGCTTCATAGAAATCATATCATGCCTCAAGAAGTGCATCTCAGTTTTTAATTACTTTGACATTTTCATCACTATGTTCATGATTAGGTTCTTAAATTACAATATTAGGTTCGAGTATTACATCAATTGTTTCTTCAATTCCTTCATTTGGTGTGGAAAAGTTTTGTGATCCATAGGCATCATAATTTTTTGTTTTATTTGTTGTTTATTTATATTATTACTAGAATTTACATTCATATTGATTTCAATTTGATCCTTGGTGGGACCCAAATTCATAGTGGAATCCATACCTTCACCCTTTTTGGAAACTTTTTCCCTTTCCCTCGTTTTCACTTTTCACTCTTTATCCTTCTCTCAAAGAGCTTCCTTTTTCCTATAGGGTTGGTTTCACTTTCACTTTTTTGTATTTGGATAATAATATCCATGACAACATGAATTTTTTCACTTTCCAATGCAAAAGTGCTCAATAAATCTATATAATTTGATGAGAATGATCCCTATGTGTTATAATAATAGTTTATAATTGTGCATATCACTATCAAACTATGTTGTTCCTTATTTTTTCCTCTAGAAAATAATGCGGAGATGTTGTGCAGTGGGATGTTGAGTTTTGTATTCAAATGAAACAAATATCCATTCCAAATCGATATAATTATGACTGTATAAGTCACACTATTAAAAGGGAAAAAATATCGAATGTTTGTTTCCTTTCAATAATTTGACTTATATGGTCATAATTGAAGACAACTTCCATTGTCAATATATGTTAATCAATTTAGAGGTGACCCTAAGTTCACTAAACCCTAAGCAATAAACCATAAACCTACATTTAAGCTTATCACAAAGCCCTAATCATCCAAAGCTGAAATAATTGGCTATAATAGTTTCTATGTAGGTTACATTTGAATTGAAATTAGGTTATTGGAGTAAAATGATTCTAAATATTATATGTGGGATGGATTTTATTCTTTTGCACTTTAAAATTTTTTTGTTGAGTTTTTATAACCCCTACACCTTAGACCCTAAACCACCCAATAGCACCTTTATATTGAATTCAAACCCAAACATGTGTGATTGGGGAAATGTAGCTTGAATTAGTGATTTGTACACACCCAATCATCCCTTTATGTCAATTTTGTATGCTATCAGGCCCCTTATAAGCCAAAATAAAGGCAAGAAAACTCAAACCACTTGTGACCAAGAAAATATAGAAATTTTGGGGCACATTTGTGCATGATTCAGCGATTTCAGTTCTAGTTGGGGCCCAAATAGGTGTGATTGGGAAACTTAGGTTGATTTGGTGACTCACACACATGAAACCAATCATTTGTGTTGATATTCCATGTAATTATGTCCCTTATAGGCAAATTTTAACATAGAAAAATCCTAACCACTTCCAAGCATGGAAAATGCATACAATTTGGAGTATATTCATGCATGATTAGGCCAAATTATGTCAAATTTAAACCTAAAAAATCAAGATTGGGACTATGTAGGTAGAATTGGTGACCCACACACATGCAACAACCCATTTATGTCGATATTATGAGTGATTAAGTACCTTCTAAGATAAAATCAACACAAAAAACCCAAACCACTTTAGACTGAGAAAAATGCAAATGATTTGGGCCACAATATTTCACGATCAAGCCAATTTAGATTGAATTATGACACAAATAGGCATGATTAGAATAATTTAGATTTATTTTGTGACCCTTGTACACCCAACACCCCCTTTACATCAATATTGTGTTCAAGTAGATCCTTAATAGTCCAAAATTGACATAACAACACCATAACCACTCATGACCAGGGAAAAGTGGATGATTTTGGGCACATCCAGGCTAAATTATATCAAATTTAGTCTAAATGGATATGATTGGGGTAATGTTTATCGAATTGGTGACCCATGCAAACCCAAACATTCCTTTATGTCAATTTTTTGTATGATCAAGTCCCTTCAAGGCCAAAATCAAAACAACAAAATCCAAACCACTTACAACTAGGGCAAATGCAACAAATTTGAGTCATATTCTTACATGATCAAGCTAATTTAGTTTGAATTCAAACCCAATTGGAGTAATTTAGGTCAATTTGGTGACCCTTGCACACCAAACCACCCCTTTATGTCAATATTACATGTGAGTAGGTCCCTTATGAGCCAAAATCGACATAACACCACCATAAACACTTGTGATTGGGAAAATATGAATGTTTTCGAGCAGATTCATGTGTGATGGAACCAAATTATGTTGAATTCAAGCCCAAATAGGTATGATTGGGAAACATAGGTTGAATTGATAACTTGTGCACACCCAACCACCTCTTTATGTTGATTTTATGTATAAGTAGGTCCCTTATAGGCCAAAAGAGAGACAAAAAAATTCAAACCACTTGCAACCAAGGCAAATACAAGTAATTTGGGCACAATCTTTCGTGATTGAGCTACTTTAGTTTGAATTCAAACCCAAATAGGTATGAATGGAGTAATTTAAGTCAATTTGGTGACCCTCACACACTAAACTACCCCTTAGATCAATATTTCATGCGATTAAGTCCATTATATCATAAAATCAACACAACAATAGCATAATCATTTGCGATCAAGGCTAATGTGGATAATTTATGGTCCATTCATGTGCAATTATGCCAAATTATATCGAACTCATGCCCAAATAGGTGTGATTAGGTCAACATAGGTCAAATTGGTGATTTGGGCACACCCAATCACCCTTTTATGTTGAACTTATGTGTGGTTAGGTACCTTATAATAAAAAAATCAACACAACAAAACCCAAACAACTTGCAACCAATAAAAATGCAAATGATTTGAGGCACAATCTTATGCAATATTTTCAATTTAATTTTAATAGGTGTGCACACCCAACCACCCATTTTTGTTAATTTTTTTATATGAAAATTATAACTAGATCATTGCAAATGTTTGTTTAGTGGATTGTGTGGCATGTGAATACTTAACTAGAAAGTGCGAAGATGAGTGCAATGGAGAAGAAGAGAACTAAATTGAGGGAGCAAAATAAGAGCATGTCGCTTACATAATTTACAATATTTGGCTTTGGATAGATATAAATGAGGTTCTTCATGCCTTAGATGAAAACGTCATTTAGATTGTGCCCAAGATGGTGCCTCTTAAAGAAATGTATATTTTTAAAATAATGAATTTCATTTCATGTAAATTTAATTTTTTTTGTTAATTTACATATTACCTAAGTTTAGAGGCTTTTAATTTCAAGGTTGGGTTCATAACATGAATGTGAATAGCAAAGGGTATAGGGGGCTAGTAGTGACTTTCGTACCACTGAGCAAAATCTAACATATATTAATAATTTAATTAATAGTTCTATAAATTTGGCCACGAAAAAAATCAATTACATGACACAAGTTTTTTTTAAAGCTAAGCTAAAGGGATATCAATCTAAAAAAGATATATTAATGTCGAACAGTTTTTTCCAATCAAATTGTCTAGTTTTAGAATATGTTTTTTTTTTGAAAAATTAAATTCAATTATTATTTAATTGTGATTCATTTCCTTAAGTGTATACTAGTGGTCAATAGATACATACATTAAAAGTATATAAAAATTTTGGACTCGCCATATTTTTTTGAAAATTTTAAGTATTGTTGCATTTTACACATTATCGACCATGTTTGCCCCAACAGACAATCGATATTTTTGTAAGCTCTCTCTCTCTCTCTCTCTCTCTCTCTCTCTCTCTCTCTCTCTCTCTCTCTCTCTCTCTCTCTCTCCACACACACACACACATATAAATATACATATATATATATATAGAGAGAGAGAGAGAAAGAGTACTTACGAAAATATTGATTATTCATTGAGGCAAACATGGTCATATATATATAGATAGAGAGAGAGAGAGACATCGCTTATGGAAATATCGATTGTCTACTGAGGCAAACATGGTCACACACACACACCCAATTGCATTTTTCATTATGTCCACATATCCATAAAAAATTATGAAAATTTTCATTCATTTGATTTGTATTTTTTGTGTGGAAAACATCTCAAAGAGATGCCACATTTAGGTGAGACCCAAAGAGGCAAGGGTATCTATTCCGCCAAAATAGCTAAGGGCTGTTGGGGGTGGAGGTAAATCCAAGAACAAACACACCTGTTTTAATTCCACCCGTTAGGATCTTGCTCCTCAGAAAGAGCACAGTATGATTACCAAATATAAGCAATTGAATATGCGAAAATAACCAGAAACACAAGTAACTAGAATTCACCAATAGCACAGAATGTGAGAGACAATACACTATCTTGTATTAACACTATACAGAAAAGAATACATCAAAGAGCCGCCACACTCTTTCACCTTACAGAGATTCGCCACACCTCAAGTGTACAGTAATTCTTCTCACACACACTCTCCTACACAAAAAACGGTCCCAACAACCAACTCACACACAGAATTGGTGTTCACCTCACCAACCAATCAGTAATAACCATGCCGATACACCAAGCACTCTATAGCACTTCAAGCTGATCTCTCATGAACCTGCAACCTGCAATTCAAAGACCAAACTTACATGTAGATCCCCAATGAGCTTGCAACAACCTGCAACTCACAGATCTTACAACTAGAAGGAACTCTTCCTTTCTATCTCATACCTTAAACAATACATGCCAATGGGTCTATAAATAGATCCCTAACTCAAACAATAACTTAGACTCTTAATTTGGACAATTATCCTCGCAGACCAAGACTCTAACTGGTCTCAACATGCAAACTCTTCGTTTACTTAACTAACTGTCCGTGAAACGAGCAGTTTTGGAACACAAGCGACCGACATCGGTCCCTGCTTGTCTGGTTCTGCCGACGTCGGCTGACTTCCTGCCGTCGCCGGTGGCCTTCTGCACTGGTCTCTACCAACGTCGGTCCTGCTGCCGACGTCGGTGCTCCTGGATCTCAGCAACCTTCTGTTCCACAGTTTGCAAAGGGTTGAAGCTTTTAGCTCCACAACCTAACAATCTCCCACTTGGAGATAAACAGCTGCAACCTGTACCTGTACCTGTACACCGTCTAGTTTGTTCCCTTGGCTTTGTATCCCTCCTCAAGATCACTCTTGAATACCAACCACCACAAAATCCGTGGTGCAAAACCTGTCATCCAAATTACCTGCCACATCCGCATCTACAACCATGTAGATAAAGAACTTGACCCTGCATAGCATGTGCACCTGCTGCTGGTCCCACTGAACTGCCCTTCAGTATTACTTTCCCGGATTGACTCCAAACTTGTGACAACTCCCACTGCTTGGGAAAACTCAGGTTTAGTACATACCATGCACTCAACCTCATTATGTGAATCAAGACACCTGTTCTATGAACTGTCTAACCATCGGCGTGCTAACCGGTCTCACATAATCATCCTGAAACAAAGTCAACAAGACCTCCATGTCTCTAGAACACACTCATGCCAAAGAATCTTGTTGCTCCCAGATTCTACATGACAAACCCCTGAACTAGCTTTACCTTTAGTTCAGCAATACCTGTATATGTAACCCTGCAACAAGCACATCATACAGAAAATAGGATAATGTAGCTAATATTATCCAACCTGGTAAAGAGAAACACAATGATCAAACCTCCATTGCCCTGCAGCTAAAACAAGATCATATACCCTGATCTTCCATCTCACGTATCCATTTCCGCTCTTCTTCATCCTTAACATCCATTCGTCTCTCAGTGCTTACTTCCAGCTGGCAACACTACCCAAAACACCTGTTTGGTTCTCCTCCAAGGAATCACATCCTCATCCATGCCAAGCTCCCACTATTTCCTGGATCTACCTGTTCTGCTTCTTCAACAACTTCCTGGTTCTATACCATAAGTGAGCAACAAGTAGTGTAAAGAAGGGAAATGACGAATTTAAGAACTTACTTACACCTTCAGTCCTCCATATGGGTGCTTGAGACTCCATGACAACTAGCTGTCCACCCAAAATTCATCTCAGTAACCGATGCCGGTCACATCTCAGTCTACAGTCGACTGATGTCGGTTCCCTGCGACTGCCTCCTTGTCGACGTCGGTTTCCCCTGGCCGACGCCGGTCTCTGTCTACCCCGAGTCACCGACATCGGGCTGCACATAGCCGACGTCGGTCCCTGTCTGGACACCGACGTCGGTTTTCCTGCCGACGTCGGTCTCTGTGTTTTTCTTGTGAGACCTGACTTTTTCCCGCGAGCTCCTTTTGGATCAAACCCTTGTCCAAATCACCCTTGCTCTGCTCAGAGTTCCTCTGCACCTTATGCTGAACTATGTCCGTCACTTTCTCCTTGAAAACCAAGGCTTTCCTGTTCTTGTCACTAACATCGGATTCCTCAAGAAACCTCACCTTCTTCTTCTGCATACAGAAACCACGATCCATGCCTTCCAAATTTGAAAGCATACTCTTTGACTCAAGAACAAGCATCTCCTTCTTATTTATGTGACCAAGCCTATTAAGCCACATCTCCGAATCTACAGCTGAAGTAGATAACCCAGAAAGAGAATCAGTAAAACAAGTAGATAGATAAAGCGTACCTACTTTCTTACCTCTAGCTACAACAAGTGTACCCTTGGTAACCTTCCAAGAGTCCGCTGTGAGAGTTACTGTGAAACCCTCTTCACCCAAACTTCTAACAGAAATCAGATTCCGCTTCAGAACTAGGACATGCATGACCTCCTTTAACACCCATGTGTCACCTGTCTGCAATTTCAGCTTCACTTTGCCTTTGCCAACAATCTGACAAGGCTTACCATCCCCTACACAAATTTCTCCAAAGTCTCCCTGGACATACTCATGAAAAAATTCCCTATGTGGGGATGCATGAAAAGAGGCACCAAAATCTAATACCCAAGATTCTACTTTATCCAAAGAACATACCAGAGCATCCTGTGCAACGTAACCCACAACATCTGCTTCTTCTCCATGTCCTTCATGCTGATCTTCACCCGATCTGCAATCTCTCTTTAAGTGCCCTTGCTTTCCACATTTCCAGCAGGTTATTCTGCCATACTTGGACTTGGATCTTTTGCCCATCTTCGACCTTGATCTCCCACGCTCTGTCTTCTCTCTTGGCCTTCCTCTTCCTTCAACACTCAAAGCATCTCCAGATGATTCACCTGTGCTTTTCCTGCGTATCTCTTCATTCAAGATCACACTCACAACATCATCCACTTTTAAGACGTTTGAAGGAGACACAGTATTAGAAACTGCCATTACCAAACCTTCCCAACTTTCAGGTAATGAACACAAGATTAAGAGAGCTCTAATTTCATCATCAAATACAATATTGACAGAACTTAACTGGTTTACCAAACCATGGAAATCACTAAGATGGCTATGAACAGATCCACCTTCCAACATTTGCAAATTAAATAAACGCTTCATAAGAAATACCTTATTAGAAGCCGAGGGTTTTTCATACAAATTTGCCAAAGATTTCATCAACTCCACCGTTGTCTTACACTGTGATAAGCTGGAAATCACAGATGATTCAAGACTCAATCTAACAGATCCCAGAGTCTTCTGATCAAGAACCTCCCATTCTTCATCTTTCATATCCAAGGGTTTGCTAGCAACCCCACCCAACGGTAAGTACAAATCTTTCTGATACAGATAGTCCTCAATCTGCATCCTCCATAATTGGTAGTTCTTGCCATTAAACTTTTCCATTCGTAGTTGACTGTTTTTTGCCATCGCTCAACTCCCACTCAAACAGAAGCCCTGTGAGTAACCTGTAATCAAAACACACTACCCAAATCTACACCAATATGTTAGTATCCCAACCAAAAGCTCTGATACCACTTGTTGGGGGTGGAGGTAAATCCAAGAACAAACACACCTGTTCTAATTCCACCCGTTAGGATCTTGCTCCTCAGAAAGAGCACAGTATGATTACCAAATATAAGCAATTGAATATGCGGAAATAACCAGAAACACAAGTAACTAAAATTCACCAATAGCACAGAATGTGAGAGACAATACACTATCTTGTATTAACACTATACAGAAAAGAATACATCAAAGAGCCGCCACACTCTTTCACCTTACAGAGATTCGCCACACCTCAAGTGTACAGTAATTCTTCTCACACACACTCTCCTACACAAAAAACGGTCCCAACAACCAACTCACACACAGAATTGGTGTTCACCTCACCAACAAGTCAGTAATAACCCTGTCGGTACACCAAGCACTCTATAGCACTTCAAGCTAATCTCTCATGAACCTGCAACCTACAATTCAAAGACCAAACTTACATGTAGATCCCCAATGAGCTTGCAACAACCTGCAACTCACAGATCTTACAACTATAAGGAACTCTTCCTTTCTATCTCATACCTTAAACAATACATGCCAATGGGTCTATAAATAGATCCCTAACTCAAACAATAACTTAGACTCTTAATTTGGACAATTATCCTCGCAGCCCAAGACTCTAACTGGTCTCAACATGCATTCGTTTACTTAACTAACTGTCCATGAAACGAGCAGTTCTGGAACACACAGGCGACCGACGTCGGTCCCTGCTTGTCTGGTTCTGTCGACGTCGGCCGACTTCCTGCCGTCGCCGGTGGCCTTCTGCACTGGTCTCTACCGACGTCGGTCCTGCTGCCGACGCCGGTGCTCCTGGATCTCAGCAACCTTCTGTTCCACAGTTTGCAAAGGGTTGAAGCTTTTAGCTCCACAACCTAACAAGGGCACGCACCCGGCCTGCTCTCTTTGGCATGCTTAAAATCATGCCTAACCTTAAGAAAATCAGTTATCAGGTTGTGCATGTACCAACCAAAAACCTATAAAATTATTAAATTAAGGCTCATGCAAATAACCAAGGTCAAAGGAATAACCAACACACAACCAACTTGACCAGAGTCAAAAGCTAATTATCCAACATTAAAAAGAATAGAGAAACCACTGCCATTATAAAGAAGAAAGAAGCCAAAATAGATCCAATAAGCTGCAAATGGGATTGGCTTCTTGATTGTCATCTAAGGCAAGCATGAGCAAAACCACTTCTATGAGATGAGAAGGCCACCATAAGGGAGCGAGACCATAGCCCTTCGTGTTGGAGTGGTCAAGAGCCCAGTTGGAAAGAGCATCAGCCACCTTATTGAACTACCTTGAAGTGTGCATGAATAAAACTCTATCAAATTTTCTTTGAAGATGATGGATTTTATGAAAAATTTGGCTCATTCTCCATCATTTAGGACTATAAAGATTCAACTGAGATAACATTTGAATCCAAATTTTCAAGTTAGTGATCAGCTGGATTTTTTTCCAACATAATTTTCATGCTTTGTTGAGGCCTTTAATGATGGCTTGCCCTTTAGCATTTTTATTAGTATTGATATCGATTCTAGAAGGATAAAAGTAAGTAATGGAGTTGTCGAGGTCCCAACCATAACCTCCTAAACATGCACTACCCAAATTTCCCCTAGAAGTTCCATCAATATAAATTTTGTTGAAGCCATGGATGGGGAGAATGACTTGATATTTACCCTTGGAGGCAGGCTGAGCGTTGGACTGAAAAGAAGTGATAATAGGTTTTTTCAAAATTATAGCTCCTTTCTAATGAATATCTCAAAGGCGCTTCAGCAAGTGAAGAACATATTCTCTGATGTTATTGATCGTACGAAGCCAAATCCAAGAGATATTTGTGATCCTTTGATTGAAATTTATGGCATTGTGTTCCTTCCATGTGTTCCACATGAAGATAGACACCCTTATCCAAAGGACTTGATTTGAAAAATTGTCAAGGTGGAAGATTCTTTTCCATTCCTAAAGAGGTTAAACAATGGAAGAAAGGCCAATCCAAGGGATGTTTAGGAGATCTACAAGAAGATGCCACATCTTGGTGCTAACGAGGCAAGAGAAAAATAAATGAGACATGTTTTCCATATTATTTCAGCATAAAACACATCTGAAGGGACCATTGAACCCCCTTTTAACTAGTTGATCACCTGTGAGGACGCTACCATGAAGAAATAACCATAAGAAAAATTGGACTTTAGGCCACAGATGGTGAATCCAAAGTTGTTTTAAGATGTAATTCAAATATTGGTTTGAAGATTGAGAAAGGGATTGATAACCTTCAACTATAGTGTACTCTCTGGATCTGTGATTGGCCTAGGCTAATTCATCTTCCTTATCACTACAAGAGAGGTCGTGCTCATTGAAACTAGAGAAGAGTTGGTCATTAAATTGTTACGAAATGTGGACCGACCATTCTTTAAGGGGAATCCATTCCCTTCCAAATTTCCAAACCATGTTGGGACATCTGAAGTAATTTGAAACTAAAATCCAATTGTGCTGGTGAAGTTGATCCATGATCCCATAAAATGGGGATATTGTTGGATAAGAGGGGGATAAACATCCCAAGGATCCATCCAAAAATGTGCTTTATTCTCATTATTTATGATCCAAAAGAGTTTCTTTTTTAATCATAACCTCGCCAATTTTGAGAACCGCCACCACAAGGGAGCCCTGAGAGGATAGAGAGAAACGACCCAGCTGATCAAGAGGTTTGTTTTATACATACTTATCCCTTAAGACTTTCACCCAAAGCTGGAAAGGGATTTCAAGAAGACCCTAGTAGAGTTTTGCAACCAGCGCTTGACCATTAAGTTGGGAAGAATGGAAGCCAAGACCTCCATCATGCTTATGAAGACAAAGTGTTTCCCATTTCACCAAAGACCACTTTTTACTGAGTTGCATTCCTCTCCATAGGAACCGTTGGTAGATGCAATCAATATCCTTAAATATAGCTTTACAAACATGGAGGATCGAGGAGAAGAAGATAGGAATAGCTTGAAGGACTCCCTTGATTAACATAATTCTTCCTCCCATAGAAAGCCATCTGTGAGTCCAATTTGAGATTTTGGCTTTCAAACTATCCACTAGCCAACCCCATTCTGATAATTTGTTATGCTTCAGAGGGATGCCAAGATAAACCGGTAACTCGGCTTTTCTAAAATGGAACTTATCCAAATCATAGCTTCTTGTCTTGTCGAGGTGTGAAATAAGAAGATTTTAGATTTATCATCATTGATAATATGCCCAGTTGTTTTACTAAAGAGATGCGACTTCTTGCTAAAATTAGAAGCTTCACGATTTGTGGCTTTCCCCATAAGAGAGGAATCATCAACAAACTACAAATGGGTCATAGGCTCAAGACCATGAGCCAATGTGATGCCTTCAATAGTTTTGCCTTCTCTTCCCTTGGCTATGATTCAACCCAGGTTTTCAGTGATCATAATGAATAGATAAGGAGACAGGGGATCTCCTTGCCTATTTTCTTTGGAAGCCAAAAAGGTCTTGGAAGGGATGCCATTCACAATAACAAAGAATGACACTGAAGGAATGCAACCTTTTATCCATAGAATCTAATCCTCTGAAAAATTGAACTACTTTAACATTTTTAAGAGAAAGGCCCAGTCAACTCTATCATATGCTTTAGAAAGGTCCAATCTGATAAACATAGCTGGAGAGTTTTGGAGATGCATTAAGTAAAGGGCTTCTTGAGCCAATACAATATCATCAAGAATTTGTTTTCCCTCCTTGTACCCCCCTTGTTTAGGGGAGATGATTTTTTGAAGGAGGGGATTCATTCTATTGGCCATGATTTTAGAGATAATTTTGTACACAACATTGCAAAGGGCAATACAATAAAAACCTAGGATATGTGTAATAATTTGAGCTTTAGGAACCAAGGCAATGAAAATTTTATCGAGTTGTTTAAGGATCAATTTAGCAGTCCTTGCCTCTTCTACAGCTGCCCACAAGTCGTCCTTGATGATTTCTCAAAATTCCTAATAAAACTCACTAGGAAACCCTTCAGGACCTGGGGTTTTCCCTTTACTCATATTGAATATCAATGCTCTTAATTCGTCCATCAAAATTTTGGCCATAAGAGCATGATTATCCGAAGCAGAGATAAGTGTAGGAATCTCTTGAAGAATCACCAAATGTGTATCCATGTCCAAAGGAACAACAATAAACAACTTGGAGTAATAATCAGTCACAATATTGGAGATACCTTGTGAAGTAAACTCGAGGTTCCCATATTTCTTATCAAGAGAGGTAATGTGGTTAAAGGATCTTCGCTTAAGAAGTGATTTGTGGGGGAAAAAATAGTGTTTTTGTCCCCTTTTTGAAGCTAAGAGATTTTTTATTTTTGCTTCCACATAATTTCCTCCCGTAAATTCCACTCCTCCAGTTAACTAATCAAACCAAGCTATTCTTTTTTGAGATCTTTAGAAATGTCTCTTAAGTTCATGGTCTCATTAACCCGCTCTAACTTGTTTTTTATCTAATGTTTTTGGTTGTAATGTGTCCAAACTCACTCCAGTTCTAACTCTTGAGCTGGGATCTAACATGGCTAAGTTTTTAAACAAAATTATACTTTTTGGTTCTATGAAGAGGGGTGCATTTCATCCACCAATCCTGAACTTTGTTCTTAAGATCATCATGTCTAAGCCAAGTTGGAATTGAAAAGGAGTTTTAGTAGATTGAGAATACCCCATATCCAGCAGAATAGGCTAGTGGTCAGGCCCAACATTGTTAAAAACTCTAGATTTGGGGAGTCACCCCTGGACCAAGCAATCCTCTGCCAAAAAAAATATGTCCAATCCCTCTACGACATCATCTTGAATAGTTATACGATTGGAATAAGTAATGATTCCATTATCAGGATTGATATCTATAAGATTGAGGTAAGAGAAGAATTATACCATAAGATTGGCATTAGCATCTAACCTTCTATTGCCTCCAATCTTCTCTTCAATTGAGATTATAGAGTTGAAATCCCCTCCTATAATGACCCAGGCACCTGGAGAAAGATGAATGATGTACTCCAGATTCTTCCATTGCTTTCTTTTCCCCTCCAAAATAGAGAAGTAAACATTGAAAAATAAGATAGGTTGATTTGAATGTTTGATGTGAGACACGATTGCCAAGATGCCCTACACATCTAGAGTGTTGATGACCATGATATCCCTTGGATTCCACATATAGGTGATGCCTCCAGACGCTCCTTGAGAGTCATCGGATATCAAATTGGTGATAGACCAGATTTTCTTAGCTAGGGTATTCATCTTGTCAACATAATTTTTGGTTTCTTGAAGAAACAACATCTGAGGGTTGTGATCTTTCAGCATTCTATTTATTTCTTTATATTTGGAGGGGCAACCTTTAATACCCATGATGTTCCATGAAATGCATTTCATTTTGGATTAAGATGATATATTTGGAACGCCTCTTTTGCCCTACCTAGAGAGACTAATTTTTCTCCTTGCCTTTAAATGTGGAAAGTTGTTGATTTTCTTCCTACCTTTTGATTAGTATCCTTTTTCATATTTTTGTTCGAACTCTGACTAATTCCGCTTGGCTCCATATTAGAAGGATTATCCAAAGATGAAAAATAGGGAACTAGCTCTTAAAGAGGAGGATCCTCATCACTATTCAAATCTTAATCTATTTTTCTCATTTTTCCCTGATTTGTGTTTTCTGACAGGTGTTGTTTCATTTTGAGAGACTATGGCCAACATCTGAACCTATGAGGAACTGGAATTTCGACTTACATATTTCATTTGATCAAGTGGAGCTAGTTGAGAATTTATAGTAAATTATGTTTCAAGGATTTCAGTTTCCATAAACAAGTCATTATTATCTAGAAGCTCCTAAACAGCGAAAGAGCCAAAATGATTTTTAGAAGAGAAAGGCACAGAATTGGGGATCTTGGATTTCACAGTATGCTTCTTTTTTGGCACCTGAAAGACCTCCCTATCTGGGATTTCCTTAAGATTTTTAGGAACAAATAATGTATAATTCTTAAATAAGTGCCCATATTCATGGCAAAGCCTACACCTGAAAGGGATGTTTTCATAATCAACTTCTTGTTCCCATAAGCCTTCACTGAATAGTAGAGTGATCTTTTGAGTAAAAGGATTATCGAAGTTTATAAGAACGCATATAGCTACCTAGGGTATTATCTATAGCCTCGAAAACATATGGGTTCCAAAATTTAGCCAATAGTCTAGAAAGCCTTACCCAAACTGGCCCTACAAAAGGTAAATCTTCTTCTACCTTGAAGAGAGAATGTCATGGCTTCATGAACAATCCACCTCATCCCATAAACCAAGGACCTCCTTGGAAAATATGTTGAATGTCCTCTTCATGAGCAAAAACAACAAAGAAATATTCGTTAAGGTAAATAGAGACTTGATACTCACGTGAGGTTATCCAAGATTTTGAAGCCCAAATTTTGAAATTTTGCAAGGTAGGTTTGAATCCCATAAATCGGCATATAAGATCCTTTTTTTTCAAATCATCAATGTTCTTTTAAATTTCAGTCTGCTAGTTATTAACCATCGAAGGGCCATTCGTCGCTTTCATGCATCATGTCTCAGTCTTTCAAAGATCTATCTTCGACATGTGCAAGGGCTGGCCAGAAAAACCCTTCATCCATTAGTTACTGAAGAGTTCCGAGGTGTGTAATGCTACTTTAAAATTCAAACTACAAGAGTTTCGATCCATTACTTGCTTTCAGACCAGAGAAATCGCCATTATTTCCATTTGTTTGATTTTAAAAAGACTCGGCAAATATGTGCTTGCTCTTTATGAACCTATATAAATATGAGTAAAATATTGCAATTGTCAATATTCATCTACCAGATTTTATTTAATTTAAAAAAAATAAAAATAAAAATAAATCTCATAAACTATATTCAAAATATTACAACTTCTTTTCTTATACTATCAGAAAATTCTTCGTTGATGCCCCTCAAATTATAAATTGAAGTTAAAATAAGCCTATTTTAAAAAAAAATGCATTGCCACCTAAACCTCCCATTACCTTAAACTTACCATTGATGTAAAGAAGCTCCATTATAAAAAGACCAAAGTTTTAATATTGGTGTGGAGAAAAATAGTTCATTATTTATTTATTTTAAAGTTAATGAGCATTCTTTCACATTAAAAAGTACATATACACAAACATTAGTGTCAATAGAAATAATTTTGACACCTGCAAGCCAGATTACAATTGATTTTAATTGAAAACAATATATGGTTAATTATTAGCGGCATGAGTAAGAAAATTAATCAACAAAATAATGCAATAACATGACAAATAGAAATTAAATAATCAAAGGTGTCATATGATTAATTTGTGAAATTTTAGGTACAACAATAAGTTGGTAAATCATTATAAAATATACTTGACTTGTAGGATGAAGATGCATATATTTTCATTATACCAAAAATATATATATTAAAAAAAAATCATTAACATATCAGCACTAAAAATCATTTAAAAGTCAATAATGCATTGACAAAGGTTAAATTTAAACTACGATAAAGTGGCAAATATGTGTTATTGAAAAGATTACTCTCCATTAAAGCATTTCAAGTTATATTTTACTGGGAATTTTATTATCAATTGGTTAGTTTTTCACATTTTTTTAAAGAGAATTAATTAAAAAAATTTCAAAAAATTATTCACCAACTTTTTGTTAAAATTTAAAGGAAGATATCTCATTCACTAAAATATACATTTACTAATAGTAAATCATCTCTTTTTCTTCAAAATTATATTATACTGCATATGTTTTATTGAAAATATTCTCCAACCATTCGATAGTTATTCAATAAATTCCATGTCTTTAAATTTTCCATGTCTTCCTCTTAAAAACAATGTATTTATAATTTTTAAAATAAGTTGAAAAGAAAGAATTCAAATCTTGTTACTTAAAAAAATGAATAAACATAGAAATAAAATCCCAATAATACAATCCCTATTTATCAAAAGCAACAAAGGGAAGATCCACACAAATAGCACGTGTATTATTACTATGAAAAACCAAGGCACATTGTTTAGAATAATAGGATTTGTGGTATGATCATCTTAACAAAAAGGACTCAAGGTGGTGGCACAAGAAAAAATGGTTTAGTCATAATACCAAGATTTAATGAAAAGGGTAATAATGATACTCGTAGTTTTGACTAGTTGAATCCAAGATGTGTTCTTTAAAAGAAATAACACATAGATTGCTCAATATAAATAAATTGTCTGGAAGGAAATCAGCAGAATTCTACCATCAGCATTAAGATGTCGGTGATGACAACAATCTAAAAGACTTCGATTATTGTTTACAATAAGTCAATTTTATTTACCTTCAGCACGATGGTGAAGGCACCCCGATGAAGCACAAAGCTAAGGTTTCAGTATCTTGGAGAATAGGAAAAACAAAAAGTTTTGCTTATTGAAGACTCAGCACACATCTTAGAGGCTTCCTTAGAAAACCAGCAAGCATGGCTACGGCTGACCCATACGACTAACGGATGGAGGAATACAAACACCATCTTCATTTTCTTTCTAATAAAGTTAAATCTATTCTTAATCATATTCATTTATCAAGTTTATTTTTTTATCCTTTTATGGTTGGCGAGAAAGTTTAAGAGGTAGTAGTGAGAGCAATACTTTTGTATTTGACGCAGATGTTGGAGAAGTAACATTCAAAGTGACCTGGTTGTTAGTGTTCGTAGTTAACCAATTAGAAGATAAGTGAAAAAAAATGATAAATACCATCTCTCTTTTCTATACTAAAAGCCTTCCTCTTTATTCTTGTCACCTTCTCTTGCATACAAATATCTACAACTATTTAATCTCATATTTCTGCAGAAAAATATTTCAATCAAGAAGCTGGAATGCCACATGCACACGTTAGCACAACCACGGCTAGAATAGGCCATTCAAGGTGTGCGGATTTCACATAAAATTATATTCTCTATTGAGCTTAGATATTTGTTTTCTAATGTAAATCTATCTAGTAGAATGCTTTCCTTAATGTCCTCTTCTCATCATATGGTCCATCCCTTCACCATAAGTCCTCTTGTCATAATATGGTCCAACCCTTCACCATGAGGAACAATCCCTCTCGCACTCTCCTACCCCTATTTATTTACTGTGGTCCTTTGTTCTCAATACATATTCCTCTTATAATGGCTAGCTGCGCATTTATGGAATTTGGAGAGAATCGTCTTTTCATTATTCAATTGTCTATTTTTGATAGAGCAAATCACATTACAAGAGTTGTAAGGTTTGGTGGGATTAAAGGAACAGTTGAAGAATATAATAGTGCATAATGTCCATAAAATGGAACCACTTTTGTATTCACGTGGAAAATAATACAGAGTGTGTAATGTACATAAGTACCAGACACTTCTGTCTCCATTTCACCTCATTCTAGCTTTCTTGTAGCCTACAGTGTCCAGTAATATAGCATTGAATTTTAGTGAACGCAAGTGGTCTCGCCATATGTAAAACAGAAAAGAAAAACATGAACTATTAACAAAGTTGTAACAAACAGAAAATCCAATGGAAAGTTACACTTCCAGCTGCAATCTACAATGTTTCTTCGTGCATATTACAAATACATTGGTTTCAGCTTCATATTGCACAGATAGGACCACTCTGCTGACACTTCTTTGCTCTATATTCTACAACCATTCAAAATAAGATCCGCGTAAATTATCTCCACTCATCAGCCACACTATTGCTCATACCATAATTTTTTCCAGCATGCTTGCTGGAGTCCTAGCTTCACTTTCAAATCTATGAAGCTATAGAATGGTGAATACGTGACAGTTTCCAAGTACAAAGTCATCTCTTTCATTAACACTGCCAATTACTTGTACGATGAACTAGCCAGGATAAATTTTGCTCCTAGATACATCATTTGTCTCCACCAGACAGTTGAAAATACATCCAACTTCTATGCATGGTGCTTTGACTTCTTTAACACGTCTTTAAGGACATGAGAAATTCTCTCTGCCATGTGATGTTCCATGAAACGTTCTTTTACCCTTACATAGCCTTTTCTTCCCATTGTTAGCCTGCGTTCAACATGATAAGACAAATTCACAATATTCTTTGCAAGCGGCTTAATCCCCTCTTTGCCAACAGGATGCAGAAAACCTGTTGACCCATTGACAACAATTTCAGTGGTACCTCCAGCTGCTGTGCCCTGATAAGATGAATCACAGTATATAGATATTCTTAGGGAAAACAAAACAAAGATCTGAGCATATGGATGAAAGTTGAAAGCTAGTAGAAACAAATGAAATATAAAAAGCCAATAGCAGATTACTTACCAAGAAGTACCTACATGGCACAAACCTTCAAAGGTAAATCAATGCACAAACTTAACACCAGATGAATAAAATGACAGCTACGAAAGAAGTAATGAAACCCAAACTTTACAACTATTATACTATTTGTAGACTCAAAGAGAGGGAGGAGGGAGAGGGGGGAGGGTTGGGATAGGAGGGGGAGTGGGAGAAAGGGAGGGAGATTTATGAAATGAAGGAAATATAATTTATAACGTAAGAGAATTTTTCCTACATTCAGTTATTACTAGATTCAGCACCAGACTGGTTACATTATACGTTTACACTGTGCATAACCTATTATTCACTTAGCAATTAGCTGGTCATTCCAAAAAAAAGGGGGGAACTTATTTCCTAGCTTTCCAATTAAGTAACTCTGGAGTCATGAACTGTTGGGTTTCACAAGATTACCAATACTGGCAGCTGAAATGCCATCGCTTCAATTGTTATTCTACCAAAGCACTCCCCTCGTGCCTGCATAGAATACATTAAATACTAAGCAAACTGCTTTACATCTACGAAATTGAAATATGATATTGATCAAATTGCTCAAATATGTATTCCACGATTCAGGTTATTCTCACAAAAAGAAATTGATGTAAACATCGGAAAGCACATAGTTGTGCATGCAGTTTCTTGTTTTTCCTCCTATTTTTGTAATCAAAAGTGTTCCTCTAAAGTTGAATTAAAAAAAAAATTAAGCACGTTATTACACAATTCAATGATAATTTCCTCAAGTGCCTTTTTGAATGCACCAAAGTAACAATGACTACAATAACATAAGACAAATATTGTCAAACATGCAGAAAGAAGAAAATAAATTTTATTAATACGGTCCGGCGACCAAAACTGTGAAATGGACCGGGAACATAAAGCAAGGGAGTGCATCACTTAAATCTGAAGTTTTAAAGCATAAATAAAACTGAAAATATTAGTTTCCGATAAGGGTGCTGGTCGAAGCAGGAAAAAGGCAACTATGTCAAGGTGGTTAGCCCTGGAAACCAACCATTTAAAGCTGAATTTTGAAGGATCATCTAAAGGAAACGCAGGCCTGAATGGGGAAGGAGTGTTCCGAGATTTCCAAGGAAGAGCCACATTGATTTATCACGAAGCACTAGGCTACATGACTAACAATCCAGCTAAAATAAGAGCCCTTTGGAGAGGATTAATGATAGTAACAGGTGATGGACAAAGTCATCATTCAAGCCAAGTGAAAGTTAACTCTTTTCCACATGTTAGAAGAGTTGGGAATGCAGTAGCAGACTACCTAGCCAACCTAGGGATTCACCTTCACGAGTCCCATAAGCCTTTTTGTTAAATAGAAATTGCCTTAAGAAGGGATGAGAAACTTATGGACCTGTGTGCAAAGGATAAGCAATCGATCACAAAGTTTCATGATTTTCAAGGAAAGGGTAATTAAGCACATGAGAGGTGTAACTTCAATGCATGCTAACAGTCTTGTCATCTATGCTTTTATAATCAACATTGCATTCTGTGAGACTATAGATTACGGAAGTGAAAGAAGAATTGAGAAGCAATCCGCGTCTTCAGCTTTTTGGAATGAATTTGACAAGAGATAAGCTATAGGGATTTGGAAGAGGCATTTCAATTGCTGCAAATTCAGACTATGGTCTCTTGTGGGAAACCTGCATCCTCTCCAGAACTCATTAACGTTAAAGAGTAGTTTGTTGCAATAACTCAACATCCAAATAGTGCAGACGCAAAGCCAACTTCCACAATGACTGATTAGGGTAAACGAAGACCTGGTCAAATGTTCACAAGGCTACTCAAATTATAAGATTGGAAACAGTTGTGGAATGCACCACTTCAACTTTCAACAACCATTAAGAAGTTAGAAACATTTGTGCAGGTCTGGCCTTTGACTACTCAATTTTGGGCTGCCCAAACAGCCCAGGTCATTTGATCAATTGATCAGGAAGGAAAATCTTT
The DNA here is from genome assembly GCA_037957365.1 of Torreya grandis. Taxonomy (NCBI): domain Eukaryota; kingdom Viridiplantae; phylum Streptophyta; class Pinopsida; order Cupressales; family Taxaceae; genus Torreya; species Torreya grandis. The sequence continues at coordinate 4,925,921 of JARHVA010000053.1, read as the reverse complement.
ATGACATTGAAGGAGATGATGGAGAGGAAAGTCTCTTGGAGACTCCCATGGATGACGAGAAAAATTGGATTCGGCCAGCCAACCTGCCCCTAAAAACTGAGAAGGCAGGATGGGAAATCCATTTTTTATTAGTTGCAAGATATTTCTTTTAATGTCTATTTGCAATTTTGACAGTTGCATGGGCTCGGGACTAGCAGCCAGCGAAGGACAGCTAAATCAAACTTCCTCCTCAGCTCAGCCCCTCTTCTATCCAGTTGACTATATTTTAGCTGAGGGTGACATGGAAAAGACCAGCCCATGGTTTTCTTCAGAAGTCTCAATCAAGAACCAGAGAATAGCTGGCGCTGATAACGGGATGATTATTTGGAGGTCATAGAATAAAATCAGGCTTTGTATCGTAAATGATAATATGCTACTTATGTATTTAAATTTTAAATCCAAAATCAATGACAAACACTGTTACTCTGGTTTCATATTGTTATGGTCTGAAGTCATTGTAATTTCTTCAATAGATGTGGGGCTGTAAATATCTCGTTTATGTACGCATCTATTGTTGGGATCCTAGTGTGTAGTTTCTTTTCTATTCAGTTGAACATATTTTTGCTGAGGGTGACATGGAAATATTTTCGCTGAGGGTGACATTGAAAAGACCAGCCCATGGTTTTCTTCAGAAGTCTCATTCACGAGCCAGAGAATGGCTGGTTCTGATCCCAAGACGATTAGTTGGAAATTATAAAATAAAATCAAGCTATGTATTGAAAATAATAATACTCTACTTCTGTATTTACTGTTACTCTGGTTTCATATTGTTATGGTCTGAAGTCAGGTGAGTTTTTTCAAAAGATGTGGGGCTGTAAATATCTGGATTATACAGGCATCTATTCTTGGAATCCTCATGTGTAGTTTCCTGTTTTGATAAACCATGAGATTTTGGATAAAGTTTTCTTATCTATAGTTGTGAACATCTGCACTTGTTTTGATTGTTTTTATACCTATAAAAAAAAATGCAAATATTAGTAAAAATTGACACAAAAATAAAGGCTCATGTTTCCAACAAAATGGGTTAATGACAGGTTTACTCGTGTCCAATAACTACGTCATTTCCCAGAATCTGTCTAGAAATGTCATTTGAAACCTACGTTCCCAGATACTACTACCCAGGGGTTCAGGTACTAATACAGTACACCATGGTACAGATCTGGGTCCCGATACAGCCTGGATACGCCTAGGATACGGCTGGGCGACTGTGGATACGTTTGGGTTTGTCCTGGGACAAGCCTTGGCATATCCGCAGTTGCCCAGGCATATCCAAGGCGGAAAAAAAAAAATCCCCTGACAAAAAGTTAAATATGGACTACAAAAACAAATAAAATATAAAATATAAGGGAAACCCTAAAAGCAACTTTCACACTCATTTTATCAAAAGAAAACACATTTACCTCTCATTGCACATTTGCTTTCTCACCATTTTTTCAATTGCTTGGGATTGAAACTCCTTCCTTTGCTAATCCAACACCATAACAACTACCTCGTTGGTGCCAAGGAGTTGAAGGAGCTTGCAACAAAGAGGATTGTTGATTTTAGATAAGTTTTGTGATTTTTTTTAGTTACAAGCTTAAAATTGTTTGTAACTACTTATAACTCTTTTTGTTGTTTTTTAAAACATTCTTTCAACAAATGTCAAATGCCTTAAATTTTAATAGCAATATTATTATTTTTTAACCAGGGCTACAGGGATTTGCTAGAATGTCTCGCTTTGCAAGTGCTAGTTCCGTGGGCCAAGGGACAGCCTTCAAAACCGATCCCTCCTCACCCTTTTGGAAGCATGTGACAATGTTAGAACAGGTACCTGGTGGAGGCACTTACATTTGGATTTGTTTAGAGTGTAAGGTCAAATATAAGAGCTCATATAATTAGGTGAAAGCCCATTTGTATGCAATTCCTAACTTTGGAATCAACGTTTGTCTTGGGCCAACTAAAAATGGAAAGCTAAGAAAAGGCTTGCCACCTCAAAAGATCCTCGTATACATCAAAGAGAAAGAAGCGGATGCTTTTGTTACCCTAGGATTGAAGCACCCTTTGGCAAAGAAAGAATCTAAATCTATCGAGCCCCCTGTTGCTCGATCTCATGCCAATGTCGTCACCCTATCACAACCATTTTTTGTTACATTCGCCGCAACCACAAAGGAAGAGGATTCACCTCTTCATCGCAAGAAAAAAAAAAAAAAGTGTAAGCCTAATGGAAAGGGCATTCCAAAATGAATCCAAGGACATAGTGGAGGAGAACATTACGCATTTGAGTTTAGGCATGTGGACTGCCATTTAACATTATTATATCACCATACTGGCCCAAAGTATGAAAAGGTGCACACCACCTTGTTGACAAAAGAAAGAAAACATGTTGAAGATGCATTCTAGCCCATCAGAGATTCATGGATCGAAATAGGAGTGTCTATCGAAAACAATAGATAACAAGATACAATAAATAGTCCATTAATTAATGTGGTCGCAATGTGCCCTAAAGAGGCAATGTTTTTTTACGGTCATTGCTTGTGAGAGGCAGGTGAAGGATGCACGATTCATTGCCAACATTCTGATAGAGTCCATTGACACAATGGAGCCTCAAAACGTTGTCCAAGTTATAATGAACAACACAAAATATTGTGAAGTTGCAGGCATGTTGGTTGAGGCAAGGTGTGGGCACCTCGTGTCATTCATTCACTCAACCTTATGTTGAATAAATTGGGCACCAAAATTGACTAGATAAAACAAGTCTATGAGGAGGCGAACGAGATCCAAATGTTCATAAGCAACCATAACATCTTTTTATCCATTTTTTAATCATTCTTTAAAATTTCTAGGATTTTTATTTTTGAACGTTCTTTTTAAATCTTATTTGTTTTAATTTCATATTGGGTTGTTGAGACTGGGTTTGGCTCACGCATACTCGTTTTGAGACAACTTGCCACGGTGCATGATGCATTGAGCAACATGGTATTAACCACCTTTGGGGCATATGGAGGTGTGTTGATCCTCAATGATGGGTTGTGGGAACGTGTGAATTATTTGCTCAATTTTACTGAGCCCATCATGAGTATGTTGAGATTTGTTGATATGGATCATTCATGTTTGGGTGAGATTTATGATAGAATTGACTCAATGGTTGAGAAGATTAAATTCATCATAAATGCCTAAGAGCAAGATCTTTTAGAGAGGTTCTTCAAGGAAATGCAATCATATTTCATTGATAGGTGGAACAAAATAACCACCCCACTGCATCTTCTTGTTTTTTGCCTTGACTTCCAAACACTATAGCACAAAGATCCTCTCTTTGCCTAAAAGGGTCCTACCATATAAGTATGTTGAGGCTGGTGAGAGATATAAGGCAACATTCTCTAGACTCTTCCCCTAGTTACGGGAGAGTTTAGGCATTCCATAACCTCCACAAGTCACTCCCTTGGCATTTTTCATGACAAGTACAAGAAGGATGCTTATGTGTTGGTGCCTCCATGGGCAAGCATCCACCCACCTCCAATCACTTACAATAAAAATTATATCACAAGATTTTAATTTTTTTTAACTCTATACTTTTCTTTTTGATATTGTGTTTTAAGTTTTATAAATCGTAATTGACTTTGCGGCCCTCAACAGGTGCGAGTTCCACTTCGGCAAGCAAAACAGGTTACATATGCCTTTATCCACTCAGTTAAGCACAAGAAGTTGGTAATAAAAAAGGCGGACGATTTGGTTTATATGCATTCCAACCTGCATCTTCTAACACACAAGCAAGATGAGTACAAGTAAGAGGCAACAAAGTGTTGGGATGAAAACTTAGAGACTACTGACTTGGATGCTTCCATTGCCTACCTTTCATTGCTCAACATATAGATATCAAGTTCTTCACACAACCCACAAAGCAAAGCTAGTGGGAGTGGCATTACTACTACTTGTAGTTCTAATGAACCGCATGATGATGCTCTCAATGAAGACATTGAAGACCAATATGAATATATTGAATATGCTGATTTGTCTTGATTTTTGTCCATACATTGTAACATTTGCACTGTGTACTTGTTCTAAGACCAATCACAGTTTGACCATTGAATATTATGACATTTGACATTGAATTATCAGTATGTTTTGTGTTTATTTAACTTATTTTGTTTACTCTGCATATTATGTGGTAAATTTTGCTTATTTGGCTATATTTTTAATATATGTGTGTGTGTGTGCATGGTCGCATCCAAACCAAAATAAAATTGCCATAACGATGTACCTAAACCCTGTATCCATACCCTTTCCAGTACCAAGATCAGCTACTTAGTCTGAAACCATGGCTTTGCTTTGCTTAATCCTATCAAATAGTATTGAGATATCTTGTGAAGATGTTAAACAGGCTATGGAAGCAGATATAACATCTCTTTGATCATTTGAGAACGCCCATGTGCTACAGTAGTCAAGGTATTAATCATAATATTTATAGAATGGTCTAGGACCTATACCTATTGCACACCTGATATGCTTGTGAGGCGAGATCTAACACGAAGTTGACCTCAATAAGGATCTTCAGGGCCACATAGACATGTATATTAAACAAATATAGGCTGCTATTTTTCAACTAGGGGAGGATATAAAAGGATGATAATAAGAACTAATACGGCAAAATTATCCAGCCGGTGATTATTCACTCAATAAGCAATGCATATGGAAGAAAAGCTCCCTTATATAAAGCAGCCAAGCATCTGATGCAGGTTTGAAAAAACCTTGCAGGTAAATGAGCCTGGAAACAGGGGAAAGAAGAAAAAGAAAGAGAGAAACTCCGAAATTATATTAATGTCCACAAATGACAAAAGTAGGCCAATGGGACTTGAAAGTATAACCAGTTACAATAGATAATAGGGTAAGAAGTCCCTAGACTATGAAAGTAACTAACACAAAGCAAGAGAATATAAACCAAAAATGGTTGAACCCCCGAACCACAACATTTAAGTAAAGTTAACCAAGTGAAGGAACACCAAGTGAAGTGATGAAGCATGGAGTTGAGGAAGGTCAAAACGTGTGACCATCAATGAAAAACAACATTATCACATGTCTTAAGCAAGGCTTGGGTCAAAAGAACCAAAATCATTGTCGACCACTGCAAATTTCCAATGCAAGCCGTAATAATGTCCATCACAGAATTGGCCAGGGCTAATGGGTCCCATCTGGACAAACCTAGGAGGAAGCAAGGTACTCCACTTAGAACGTCTCCTAACATTCTAAGTCAAGGAACATCCGGTGGCAAAGAAAACACTAGTACTGTGTGCCCCTGCAACCTTGATTGTGGGCCAAGGGGGTTCGAAGGCCCCCAACGCTGTAACAAAGTAGATCCACAATGCCAAGAATGAGTAAGAAGATTGGGTGCCGTAGTGAATGCAAAGAAAGAAATCAACTTGAGAATGATGTTTAGTGCAGGCTCAATATAAAAAATCTTGAACAGTAGTACAATGCATTTAGAATGCAGTGAATAAAGAATTAGTAGCCGTTATAAAAGAAATGACACAAATCTATAGGCAAGAGTACATCCTATAAATGTTATTGTCACTCGAGATACAAGATGTACTGATATTCTTTTAGCTATACTCCTCCATAGCTTAATTTTTAAACTGTTCACAATAAGTTTACCAAGTGAGATTATTTCCACTTAAATGAAGTCAACAGGATAGAAGAGAGAGATTTCAATTGCCCAGTGCAAACTCAAAATAAATAGGGTCAATATAACAGCATTATCCTAACTTAAAAGAAATACTTAATTTATACAGTATGTAACTCAAGTCCAAAAAGAAGAATATTATGATCTGATGGAAGGTGCGAAGAACAGCCAGATTTGGGAAAACCTAAGAATAAAGGTTCAACCATCCAAATCTAAGAAAAAGTTTTTAGAATCCAAAATCTCTTTATCTGAAATGGAGGAGATAAATAATAATGATAGAAATTTCTCTCTAACATGAAGCAGAAATGAGACGAAATTTTCACTATAACATGCAGATGACCTAGGATGCAGAATAATATGAATCAGAGAAGTAGGAAGTCAATCAAGAGTTACGAGCTGATCAAAACCAGCTTTTGGATATACAGTAGACTCAGCACAACAGTTAACTAGATATGTTTTGCAATAATTGGAGCTTTTATCACAGGCTATTAATAAGCCACTATAATACAGATTTCACCTTGTCAGCAACATTCACCATTGTTGGAAAAATTGAAAAGGAACTAAGCATGGATTCAGAAAACGTAGGAAGTATTCTAACTTGAGAAAAGTTTTTTTTAAAAAGATGCATAAATTCAAGTTTGCATGAAGGTGGGAAAAGAAAAAGTCATGGGAACAACTGTGGAATCTGGATAATGGAACTAGATTCGAGTATATTAATGGAATAACAATGTAAAATTGCACAAGGCGAGAATGTAACATTTTGGCAAAGTTAGGCTGGTTATATCAAAAAGGAATATTTTACTACCAGACTTCAAGTGAAACCCATCAAAGCTGCAATAACTCCTCGTTACATTAGTAACAGATCCTATCAAAATGTATTTTACTATATTGAACTCATTAGAAAGTAACAGGAAAGGAACCATATGTGATCTTGTGAGGAATCCCTTGAATTATATCAATAAGAACCATCCAAGACTGACTCTCGTTAAACAATAGTCATAAAGAAAAGAAAAAGAGGCATTGGCACTTTCTTTGCATCCAAAAACAAACTTAGTTGAAAAAAGAAAATGAAACCGCTTATGGCATCACTCATCCAACTAAGAAAGCTCTCCGAAGTTTATATACTTTTTTCATCTTAAAAACAATGTCTCGATTATTTTTTATGCTTTTATAGTATTATAAAATTGCATTGAGCCAAAAAAGGGGGATTGCTAATGGCAAAGACACTGGTTACTAAACAACTAGTAGATTGTTTTTTTTAAAGCAAACCAAAGCACTTCAAATTCAACTTTAGTGAATCATCCACCTGGTCCACTGCTTGATCCACATAGCAGTGTTATTATTGGTGATGGAACACCTAGAGGGTGTAAAATGAAGATTAAAGCCAATGGTTACTTTACAGCCACTGCTATGCCGGATTTGCATCAGATGCTTTATTGAAATATCAAGGGCCAAGGTTATTTCTGGACCTTGCAAAAGATATAGGTAGCATAAAACAGAATTTTACGTTATTTTTGTTATTCATGGCTCATGAAGAATTGACACAATTTTCCTTGGATCTAAATTCCAAGCCCCATGCCTATGTCTGACTGGGCTAGGCACCTGTGGCATTTTTGTTTGCATGAGAGTTGGAGACAATCGTTCAAAGTTAAATGATCAGCTAATAAGCACCCCATAGGAGGTGAAAAATGTTCAACTACACTACAATGCAGGAGACCCATCACATAAACCCAAAAGCAGGAGTTTAATCCATACAAGGCATAGTAACCCAGAAACTCGTACCCTGACCCCTGTTACTAATTTCTCGTCTCAGAAATGCACCAATTTCAGAGATGCACACAGAGTGCCCAAAATCATTCAACTTTCGCTGATGTCTCTTAGCATCTCCATCAGGAAATTTCCTGTAGAACGTGAATATTTTGCTCTTGTGCTAATAACTGCTTGAAGAGAGTTCAAAAAACTAAAGATAAATACTAATAGACATTTAATTTGGTGGGTTTTGCATGAAAACTTACAGAGTTTGTTGCAGAGAATTTTCTTATCAAATCCCACAGTAGTACTAGTAAGAAGAGAAAACAATGATGGTTAAGATACCTATATATGCAAAAGCTTTATCAATTGATTCAAATGACAGAGATAGCTACTCCATGTTAGTAATTTTGGCTAATAAACTATAGTATTGCCTGATTTGCTTTTGCAATTTTCTTGTACCCGCATAGTGAATTTAATTTGATTTTATATCAGATTTCTTAAAAATTCTGCTCTAACTGTCCCATGTTTATGGAAATGATTATGATTGTCCCATGATTTTTTAAAGGCCGTGATTTTTTAGTATTACAAGAACTCTACACGATGGTTATGCTTTCAGCTGGTCTAAGTTTTGTTTTCCATGATTTATGTTTCCAATTATTGCATGATTGTGTGATGGTTATGTTGGGCATGATTGACTTCTTCATCTGTAGATAAGTTTGCATTTATGGATAAAACAGAAGTTGTGGATTTATGCAAGGTGTTCTACATGATCTCTTGTAACACATTATGTACTTCAGAAAAACAGGTGACATGGAGGCAAACCTAACACCACAAATTTGTCTACCTTTAAAGCCAAACAAACATGGGAGAATTGCAGAAATGATGCAAAGTTAGCAACATACCCATGAGGCAATGACGGTCAAGTACAGGTTTAGCCACATCTAATCATGGCGAGGATGCCCAAGACGCAGTCATTCTTTGACCCCTAATGACCTGATGATGAAATCCAATTCCCTCTCCTTGGAATAATGTTCAGGTCCTTCCGTCCTCAATATGATCCCCTGCTTTCCCAAAGCAAAGTCTACAAGGCTTAGGAAACACTCGCAAGCTTAGGATGAATATTGAGAGTCATCATACTCAGTCATGCCCTTCAGATGAACAATAGAGACGTCCACTTACCTCAGTTACACATGTTTTATCCTTGCAAGACCCTAGCACCCATAAGACTGTACCGGATGACCAAAGCCCCCTCTTTATGCCGTGAAACTCATTGAAGCTGCTAAATATAGTGGGCTAACAAACGCATAAGAGTGCAGTTGGATAAGGATAAAGCTTGCAAAATAAAGAAAAAACGTGCAGTTTTAAGGCTATTTTTTACCCGTGTTATCTTAAAACACTTGATCAATGGACGTGTGAATTTTAGAGCTTCTAATGATTATTTTAGTAGGAAGAAATCCATTTAGGAAATTACTTTAAAGCACTAGCATATTCATGCAATGAGCCTACACCATCTAATCCTTGATCAAAAAGAAAGTGTAGTATCCATTCTGCACCATTGATTAAATGTCAATAAAATCCATTGCTCTCTAAATATGACTACCCCTACTCCCATAAAAGGTCAGCCCCCACCATTCAAATAGACAACATTCTAAGTTGCAAAACACTTAGAAGCACTCTATTTCCCCTCAAACTAGCACGTGCTTGCACAATGTTCGTAGAAAAAATCAAGTTTTTCACCAATGACTGCAAAAGAAAATCTTCTCTAAGTCAGTTTCGAGCAAAGAGCAGCTCTCTAAGTGGCTAAAAATAGATCTTGGCAATTTAAGGCGAAGCTTCAAGCTGCCTTTTTGGAGTTCACACAAGCTCAAAAGAACATCCCTAGCTCTCATAGTAAAGTCTTAAGAATTCGTAACTGAGGACAGCAACTTTGCACATGTGTTGTTCTACAGGCGGACATTGAGCAATCTTAGGTGTCAAGTCCCCCTTTTGACATGACACTTTTGAAGACCTTTAGCCTTGCCTAGTTTCCCAAGGGCTAAGGGAAAAAGACAAAAAGAAGGGAAACATTTGGTTTATAAAGAATACTTGTAAAAGCACTTTATTGTTATAATTCCACTTAAGTTGGGGCCCTTTTAAGGGTCATGAGTATTGATCCACTTAGGTGAATTATAATAAAGGGTATTATTTTATAATTTGAAAAAAAGATCAACAAAGGTATTTTCCCCCCCGAATTGGGCGCTTCACTTGGGGAGAAGTATAAAAGCATTTGAGGGTTCTTGTTGAAGGGCGTCTTGGATCATTATTTGAATTTATAAGTTTTAAGCACAAAAAAGCTTGAGCTTTGGACTTGAAGATGAAAACCTTCAAGCAAAGAGATTGAGAACAAAAACCCTCTTTCTTCATTGGGGTAGCTTCACCTAGAGGCTGCCATTGAGTTTCTATTCCTCCTAACTCCTAAGGTGTTTTAAACATCATCTTCTATTAATTTCAGATTGGGCGACTTGCTTGTGGAGGTTGGCAACTTGATTGGTGGATGTTTTGCTCATGCTTTGGGGTGATTTTTTCTTCATTGGGGTAGCTTCACCTAAAGGCTGCCATTAAGTTTCTATTTCTCCTAAGGTGTTTTAAACACCATCTTTTGCTACTTTCAAGTTGAGCGACTTGCTTGCGGAGGTTGGCAACTTGATTGGTGGATGTTTTGCTCATGCTTTGAGGTGATTTTGTGCCCTAAGTAACATTCTAATTTTATTGTAATTTTTCTGCATTGTGGCGACTTAACTCGGAAGGGTTTGATCTAGTTTTGAGGGTCATTCTTGCCTTCAAATATTCTGTGATACTTTCTATATTTTTCCGGCTTTGGCGATTTGGATTGGAGGCTTTTTTGGATTCAAATACGTATAGAAATTCTTAATAAATTCTGCATATAAATTCAGTAATATTTGTGCAATTTTATGAGGGTTTCCAGAAGTGTGTTGCTTGATAGATCAGCCGCAATTCTTAATTAAATATTCCAACTTTGGGCGCCTAGGGTTTGCAAGCTTATTTCCCTTTTTGAAGGCCTAAATTGCTTGATTGGATTATCTACTTAATGCATTGAGCTTAGCATAATTTTGTGCTAATTTTGGGGATATTTTTAACAGCTAGGGTTTGCTGGAAATAAAAATCAGAATTGACTATTTACCTAGGGTTTTGCAAAAAATTTAGAATTCAGTGATTTGTCTTAATTTAGGACATTGCATAGGGACCCCACCACCACCATCTCTTCAAGTGAGACGGACAAAGTTTATTATTTGTGACTTCCTCGCATTTCCAGTTTTAAAGGGATAAGCTTAATTGCTTTTAATTGCTCTTTCATTTCATCGCATGATTGTTAGCTTTGCTTTCTTTGTACTTAGCTTGGATAGTAGTTAAACTCCCCTTTAGACTAGTTTACTTAGCCAAAAGTCGCTTGGGTGTATAGTTTAGAGGGTGTATCCTATAGTCGCACAATTAAACTTAGTAGGCCACCATAGTTAGGCAATTCAAACATATCTACGCACAGTGACCAAGCATTGTGCACCTTTTATACTAAGAGTGTGTGTATGCCACCTATCACATTTTGGTGACTTTGATGGGGATGTCAGTGTTTTAGAAGTCATAACTCCACTAAATTCTAAATATAGGTGGGAAAACTCTAGATGCCTTTGAGGGCTACCATTTTATTACATTGTGAGCTCCCCTTCTAGTTCCATTCCCGTAATTTTTGTAGCCAAGACCAAAGAAGTAAACCCCATTAATTAAATGTTCCTTGCAGAAAATCTTTTTGGGAAAAATTGCGTTAGATTTTTTATGATTGACGCATTTCGGATCCACTACTGTAATCATCAAGAAAGAAACATCACAGTTTCTTAAATGTATAGACCTCATTGCTTAAATGTTTCTCTCCTGATGAAGGATCATAGTAGTGGATCCGAAATGCACCGATCATCAAAAATCTAACACAGTTTCTCCCAAAAAGATTTTCTGCAATTGTATGGACTGTGGAAGTATAAAATCTATAAATGTTCTTTGTTATGGGCAAGGTGACCATTGGAGGGACAGAAGTTGCGATGTTTGTAAGTGTTTTCGTAACCACTGCCTCGACTCAAATAAGTACAACCATCTCTACCCAAAAGTATACACTTAGAATGATGACTTCCCTTGTAGCCAGTCCAATTATTACCATAATACCTTTCTTTATTCCCCCAAAGCTGACAACTAGGGCATTTTTCATGTCTTCCTTTAGGCCAGGATATGTCCCACCATTGAAGACATCGATCAATACAATGATTACATTTTGAACATTTCCCGACCATTGTGGCCACTGTCATTGATTCCATGTCATCCGAAACTAGCTTTCCATAATTACAGCCACTATCTCAACTTTCGAGTTCACTGAGTCATCTACTAGTGAATATGGGTTTTGTTCCCCTATTCAATCAATCTGGGGCAACATCAATATCCCCACCATTACCAAATGAGGATTCTCCTTCGTTGTCTTGGGAACACCTTTCTTCCAAGTTCAACATGTTTAGCAACCCCGACTAGGCTATAGACCCATCGCAAGACAATATTCTAGACTTAGTGCTTTCATGGAGCCCCCATACCCTATTTTATACTAAGATATGTCCCACATTTTAAGACTAGGGCATTTTTCGTGTCTTCCTTTAGGCCAAGATATGTCCTAACTTTTGGGACCTCGGTCAATACAATGATTACATTTAGGACATTCCTTGACCATTGTGGCCATTGTCATTGATTCCATGCCATTTACAACTACCTTTCCATAATTACAGCCATTATCTCAACTTTCAAGTTCACTATGTCATCTACTAGTGAAATGGGTTTTGCTCCACTATTCAGTCAATCTTGGACAACATCAATATCCCAACCATTACCAAATGAGGATTCTCCTTCATTGTCTTGAGAACACCTTTCTTCAAGGTTCAACATGTTTAGCAACCCCAACTAGGCTATAGAATCATCACAAGACAATATCACCAGAATTCGTGGAACCCCCTACCCTATTTTATACCGCAGCCTTTGTATACACCAACCACCGAATAGAAGGGCTCATATGTGGGATATATGAAGATTGCACTACAATTCACAGTGTACCATGTGACATTACCTAATCACCACCCAACTTTCTTAAGATTTTTCCAGATAAGAATGAGCAGCCGCAAGCACATGTGAATGCATTAACTATTGCCTACTCAGGATATATTATGTTTGATGAGGTGAAGTAGAAGCTATATTCTAATTCCTTAGTCAGAAATGTCAAGAGTTAGTTTACTGAGCTTCCTAAACAATCCATCTTTATCTTTCAATAGCTTTTCAACATATTTGTTGCTAGCTTCACATTAGCAAGGCCATGTAGTATTGATTTGGCTTCACCATACAATTTAAAGTAAAGGAAAATTTAGACTAGTGGCACCTTCATTAAATTCAAGAATACCATAGCAAAAGCACAACGTTCAACTTTTGGATATACAATTGTAGACTCTCTTCATAAAAGCCTTCAGGCCCAAAGTAAGACTTGAAGTCTTACGTCAAAACTGACATAACTACAAGAAAGCAATTGAATGATTCCTCACAAGCAATGCCTTTTTAGTCAAAGGCAAGCTCAAGACCTCACCGTCCAAACCGAATAACAATCCTAGAACGCCAATTCTACTAGCAACGATGTTATAGAAACAACCACATCTAAAGACTCTAAGAAGTCTACAAGGAAGGCTAAGCAAAAGACAAACGATCAATTTGGCCAAGCAATCCTCCCCAGATACAGATTTTTGAGGGTCCCTCAAAGAAAGAGAGACCTAACTATCAAATCCACCAAAGATACGGTCATTGGACCCATACATGTAGATCTTTCCTTAAGATGCAAGCCCCTATTTATGTTAGCAATGGTCCCTAGAGATCCTCATTAGGACATGCTATTGTTGTAGCCTACAGGTTGCCACAGGACTCACAAGATAGGGAATTAATATAACCATGGTCATTCCATGATTAATTGCGTTATGAATCTGATCTATTCCTTTAAACTACCTTAGATGGTTAGATTGCATAAAGGCTTTTCAAATACCAATACAATTGCTCACGTAAACATACACAATTCAAGAACTTGCAAATTCTCATTTATATCATTAGTTACCAAAAAAAAAATAAGGTTGAGGATACATTGGTTCGCGAGAGAGACCGATTCGAACATTTGACAATGACTCTGTACAAATGAATGAACACAACAACCACCACCTTATCTTCTTGCGAGTGTCGAATACTTATATAGAGTAGACATGACTCTTCGGCTTCTAATCTCTTCATTTCTCTTCCTACTCGGTCCTCGGAAACCATTCAACTTTCCATTTGTCTTTTCCACTAACATGAGCATTTGCATAATACAAATATGCATTTGTCGCATGTACAACTTATACAAATTACTTGCAAATTAGCATTTGCAATCCCTTATTAACACTTTCCTAGATTTAGATAATTTTCTCATCCCAAGACTCAATTCGTCGTCTGACTGCGGTAACCTGTAAGCTACTTTCTATCCACTAGATGAGTTGCGCTGAACTTCCTTGCATTTGTCCTATCCAAAAGCTTTGTTCGCAATTTCACAATAAGTGCCAATTGCCAATTTTCACTTATTGCACCACTTAGTTGCCCTTTTGGGTTTTCAAGTAAGCAACATACCAACCTACTGCCCTTTATGGGTTTTCCATAAGTTGGCATAACCAAGAGGTCACCCATAACAACTTTTCAACCTGCCTAGCCCCGCAAAGACTTCACCCAAACTTTTATCATTTCCAACCCAAACTCGCACTGCCCAAAATTGTTCTAAACTATAGGAAACCACAATATCCTACTAAGAAGGAGGTGGCATTGGGTGCATTGTTGTTGTTGGCACCTGCTAGTTGTCCTACCCCAACCTTTGTTGCAACATTGTGGAGGTTCCTGGAGTGGAGTCATGTTGTTGCATTGGTTGTGTAGTGGGAATTTGTGGTGTCTATTGTGTGGTTGTTGTCTGTTGGGTTTGAAGTGCTTATTGTGCTCATAGCATCTTGAGTAACTTGGACAGGAGAATATGCTTAGACTCATGAAGCACATCCTTGACTATGCCCAAAATGTCCACCGAGTCAGATTTGAAGTTACCCTTGTCACCTTACCCGTCAACACCATGGTGAAAAGTGTGCACAACTTTGCCAAGCTCTGCATGATGTCATGCACATCATCTTTGCCAACAACTATGATTAAGAGTTGATGCAATGTGATGTTCTACTCAATAGCCTACAATATTTGTTCAAAGCGCTCCACATATCTTTGCACTTGAACACTGCAAACGTGCTCCTGAGCATTTCCAATACCCACACACGCAACCAATCCATCACAATCTCTACACTGCAGAGATTTACGCAAAGCCACGTCCATCTAGGTTGTCATTACACTTCCAGTCATCACAGTCTAAGCCTTGTCCACAATAGTTAGACTTTCACTGTTATCCTTCATCACTTCTTGAAATAGTGCTTCCAATTTAGAAGTTGCAATGATATTTGCCAAGCTTGTGTTGTTGCTATGGTGATAACCTTATTATATTCTTCCAATAATTCAAAAATGGCCTCAGCCTCGTTGTGGTGTCTTTGCACCTGTACCTTGATTTCTTCCAATCTTTGAATGGTCGCCCAATTCTATGCAAGCTTCGTGACCAAGGTGGTGAATTGCAATGGCTCCGACATAACCTAACCCACTGAGACTTGTTGAACTAATGTTGGGCAGGTGTCCACTATTTTTTGTGTTTTTGCCATGCGCTCTTTCAGTGCATCATTCTCCCACTTCAGTTGCACAACAGTCTGAGTGATTCAAACATGAAAGGCATCTACACCCTCAATTTGTTTTAGCAAGGGGAGCTATGCAACGTCCAAGGCAACTTGCTCTGAGACAGTCGCTACTACAAGTTGCACGGTTTGAGGTGGATGATATGTGTGTGCTTAGAGCAATGTTGATATGAGGGAGGTAGTATGTCTTGTGGTCAAGGCTTAGATGTCCATCCACCATGATCCAAATGTATCGTCTCCCCCTTTTGAGCCTTCCTCCTGCAAGCTTGTCTTGCTAGAACTGGATTCGACAGCAACTCCATCAAGGCATGCTTGGCAATCGATTGGCTCGAGTTTCTTTATGTTGCAGCCTTGATTCTATGGTCTGAAGACTTGACCTTATTGCGACGTTTTGGCTATACCTTGGCCAGAAGTAGTTTGTTTTTGTCCCATGGCCCTTTCCATAGCATGTTGTTAGAGTGCCTATGCTTTTGTGACTTGCGCTTACTCCTCCACCTCGTCATCTTCCTCCTTTTTGCACTCATCCTCTTGTCTCTTCCCCTCTTCTTCTTCACATGCCTACTTCTGCTTCAACTCATTCTCTTCCTTCTTGGCTTGCTCCACTTTGGCCCTTGCAGCTTCCTAGCTTCTAGCTTTGTCTTCTTAGGCCTTTTTGCGGGCTTCATCCTACTTGTGTGGGTCCTCCGGTCCTCCATTTTCTTGGCCTCTATATCCTTGCTTCTCTTGCTTGCTTCTCCACCTCCGCCTTTTTAAAAACTTCCTCCTTTTAGTTTTGCTCCTATCGCGTTGCTTCGTCCTTCACCGCTTGTTTTTCTACCTGCTTCTTTGCTTCCACCCGCTACTTCTCTTCCTATTGCTCAGCGAAATCTTCCTTTTCTTTTTTAGTGTTTTCTTCAACCTCCATATCAACCTTGATGTCTGTTGTCACAATTTTTTTGAACAGTTGTTCTTCTATCGTGTTCTTTTCGCGAGGCTGGTCTAGATGTCTTTGAGACAAAAGTTGGTCCACTTATGTGGGAGTGCAATCGAGAATTGTTCCTACAACTGGCTCTTCACTTTGTTGCGCAAAGATGACGTGCGGAATGAATGATGCTCTAGGAGGGGTCCACTATGCCAGTGGAGATGGAATGGGATCAACAATTGCGAGAAGGGAATGGGGTAACAGAGGATTACTTTGGGGTGGAGTTGATGTAGGCATGAAGGGTGGGCAATTTGGAGTAGACTGTAGTGATGTCATTGTTTGGTGCTTGCACACTGGTTTAGGCTCGCACAGTTGATTAGATAAGCTCTTGTTTCCTATACTCCCTTGTCTTGAGGCATGTCTCCCTTGTCGATGTCTCTACTTCTTGTATTTAGGGCACTACCACAAAGTCTAAAAGACTTTTTGTTCATCCTCCAACATCAATATTGCTAGCTCTTGGCATCCACGACTTACTTGTTAACAGTTCAAATGGGTTGGCCTCCACATCGCCCTCTTCCTCATCACTCTCCAAATTAATTTGTCCTCTCAACACATGTTGCTTCCATTTTTTTTCTAGCAGCTTCTCCAAGGATGTCGAAGGATCATTTGTGACACTCCCTTTGCTATCTTTAGCATGCAAGCTTGACACCTCAACTATTGAGAATACGACCTACATTCTTAGCTTGTTTTGCTCTTCCTTGGCAATCATGTCCACCTTGATGGACTCTAACATGGGTGGAAGGTCTACCAATATGACATGTGGCACTGCATTGCAAACTTGTACAGTTCATACAACCTTCCAAAAGATCCACTCTTCTCCACTTGTTCATCATATGGGATGTCCCCCATATCATCAATCAAGGTTTCGTGTACATCCTTTGGCGAAATGCAATGTATTGAAGTTGACCTATGCAGCAATTGTGGTTAGCTTGGGATCGTTTTGAAATGCCATGAATCTCTTGGTTTTCTTTGGCAATGACTAGGCTCGATACCCAAGTTGCTCCTTTTTCATCAATGTCCCTTAGGATCCAAAAGCAATTGCTTGAGCTGCTACTAGTTACAATGAAGATTGTGGTCATATTGCTCACAATGGTTGTACATTTTGCACAACCATATTTTTCTAATGCATGACTTCTGCTTGCACGGAGACCATGTTGATGAAAATGAAAGTAGAAGTCCAGGTTGTGTTGGGAGTTCATGGATGCCATTATGCAATTTAGTCACTACAACAATGTGGGACAAATAATCCATCACATCTCACAGAACGTGAGGATTTGCAATAATGAGCACACGAATCTAAAGTAGCTAGTTTCCAAACTTTTGTGCATGCAAGAACATATTCCACCTTCGCAACCGAATCAGGTTTGCAAACGCCTAGTCTGGCCAAAAAACTTCACCAACAACAGCTTGCCCATCAAGGGACCTCAATGCGTGATGCATATGAGAAGTACCAAGAATTGGTACTAGAATAACAAGGTTTTGTCAGGGAGCACCTTTTCTGCGTTCATCTTTATCTTTGTTGCCAGGAATTCTGGCTAAAGGAATTCTTCCAACAATTGCACCTTCCGATAGGCAATGCCAATTACTCCCTCTGTTAATTGTTTGGCTCCCTTGGTCGTCTATCAATCTTTTCATAATGCACTCTGCCAACACTCATACCAATGCATCAAATACATGCTCTATGGGCACACCGCGAATGGACCGTGCGTATCTTTCCCTGGTTTATTGGCAAAATGGTGGACGGATGGATTTATATGGTTGTAGCAATTTTCCTTTCACTTTCAGTCATGTTGCATGCACAACCGTTGTACAGTTGATATGAATGACCACTTGAGGCGAAAGTCGGATAGCCCCCTCATTGTCGACTAAGCAATGTCATCATGAGTTTGTCATTCTATTAAAAAGTTAGGAGTCACACTAACCTCTCAGCATTTGTATCTCGCAAGGGTTGATATTGCATGACATCCCCTTTTGTTGGTCCTGGTGTTCTTTGCAGTTGAGGTCCTGCAAACCACTCTTTATTACCAGCATCAATGACCTCAAAGGGGTCCTGATCATTCCATTTAGTTTGGCACAAGGCAAACCCTATGCCCATCTCCTATTTCTCTATGTCGCTCAAGGATACCACTGCTTGGCTTGTAGCCATTGTGTCTCTTCTCACCAATTACTCTTTTCCCTCTGCACTTACGAGGTTGACAACTCTTCCCTGTGAACTCTATTCACAAACACCTCACAATTTTTCTTGTAGCCTTATCGTCTCTTTCTCCTCATAGAAAAATATATCTCGATTCAAACAACTCAAATTCTACTTGTGCAATTCATTAATATCACCAAAGTATGTTTTGTATCCCCCCATCCCCTTTTTAAAGAAAGATCATGTTGCCTTGCGAAGATCCGTTGAGCTACTTCCCGTGCCAACTTGCATTTCCCTTAAATTTCTTGGTCATTGTTAACTTGACACTTGTCCATTTTCTATGGTTTCCCAATTGAGATATTATTTGATGTGATATGCAACCATTTTATTTTCAAAGCATTGCCTTTTTAGAACTTAACCGCTGATTGGATTGCTAGCAAATTCAAAGTCCACGCATTTTTTTATCTTGATTAGAAACTGTGTTGTAAAATTCGGCGCCACTTATGCTTTTTGTCCTTCTACCTACTGACTTTTCCTTTCATCGCACATCATTCCTGGACTTCATTGAATTGCAAGGCTTTCCTAGATTCCTCTCACGAATTTGATCAACATTTGTCGTTGATTTCAATACCCAAAACTTTCCTATCCCCTATGTGCTTTCTTTCCTTGATTCTGCCATTTCGCAACCAAATTTTTTACCTAATATTTGCTACTGCTACTTTTCCACTCTGCTTTGCTATGCCACCACACCTACAAAAAAGGGAAATCCTACTCTATTTGTGCCATCTAGAACTTATTTTTGCTTACACTTGTACTGATTTTAGTTGCAATAGCACTTTATCCTACTACCATTCACCCTACTTGGAAGAATATTGTCCTGTAAATCACGCAACATAATGGTGCCCTAACCTGTCATTTGGTGGATTATCTATGGTCCCTTCCACCAAATTCACAACTTTCTAGGGTGCACTTTGAATCTGCTTTTGTATAATAGTACCATTTGTTCCGGTTGAAACTCCTTGAATTGCAACGATCACGCCAGGCCTTTTGGCTCCCCTTCAGTAGTTCTTAATTCCAACAAGTTTTGCTAGAATTTTCTTCTCACCAAACCGAGTAACCATCACAATGCACAAGCTAGGTACCAAATATTTCATCAGCACAATTGCTTCCATCCATAGACTAATTGAAATGGAGTGTATATCGTCGCGCACTTGTAATTGGTCCTACACACCCAAAATATCTTTGCGATGCAATGTTCCCAATCATCTCTTTGTGAATTGCAAATCTTTGTTTGCATATTTTCCAATTCTTTTTTTTTATGATTCAGCTTGGTTGTTGGCTCAAGGATGTTATGTGGTGCTCTTCTGGTGCACTATCATGAATTCCTTTGTCAATGTCATTATGGTACTATTGAGAAAATGCATGCCCCTATCACTGATTAACTTTTGAGGGCAACCAAACCTTGTTATGACATTTGCATAGAAGAATTTCGCAGCACCTTTCACCCCACAACAAGATGTAACTACCTCAACCCACATTGTGAAGTATCCCATGACAATGATGATATATTGGGCATTGGAGCGTTTAGATGGAGTAGGAGCGTTTAGATGGAGTAGTAGGCCCTAAAAAATCTATCCCCCATTGTTCAAAAGGTTGCATAGCGAGAACCGATTTAAGCGACATCTCATCTCTGTGATTTGGCTTACCACTGCATTGACAGACATCACAATGCTTTGCAACCCAATGTGCATCCTGAAACACTATAGGGCACCATAGTCCACTCTGTATTATCTTCCTCAGTGTCAATTCTCTTACGACATGGGCTCCAACTACCCCTTGATGAGCTTCATCCAATACCTATGCTCTTTCATGCTCCATAGCCACCCTGCAAAGGACGTCATCTTTACTCGAACTTGTAGAGGAATCCATTGATAATGTTGAATGATAGAGCTCTTGCGACTAACTGCTTCTTGTCTCGCACTGTGTAATGTTATGGGAATGTACCATGTTGCAAAAAGTTTGCAAATTCCTCCAATTGTACAAGGATCACAATTACTATGAACAAATGTGCATCCAGAGAATCTTTTTGCAACTCCTCGGGTTCTTCACCTATTTGGATACAACTAAAATGGTCTCGCCCTTCATTCTCCTGTCCCAACTTAACATTGATTTTGAATTGATATTCTTGAAAAAGCATTAACCATATTAAAATTTTGCCTCCCAACAATGGTTTGTTCACCAGGTATCGTAATGCATGGTGATTCGTGAAAAAATCAAATGGAGTCACCAATAAGTAATGTTGGAACTTTTGAAGTGCCAAAACCATGGCCAAGGCTTCCCGTTCTGTTGTGATATATAGTTATTTTCGGAAACAAATAGCTCATGACTTGTTAAATGAAACAAATGGTCCAACTCTCCTCCCAATTGTGCAATTACAACTCCAATTGTAGACCCAAATGCATCCACATGAACATGGAACGTTATGCTCCAATGTAGAAAAACCAAAACTAGTGTCATGACCAAATGTTGTTTCAAATCTGTGAACGTAATTTGGCATTTGGAGGTCAATTCAAACTTGTTATCCTTGTGAAATAATTTTTCCATGCATGTTGCAATATCTTCATATCCACGAATGAATTTGCGATAGTACCCTATGTGACCCATAAATGATCATGCCTCTTATGGATTAGTTGGTGGTTTGAGCCCAATTATGACTACAATCATGGTTTGGTCAACCAAAATACCTTCACTAAACACACAATGCCCTAAAAGCATGCCAAAGGGCGTGAAGCAAAAACACTTTTCAAGTTTAGCACGATTCGCAACACTAGGGACCTTTCCAACGTAAATCGCAGCTTCGACAAGTGTTCTTTAAATAAATAAAATGCTACCCAATCATCCAAATATACCTATAGAAAATAATGTATGAAATCTTTGAAGGCAATAACCACGACCCTAGAAAAGACGGTGTATTCTTCAAGATGAATGGCATTACCCAGTATGCGAATGATCCCCACTCCGTTGCAAAGTTATTTTTTGCTTAATCTTCCATTGTGATGGCAATCTGATGGTATAGGAAAGGAGTCATTAATACAAGCATCGTGTAGTGTGCAATAGTCACACCACACTCTAATCTCCCCCACTTTCTTTGGTTTCACAATCATGGGGCTTACCCAATATGAGTTTTCAACCTGATAAATGAATCAAGCCTCCACCATGCAATTTATCTCCTCTTTACCTTCATTTTCATATTCAAGTTTAATTTGCAGGGGATCGTTTTTTTTACTAGCCTTGTGCATTTCTTGAGCTCAATATGTATCTCCCCATAATGAAGGGTCTAAACCCTTGACCTCACTAAATTTAGTGGGAAAGACATCATCATAATCTTGCAATCATTGTACGTCCTTTGAAATCTATTGGTGTGCACAATAGTCCCCAATTGGTGCCATCTACGGCAATGTGTCCGTATTAATGTTTTCCATCCTTTTTCACAAAGGTTCCTCGTAAATATTATTCCTTTCGACCTTTATGGAATCCAACACCTCTCACTTGCCTAGTTGTTCCTATATGTTCAAATTTTGCTTTTCTTCTTTTATCTTGGTTGCATCTTTCTTCTAGGGCAACTTAACGCTCCTTTCTAGCTCCAACATTCCTTTTAGATCCATATCCCCCTCGATCCTTGTATTCGTGGAGCTACTCGCAATATTCTAGATTCTATTGCGAGATTTAAGAATAAATCCCTTGTAGTCCCATGCATACTAGCTTTTTTCCACATTCTCAAGATTTCTCATATCAGTGTCAGCTTGGGACTCATGTTTTGTTGCAGTAGTCACATCATCTACACCTCCGTAGAACCAAAAAAAAAAAATCATTTTCTGCAATGCTTTATGCACCATGGGGTTCTCATATTCAAACACAAAGGTTTGCATTTAGTCCTGTTGAGCCTACAACCATGCCTTTGTCTCCCTCCCACACCCCTATTGCGTATACCAAGCTTTAGGGGGAGGATTTAGCCTAACTTGAAAGATGTGTACCCAATACCTTGGATTGATGCATTGCACCTTCCAAATTTCCACCCAAGAGTGAGCATGCATCACTAGACATTGTCATGCTTGGAAATTTGGCCACTCTTATGATAGTCAAGGTGCAATATGAAATTTTGTACACAACATCTCACAAGCTTTCCTCCTAGTCAAGTCTATCTGATCTATGTACAACCCACCAATTATTTGTGATCCCCTTCAACACATGATTGTGTTTACCCATGTTGCTCGCTACAGAACATGAACCTCCAACCTACAAATGAATCCTAACAAATCCTTTATGCCAAAATATTGAGGAATCTAACGGTTTGTGGTGACCACCTTGTGCATCTACCTAGTTTCATGGTCCCCTTGCATCTAGCTTGACGTGTGCACATTTAAATCTCCATTGATAAATGATGCAAACCCCCATGGTATTCCACCTTCCCTATTGGTTTCGATATAGTCTCGATCAATTGTAACTAGGTGATTTATATTATCTATCTCAATCCTCGTAGGTGGTCACACGGAAGGTGGCTTACATCCTGTTATCTAAAAGTGTTGTGGAGCTTGTGGTATCTGGATTAGTTGACTCCAAGGTTGTGCACATCTTTGGACCCCTTGCAAATCCTGTGTAGACTACAATCTATATAAAAAAGTTCCTCTGCCACTTATTTTCTTGGTACCATGTCCACCTTAAACCAACTTTCGTACAATTGCATGCATGGAGAGGACGGTTCCTTGGTATCATGTAGGGTTTGCATTTTGTTTTGTTTAAGGGTATGATGATAATGAATCATCTTGGTGAGCCTCCGACTGAGTCATGCCACCATTGTAAACCCAATTCTTTCCAATCAATACAAAGTAGTGGGTTTCATATGTCTTCATATCAATGATCTTGAAATCCCCAAGTTGCATTCAGCCACCTTTATTTCCACCTCTTCCAACCTTTCAATAGACTCAACATGTCCATAATCTACTAAGCTTAAAGTCACAAGGCTATATGTTAATGTAGGTCTTCTGAATGCTTCCCAAGTGGATCTTGGTATCATGTTTATGGTGCTTCCAAAATCAAAGATAGCATTAGGTACATCATATGCTACAAGCTCAATATCCACCAAGCATCTATGTCCCACGACTTCTTCATCTTCACATACCATACCATCTTATATGTTATCTCATGCCCCTTCTTTGAGCACTCCAACAAGTTGTGTAGTAAATTTGTAATATTTTGCAAAATATCCTCATTGCACAACACACTTATCAGTTTCAAAAGATTTATTAAAGCATTCACCACTCCTATCGCAGAATGCATACAATGTTTCCATACATTTGTGCTTCTAATTTCGCAGCATCTTTAGCAATCACATCCTTAGTTTGTATTGATTGTAATAGTTGAGTTTTTTCATTCATTAACATCTTTTCTCTCGCAAGGTCTAGGTACTTAGCTTCTTGCACCTTCCTAATTGGGCTCTCCTTGGGCATCTCCAGTGATAGAAGACCTTGGTCCTTGTGCTAATTCCAAGTGACAACCTATATGAATCCTTGCTCTTTCAGTCATGTAATATCCATACTGACATTGTGCACTATCTTATCTTTCCTTTGCTTTTCTAGCACCCAACAGTGCTCAATGTTGTGTTGCCCCGAGATGCTAGAGTAAGCACAATAAGTTTCTCATTGTGGATTGCTTGAGCAATTTCACGCAATGTGGGTCATTTCACCACACAAGTAGCAAGTGATGGGTTGTCACAATTGTCAGCTTCCTTGTCTACGAGCTTGATATCCTCCTAGTCTCTATGATGACCCCCATCCTAGTGATTGGTTAGGATAGCCCCCATATTGCCTCTAAGGCGATGGAGATGCCCAATATGGCTAGTATTGCAGTGAAGGCAATGCCCATCCTAGTTCACACCGCAGTGATGATAGAGCCCACCCTAGTTGATATTGCGGCAATGGTGGAGCCCACCCAGACTAATATTGCGACAATGGTGGAGCCCACCCTAGCTAATGTTGCAGTGTTGGTGGAACCCAACTTCCTTGTTGCGGCATGATAGTGTCTTGAGCTATCATATTTGGTTTTTGTATTGGCTATTGTTGCGTAATGATTGTGAATACATTTTGGGTGATATCATCTTTTAGATCCTACAAAGCCCTACAATTCTTCTCATCGTGTGTGGTGGATTTGCAAAGACTACAACACACATTTTCTTGCTGCCACACATAATGTTGTAATAAATGACAGCTCACAATAGCATGGTCCCAAGTGCAGCACAGCGCACATAACTCATTTTTTATGCGAGGACACTTGTTGCAATGGTGCCCTTCCTGATCACACTCTATATACCAAAGAGAAAGCTTTTGTTTCTTCCCCACTTGTATCTCGTCCATCCTTTTCAGCACGACATCTAATTTCGCATCAGTCTTTGCACTTCTTGTGGAATGTTCGCCACAATGCTCAATCTGTTCTACCCTTACAATAGCTTCCCTAGGTTCAGCTTTAGTTTGGAATAAACTATGCCTTATCACAAATCTAATTTTGATTCACAGTCGTTCTACAAACCGTGCGGCCTTATCAATATCTTCAAACTTGATAATCACCTTAATTATCACATTGAAATACCTACAATCATAGTCCCATACAAATTCTCCTTGTTTCTATCTAATCCCCTTAAGGTCTTAGATGGTCTGACTTGCTCACCTCAGCGTATTCTATTCTTTGATCAATTTGCTTTTTATGTCATTCAAAGTTAGCTTGGTGTCACCAATCTTGAAGATGAAATCCAATGCTCGGCTAGGTTGGCGATCCTATGAGCTCACAACGTTTGGCTTCGTCAATTAGCTTGCCCTTAACTTCCCACCTCATATCGCAAGTCGACAAATATTGCTTTGGGTCATCAAACCCGTCATAGGGCTACAAAGTCACAAAGGCTCCAACAAGGAGTGCCATTGTCCATGGGGGAGGATTGTTTATCACCAATTTACTAGGCGCACAATGATGTATACAAACCCATTGCGATGCCAAATGGTATGGTTGGTGCACTTGAAGTAGGCACTAAGCTAACTTGATTGTCAAGTTCCTGCTTATGTCTCTCTAGTATTTATGCAACTTCTCCAAACCACTTTCTAGTTAATATGAGCTCTCGACATACTTCTAGATTATTGGCTTCTAAAATTAGTGATGGCGTAGGGGATGTGTTCCTACAAAGTGAATGAATGAAATCGGGGGTGTAAATAATAACCACCATTGAACCTTGTATGCACCCTTCTCCATATAGTGTGTTGCGGAAAGATTGCCCTTCCCATTCCATATACACGCGCTAAAGTTGTAGTTGTTCCCTGAATTTATTGCTAACCTGCTCTATTTCCTCTGCAATATTAGCTACCTTGGTTCTTCGATCTCACCCCAGTTCCCATTCCAAGATGGTCTCCTCTTCCCATTTTGTGTCTATGATATCCTCAATTTCCTTCGGCTCACTCTGAGTTCTAGACTCGATCTCTTTCAACGAAGGTCGACTTCCTCCCAATCTCTACGATGTTCCTCAACTACCTCTACTCGCAGCTTGCTTCAACCTTCCATATTCAATAGGGTTTTGTTTACCCCAT
Organism: Torreya grandis; assembly: GCA_037957365.1. NCBI lineage: Eukaryota > Viridiplantae > Streptophyta > Pinopsida > Cupressales > Taxaceae > Torreya > Torreya grandis. Next base: position 4,899,904 of record JARHVA010000053.1, on the reverse strand, counting down.
CTTTTACATTGTTGCAATTCCCACTAAAGCCCCACAATATTTTGTGTATTTTGCTTTCTTTTCCATTCGTCGTATTTTCTTTAAGAGCTTCATTTTAGTCCAGTCTCAAGGGTTCTCCTACCCTTCGATCATCTCCCAGCGGTTCACATCCCCATGTTGCCATGTCTGACTACCCCATATCAGTTAGAATCAGCACCATAGCCTTTTCCACAACCAACATCTTCAATAGCACTATAAGTCTCTTAAAAAAAAATCATATTATTCCCCTTACAAACAAATCGTATGCAGTTTCAAACACAACATATCCTTGCACAGTGAATGCAGTTTCAAAGTTTTATGTTCTACAAGGTCGAAAACAATAGTGCTCAAGCCTTCACAACGATACTATTAACAAGTCAAGCAACTTGCACTAGAAAATCTCAATATTGCCATATATATGGGTGGTACTAATTTCTTGTGCATGAACTCCTATTCGAACAGACTCTTCTCCTTTGAACTTGTGTATCATGACTTCTAACCATCTTTTGATTTCTATTTGACCCAAAAGCCATCTTAGCATCTTGCAAGTCCCAGCAAAGGAACCACTATTGCCAGTGGTCCCTGGAAATCCTCATCAGGACATGCTATTGTTGGAGTCTACAGGTTGTTATGGAACTTGCAATATGAGGAATGAATATAACCATGGTCATTTAATATTTAATCGTGTTATTAAGCTTGTTTATTCCTTTAAGCTACCTTAGATGGTTAAGTTGCATTGAGACTTCGCAATACAAATAAAATTGCTCACGTAAACATACACAACTCAAGAACTTGTGAATTCTCAGCAATATCATTAGTTACAACAAAGGACTGTGGTTAACAATATATTGGTTCACGAGGGAGACTGATCTGAATGTGTACCAATGACTTTGTGCAAATAAATAAACACAACAACGACAACCACCTTATTTTCTTGCAAGTGTCAGATACTTATAGAGTTGTCATGACTCTTTGGCTTTTAATCTTTTCATTTCTCTTCCTACTCAGTCCTAGGAAACCATTCAACTTTCTATTTGTCTTTTCCACTTATATGAGCATTTGCAAAATACAATATATACATTTGTTGTGTGTACATTACTTGCCAATTAGCATTCACAATCCCTTACCAATAGTTCAAGCTGAAAATGACGATGGATCTCCTAATGACATGCTTGACGTGTTCAAGAAAGTATGCCTAGGCATGCATAGGATAAGATTGGGAAGAAGTCTCAATTGAACAATAAACACCCAAAGGGAAAGATAGAAAGTCCTCGAGATAAGGATGTTAGGTCGAAAGTAGATTTACTTGACCGCCCTAGCTCCCCTATTGCTTCCCAACATTCAAGCAAGGCCAAAGGCAACAAATCTTGGTTTGGACACTAAGTGATCAGGATGGTTGAAGTCAAGCATACTTCACAACAAAACATCCAAGCATTCCAGCAACTTCTCCACAATGTCTAAAGGGGAAACCTTATTTGGTGGTCAAAGACACGCTATACTTGTCTCAAGAATGCCCATAATGGACAATTTATGTTCCTGCCTTGAGCAAAAATTAGAACTATTGGCGGCTATAGGAAGAGCAACTTATCTCTTGGATCAATCATTGTTTATTTTCAATTAGGTAACATTTTGACGGAAGAAAGCCAGGGTTTAGACTTTTCACAAAGGTTAAGGTCAAGAAGTATGACTTGCAGTGATGCATGATCAAAAACAGCTCCTATGTACGTGTTGTGCCTAAAACAATTTATGATCAGTTTGCTTTGCCTTCATTGTGACCTATTACCTAGGTCTACAAGGCCTTTGACAAGTCTATTACCACAATCCATTGCAAAATAAACGTCCCCTTAGGTTTTCATGGGAAGATTGTCATCATAAAAGTGGGCATACTAGAGCAATCCCTTACCTATTAACTTTTTGCTAGGCAGACCCCAAATAAGATCCTTGCATGTCATAGTCTCATGCCTAGTCGAAGAAATCCAATTTCTCCATGAGGGAAAAGTTCTATCTATTCGAAAGAGTCTTCCACTACCAGCTTGGTGTGTTTCTCAAGTGTCAATTTCGCCATACGAAGAAAGATGAATCAATAGTTATCCAATAGACCTATTAGCTCTACTTTGGCATGTTACTCTAGATCTCTTAGGATCTACAGAGATTAGGATGGACCATCTCCCTCCATTCTAGTACTCCTTGTACGCTCTGAGCCACCTTCTATCTACCAGACAAGAGATGAACAGGGTCATCAGGGAGGATATTTACAAACAGTTTATTCATACCACTCGGGTTAACCCCCACGGGGGTTTACGCCCAAAGATGGCCTTTTATGCGGAGCACTTCTTGGAACTGAGGGATGGGCTTATTGTCCGCCCCTAGTACACTTTCTGCCATTGGATGCATGCTCTTCATATCCCCGTTTGATAGTTCAAAGTGGATTCTCATAGGCTTCAGATTGAGACAGACCACAAGATGGATCAGACAAACAGGATTTCTGATCCAAAACTCAGAAGTTCTGGTTGACGAATATTTCAATAGCACAAAAATAACACAATAACAATGGATTCGCTGAGAAGAGACGTCGTATTACTTAACAACCGCAATACAAATATAGGCTTATCTCTGAAAAGAGATGTTTTGTTGAATCAAAAATTTGCAGATACAAAACATACGCTTATCTCTAAGAAGAGATGTCTGCCTTCCCCTTTCGGGTTACAATGCATTTATACATATTTTTGAAAACAACCTCGGGAGATTGCATGGCTCGAGGAATTAACGGGTGACGATTTAACGTCCCAGCATTAAAACAATACAACGCTCGAGGACATAATCACTCAAGGACATACTCGAGGATATAACGGCTCAAGGAACAAAACTATCACCGACAATACAAAATGAAAACAATACAAAATTCAAGGAATTACTGTCACCGAATGGTCACCTCGAATTGTTGCCCGGATCAATTTCTCAGTTATGTAGCCTTCAAGAGGTTGAGACGAAAGAGCACGTTATCTTTTGTTGCCCCATCTACTATGAGATTGGAGGGAGGTTCCACTGCCTTTTCAGGGAGACCCAGGCTCTCTCCGTCTTCTTCAGCTATGAAGACCAGAGATGTTTGGCTCTATACATGTAGGAGGCTCTCAGGGTTCGCGATCACAAGACTCAGGGGCCCACGAGACCACAATCTATCTAGTGGATTACTTCCTTTTTTACGATGCTACCTTTGAGGAGAGGCATCAAGTGCTAGATCGTCATCAGCACGACTTCACACTTTAGATCCAGTGCGGATCCGGGGGGAAAAATCACAACTTCCCGAGATCTCACCGTCATAACCATTCCAATCCCAACTCCAAGAGACAAACGAGATCCACCAGATATTCGCAACGAGCCACTCCCTCCAGACAGCAGCACAAGGAGCAGACTAGGCACTCCACCTCTTCCTCCTCTAGCTATCTGTCTATTATGAGCTTCTATTTGTCGGCCTCGGGCATTAGGAGAGTTGGGTCCACTCCTTGATGGACCATTCTCATTGTCTCTCCTAGTTCTTCTCTCATTTTGTACCTTCCCACCCCACCCTGTTTTGGTTGGGGTCGTTGGCCGCGTATTGCTCTTCGCTTTCCTTTCTGAGTGTTCTCACTATTTTGTCTTCAGTGTATTGTTTTTCTTTCCGCTTTATGTTCTTTGTGGGAAACCGTTTGGTTTTCCCACTTTGCTCTGTCACTTTTGTACTCTACAGTCGATTCGACGTACTTTTGTGGTCATTTGTCGGACATTAATATATTTATCTCATCTTATTTTATCTTATCTATAGTCAAACTAATACGGGTTGTTGTAGTCTCCTGCCCTTTCATTCCAATTAGAACAACAGAATGAAACCATGGAGACGAATACATTCGTCATTATTATCTATGCTACAAATCCAAAGGCTAGTAGTAAGAAGTGAAAATAAAGGAAACAAAACTATAATACCATTAGAATAAAACATCAAAAAACTGAACAACTATAACAGAGATTGGAGCAAACTTGAATCTTTTTGTTGTTTACTAATAGAGCATACATGTATATTCCTCACTTATCTCTCTCAACCTTTCTAGAATCATCCACTTCATAAGTCAGCCATAACTACCTACAACTACACACTACTTCATTTACAAATAACATAATAAGAGCAGATGTACTAATTACATATTACATGTCATAATCATGTGTTTTTGCACCTTAACCAAACAAAACACTTGTGTCCATTCTACTCATGTCTTGGGCGTTACACACATATTATGTGCACATTGTAGCCACTAACAATACACCTAGATTTATTGTGTTGTCTCATCCCTAGACAATGACATTATTTAATACAACACCAACTTCGATTCAGATTCACAAAGTTTCCCAATTCACTAATCAGAAACTATTGTGTAACATGTTCTGTAGCCTTTCGGTCATGGCACCCTTGCAGATTTTCACCACTCCCACTCCACCTAAAAAACATTTTCTGATTTTCACCTTAGTGGGACCCTTGCGGGTTTTCAACCATTCAGTATAGATCCTCGATCCTTTGGCTAACACACACATGCACACTCAAAAATGTGGGCGACTTCCATACCATCCCTTCCCATGTGAACAAAATAGTCATTATCAACAAAACAAGCTACTTCTCATCAAGCTTTTGTTGGAAATAGCTTAGAAATGACCTTCTAGAGTTGTGGTATCAAAGTCAACGCATTAGCATGCGTCATCTCCCATTCCTCCACCACATCTTCAAGTCGAGGATTCCAACTCCGTACTTTTGCCAGCCGAGTAGCAATAGTCTCCAAAGTTGGTGCATTTGCATGCTGAAGTAATGTTGTAGCTTGGTCAACCTTTACTTGCACATATGTAAGTTATAGATTTCAACTTTTCTTAGTGGCATTTGACGTTTAGGCCCACAACTTTATTGGGCACCATGTCGACTTCTTGTTGTTGAATGAACTTCAAGTGCTCTTCATCTTCATTTACCTGCTCCAGCATGTCGGCAATGTCTTGAGCAGTGTCACTCCACAATTTGCTGTTTGCATATGAGTCACAGCTTTATTATGACATCATTATTATCAGTATGGAAAACAACCCAATAATATAAAGGCCTCCTTAATTTGAAAGCCTACTACTCATACCTACCCCTTTGCCATCCATCGTTGTGTTACTTTGGGAGCTGCTTCTGACTCCTTTTCCAGTTTTGCCACCCTTTCCTTATTTTCTCCTTGAGCCTTAAGCTCCATTTACTCTTGTATCAACATGCAATAATAAATTAATCAACTTTTCCACATCCACATCTAAAAAAATAACCCCTGCCTTTTGCAAAGTTTCCGGAGCATTTAGTTGTAAACATTTGTCACAATTTCTCTTGTTGTATAGTGGTCGACCAAATCTCATCTCCTGCCAACTTCTCCTTACTTGTAAATGTGTGGGGATTTGCATATAAGGTCTTGGGGCATGTCATTGTCTTCAGTTTGGGATCAAATTGTAGTTGGTCATCTGATACAAATACGAGTCTAGTTACTTAAAGTATATAAATCATTTGCATTCGTCGTCATTTCTTTGAGGTGCAATGGGGATCATAATTGTGCTTGACCTTCTACCCTATGCATCAAAATTTGTAGTAACTAACTACTCTGACACTCGCAAATCATCCTTCTTCGCATCTCCAGGGTTCTCTCCTTCATGCACACCTTTATGTGTATCTTGAATACTCTCTCCCGCATCTATAGGTTGTGAATCTATCTTACCACACTGATCCTAATTTTGTGTTGTTTCTTCCACTTTTGTATCCACAACATCAGGCTTCTTTTGTGTGATCACTTCTGCCATATTCTGCAGATCCTCATCATTATCATTTACTATCAGAGGTGGGCCTTCTGATGTTGCTTCATTTGGTGACAATTGGGCATTCTCCTTCTCTCCTTTATCTACTCCATCCAGCAAGTGCACCTCAATATCATGTTATCTAGAGAATCACTTACAGACATCTCTTATGTTCCCTTTGCCCATTCAACAGACTGCCCTACAGGGTGTGAAATGGAAATAGTTAATGCGAAATTTGAGGCCACCAGGTAGATGCGCACTCCTTTGTTTCTTATCATCATATTGACCACATCTGATGTGTCGCTATACCCCTGCAACATACTCAAGGCATCTAAATGGGCATCTAGTGGGGATAGTTTCGGGATTAAATGTGAGGGTAGCGTAGTCACAATCTCTTCAAGGAACAAATTATACACAATGTTGATTGTCAATCTGTAATCGCACCCACAATAAAAATATATGATGGGAAGCTCTGGTCTTTTAGTCCATAACAACCTCAGATAAAGGCTGAATCCTCTATCCTCATGCTACCTAATACTTTGCAGGGAAAAGGAAGAGAGAAACAATACTAAAAGCATAAAAAAAGCAGCACGTCAAGATGGATTTGATTGTCACCCAAAGGAAAGCACCACCCAAACAGATATCATCCTTTCAAGCACAGTTAACTCTATGCAAGAGGTAAAATATATAATGCTAAAAGCAGAATTGACAAATTAAACCATTCACATGAAATTTCAGGCCAAGGGCAGAGTATTAACCACAAAACTTTTATTTAATGCTTCAAAAATACACAGTTGTATACAGCCTAAGAGAATAAGTAGTATTTAATTACATAAAATACATGCAAAGGCTAAGAGAGATTAGCAATCAGAATAACCAGCAAATGGAAGAGCTAACAGATAACTAATAAAAAATCCAAAATCCCAACAAATATCTTTAAAATATTTAAAACGTAAAACTAAGGCAGTGGGAAAAGAGTGTTCCGCATGCACAAATCCCAACAACTTGAAATAAAATGGAAACCCTTACTAAACACTTCAAATCCTCTGAGCAATCCAGTGTGGAATGTCCTCTTTCGATCAAGGATTAGCATCCTTTGTTAGGAATATTAATATAATATAATCCTAAGTCTAGTTTGTTTACCATCTATTTATTGGGTGGTAAAGTGAATGGTAGTTATTCCCGTTACAGGAGTTGTACTCTCTTTGTATCCTATTTATTCTTAGAAGAGTTAATAACATTTACAGCACATTGTTGCATATTGGATGTTAATTCTTCTTTGTCTATTATGTGGTTGTTTTTATATCCATGAGAAAGATGCAATGGTAGTTGGAAGCAACTGGATTATGTTTGTTTGTCCTCTCTCGGATGGTGATAATGTTGGAAGCATGTTGAAGTGGACCCGTGAAGATGTCCATGAAGAAGGTGCACATGAGAAGAGAAGAAGAACAAGAGTTTCATTTTGTAAAATCTACTATTCATTTTTTATTTTTTTTATTTCTAAGGAGTTTCACATAAATATAAAACCAATCTCATATAATTTGTTTTGAAAACAATGTATAGATCATTTTATAGTTGTTGTTTATGAAGTCACTGAGAGTATAGAGGTTGCAAGTTCAAGTCTTGATAAGAGCATTACAATATTTTTGAGTCCATAAACCCAAGTTTTTGCTTAAATCCAAACTGCTGTGCAAATACATTTGTGAAGGTTTCTAGATGAGCTGGTTGGTGCTATTATGCTAAAACCATCCATGTTTAGTCCATTGGTCTTGAATTCAAGTCCCACAGGTGCAAAAATTTGTCTTTAACAAACTAGTCAATTCCAATTTTTTGTCAAAACCAAGAAAACCAGCACCCATGTTTATGTTTGTCGCCGTATCTTGACACTCATATTTTTCTGTAAACTTGATCTTTCTGGAAAGTAAACTCAGTTGGGATTCCAGCGAGTACAAACACAAAGGGGTACAGGTTGTAAGACTAGTATATTTTAATCCCCCAAAATCAAAGTAAATTGCAGAATTTGTATCAGTGTGGGGTCATCAGTCCCTAAAACTAGTAACTTAAAAACAACTTACCTTTTGCATCTGGTGGTCAAAATTGGTATGACCACTCGTTTTACATGGCACAAAGTTTTTGAATGCCTCAGCATGAATAATTTTTGAATTTGGTGTTTGTAAAAGTGTGTTTTGTCTTTTAAACATCTTATTGAGTATGCGTTAAAAAGGTGATTGCATACCAAAGAAATGAGCATGTATTGTAATCTTTTGGAGAAATATGGGGGTGAAAATTTATCAATTGACTTGTTTGAGCATGGTTCAAGTGTAAAGATAAGTCAAACCAAATATTTTATTTTCAATGCATTATCAATTGAGCCCGCCTCAAATTGTGTTGATTATTACAAGTATGGGATTTTATCACTTTGCATTCCAATTTCAAATTCACCCAAAGCTACTTTGCTTGAAGAATGTTAGGTCCAATCCAAGCCAGTATTTATGTGCTTTTATCATCAGCACTCTCTTCTCTAAAAGGAGATTTCTAGGCTTCCATCAACACCAAAGGCACAACAAAATCCTTTTGTCAAATCTATTATCAAACTTGTTGTCAAACCTATTGTCGAGGATGTGATCAACCCTTGTAAACCATCTACTAGTGCACAAATTCTTGTTGTTGAATATGTTGTTTCTAAGCCCAAGGTTGTTCAAAATCCATCCAGACCAATTGTGAATAATGCACCTGTTTGTGCTCCTATTTTCGAGTCTGCACCTGTCTGTGCTCCTATTGTCGAGCCTGCACCTGTTATGCGAGTCTGGGAGACAATGATACCCAATAAACATTGTTCTGGTAAAGAATTTAAAGTCATTGTGGGCTTTCATATGATAGTGTACTCCAAACCCATCAAATTTGATCTGGAGGTATTCTGAACAGGATTCAAGTTGAGTGTTCACCTATTGGTCATTCCAGTTAAGTCCAAACCTCCCAGTTGTCAATTCGAACAAAATTCCTTTGTGCTAAAACCAATTTAATCCAAACTTGTTCTCAGTGTGGACGTCAAGGTCATACCTTTGGTGATTGTTTTGACCTGCATCTTTATATATCATATCATCAACATACTCATTCAATCAAGCATTGTTATCTCTGAGATCTGCTTTGTTATCTCTGAGCATTGTATCTTCAACATACTCATTCAAATGAGCATGTTTCCCTCACACAAACGCCTTTTATTTTTAGTTTTTGCTTTTATGTTTTAGGATAATAAAAAAGGCATGTTACTCATATTTCTTTGCTATAGTTGTTGATGGTTATTTGTGGATAAATTGGCACTTATTTAGGGTTGGAGTGCAAAGTGGATTATACATAATTTGAGGCTTTTAATTTTTGTAAATGCTTTGTTGACGGTCATATAGTTCGCAGACTAACTCATTGAATGCATGATGAATGTGTGCGCTTAAAAAGAAAGTTGCCATTTTGTAATTATCTATTCATTTTTATTGCTTATCTCTTCTAAATTTCCCCTTAAACTACAAGAGTTTTGTTTCAAAATTGGTAACATGAGTGAAAACATCTTTGGGTTTGTATTATGCAAAATTTGGGTAATTGGATTAAGCATACACAAATAGCTATAATCCACTCAAATTTCAGCATAACCGCAAAAACTTGGAGCAAAATGACAAAATACAATTAAAATAGAAGATGTATACCTGATTTATACCTGCATTATAACCCTTTAGACAAGATTATAGTCCAAATTGACAAATTGATTGCTTGATGTAGACTCAAACCTTGAAGTTGTAGCAATGGAGAATAGCTTGACAATATTTTGATTAGTATACTAGTAATTAATTCATGGATTGGCTGATAATATTGGCACGAAGGTTTATGGATTTCATAGTTAGTTGGAATGGAGGGCAGGTTGGTTATTTATAGAGAGGGAGTAAGGAAGATCAATGGATAAAACTCAAAGTTGGGTGTAGGAAGATCAATAGTCGAGAATTATTCAAGGAATTAAAAATTCCTTGGATGATTCTAGAGAAGGGAATGTTCTAGAGGTACAAGCCTCTAGAGTCTTTCTAGATGTTTAATCATGATTAATGAGTGATTAGTCACGTGATTAGGGGGTTCTAGAGAATCTAGGGGAGTAGGAGAGGCTACTCATAGGCTAGGATAGGTGGGAGGAAATTTTAAATTCCCAAATATTAGATAAATGGGGTTAGTTAGTGGATAATGAGGAATTTGGTGAATTAATTAGCTTATAGGATGTTATAAGGTTATTATGTGACATGAATAATGAAGAGGGGATATTAGACCAAATGGCTAGAAGGCGATTCATAAGATGAATTAGATGAAATAAGGCGAGATAGAAGATTATTGGATGAAATTAGCGACAGAGGGAAGCGATCAAATTTAGATGCATACAAGGTTTGTGTCCCCTACACCTTTGCAAGTAAGATAGCTTTGGGTTTAAGTGTCCTAAGCCCAGACCTTTTCGTCCAGCATTTAGGATTGTCAATTTTTCATCTATCAAAAGTCATCACATGCAGTCCCTCAAAATGTAGAAAGACTAGACTCCCCTCGGCCTAGCCTTGGTCCCAAAATCCTCTGGAGCAGAGGAGTTATCATCCTAAGACAACTTTGAACATAGGTAAAAGATTGAGGACTATAAAAAAGGGATAAGAAAGGGGGACCTCTATAGAAACATTGCATCATTGAACAAACCTGTAAAATAGAAAAACATTCATACACATTCCGTTGGGCAATCATGGTCTAGGGTGATGAGTCTCATATCTAACGAGTTACATCGGGCCAAGATTCAAAGATAGGTGCATAACAAACGTAATTTTTCACCCTTCCTACCTAGATCTTGGTGTTGAAACCTCAAATTCAAATGGTTATGTGGCATTAGCTTTGAGGAGGACAAATTACTAGCTTGGCTCGTGTGCATTAATTATGAACCCCATATCTAAAAAGAATTATTTTGGTCTGATCTCCAAGAAAAATACGGATAGAAATCCGCGGAAGCTTCCCAAAAAATTGCTCAACTACCATGTCTCATAGTCATATAGAAGAACTAATTTCTAGAGCGAAAGGTTTACGACTTAAAGCTCAAGATTGAGGTCAAGTCCTTGTTACCTTCATTCCCTATTGCCAATCTAGTTGTGTTTGTTGATGGAGGCAGTAAAGGTCATCTTGAACCCACAGTAGTCACCTAGTTGATTTACACTTGTTGGGCCCAGTACATCTCTAGTTTAAGGTTGTATTTACATAATACAATAATTAATAAACCATATTACATGCAATGGTAGGAGATCCAATAAATGCTTTGTCTTTATCCCCATCAAGAATGAGTCTTTATAGATTCTTTGTTGGCTTGTAATCAAGTGGATGTTTTTGTGGTGTTTGGGATAGATGGATGAGTTGAGACTAGACTTATATGAGGTTAATGATAAGTAAATAATAAGATGTTGCTGAGTTGTTTACCAAGTTGTTTATAGTTGTTTTGACCTAATAACGTAAGATCCTAATACATGTAACATAGTTAATATGAGTTTAGGTTGAACCCCTATTGTCTATACCCTCTATCTGTCCATACCCTTGATGGGTCTATAGCCCTATACCCTTGATCTAACTATCCTCCCCTCCCTGTTCCCAGGAGGGAGGGGAGATGGAGGAGGTTGAGAAAGAATAAATAGATAGAGGTATCCTCATCATATCTATTATTTTCTTCCACATGTGAGTAGAGTTCAAAGTTTACTTTCACAGTTTCCTTCAATTTATCTCATATAATGAAGAAGTTGAATGAATGGTGAATTTGATTTAAAATTAGTTTTCTTAAAAATTCTGCAATTTTCAATTATGGCATGTTTATGTAAATGATTATGATTGTCACATGATTTCAAAATGGCTATGATTTTTTACTATTACATGTTTTTTGAGTGATGGTTATGCTTTCAATTGTTCTACATTTTTTCCATGACTGATATGTTTCCAATTATTTCATGATTGTGTGATGGTTAAGTTGGGCATGATTGACTTCTTCATCAATCGATAAGTTTGAATTTATGGATCAAACAAAAATTGTGGACTTATACGAGGTGTTCTCTCTACATGATCTCCTGCCACACATGTACTTTGGAACATGTGCCATGGGAGCAAATGTAGCACCACAAATTTGTCCAACTTTGGCTTTGAGGTAACATGGGAGAATTGCACCAATGATGCATAGCTAGCCATGTACCCCTGAGGGGATGACAATTGAGTACAAATTTAGCCATAGCCACACCTAATCGTGAAGAGGATTCCCAAGAAACATCATTATTTGGCCCCAAATAGCCCGATGATGAAAGCAATTTCCCTTTCCCTGATATCACATGCAGGTTCATGCATCATCAATCATCAACTACGACCCCCTAGCTTTCTCGAAGCAAACGTCTAGAAGGCTTAGGGAGTGCACACAGGCTTGGGATGAATGATTGAGTCATTTTCCTCAGTCATGCCCTTTACATGAACAATTGAAGCATCCATTTACCTAAGTTATGCTTGGTTTAGCCTTCTAGGAGCCTCTTAGTCCCACCATACAACCATACTAGATTACCAAAGCCCCCTTTTAATCCCTAAAAGGCATTCAAATTGCTAAACTTAGTGCCCTAACCAAATGGACACATGAGATACAGTTCAATAAGGATAAAGCTTGCGAAATAAAACAAAAACGTGCAGTTTTAAATCTAGTTTGATCCTATTTTATCCTTCATTGACCTAATCAATGGACATGCAAGTTTTCGAGGCTTCTAATGATTATTTGAATAGGAAGAAATCAATTTATGTAACGATTTTAAAACACTGGCATACCCATGCAATGAGCCTACACCATCAAATCCTTACATGATCAAGAAGCAAGTGTAGCATCCTTTGACACTGTTGATTAAATGTAATACAAAATCCATTGCTCTCTAAATATGACCACCGCTACTAGTATAAAAGGGGGTTAACCTCATCCATTCTATAACACACCCATTCAAAGTTGCAATGCACTTAGAAGCACTTTGATTCCACTTCAAAAAAGGACGTTCTTCCTTAGTGTTTGTAGCAAAGATCAAGTTTTGATCACAAGGGAAAAAGAAAAGCTTCTCTAAATCTATTTCAAGTAGGATTAGCTCTTGAGATGGCTAAAAATAGCTCTTGCCCCTTGAAGGTTGAACTTGAAGCTCCCTTTTTAGAGTTCACGAGGCCGTCTGTTTACCATAACAATTATAGCTCCCTCACTAGAGTCTTAGGAAGTCATCGTTGACAATGGTGACTTTACATGTGTGCCATTCCGCATGAGAAAACCAAGCAATCTGTGGGACCCTGCCACCACCACCTCTGTAGGAGAGACGAGGCTTGTAATGGGCACCCTGATAACACCCAAAACTAAACCAGCAGGGACCCCTTATGACTCCAGTAGATTTTTGGTGTTGCTTTTTTTGTGTGTTTTACAAAGATCAATACATGTAACATAAATATAGAATTGCAAGCATAGATACACACGACTGAATTAGTCAATTCACTATATTTGTATTAATTGCAAAAGAGTAGATGAGTACAATGCCAGTCACGTGGTGACTCAATAAATCCTCTCAGAATCGTGTGAACATGATCTCAAGTGGATATCCCAGCACGTGCCGAAGGTGCCTCATTTGTTCTCCAACCCACAGAACTACAAACTCTACAGGCCACTTCTATGGACTCTATAGCCAAATCTACGGACTCTGCAGAAGCTTCTACGGACTCTGCAGCCAAATCTACAAACTCTGCAGGCAAATATCTACGGACTCTGCAGGCGAAACTACGGACTCTGCATAAAACTACGGACTCTGCAGATAACTACAAACTCTGCAGGCAGGGATCTACGGACTCTGCAGGCGAGCTACGGACTCTGCAGGTGAAACTACGGACTCCACAAGCAAAGCTACGAACTCTGCAGGTAGGCATCTACGGACTCTGCAGGCGAACTACAAACTCCACAGGCAAAACTACAGACTCTGCAGAAAACTACGGACTCACCTCGCTGTATACAGTTGCTACAATAATCTTCTTGCTACAGTGATGTGCTGCTACAGTGGTACGGCTGCTATAGTGGCACGGCTGCTACAGTGGCGCGGCTGCTACAGTAGCTGAGAGCACAAACTCCAAAGACCAACCCCCAATGATTAATGTCTAGAGTGTTACAAATGAGAAGGACGTTCTCAATTGGCCAAATAAGCTGCAAGTGCAACAATTCTTTCTTCTTATCCAACATGCCTAGAGAAGCCACAAGCACTTCCCTTTTGTCCTTTCTCCAAGGGGTGACTCAACTCACTTGAGCAATGTGGGATAAAGGATGTGCAACAATCCATCCATTAAAATATTGCTTATGTCTCCCTTGGGTAACATCCTCATAAAGTAAACATTTAAAGTAACACTCAATATCTTGCAATTGGGTTAAATGTTACTTTTTACAGCACTTCAGGCATTAAAATATACTAGCAACCAGACTCCGAATGGTGCAAGTGATAGCTCGCCGGAAAGCTCTCGGCAAGGAGTATCAAATCCAATCATCAAAACTGGCCTCCGCTGCGTCCTATTAACTTACTACAAATAGTATCCCTGAAACTGAGTAAATCAACTCTGTTTTGGCCCAACTAGAAATGACTAGGCCAAAACACTCTAGGATCCCTTTAAACCCTTCTTTAGCCCTCGAGACCATGTAGAACTAGGCTAACATGCACACACACTTGGTCAACTGCTAAAGTGGGGACATTACAAGGCTAGTAAGCAAAGTATCTTCTTTTTTATTCCCTTGCATTTCTGGTTGTAAAGAGATGTGTAGTTGATTTTAATTTCTCTTTTATTTCCTTGCATTTTGTACTTGGCTTAGATACTAGTTAGACTCCCCTTTACTTAGGTGTCTAGTCTAGAGGGTGTATCCTACAACCATGCAGTGATGTTTGGTAGGTCACCATAGTTAGGTGGTACGAGTATGCCATGCATAGTGAGTGGGTGTAGCGTACCTTTTATCCTATGGTTTAGGTACATCTCATTTCCTCGTAACTATGATACAAGGATATGAACAATAATCATGGATTGAATTCTTCTTTCCCTAAAGAAATTTGGGAAACCCTGTCTTCTAGACTGGCTATACCATTTTGAAGTTGTAACAATCTCCTAGCTCTATGTTCCCCGATGTTTGAACGCTTGTGTACATGTGATATGGAGTCCCATATCAAAAGAGAGATGAAGACAGCCAGATATTGTGGACACTTATTTTCCCACATCCCATCACTAAACACGTGTAGATGAATCCTTAATTTATGAAAATCAATCATGTATATCATCATTAAACAACCCTTCACAAAATGTGTAGCTAAGTATAATCATCGCATCTAAATATACTTTTTTTCAAAGGACCCAACTGACAATTGAAAAAGTACATTTTACAATTTCAGCCAAAGCAATTTCAATGCCAAATCAGTTTGTGGGGCATTGGCTCAATGGCAAGACCAATTCCATGTCACACCTTCCTATGGTTTTACTCTTGGGAGGTCTTCCCACCTCAACATCCATATACGATTCAGGTCAAGTTCAAGTCCCTTGGAGGTGAATGATCCTTCAGAGCATTTGACCCTTAGAACACAATTGAGTCTGTGAAAACAATCCATATGTAATGCATCCAATCATAAGCAGATCCTTCAAAAGCAGTCTCAAAAATAAATATTTCTGGGACCTTATTTCTGACATTTCCTAGACGTTTTA
Source organism: Torreya grandis (assembly GCA_037957365.1). Classification (NCBI taxonomy): domain Eukaryota; kingdom Viridiplantae; phylum Streptophyta; class Pinopsida; order Cupressales; family Taxaceae; genus Torreya; species Torreya grandis. The sequence goes on along the minus strand of JARHVA010000053.1, from coordinate 4,884,292 downwards.
TAACATCTAGATAGAATAAATAGACTAATTTAAAAAGCTTCATTCTCTTATAAAAGTGAAAATTGAGTGTGACCATAGACGTGTGTAGATATACTTCAAGTATTTCAAGTGAAAAAGACAGCAATGTACCTGAGAGTTCTGGACTAGCACATCAACCGCTGCTAAATAAGGTATTACATTCAATGTTTTATTGACAAAATGCACACGATCCTGTATTCTATTTTCCTTGACCAAATCTCGCAGTTGCTTTTCAAACTTAGGCTGTGCATTCATGTCACTCCCCACTACCACTGCATGAATTGAAGGTACTTGTAGTCGCTGGTCCTGAATTATTTGCAGGCTTTCGTAGAATGAGCGTAGAAATAAATCTTGGCCCTTTCCTCGTGAAACACCTGTGCACTTTCAGTTAATGGCCAAAATAAGTGCAAAAAACAGAATAAATTCTATCTCGATTTCCAATTCTCTCAAGACACCTAGACATAGAAATGTACTTGCAATAACATTGCATTCAAAGAATCAAACATGATACACAACTTGATTGCTATCGTGTGGGGCCACAATAACAGTTTTCAGTTTAGCTTAATGTAAAAAGTGATTGTTTTACAAGGTCATTGAGAACATACTATTGATGATAGCAAATAAAAGATCCTCATTTCGCAGACCAAGAGATTCACGAACATGCTCCCGGAGAACTCTCTTTGCAACACCATCTTCTGCTGCTTCCATTAGTTCTTTACTATTACCCAAATGCACCACATATGTCTGTGGCATTTTTATCCTGTCCACAAAAGTAAATTCTGAGTAACTCTTATCATGTAAGACTTTTAAAATGAAATAAATTAGTTTAGAGCATTACAGGCTCCGTGAGAAGCAACAACCAGACATTAGCACACTATAAGTTAAGTTTCTATGTCTTGATGATTGTTTGGTTTGTGAACTTTATCCACAAATAAGAGGAGAAAATCATATGTCAGTAAAGACAAAACCTTTGACACATCCAATAAGCTTATACCATTTCTCTTGGTCAGAACTGCTTTGAAAACAACTTATGCAGCTATCATTTCAATGTAACATGTTGAGAAAAAGTACAATGTGGGCTACATAAATAGTTTCAGCTATACCATACAAATGATATTCAATCAAAAAATTTAAAACAGGAAGCAAACTTCCTGCAAATAATCTTTTACCCAAGTCGTTCCCGAGTCCTATTGTGCCAGTAGTTAGCTGTTGTATATGAGTCAATCATTGCACCCGCAACATTTGGTAAGTGCTTGACATACTCCAAGGTAAAGTAGTGCCCACGCATCTCATGAATCCACCAAAGAATCTTAGGCAAAACATGTGGAGCATTGTCTTTGAGAACAGAGTCAATCCACTTCCCAGCAACCACTGTATTTAGAATAACCATGTCTGCTTTAAGAGCTGTGCTAACAGCTTCCTGACCCCTAGATGGCAAAACCTGAAGTAGAAAAAAGAAAAATATAAAAGGCGATGTTTGTACAGGGAAAAAACATATTAGATAGTAAACCTACTCATGATAGAAAAATTAATATATAAAACCACATGAAAGAAATGTACGTTAGCATGTAAAGTCCATGAATAAGACTAATAGAGCATTTCAAATTAGATTTAGATTGATTATTTGCAAGGCATTATGCTTTTCTCAGATAGCCGGAAAACACTAGAGCGTTTTTCTCTAGTGTTTTAGGAATAATGCGTTATCTTATGTATACATGTTTTCTGAAACCAAACAGAAATTGTTAATTAGAATGCCTCCTCACAGAAAACGCAGAAACTAGTTGTCTTCCTTTGCTTAATATTCCCTATTAGTGAGCCTCTGTGTTACGAAGCATTTCTTTTCTGACACTAAATTCTATTCCATATACATTCCCATGTACTTCTTCAAAAAACAAATCTGAAAATGCAATAGCAGTGGTAATCAACAATTGCAAAACAATCTGCTTTTCTAGACTAATACGTAAAAAAGAAGCATTTACAAATAATGGCAGAACGTGATAATACTTAATTAATTATTATCATTTTTTTACTTTAAAAATTAAATTCTCAATTTCAAAACAAACCAAAGTAACAATTTCCTAGCAGTCTATGATTTTACTTGCCGATAGCTTCTCATGATATTGTAATAACGAGTAGATATTTGAATAATATCAATTGAAATTAATTTGAAGAATACCAGTGACAGAGTCATATATGATAGGCCATCTGGCTTCTCAAGTTGTCACACATTTTTGTACATAATTGTTTCGAAGGAGTATTCATAAATATTTCAAAATCCTTCTGGACAATACAAACCATACAATATTCTAAGGAACTAGTTATTTTGCATTGTCCAACCCAAAAATAAAGAACATATATTAATGCCCACAAATAACCAAAATAGATCAATGGGACTTGGAAAGTAAAGGTAAGGTAAAGGCAGTTTTTTAGGTCACCACCAAGTGGTGCACCAACTTGGTGTATGAGAACCCCTTGTAGACTTCCACATGGAGATTTTTTTTTATGTTTACCTTATAATTTGTTCCGTTAGATGTACAACCCTACCCACCTCCAGATTCATGCATGTGAGCTCATTTATAGAGGGCACATGCCTTCACTATCAGGCCCACTCAAGTTGTTCCTGATATGAGAAGTAACCAACCACAAAATAAACAAAAAGGTGGAAAAGCAAGGGGGTAAACCTCAAGTTATACAACACAGTACAAGAATAGCTAGTTGAGCAAGGGAAGGGCACCTCAAAGAAACCTGGAGCTATTGAATATTATACAATAGGAGACCATGAAAGGATATAAACATTGGCGTATGTCTTCGACAAGACTTGGACTAGAAAAATTAACAACATTGTCATCATCACAAATGGGCCCAAGCAATATCTAAAAATGCTCAAAGGGGAACATCCATGGCTGAGGGGGGCAGGCTAGAGTGTTAGAACTGATAATGTGCCTGATCTAGTTAGCCCTTAATCAAGATTATTGAGACAGCAATCATCTAGGTACCATACTCCATCATTGCATGGCATTCAGCCACAAGCATCACAGTAGAACAATAGATCAATATCAAATAGAGAGAGAGAGAGAGACGAGACGAATTAGATGCATACCAAAGTACCATTGCATCACTATCACTTTAATGTTTGTGTACAATAGATGGCACAACCCCACCTATTTATATACCTTTAGTTAGGGTATGTTTTACGTTCAATGAGCAGAACCCCACTTAAGGTGGCCCGATGTACATTGGGGAAAGCGTACTAATGCGTCCTACACATTTTCGTGTACCTACAAGGAAGGTAAAAACAAGTAATCCAAGGATTTGCCAAACATGCATGATGCCTCATGGAAACATAAGTTTTATATTAAGTAAACTTAAGTCGAGGTTACTAAAGATGCATTTGGGACCAATAATCCTAACTTGAAGGAATTCAAACACATCTTCGTTGCTGAGTTTGTATGCCCCCTTGGCACTATAACTCGTCCATTTGTTGCAATCCTCAATGGTTCACTTTCAGTTTCACTTTAAATATAATTGGAGTTGTCACTATATCACTAGAGTTCTAGAATTGTACATGTATCAACTGCATCCATCTACAAGATGAGAGAGTGTGGATTGCCCAACTCATTCACCCTCAAGCCACACTCACCACATTAAGGAACTTGAATAAATGTAGAATATGTGGAAGCCCATTAGGTACAAAAGGTTGTAGAAGTAGAAGTAACCCATCCATACAAGTAAAAAGCCTATCAACAACACTGACATTGTGATCAACCAACCCTGACAACTAATAAACATGATCAACACTAAGCTTGTCGAAATCCAATTTGTGAGATGCATAGAAGAACCAAGCATATCGACATCTTACCATCATTGGGCGCAAAGGATGGCGTCCCAAGACATCAAAGTCATCCATGTGTCAACTCAAGAGGACATCCAAGGATAGAAAAAGGAGCACAACTATCCAAACATGAGGAGATGACTGCTAAAATGAAATAATCCATCATAAAGAGTATGGATGGTGCTATTCACCAAGAGGAAGGATGGCAATCACGGAGTCAAGGCCATCCATGAATGACAATCATCAACATTCACATTTTTCACAAATCAATGGATTTCAATCAACCTCGAGAATAAATGCATCACATCAACATATCCAATTAATACAATACAATAAATGGAAGATACCTCACACGAATATAACCATGTGCATGAACCCATCTAGCAAGCACAAGGCGGCCAAAAGAAATGCAAGCATATCAAAATGAGAGTACAATAATGTCATAGAAAAGGATCGTTCTCCCCTAGAACATGAGAACCTTCAATAAGGCTCAACATAGATTGGCTCCTCAAACTCTTCCAACTTTCCAATGCTAAATCATCAACAAGGACCAACTTAGGACAGATCCTTTCCTGAAATGTTGTAGTATTCTCATTCTAGTCAAGCCAAAGATCTACCTAGGAGAAAACATCACCAAAATCAAGAGCAGCATACTTATGTGAGACAACCGCATAACATTTGAGGCCTGCCCTAGATGACTTAGAGAGTGGTTCTATGCATAGTTTGCATCCCTTTACTCGATGAGTACTCGCCTAGGCCTAGAAAATTTTAATCGGCAATTAATCAACAGCCCTCGCCATTAATCAGCAATACTCGGCAAATTAAAAAAATACTTAAATTTATTAAAAATATATATATTTTCGTTATTGGTTGTTACAGATGTTGTTCCACATGGACTTGACATTCCTAATGTAGATCTTGCGCGTATGAAACATACTATCATGCTATATGTTTGCACATTTGGGAAGAAATGTAATCTAATGAATTAATTAAGTATACAGATCACCATTTAGTTGAGTGATTGCTTTGCTTATCCTTGGATTTTCACAACCTCAATATGTGCATTATGAGTCTATAATTTGGATGAAAAAAGGGTTAATTAGCGTGAGAAATAACGAGCTATATTGCAGCAATGTGGGATGTGACAAGTTGGAAGATAATTTTGTCATCTCTGTTTTCTTTATTTTTTGTAGCATTTCTTGCCTCTTTGTACCAGCTCTACTCTTGTCCTATCTTTTTCCCCGCTTGACTCAATCAGAGGCTTCTTCGCCATATGGTACCCCTTGATTCCCGGTTGCCTCCATATTCAATTTCATGTATTTGCCCATACTATCCTTGGGCAGATTATGATCATATCCTCCAACAAGCAGAAACAAATGTTACTTCGTCCTACACATTGTATGCACATTGATGTTAAGAAATTAACAGTGCCCGACGAGTATAGTCCTCGTTGCATAGTACTCGTTGAGTACTTGCGAATAATCCTGAGTGCTCGGTGAGTATTGTGCCAATACTCGCCAGGGACCAAAAAAAAAAGTGATTTCGAACAGCAATTCCTAGGTTCGCTTCATGGTCGGCGATTAATCAAGTAACCAGCGAGTATGCCAGCTATCGTTCTATGGATCGATAATACCTCCTCCTATATATCCCATCTTCTTGAAAATTCTCCATCCAACTCAGGCTTCATTGACTCCATGAGAGGATCGTTTATTTGTATCTAAATAATCCTATGAAGAATAATCAGATGAAGGGCCATTACTTGAATCTAATGAAGAATCTTTACCCTCCGTAGAAGTAACTTCTTGTTCAATCCTAGAATCACTATCTATACGAATATTTTGACCTTTCTAAAGAGCTACTAAAGGGAGAATCTGAGTACTGCTGAATTACAAATTCGAGTGCATGAACCTTTTGCTTATCATTTTCAGCTCTTGTACAAGTGAGTCACCACTAAAACCCAAAACTTCGTCGCAATAGAGAACATCTTTCTATGAGTTGTGAAAGCTCGTGAAGTTCTAGAGTTTCTCATTAGCATCAAGAGACCCTGAGGCAACAACCTTGCATTTGTTTTTAATACCCTTTAACACAAAATTGTAAGGCCAAAACTCTATTTTCTTTCTAATTTGAGTGATTTGATAAATAGAGAGCAACTTTGTACTTAAGCCAAGCACATGATAGACGACTTTAATCACCCCATTTGTCACTTAACATTGTCGAATCCAAGAATCGATAAAGAAGCATTGTTTGCTACATAAATTCTATCATATTTTCCCTTGCTAAGAGAATCAAACATTGCTCTATTTTTGGCAATGTGATGAGAACAACTCGAGTCCATTATCCATTCATGTGTTAGACTGATGATGCAATGCCATGTCAATCAATAGAGAGAGCATAATATTGATCTTCAAAGAGATGCTTTTTGATGGTCCTCCTTTCTTCAGACACTTCCACGTCATCCATACTTTTGTATCACCTTTTGCTTTTGTACCTTGGTTTGCCATAATAACATTACTTCTCATATGTCTTCTAGTTTGTGTTCTTGCCTACCGCAACTCTTATGCCTTTTACACTTCATTTTGAATCAGTTTGATTTGTTCATTAATAAGACTAATACCAAATCGTCAAACTTGAGCTCCTAGTCCTCCTTTCGTGTAAGAGCCTTTGAGGTAAGAAAGCTAGAACGAAACACATCATAAGGAGCACTCAAAATTGACAAATTGCCTCAATAAATTGTGTATCCTTCATTTGATTGTACTAGTCACATTCAACAAGTTGAGATTCAGTGTACATGACCAAGTAATCTACAATCCTTTTGAAGCTCAAAAAGATACAACTAAGAGAGCTCACCTTGGCCTCGTGTGTTTAATTAAAAAGCTCCCCTTGCTTGACCCATATGCTTGTAATGGAGTATCAACAAATCAGATGTGAAACCTCAACTCCTTGGAAATGTGAACACCAATTAGTGATCCGAGTGCATCTACGGCAATCTGCACTCTCATCTTGAGTGTTTTGAGAAGCCACACTCCGTGCAATTTGCACATATCTGTCCAAGTTTGTGCCCCCTGTGCAACACTACAGTATCTTATTGAGTCTATTCCACACCAACAAATATACCGTGCAACTCATCTGCTGCACATAACACACCAAGGCCACGTGGAAACATCATGCCTGTTGCACCATACCAAGCATCACTTTCAAACCTTGCAACATGCCAATGCACTTGTCAGCCTACCGCACATTTGGAAGATGAATCATAACACCTAGAGGAAGGCAACCATCAACCACTGTAAAAGTTTTAACATTTTGTAACCATCTTCTTTTGTAATTGTTTTCTTGTAATGATATATTGTAGCCATACAACCCCAAGAGGGACAAGCATCGAATGGTTATTTGCTCACATTCTAGTCTAGGAAAATCAATTAGGAAGTGTTCCCCCTTTATGATCGCAAGAATCCTCATTCTCAACGTTGTTTCCCATTGTACACATATGTACCATACCAGGTTCATTTATCATTGAATAGAAGTAGCAATATTGTGCTAATCACATGCATTTGAATGTGTAATGGTTTACTATTATTTTCTATTTACTATTGCATACTCTATAACTCAGTCATCTGCATACTCTATAACTAGTGATCTTTGTCGCAATCCTAGGCCACATGGTGTGTATCATTGGTATCAGAGCAATCTCTCCACACCAATCTCCATTTTGGTCGTTGCACCAATTCAAGAAATTGGTATAAGAAAAGAGTTTATGAATGCATGTAAATGCACGAGCACAACAACAAAAAGGATAACAAGTTATTTTTGTTTGAGACTAGCCAAAAGAACGTCGACACAACAGTAAGATGGTTGATTCCCAGAAGAAACATTCTAATGCATCCACACACATTCAGCAATTCATTCGAGACGCACTCAAGGCGCAACGCACTACTATTTAGCCAATTCCACGAACTTGTGTTGCAATTCAGTCCAACAATGTCTTATTCTTTTTTCCCACCTTTCAACCCATCATTTCAGCATAGAAGCCCTATCGAAGTCTAAGTATATCTAGGCAATTAAATGTTCGAAGGTTAAATAGATGTCAAAGTATTGGATAGTTAGATTTGACAATTGGAGGCCTACTTCTCAATCAACTCCTTTCATGACACACAGAAGATAAAATTTGTAACGTTAAGGATGTCCATTTCAATCATAAAATGGTGGGAAACTTACATCGCGCAAGGGAACAAGGTTATGAGTTTGTAAACACTTGGAGTAAGTTTGCCAGTGCCATGCAAAGAAAATTCTACCCCCTCAAACATTATGAGGATGAGTACATGAAGTTTCAGCAATTGCATCAGCGGAAGGAACGGTCAATTCAAGACTACAACAAAGCATTCCATGACTATGTTGTGTGCCTACAAGAAAACACAATAGAGAAACATAAGGTGTTGAAGAACATTAGCAAACACTCACCCTATATATGCGTTGAGATGGAATTCATGACCTCTAAGACATTAAGGCAAGCATACTGCAATGCTGCCAAGACCAAGGCCTAAGCCAAGGTGAAGCAATAAAATTTCTCTTCATCTAAAGCCACGGGCAAAGGCAAGCCAAACTCTCCTATGTAAAAGCACAACACCCCACACAAAGGAGAACAATTGAAGCGACCTCTGTATCAATAGAAGGCTTCAACACCATCAATGGAAGACAAAGGCAAGAAGCAACACAATGACAAGTGGTGCCACCCATAGTATAAAAACTTGTACTCGGCAGCCCAAAATTTTGACCTGTACTAGGGACACGGCAATTATTCGGCAATTACTCAGTGACTTTATCGATACCTTAAAAAATATATAAATTCATAAAATAAACTCAAACGCATAAAAAAATGAGATGAATGTAAAAACTGATATGAAAATATATATTGCAAATTATTAAAATAAAGATAAGGATTATATTATTATAATGCAATAAAAAAAAGAAACGATACTTGTTAATGAAAATATTAATGAAAGCAGTAACTATCGCAAGTTAATATATTTATTGTAAGTTAATCAAACTGCAATAATCTGGAGTGAGTTAAATTATATCCAAATTATCAGTAATCCCCAAGGCAAGAACTGTCGCCCTCGCAACCTAGAAGCAGGAAGTCCTATGGGTGGAAGCCCTTATATTAGAAGCAAATAGGGCGGTCGAGTCCTTGTACCATGTAGCGCTAGACACAAGTGAGGAGCTCATGGTCGGCCATACAACTCTTAAACAATTTATGTAGGGCTATGTTGGGTTAGACAACAATCATCAAACAACTACAAATACTATATCAAAATACGTGGGCGGTAGAAGGGCAAGGGCAAGTTATGTTATGGGAGGCTTGTCAAAGACTCAAAAGCCGTCACCCGTTTGAAAGAGGATTACTTTTTTTGTTTTGTTTAAGTAATAAATTCCTACATTAGTTACAACTCCTGACCAATTTATGTAGGGCTATGATGGGTTAGACAACAATCATCAAACAACTGCAAATACTATATCAAAATCCGTGGGCAGTAGCAGAGCCAAAAATTGCCAAGTAAAAAATTCCAAATGGCATTTTTTTCTAATGTCGGGTTAGAGTCAGGTCAAGGCCTGATAACCATGGTTATCGACGGAAACCATGGTTAACTACTCGTCAATAACTGCAATTATCAGGCCTTGACCCAGCCCACGATAAGTTCATCGAAAACTCGTTTACAAAAAAAGTCCCAGATACTCGCGGTTACTTGTGGGTTTTAATACATAAGTGCCAACAACACTCCACAAGTTCACATAGTGATTCTAGGTGCCAATGCACATTCGAGTAAGGAGTCAAGCCCATGGAAGACACAATCACTTGTAACGTCATGCAATTGGAAGTCCATGCTACTTATATTTCGTCCAATGACACCCACGCATCCGTGCAAACATAAATTGGCAACATACCAAGCCATGCACGCATCACAGCAACACCAACTCAACTTATTGTAGCAATATGGAGATCGGCTTTGAAGAACCAAAAGGCCTTGACACAAATGGAACGGAAAATCATCAAACTAACTTGGTTCTTGGATCTCTATTTCAAAACAACCCATAGTGTCACAAATCCATTAGGAAGAATGATGAAATCTAGCACTAGATCCAAGAGCTTACCCATCAAGGCAAGATCAGAGCAAGATCTTCTTGTGCCAACCAAATAGTCCTCACACCAAAGAAAGACAACTCGTGGTGCTTGTGCATTGACTATAGTGCACTCCATAAGGGTGAAGAATTGCTATACGCAGCCGCGCTTTAAGGACTTTCTTGACCAACTCCAAGGTGCACAATTCTTCCCCAAGATCAACCTGAAACCAAGTTACCATCAAGATCTAGTCTATTAGGAAGATGTTTGGAAGACAACATTCAAAATCAAGGAGAGATTGTTTGAACGAATAGTTATGCCCTCTGGCTTGACCAATGCATCAACGACATTCATGCACTTGATAAACAACATACTCAGGGCTTTCATCAACTCCATCATCATCCACTTGGATGACATTCTCATCGTCAACAAGATATGGGAGGAGCATGTGAAGCATGCCATGCACATCCTAGACACATTGTGCAAACAAAAGTTGCAAGCCAACTTAGGCAAGTGTACACTAGGCACAACACAAAATCAATACCTAGGTTACATCATTGACCACACATGCATCTATGTGGATCCAAAGAATATTAAAGTGATCCACGATTGGCCAACATTGTGCAATCTCCCACAGTTAAAGTATTTTATTGGACTTGCTAACTTTAGAGCTTACATATCAAGGCAAAATTAGGGCAAGATCTTCTCCATGTGCCAACCAAATAGTCCTCACACCAAAGAAAGAGGACTCATGGTGCTTGTGCATTGAATATCTTTTGCTCAAAAAGATAAGGGTGAAGAATCGCTATCTACAGCTACACATTGACAACTTTCTTGACCAACTCCAAGGTGCACAATCCTTCATCAAGATCGGCCTGAAGCCAAGTTACCATTAGGGTTTAATCTATGAAGATGTTTGGAAGACAATATTCAAAACCAAGGAGGAATTGTTCAAATGGTTACTTATGCCCTCTGGCTTGACCAATGCATCAACAACATTCATGCACTTGATGAATGGCATACTCAGGCCTTTCACCAACTTCTTCATCATTGTCTACTTGGATGACATTCTCATCCTCAGCAAGACATGAGAGCACCATGTGGAGCACGCCACACACATTCTAGACACATTGTGCAAACAAAAGTCGTGAGACAACTTAGGCAAGTGTAAACTAGGCGACGCACAAAATCAATACCTAGGCTACATCATTGGATCCAGAGAAGATAAAAGTGATCCACGATTGATTGATGGCGTGCAATCGCACACAGTTCGAGTATGTTTTTGGACTTGCCAACTTCAGAGCTAACCGATCAGGGCAAGATCTTCCCCTTGTGCCAACCATACAGTCCTTACACCAAAGAAAGACAACTCTGGTGCCATCACGCCCTCAATAAGTTAAGGATGAAGAATGGCTATTTAAAGTCGCACACTGACAACTTTTTGGACCAACTCCAAGGTGCACAATACTTCACCAATATCAACCTGAAGACAAATTACCATCAAGGTCTAGTCTATCTAGAATAAGTTTGGAAAACAACATTCAAAACCGAGGAGGGATTGTTCGAATGGTTAGTCATGCCCTCCGGCTTGACCAATGCATCAACAACATTCATTCACTTGATGAATGAGATACTCAGGTCTTTCACCAACTCCATCATCATCTACTTGGATGACATTCTCATCCACAGCAAGACATGGGAGGAGCATGTAGAGCACACCACACACATCCTAGACACATTGTGCAAACAAAAGTTGCGAGCCAACTTAGGCAAGTGTACACTAGGCACAACACAGAATCAATACCCGAGCTACATCATTGATCGCACATACATCCATGTGGATCCAGAGAAGATCAAAGTGATCCACAATTAGCCAACACAGTGTAATCTCACATAGTTCAAGTATTTTCTAGGACTTGCTAACTTCTACCTCAGATTCATCCTTGGATTTTCGCACATATCCAAGTCATTCAACCAAATAATGCATGCCAAAGTTGCATTCCATTAAACAACCACACAATGTCACGCATTGGAGGAGCTCAAGCAACACCTGTGTTGTACATGTCCTAGCAATGCCTAAAATTGTTGAACCCTTTAAAATCAAGAGCCATGCATCAAACTCTGCACTTGGTGCAATACTCACTCAACATGGACATTCAATTGCCTATCATTCAAAGACATTCAATGACACAATTCAGCACTACTCCGCCTATGGAAAAGCATTGTATGCCATCATTCAACAGTCAAACAATGGCCACTATATCTTGGGTAAGGAGACCATCGTTCAATCAAATCACAAGCCACTTCAATCCTTGCATAAAAAGAGCACGCTAGAGAACATGGGCCACATGAAGTGGATGATAGACTCGCAACAATTCCATCTGATGATCAACACAAGGGTAAAGAAAACAAAGCAGAAATTTGCCTTAGTCGCCTGCTTGTCCATCCACTCATCACAGTGCTTGATAGGTGTGAGCATCTCTATACATAACAGACCAAGACTCATGCAAGGTGAAAAGTTTGTTGATTTCTACATGTTCGACCAACTTCTATACAAGCTCGAGCATCTTTTTGTTCATACTAGCACAGCTCATCAAAGACTCATTTGGGAGGCACAAAATTCCAACATAGCATGTCACTCTGGTGTGATCACGACATTGGTAGTGATTTACCAGCACTTCTACCAGCCTCATGCACACAAACAGAGCATTGTTGTAGCCAAAATTTTAATAAGTAAAATTCTCCCAATTTTGGTACCAATACAAAGCCCTCATTCAAAAGTCCAACTTTGCCTAAAAAACCATCTTTTCCCACTTAACCATTTTTGCATAAAATTAAAACACATTTTTTGCGCCCTACATGTCGAGGAGCTAAGTAACAACATTCCCCGAATTTAGTTGGAAAAAAACAAAATTCACTGAATTGTAAACAGCCATATAAAATTTGGTTAAATTTATGGTATGTATTAAATCATTGAATTCCAAAAGCGAATATATTTAAAAAAATCGTGATTAAATTCATTGACATTCATAATTTAGGGTTTGCATAAACCTAAACTTCAAACCCATGCAGCATTTTTCGTTTTATTTTTCATTCGACCATCATCAATCTACAACCTTGCAATGTAACGCCTCACTGTGAAATTTGAATCACAATGCCCTAAGTTCTAACCCTACTCATTGCCGCAGACATTGCGATAGTGTGAAGACTACAAATTGCAACTGCAAATTGTGATGTTGCATCTCATTGTGACGTTGAGATGTGTCACCGTGACGCCATGATGCTGTGTGTCACCGAGACACTATGACATTGCATGTCATCGTGCAATGTTCGACAAGAGAATACAAAGTAGTGATACATATTACACACTCACAGGTCCACTTACAGGGGCCAAGTGCATGCAACTACAATCTTCAACGACAATGGGCGGAATCTTGAATCTTCAGTGATTCAAATTCCTTAATGCACAACAGCGGCCTACAAGTAACCCAGAATGCAGTTTAACGAACGTGTTTTATTTTTTAAATAGTTTTTTTTATTTGGTTTTAATTTTATTATTTATATAAAGTTATAAATTAATAACTTTGTATAATAATCTTTACGGTGTTCTAGGTTTTTGTCTTTTAGATATTTAGGTTTAAGATATTTAATTAAAACTGCGTTTATTTTTTATAAAAGAAATTTTTTTTTTTTTTAATTACATTTTTTTATTATATAGGTTTAGCTTTTAATTTTAGATATTCAATATATAATTTTTTTAATATATGACAATAGGCAAAAAGTTATAATTTTATATTTTTATTGTATGGTTAATTTTTTTTATGTAGTTTTTTTTTCTGTTACAAAAGTCTAACAAAAATTATGTTTTTATTTTTCTATTGTAGCAATATAAATTTACATTATTATTATTTTTAATAGGATATAATAAATTCATTGCAAAAATAGTTTTCAAATGGTATTGTTATTTATCTTCATTTGTCAAAAAAATTACAGAACCATATTCCTATAGGCTACCTAATTATGGCACCCCCAAAATCAATAGCAAAAGAAAAGAAATATATGAACCATGAGAGTCGAACTAATATCATGTGCATTTTATGTCAGCACTCTTTTACAACCACATTAACAAGGGTAATCGACCATCTTCTTGGCATATCAAGTTTTAAGGGAAGTGGTGTTGAAGCATGTCTGAATGTCCAACTAGAAATAAAAGCATCTTTAAAGAAAGACTTCAATAATTCATTAATGGTAACTCAGAAAAGAGCACAAAAAAACAATGAATCCCAAAGGAACTCTCTAGGTCCAAAATACCCACACATCTTACTCCTCTGGCATGTCCATAAGCTCAATAATGCCACAAAAAGGTAGTGGGATAGCAACACTGATGCATTGATTGATTTCTTTTATGAATAGTCATTCCATTTATTGTTGCCAGGGGTTCTTATTTTTAAAATGTTATTCAACAATCAATTTCATTTGACAAAGGGTACACAACTCTAAGTTTAGAAGCTTTAAGGACAACTCTTTTGAAGAAATCAAAAGATAGGGTCATTGAAAATTTGGCAAACATTAAAGAATCTTGGAAGTCAACAGGGTGCACTATTTTGAGTGATAGTCAATCAAATATACGTCAAAAGTCATTAATCAATGTGTTGGTCTATTGCCCTAAAGGTGCATTTATAAAAGTAATTGATGCCATGGAACATACAAAAACTTCTAAACATATTTTCAACATAATAGATGAAGCAATTCTCGAAATTGGTATAGAAAATCTGGTCCAAGTTGTTACTAATAATGCCAACAATTGTGTGGGGCTAGAAAGTTAATAGCTAAAAAGTACCCACATTTATTGGAGCCCTTGTGCAATGCATTGTATTGATTTACTACTCCATGACTTAGCCAAGTTTCCTTGGGTACATAAGGCAGTACAAAAAGAAAGAACAATTGCCAATTTCATAAAAAATCATCACCTCATATTAAGTATGTATAGGAACCCTGCATCCAAGGTGTTGTTGAAGCCATGTGACACAAGATTTGTCTCTTTCATTATCACTTTGAAAAGAGTAGTTGAGTAGAAAGGAGCTCTCCTTGGCTACATGAGGCAATGCAAAAAGAAAAAATAATTGTCAATTTCATAAAAAATCATCGCTTCACATTAAATATATATAGAAAGTACGCATCCAAGGAGTTGTTAAAGCCATGTGACACAGGATTTGTCTCTTTCATTATCACTTTGAAAAGAGTGGTTGAGTAGAAAGGAGCTCTCCGATCTATCATTCCTAGCAAAGAGTTGGAAGATTTTGTTCTTGCAAAAGGTTCTAAAGGTAAGCATGTAAAGCAAATCATCCTAAGCCATGACTTTTAGGAAAATGCTATTAAGGTTCTAAAAATTTGAGCACCCACAATTCATATGCTTCGCATGGTTGATACTGACATCTTTTGCATTGGCATGGTTTATAAGGGTATGGACCGTTGTACAGAAGCCATCCAAAAGGCTTTCAATTATGGGGAAGCAACATACAATGAAATATGGGATATTTGTGATGGAAGATGGACAAAGATGCATACCCATTTGCATACAGCAACATGTTATTTGGAGTTGACACTATATAACATAGAAATAGAAATATACCTTGCAGGAAACCCCTGAGTATGTCGTTCACTAGGCACAGCACAAAATCAATTCGTGAGCTACATCATTGACTGCACATGCATCCATGTGGATCCATAGAAGATTAAAGTGATCCACGATTGGCCAACATTGTGGAATCTCACATAGTTCAAGTATTTTCTTGGAATTGCTAACTTCAAAGGTTATTAATCAAGCCAAGATCAGAGCAAGATCGTCTCCTTGTGCCAACCAGATAGTCCTCGCACCAAATAAAGAGGACTCATGGTGCTCGCGCATTGACTATCATCCACTCAATAAGAAAAGGGTGAAGAATTGCTATCCACAGTCGCGCATTGACAACTTTCTTGACCAACTCCAAGGTGCACAATATTTCACCGCAATCGACTTGAAGCCAAGTTACCTTTAGGGTCTAGTCTATCAGGTAGATGTTTGGAAGACAACATTCAAAACCAAGGACGGACTGTTTGAATGGTTAGTTATGTCCTCTAGCTTGACCAATGTATCAACAACCTTCATGGACTTGATGAACGACATGCTTAGGCCTTTCACCAACTCCTCCATCATCATCTAATTGGATGACATTCTCGTCCTGAACAAGACATGGGAGGAACAAGTGGAGCACGCCAAGCACATTCTAGACGCATTGCATAAACAAAAGTTGTGAACCAACTTAGTCAAGTCTACACTAGGCGATGCACAAAATCAATATCTGGGCTACATCATTAGATCCAAAGAAGATAAAAGTGATCCACGATTGACCAACGCCGTGCAATCTCACACAGTCCAAGTATTTTCTTCGACTTGCTAACTTCAGAACTAACCGATCAAGGCAAGATCAAGGCAACATCTTCCCCTTGTGCCAACCAGATAGTCCTTGCACCAAAGAAAGAAGACTCGTGGTGCTTGTGCATTGATTATCATGCGCTCAATAAGATATGAGTGGAATGGTTATCTGCAGCCACACACTGATGACTTTCTAAACCAACTCCACGATGCACAATACTTCACCAAGATCGACCTGAAGCCAAACTACCATCAGGGTCTAGTCTATCTAGAAGATGTTTGGAAGATAACATTCAAAACCAAGGAGGGATTGTTCGAATGGTTGGTCATGCCCTCTGGGTTGACTAATGCACCAACAACATTCATGCACTTGATGAATGACATATTCAAGCCTTTCACCAACTCCATCATCATCTACTTGGATGACATTCTCATCCTCAACAAGACATGGGAGGAGCATGTGGAGCACACCACGCACATCCTAGACACATTGTGCAATCCAATTTACGCAATTGTGAATGCTAGATGATACGAGAAGGTTGCTTGAGCCCGTGTACACAAAAACATTCATGTCAAGACCATTACCCCAACTGAATTGGGCTTCCGAGGGGATCATCAACCTACAATTCCAAACTCAAATAGTACTCAACAGACAAATGGAATGGTTCAACAAGTAATTGGCTGAGTTTATAGGGAAAGTGGTTCTAGGAAGTCCAAGTCTTCGGCTCCTCACAAACAATCCACTGCACAAACATCCAAGGTGGTTGGCAATAATAATCCATGCCCTATCTCTCACCCAACAGTCACCATCAAGGTGATGGAGAAGACCCAAATCAAGCAAATGTGCCTAGTAAAACTTTTGGAGGAGGTTCCTCCATGATAGTGTAATTGCGAGTCAAGAGGCTCGTTCACCTCCAACAAACTCCTACTCCAAATGATATGGATGTTTCTACTCAGATAGGGGATGCTTTGCTTCTAATTGAGAACTATATGCAGCAATACATTGCTTCTAGTCAAGGACCGGACCAATTTGTTGTCACACCAACTCGGGCTATTGCTCAACAATTTCTAATTTCTCCTCACATTCCACATTCTCCTCAAATACATTGCTTCTAGTCAAGGACGGACCAATTTGTTGTCACACCAACTCGGGCTATTGCTCAACAATTTCTATTTTCTCCTCACATTCCACATTCTCCTCAAATACCTCTTCCTCCTCATTCCACACCGCCAAGGAAACCTACTCCATTTGTACCTTCTTCAGACTTCGGAACGCCAATTATAGGCTTCGATGATGCTTCATTCTAGTGGGCACAACATTTTTAGGTAGGAAAAAGAAGGTAGTTGAGGCAGCACTACCAAATTTTGACGCAATAGCAAATCTCTCGAAAACACCGCCTCCAAACAAATCAAAGACTACATATAAGCTAGTCTCCAACCCCTCTGGGGCCCAATTTGTATGGATTGTAGAGCCTATTGTAGAAAAGAATGTGGAGGAGATGACAACTGATGACTACGATCTGAAGAGAATTCCGCTAAGGACACCCAATCGTGAGAGTAACGCACAAAACCTTAGGGAAACCATAGAAAGAATGATCAAGAGATCAGAGAAAGATGAGCTGACATAAGAACAAATGAAGGGTCAAATCCCTCAACTCCCCATATACGTCAACTATCTCTAGAGTTCAGTTGATACCCAGACAACATATCGGCACAATGCTCCAATACAAATACCAGGAATCAATAAAGAAACAATTTCAACCATACAAAAGTATAACAGCTTTGGCACGACCACTGAAGCTTAGGTGGAATGATTGTTGTTGAGGGGCTGAAAGGCATCGATGAAGTAATGAAAACCTACGAGAAGATTGAAATTGAGCATGGCAAGGTGGATCAACATATCTAGTATCATAAAACTGAACTAGAAATGTGGGAGGCTCTAAAGAAAGATGTACAATAAATGTCAACAACTACTGTTGATCTACTTATCAAAGGATGCATATTCAATAGAATGGCAAATGACCATCCTTACAAAAGGTTTGACAGCATACTACACAAGATCGATATTTTGAATAAGGCCATTAAAGCCCTAAAGGAGCAGCAAAAAATAAGCGATGAAAGGCTCAATGAAGCCTTCTCTAGCATGTGGGATATTCAGTGTGAATTGTCCAAGGATTATGAGTCTATCAACACTTCAAGTAAGTTTGCCAGTTCCATGCAAAGAAAATCCTACCCCCTCAAACACTATGAGGATGAGTACTTGAAGATTCAGCAATTGCACTAGTGCAAGGAGCAATCGGTTCAAGACTACACCAACGCGTTCCATGACAACGTTGTGCGCCTGCAAGAAAACACAACAAAGTGACATCGATGTTGAAGTACATCAGCAAACTCTCACCTTATATATGCATTGGGATGGAATTCTTGACCTTCGAGACATTAAGGCAAGCATACCACAATGTTGCCAAGATCGAGGCTTAAGCCAAGATGAAGCAAAAAAATCCTCTTCATCTAGCACTACGCGCAAGAGCAAGCCAAACTCTCCTATGTAAAAGCACAACACCGCACAAAAAGGAGATCAAATGAAGTAACTTTTGTCTCGTTGGAATGCTCCAACACCATCATTGGCAAATAAAGGCAAGAAGAAGCACAATGACAAGTGGTGCCACCGACAACGCACAAGCTCACACAGTGATTCTGAATGCCACACACAATAATCTTTGATTTTTCAGTCTACATCAAGTCCTACGCAAGCAGAAGACACTAATCTAGAAGGTACTTGTCTAAGTGCCAACACCTCTACCATTGACACTCTAGCAGAAGAACCCCTCTTCCATTCTAAGTGTTGAGGCAAGGGTCAGCCCCTTCATGTCATTGTTGATGACGGAAGCCAAAAGAACATCACTGCGAGAGATATAGTTAAGTCCCTAGGTCTTACCATTGAAGTACATCCCAACAAGGGAAAGATATCCATGTTCGGCGCCAATGCATGTTCAAGGAAAAAATCAAGCCCATGGAAGACACAATCACTTGCAACGCCGTTCAATTGGAAGTTTGTGCTAGTCATGGTTACTCCAATGACACCCACACATTCAAGAAAAGCATACATTGGCAGCATACCAAGCGATTCATGCATTGCAACAACACCAACACAACTTATTGTAGCAATATGGAGATGTCTCTGAGGAAACAAAAGGCTTTAACACACATTGCATGATAAATCACTAGATTGATTTAGTGCTTGAATCTCCTCTTCAAAACAATAGTGTCAAAGATTCATTTGGGAGAATGACGAAATCCAACACTAGACCCACTAGCTTACCAATGAAGACAAGATCAGAGAAAGATCTTCTCCTTGTGCATTGACTATCGTGGTGAAGAATCGCTATTTGTAGCCACACATTGACAACTTTCTTAACCAACTCCAAGGTGCACAATACTTCACCAAGATCGACCTAGAGCCTAATTACCTTTAGGGTCTAATCTATTTGGAAGATGTTTTGAAGACAACATTCCAAATAAAGGAGGGATCGATCAAATGGTTAGCTATGCTCTCCGGCTTGACCAACGCATCCACAATATTTATGCACTTGAGGAACGACATACTTAGACCTTTCACCAACTCCATCATCGTCAACTTGCATGACATTCTCATCCTTAGCAAGATAGGGAGTAGCATGTGAAGAACGGCACGCACATACTAACACATTGTCCAAACAAAAGTTGCAAGCCAACTTAGGCAAGTGTACACTAGGCGTAGCACAAAATCAATAACTACACTAAATCATTGCCCGCACATGCACCTTTGTGCATCCAAAGACGATCAAAGTGATCCACAATGGGCCAACTCCCTGCAATCTCACATAGTTCAAGTATTTTCATAGACTTGCTAACTTCGGAGCTTACCAATCAACGCAAGATCATGGCAAGATCTTCTCCTTGTGCCAACCAAAGAGTCCTTTCACCAAAGAAAGGCAATTCATGGTGCTTGTGCATTGACGCACAGAACATCGAGACACCTATGGTGTATTTCCCTTTCCATCCTAATACAAGCAAAGTTTCGCTTGATAGCAAGGGGCATGTCAAATCTCACCTTGGTATAGGTCCCAGCTACACACACATGCCTCATTTGAAAGAGAGTTGGGAGGATTGTGCTGACAACTACAAAGTAAGAAGACAGAATTGGGGTTGATGGAGCTTGGACCAGATAAAAGCATTTCCAACCACTTGGATCCCGAAAGAAATTGTAGATGATAGGAACAGATTCCTTGAGCCCATGTCCACAGAAACATTCATGTCAGCACCATTGCCCCAGCTGAATTGGTCTTCCCAAGAGATCACCGACTTGCAATTTTGAACTCAAATCATATTCAACAGACAGATGAAATGGTATTAATTACATCCATGAGACCGAATGGTCTATGGGACCACTAATTACATCGATTCCTCCAACTACTCAGAGATTCTTAAGACCCGAGGTATCTTTTAGAATGTTGTTTTTGCCTTTTTCTAGAACTGGATTAGCATCTTCCCCAACATATTTAATCTTTTATCCTCAAATATATCCACCATGCAACCAACTCTCAAATTTTTCACGTATTTGTCTCGTATGTCCATGTATTGGGCATTCAAGGATGAAGTGCTCCTCCATTTTGACTGCCCCTATGGTGCAAAATCATAAACTCTCTCACCCACTGCTCCTTAGGAGTCGTTTATCTACCCATCTCGCATTGGAGCCTATAAGAGCTAGTTCTTAATTGAGCAATGAGAATATTTTCCCTCCAACTGATTTCAGCCCCTATATATGTTTTTTCATTATGTTCATAAGTCGGGTTGAACATTGAAATATAGTGTTGTCTTTTCTTATTTGTCACCTTCCTCCGCATTACCATTATGAGCTTTTCATTCACGTAATTTTTTGTCTTTGTTACAATTCGGTTAAGTTGATATCCAATCTATTCTTCCACTTGTGGTTCTACTTCATCCAAGTGTTCTTCCTCCTACGCAGCTCTTCCTCTCTTGTTGCCCTTGGCCATCTGTCGGTCTTCATGCTTTCAGTTTTTTTCAAGTAACATAACAACCTGGTCATAGCAGTTGCCTCTAAAGGAAAAGTCCCTGTTTCGGCAAGAATAATTTCATATGGTACTAGTCCTTGATTATGAGATTGTTTGTGATTAGACGCTTTTGAATCTTTTCTATTTGCCTCCATTTCAAACTAGTTGTTCCACTAGCCCACACTTCACAACAATATAATACCACTTGTGTGACTAGTAACCCAAACAAGACCTTGATGGTCTTCCAATCCCATAACTCAACATTCCTACATCAATTTTGAAGGGCATAAAAAGTTCCCCAGCCACCTTGTATTCTTTTCATCCTATAAGTATCCCATATGAGCTTGTTGTGAAAGTCTGAGTTGAGCTACATGTATTCGGATTGGTTCAATAAGCAACAGGTAGAGTTTACAGGAGAAGGCAGTTCTAGGAAGTTCAAGTCTTCGGCTCCTCACAAACAATCCACTGCACAAACATCCAGGGTGGCTGGCACTAATACTCCTAACCCTATCTCTCGCCCAACAATCACCAACAAGGTGATGGAGAAGACTCAAATCAAGCAAAGATGCCTAGTAAAACTTATGGGGGGGGTTCCTCCACAATAGTGAAATTGCAAGTTAAGAAGCTTGTTCACCTCCAACAAACTCTTACTCCCAGTGATATGGATGTTCCTACTCAAATAGGTGATGCTTCGCTTCTGACTGATAACAGTACACAACAATGCATTGCTTCTAGTCAAAGACTGGACTAATCTGTTGTTTTCACACCAACTGGGGATATTGCTCAACAAGTTCCAGTTTCTCCTCACATTCCACATTATCCTCAAATGCCATTTCCTCCTCATTCCACACCGCTAAGGCAATCTACTCCACCTGCAGCTTCTTCATAACTCAAGAACACTAGTTGTAAGCTTCAATGATGCTTCATTCCAGTGGGCACAACCATTGTTAGGTAGGAAGAAGGTAGTTAAGACAGCTCTACCAAATTTTGACACAATAGCAAATCTCTTGCAAACACTATCTCCAATGAAAGCAAAGACTATGTCTAGAATAGTCTCCGACCCATCTGGGGCCCAAATAGTGGAGATTGCAAAGCCTATGATAGAAAAGAATGTGGAGGATATGACAACCAACGACTACCATCTGAAGAGAATTCCCCTAGGCACGCCCACTCACAAGAGTAACACGCACAACCTTTGAGAGACCATAGAAACAATGATAAAGAGATTAGAGAAAGATAAGCTAACATACAAACAAATGACGAATTATATCCATCAAATTGCCAAACGTGTCAACCATCTCTTGCATCTAGTTGATCCCCCACAACATCTAAGCCCAATGCTCCAATTCAAATACTAGGAATAAATAAAGACACAATTTCAACCATAAGCAAGTATAGCAGGTTTGACAAGAGTCTCAAAGCTTAAGTAGAATGGTTGTTGTTGATGGACTGCAATACATCAATGAAGTAATGAAAACTTATGAGAAGATTGAAATTGGGCATGGCAAGGTGGATTAGCAGATCTAGAAACATGGAAGGCTATGATGAAAGACGTAGAAGAAATGTCAGTGACTAATGTTGATCTACTCGTCAAAGGGGGCATATTCAACATAATGGCAAATGACCTTGAGAGCATGTGGCACAAGATTGATATTCTGAATAAGGCCATTGAAGCCTTAAAGGATCTACAAAAGATAAGTGATAAAAGGCTCAATAAAGCCTTCCCTAACATGTGGGATATTTAGTCTGAATTGTCCAAGGAAGATGGCTCTGGACAACATTCCGAAAATGAGGTCTCTTGTCAAAGATTATGAGGAGCAAATCAACTTGTTTGAAGCTAGACTGAGCAACAACTCCAAGGAACAAGAGGAAATGGCCAAACAAGTGGAGAGTCAACTTGAAATTGTGACTACAAGCCTAGAGGCCAAAGAAGATGAATGTACAATGTATGTAACTGAAGTGAATTCCTTGAGAGTTGAATTGAAACAAGCATCAAATAGGGTCAAGTCCTTTGTGAGGTTTGAAAAGAGTACCAATGACCTAGATGACATTTTGAAGTCAAAAGACTACTAATGACAAAACAGGCCTTGGTTTCAATGGAGACCAAAAGAAGAATACTAATGTGATCAAAAAGGTCAACGATCAACCAAAGAATGAAGGTGCTGACAGAATGATGGCTAATACTATCAGGAAACCTAATACCATAAGGTATGTTAATCCTTTCAATGGCTATTGTTAATCATGTAACCAATTTGGTCATAGAGCAAGGCATTGTAGAAGGCCCTCTAAAAATGAATATGCATGGAACTATGAGAAAAGTCATCAATCAAAAGGTATGGGTCATGATGTGTTTCCATCAAAAAGAATACTATGTTTCAATTGTCATAAGGCTAGTCATATTGCAAAATACTATAAGCATGATTTCTCAAGACAAAACAAGCAAGTTGAGGTTCCTAGCGTACAAGAAATAAGACAAGACAGTAAGTGGAAACCTAAGGTAGCTAAAGTTGACGACTGGTTTGCAAGTCCAAGTGGACTATTTGCCATGGTGGAGCCTAATCAAAATGCAAAGGAGTGCCAAAAATTCTCCCTATCAACTCAGATTGTGGATGAAGTCAAGTCAAATAAATCAAGTCAAAATGGTGTTCAAACAAAAATTGCAGAAGTCAAGTAAAAAGAACTATTCAAACCTAAGAAAATCATGAAGAAAATTCAGTCTAGCAAGGACATGGATATTTGGTAATCTCCTGAGTTTATGTTGTTCTAGTTCACTAGAACCGAGGTGACTCCATTAAGCTTCGTGAAGGCCTTCAGCTAGTAAGCAAGAAGCATGAAGGATGCTCGGTCATAGGGGGAGTTTTATGGTCTTTGGTGACTTTCAAATTCAAGGTTCAAACAAGACTCTGCTGCAGGGGTGATCACAAGAGATAGGGCACAAAGAGTTTTCATGATGAGTTAATCAAACCAAGTCACAGTTTGAAAATGTCTTAAATTCTCATGGAGACAAGGGGAGCCAATCATGCTTCAAGTGTAGGTATGCAAGGGTAATCTGGGTTAAGCTCATTTAAAAAGAAAAGGTGTATTGGTTCAGGTCCAAGGATCAAATAAGTTGCCAAGAAAATGGCCCTTTGTCATTAATGTCAAAGGGGGGGAAGTTCCTGTTTGGAAGAAAGACCAAGTATCTAAGAAGATTCAGCTTGACGTAATAAGAATGATCTGCTATATTAGAATGTTTGCCATCAATGACAAAGGGGGAGATTGTTGAGGTACGATACATGTTGATTGTTTTTTGAAGCATTGTTGTTGTCATTGATGTCAAAGTCAAGACAAATGTCAATTTTGTCAAGGGCAAATTTGAGGTCATGCATGGTGAGATGATATGTGTCAAAGAAGTCTCATGACAAGAAAACATTTGAAGGCAACCTCTTGTCTCTCTGATGAGAGAGAATTTGAAGGCAACCTGATAATTCCTCCGAGGTAGTTGGCATGTTAAAGTCACGATCATGGTACAAGGTAAGCTACTATTATGTACTAGGTGTCTTGAAAATCCTAGTCTAGTCCTAAGAGGTGTTTGCATAAAAAGTATAGTAAAGCTTGATGATTTGTGTCAGTACATGCATGAGAGCGTATACAAAGTTGTGTAAACATAAGCACGAGGCAAAGAAGCCTTCAGATGAGTTTCAAGGTCAAGTCTTGGGGCTTAGGCCACACATGAAGGCCTAGTAAGAAGGCATAGGCCTAGTAGCATGATGAGGTGAGAAATATGAGACTTGGGAGTTGATGGATGGTAGTATGTAAGCATGGTATGAGTACATTTGATATGTGGATAAGGTATTATGAGTGGTGCAAGAAGTTTCAAGGCATGGTCATGGTCTAAGTATGACTGGGAGTTCAAGGCCTAGTGTGCAAAGAGACCTAATATGGCCTAATGAGTGGTCAAAATCATTTCCAAAACACCAAAGCCCTTAAGAGCATTGACAGAGGTGTGAGAGGTTATGTTAAGTGTTTTGAAAAAGTTTGAGATCATTGCTTAAAGAAGAAAGTATGAAAACTGGTGATAAAGTCCTCTATGTGAACAGAATGGGGCGTTGAAGACCCAAGAAGGAATTTCTTGTACTCATTGACACATGCAACCTTTGCATAAAATCCTGAGCAGCTCATGGAAGTTGAAGAAGGTCCCTAGCTTGATTTTCCTAGCATTGGTTTTGGAGTTGAGGAGCAATCCTTTATAAACGATGCTAAGAAGGGAAACCAGTCAAACCCATCCTAAAACCCTCATAATGACCCGATAGGAAAGATCTTGTCGGTTATGGCTTAGAATGGTTTTGTTGACCTGGTTTGATGTTTGGAACATGTAAAGGACTCTTCCAGGTTTCTCCAGGTGGTTTTAGTTTATCATGACAGTGAGTAGAAGCTATAGAAAACCCATCGTTTCTAGGAATCTTGATTAACAAGCAAGGTTGACCAAGTCAAAGCATGCAAATGGATGTAGGATAATGTGTAAGACTTGTAGTTTGTACCCATGCAAGATTATGACTAGGTTGCAAACCTAAAAAGTGCTAAACCGGTCATGGAAGATGACCTATCGCTAAACAGGCCTAATAGGCAAGACAATGAGAAAACCAGGCAAGAATGAGAATGAGATTAGGGATTGGTTGCAGAGGACTAGGGATGGATCCAAATGCATGGAGCCATTATTCAAGACCTATTCTTCATATCCCCTTGGTTTAGAAGTGTTGATGATGCTTATAGACAAGCAAAAAGTTGTCATCAAAATGCTCTAACACAATGAAACCTGTGTAGAGTAAAGTTGTGAGATTGATCTGTAAGATTAATATTGATATATAACCATGCAATTTATCTTTTCAAAGATTATATAAGTATGTTGAAGGTTCATGTAATCCATTGGAAGATCACAAAAGTGTTTACACAGGTGTTCTAAGGCTTAGTTTTCATGACTGTGTTTTTGGTGCTATGGGCAATTTTCTGTGAGTGAAAATGACATTTTTGAGTCATTTTGCACTGAGTTGAAGGATCCAATGCCCATAAAAGTGTTCTAGAGGTCTCATAGGTTCAATTCAACACATTTGTATGCATGAGATGTTGAGAACAGGGTAATACTAGGGGGGGTGAATTAGTATTATATATTATTTTCTTTTCTAACGCTTAATCACTTATTCCAATTAAGATATTCAAAGCAATCAAATCACAACACAAGATAACACAATGCACAGTTACACCAGATATACGTGGAAACCCTTTCGAGAGAAAACCATGGAGAAATATTTCTCAATATAAATATTTGTAGGCACCAATCTACTGGAGCACCAACCCCAAATGCAATTTTGTAACCACCAACCTACAGGAGCACCAACCCCTTTCGTCGAGCACCGACTCAACAAGAGACACCATTTTTTTCAAAACGAAGGCACCAACCTTCTCACAAGAATCACTCTTCTATCTCTGATTTGAAGTTAACACAACAGATGATAGAACACTGCTTTATCTCCTTTCGATTCGATCTACACTTGAGTGTATCATTGTTATGCTCTGTCTTACACTTTCTTTTCCTTTCAATATTCTCACAAAATTCTGCTTTCAAATATTTTTGTTCTTTTATTTCTTCCACTTTCGAACATACAAATTTGCCACTCGCTATGCACTTATTTATAACCCACGAAAAGATATGACCATTATTTTCACAATTAATTGTCGCAATCAAATTAAATATTCTTTATTTAATTTAATTCTTGTATCGAAATACTTTGCCATCAATCAGATTCACGATTATCCTTTGACATCAATGACAATATTTCCAACAATCTCGCCCTTTGTCATTGATGGTAACCATGCACTGAATCTGCTCCCCCTTGTATCGTTTCTTCTATCAGAGATCTTTTCTGTAGCTCCTCCTTTCTGTGACTCCCTCTTTCCGCACTTCTCCTCCTTTGACATCAATGGCAAAGGGACTACCCGGGAGCTAGATAATGCAATGCTTAGCTCCCCCTTAATTAATACTTCCCTTCATTGGTAGGAAGCAAAAGAGATTACTCCTAACTTCTCGCGTAGGTATTCAAATGTGTCCTTTGGAAGTGGCTTGGTAAAAATGTCCGCTATCTGCTCTGTGGTGGCAATAAATTGCAATTTTACCTGTTGTTCTGCAACTTGCTCTCTCAGAAATGGTATATGATTAGAACGTGCTTTGTTCTGGACTGCATCACTGAATTCTTTGAGATGTTGATAGCACTAGTATTGTCATAGTATGTTGAAATTGGATGATCATATTCTACCTTGATGTCTTTAAGGGTCTGCTTCATCCAAAGAATCTGAGTGCAACACAATACTGCTACTATGTACTCTGCATCTGTTGTGGATAAGGAAACTGAATTTTGCTTTTTACTTAGCCAAGACACTAGGCTATCTCCAAGGAAAAATGCTCTTTCGCTTCTGCTTTTTCTGTCATCTAGGCATCCTGCCCAATCTAAGTCTGTATATGGTACCAAAGCGAAATCCTTCCCTGTAGGATACAACAATCCATAGTCCACGGTCCCCTTTAGATATCTGAATATCCGCTTCACTACTTGCACATGTGTTCCTTTAGGTGTTGCCTGATAGCATGCTACCATGCCCACTGCTTGCATGATATTCAACCTAAATGTCGTTATGTACAAAAGACTGCCAATCATTGATCTGTAGAGGAACTGATCTGTATTCGGCAATTCATCATCCTTACTCAACTAGTTTCCTGTAGCCATAGGCGTGCCAACCAGTGCATAGTTTTCTATTCTAGATTTCTTCAACATTTCTTTAGCATACTTGGTCTAGGAGATGAATATTCCTTTACTGGACTGAGATATTTGCAGTCCAAGAAAGAATGATAGCTCACCAAGCATGGACATCTCAAATTCCTTTTGCATGTCCTCGTTGAATCCTTTAGACAACTTCTCGCTATCTCCTCCAAAGATTATATCAACATAAACTACAACAATTAACTGATGCTCACCTTCAATTTTGATGTACAAATTGTTGTCGGCAAATCCTCTCTTGAATCCCTGGTCTTGTAGATACTTGTCAAGTCTTGAATACCAAGCTCTAGGGGCTTGCTTCAATCCATGCAAGGCTTTCTTCAATTTGCATACATATTTGCTATCTTCTGATAGAAGGAATCCTTCTGGCTGTTTGTTGTACACTTCATTTTCTAATTTACCATTTAGAAAAGCAGATTTTACATCCATTTGATATACATTGAAGTTCTTGAAAACAACATAAGCAGGAAACATTTTAATTGCCTATAATCTTGCCATGGGAGAGAAGGTTTCTTCAAAGTCAATACCCTTCGATTTGAGCATATCCTTTGCATACTGATCAAACCTTGTTTCGCATCACTTGACCATCCTTATTTAGTTTGTTCTTGTATACCCATTTGGTGTTGATAACATTTTGATCCTTCGTTCTGGGTACCAGCACCCACATCTCATTCTTCTCAATTTTGTTCAGCTCTTCTTCCATTGCTTTTACTCAATGTTCATCATGACTCGCTTCTGAAAAATTCTTAGGCTGTATTTTAGATAACAAAGAAAAATTTACTTGTTTACAATTTCTTACAATCCTTCTTCTGGTTTGTACTCCAACATCTATATTACCAATGATTTGGCTTTCGGCATGGTTCTTTTGAACGAAACAAGATGGTGTCTTGGTGTCTTGCCATTCATTTTCATCCATCTTCTCTACTTCAACATCTTCTTCAATGATATATGGTTTGTCTAATGGATCACTTGCCTTCTGAGTTCCAGTTTCATCTACTTTGACACTTGCACTTTATACAATAGTTTGTGTTTTTTTTGTTGTAGCATTTGTAGGCCTTGCTTTTGGTGGAATATCCCAAAAAAATTCCTTCGTTGGCTCTTGAGTCAAATTTCCCCAAATCATCTTAGGTCCTCTTAATAAAGCACTTCCAAATAATTTGAAATATTTGACAGAAGTTGGTCTTCTCGTCCACAACTCATATGGTGTCTTGTCATTGTTGACTCTAATCTGCGCTCTATTTAGCATATATACAACTGTGTGGACTGCTCTCTAATATTTGTCTGATAATTTGGATTCTTTCAACATTGTCCTAACCATTTCTTGGACAGTCTGTTCTTTCATTCTACTACCCATTATGTTGTGGGGTTCTTGCAACTAAGTACTGTCTTTTTATCCCATGGTCTTCACAATACTCAATGAATTCATTTGACATGAACTCACCTCCTCTATCTGACCTTAAGTATTAGATCCTTAAACCGGTTTCATTTTCAGTTAATGCTTTGAATTTACTAAAGGCTTTAGACTTTTCTTTCAAAACCGCAACCCATGTCATTCGAGTATAATCATCAATTAGCAACATAAAATACCTCACCTTGTATACTTTGCGTTCTGATGGGTCCACATAGATCTTTATGAATGAGTTCTAATTTCTTCGCAGTGGAATATTCCTTCTTTTTAAATCTTGCCCTGGTCTGCTTCCCATGCTGGCATTGCTTACAAAGTGTGCTTGACGGCTTTGTTATATTTGAAATGTCCCTTACAGCTTGCTTCTTGCTAATATTCACAAGGTTATCAAAATTTATATTGCCCATTCTTCTGTGTCATAGCCAACTTTCTTCAACTTGACTCAGACAACACTTCTCTCATTTGACTTCTGTAAGCATGTATAAATTCTTTGTTGTCCTGTGAGCATCTGCAATTAGCTCTCTCATGTCTCTTTTACTAATCTCACAACCTTCAACAAAGAACTTGAGTGTGTCTTTGATCACACATATGGGTTACACTTAGAAGAGTATGCTTTAACCCTTCCACATATAACACATTCTCTGTTTTGATTCTTCCATTATCAAGACTAAGCGTACCTTTTTCTGTTATTCTGGCTGTAGTGTTGTCTCTGAAATACACCGTGCCTTCATTGACCTTTTTTAACAAGATAACTTGTTTTTATCTCCAGTCATGTGTCTCAAACATCCACTATCAATGAACCATTATTGTCCTTCCATCTCTAGCATGGAATGTTGTTTGAACGATCATGGATTCTTCTTGCTTCTTCTAGGTCTTCGTCGGTTCCCATTTCTTTATCACTGGAGCCTTGAACTTCTGATCTTGTCTTATAGATTCAAAACAACTTCTACAATAGCGTGTTATATGTCCATAGTTGTTGCACTTGTAACAGACTATAGCTTTTTCATCAAAGTTTAATAGGGGAGCAAACGAATTGTAGCTTCTATTCGAAGCTCCATAGGTTCCTTTGTTTCTTCTCTAGACTTCAATATCCTTGGCTCTTTTTCTACAATCTAATTTCTTATGACCAAAATGATTGTAATAACAATATCCATCAAAATAATTACCAAACCTGGTTGTGTTGGCATATCTTGGAGCAAGTGGTCTCCTGAAATTTTGTTCTCCTTTGCTTTATTTGTTGATAGAGCTAGTTTTTGTATTCTGGCCTTCTTCCTTCTCGGTCTCTTTTTCACGGGTTCCTTAAGTGTTTCAACATAGCTCTTAGCTTTCACTTTTTCCTTCTCATACCCAATCCCTGACTTGTTAGATGGTGATCTTTGACTCTCCAGAATCTTATTCAAAACTTGGGTCCTTTTCTCAGATTTCAGGTCACTTGCTATTTTAGTATTCACCTTTTGTAGATCCATTTTTAAAGCAACAATCTCATATTCATACCTTTCACAGTCTTCTCCTTTCTTCTTTAGCTGATCCGTTAGATCTTCAATTTTCTTTGCTTCTGCGATTTGGACTTTTAGATCAGCAATTATCTTTTTTAATTCCTCAAGACCTTGTGATATTCTAGCTTCTAAGTCCTGACTCTCTTTTTCATATTTCTGAATCAGAAGCTTTTGTTTCATGTTCTTTTTCTTAAGATCTTTTATCTCTCCTGAGGCACAGATAAGCTCTTCTTCGAGATTTACCTCACCTTCATCTTCTTCCTCCAAGTTTTTTCTACTTGTGGAAGCATTATCTTCTATGGTCATGAACAATGTTTCCTCATTATCATTGTCAAAATCACTAGCTCTACTTTCCTCGGATGAGCTATAGTTCCTACTAGAGTATAAACTTTTCTTTTGTTTCTCAAATCTCTTCTTGTCTTTATTTTGATTGAATACCTTCATGAATTTTGGTTTGCTCTCCTCTTCATCACTATAGTCTTTATCCGGGCACTTAGTTGCAAAATGACCAATCTTACCACAATTAAAACATTTGAAGGGTAACTTACCTTTATGTTTGCCCGAACCTTTCTTTAACTTTCGAATGAATAGAGCCTCCTTTTCATCTTCTTCGTTGATTGAGCTATCGCTTGGCTCAGGTTCCTTGACTTTCTCCTTTGATGCTTTCAACGTTGCTTCTCTTTTTGATTATCTTCCGGATTCAGTCCTCATTTCATATGTTGTGAGGATTCTGTGCAGCTCGTGCATCTTTAATTTATCCAAATCTTTCTTTTCTTCAACAGCAGAAACTTTCGCATCAAACCTAAGTGGTAAGGACCTCAGCACCTTTTGGACGATTGCAGACTCTTCCATGGTTTCTCCAAGTCCTCGAATAACATTGACTATTTTTCATCAATCCGGAGCAGGTATCCTGCAATGTTCTCTTCTTCCTTTATCTTTAAACTCTTAAATTGTCTCCTATGAGTTTGGAGTTGTGCTTGTCTTACCTTGCTATCACCCTCATAGATAGTTTTAAGTTTTTCCTAGAACTCTCTTTCAAAATCACATTTCATGACTTTTACGAATTTCGACTCTGAAAGGCCACATTAGATGGCATTCATTGTTTTAGCATTGTTCTCATTAGCCTTCTTTCCAATAGCATCTGTTGGTGGCATTTGGAACCCGGTTACTACTGCTTGCCAAATATCAAACCCAAGAGCCATTAGATGTCTTCATTCTTATGCTCCAGAAGGCATAATTTGTGCCATCAAACAACAATGCCTTGTTAGTGAAAAATTTGGTCTACGATCCAGCCATGTGTGCTTGTACAATCTACCTTCTAGCGGTTAAGCTATATCTAAAGGAACCCGCTCTCATACCAATTGTTGAGCACAAGCTAATAATGAGAGGGTGGTGAATTAGTATTATATATTCTTTTTTTTTCTAACACTCAATCACTTATTCCAATTAAGATATTCAAAGCAATCAAATCACAACACAAGATAACACAATGCACAGTGACTCTAGATATACGTGGAAAACCCTTTCGGGAGAAAACCACGGAGAAATCTTTCTCAATATAAATATTCGTAAGCACCAACCCCAAATACAATTTTGTAGGCACCAACCTTCTCACAAGAATCACTCTTTTATCTATGATTTGTTGTTAACACAACAGATGATAGAACACTGCTTTATCTCCTTTCGCTTCAATTTACACTTGAGTGTTTTCGCTACTATGCTCTGCCTTATACTTGCTAGGTTTTCCTTTCAATATTCTCACAAAATTTTGCTTTCAAATATTTCTACTCTTCTTTTATTTCTTCCACCTTCGAACATACAAATCTGCCACTCGCTATGCACTTATTTATAACCCACAAAAAGATATGACCGTTATTTACACGATTAATTACCTCAATAAAATTAAATATTCTTTATTTAATTTAATTCTTGTATCGAAATAATTTGCCATCAATCAGATTCATGATTACCCTTTGATATCAATGACAATATTTCCAACATGAGAAACTCTTATAAAGGTATGAAAAGTCAAAGGCTTTTGATTGGGTTCTTAAAGCTTATGTGCAATTCTGAGTAAGCCTATGAAGTTGCCCAATTTGGGGTCTTTTGCCTTGTTTGATGAATCCAAATGAACATGATGTTGAACCTAAGGTCATGGAGATTTTATCCATGTGTTTGGTTGGTTGGGTTATGTGGCAAAGTTGGTTGTATGCATCAAATTTGCTAGACAGACTTTCTGACAGTAAGAAGACCTATTGCGAGTAGACCTAATTGGATGGTTCAAGGAGTGAAAAGAGCCAAATGGTGTTGGGGACAAAGTGAACTTAGCAAAGGTCTATTCAAGAGACATGTGAAGTGTTTCATCCGTTTGTGGTGGCTCAATGTGTTCCAAGGAGGTCTAAGTGAAACGTGTGCTTAGAGAAAGCCTAATTGCATTAGGTCTCTATTAGGCCTAATAGTGGTTTTGGCCGTTAAGGGTAATGACCAACCTATGTAGTGATTGTTTCACTTATGAAACGTGTGTACTAATCTATTTCAAATGTGATCCAAGTGTAGTAACTTTCTTGGCCGACCAAGATGGATATGAACAAGAGTCAAGTATAAAGACAATGCCTAATGGCCTATTTTGACTAGTTAGAGAATTGAGCATGTGAGCGAAAGATATAGAGTTTTGGAGAATAGGTAAAGAGCTTGACGATCATCCAGAGAGGTGTGTTGAATATGCCATGAAGATCTAACTGTGTCTACAAGTGTTGAGTAAGGTCATTTGACCTAATCTTGCTAAAGAAAGGGCTAGTTGAGCAATAAGGCTTAAGAGGCTATTTGAGAAAGATTGAAGAGTGAGAAGAGCAAAAGGAGGTCATCTTCAATTGAGTGAGCAACAAGTGTCCAAGGGTGATCAGAGATTCAAGGTAGCTGAGTTGGTGTTGTGTTACCTAGGGGGTTGGAGCCTCCTTGTAGGTTGAAGCTTGCTAAAGGACTAGTTGAGTATGTGCTTCACTAGTGAGGGGTTGGTGCTCCTTGTGGGGTTGGTGCCTCACTAAAAGTTTGATCCATTGCTTATAGGACAGTAGTCCAAGTGGTGTTTCAGTGGGTTTTATTCCCCTAGAGGGTTTCTCACATATATCTCGTGTGCTTATGTTGTTTGCTTTCATAGATGCTTGTGTATGCATTGATTGATGTATGTAAGTGAATGAATGCTTCATGAATGTTAAATGACATTGGAGGACTGTTTTGAGACAACTGATTCACCCCCCCCAAGTAGTTGTACTTCTAACAAGATGCGTCCGAGAAGAGCATCTTCAATCATGTTTGGGTTCGCTTTGGACCACCTCCATCCATCATGTTTGATTTACAACCCAAGGTTTGTCAGTCACTTTTAGTATACATTGTGGGAGATGTTAGATACACAACTAGACCGGTCTACAACATTCCATCCTCATACATAGGGGCAAACAAAAGTTGTCAACCACACACTTGTCCACTTGTAGCACATGTACAACAACGCACATCCACGCACCAAGGATGATAATCTACCCTCCATTCACCTACAGCAAAGCTCTTCACAATTCTATGAGGCACATTCTTTCTAGACGTGTCTTTGGTTTCATCCAGCCGCACCTCTAGACATATCCTACCCCATGACATTCAGCACAGAGTCGTGCACGTAAGAGAAGGAAGCGGACAAGGAACATTAGTTTTTGCAACACAACCAATAGGTTCAGCAAATACTCTCACGCTAACAACTAAAGTACAAAGACATCGCATAACTCATGAATTCAAGGTGGCTGTTATATTCTAGTTGCATTCTCAGAAGGAATGCTTCAAGGGTCCTCAAAGGAAAATCACGCCTCAGCACCATGGTTCTTACACCATAATTTGTGCAGTTGGAGAAAACGCCATTTGTTGGAAACTATTAGATCCTAGCTAACACCCCCTGAATTCAAGGTGGGTGTTAATGTCTAGTTGCATTCTCAAAAGAAATGCTTCAAGGGTCCTCACAGGAAAATCAAGACTATGAACCATGGTCCTTGCACCATAATTTGTGCAGTTGGAGAAAACACCTTTTGTTGGTGATTATTGAATCATGGCTAGGTTGTTGAGTGTTTATAACACTCACGGAGAATAAGTTAGATGACAAACTCAGTCATAGGTATTCTAGGTGAGTGGAGGAGGGAATATAGATCGTGCAACAAACTAAGCATGTATAAGTATTTGCATTCTAAATTAGAAAGTATTCTGATATGAGCTAATGTTTGCTAAAATTTGGTATCATAGCATGTCACTTGTTCCGTGCGAGTTCATTTGAAGTAATGTGCAGTCTCTTATCTCAGCTAGAATTCTCAAACTTATTTCTTTCCCTGGAGGATTATTCTTTAGGAGTGTCACATGAGAGAAAAGGAGGCTCAAACAAAGAAAAAGAGGCTACATGTATATTTCTTATGTAATTTATGTATCTGATTATAGCAGAATGTAGGCAGAAGCATGTAAGGATGAACATCAAGAGAGTATTCAGGCTATGATAAAGGATGAAAATCATGTTTTTTTATTAGCAAAGCAGCAATTCGATGTGGGGATGTTTTTGTCTAAGCCAAAGAAAAAGAATTCATTCCTTATATATGTTTTTAAAATAAAATCTCCAGGCTCTTATGAGCACAAACGAAAAAACAAAAGTTCATTGGATGTAAATGAAGTAGAAAAATTGCAGCATTGTAAGAGATATGAAGGAGAAGTGTTGGTGTCTGATGGGAGAAAGATGTTGATTGGAAATTATTAAATGTTGTAAAAAGGCATCTGGTTATTGAGGAAGGCGTTGATAAGTTGCAGCTACAAATCCATACAACATCAGAGTGGAGTGATGTGTCTGGAAGAATCAGAAAAGCACAACAAAGAGGAAGCGCCCAAAAATTATTTGCAACCACATCATCTAATACGCTTTGATGAATGTCCAGGTTGGTGACATATATGAAAGCATGGAGATGGCATCCAACCTCCAAATTTATCATTAACGAGCATGAGAGTGGATGGCATAAGTAGTGAGGCACATGAAAGGCACACAACAATGGTGTGTAACATAAATGGAGCACCACGAAGTTCTTAATAAAAGGTTTTAATACTTTTTAGTTATATTAAAATTTAGGGCTATGTTTTTCATGAAGTTAATTTAGTTTTTTTAATATATATATCTATATATATGATAGTCAAAACTTTATAAAAATGCCCAAAAGTTTCAGCTTTATAGATTACAACCAAGTTAATTCCATATCTCCAAATCATTGAGAGCCTGTTGATAAATTTCAGCCACATTGTGTAAAGCATTACTTTGAAGTGTCTTGTAAAAGGATTTAGCTCTAGGTCCTATAGTTTTGTTATATTAATTGTTTTTGTCTCCTGCAGTGTAATTTTAGAATTAAAATCTTACCTGGAAAGCTTGTATTAAATTCATAACTTTTTATCAAGGGGGTTTCTCTCAACGAAAATTTGCAAGCATAAGCCAAACATTACTGTAAACCATCCCTCAAGAACATTTTGCTTCAGCTTTTGCAGGGTGCCCATATTAATTTTTTTTGTGACAAATTTGCATGAAATGTCGGGCTTTCTAAACCCTTTAAGTTTAAAATTGTGAAAAGATGCATTTTCAGGAGAACCCTACATATTTATAGATTTTTATGATTGAGGAGGGAGGGGAGTTTTTGACCACGGAGGAGACATTCTGAAAAGAATGAGTTGTCGGAACCATTAGAGCACTTCATGAAGCAATTGTACACAGAACCATCAAGGTCGACCTAGTTAATTGAGCCAAGTTTAAAAGGAGGTTGGAGGACCATGGGAGGATGGAGGGTAATTACCATTTTTGAGCTCGCTACTAGCTCAGGGACTAATTAATTGCTTTATTAGCTAACCCGGTGAAAAAAAAATACAAAACCAAAGATGGTGATCATCAGTGGCAGTGATGACAAAGACCATACCCCAGCTGCATACAAGACGATCAATGAGATTAGCTCCCACTAAGAAAGCGTAGTGAGGAGCCAATCCCAACACTATTGTTTTTGTAAGTGTTCAATGAAACCCAGTCCAACCAAAGGAGCATTTGAGCACTCTAAGGATGAACATAGCGAAGACCACTCGCACTATTGGTATATTAATGACAAGCAACTGGTGTGTGTCCCTATTCGTGTCGAGTTGTTCTTTGTTGTGAAAAATCTTGTCTCGTTCATGTTCACACAGGTGTGTGTGTGTGTATGAGATATTGTGTATGTCCTAGTTCATATTGATTTGTTGTTTCTCCATGAACGTTGGGTTTGTCCACGTTCATCAATTGTTGGTGTAGTGATGCCATTCCCGCTACTGTTGTAAGCTTGTCGAACTAAGAGCATGTTCTAGTTCACAAACAACATTGATTCTCTCCTAGTATTTGAACTATGATGTAATGGCAGGGGGGTTGTTGGAAATTATTAAATCGTAACTAGGTTGTTGAGTGGTTATAACATTCAAAGAGAATAAGTTAGAAGATAAACTTAGTCATATGTATATTACGTACGTGGTTAAGGGAATATATCAGCGTGCAAAAAACTAAGAATGTATAAGTATTTGCATTATGTAAGAGAGTATTTTGATATGAGCTAATATGTTATAACCTTTGTTCTTAATCTACCACAATACTTGAGTCTTCATCCAATATTCATCATGGAACTCCTTAAGCCATACTCCCCACCTTTGCTTGCACCAACATCAACTTATCATCCATCAGACTTAGATCTTCGACACTCGCAATCAATCCTCAAAAATCAAATTGTTGAAGTCACAACAACAACACCCACAAAGACACACACCAATTGTTCAGAGTGATCAAGGCAAGGGGAATACAATGATCGAGCTAAGTGGCACAACCATCAACATCTTCTGGTTCAATTCCCGTAGCTAAACAAAGATGCCATGGGGGCCATCATTTCTCAAGAACTGGAAGATAATCTGAGGGCAATCACGTCAGTCTGTGATCTCATTTTGAGAGTTTCACACACCCCACGCTCTGAGCAGTCTGCACACCCTTGTGCAAGCTCACACTACTTGTGCAACACTACGGTATCCTGCTCAGTATGCACAACTTAGCTCTTGCGCAAAACACACCTCAACCACATGGAGACTTCACAGCATGTCATACCATGCCAAGTGTCACTTTACCAGGCGGGGCAAACCCTCTTCCTAGGTACGCAAAGGTCAAGAAAATTAGACTTTGTCAAGCACATATGGGTGTAGTCTTTTGCGATGGACCCCTTCCTCTTTTACTTGTTAGAGCATTACCTAAATCTCACGAGATCACATATAGGCTGAATGCAACTAGAGCAATGGCACACACTGGGCACTGAATTGTGGTGTGGGCACAAACAGTCCCCCAGTGGTCGATGTTAGAGCCTGGAGGATGTTAATAAGCTTGTGCATGTGTTGTGCCCAAAGCCTCAAGGACTCAAAATTAAAACACTTTCAAAGCTCGTACCATTTTAGTGCACTTGTCAACACACCGCGCATTTGGAAGTCAAACCGTCACACCTACAAGAAGATGAACCGTCAACCATTGCAAAATTTGAACCATTTAGTAACTATCTTCTTTTGTAATTGTTATCTTCTAATGATATATTGTACCCATTTGGCCCCAAGAGGGACAAGCATCATGGTCATCTAATTACATTTCAATCTAGGAAAATTACTTAGGAAATGCTTCACCCTTTCTGATCATGGGAATCCTCATTCTCGGCCTTGTTGAACATTGTACACATATGTAACATAACTTGTTCATTTCCTATTAAATAGAAGTAGCAATATTTTGTTAATCGTATGCAATTGAATGTGTAATGGTTTACTGATAATTTTTGTTTACTATTGCATATTTTATAACATGATCATTTACTAGTTAAATTGTTAGGTTGTCCTTCACACCACCACCATGTGCCTCATGGTCTCCAAGTATATAGTGCAGAAACGACATTTCATGTAACCCCACAAGATATGGTGGTCAATCTCCATGCGTAACTATTGAAAGCACAACCTCAGCGCACCAAGGGAAATCCTCAAGCCATGTGACCAATGATGTTAAAGATAGTTACGCTGAATAATGATACCATCTACAACCCATAAGATTTGTCCAACATAGAAAGCTAACTTGGAGTTGAGAAGCTATGGATAAGTTTATGCGACCTGAATGTGTTACCAACAAATATCCTCTCTGACAACTCTATGGAAGACCTCCTTTGAGAGAAGCAGGCAAGGAGGGGCATCTAAGAAATACTTGAATGGAGGAAATTGATTTCTAGAGATATTGATAAAGTGAAGGCGCAAGCTTGTCTTCAAATACTAACAACATCAACCTCTAGTGAGACCCAAAGAGTAAATCCTATTTGAAAAATAAAGTTTCAAGTAGGGATATCTCTCACGACCTAAAGCTAAATCAGCAAAGGATCCACATCTATGGATATAGAAAAGTGAGCTTGAATATACACTAGAGATGAAGGGGTTGAGCAGAAAACTCTATTTGAATGAAGCATTAAGGAATTGTTCCTTCGCAACAAATCATATAATGAAGAGTAATGTCTAGACCCTCTCTACAAGCCAATGAGAAGACCCCAAACGAGGGTCCCAAACCTCAAACCCATAAAGAATTGTAGGGTTAATTAATGCATTGAAAAGGTACCTCTTCAAAGGTAGGTATATCCTATAAATGTTTCTAAAAACATTAGTAAGCATGCCCATGTGTCAGAGTCTAGACCCTCTCTACAAGCCCAATCAAAGACCCCAAATGAGGGCCCCAAACCTTAAACCCATAAGAACTCTAGGCTTGATTACTACATTGAAAAGGTGCCTCTTTTAAGGTATAATATATAAATGTTTCTAAAAACATTAGCGTTCCAAGATCTTAAATGTGACATGTCCCTTACAGAGACATGATTGGGAGGCGGACTTCTGATTGAGATGGTCTATTGGACTAGTGTCCCAAATAAGTATAAGTCTATGTTATTTCCACAAGCTTATTGCTGTAGAAAAATTGGACGCTAGATAGAGCATCACTTGATGTGTTAAAGACCAGGACTTTAGTTTTACTAAGGTTCGCCACAAGCTGGAAAAGCTTGCAATTGTGAGCAAGGATATCAAACAATCGTTGTAAACCATGGGCAGAGTGAGAGAGAGAAGAAGAGCATCATCATGAAAGAGGAGTATGAACATTATGCAACATACAACCATTGTCCATGAGTATGCTACCAAAGAAAGACTTCATGCTAGTCACTATAGATACCAAACAAAATTGGCAAGAGGCGGGCAACCTTGCTTGACTCAACAAGAACATGGGAGTCTAGAGTTCGCCAACAGCTGCATCATAGAGGCCTCATGACAGCAGTAATGAAAGAATCTGAAATACAAATATCACACAGCTTCTGGAAAAGATGTCTTTGAACATAGTCAAAGGCATTCCTAAAGTCTACAAAGCAGCAAATGACTTTGGAAAACCATTGATTAGTCTCCTCAATAATAGCCCAGTGTAAAATATAGCCAATTGTCTCGAAATCTCTCCTAAAGCCAGCCTACCCTTTACTCTATAATTACCACTCTCCAAATATTCAGAAAGCTTCATTGGCATTAAGTTTAGCAAACGGTATGCCCAATCATGATGATCCTATAGTTATTTGAGTTTGAACTATCACCTGATTTGTGGATGAGGTGTATCGCGTAACAAACTACGAAATTAAATAGCTTTGCGATAGTGAAGGAAAGTAAATCTGCACCATACTTGAGAAACACTGCCTGAAGTCCCTTGCAATCAGCTGCTTTGCTGGTACAAAGCTTCCGAAAAGCTCTCCCAACATCAAGGAAGATCAATTACCAGCTGAAGATAATAAAAAATTCTTTCAATCATCAAAAGAGTAAGATTTGTCAATAATAACAAAGTATGACCGTAACCAATCTGGAATCAAATTATATGGTGAAATTTGAAAATGTAAAATTTTGGTAGTGAACATAGAAGAAGGGGAATAAACAGGTGGATAAAGCTCTGAAATTATAAAAGCAAACACAGTAACCAAGAATGAAGCACTGCAAAAGATTTGAAAGAAGAACACAGTGAATCATTCCGAGATCATAATCAAACACATAATCTGCCATCAGCAAAAACAGTTCAGGATCAGTTTCTAATGAAAACATTGGCAAGCAGGTGCCACTTTAGTTCCAGTGCTTCTAAAATAAATTTTTACATTCCCAAACAAAAAAAACATGAAACATGTACAATAGTTCAACCAATTCAGTTTCTACTGAAAACATTGGCAAGCAGGTGCCATTTTAGTTGCAGTGCTTCTATAACAGATTGTTATATTCCCAAAGAAAAAGCATCAAACATGTACAATAGTTCAACCAATATTGTGCACAAAACTCTCTGAAAATGTAATATTGAAGAAAACTTGGAGCTCTGCAAGTGGGAAGATGAAAAGTCTTTCTCCATTAAAGAAGCTCCAAGCTCCTCTTTTGATCTCCTTTGTCTTCTTTGCCACCTTGGTCTCTTTACTTTGTTTACTTAGCTGTTCTTGGTCCCTTAATTTTGTTGTGTTGTCCCTTGGTCGACTTTGCTTGGGTCTTGCTTTTTTATTTGCTTGTTACCCTACTTTTTTGCTTGGTGATTTACTGACTGTCTTGGAGTATGTGCTTAGGTAGGTTACTCTTATGTTTGATAGCGTTCAGGCCCATGCGAGTTGTGGGAAGGGTTTTAACAATGGTGAGTGCATTAATGAAGACCAACAGCACAAGGACCCTGCTAAAAATTGCTCTCACAAAGGCTCTCATTCAAGCTTGGATATTCCAGAAAGATGTGAGCAAGGAGAAGGTAAAAACCTGTTCACTAAGGTCCTGCAGGTGGAAGAAAACCCCAGGCTCTCTGAAGGTGCGGCATTCACTTTTAATGGATTCGGCTCAGAGGAAGACAGAGGTGGCAGACAAGAAACAACGAACAAATTGCTAAGTCCCTTGCCCTTCTGAAAACCCTAACCTTACCTCCCAAAGAAGAAATGGAAAAATATCTACAGTTGGAAGAAGTCAAGCTCAAGAATATTGGGATCTTCTTTGTCTGTTTGAATAGAGACTTTCTTCCTTCTAGGAAGTTCTTTGACAATTGGCTGAATTCAGTATAGGGAAAAAAGATGGGAATGTATGTTAGTTTTTGCAGTATGATACAGAAAGGGATCTTCATAGTGCTTTTTAAAAACTCTAACATGCAAAGGAAGGCTATTAG
Source organism: Torreya grandis (assembly GCA_037957365.1). NCBI lineage: Eukaryota > Viridiplantae > Streptophyta > Pinopsida > Cupressales > Taxaceae > Torreya > Torreya grandis. Next base: position 4,841,885 of record JARHVA010000053.1, on the reverse strand, counting down.
TAAGCCTATGTGGAATGTTGATCAGTCTATGTTTAGGGCCATTCCATGGGACCCTAACCTTGACTGCAAAGATATTGTCTTTAAGAGTTCCCCAAGATGGATTGATATAAAGAATGTCCCGTCCAAATCTGGAATTTTCTCCCCCAAACTCTCAAACCGCTAGGAGAAGTGCTAAGGATAGAGGACACTGGAAGGTCATTAGCCCATATGCATGCGAGAGTTTTAAACTCTTTGGAACCGTTTGAAGCTTTCCCGGCAACCCTAAGTTTCAAAATAAAAGACTGTCCTTCTCTAGCTCTATTAATGGTTTGGGCGGTCTGAATGCTTGTTTTTTTGTAAAAAAGATTGGCATAAAAAAAAGAATTGCCCTTTGTTGAGCAAGACATCTAGCAAAATGCAAAATGCAAAATGAGGGGAAAACTGCTCCCAAAATACACAGGTTGAGTCTCATAACCCTTTGATCTTGATCAAACCTAATTTTGTGATGAAGGACAGCCCGCAGTATGAATCTGATAGAGTGTTTTAAATTCCTTAGGGATAACTCTAGCTGCTCCTTGTGAGTTGAATAGAGATAACAAGCATGTTCCCCCCTCTCTCCTCCAGAGCCTTCCCCTCACCCTCCATCAAACCCTCCACATGAGGGTATGGATGCCATTGTTGTTGATATTGCCCTCTTTGAACCTTCCTTTGACCCCTTGGTACCATCTTCAGTTTTTTGTCATAAAGAGGTTCCAGTGATTGGCAATCTTCCTCACGCTGAGAGACCAATTTGATGAGTATGTTGTAGTTATTGCTACACCATAGAGTACGGAGATCTCTAACTAGCTCCTTGTTTGCCCCTATTCAGAAGGTTGCGTCCATGGAGATTTCTCCCTTACAAGAAGTGATTCTTGAGAAAGAGTCTTTGATGAGTATGTTGTAGTTATTGCTACACCATAGAGTACGGAGATCTCTAACTAGCTCCTTGTTTGCCCCTATTCAGAAGGTTGCATCCATGGAGATTTCTCCCTTACAAGAAGTGATTCTTGAGAAAGAGATACCTTTATCTGAGATAAATCCTTTGGCCCTATTGAATGCAGGTGATCAGAAGCCCTAAGTAAAGCCCAAATTAGGGGTTAAGAGACTTAAAATTGAGAATGTTTGCTCCAATCTACAAAGCTTTGTAATTGTTGACGAGGGAAAAAGATTTAAAGGAGCTTTTCAAACACTCCTAAAGATTCTAAAAAGAAGCTCGAAGATAAAGAAAATAAAGTCCCTCTGTGTTTCTCTAGGCTTTATCAAAAAAAAGGGGGTTTTAAGTCGCCAAGCTAGGCCAAGTAATTCTCTCTAATTTCCATAAAAATTGTCAGTTGGAATGTTAGAGACCTTGAATGGTTTGATAGAAGGCCCATTGTCGAGCAATTCAAACATTCAAAAGATCATATTGATTTCCTTTTACTACAAGAAGTTAAGGAGCTTGATCCTAAGTTGGATATGGTATTGAATTTTGTGTGGCCAAAGTGGGTTCACTTCCCAACTAGCCACTCTAGAGGTAAAGGAGGTGCCTCTATCCTCGTTAACCTTGAGTGGGCAAACACCATCATTGATCATGGTTGCTCACCATGCCAATGAGTTGTTTGGGTAATTTGCTCTCAACAGAAGCAGATGTTTGGGATCTGTAATGTTTATGCCCCCAATGATTATAGAAAAAGAACTAAGCCCTGGAATTGGCTTGCTTCCCATTTACAGGGGCTCCCTTGGATTGTGTGTGGTGATTTTAATATGATTTAAGGAGAAAGAAGATAAACAGGGTGGAGAACCCCTCTCTTGGAACAGTAATGAGCTCTTCTTATGGTCTAAATTGAAGTGTATTCATAGGCTAGAGGACCCCCTTGGTAAATGTAAATCCTCTAGCAAAGGGATTTGGTACATGTCATGTAATAATCAGACTAAGAACAAAAGAGTCTACTCTAGGCTGGATGGGTTCTACCTGCACAAGGATTCATTTAACCTCAAGCGAGATTCTGAGAGTAACTTGGTTAATGTTCTGGCGTTTGATATATGTAATAACCACCCCATTGAAATCGCTGACTCTCTTAAATCTGATGATGACAGTAAGAAAGTTGATTGGAAAGGTCTGTACAAACTCAATGTTTCACATTCAAGACGGAGTGAAAAGAGGGAATCCAAATTTCATGGAATATTGCCAAAATGATGTGTAAATCTTCATCCAACATTGATGTTTGGAACAATTGTATGAATATGACCAAATAGTTTATGAGAAGCTATGGGAAAGATAAGGCTAAAAGGAGGAGAAAATTCTTCGGAGATTCCCAAGAAAAACTGATTATGGTTAAAAGATTTCTCCGGAATGATCCTTCTAACAATAACCTTCTGAACAACTTGGTGGCCCTCAAACATAACATCAGAATGACAGCAGTATATTGCAAGAGGGGCTCAAATCAGATCCAAAGTTAATTGCTTGAAGTTGAGGAATAAAGGCACTAAATACTTCTTCAATTTTCTCAAAGCTAAACAGAGTAAGCAAAAAATCAAACAAATTGATATTGGTGGAGTGCTTACTGAAGATATCACTGAAATTAAAAATGCCTTGTTTGCATTTTACTCTAACCTGTTTTCTTTGGACGACTCTAGCCAGCAGATTGAGTTGATTAGAAAAATTTGCTCCAATAGCATTCCTAAAAAGGTCTCCTTAGAGCAAGCTGCTTACTTTGACAGTGATTTCTCTTTAGACGAAGTCTTGGCTGCCATTGATTCTCTCAAAAATAATAAGGCTCCTGACATTGATGGTTTCCCAACTAAGTTTTATAAGAGTAATAGAGAATGAATTGCCAAGGACTACCTTAAAGTCTACAGAGAAGCCGTGGAAACTAGTTATCTTGGTCCAAACATCAACAGGGGAGTTGTTAAACTTATCCCTAAAAAGAGGGACCAATCTCAGGTCAGAAACTACAGACCAATCACCCATTTGAATGTGTCTTATAAAATCCTTGCAAAGATGCTTGATAGGATAATATCTTCCTTGCTTCCACATATCATCTCTGATACCCAAACAGACTTTGTTGAAAGGAGATACATTCTTGATAACCTCTTCTCTAGTTGGGAAGGCATACAGTGGGCTCAGGACTCTAATCGAAATGTGGGGATGATTCAACTAGACTTTGAAAAGGCATATGACAGAATTGAGTGGCCTTTCATTGAAACCATGCTCCGTGCTTTTGGCTTTCAGGATAGATCCTACAGACTGATCAAAGTGTTGTTCAAAGATGCCTCGACAGTGATTGAAGTTAATGGAGCCCTTCCTGAGTCTCTTAACCTGGAGCAGTCCATTAGGAAAGAGTGCCTCTAGCCCCCTCTCTCTTTGTGATTGTAGCTGACGCTCTCCATTTTTTGTTAAGAGATGCTTCTTTGGGGGGGCCTGTAAGAGGGCTCTCCTTGCCCAACTCAACTAAGCTCTTTGATGTTCTGTTTGTGGATGATACTACTCTTCTTCCTATATTGGAAACAGATAATTTTCAGCAGATTTCCTCTAGACTTAATGGGTATTGCTCTGCTTCTAGTTCTAGGGTTGCCTACCACAAGTCTTGTATTATTGGGTGGGAAGAAAACCCACCTGATTGGTTCGCTGAATTTGGGTGGATTTGGAAAGGTACTAAGCATAGGTCAGTTATCTAGGTATCCCTTTTTCACTCTCTCCTTCTTTTAAAGAAATGTGGGATTGGTTGCTTGTGAAGGTCAATAAGAAGTTTGGACCTGAAATGAACATAAGCTTTCTTTGCCTAGCAGGATTCAAGTTTGTCAAAAAAAATCTTTCCTCCTACAACATCTATTACTCATCTTGTTGGCTTTTCAATAAGACTCGGTTTAATAAGCTGCATAAAATCATTAGAGATTTCTTATGATTTGATGGTAAGGGGAACAAAAAATGACATTCTATTGCATGGGATATTTGTTGCAAACCTAAAATACTTAGTAGGTTGGGTCTAAAGGATTTAAGAATCCAAGGTATCAGCCTGGCTGTGAAGTGGATCATAAGAGCCCTTAAAGGTAATGAACCTTGGAAAATATTGATTAGAAATGACATGGTGAGAGGCTACCCAAAAGGCAAGCAACAATGGCATGGGTTGCATATTTCTGATCTTCTTGTTGGATCTTTCTATGTTAAAGTAGTTGGCTCTCCTATCTTCTAATCAATCTAGACAACTTGGGAAAGTGTTAAACACCTGATACTGTTGAAACCTATAATCAATGGGTTGGGGTTGAGGTGCCACGATTATAGATCTCTGTGGTGGAACCTTAGAGTCAACAATTGCCCTTTGGCCTTGACCAGGAGATGTTCTGCTCATTTTTGGTACTCAAAGGGTCTAAAAACTTTTAGCGGTCTCTTTTCTCAGGGTAAATGTGCCTCTTGGGGTGACATTAAACAGAGATTTCATATTTCCTTCCACACAAAAAAGAACTTATACACTGCTTGTTAAATCTTTGCACAACACCAGCTCAGTTTCCATTATGGAGGGTGAGTACGACTTTTGGGTGAGTATCGAATGGCTAAATGGCCCTCCCTTGACAAATTTATTACTAAAATGTTATACCATAAGCTCTCTTTTCACTAAAAGTATATACCTTAGACTTAATAACAAGTGGTATGTCTATGATCCCTTCTATAGCTGGAAATATAGATTTGACGTCATTTGGTCCACATGTTTGGAACATAAGAAGTCTTGTTTTACGTGGCTACTTCTCCATAATAAGCATGTTGTTGGTGAGGTCTTAGCTATAACTCGTTTTGGTAATCTTTGTTCTACTCTGTGTGGTGAGGTGGAAAGTATTGAGCACCTCTTTTTTACCTGCCCTTATGTTGCTTGTGTTTGGAAAAATTGTTTAAATGTTTGATCTAAAGTTTTCTCAAGTGACATTGTTCGGTTCAATGTGACTTTTGGTTATGTTTGTCCTAAAAAGAAAACACATTTATTTTTTTCAAAAATTGTGGCCGGTTTTTTCGACTGAGAATCTTGTGGTTTCTTTGGAAGCAAAGGAATTTAGATGTTTTTCAGTTCAAGGGTAGAATACTTGCTAACTTCTCATTGGAATTTAATAATTTATTGTGAGACTTGTTTCTATGCAGGTATATCTTCAGCTAAAAGTGCCACAGTTTGAGATGGAGAAGTTCCTGAGGACTGGAATAATGAAGCTAACATCCAATTTTTTATTAGACACAGGCAGTTTTCCTAGAATGAGCCCTCCACCGGACTGGAGAATCCTTCATGTAACTGTGGCAAATGTTTACATCTCGGAATATGAGTGGGACATTATGAAGGATGCCTAATTTGAGCAGGCATCTGATCCTGACCCTGAATTAGCAGGTTATTCTCTTTCAAAACAGGATAGGGAGGAAAAAGTGGATGAAAGTAATGATGAACTGCTCACTGTTCAGCAATCTTCTCTTCAATGCTTTCAGCAAGAGAAGCTAGTGGAGGTTGGAACTGTGGGAAAGATAGTGCTTCCTTGTGTACCTGTAGCTCCTCTCAATCTTCTGAGCCTGCTGGTGGAATCCCTGTTAAGGGTTATAGGGGTGTGCTTCAAAGCGGTGTTGAACATCTAATTGAAAGCAATGTGAATAATCTTCTGGTTAAGCTTCATAACTTCATTGAGAATGGGAGCAGAGATGGTAGAGTGACACCAAAAATTGTCATGTGTTATTTTTAGGTGTTTATATTTTACCCCTTTTTGTTTTGTATCTTTGGGAAAGCTAAAGAATAAAAATAAGAGGCTGGTCAAGGTTTGGGTCTGGTTGCTTTGAGTCATGAGAAGAAGTACCCCCTCAAACCAAGAAATAATTGAGGTGCAGGGAAACTAGGTCATGGTTTTATAGGTGAAATAAGGTGGTTGAGTTGGTTATAGAGATGTGAACTCATATACAAAAAGTGATGAAGAGTGATATCAATATTACACAATGACTAAATTTGCCTAAGTTTAAAAATAAGGTTGGGGCCTAGAAAGACAAGAGAAGGTATTCAATCCACAACATTGGTCATAGCTAATCAGGTTATGCATGTCAATATATCTAGGAAAAGTTGGGTAGATGACATATTCATATGTCTAATAAACATACAATGGCATAGGGGCCAATAAGAAAAGAACAAATTCAAATGCTCTACAAGAAAGATAATAGTAAGCAATGGAATACATCCAAAGAAGTGAAAAATAGATGAAGTGTAAGAAAAAATCATAATAATATCATACTAGTCCCAACATATATGTGTTATTAAAAATACTAACATAACATATCAAGTGTAGTGAGAAAAATATGAGCATAGATATAGACATGTGCAAGCATTAATATGTAAGCTCAAATATGATAATGTAAAAATGATCATAATGGATATGTAACCTATAACAATTATGATCAAAGAAGTATATGCCACCAAATTAATATATGATGTGGGTTATAGCCAGCAGGTTGCTGGGGATGACAGTATTGTTAATCAGCAGAGACCTGATGTGTTAATACAGGGACCTACGGACTGTGCAAAGGGACCTGAACCGATTGTGAAAGGTAATGGTGAAGATGATTTTGATATTATGGATGATGGTGGCGACAAGGCACAAATGGGATATGTTGACTGATTGCTTGGTTTGCTGGGACCTGTTTTAGTTTTTTTCCTTGGTGTTCTTGCTTTTTGTTTTACTGTTGATTGCCTCTTTTTTTCATGTTGTGAGCATGGTGTAATACCTGTTTAACATTTATACTTGTTGTTGGGCACGTGGTTGCCCGTATATAGTTGTTCTTCCCTTTTTGTATGTCCTTTGAACGTTTTGACTTGTGTTCACGCTCTTACAATATTAAAAAAAATAATGCTAGTTAAAACAATCATGTCTCTTTCCAAATATGATATATGAGATTTATCTATTTAAAATTATGATGGCTTGCATCTTACTTTTATATGTCCAGTCCTATGTATGGACGTTGACATTTTCTGGCAAGCATGTATCTTCATCATTCCACGACCAAAGTCACTATAGGTATTGTATCACTATTTTTTTAAAGAGAAGATATAGCAGAAAACATTGATTAAAGATGGAAACCATTTGCCATCTTTTATATACATCCCTCTTTTTATCAGATAATTGTCTTATAAAAATTACTTTAAATGTGTCAGTCTTTAAATATGAATCTTCAAAGGTACATGAAAGATTATAATAAATTATACACACCAAGAAAACAGAGAAACCTTAAAACTAGTTCACATTGTCTCCCTTGTAACACCAGTTGACTTTGTCTCCCTTGACTCTAGTCATTCCAGTTATTCTATACAATTGTGAAGTCTGGGTATGCAGCATCTCTCATGAGACTTGGAACAGAATTGAGTAAATCCAAAAGCAATTTATACCCTACAATTTTGAAATAAAGTGTAATGCTTCATTCCACCTTTTTTTTTTTAATTAAAGTTGGTTGTTCTTCTAAAGAGTCTAAAGCTATAATTAGATATCTCAGATATAAACACAAACTGCTTCGTTTGAGTCACAATAGACTCCCTACTATTGCTTCTAATATAAGCAACAACAATTAGAGGCTGAATAAAAATTGGACTAGAGACATTGAAGCTTGGCTTAAATATTGGAATATAGAAGATGACAACGTAAATAATAATATCCATAATATCAAATCTTGAATTCCTATAAAGATTGAAGAAACAAATCTGGAGAGACAATGAATTTGTTAATAAGTGGAAGACGAGTACTGCAAAGATTGTATAAGCCCTAGTCTGACTAATCAAAATTATTTTTTCAACATTGTCAGCTTAAAATACAAAATGGATATTACTAAAATAAGGATGAATGCTCACGACCTCCATGGTGAGGCTGTCGGTTGAGCTGATCCAAAAAAACCTTGGGGTGAATAAATTAGTAATGACTAATGCTCGCAACCTCCATCATGAGACTGGGTTAAACTAACCCAAAAACACTTTGGGTGAGTGAGTTTGTAAATATTGTGATGCCAATGATATGAGAAACGCCACTTCCTTTTAACATGTCCTTCCCTTAATACTATGAGAAGTAACTTCACCCAACGTTGTAACTTAACTACTCCCCATGCTCCTGGCTTCTAAGAATCGAAATGACTTGGGAACCTACATTTACACCATGTTCAAATATAGAAATGATATCATAAAGAATAACTGGTCTCACTCATAAGTTTATGAATGCCTACTAATTTTTCTCTTTCCTTTTTTTTAGATATTTCATACACTTCGTATGGGTCAGAAGATTTAGGAGAAAAGAAAGATTACTACATTGATGAAAAATTCAAGGATGACAGTTCATAAATAAGTACTGTTGAAGAATTGAAGGATGTGGAAGACAATGAGGTCGGCAATAACAACAACAATAAAAAATTCCAATAATATATTGTGCACTGAAGATAAAGATAAAACATGGCAAATGTTTAAATGAGCAGAATGAACAGTTTGACAAGTCCTACTGACCAGTTTAGTCTAAAGGGCGTTAAAATGTTATCATCATCAATATCATCATTTAACAGATACCTTGCCAATTGGGTATGTAAAGTATCTTTTTTATTGAGGATGGATTACTATAATACCTGCACTCCTCTGTTTACCATTCTTTGTTCCAAATTGTATATAACTTCATCGGTTTCATCTGGCTTCTGATTTGTAATCCATACAACTTGTGCACCTGCATTTCTCAATAGGAATGCCAACTCCATCAAGAGTAGTGGGCCACCTGTAAAAAGAAACAGGTAGTGACTCTTAAAAAATTGCTTTAAAGTCACAAACATGATTAAGAAACCGATGGAGAAGAAGAAAACCAGTTTGAAGAAATCTTTCACTTGTACTAGTCAGCAGCAGAAAGAGGAGAATCTTGCTATGATAAATCATGTGCACAAAAAGAGGAGGTTCTTGCTATCGTAAATCATGTGCACAAGAACTTTACTGAGCACCACACCACAAGTGCAGTGGCAAGAAAGCCTCATCACGTTGAAGAGGAAGAAATGAAAATCTGAGAACTTCTAGCAGCCATTGCATATAAGTTTCCTACAACTGAATTCTTGTTTTAGTTGTCCCGATGTTTTATTTTTTAATTAATCTAATAGAACGTTGGTGGGCCCTCACCGTGGATCACAGAGGAGGCTCATATGCTGTGGATGTCAGAATTATTAAGAAGTCACGTGGTGACTTGATCCTCTTACCCATCGGTGACAGTATACTTTTTCATTACCTAAACTAACAGTTCTCTTGATGTCATACGGTACATTCATTTGTATTTTTATTGAAGTTTGTTAGTACGCTGAGAGATTTTTTTCTTCCAAACAAGACATGTAAAAAAAATTGTCTGACAGGGGTTTTGCCTTTCTGGTTACAACCCTCTTGGATTTCAACATCTGTGTGTACTCTTGGCTCTGTCCCAAAATAGAATGTAACATTTAACTTCACTAAGAAAAAACAGAAACAGTTCAAGGGCGTGTGGTGTGATGGTAATGGAGGAAATTAGGTAAGAAACTTACCTAGAAATCATAATGGCACAACTATTTCGAAATTCATTGGTATAAATACATTACAAAAATCAAACAATTAGTGAAAATATTGAGGTGAAGGAATGGATTCCACAAGGGATCGAGGCCCAAAAAATTATTAGAAACCCCAGAATAATAACGGTAGGGCTTTCTTCCTGCAAATTGGTGAAAATAGGCGTGTGGTGTGATGGTAATGGAGTAAATTAGGTAAGAAACTTACCTAGAAATCATAATGGCACGACTATTTCGAAATTCATTGGTATAAATACATGACAAAAATCAAACAATTACTGAAAATATTGAGGTGAAGGAATGCATTCCACATGGGATCGTTTTCAAGGCCCAAAAAAAATTAGAAACCCCAGAATAATAACGGTAGGGTTTTCTTCCTGCAAATTGGTGAAAATAGGAAGTTGAGGACTAACCAGAAAGAGAGAGCTCATGGGAGACTAGAAGCACTAGCTTCAAATTCATGAAGTCCAGCACATTGGAGGCTGCAACGTAAGGTTTGGGGGATCTTTGTTGATCGGGCAGATAACTTGTAAATTTCTCACGACGATCATTTTGTTGTTCATCAAAGGCAGCTCTGAAAATGAGAGCAAGGGCTGTAGTAATACAGAAGATCAGCAGCAATGCAAGAAAAATCCACTGCTTCGGAACACCCAACAATCCCACTCCGGGTTTCGCCATTATTACCAAACAGGTATTGATGTTTCAGAGCGCGACGCTGGAGCACCACATTTAACGTTGAGAGAAAAGCAAACAACTCGGAAATTGCACAGAGCCTGGTTGGGTTCTTCTTCGTTCATTTCGCATGGTGAAGAACTTGCATTCCTGGAAGGTAAAGAATGTTCGAAAGGCCAGGAGGTCTTGGCGTTTTTCTTTGATTTTTTTTTGGGGGTTATAGGAAATAAAATAGGTCTTCCCTCCTTTTATAGTATGTGTTGAAAACATGTAATGTTGTGTACCATTTATATTTTAAATGTAACGGGTGAGCGGCGGTGTTATTAGTTAGTACCTTTGGCTTGTGTAGTGCTATAGCTTTCGCTATATGTGATTAATTTGTTTCACAAACAATGCTACGCAATCATAAAGTGTTATTATTAAAAATAAATAAATAAATAGCAGTTTTCTAATGTGAAATAATTGTATATTATTTTTGCTTTTGTGTTAAATAATGATTAAATTTTCTGAATTTCGTTTAATGAAAGTATGGAAAAATTATAAATATTTTACAAAATTATAGTTACATAGTTTAACTCTATATGGCGTTCGAAAGGACAGTTGTTGTGGTAATTATAGTACTTGTAATTTATTTGTATGACTATTTGTAGTTTTGTAACAATTGATTGAGACTTACATTTATAATTACTTGTTATTATCATCCATGTTACTTGCACCATTGCTAATTACACGACTGCAACCACGATTAATTGGACTATTGTTACTGTTGCCAGGTTTGTTTTTATGCTTCATGTAAATGAATTTGATTAATATATAATAGAATTGATATTGGTATTGTTATTATTTGTATTGTAAATCTTTTGCATATATGCACCACCTATGAATGTATACTGAATAAAATTCACATTTATATTTGGTTCATGGATTGCATGATTTATGTCATATCTCCATTTATCCACAAGTTTAAATTCCTAGACTCATAAACGCAGTATTCACTTTTTATTTGTTATGAATATTTGCAGCGCAAAAATATGCCATTAGAACCTAATGCCTCCGTGTAGGGGACCCTGCAAAACCCATCTTAATCTAGATTGATTGTTTTTCTTTGGTAAGTCCAGGATTTCATTTGTTTCTAGAATTTAATATCTAAAGATGTACCAAATTTATAGATATATTTATCTAATAAACATTTAATACCTATTGGTCTAGGAGAATATCATTGGTACTTGTCAATATTATAACAAAAGAAGACATGGTATCTTGCAGTTGCATATTAGGTTATTAGTATGGCCCTTTTTATCTTGTTCTTTTTCCTTGATTCAATGTTCAGAATTCTTCCCACTAACATAGAAATATCTTGGTATTTGGAACACTCTACAGGTGGTTCCAAAGGGTAAGCCAATAAAACTGCAGTCGGCCTTTATTTAATGAGAGAATACCATGATGTTGTAGATGCTTGTACTATAGCAAACATTGTTCCGCATGTTGCAAGAAAACTACTATTGTAAAAGCTTTTGATCCCCCTGAAATACTTCATGGGTCTATAGAACCAAAATAAAAAGTGTTCTTGTACGATCTACACATAATCTTAATTTTATAGAAAGCAAGGATTTGGAATCTCATAACAATTTATTTTTCAAAAATATGGAACATTAGGCAGGTACTATTGCTACATTGCAATCCTTGTTAGAAATTAGTGAAGTAAGTATTGTATCATATGGTTTTTAGTAGGATGTAAAATTACATATGGATTATAATGTTTGGTTTTGTGCAATTTATAGAAATATGATATAAAAGGAAATCTAAGAGAATGTATCGATAATAGTTTAAAACAGTAAGACAATATGGTGTGTGATGAGCCATGTTTTTATTATCTTTTTATTGTATACAAATCAACTATCTTTCATTTTTGTAAATCATTTAAATAAGATTAGTAGAGACATTTGAAGGTCTTGCAATGTTTTCACTCTAAATATTATTGTAAATATTTAACTTGGTCAATCAAATTTTCTTATATTTATTGTTGCCCTTTCTAATGTTAATCCATGTTATTTATGTATTTTCAAAGCCTAAGTGATTTTAAGTGACAATTATCTTTGATTGTCTCTTATAAACACATGAGTGCAAGGGAATTAGTTTTTCGTTGGTATGAAATCTAAATGAAATGCATACAGCATAAAACCCGAGCGCATGTCCTCAAATTGGGAAAGATCAAGGAAAGAGATAAATAAATGCAATAGAAAGTAAATAAAATACAATGGTATACCTTCCTTTTGGATTCTTTTCCTTACCATAATGCAAGTTTGATTGGCCCAAATATAGTGCTTGGGATCTTTGTCAATGTTGTGGCATCATTCTAACAACATCTCTCATTGTGTTATGTGTGATTTGATTGAGCAATTGAAAGGAATAATAGATGATGGCTTTAGGATTGGCAGAGCTTCACTTATTAGTTGACCATATTGAAGCTTGGTTGAAGCTTGATGTGAGAGTGGCTCTTCAAAAGGACAACACTTCATTATGGTATAAAGTCTTGTCCAGACGAGGAGGAAGCCCTCTAATTTATAGATTGGGATGATGAATGAGGACCGTTGATCCAAGATGAAGATCAATGGATAAAAATCGGTTCTACATCTCAATGATGAGGAAGATGGAGTGTGTAAGAAGGATGAAATGTGTAAGAGGATGTGTAAGAAATCCACTTACGATAATTTTAGAGTTTAAGAAGATGTAAGGGACCTTGCTTGCACACTTCTAACTTTGCATTGACTTGCCTTGTGGAAAAAGGTGATGATGTCATAATGGATGATGTCATGAACTTGATATGGAAAATAGGATTAATTGAATTATAAGAAATATTAATTTTATGTTCCATAATTCTCCATTAGAAGAAGATTAGTTGATTAATTGAGATTAATTAATTAATGCAATGTAATGTGAGTTTGTGGGAAATGATGTGATAATGGAAGAAGTAATTAATTGACTAGGGGTGAATAGTAAATGGACTAGGGATGTTAGACGGATACAAGACTTGATTGGATGATCTAGGACGATGTTAGTGGATAACCAAAGTCAACAGAAAGTGTCTGATTTTAGGTGTCTACACCTCTTATGACAAGTGGAATGAGTGTATGATATGGATTTATGATATCTCAAGTAGGGGACAATATAGTTATAAAAATTAACCACCGCAAATAGTGATGGTTCAAATAATTTTACATTGGGCAAATACATATATTTATAATTTGTCCAAGTTCACCATTTATCAATGTGTTGTTGGGTGTTTACATGACTTGTTCTCCAATGCATGTGAAAACTTTGACATCGAATTATTAATTTTCAACTTCATGACGCATGTGGTGATGACTTTGTTTTTCATTTGTACATACAATTGACATGTTTAATAACTTTGAGCATGTGTTTGTTATGTAGAGTAACAAAGTTGTTAGTTGAAAAAAAGATGTGTTGCAAAGTAGAATAAGCTTTTTTTTTGTAGAAGTAAGACAATTATTTTGAATTTGGTTTCTTCGTAGTGTAAAATATGGTAGAATTATTCTAGCTTTAACTACATAAAAACATTGTTATTTGATGTTTCAGATTTCATAAATGGATCCATCTTCAAGGAAGAAAATAATTAATTTAATCCCTTGGGAAGAAAAAAAAAACTTAATTCCGTAAATAGATCTATGTGATACAAGAAAGAGATGAAGAATCAAATTGTAAAATAAAGGAGAATTGACTAAGAAGATTAAGAGAAGTTAATTATTGTTTGTATTTTATTAAAATTATTTTATTTTTATTTGATTGTGTTTATTTATTTTCTTCACTCTTAACATTTTTTTTATTTTTGAAAATATCTTATTATTCTTATCTAACGCTCTCCCATTTTTCAACTTTATCCTTCACCCCTTTCTTGTAACACATACTTATTTATAGGAGTAGCTTTTATATTTTTCCTCCAAGCATTGCCTTCATTATTTTCTTTCATAAATATGGATCCAGTAGTGAGGATCAAAATGTAGGATAACAATATTTTTATACGACAATCATTACAAAAACTTTGCATGAATTAGTGGGAAATAATTAATTAATAGAAATTGTCAATGCAAATATAATTTGAATGTCTAGTTATCCCGGGTAGATAGATTGTGACTATCACATACGATTTATTTTTTAATTTTTTATTTATTTTTTTACATCTAACAAGGCAAAAAAGCGCAATGCATAGTAAGAACTTATCCTACAAGTAATTATTTTATATCCACTATTTGTAACCAAATTAAATTTTATTTAAGTATTTTTGAATTTTTACACAACAAAAAGTAAACATCAATGTTGACTAAGAAAACAATAATCAATTATTTGATAAGCAAAGTAAGAAAACATAAATCAAATACTTAATGAGGGGGAAAAGAAACATAGATCAATTCTTTGACAATCAACCATTTAGTTCCTAAGAAACAATCTTATAGATTTAGTTGACACCAATAGCTTAGTCAACCTGCAGATATGGAAACCAATTGTACTATAATTTTTAATATGGACAAATGAAAGGCATAGAATTTCATATAAAATAGTTAATTTACCTATAAAATTGACTTATCTTAGCCAGCGTAAATTAAGTACTTGAATGTATGCCTAGGTGAAACAAACCAAAGAATCACAAACCATGCAAACAAGGATAAAATAATGAGAAGAAACACAACGTAACAAACTAACATCGACTCACATACAAAAACCACTTCGTGCATTAACAAAAGTGAAAAATGTGTAAACAAGGCAGTAAAATATGTATATATAATGCAAAAGCATTAAACAAGTTTGTCATCAATAAGAAATGATGTCAATATATAAATAACATAACATACGATTGGCATATGACTACACCAACGTGATGCTCTTCGATAGGGAAGGAAAGAGGACAATGATACCCTCTACACAGTAGGAAATTTACATGTAATAACAAATCATTCCATCAAGTTAAATAAATTGAAGACTCAATTGTTTACTTTATCGATGCCTAGTAGCACTCTAATGGTTTTAGTAGCTATCATATGGCTACCTGACCACCATACTCAAAATGCTAAAAAATCCCAATACAGGGAATGCCTTCCACACAAAATTGAAATAAGATAAAAACACTAATATAGAAATTTATTGCATATATTCATACTTTTTTTAGGTTAACAAAATTTTATATTTATAATCATATATAGTAGTATAAAATGATTAGTAATATAAAATAAATAAATAGATAAAGTGTTTTGTGTATGTGTGTGTTGATTGGTTAAATGAGTGTGTATGTTGGACCCCTCAATCCCGGGGAAATGAAGTAGAGTACCTTACATAAGATGGGAGAAAGGAGAGATAAGAGTAGAGAAAAATAGATAGAGAAGAAAAGAAAGGAATATAAGCACCAAAATTAACTCATGCTAGAAAAAATAGATAAAGTTGAAAGAAAAGAGAGGAGAAAAGAATGAACAAGGCTAAGAAAAAGAGATGCAAAGATAGAAAATTGCACAAAATAGTTAAATCAAACATTTTCCTGATATGAGAATCATATGATTGGAGAGATAAGATTTCCTCGATCTTTACTCTTCTTGACTTCTATCCATCCTTATTCATTGATCTCCAATACAATCATCTCTAGAGGGTAGGGTTGTAGGGGAGTCACAAAACCCAAGGGAGCATAAGTATTCTCAATCATTAGTTGTTCCAAGAAGATCACGTCAACACCCCCTTGAGAAGGAAGGAAGGAGGCTTGAGGTTCTTCCCTTGTAGGAGCATCACCAAAAATAGGTGCCTTAAGGCAAATAGGACCTTCAAATATAGGGGAAACTAAACAATTAAGGGAAGTGTCTAATGCCAAAAGGGAAGAAGCTTCCAATATTGGAGAGGTAGATAAGAAACCAACATATAAAACCTTATAACAACGTTAAAATGAGTGGTGCCACTCCTCAACACCTTGCCACCAAGTATGTTGGGGTTTGTCTCCATATTCTCTCTTACCGCCAAGGTTTTCAATCTTTTTTCTTAGGGATGTCACTGCTAGATGATCAAGAGAGAAACAAGCATGACATTTGAAGGAGACTTATTCATATTCTAGTTTTTGCTTCCAAATACAGTGTTTAACCTTCAACCAAATTTCATCTAGTAACCTGCCATGGAATTCAAATTGAACACATTAGAATTGGAAGAACATCATGAATGTGAATGAACAAGCATCATCGATCACTTTGCTCAACTTCTCAAGTATGTTTGTACTCTTTCAAAAAAAAAACATTCACAATGATCTTTTGGTGGTCTTACATCATACAAGGTACAAGTAAATCTAGATGTAAACGCTATTTATGAATTATATAGCACCTTGATTTTGTACACTTGGAAAATATAGACCTTGGTTGTTCCTCTTAGTTATAGACATTTCCTATTGTTGAAAGGATCACATCTGCTATCTCTTTATGCTTATTGCTTATCTCTTAGTCTAACTAATGTCCTTGTGATGACACAAACCTTCTATCTTATGCATAATGTCATACACCTACTTATCTTTCATCTATGTAAGTTCTGAACATGTACCTATTTTTCTGCTTCCCAAGCACTTACATCCTAGTTAAACTTTTATGTCGACGTAAGTGTCCTGACCTGATACAAGTGTTCAGTGCCCTAACATCATCCAATTTGTAAAGGAAATATATTAATGTGATCAACCTAAGTGATTTAATGTGAGATATTCTCCAAAGGAATACACACACACACACAAGATCAACCCTTATTCATTCTTCAGCTAGCAACTTCGTACCTCTCACAAGGTAACTTACCAAAAACACTCAATCAAGCATTTAGGTGATCAAAGGTTCCATATTTTCTCTTATTTCCATACCAGTCATATGGATAACACATCTATAAATTATTAAATGAGCATTCCTTAGACCATATTTTCCAATTTACAAGCTAGGTCACTCTATGTACTTGTTTATCATGCATTGCATGATACACACATAAGCCAACACGTAGGGGATAACTACATAAGTCTGAGGCCGTCTTCAGTGTATTGGCTATATAGGTAGTGCTCATTGACAGAGGGGTCTTTGGGGCAGCTCGATATTGTGTGCCCACTAGCCCATTTTTCCCATAGCTAATATGAATATGAAGAACTAGGATTTTACTATTTGACAAGGAGTAATAATCTATGACCCAGATCTAAATGCATTAGAGCGAAGGTGACACATAACCCAAAAACATTTAGGTGGTTGTATCCAAATTTAGTAGGTATTATATATTGGACAATTATGTTCAAGTTAGATAGAAGTGTCGACACAACCTTCCCATGTTGATACAAGTGTCTGTTACTACAAAGGTATAATTTCCAAAATCAAGCAACTGATCCAGAATTTAGATCTAGTCTACTTTCTTCTCATTCCAAATCCAGATTTGTATTAGCATTAGAACCAACTAAGTATCTTATTTTCATTATCATTGTAATATCTAGCATAACTGTACTTTTTATTTTTAACATGTCTTGGCATAATAAATTCATTATATGTTTATTTGATTTTGCAAATTTATTAGCATGCTTTAGAGATAGTCTGAGAAAGGAATTTTGATTAATCAATCCAATTACGATAAAGACATAGTTCACTACTTCAACATGGAATCAAGCTTTCTAAAAAGTGTTATTCTCCTTCAATTGATGGTACACTATAGAAAAATGGTGGGAAGTCTTCTATAATTTAGTTATACTTATCTTGATCCTACTTTTATTATGAACTTAGTGTCACTCTACTGTCAATACCCCCATGGTAGGCATTAATACGATGCATAGTGCATTATAAGGTATCTACGTAGTACTGCTTATTATCGGATTGAGTACTTGTCGGGCAACAAAAAATCAATTTTGGGTTACACTTTTGGTGGAAAAAATAGTTGTTGTATCTCACATAGATAGTGATTGGGAAGGAGATTGAGTCAATCACAAGTCAACTGCAAGATACATCTATCATTTTGGGGCGGGACTCTGAGTTGGTCTTTCAAGAAAAAGATTACTATTTTTTATATATTATGGAATCGCTACTAGTTGTGAGTCGGTTTAGAATCAATGTTTGTTTTCTAATTTTAGATTTTTGCAAACCTAACCCATAACGTTTTGATGTGATCATCAAGGTGTTATCCATATATTTTTTAACCTAGTGGAACACCAATGCACAAAGCACATTGAGATTCATACACATTATATCTAATAACTAACACAAGATAAGGTTTTTGATCTTAATTATTTCTAGAGAGATGATCAGGTTGCAAATAGCTTGACAAAGGCCTTTCTTGAAGCTTGGTTTGTTTAACTTGGGAAAAAAATTGGAGTGAAGGAAGGTGTCATCAAGGGTGGATTGTTCAGTGATTTTTGTCCTTCCCTTTACCAAAATTACACCTTAAGGGGGGATGTTAGTATATTTAATTTTATTGATAAAGGTAAAAGGTGGGGTTTATATGGGTCATACCCACTTTACAACTAGCAGGTACAAGGCCAAAAATACCAAACCATAAAGCAACAAAAATTATGAAAAACAAACAGTTTGTTGATCGATAATGAATCAACAATCGGAACATAGCAAAAAACTAGAAGACAAAAAAAAGAAAGAAATTACATATCAAGTCCATGCAAGACAGAGCTTCATTTTTCATCTAGATCATTGAAAACCTTATCAAGGTCACCCATGACATTCACTTCTAGTTTAAGAATCTTATCCTATTTATATCTTTTAGTCCTCTTATTGGTCCTTGCATTGTTGTGTTCCTCCCTAGCAACTTTGATAACCTCCTTCATAACATTTATATAAGAGACGTAGTTTTTTATTGTAATTTACTCGTTTTAATGAGTTGTTTGATATTATCTTGCATATGCACTTTCTCCATCTCCAAATATCAAACACTCTCTTCCAACCTCAACATATTCCAATGAACATTAACCCCTTCACTAGGACCTTCTATTACCCAAAAAAACATGTGTTGCTACCCAAGATATTTTTAATCAAGTTAATAGATTCCTTCATGCTACTATTGTATTTCATAATCCAATTGAGGATGTTATTATGGAGGTCCATATCGGTAGTGAGATCTCTAATTTTATCTTGAAGCTCATCCTCATTAAAATTCCTAATTCTCTTTTTCCCCTACAACTCAACTTTTACTGCTTCAATCATGTCAGTATATTTAATTAGTCATACGCTCTTGTATGGTTTAGAGATACACTTGTAATAATATATTATAAATATATGGATATGCACTAATTATGTGCACACTTATCTATATCTTATTAATAGAAAGAGTATCAACTAAGTAATTGACTTAATTGACTTTAGAAATTAACCGAAAATAACATTATTTTAAAAAAGACTTGTTCTCCAAATAATCTACTCTTTTACCTTGATCATAGCCTCCTTATTAAATATATAAGAGCATAGAGGGCTAGTGGGCAAAGTAAAATTATGGAATAAAATTATTATAATTATACTAGCAAATTTAGGCCATGGCTATTGATTTAAAGAGGAAATAAATCTATGCATTGTCTTATTTTAAGCTTTTATCAATATATATATTACATGTATTGTGGGTGTTTAGTATTATGGTAGTTATAATGATTTTGGACAATGTAACAACCCTACTAGGATTTAACTAGAAATACATGAATTTTTTTTAGACAACGTATACTTTAAAGAGATTACACCATGAGAATCTAATAAGTGATCATACAAAATACTCCAAGTGTGATAATTGTAAATGAAGCATGCTACATAGTATAACATTGATCACTATCATCAATAGAAGCACATCATAAAACAAATATAGAAAGTAACTATAAATAACTAGGCACGATTGGTGCAATATACAGTTGTTATTGTCAATTCACAGTAAATAGGTTATTACAGATCTTTAATATAATGTTTCCAATAATAAATATAATATAATACAATGTACATAAATAAGATACATGGCTTCCTAGAGCGTGAGTTCCCTAGACTCTCTAGTATATATGGCAATCTCAAGTGTCGTCTCAAAAGTAGTACTATTATGGGGAGGGAGAGCATCATCTGAGCGCTTTTACACACCAACCACAGATCGATGATCCCCCACACTAATCCCATCAGGAAATGGCCCTCCCTTCATGGATGAGTACATAGTGATGGCATGGGAATTTAGAGAGACAAGCTAGTACTGTGTGTCATATGATTTCTAAAACTAAACATGTTGTGTATCATAGAAAACTCGTTCTATTGTAAGATATTGCACAAACATGTAAAACATACTCATGAAATGACAATGTCTCACTAAGCATACTTTGCCCAAAAATTCTAAGAATAATAAATAATAATGATCTATAGATCAATCTAAATTCATACACACCACTTGATCGAATTGCCTCCATTTGGCATTGTGATACTAGTAAGCCAGTGAAGTCCGTCTCACTTCTTACTCAGTATCAACAATGCAAGATTAATTAACATAATATAACCAAAATATTTATATAATTTACATCATATCAATAATCATATCACATAACATGTTAAACATAGGAGTAACCAAAAAACATACATCATTTATATCAAATGTATGAATGAATTTCACATTATTTTCTATCACATACTATAAATAATGACTATAGCTTATACCATCTAGATAAAACACACTAAAACTCCTTTCTTAACTCCATGCCATGCATATAACTCAGTGCATGATACAGGTGTATAAATATAAGTCGCCATATGCAAGAGTAATAACTGCAAGTGTAAATTGTATAAGTAATCTGTAGGAATAATTGTTATAGATCACTCACTTTTGCATCATTTAAAATCATTTTTTCTATGAGTCGCTACTCAACCGTAGACCAGTAGTACATCAATTTTCCAAAATGGTTGGGTAGAACTATGTCCCTGATAAATATATAGCTAGATCTACAATATATATAGTAAGGTTGAACTTTTGTACCATGCAACGATTTACAATATATATAGTTGGATATATATGTCAGAGGGAGGCATCTATCTAAATTTGCTCACATACATAGGTCTATATTTTTAGTTTATAATATACATATACATGGTAGTAATAAATAGAATATAATTCGTGTAAAATGGATCAATTCATTATATAGGCTGGGAAAGAAATTACAATAACTCTTTATATATTAAATACGCTGAGAATATAGTATCAATGATGCCACCAAACAAACTTATGTGGTTTCGCTATATCTTAAGATGCATCTGTTAAGTATCTTACTAACTACCCACGTATAAAAGTATACCATTCAAATCAACAGGCTCGTAGATTTGAAACAATTACAGTCTAATATGAACATGCATAAATAACTATGATTTCAACATTGTGTTAAATATGAAAGGATCACCACCATCTTATGCATATAATATTCATAAAATCATCACATGGTAATATAATAAACATGCAACAATATTTGAAACCATATTCTATAAGCCCACTATATTATATAATAAACCTGCATATAAGGCACAGTCGCCTAGCACCTATTGGAACTGATTTCAAGTTTAAGTTTGTTACTCAGTTTCTGGTTTAATTAAACTATAGACTAGTATGAATAGCCATTTATCTTATTATAAAATTCATATATAATAAATTATTTTCTCATCTATGTGATACACCATATCTCTCAGGATGTTGAATGATTCTGGTGTAGCAAGTAATCTCTATGTTCTATAAGTGATTATAATGAGTTTATACCTTTCATTTAAATGTACACTACAAACCTCTAAAATCATATAAACATTTATGGATATTTTCATTTCAGAATTTGTGCATGGTCATATACTAGAATTGAATGCATTGCCTACCTAGAAAATTATGTCGAGGATCTTCTTATACACTCTGCTTTTCCCACGTGTCTTCTCTCTTATTCCTTGTGCAACGCCTTCATTTTGTTCCCTTCCATTCTCCTTTTAAAATACTTATGATCTTCTTTTCATAAACTCCATTGAGATTAAAAGCACATAGATTTTGCTTTAAGATATTTTTCCTTTTTGTTTTTGTTTTTTTTATTTTTGTTATTTTTTTAATGTTTTTTTTTCTTTAGTTTTTCTTAAATTGAGCCATTTCTCTTAAATTTATTTTTTTATAGTTTTTTATTTTTTTATTCTTTTCCCATTTTTTCCTTGAAATAACAATTTTCAAAATTTATACATTTTAACATTAATTATAAAATTCCATAATTTTTTGAATTTAATTAACATCTTCTAATGCCATAGCAATTTAATGACCACACACGTTAATTATGCAAAACGAATTTCATAAACCATTTAACCTATACTTAGTAAATCATGACAAACAACTATCTAGAGCATGTAGTAATAAATGCACTATGTAACCAATTTCATTATGCATTCTAATATTGCTAACTATTATGGTGTATGCAGGGTTGTAATCAGTTTCTTTGTCATCCTCCAACATCTCCATATATGTCACCCTTTTCGATGATGCTCTCTCTCCAACACACTCTGAGGGATGATTTATCCTACATCAACCTTACAACAAGCAGGTAGTTAGACCATATAAACATGATATATATACATCATAGAATATAACTGAAATAACAAATCAACATGTTCGTAATGTAAACATATACACTATAACTAACTCATTGCAATGTAATCATGTAACCTAAACAATATCCTATTATCTCATAACAACATATATCTCAAAGCATAGTTTAAAATAACCAAATCTAAATTTGTCAACTATAAATATCCATGAATAATCAAATAGTTTGTTTAGTGAGGAATCACGGTGTAACATCCTTCCCCCCAAAAGCTAGTCATCATCTCGGATGACTCTTATTGTATATAAGTTCTGAATTAAAAACATTATTCAGTAGAGAAATAACATAATATAAAGTATCAAATCAAGCAAATAAATGTAAAATTTACCTGTAGATCTCGTCATAGTCCTTTTGAATAGTACCATTCCTAGAATATTGGTTCCATAAGACCCTACTCTATGACATTTCACTAATATGCAAATAAGTTTTGTGAGTGTCACTTACTTTGAATCATTCTATCATGACCACTCTAGTGCTAGAATCGGTAAGATGAGCCTATATACTATTAGACTAAACACTTTTATACATCAAAGGGACCCACATATCTCGGTGAAAGTTTCACTGACTTCCCAAAAGAATTTGAGATCATCATAAAAATCAAAATCAAATGGCTAGTGAGAGTTCTACAAAACCTTTCAACCCCCTCTGCACATCTATCTAACCTAGAAAGTGTTTTTCTTATTCCAAAGAATAGTATTTAAGGAGCCTGGTAAGAATGGTATATATAACTTAACACTATTGTTACTCCGCATAGCATCAGGTAAGTATAACATGACATTGTTGTCACTACTCCATGTAGCTTTCGAATAAGTATGATGATGAATAGGAGTTGGAAATACTACATTTTCAATGTATACTATATTATAAAATTAAGGGATACCGTTCCACAATATACATGTGTATGGTCATACGACTGAATTTGATAAGTCCATCTACCAAATCCTAGATTCAATAAGCTCCTCTTGTCAGATCTTAACTTATTAAATTTGACAAGTCCATCTGTCAAATCCTATACTTGATAAGCTCCCCTTTTTTAATCCAAATTCTATAATTACCGAGTCAAAGTGAGAATAAATAAGATCCACTCCCATCTCATGTTCCTAATTCACCACTCTTCCTGTAGGTCTCCACGACCTAATGATCTCCAAAATGTATACAAGGTTTAATGAAACACAAATCTATACTAACAGATCAAAGAAAGCAATAATACATGCTACAAAATTTCATATGTACCTACATACATATAAGAAAAATCATACAAGCATTCCATAATTGTATCAAGTCGCCACTAGCCAATCATGACTAGTATCATATTTCATAGCTTAACCTATTATATTGTATTCATAGTTAAAATAAAATAATGTTAAAATTAACATAACATACAAAGGCCAAGGATCACACTGTCCTTACAACCTTATAAAGGTAACAAGTGAGACAATGTCTCCCTGCTTGCTCCGCTAGCACACAACAAGTTAAAGGTTTATCTCAACCCTTTTAGATTAACAATGTGTTCTACTCCCTCCCAACAAGAGATGCATAAATATCTCTTCAAAACAAAATGCTTTAAGCAAAAATAGAAAATATCAATTTAATCAAGAGTATATAATATCAATTTATAAACCTTAATCTACAACCAATATAAATTCAAGGTTCACCACTCCTTATGATCAAAATTCACAAGATTATATAAAGTAACACAAGAAAATATGACTCTAAAAAGTCACAAGTGAAAATTAGAGAACTAATATCTAAAAAAAAAAATCTCTTAAATACCCTCACATGGTATAAAGAAAACATCACAACCCAAGTTGCCAAAATCACTTCACACTTACCAAATGTGTAAGTGTGGTATCACATTTTGTTTCCACAACCAAAAGGAAAATATTAACCACAAGGATGTATCAATCCATTCCATTTCTATAAATTCTCTATCAACAAAAATTAAAACACATTATCCCATGAACTCCAGGGAAAATGGTCAAAACAATATTTTAGAAACAAGTTTCTATTTAAGGGAACACTAAATCAACATCAAGAAGAAAAAAATATGAATCCTCTCATTAGCTTATAATTATGTCAAAGGAGAGTAAGAGAACAATAACTCACCTCTAAGCTAACTATGAGATATGATACTTCTTCCCAATCCACATAAACATATGGGGTGCAAAAACATAAGCAAATGCCTAACACACATGAATCTTTAACAAAGACATCTACACATTTCTACAAGAAAACTCCCACCACAGCAGGTGGTACCAAACTAAAAATGGTCTTATAAGGTTTCCCACTCCTAGAATTAGTGTATATAAGATTAAAAAAATTAGAGCACATATACTTAAGTGAGAAACATCCCATGCTTTTTAAACACTCACAACACAAAACACAATGAAAGAGGTGACTCGATTAAAAAGAAAGGATGTAATCATTCACGAGGTGTCAATCTAAATGATCATAAAATATTAAAGGAATCTATTTTTCATGACTCAAGAACTATGTTAGACACTCACGAAACATATATTACAAACAACACCATCGAGACAGTTGTTAAACCAACCCTCTAACAACGCTAATAGGGTACAAGTGGTCTGAAGGTACACACTCAAAGTACCAAACTCATTTCACTATTTTATTTTTTGATAAACAAAAGGATACAAAAATTTTAATGGACTCATTAGATTCTAGAGTTTGAGCCACAACTCTGATACCACATGTAACAACCTCGTTGGGGCTTAACTAGAAATACGGTAATTTTTTTTCAAACAACATATATTTTAAATAGAATACACCATAAGAATCTAATCAGTGATCATATAAAATACTCCAAGTATGATAATTTTAAATGAATCACATTACATCATACATCATTGATCGCTATCATCAAAAGAAAAACATCATAATATAAACATAAAAGGTAACTACAAATAGCCAGACATGATTGGTGCAATATATAGTGATTGTTGTTAATCCATATTAAATAGGTAATTACAGATACTCAAGATAATGTTTTCAATAACAAATATAATATAATATAATGTACATATATAAGATACATGGCTTTCTCAGAGTGTGAGTTCCTCGGACTTTCTAGTATTTGTGGCGATCTCAAGTGTTGTCTCAAAAGTAGTACTATTGTGGGGAGGGAGAGCATCATTCAAGTGATTTTTCACATGAACCACGGACCAATGATCCCCTGTACTAATATCATTAGGGAATGGCTCTCCCTTCATGGACGAGTAGATAATAATGGCACGATAATTCAAAGACATATGTGTTGTATGATTTCTTAACTAAACATGCAGTGTATCATAGAAAACTCATTCTATTACAAGATATCATATAAACATGTAAATCATACTCATGAAATGATAATGTCTCACTAAATATACTTTGGTTGGATTTTTTAAGAATAATAATGAGTATAGATCAGTCAAAATTTATACACACCACTTGATTGGATTGCCTCCATCTGGCATTGTGACACTAATAAATTATGAAAGTTCATCTCACTTCTTACTCAGTATCAATAATGCAAGACTGGTTAGCATAATATAATTAAAAGATTTATATAATTTATATTCTACTAATAATCATATCACATAACATGCTAAGCATAGGAGTAATCAGAAAGCATACATCATTTCCATCAAACATATAAATAAATCTCACATTATTTTCTAAATTGGTAGAAATAATGACTATAGTTTATACCATCCTAGTAAAATACACATTTAACTGCAATTTCTAATTACTATGAGTATTTTTCAAATATATTACACCCTACGATAACCCATATCATCATAGTCTAGTGTTCACAACTTCTAATAACCATAATCAGTCATAATAAAGTAGTCATAGATCCATAGAAACCTAAGCTTATATTCAAGTAACTAAACATAACAAGAAAGTCTTGGTTCACATCAATATTCCATCATAGCCTTCGTTATACTCTCAAGAATTATATGTACGCATAAATGAGGTCCTACTAAATGCCACAAAACATGATATTCATAGTAATAATCAACACGCATACAATTAGTTCGACAAATGTATGAATGAGTTTTAGATATATCAATTATAATTTGTGCCATATGATATAACATACATTTATACTGTAGTACTTTATGACATCCCATAATATCATAGTTCATTGTTTATGAACACAAATACATAATTACACATAACCAAACATATGATTTCAAGAATCAAATAATCCACAGTCATAAGTAATAATCAAGCAGGTACAAAATCATACCACTCAGGTATACCCTATGTTTAAACAACATACTACGATAACTTATAAGCACACATCACATTGCACTATTATATGATATCTATGTCTAAATACTTGTACATATTAACACTCTCATAATATGTACTACACACAAGTATTCAATGCTAAAAATATAAACTAACAATCAGTCATAGCCTTTCTATAGAGTCAGATAACTCATAACCAAGTTATATCTCGTATAAACATAATTCAATTTATACTCTTCTAAGAGACTGTTTTCATATGCTTATAATTTCTTATCCCAGAAAATCCTATAACTTGTTTGACAATCCATTAACTATAGACAAAGGCATATGACCCATGCACCTATAAAAGTTATGTAAGTATATGAATACCTAAGTCCACGTATAGATATATTTTATATATGAATACCCTCGTACATACTATTTGTATTCCTACAAGATTTCACATAAAAGTCCTTAACAAAATGAAAATATGGTCTGTAAAGTTCATTAGTCATTAAAATTATGCCATTGACTTAATGTGGTCTCGACAATCGTTATAGTCATACATTCTAGTTAATAAATAGGATATTATCATCAGTAGACTACCTATATACATATTTTATTCTTCTCAAGTCAAATAGACATCCAACACTCATCGATATCTTAACATGATTTAGAATATATACCACCTGAGTACAACATCATACTGATTCATACTTGAATGTATAATTGATTTATAACTTTGGCTATGATCATATTGTCACGACTATATACCTTTCTCCACCACTTTAGGACTAACTCTATATTAGATCTTACATTAGCTAAATATATTCATAATCCATTATTATATCATATGCCCAAACAAATTGTATATATAAGGATATGATCATGTATCAGTCATCTCGAGAACATTAGCTATATTATTCGATTTAGTTAATATAGGCATATTCGAACAGAGGGGAACCAAATGATAACCTCATTATATTCCCACAATAATACATGTAAAATCATTGGATTTCAAAGTTTAACCACATAATATGTTATAACTTTATACATTTTGGGAATAACCAGATACTATAGTATAAAATACTAGTGTTTATATTAGATCACCGTACATACATATCGTACTTTGAACAAATGTTATTAAAACTCTGATTAACAATTTATAGCGATGCAAGTTAGGATGATTTAATAATATTAACAACATTATGTAGCTATACATAATAACTTTAAGCTTATGAATCCAGGGTATAAGCTAAATAATATAAACATAGCATCTTAATAAACCTATACCCAAACATATGAATCCATTATGTGTATGACTAATGTTCCTATCAAGATGTTTTTAGACTTTTCTATATGCCTTTCACCTTGAGCTAATGGAGATCTTATAAGTCAATGTGAGACTATTATACTGTCAACTTAATAAACTTGCTGCTCAAAACAAGGCATTGTCTAAGGTGTTGACTGGGATAAATTATTATTCAAATCACCTCATTGTCTATCATAGCTATACATTCTGCTGAACATAAACTCTTTTCTTAACTCCACGCCATGCATACAATTCTTTGCATGATACAGGTGTTTAAATGTAAGTCACCATATGCAAGAGTAATAATTGCAAGTGTAAATTGTATAAGTAACCTGTTGGAATAATTGCTACAGATCACTCACTTTTCCATCATTTAAAATAAGTTCTTTTTATGAGTCACTTCCCAACCATAGACCAGTAGTATATCAATTTTCCCAAATGGCTCAGTTGAACTATGTCATTGATAAATATATAGCTAGATCCACAATATATATAGCAGTGTTAAACTTTTGTACCATACAATGATTTATAATATATATAGCTAGATCTATATGTCAGAGGGAGGCATCTTTCTAAATCTACTCAAATACATAGATGTGTATTGTTAGTTTAAAATATAAATATACATGGCACTAATAAATAAAATATAAGCCATGTAAAATGGATCAACTTATTATACGCGTTGGGAAAGAAATTACGACTCTTTATATATTAAATAAGCTGAGAATATAATATCAGCGATGCTAACAAACAAACTTATGTGGTTTCGCTATATCCTAAGATGCATCCATTAAGTAACTTATTTACTCACTGCCCACATATAAAAGTATACCATTCAAATCAACAAGCTCATAGATTTAAAATAATTACGATCTAATATGAATATGCATAAATAACTATGATTTTAACATTGTGTTAAATACGAAAGGATTTCCACCATCTTATGCATATAGTATTCATAAAAAGATCACACGGTAATGTAATAAATATGTAACGTTATTTGAAACCATATTCTATAAGCCTGTTATATTATACTAACAAACATGCATATAAGGCACAATCGCCTAATACCTGTTAGAACCGATTTCAATTTTTAGTCTGTTACTAAGTTTTTGGTTTAATTAAACAACAAACTAGTATGAATAGCCATTTATCTTATTATAAAATTCATATATAATAAATTATTTTTTCATCTGTGTGATATGCCATACTTTCAGGCTGTTGAATGATTCTAGTGTAATAGGTAATCTCTATGTTCCATAAGTGGCTATAATGAGTTTATACTTTTCAATTAAATATACACTACAAGCCTCTAAAATCATACAAACATTTATGGATAGTTTCATCCCAGAATTTTTACATTATCACATACTAGAATTGAATACAATGCCTACCTAAAAAATTATGCTGAGGATCTTCTTGTACACTTTCCTTTTCCTCTGTGTCTTCTCTCTTGTTCCTTATGCTATGCCTTCCTTCTGCTCCCTTCCATTCTCCCTTCAAAATAGTTATGATGTTATTTTCATAATCTTCGTTAAGATTAAAAGGGCATTGCTTTTGCTTTAAGATTTTTTTTCCTTTTTATTTTTGTTTTTTATTTATTTTTGATATTTTTTTAAAATGTATTTCTTTATTTAGTTTTTCTTAAATTTAGTCATTTCTCTTAAATTTAATTTTTTATAGTTTTTTTATTTTTTCATTCTTTTCTCATTTTTTCCTTGAAATGATAATTTCTAAATTTTATACGTTTTAACATTAATTATAAAAAGTTGTTTATTAAATTTATTTAACATTTTCTAATGCCATAGCAATTTAATGAACACACAAATTAATTATGCAAAATAGATTTCATAAACAATTTAACCTATACTTTGTAAATCATGACAAACAACTATCTAGAGCATGTATTAATAAACGCACTATGTTACCCATTTCATTATGCATTCTAACATTGCTCACCACTATGGTATGTGCAATGTTATAGTCAATTTCTCTGACATCTTCATCTATGTCACCTTCTTCGATGATGCTCTCTCTCCGTCACGCTTTGAGGGATAAGTTCTCCTTCGTCAACCTCACAACAAGCAGGTAGTTAGATCATATCAACATAATATACATACATCATAAAATATAAATGAAATAACAACTCAACAAGTTTATAATATAAACGTATACACTACAACTAACTCATAGCAATGTAATCATGTAACCTAAACAATATCCTATTGTCTCATAACAACATATATCTACTTAATTTAAAATAATCAAATCTAAATTTCTCAATTATAAATATATATAGATAATCAAATAGTTTGGTTAACGAGGAATTGGGGTGTAACATCTTTCCCCCCCAAATCTAGTCATCATCTTGGATGACTCTTATTTTATATAAGTTATGAATTAAAAATATTATTCAGTAGAGAAATAACATAGTATAAAGTATAAAATCAACCAAATAAATGTAAAATTTACTTATAAATCCCATCATAGTCCTCTTGAATAGTACCATTCCTAGAATAATGGTTCCATAAGACCCTACTTTGTGACATCTCACTAATATGCAAATAAGTTTTGTTAGTGTCACTTACTTTGAATCATTCTATCATGACCACCTCGATGTTAGAATCAGGTAAATGAACCTATATAGTATTGGACTAAACACTTTTATACCTTGAAAGGTCCCACATATATCGGTGAAAGTTTCACTAACTTTCCAAAAGTACATGAGATCATCATAAAAGCCAAAATCAAATGGCCAATGAGATTTCCACAAAACCTTTCACTGCCCTTCACACATCTCTCTAATCTATAAAGTTTTTTTCTCATTCCAAAAAAAATTATTTAAGGAGCCCAGTAAAAATAATGTATATAAGTTAATATTATCTCTGCTCCACATAGCATCAAGAAAGTATAACATGTTAATACTACCACTATTCCACATAGCTTCTGAATAAGTATGATGATGAGTAAGAATTATAAATACTACATTTCTAATGTATACTACATTTGAAAATTAAGGGATACCTGTTTCATAATATACATGTGTATGGCCATATGACTGGATTTGACAAGTCCATCTGCCAAATCCTATATTCGATAAGCTCCCCTTGTTGGATCCCAACTCAATAAATTTGATAAATACATCTATCCAATCTTAGATTCGATAAGCTCCCCTTGTCGAATCTAATTTTTTTAACTATCGAGTCAATTTAAGACTGAATAAGATCCACTCTCATCTCATGTTCTTAATTCACCACTCTATCCTTAGATCTTCACAACCTAATGATCTCTAAAATGTATACAAGGTTCAATGAAACACAAATATATACTAACAAATCAAAGAAAGCAATAATACATGTTAAATTTTTCCAAATGTACTTATATACATATAATAAAAATCATAAAAACATTCCATAATTATATTAAGTCACCAGTAGCCAATCATGACTAGTATCATATTTCATAGCTCAACCTATTATGTTGTATTCATAAATAAGAAGAAATAATGTTAAAATTAACATAACATACAATGAACAACGATCACACCATCCTTACAACCTTATAAATGTAACAAGTGAGACAATGTCTCCCTGCTTGTTTAGTTAGCACACAATAAGTTAATTATTTATCTCAACACTTTTAGATTAACAAGATGTTCTACACATCCTATATCCTACTCGCTCCCAACAAAACATGCATAAATATCTCTTCAAAACAGCATGCTTTAAGCAAAAATATAATAATAACAATTTAATCAATAATATATAATATCAATTTATAAACATTTATCTACAACCAATATAAATTCAAGGTTCACCACTCCTTATGATCAAAGTTCACAAGATTAGATAAAATAGCACAGATAAGTATGACTCTAAAAAGTCACAATAAAAAGTAGAGAACTAATATTTCAACAAAAAAACTCTTAAATACCCTCACATGGTATAAAGAAAACATCACAACCCAAGTTGTTAAAATCACTTCACACTTACCAAATCTGTAAGTGTAGTATCACATTCTGTTTCCATAATTGGAAAGAAAATATTAATCACAAGGATGTATCAATCCATTCCATTTATTCAACTTCTCTATCAACAAAAAGTAAAACACATTATTCCACGAACTCCAGGGAAAATGGTCAAGACAATATTTTAGAAACAAGTTTATGTTTAAGGGAACACTAAATCAGCATCAAGAAAAAAAATATGAATCCTCTTAGTAGCTTATAATGATGTCAAAGAAGAGTAAAATAATAATAACTCACCTCTAAACTAACTATGAGAGATGATACTTCTTCCCAATCCACATAAACATATGGGGTGCCAAAACATAAGCAAACTCCTAACACATAGCGATCCTTAACAAAGACATCTACACTTTACTACAAGAAAATTATGACTACACTAGGTGGTACCAATCTAAAAATGGTCTTATAAGGTTTCCCAATCGTAGAATTAGTGTATATAAAGGTTTCCCAATCCTAGAATTAGTGTATATAAGATGCAAAAACAAAAGAACATATATTTAAGTGAAAAACATCCCATGCTTTTTAAACACTCACAACACAAAACATAATGAAAGAGGTGACTTGATTAACAAGAAAGGATGTAATCATTCTCGAGGTGTCAATCTAAATGATCATAAAATATTAAAGGAATATCTTTTTCATTACACAAGAACTATTTTAAGCACTCACCTACCAAACATAGATTACAACACCATCAAGACACTTGTTAAACCAATCCTTTAACAACTCTGAGAGGGTACAAGTGCTCCTAAGGTACACAATATACCACACTCAATTCACTCTTTTCATTTCTGATAAACAGAGGGATATGAAAACTCTGATGGAATCATTAGATCCTATAGTTTGAGCCACAACTTTGATACCACATATAACAACCCTATTGGGGTCTAACTAAAAATACGATAATTTTTTTTCAGACAACATATACTTTATATAGATTACACCATGAGAATCTAACCAGTGATCATATAAAATACTTCAAGTGTGATAATTGTAAATGAAGCATGCTACATCATACATAATTAATCACTATTATCAATAGAAAAACATCATAAAATAAACATAAAAGGTAACTACAAATAGCCAAGCATGACTGGTGTAATATACAGTTATTATTGTTAATCCATAATAAATAGGTAATTGCAGATCTTCAAGATAATGTTTTCAATAATAAATATAATATAATATAATATACAAGAATAAGATACATGGCTCCCAAGAGCGTGAGTTCCATAGAGTCTCTAGTATTTGTGGCAATCTCAAGTGTCGTCTCAAAAGTAATACTGTTGTGGAGAAGGAGAGCATCATTTAAACTCTTTTTCACACCAACCACAGACCAACGATTCTCCATACTAATCCCATTAGGGAATGGCCCTCCCTTCGTAGATGAGTAGATAGTGATGGCATGAGAATCTAGAGAGATAAGCTAATATCTGTGTGATCTATGATTTATATACTAAACATGTGGTGTATCATAAAAAACCCATTACATTACAAGATATCATACAAACATGTAAATCATACTCATGAAATTATAATGTTTCACTAAACGTACTTTGTCCAAAGTTTTTAAGAATAATAAATAATAGCGATTTATAGATTTGTCAAAATTCATACACCCCACTTGATCGGATTGCCTTCATCTGACATTATGATGCTAATAATCAAGGGAAGTCTGTCTCACTCCTTACTCAGTATCAATAATAAGAATTGATTAACATAATATAAATAAAAGATTTAGATAATTTACATCCTACTAGTAATCATATCACATAACATGTTAAGTATAAGAGTAACCACAAATAATACATCATTTTCATCAAATGTATGAATGAATCTCAAATTATTTTCTATAATACTAAAAATAATGACTATAGTTTATACCATTTGGGTAAATTATAAATTTAACTACAGTTTATAATTACTATGAGTATTTTCTAAATATACTAAACCCCATGATAACCCATATTATCATAGTCTAGTGTTCACAACTATTAATAACCATAATTAGTCATAAATCCATAGAAACCTAAGATTCTATTCAAGCAATTAGACATAAAAAGAAAGCCTTAGTTCACATAAAATACCCTATTCTAATCTTCACTACTCTCAGGAGTTGTATGCATGCATAAATGAGGTCCTACTAATTGTTATAAAACATGAAATTCTTAGTAATAATCAACACACATACATTTAGTCCATCAAATATATGAATGAGTTCTAGGTATATCAATTATAGTTTGTACCATCTAATATAACATACATTTATAATATAATACTCTATTAAATTCCATAATATCATAGTTCATTGTTTATGAACACAACTACATAATTACACATAACTAAATTTATGATTTTAAAAATCAAATGACCCATGATCATAAATAATTATCAAGCAAGTACAAAATTATACCACATGGATATACCCTATGTTTAAACAACATACTACTATGACTTATAGGCACACATCACATTGTATTATTATATGTTATTTATGTATAAATACTTGTATATATTAACACTCTCATAATATGTACCACACACAACTATTCAATTCTAAATATATAAACTAGCAGTCAGTCATAGTCTTTTCAGAGAGTTAGATAATTCATAACCAAGTTATATCTCATATGAACATTATTCAATGTATACTCTTCTAAGAGACTATTTTCATATGGTTATAATTTCTTGTCCCACATAATCTTATAACTTGTTTAATATTTCATTAACTATAGATAAAAGCATATGACCCAATGCACCTATAAAAGTTATGTAAGTATATGAATACCTAAGTCCACATATAGATATATTTTCTATATGAATACCCTCATACATACTAATTGTATTTCCTACAATGTTTCACATATAAGTCCTTACCAAAATATAAATATGGTTTATAAATTTCAACAGTCATTAAAATTTTGACCATTGACTTAATGTAGTTTCAACAACAATTATAGTCATATATTCTAGTTAACATATCAGATATTATCGTCAGTAGACTGCCTATATACATATTCTATTCTTTTAAATTCAAATAGACATCCAACACTCATATGGATATCTTGACATGACTTAGAATAAATAACACTTGGGTATAACATCATACTAATTCATACTTGAATATATAATTGACTTATAACTTTGGCTATGATCATACTGCCACAACTATATACCTCTCTCCACTGTTTTAGGACTAGCTCTATATTAGATCCTACATTAACTAAATATATTTGTAATTCATTATTATACCATATGCTCAAAGAAATTGTGTATACAAGGATATGACCATGTATCAATCATCTCATGAACATTAAATATATTATTTGATTTAGCTAATGTAGGCATATTCTAATACAGGATAACCAAATGATAACCATATTACATTCCCACAATAATACATGTAACATCATCGAATTTAAAAGTTTAACCACATAATATGTTATAACTTTATACATTTTGGGAATAACCAGATTACTATAGTATAAAATATTGGTGTTTTACAATAGATCGCCATGAATACATATCATATTTTAAACTATTATTATTAACTAAATATATTCGTAATTCATTATTATACCATATGCTCAAAGAAATTGTATATACAAGGATATGACCATGTATCAATCATCTCATGAACATTAAATATATTATTCGATTTAGCTAATGTAGGCATATTCTAACAGAGGATAACCAAATGATAACCATATTATATTCCCACAATAATACATGTAACATCATCGAATTTAAAAGTTTAACCACATAATATGTTATAACTTTATACATTTTGGGAATAACCGGATTACTATAGTATAAAATATTGGTGTTTTACAATAGATTGCCATGGATACATATCATACTTTAAACTATTATTATTAGAACTTAGATTAACAAGTTATATCAATGCAAGTTAGGATGATTTAGTAATATTAACACCATTATATAGCTATACACAATAGCTTTAAGCTTATGAATCCATAATATATGCCAGATATTATAGATATAACAACTTAATAAACTTGTAGCCAAACATATGAATCTATTGTGTGTACGGCTAATGTTACTATCAAGATTTTCTAACTATTATATATGCCTTTCGCCTAGCACTAATGAACATCTTAGTAGTCAATGTGAGACTTTTATATTGTCAACTTAGTGAATCCACTACTCAAAACAAGGTATAGGCATCGGCTAGGATAAATTATTATTAAAATCACCTTATTATCTATGATAACTATAACTTTTGTTGAACCAAAACTCTTTTCTTAACTCCATGCCATGCACACAACTCTTTGCAGGATACGAGTGTATAAATGTAAGTCACCATATGCAAGAGTAATAACTGCAAGTGTAAATTATATAAGTAACCAATAGGAAAAATCGTAGTAGTAAAAATTGCTACTCTCTCTCATTTTTCCATCGCTTAAACCCATTTTTTTTTACGAGTCACTGCCCAACCATAGACTAGTAGTATATCAATTTTCCAAAATGGTTGGGTTAAACTATGTCATTGATAAATATATAGCTAGATCTATAATATATATAGTTGGGCCAAACTTCTGCACCATACAATGATTTACAATATGTGTGTGTGTGTGTGTGTGTGTGTGTGTGTGTGTGTGTGTGTTAGAGGGAGGCATTTGGCTAAATCTACTCAAATACACCAAGTCTATATTTTCAGTTTATAATATACATATACATGGCACTAATAAGTAGAATGTCAGTCATTTAAAATGGATCAACTCATTATACAGGTTGGGAAAGAAACTACAATGACTCTTTATATATTAAATAAGCTGGGAATATAATATCAACGATGCTAGTAAATAAACTTATGTGGTTTCACTACATCCTAAGATGAATCTGTTAAGTGGCTTACTTACTCACTACCCACATATAAAAGTATACCATTATAATCAATAGGATCATAGATTTAAAATAATTATGGTCTAATCTGAACATGCATAAATAACTATGACTTTAATGTTTTGAAAGGATCATCGTTGTCTTATGCATATAGTATTCATAAAAAGATCAAACATTAATGTAATAAACATACAACATTTTTAGAAACCATTTTCTATAAGCCCATTGAATTATAGAATAAACATGCATATAAGGCGCATTCACCTAGTACCTATTGGAACCAATTTCAAGATTAAGTTTGTTACTAAGTTTTTGGTTTAATTAAACTAGAAATTAATATGTATCGCCATTTACCTTATCATAAAGTTCATGTTTAATAAATTGTTTTCTCATATATGTGCTATGGGATACTCTTAGTCTATTGAATAGATTTTGGTGTGACAAGTAATCTCTCTGTTCCATAAGTGGTTATAATGAGTTTATACTTCTCAATTAAATGTACACCGTAGACCTCTAAAATCATACAAACATCTATGGACAATTTCATCCTTGAATTTTCACGTGATCATATACTATAATCGAATAGATTACATACTTGCCAAATTATGCTGAGGATCTTCTTCTACCCTTCCCTTTTCTTCTGTCTTCTCCCCTGTTCCTTGTGTTATGCCTTCCTTCTGCTCCCTTCCATTCTCCTTTCGAAATACTTATGATATTATTTTCATAATCTCTATTGAGATTAAAAGGCATATCATTTGCTTTAAGAGTTTTTTCCTTATTATTATTATGTATTTATTTCTTTAGTTTTTCTTAAATTCAGTCCTTTCTCTTTAATTTATTTATTTTTTATTTTTTTAATTTTCTTATTCTTTTTCCTTTTTTTCCTTTAAATGACAATTTCCAATTTTTATACATTTTAACATTGATTATAAAAATCCATAATTTTTTTAATTTAATTAATATATTTTATTGCTATATCAATTTAATGAACACACATGTTAATTATGTAAAATAGGTTTTATAAACCATTTAACCTATACTTACCAAATCATGACAAACAACTATCTAAAGCATGTAGTAATAAATGCCTTATGTCACCCATTTCATTATGCATTCTAGCATGTGCTAACTACTGTGATGTGTACATAGTTCTATCCAATTTTTCTATCATCCTCCGACATATCCATCTACATCACCCTCTTCACTGATTCTCTTTCTTTGTCATGCTATGAGGGATGAGTTCTTTTACGTCAACCTCACAATAACTAGGTAGTTAGACCATATCGACATAATATGCATACATCATAAAATATAACTAAAATAACAAATCAACATGTTCGTAATGTAAATATATACACTATAACTAACTCATAGTAATGTAATCATGTAATCTAAGCAATATTCTACTGTCCCATAATAATATATATCTCAAAACTTAGTTTAAAATAACCAAATCCAAAATTATCGACTATAAATATCCACATATAATCAGATAGTTTATTTAACAAAGAATCGAGATGTAACAAACAATATCCAATAATTTAATACACTGAAACACAATGCAAGAGGTGAAACTCTCTAATAAACTTTGATACCATATTATATTTTTGGACAAGTTCTAGAATCATCGAAATTACATTAAGACAAATAAGCTTTAAAAATACAATGAGCAAATTTATCCTAGTAGTATTGCTACCTATTTATATTATGATGTTTGACATAAATTTGTAGATATAACAACATTGACCCTCTTCCATATAAGCATCTTACCCACTAGCCCTTTATGATTTTATATAGATAAATAAGAGGCTATGTTTAGGGTTTGAAGAGTAGATTACTTGTAAAACAAGTCTTCTCAGAGACAAGACTTTTTTTATTATTAGCAAATGTCAATTAAGTAAATAGTTAATTGATAATCTTATCTAATAATAGGTAATGCATAAGCGTGCACGAATTAGTGTTAGCCATTAATCATAATACAAATAAATAATGTAAGTGCATCTTAAATCATACAAAAGTGTATACATTATCTTAAGTGTGTGTGAAGATAAAAGTACCAATAGAATAATGTAAAAGAAGTGATGTTAACATAATCTTAAAGTATATCAAAAAGGTTTTATGGCACACACATACATATTATAGTTTATGGGTTTCTTTGAATCTTATTTGGACTCAATTTATGGCTCCTTTTATGAAATTTAAAGCCTTGTTTAATAATTTATAAGTTTTTTTTTAATTGCTAAACTTTGGGTACCATCATGTTTTTTAGATGGGGCTCGATAGTAGATTTTATGTTGAGAAATTGAGGAGTGCATTCTCCATGGATTTATTCTTGTAGGACAAACCAATGAGCGGTAATAAATGAGCTTTTGTTACATCCTGATTTTTCGCTAAGAAAACTATTTATCTATGGATATATATAGTTGACAAATTTGATTTGGTGTTTATTAACTAAGAGTTGAGATATAAGTTGTTATAGGACAGTTGAATATTGATTTGGTACATTGTTATGAGTTAGCTATAGTGTATTTTTACATTACTATCATATTGATTTATTATTTTAGTTATATTTTATGATGTATGTATATCATGATGTTATGGTCTAACTACCTACTTTTTGTGATGTTGACAAATGAGAACTCATCCCTCATAACGTGATGGAGGGAGAGCATCGTCAGAGAGGGTGATGTAGATGGAGATGTTGGACGATGACAAAGAAATCAATTAGAACCCTACACACAACACATTATTTTTGACATAATTAGATGTATAATTGAATGGCTAGTATAGTATATTTTATGCCATTTGCATTTAGATAGTATTTACACATGATTAGCTTAGTGTGGCAATGACATGGAATTAATTTTGTGTTTATGATTTTGGTGTTTTCATTAAATTGTTGTGGCTAATTAAGTAAGTCATTTATTATTAAGATAATTTGAAAAATATAAAAATAAGAA
Organism: Torreya grandis; assembly: GCA_037957365.1. Classification (NCBI taxonomy): domain Eukaryota; kingdom Viridiplantae; phylum Streptophyta; class Pinopsida; order Cupressales; family Taxaceae; genus Torreya; species Torreya grandis. The sequence goes on along the minus strand of JARHVA010000053.1, from coordinate 4,801,643 downwards.
ATAAAGTAAGTAAAATCAAAAAGATAAAATCCTTGCATAAAATTAAATAAAAGAAACACATAGTTAAAAAAAAAAAAACATGCCATACTTAGAAAAAATAATGAAAGAGTAAGAAGGGTATAATTGCTTGGGCAGGAAGCTAGCTTTAAAAACAAAAAAACTAGACCTTTTATGTAAAGGAAAAAAAAGAGAATATATTGAGACAGGTAGAAGAGAGGCATACCATACTAAGAGGGAGAGAGAATTGAAGAAGAGGAAAATGCGAGGCACATAAATAGCACATAAGGGAACAAGTTTCAAGACTTACCAAGTAGGCACTAGTCTTGTGCATTCTCTAAATTTATGTATACATTGGATTAAGTTTATTTTTGAAGAACTGTACATATATGTCAACCTATTAAATGATATGATTTTGCACAAAGGACATATATTTAGAGTTTGATAAATATAAATCATTGCTATATACATAGTAGGGATAAACAAGCATCCGTCTTGAGAAATGGTCAAATGCAAAAAAGAAACAAACATTAGTAATTTCAACGATTCACATAGGTACAAGACTAGCTATAAGAATATATTTTTTGAGTTGTTTAAACTAGCACGACTTGTATAAGGAAAACATGCAACGATTGAAAACATAGGCAGATAGTATGTTGGGTCAAACGTAGAACAATATTAAAAATACTAACAAGGATTTCAACGGATACAAGATTTTGAGCCTATAAGACTTTTCCAGATCAAGGCATAACCAATATCATTATGGATGATGATATGTTGTTGTAAAAATAAAACATTTATCTTTTATTTGGATGGCAATTTGCATCTTTAAATAAAGCATTTAACTAGACAATTAGAACATGATAATCTACCATTATCTTTTGAATGCCACTGTTAAGCCATGGTTTTCTATCAAACTAGATGATATGATAAAATATGTTTTTATTTCAAAAAATAAAGAGTTATATCAGATTGCCAAAATTTAACTCAGTGACCCATAGATTGGATACATGATTGTCACACACATGGTTGTTCAGCTAATATTGGTCGATCAATATAATGTTAAAAATCATTAATCTATCACATCTGTTTCGACTAGATAACTCATATCTTTGATATTAAAAATTGGTTAACTGTTCTATTAAAATTATTCTTCAATATTGATACACATAGTATGGTCATTGTGTGGGGTTTTTATAATAATAATAATGATTATTATGGCAGTTAATACATGATGAAAATTTGATAGTTATATATTAACTATACAATCAAAAATTATGGTTGATCATGTCCCAGGTATTCATCTTATTTAAACGATTTATAGTTACTACAATGCCATATCTATAATAAAACCTATGTATTATCTACAATGGTCCACAGTCTATTGTTAATGCATGACTAATTACGTAGTAATTGCATGATAAGTATAAGCTTTCATTGTAAGAATATAGTTGACTAGTCCTTGCATATGCTCACGGTAAATGATATCTCTAGTTGATTTCTATAATTATAGAATTTAGTTTGGTATTTATGGATACTGGATAATGTAAATATATTTATTTGAGATATCTCTATAGTATAGGTATCGTTAAACTCATATATTTGTAAACATAAACATTATCAAAATATTTAAACAATAGACTAATTCATGAAGTGTGGTTCTTCTAACGAATACATCAGGAGCCATATAGATCTAGTGATAAGTCTTCGGTATCACTTAAATTATGTATACTAAGTATATGTATTAATTTTAACAAGAGTAAAAAAGATGCGTTGACTATGGTAAATTAGTTAGTAATATTCTAGAAATATTATATTTTATAACTGATTGTCAACATATTTTGCAATATGTATTGATATTTGATGGTACATGCCTATAGTCCTAATTATTATAAATTTAAAGATTGTTATAACTAAGCCTACACATCGGGAGAAGAGAACACCAACCACATATTGTGAACATGGTTCTTAAAATATAATAGAAGACATAAAAGTGAAAAAACATGAAGTTAAGACTTTATCTCTTGATGTTGTTGACTGGTTGTTTATATTTGAGTTATTGTGAACTATGATATTATGGGATGTCATAAAGTATTTTCTATTAAAAAATACTTGTAGTAATTAGTAAATTACATTTCAAATATTTATTAAATCTAGATGGTATAAACTGTGATTGTTATTCTTGTTATTTATGTGTTAAATAATGTCAAGGAGATTGATTCATATGTTTGACAGACTAAATACATGAATTTGATTATTCGCGTACTTAACATATTTTAAGTTTGATGGTAGGAGATAATCTGTATAAATACATTGGTTATAATTATGATAACTAAATCTCTCATTGTTGGTTATGAGTAAGTAGTGAGACGGACTTCACTAGCTTACTAGCATCACAATTCCTGATGAAGGTAATCTGATCAAGTGGTGTGTTTGAAATTGACTGATTTTGGAGATAATTAACTATTGAAAACTTTGGCCAAAGTAATGCTAGTTGGATATTGTCATTTAATACGTATGGTTTACATTTTTGTGTGATATCATATTAGAATAAATTTCTTTATGGTAAACTACATGTTTTTAGAAATCATACAGCACACGAGTACTAGCTTGTCTCTTTAGATTCTTGCACTGTCACTATCTACTCATTCGTGAATGGAGGGTAATTCCCTGACAGGAGATTATGCAAGGGATTGTTGGTCTGTGGTTAGTTTAGAAAAGTGCTCGGATGATGCTTTCCCTCTATACAATAGTACTTACTTGGAGATGACATTTGAGATTGCTATAGATACTAGACTTTTGAGAAACTCGCGCTTTGTGGAGCCATGTATCTTGTATTTGTACATTGTATAGTATTTATTATTGAAAAAATTATCCTGATGTGATGTAATTATTTACTTATAATACATTGACAATAATGATTGTATTATTGTATCAATCGTGGTTGAAAGAATGTAATTACTATCTATATTCAGTTATGATGTGTTTCATGTTGTTACTGATCAGTGATGGATAAATGTCTCATGCTTACTTTACAATTGTTACCCTTGTAGTACTTTATATAGATCACTAATTAGATTCTTATGGGGTAATCTAATTAAGTAATATGTTGTTATAATTTATATAAAAAATTACGTATTTCTAGGTAGATCATAGTGGGGAGGTTACAACTTATATGGCAAGCTACAAGCATTTTACCCCTCATTTATGCCTTTTACTCTTAGAGGGTAATTGTGGTTCTCTTGCTCTTAAATCAATATTTTTAATCTTATGAAACAAACTAATCGGGTGGAATAAATGAGCTTGTATGCACAAGTTATAAACACCCCCCTTCTTATTTCCACCCCTTATGCTTAGAGAGTAATTGTGGGTTCTCTTACTCTTGTGGGTAATTGAGCTTACATACATACACTTGATGGGTAAATGAGATTAAGTCTTACCCTTGATTGGTGAATGAGATTATGATTACTTTCACATGTTAAGCAAGCCGCTAACCCCATTGGGTGACCCTAAGCGTTATTGTGTTTTCTCTTATGATTTTTGCATTTGTTATATGATTTTATGGCTCAATAGATGATGCAGACCTACCTCTAGATTGATGTATAAACCTGGTTATGACCATGTTTAGTGAGGTATCCTTTTGTACTCATATATATGTTCCCTTGGTTATCCTATGTAGCGGCATAATGTGATTTTTACCCCTTGGGCTTGGGGGTTGATAAAGGTCTCCTACCTAATGATGTTATATTTGTTTGTGAAGAGAACACCCTATTTCTTGGTTGATTGGTCAAGCTTTTGGGTCTTTTTAAACTTGGTGATGTTCTAGATTTCACAGAGCTGGACATGTGGAGACCCACATGTGATTTGATTGGACATTGATTATTAATTTATCCTTGTTATTAAGCGATGTTCATTCATGTAAATGATAATGTACTCATTTGCCAAATGTATTTTATCATGTAAATTATAAAAAGACCTATTTAATTATTGATGTGTACTTTAAATAGAATTATCCTTTGTGTTTTGTACTCAAAAGGTAATAGGGGTCAATTATGTGTATGCATATGAAGTGAGTCTTGTGAAATAAGCTCTTACATGTCATGATTTTCAGTAGAATTAATTATGGATTTTATTTTGTAGTTGATTATAATATTCCACTAGGTATATGCAATGAATATGTGCTTATAAGGAAAGAGTAATTTCAGTTATTTAAATAATTGTGGATTTTAATGTATCATTACTTAATTTTTAGATTCCATGTTGTAGAACTCTAATTATGGATTCTTGTTCAATTTGTTTTGAAGTTTTTAGGAGATGTAATTTTATTTTAACAATTTTTTTATTGTAAATAATAAATGTGTTTCAAGAGGCCCTAGAAGGTGTGAGGTGGAAAGGAGCTCATAATCTAGAATTTTTTCAAGCTAAGCAAGGAGTCTACCAATGTGAGTTGGTCAATGAGCATAGGCAAACTCATTGTGACTTGACAAGTCAAGACAATAAGTAACTTGGGGTTGGCGAGTTATGTAAGAGCTCAATGACCTTCTCAGAAAATATATGGGTCTAAGAGATACTAGAAAGGGTGAGTTACTCTTGTCGTTGAGATTTATAGAGGATTTAGGGGACAAAAGGACCCCTAAGGGAGTTTTGTGGTGTAGGCTCACTCAGATACTAGGTTTGGAATAGGAACTTGGGGGAGCCAATTCAACAAGGAGTTTAGAGATAATTCAATCTAGGTTCATCTAATGGTATGTACCCAAGCTTTAGGAGACCAAAGTACCTTCATGTGAGACAAGTAGTGTTAGTGTCAACTAGGAGTTGACTTAGTAAGTTGCATAAAGAAAGAGTTTGGTGATGAGCTGAGGTAGAGATCTGTAAATCAATCTTAGTGGGTAGGTTTTTACCAAGCATGGAGTTATAGGTAGTTTGTTAGGATTGTGGGAAATCAGTGAGGTTGGGGAGCCATCAAGTCTATGTGTGTCCTTCTCAAAATGGTAACAAGAATGGAATTTTACAAGGTATTATATTGAAAGAGATTGGAAAAGAGCTCAAGTGATAGAAAAAACCCATGACCTGGATGAACCTTAATAAAATATCAAGTTGGGTAAAGGAATGGGGAGTTGAGTAGATGGACTGATCATGACTCCAATTTGTCTATGAAGCTCAATAAACTAATCAAGTTTGAATAGACTAGTAGGGTGTTGAGGTGGAATTTATTCCATAAGGGGAACATTATGAAGGACTTTGTGAGCTAATCTAAGGGTGATCAGGGGTCAAAAAAAGAGGGAAGTTCATTAGACTATTTGGTAAATAGGTAGGCTAGGGAGTTCTTAAGGAGCTCAATGAGTTACTAATCATATTGAGGTCCTGTTCAGGTAACAAGGGTACAAGGGAGTCAGCAAGGCCATGCCCCTTATTTGGACTAGAGACTTGTTTTTGGGGGTAGAGATGGAGGTAAAAAGACCCTTCATGCTTCAAGTTTTCCCCTCGTCCTTAGAAAACTTGCAACCATAAAATAAATACAAAGTTAGTTTTGTTTGATAGCCTTGGATGCTTGAGGAAAAATAAAGAAGAAAACATGCTTGAAAATGATCCTAAACTACCATAGCTTTGTGAGAAGCCATGAAGGCTTGTAGAAATTCTTGAGAAGCTTAGGTAGTGTTTGGAAAGAATCATATGATCCTTCTTCATTTCCTCTTACCCTCCTCCTCACTTTCACCTATTTGAAAATGAGGCCTCATAAGGATGTTTCGGGTTATGTCTTGTCCTCAATTTTTGGATGGTGGAGAATAGATACTCCACTTTTAGAGGGTATTATAATTTCTAACTTAAGTGTGCTTTGATTTTTATAATTAATCCTAATTTGGTAATTAATGTTTGTACTTTATTATTAAAGAGTGAGTTTGAGATAAAGGTTGATTCCATTTAAGTGGCATCATAAGGGGTGCACTTTATGACTAAAGGCCCCATTCGTAACTTAAAATCAAAACCTTATGACAACTTAAATTAAAATTTGAATTAGATGAAGTACCTTGAACAAAGGTAAGAACTTGCAAGTTAACCTTCATGCACCATAGTCACTTGTCCTTGTGTTCTCTACCTTGGCAAACCTTATTATTCATGCAACCTTATTTTGTGTGTGCCATTCAAGCTTATTATACCAATATCACCTTGTATGATCAATTTAAAACAAAAACAAATTCTAATGTTTACCTTGTTTTCTCTTATGAAAATGTTGGGCATAAGTTTATCTTCTTTGGTTTTAAAATTACTTGTTACTTAGTTAACCACCACTTGAGAATCACCATATACTTTAATAGATTTAACTTTTAATACTCATGAAATTCCACAATGATGTTATTATGTGAAAAACCCAATCTATATGTTAGTGGCATAGTCTTTCATTATTGAGCGATAAGTACAATTTTGGCTATTGCACCTGAAACACATTTAGAACCATACATACAAATAGTCCATGTCTTATTCTCATTAACATTCATTGAAACCTCAAATAAAAATATAATCTAAAGGAGGGTGCTCTAATACTAGAATTTTAGCTAACTAATCTACAATAACTTGCTCTTTTACAAATTTGTCTAATAAAAACTTGAGCTAAAATTCCATTAACAACATGACCCAATTGGTTATTCTTCTTTGTAAATAGTGCTTAGACATCATGTATTTCATTATTAATCACATGTTTCATTGTTAGATAGTCCAATTTTTTGAGTTTTAAACACAATAACCACCAAAGTTATATTGATGCAATAGATTGTGCTTCCCTTGTTATCATCATCATTTTGTGAAAGTGAAATCCCCAAAGCATGTTTGGTAAAAAATATATCAATAATAAGCTATCTAGGATAATTAGCATCATGACAGGAGGTTTCTACATATTATACAATGATATTGAAATAATTTTAACATGTATAATTCCATTCATAGTTGATGTATTTCTATTGATGCTGGAGATTACACACGGGGCAAGGAGGCCTAGCTCCTGCCTTCTCCTCGCAACATGGAAACTCCTCTCTCGCCTATGGGATGGTGAAGCAGGAGAGGAGAGTCTCTAGATAAGGGCTAGCTCCCTTCGATGCATCGTGTTTTTTACAGCAAGTGGTAACATACATATATATAGATATAAAAGGGGGCATGAAAAGAGAGAGAGATGCAGGAAAAACAAACCTACTCTAAAAGAGGCGATGCACCAAAAAAAAGGGTGGACCTTCACACCTCCACTCTAAAAATCAGACAAATACAAACATATTCTACACATTTGGCAAAAAGGACCAGGCTACAAAAAACTGGCAGGGAGGCTTTCATGAAAACACAGGCAACAAAAAATCACTGAGGCACTATGAAATGTGCGCAGTAACTTCCTCTATTATTGTCTTCTAAATGTCAACGCTTCTCCTTTCAGTGGCAGAAATTGCACCTTCTAAATGGCAGGTCTGCTGGTGTTGAACCTGTGAGAGCATCAAGAAACAATGACTGGACACAGACAAACACTCAAAGCATACTCTGAAACATCTATCTAAATGGAGGTAAAAACTGCATTTTATTTGATTTAGGTGAAATTTCGCCAAGGCTGCGCCTTAGCAAAAGTGGGAGAACCGATTCTTCTAAAAAATGAGAAGTTACAATATATAGAAGAAAGGAGAAAGAAACTTGGCACTTTTTTTTGACAAGTTGGCCTGCCGCATCCTATTGGAAAGAGGAAACACTATAGTGTTGTCATCATTCTAGAAGAAGCCTGCTGGAACCATGTTGTATAATCGCCAAATTTGACTTTGGCATTTGAGCTTTAATGTGGAAGCGTGGATCGCACCTCTTTTCTGCCAACAAACTGAAATTTGTCCCCTTTTCAAAGCACAGGTCATGTTGCTTGTTGTTTGTGCCATTTGGGGACTATTAGGCAATAAATCACCTACACTTTGCCACTTGGGCTGCCTTGTCACTTTTGCACCATGTCATTCCTCCTTGCTTTGTCACTTTGTCATTTGTCTTTTCTCAATTTTGTCTTTTCTGGCCGCTTGGCCCCTTTGGGCGAACTCCTTGGTGGGTCACTACATTCAGGCCCTTTTCCCTTTTTCAATGTTTGAAAACCCAATGGCTATTCTATTTCATTAAATTTGATGGCCTCATAGACGTCAGGTCCATGCTGACAGCCTTTGGGCTATCTCTCATCTGTCTACATCACCTTCTTGGGCACTTTTACCTCCCTACGGGCACCTTTCCTTGTTAAACAAGTCCACACTAGCTTTGGACTGTTGACGAGCCTTATGCGCAGACATTTCCCGTAGACAAAAGGTTTGCAAAAATTCCACCTACTTTGCTTTAGTTGTATATGTGCCTGACCCTGTTGCATTTGTTTTGAGCCGCACTTGGATCCTTCCTTTTGATGTTAAGCCGCGGGCTTCAATGAACCAAGGACGTTGAACCGTTGACTTGAACCGAAGCCATTGAACCAAAATTTGGTTCAACGGTTCAATGGTACGAAAGTTCAATGCATATTGAACTGAGGTGCTTGAACTGAACGACAAACCTTTTGTCTTGAACCAAGCCCGTTGAACCAAAATTTGGTTCAACGGTTTGGTTCAACCATGTTGAAATGAGATGCTGAACTGAGATGAACTAGACTAAACTGAGCATGAACCAGGATGGACTTTGCAACTCAAATATGACTGGCTTTGAAAAGCCAGAGAAGAAGTTGACCACAATTTTTCCAAGGGGTAAAAATTGGTCAACATATTGGTGACTCACAGGGGAAGCATGCCTGCTATGCTTAGAACCAGTTGCCTTAAAATCCATTACGCACAGAGTCAAATGTAGCTATGAAAGAATTAACAACAGACAGAAAGATTTGATAATCAAATATGAAGCCTTTACCCCCAAGCAAAGGGAAACACACAAGGCTAAAAATGCTACTTGTGCAACTGCACTTAGGGAAAACAGGGAAAATAACTGAAAACAAACTACTATATACAGATAACCAGAAATGAATGTCTCCCTCCTGGATCAAAGGGAAAACTTCTTAAGTCCCCTTCCTAGAAAGAAGACTTATGGTGGAAGGCAAGTAGCTGAATGGAAAAGAGAAATGGTAACTTGCTCTTCTTGCATGTCACCTGCATTGGCTGATATCTGAATGAAACAGATTCAAACATGCTCCCAACATATGTGTACTCTGTTTGTTCTTAGAAGCTTGTTGAATGGTGGTTCATCATATTGGTGCTCTTCACCAAGAAATCAGTGGCTACTGGCTTACCACCGTTAGCCCTTTGATATATACATTCCCTCTGTAATGCATCATGGTCTAGCCCATTTCCTTCTGCTTCACTGAAAATCCTGTCAGACTCATCCTCTACTCTTTCAAGGCCTTCCTCAAGGAAGATAGGCCTCTCCTTTTCCTCCTCAAAGATCAGGATCTCTAGATGTTCAAAGATATTCTCCTGATCCTCCTCCAACTTAGGCTCCTCAGCGTAGTCATCCTCATCATCAAAACAACGAGGAAGTTCATCAAATAGAAGGGAAGAGAGATCACCATGCATATGTTCCTCCTTGTATTACTAGAACATCTGCCTATGTGCAAGACTTGCATCTTCTCCACTGCTGATGGTGTCTTCACAAGGAGCATCAATGATGATTTCTTCTTCGTCGTCGCTCGTGACAGTGTCTTGAAGAGCTACAGATTGGATCTTTTGCTCCTCACTCACCTCCTGCAGAACAGGTTCCTCCTCGAGAAGGGGTGAAGTGGAGAAAACATGTGGAAGAGGAGGCAGTCCTTGAGCTAGAATCAAATGATTCTCCTCCTTCCACTTGGTCGGCACTTCATCAATATCAAGTGTGGCCTGATAGTTCTCTTGGAGGTGTGTGGACGGGCTGGGTTCAGACAGGTCCACCACACGTTTGCTGAGGAATCTCATTTGGGACTCGAACTCTGCAATTCTCCTGGCCATATGTTCTTAAAAGAGCCTTTCTTGGAGATCACCAGTGTTATCCTCTTCAAAGCTCTGAGCTGGTTCCTGGCATTCCTTCCTCCAACTTGGGATCTGCACATCATGCTGAAAGATTTTTGGAGGTTGAGGAATGCAGGGAAGAGACTGTTGATGTACTGGAAGAGTCTCTAGAAGAGGGACGTGCTGGCTGGTGCTACTTCCCCCAATGGAAGATGCACAATATAAAGAATTGGGAAGATTGATCTCCATGGGGGGTTGCTCTAATGCCCTTTGATGTTGGAAAGCCAGGCGCAAGGGATTGAGAGCAGATGCATTTGGTGAACTGGAGTGAGCAAGCGTTATTTGATAGAAAGGATTTCATGTAAAAGAAGGTGCTTTTTTTAGATTAAGAAGGGGTGCGCAAGGCTGGCTGCCTTGGATAAATGGATTTCTCCATTTTGTTTCCTCCTCCTTCATAGATTGCAAACCCTGTGCTTACATAAACAAACACTCCTTATACATCAGCTCCTGCTATTATCTGTATTCCTCCTCCACTCTGTTCATCTCCATTATCTGCCTCTCAAACTCCAATGCCATTTTCCTTATCATTGTAGGGAAACTAGGACAGCTGCTTGAGGGGACACCATAAAGAGGCTGAGTTTGATCATGGTAATATGAAGGAATATAAGGCCCATGATTTTGTGTAAAGGGATTATACATAAATAAAGTAGATTTTTGATGGCACAAGACTGCTTAACCAACATATTCAACTCAGAGTCGCCATTGGTGTTGATGCAAAAGCCTCCAAAGGCTGGTTGGTTGAAGAACACACCAAAAATTCTTCAACTCTTTGGACAAAACCTGTGCTAGTTGGTCCCACTGGGCGTGCCAGAACTGTTGATGCTGGATATTGCGCCCGGGGCAAGGAGGCCTAGCTCATGCCTTCTCCTCGCAACATGGAAAGTCCTCTCTCACTTGTGGGACGGTGAAGCAGGAGAGGAGAGTCTCTAAATAAGGGCTAGCTCCCTTTTATGCATCATGTTTTTTCCAGCAAGTGCTAACATACATATATATAGATATAAAAGGGGGGATGAAAAGAGAGAGAGATGCAAGAAAAACAAACCTACTCTAAAATAGGTGATGCACCAAAAAACAAGGGTCGACCTTCACACCTCCACTCTCAAAATCAGACAAATACAGACATACTCTACACATTTTGCAGAAAGGACTAGGCTGCAAAAAACTGGTAGGGAGGCTTTCATGAAAACACAAGCAACAAAAAATCACTAGGGTGCTGTGAAATGCACACTGTAAGTAACTTCCTCTATTCTGGTCTTCTAAATGTCAGCTCTTCTCCTTTCAGCGACAAAAATGGTGCCTTGTAAATGATAGGTCTGCTGGTGTTGAACCTGTGAGAGCATCAAGAAACAATGACTGGACACAGACAAACACTCAAAGCATACTCTGAAACATCTATCCAAATGGAGGTAAAAATTGCATTTTATTTGATTCAGGTGAAATTTTGCCAGGGTTGCGCCTTAGCAAAAGTGGGAGAACCGATTCTTCTCAAAAATGAGAAGTTACAATATATAGAAGAAAGGAGAAAGAAACTTGGCACTTTTTTTTGACAAGTTGGCATGTCGTTTCCTATTGGAAAGAGGAAACACTATTGTGTTGTCATCATTCTAGAAGAAGCTTGCTGGAACCATGTTGTATAATCGCCAAATTTGACTTTGGCATTTGAGCTTTAATGTGGAAGCATGGATTGCGCCTCTTTTCTGCCAACAAACTGAAATTTGTCCCCTTTTCAAAGCACGGGTCATGTTGCTTACTGTTTGTGACATTTGGGGACTATCAGGCAATAAATCGCCTGCACTTTGCCACTTGGGCTGCCTTGTCACTTATGCGTCATGTCATTCCTCCTTGCTTTGTCACTTTGTCATTTGTCTTTTCTCAGTTTTGTCTTTTCTGGCCGCTTGGCTCCTTTGGGTGAACTCCTTGGCAGGTCGCTACATTCAAGCCCTTTTCCTTTTTTCAATGTTTCAAAACCCAACGACTATTCTATTTCATTAAATTTGATGGCCTCAGAGACGTCGGGTCCATGCTGGCAGCCTTTGGGCTATCTCTCATCTATCTACGTCACCTTCTCGAGCACTTTTGCCTCCCCGCGGGCACCTTTCCTTGTTAAACGGGTCCACGGTGGCTTTGGACTACTGACGGGCCTTATGTGCAGACATTTCCCGCAGACAAAAGGTCCGCAGAAATTCTACCTACTTTGCTTTAGTTGTATATGTGCCCGACCCTGTTGCATTTGTTTTGAGCCGCACTTAGATCCTTCCTTTTGATGTTAAGCTGCGGGCTTTAATGAATAAAGGACATTGAACCATTGACTTGAACCGAAGCCATTGAACCAAAATTTGGTTCAACGGTTTGGTTCAACCATGTTGAAATGAGATGCTGAACTGAGATGAACCAGGCTGAACTGAGCATGAACCAGGATGGAATTTGCAACCCGAATATGACTGGCTTCAAAAATCTAGAGAAGAAGTTGACCCCAATTTTGCCAAGGGGGCAAAAATTGGTCAATAATTTCCTTTATAATCTAGCAAATAGTTGAGTTATATCAATAAGTTAAGCAAAAAATCTTTAAATAGATTAAGTTTTTCCTTGTAAACTTCTCTATTCCTTGAGATTTTAAGAGGAGGTGTTTTAATCTTTTAGAATTTAGATTGAGTAAACCCTATGTTTGATGAAAAGGTTGAGTAGTCTAAATTAGGGAAATAATATGCATAAAATAAGCACTGATTTGTTATAGATTTGACTAGCCTTTGATTTTTTTAAAAATAGTAATAAATATGTGCAAATATAGACTTATCTGGAAAAGACCAGATATAAATGATATGAGTGATAAAAACTAAGCTAGGAGTAGGTCTAAGTATCATCAATTGGATCCTTATGTTAGAACCCCTCCTAGACAATAGCACCACGTTTGGACAAACGCGCCACATGGCTCTAGTGTGTTGATAATCGCACTAATGTCATCTGTGTAGGATTGTCTTGAACTTTTGGGTACACTTGTGTCTATTTTTCTAGGTTTTGTTCTTGCGCGTACAAAGTCTATAACTTTAAATTACACTTGCAATAGCTAATTTATGATGCAAACCTTAATGTTCCTTACAAGTAATACATGAGCTAAAAAATGTCTTCATTAGTAAGATAGGCTAAACATCCTCAACACCCCACTGTGAAGAGAGTTACCTACATACTAATACTCCAAGGTGGTATCAAGCCTGATCTAGTTCTCCCCACCTAAGTGTTGGTGCAAGTGCAAGTGATGCTAGTATGATAGTGGCCTTGAGTGTGATTGAGATTAGAAATCTAGAAACTTTGAGCTTAGGGATATTGTAAATGATAGTATGTAGAAGTAGGGCAAAATATGGATTAATAATCTTGATTTTACTCAACTCATTTCATATTTGAATATGTATTTTGCATATAACTTCCATCTAGTGGATGAGGGCTAAAAGTCATGTATTCATAGTGTTTTGTTGCTTGTGCAGACAATAAAAGATATCTCGGCCAACCTATGAAGCTTTTACCTTTGAAAATATATTCATTCAGGGAAGTTAGGGTAAAGGACATAGGCACCATTTTGGGAACACTAGCGCCACGTGGCTCTAGTGTATTTAATGTGGTGCTAATGTCCAACTGGCAGAACACTGGGAATGAAAGGCCAAGATTGGGAAACGAGGGTCTGGGACTGCACTTGAGTTCACTAGGGACACCTGTGTCCCACATAAAGGCTAGATAAGCGTGATAATAGGATCGTAGGATCGGTCTAGGGATAAACTGGGGATAGATAGTCTTAAGTAGCACTCTTAGCACTCAAAAACCACTTTTAGGTGATTACATTTTGTCCCCCCCCCCCCCATTATGCTAAAAATGCAACGAAGTGAAATGACTAGTATAAAGTAAAAAGAAGCATACCTCGACTTACCTTGGAAGTGAAGCCCATGAAGATGAGTGTAAGTATGTAAAGCTAAGTCTGCATATGTGAAGCATGATCCAATGCATGACCTACAAATGAAACATGCATAAATTAGTCCTTATTTAAGTGATATCAAAAGCAAAAGACTATGTTGAGTAAATAAGTAACTAAATAAAACTGAGTAAAGAGATAAGAAAGAGAAAGGGAATGGATACACCTCATTGGGTACATGAACCAATACGTGAACCTGGTGACACCCAGTGTGTGTGCATGTATATAGTGATCAATAATTGAATAGCTTGGACTAAGATTATAGCTTATTCAATCCTCATGTGTGGGTGGCTCAATAACTAAATCTGATTTTGACTCCATCATTTCCCACCCCTACTTAGTGGATCATGACTTGTGAATAGTTTGAATTGGACTAATAATGTGTCCAGCCCTCTCATGTGGGTGGTTCAATAACTCAAGTAGGCTATGACTCCATCATTGCCCACCCATGTGTAGTAGATGCATCTGAAATTGAATTGCACAAAGTACTTGAAATGTCTAACTGAGTATATCTAACTATGTATGTCATCTTTACGACCACTTAGGTACATTAGGTAGCTCTGGGCCATTCAAGAATGTCAACCACTAAAGATGGAGTAAGGCATGAAACCGGTGATAACCTAGAATGTGATGTTAAGTATATATAACATAGAAAATGAAATGGAATTTGCCATTCCATTTGATCAATTGGTGTGTAACTAAGAATATAAAAATAATGTGTTGCTCACATGCCACCAATATGATATTTGAGTATATTGATTATGGACTAAATTGTAAACATTGTATTTGAGTATATGAACTTAACATTAGAATGATCATACTACACATGATGCCCCTAATCTGAGAAACTTATATGAATTTGAGTTGAACTAATGTGAATTTGAGAAAATTAATATGAATTTGAGCAAAAATTGAGTATAACTGATAAACCTATAATTGGATCTGTGCAAACCTGTACTGTACATGTTGTACTATTCTAGCCAATCTGAGTTGTCTTGAAACTAAGGCTACTAGATAGTAACACCACATCTTGAACAATAGCGCTATGTGGTGTTAGTGTCCCTATTTGGATACTAATGTCTTTTTTGTCTAAATTCTATGGCTCTATATTATTTTTTGACTCACTATTTTTCCTATGTGTTTACCTATGTCTGATTTTTTGAAACTAAACCTATGCAATAAAAATGTATTGCTAGTTCAATATAAGAGACCAATCTCTATGACAAACCCCTGTGAATGCCCCCTCTTTGAGGGAAATTGTTGATCCTATGCAAGAACTACCCTCAAAAGGAAAAATCTTTGAAAAATGTGTGTTAGCTAGAGCATATATGATAATTGCATGATCATCTAATATATTATGCATACATAACATCAGAATGTAAGATAATCTAAGCATAAGTATGTAATGTAAGATGTATGTCATGTCTAGAAATGCCCAAGGGTGTTGAGATATATGTAGTCAATGTATGTAACAATAAATCTGAGTAGAACTGAGTAGCTACCTAGTGGGATGGGGCATGAGTCCATCATGGCTCCCAATTAAGAAGGTTATATGCATGAAATCCCTCATGGTTTCAAAAACTAGTTTGTGTAACAAGTAAATATAAGTGTCATGGCCATGATGTATACAATAAAGCATACATACAAAACACACGAGGCATGCAAAATAGGCCAATGGGCCATAATACAAGGTGCATGGGCACATATCACTAAATTTGGGAAATAAGGACATACAAGGACATGTTCAAATGTCCACATATGCAAGTAATAAACAAGTTGGCTTAGATCCACATAGAAGCACATGTTCAAATGTCCATATACACAATCAAGAAAGCACACACAAGGGACATAAGCACATGTCCAGGGCATACATACTATGAATAAAAGTGGCATAGAGCCAAAGAACAATGGCATATTCAAATGCCCTTGAATAGAAGAAACATATAAATATAATAAAGTCTAAACAATGAAAGCTATAAATGAAAACATGCATAAATGTAGTAAAAATATGTGTAAAAGCTAGGATGTACATATGTTGATTCTAAAGTAGTGATAGTTGAAAACAAATTGAGTATGAGTAGTAATGATCAATATCAAGATATAACAATGCTAGAACTAAAATGCAGGGAATGCAAGGATAGAACCTGGTAATAGAAACTGTGTATAAGATATACCCAAATAGGTGAATTTTGAAATAAATAACCATGAATTAATGTATATGTCCCTAGTGGGTAGATAATATCAAGTCTAGATCAATGTAGTGGACTTGAGTCTTGTATGCAATCTGCAAGCACTTGACAAGAACAAGTGAAGCATGTATTATGATAAAACTGACTATAGTAAGATAGCTAGCATATGTAGTGTCTAACAAATATAATAAATGTAAACATATTAATGCATACAATTTGTAAATTTTGTGTTTTTTGAATATTTATTTGAATATTTTTGTGTTTTTAACATGTTATATTATTTTTTTATTTTTTGGAAATAAGATATGTACAAGTAATATGAAAATGAACTATGTACAAGGAGCAAAAGAGTCAGAAAGCATGTACAAGGAGATAGAAACCATACTAACTGATGAGTCTCATTGGAGACTCATTATCACTATGACCTATGTTAAATAAGTGAACTATGATCGTGCATGTTATGTGAAAGGGTAACTATGATCTCACAATCTATTGTACTGAGTAATCTATATATGTATCTACCTGTGTAGTGGTGTTAGGAATCTGTGGCACTAATTATGGTGTTTTGTGAACTGTAGGGCTCTTAAGAACCCATTTGGTAGAGGAAGCTTTAGGTGACATAGGTACCCTATGTTGAAAACCCTGAAAACCCATTAATACTAATCTCATCAAAAAGTGAGTGGAGGAAGACCCTCTAGAATGTGTGACATATATCTAATGCATGGGTCTCTCTAATAATGGTCTACATGGGAGATTATGCGTATGTGTCGATACTATAGGAGTATACATCATATGTACTAGTGGATCTACTAAACTCTATGATGTTTCAATAAGAGATATGCTCTAAGCTATAACTAATAAATGTGTTATATCTGGTAAATGTGCTAGAACTATAATTGGTGACTATGAAGTAACTACTCATGGGATAAGTAGAGGATATTCATATAAAAGACCCTAAGCTTTGTCCACCTAATTTACGTGTATGTATTTCAGGCATCTGTGTACTATAAATGGGATGGATCATAACTATTATATCCATGGCCTACCTAATAGCATATCGAACATGCCTACACTAGGTAATCCTAAGAACTGAGTGGCTATATGTGCTGGTCCAACCCATAATGGAAGCATAATCTCCTCGATGGAGGTCTAAACATGACCACTAAAACCCCTAATAAGTATGTCTATAGGGAATATATCATGCTATAAGTACCCTAAATGTTGTAAAAGTGTCATAGTGCACATGTTACTACTTGACCCATTATCAATCATAACACTCTGGATATGATGATGATCTATTTATGCTCATATAAAGAGTGCATGTAAATTTGTATCATCATCAACAATCTCCTAGTCTGAGAAGGTGATGAGTGGTCTAGTTAGAACAATAGTGTGGTACTTGGCAATGATATTATGCAATGGGTGTGCTCCTATGTAATAGTAAGATATGAAGCTAGTGGTGAATGTACCTGATATGTGTAGTGAACACCTAATGTGTTCTCTACCTCATTTGTTCCATGCTATAAAAATGGATATGATAATATCCTTAATGAAGGTTATATTCTATTTTATGTACTTTTGGTGCCTTTGTGGGTGTGCCCACATGAATAATATTAGCCTCAATCAAATCTTCTATCTTGTCTTTAAGGCTTATACATATGTTTTTGTATGGCCTGGTGCATTGTGATACTCTTAGAATGCGTCAGAATCACAGTTCTTTGGAAGAGGCTATGTCATATCAACCTCTTTAATGGGAGGGGGAGATATGACATTACATTCCAAGAGTTGTTATAAAACTCATGTTGGTGACTCTATAAGGTTGGTGAAGATTCAATGTTGAGGATCTAATAAAACCAAGCAAGGAGATGGCTTTGAAGCTATGTTAAATGTGGCCTTTTTATCATCTTTTTCTCAATATCCCTTACCTTGTATATTTTAGTTTTCCCATTGATAAAAGCTTGACCTCTCTTTCTTTTACTATGTGGATATAATCTATGAATGTAGCAAACTTCTTACATAAGATAGCTTCGTATAACGATGGTAAAAGACTCTATTTGAAGATGTCATGAATCTCTTTGTCTTCCATGGGGCTAGCCAATTTAGCTAATATAGTCTTGCATCGTAAGGCGTATTTTACAATAGGTTCATTTGACTTTTGTTTCAATTGTGTAACTTGGGCATATGAGATCTTGTCACTAATATTTATGGAGAAGTGTGCTAAAAACATGTTTTCCAAATCATTGAATTATGTAATAGATTGATTTAGTAAGTCATAAAACCACTGTAGGGCATAATCCTTTAAACTACATGGAAATAACTTTGTGATAAGCCAGTTTTTGGACATGTAATCCAAACATGTTATGTGAAAAGCTCTAAGATGGTACTTTTGGTCACCCTTGTTGTCATACAATGTATGCTTAGGTGCCATGAATATGGATGGCAAGGGAGTTACCACTATGTGATGTGCCAAAGGTGTATGCAAGATAATATTAGAATCCAAGTCATGTGATGACCTAGTGGCTCCCTTCTCAAGATGTGATACCTTAGCCTGCAGAGTATGAACCTCATGCATAAGGGATTGTACATATGGAGTGGAGAAACTAGCCATAAGAGGTGTAGATGTCACTGAAGGTTATTAAATTATAATTGTAGGTTGTACAATGTTATTAGCTGGGGGAGTTGAATATTGACTGTTTATTTTTTTCATTTCTTCCTGAATAATAGTGATGAGGTAATCTTTCATATCCACATGTTTGGATACAAAATATTGCAATTGTGTCTTATAAATTTCATCAAATTGAATGTTAAATTTTACCATTGTGGTTTGAGAATTAGGAAAATGAGTTGTATATTTTAAATAATTTTAATCTAAGAAAGATTGGAAAAATTAAATATTGAAGCAAGTATGAAATTTTGGAACTAAACTCAGAGCATAGACAAAAAAAGGATACAAACCCTAAGAGCATCTAAGGTTAGGGTTCAAGCAATGTTTGAAGTAAGTTGGGCTCCCCAAATGTTTCAACATTTAAGGGTTTGTATTAATTAAATACTATGTTTGATTAAAGGTCTGAGCAGTCTAAATCAGGGAAATAATATGCATAAAATAACCACTAATTTGTTACGAATTTGACTAACTTTTTATTTTCTAAAAATAGTACTAAACATGTGCAAATAAAGACTTATATGGAAAACACCTGATACAAATGGTCTGAGTAATAAAAACTGAGCTAGGATTAGGGATGAGTGTCATCAATTGGATCACTATGTTAGAACCCCTCTTAGATAGTAGTACCACATTGGGATAGAAGTGCCATATGGATCTAGTGTCATGATAAGGGCACTAATGTACTCTATGTAGTATTGTCTCGATCTTCTGGGTGCACTCATGTCTATGTTTTTAGGTTTTGTTCCTTCACACATGATAAGGGCACTAATTTATGATGCAAACCCTAATCCTCCTTGCAAGTAAGGCATAACCTAAAAAGTGTGTTCTTTAATAGGATAAGCTAGACATCCTCAACACCCTACTGTGAAGAGAGTTGCCTACATACCAATACTTTTAGGTGGGATCAAGACCAGTGTAGTTCTCCCTACCTAAGTGCTAGTGCAAGTGCAAGTGATGATATTATGACAATGTCCTTGAATTCTTTGAGTGTGCTTGAGATAATAATCAATCACCTAGACACTCTACCTTTTTCAAATAACAATCAATCTTGGCAATATACTTCGCAAGCCAATTGGCTCCTAGGATCTCATCATATGACCCCAATGGTGATACATAAAGATCCACTATGATTATGAATTTGGGTCACCTAATCTCAACTTTAATTAAACACTTGTCAACTTTGACCTTGGTCGCATTCGCATATTAAACCAACCATGCATTTTTCATTACTCCATATTTTTTAGATAACTTATTAAGCATTTAGGAGATATAAAGCATTTTGTAGCCCATATATATATCAAAATAAAAACTATATGTTCAAACAACATACCTAATAATTATATGGGTGAAGCTTTGAATTTGGCTTGTTGATTATCAACTATTACATGAATATGTTGTTGAAAAGTTCCCTACTGAGGATTAGAATCTTTGTTCTTCATCTTATCCTGGGTACACTCGTAAGCATAATGGTCACCTCCATAAATTAAGCAACCTTCGGGTGGTCCTTTCCTATCAGACTATTAGTTTTGCTTGAAATTGGATTTCAAAGCATTACTTAGTCACTTCTTACTCGAACCATTGTTGAATCTAACATTCTAATTTTTTAATGAACTCTTGGATTCTCCACACCTTTACTTGTAGTTCTTCTTTTTGAAAGTTGGTTTATAAATTCCAAAGTTTTTCTTAAACTTGTCCCTGACCTGAGCAAGATAATTCAACTTATTTTCCTACTTGATTGCCCTCTCAAAAACCTATGCCATGGTAGATGGTCCATGAACATCCACCTATCTACCAATTTGAGGTTTTAATCCCATGATGAACTTCTTAATCTGAACCTCTCATCAACTTGATACTGAGGTGCATACATCAAAATTTTAGTGAACTATTCTTAGTACTCATTCATCGATAGGTCTCCTTGCTTTAGATTCTATAAATCTATAAGGTTTTGATCAAAGGATAAATGTGAAAGACATGAAGATTTGAACAATTTTATAAACTGCCTCCATGTAGTGGTGGTTGAGTTGAGATTCATTTCCAAATTTTTGTTGGCCGACTATATACTTACTTTACCAACCAATTGGTAAGCTCCCCAAACTACCTTTGTGACTTCAGAATAGTTTTGAATCTCAAATTAATTCTCCATATCAGTCAGCCATGCTTCAGCTCCATCACCCAAAATGGTTCCATTGAACTTATGTGAATTCACCTTCTTTATATCTCTAGCCAATTCTGTACCTACTTGTACTCTCACGTCATAAGGGTTTTCCTGCTCAGTGAGATGCTCTTCAGATACATTTTGATGTAATTACTCTTTATAGCCATGAACTTCCTATTCCAGGGCTAAAATTTGCTTTCTAGTTTCATTCATGGCTATGAGAATCTAATCTAACTTTTTTGCTTGCTCAGTGGTATTTTCATTAGGATCAATTGGAGGGTTATTATCAATCACATTAGAAGGACCCTCACCAGATATTGTAGCTCACACCATTCTCCTTTTTGGTAAATAGAAGGATACAAAAATGTTTATGGACTCATTAAGTCCTAGAGTTCGAGCCTCAACTCTGATACCACATGTAACATCCCCACTAGGATTTACTAGAAAAAAGAACATTTAAAAAAAAATCCATGAAAACAACTTTAGAATTCATCACAAAAATATAATTAAAGATTCTATCATAATCAAGATAAAAATGTTAACTAACAAAGTTGGCATGTGACGAACTTATTTAGCTACTAATTACTAAGACAGTATAAACATAACATAACTATATATATTCTAAACATTAATTACATTATTTCAACCATTGTTGATCCATTTCAATAACCATTGTTGTATAAACACACACACACACACACACACACACACACACACACACACACACACACACACACACACAAAATTACATTCTCATTAGTAGTAATATCACAATAATAATTACAACACAAGATACAAGGTTTTATGGAGAATGAGTTAAAACAAAGTCTAGTATCCTTTAGTAATCTCAAGTGTTGTCTCCAATAAAGTACTATTATGGGGAGGGAAAGCATCATCCAAGTACTTTTCCACACCAACCATAGATCATCTATCTGACACACAATCACCTAATTAGGGAATGGACCTCCCTTCATAGATGGGTAGATAGTGATGGTGTAGGAATCTAGAGAGACAAACTAGTACCTATGTGATGTAAGATTATAACACGTGTTATGTACCATAAATAAAAAATGTTCTAACATGATATCACATCAACATGTAAATTATACATATAAAATGACAATGTTTAACTAAACATTACTTTGACCAAAGTTTTCAATAGTCTACGATCTCTAGGATCAGTCAAATTCATACACACCACTTGATCATATTACCTTCATCTTGCATTGATGATGTTATATAATATAGTGAAGTCCTTTTTGTATGCAATCAAAAGTGCATCATGTCTATAAATTAATCCTGGCTCGAAGAAGATAAAGCACCCCTACACTTCCGATTGGGAATACATTGGTTAAGTGAGAGCATGACCAATATGGGGATTTGATAGAATCGATTAGGGGATCACTTGTCACAATACACAAGCTAGAAAGGGTTCCAAAGCATACAGTCTAACATGATCATGCAACAACTGTAAAAGAGTCCTAGGTTTAATGTTCACTCTATATCTATTAAGAAGAAATTAAATCTAATCTAGTGCACCCTAAATATTATGGCATAAAGTGGGGGTTGAAAATAAAACAAACTAAACTAAACATGCATATAAGACATATACTCACAACAATGTATACAAAATCCTAATACAAGGGAGAGAAGCACAACTGCATTATCTATCTACTCTTACAAAGGAGAAACAAAATTAGGAATACTTACCTTTGAAGATGAACCCATAGAGCCTTAATATTTCCCTTGGCTAAGGTTTTTCACAAGAGTTTATTGTGGTATGTAAGGATAACAAAGAGAAATCATCTATAAGCTTCACAACCTATTTATGCATCCAAAATACTTCTCCACAAGATAGGATTCGTATCTTCAAAGAAAGTATGGAACCCTAAGCTTTATTCCTCAAGTAGAATGGTCAATAAGCAGATGTTCATTCACACTTATTCTTCCTCACTTCTCTATTCTCAAATGGTTAGAAATGAACTTGTATATATAGGCGGATCTTGCCCTAAATCCTTTTGAATATGTCAATTGTTTAAGGTTGACCCAGATAACCCTATATGTTTTTGGGAGATAAAACATTAGGTCTTAAGATAGGTCATCCAAAGGGCCAAAAAAACTCCAAGTTAAAAATATCCCCAAACAGTACAGGGTCAACCCAGTCAGCCCTATATAGTAATCAAAGGCTAAAAATTATACAAGTTTGACCTAGTCGACCTAGTACAATCAATTGGTGAAAGGGGGTCAAGGCAAGAACAAGGAGGATAAAGTATGATAAATGTTTAGAATGGGTACAAATGAGAATAATAAGCATAGGGTAAATGGTTTTAATAGACAAGTGTGTAGATGACAAGTGGTAAAATGGATAACGATCTTACAAAGCACCAATGGTCTACCCACACCTTTTTCAGTGCACCCCTTAAGGCATGCACTCAGAGAGATTGAGACTCGATGGATTTTTTCAAGATATAAAGTGTCAGTAATTGATAAAATTTTGAAAATATTATGTGTCTACACTTTTCACCACTTTTTTAGTACCATTAATACAATATTTAGCTAATTTTATAACCATAACCAATAGATTCAATCAATTTACTTCCTATAGCAGGTAAAAACATGATAAGTATTGAAATAACATAATACATACTTTTATTCTATCAAACATATGCAATGAATCTTATTCATATTGTTTATTACATAAGAATTTAAAATATGTAAACAAGTATTGTTCGTACCTCCCAAGTATATTATATAGTATGTCTACTATTACTAAAATCACAAAAGTAACTCTTACATAAAATAAGAACATCATTCATTACAACTAATTTTTATATACTTTTATTTTTCATAAATAACATTAAGCCAGTCATACCAATGATTTAAATGATTTGTCTTTAATCACTTGAAACTATACATCTATTGTTTACTTATGAAATGTTCATATATTGCAGGTTGAGTAATTCTATCTACAGAGATTAAACTCACATGTTTATTTCATATTCAACCTATATATACACAAATTCTTAACTAAATATTAGCTATAATACTCCTTAAATACATATAGAATTTTTATTGTATTACCAGACAATTTCATAAATTTGTCTTCTACAAAATAGTGTTTACTTTCTTTATTTTTTTTGTAACTCTCAATAATGCATGTCTTAAACCACTACGCGTTATAATTTTACTAATTCATTTATAGGAGGATCTTATCCTATATCTACAACCCTAAAATACACAAGTAGACAAATGCGTAAGAGTATATATAAATAAATAATTAGAGAAGATGTTCATATACATATGTCTAGATATCTTATAGTAACTTAGCTAATTTTTGCTATTGCCTATTGTGCTATCCGTTAGGTGTTGCGCTCAACCCATGTCTTTTTTTTTTAAATTTTATTTACTAGAGCATCTTCATTATAAATTTATGGTTCTAAAATACCTGAGTAGACAAATACGGAGAAATGTGTGTATATATATAATTTATTATTGAAGATGTTTTTACATATATATATATATATATATATATATATATATATATATCTTGATATAATACCGTAACTTATCTAAAATCTACTATAACCTGTGGTGTTATCCTTTAGGTGGTACGCTTAGCCCTTTTCTTTTTTATCTTAGTAGCAAAAAAGATTTATAATTTGTTATTTATACAAACTCATGAGTATCAGTCAACCTTTTGATTTTAGGCTTTGTTTTGCTCATCCTAATGTATGAAATTATTACTTAGATCTACACTTAAATATTTTGACTAGTTTGCAACATAAAAAGGTCTCACAAAATGATTATGAGAATTCTAAATCACTGCAATTTGTCTCTAAATCCTATTTGAACTTCACAACAAGAGGTTTGTCTGTCCAAATCGCTTACACTGATACACTATATAATTAATCCACTCAAGTTTATTTATGGCCTAATGTATATATTTTCTACATGTTGACTCATTATATTTTTACCAAACAATTACTTCTATCATGGTTTTACATAATAAAAGTGCCTAACCCAGGGTTCTACCTAAATCATTTTCACACACTTCTATTTATTATCCAAGATGTTTATACAAAATTCCTATCTTCTATTCAAGTCATTACACATAATTTTATTTGTTATCTAAATCATTACAAGTCATTACGCAATATTTTGGTGCAAAGCTATCTATTCATCTATATGGCTATGCATTTTACATTTATCTCCAATCAATCAATTTAAAAATGTTAACAGTACTATTTACCAGGTCCTTCTACATATAACATTATAAATATAGAGCAAGACCTACTTGGTAAAGCCAAAAGTCACAACCTTCCAAGTCATCCAATGTCATACTCCCTATGCAAATCTTTTGCCCTCATTTCGTTCCCTTCTATTTCTCTCCACTTTCTCCTCTTATTATCCTCCTACGCCGCCAATCTTTTTTTTTCTTCTCATTGTATGTATTGCCTTTTCTTTAAAACTCTCCCTTTTTTTTCCTTATCGCATTTTTTCATGTATATATTTCTAACTTTATAATAATAATTAACTCATTTAACATTAACTTCAAAATCCATTAAAGCATGGCAATTTCAATAATTAGCACACCAACTTTTTATCCATGTGCTCAATCTTCCACTAAGGGATTGACTGCATAGGTCTTGATTTAATAATTATTGCCTTTCACTAAGTTTTTATTTGACAACATTAAGATGTTGATTTTCGATATGTAGACAAATATCAAGACCAACATTAATTATATTAATCTTTTTCGATAGGGTTAGTTTCCTCCAATAACAATGTAATATTTTGGCATTAACATTAAAAAGGTTATGAACATTATGATTTTGAATAACAATTAAACTTATTTAAAGTCTATAAAAAGCTTTTGATTGTAACAATAAATCACACAACCATTAAACTAACATTAAACACAGTTGTATTATAACAACATTATACACTCAACCTAGATATAACATCCATAATGCAATCACATAAGATTTACTCCACATAAGCAGTAAACTGTACTAAATCACAACTAACACACATAATTATTTATCAAATGCAGATAACATCAAAGATGTACTAAACCTAATATTTCAAGGAATGCATATTATGAGTGTTATCTAACATGGTGTGTGTATGGGTTCTAATTGTTCCTCTATTGTCCCCAACATCTCCATCTACGCCATCCTCTCCAATGATACTATCCCTCCATCATGCTCTAAGGGATGAATTTCTCCTACATCCAACTAACGATGAGAAGGTAGTTAGCCTATAACATTATGATTTATATATCATAAAATGGTGTTATATCAACTAACCAACATACTCATAATGTAAATAATATACAAATATAACTAACTCTTAATAATGTAATCATGTAATCAAAGTAACATACAACTCTCCCATCACAACATATGACCTACAACTTGGTTAAAAAGTAATTAAACAATTTATCAACCAAAATAATCCATGCATAATCAGATAAATTAGCTTAGTGAGAAATCAGGATGTGATAATAACTAATAAATCTGTGCCAACCTACCTATTGTATTATTCTAGCCAATCTGAGTTGTTCTAAAACTGAGGGTATTGGATGGTAATGCCATATCTTAGACAATAGCATCATGTGGTTCTAGTGTTTCCATTTGAGCACTAATGTCCTTCTGGCCTAAATTTCGTGTAATTATACTACTTTTTAAGTCATTGTTTTCCAACTATGTTTACCTGTGTCTAATTTTCTATAACTGAGACTATGTACATAAAAATGTACTACAGATATAATATAAGAGCTTGATCTCTGAGAAAAACTCCCTAAGTGTCCCTTCTTTTGAGGGGAGTTGTTGAACCTGTGTAAGAACTATCCTCAAAAGAAAAAGCTCTGCAAAATGTGTGTTAACTTAAGCATATATGATAATTGCATGATAATCTAATATAATGTGCATACATAACATCAGAATGTAAAAGAATCTAAGCATAAGTATGTAATGTAAGATGTATGGCATGTCTAGCATTCCACAAGGGTGTCTAGATAGATGTAGTCAATGTATATAACAACAAAACTAAATAATACTTGGTAGTTACTAGGGGGTGGGGCATTATGTCCATCACAACACCCAAGCAGGGAAAGGAGATACATGAGGCCCCTCATGACATCAAAAATTGGTGTGCATAAGAAGCAAAGACAAGTGCCATGGCCATGAGTCATACAATAAAGCATACATATAAAACACATGAGGCATACAAAGTAGGCTAAGGGCCCACACTATAAAGGACATGGGCACATGTCACTAAATATGAGAAAATAAGACATACAAGGACATGTTCAAATGTACACATATGCAAGCAACAAACAAGTTGGATTAGATGCACATAGAAGGACATGTTCAAATGATCACATAAACAATTAGGAAAGCACATACAAGGTCATCGACAAATATCCAAAGCATACATACTATGAATAGAAGTGGCATAGAGCCAAATAACAATCACATACTCAAATGTCCTTGAATAGAAGGAGCATACAAATAAAATCAAGTCTAAACTAGGTAAGCTATAAATGAAAGTATGCGTGAATATGTAATACAAATTTATGTAAGAGTTAGGATGTACATGTGTTGAGTCTAAAGTAGTAGTAACCAATAAATTTTTTTAGTATGAGTAGTAATGATCAATATCAAGATATAATAATTCCAAAACTAAATGTAGAGTATATAAGGATAAAACCTGGTGATTGAAACTATGTATAAGATACCCTCAACTGGGTGAATGTGTCAAGTGAAAAACCATGAATGGATGTATATACCCCCAGTGGGTAGATTATAAGAAGCCTGGATCAGTGTAATGGGCTTGAATCCTGTATCAATCTGCAAGCACTCGACACTATTAAGTGATGTATGCATGATAAAACCTACTATACTAAGATATCTAGCATATGCAGTGTCTAAATAATATAATAAATGTAAACATAACAATGCATACAATTTAGAATTTTATGTTTTCTGAGTATTTATTGGAATGTTTTACTATTTTTAACATGTTACATTTTTATGTATTTTTTGGATATAGGTTATGTACAAATAACATGAAAATGAACTATGTACAAGGAATAAAATAAAGGGGAAGTATGTATAAGAAGGGAGGAACCATATTAACCGATGAGTCTTGTGCGAGACTCGCTATCACTATGACTTGTATCAAATAAGGGAATTATGATTGTGCATGCTATGTAAAAGGGTAATTGTTGTCCCATAATATATTGTACTAAATGATATGTATATGTATAGGTATATACTTGTGTAGTTGTGCTAGGAATATGTTGCACTGATAATGGTGTCTTATGAATTGTAGGGGTCTTAGGAACCCATCTAGCATAAGATGTTATAGGTGGCATAGCTACCCTATGTTGAGAACTCGAAGAACCTAGTAATATTGATCTCGATAAAAAGTGAGTGGAGGAAGGCCCTCTAGAAATTGTGACATATCTGTGATGCAAGGATCTCTCTAATAATGTTCTCTATGGGAGAATATGTGTATGTGTCACTACTATAGAAATAGACCTTGCATCTGCTAGTGGTTCTACAGAACTATGTGATATATCAATAGGATCTATGCTCTGAGTTGTAATTGATACTTGTGATGTAACTCTAACTAGTAACTGGGTTGGAATTGGCAATGGAATGGGTAGAGGATACTCATATAGAAGGCCCTCAACTTTGACCACCTAATTTCCATGTATGTATTTAAAGCATCTGTGCATTGTGGATGGGATGTATTGTAGATATTATATCCATGGTCTACCTAATAACATATCAAACATGCCTGAACTAGGTACTACTAAGAATCGAGTGGCCATATATGTTGGCCCAACCTATAATGGAAACACAATATCCCTGATGAAGCTCTGAACATGACCACTAAAACCACTGATAACTACGTTTGTAGGAAATATATCCTACTTTGAATAGCCCAAGTGGTGTAGAAGTGTCATAGTGCACATGTTAATGCTTAACCCATTATCAACAATAACACTTTAGATAGGATAATGATCTATGTAGGCTCGTACAATGAGTACATGTAAATATGTATCATCATCAACAATCTGCTAGTCTAAGAAGGTGATGAGTGATCTAGCTAAAACTACGGTGGGGTACATACCAATGATATTATGTAATGGGTATGTCTTGTCTGTAATATTATGATATGAAGCTAGTGGTAGATGTGACTTATATGTGTAGTGAACACTTGGAGTTATCCCTGCCTCATTCGATGTGTGTTTTAGAAGTAGATCTAAGAATATATTTAATGCCTTAGCTTCTATTTGTACTTTTGTTGTCTCTATGGGTGTGCTTACATCGATAATGATAGCCTTAATCAAATCTTATATCTTATATTTTAGGCTTATGCATATTTTTTTTATATGGCCTAGTGCATTGTGATACTCATATAATGCATCAGAATCATAGATTTTTGGAAGAGGTCATGTTGTATCAACCTCTTTGATGGGATTGATAGATATGACATTGATTTCTAAGAGCTGCTGTAAAACCCGTGCAAGCAATTCTAGAAGGTTTGTGAAGGTTCATTGTTAAGGAGCTGATAAAAGTAAACTAGGAGATGGCTCTGAAGCTGTGTTGACTATGGATTTTTGATCACTTTTATTGTTAATTGCCCTTACCTTGTATGGAGGTTTACTTGAACTCCTAATAGTTGATTTTCATCCATTGGTATAATTTCGTTTGCCCATTGGGAGGATTTTGACCTCTCTTTTCTTCATTGTGTGGCACAAACACGTGAATTTTACAAAAATCTTAAACAAGATAACTTTTTGTAATGCTGGTGAAAAAAATTTATTTGAAGATGTGCTTAAGTTATTTGTATGCCATAAGGCTAGTTAATTTAGCTAATACAGTCTTGTATCATAAGACGTATTCTGCAATAAGTTCATTTGCCTTTTGTTTCAACTATGCAATTTGAACATATGATATCTTATCACTGATATTTATGGATAAGTGTGCTAAAAACATGTTTTCCAAAAGATTAACTGATGTGATAGATTGATTCGATAAATCATAAAACCATTGTAAGGCATAATCCTGTAAATTGCATGGAAACAACTTTGTGAGATGTCAATCATGACACGTAGTCCAAACATGTTTTATTAAAAGCTCAAAGATGGTGCTCTAGGTCACCCTTACCATCATATAATGTAAGTTTAGGTGCCATAAATTTGGATGGCAAGGGAGTTACCACTATATGGTGTGCCAAAGATGTATGTAAGATAACATTAGAATCCATGACATGTGATGGACTAGTGGCTCCCTTCTGAAGATGTAACACCTTGACCTGTAAATTACAAACCTCATGCATAAGGGATTGTACATTTGGAGTGGAGGAACTAACCATAAGAGGTGTAATTGTCATTGACAGTTGTTGAATTACATTTGTAGGTTGTGCTAGTTGCGTTGGCCCCACTATAGGTGTAACAATGTTATTAGCTGGGGGAGTTGAAGATTGACCATTGTTTGATTTATTTTTAATTTCCATTATGGTTTGTAAAAATTGTGCATGATCAAGGGGTTATTCTTAAATTCTATCTATGAAGCTCTGTAGGATCTCATCCTTATTGATAATTAGGTTGTCATTGTTAAGTAGAGGGAGAATGTCCTGATTTCTAATTTGTGTATCATCTTGTTCTTGATTATATTGTTCATATTCATATGTATTATAATTAAAGTTCACATAATCAAGGTGTGAATGATCAACAATAAGGGTTACAATAAGTCCTTTATCCATGGTATAAGCTCAAATAACATGAATATGAATATGTTATATAGCATTACCACCTAAACTAGCAATTCTTAGTGGAAGAGAGATAAATTTTGTAGATGGCATATAGTAAACAAATTAAAATAGAGCTACTAAAATAGAATGTACGAAATCTGAAAAACTTAAAGTGGCTAATGAAAATAGAAAAAAGAAAAATACAAACCCTAAAAGCATCTAGGGTTAGGGTTTGATCAATGTTCGAAGTAAGTCATGTTCACCAAATGTTTTAACCTTTTTGTACAAAACACATGTAAATCCTATGTTTGATTAAAGGGTTAAGTAGACTAAATCAAGGAAATAGTATACAATGAATACAACCATTGCTTTGTTATAAAATTAACTAGCTTTCACTTTTCTAAAAATAATAATAAATAGTTTAAATAAATACTTAGCTGGAAAACACCTGATGTGGATGATCTGAGTGTTGTAAAATGACATGGAATGGTTTGAAAATCATAAACTAGATCCCTATGTTAGAACCCATCTTGGACAGTAGTGCCACAATTGGATTGTAGTGCCATTATTGGAAAAGTGGTGGTAGTGTCCTGATATTAGTAGTAGTGTCCTTTGTGAAAGACTGTCCCAATTTTTTTGGTGCACCTATGTCTGGATCTTTGGGGTTTATTCTTGTAGGCACAAGTTTTGGAACCCTGTATTGTGCCTATAATAACTTATTTAATGTACAAACCCAAATCCTCCATACAACTCGGGCATGAGCTGAAAAGTGTGTTCATTAATAGGGTAGGCTAGACATTCTCACTGACCCGTTGTGAAGAGAGTCACCTACATACCAATACTATGATGAGGGATCAAACCCGATGTAGTTCTCCCCACCTAAGTATTGGTGTAAGTACAAGTGATGCTAGTATAATAGTGGCCTTATGTGCCTTGAATGTGTTTGAGATTGGAAATATGGAAATTATGAGTTTAGGGATGATATAAATGATCACATTAAAAAATAGGGAAGAATAAGGATTGATAACCTTAATTGTGTTTAACTTGTTTCATGTTTTGAATGTGTATTTTGCGTATGATTTCCATCCAATGGATAAAGGGCTAAAATTAATGTATTTGTAGTATTCTGTTGCTTGTGTAGGTGAATAAAGATGTCTAGGTTGCCCTTAGGAGACATTCATTTTGATAAGATGTCCATTTAGGAAAAGCTAGGGCAAATGACATTAACACCATTTTGGGGACACCAGCACCACATGACAGTAGTGTTTAGCTGGCAACACACTAGGCATGAAGGGACATGAAGGGGAAATGAGGGTCTAAGACTAGTTTGAAGCTAATTAGGGATACCTATGGCCCGCATGAAGGTTGGATAAGTGTGATAATAGGCTCTAGGATAGGTCTAAGGCTAAGCTAGGGGTGGGTAGTCTCGAGTAGCACTCTTAATACTCAAATACCACTTTTGGGTAATTTAAATGGGCATCATACAAATTGTTGTTTTGGATTAAAGATCAAACTTCAAATTCTCAAAGGTAGTGGTGATCCTACCATTGATACATCACTCAAGCAATCCACTCACATTATGAGTGCTTATCCTAAAACACAAGTGCTAAATAAACAAATATGGTTACCAAAGGATAATTCAAAGTAAGAGAAGGGTCAAAATAACAAAGAAATAGAGCAATTACCATTAATAAAGGTTCTAAATTTTCTAAATGATTATGACAATCATGATATTACTCCTAATATCATTATGACAGATGAACAATTGAGGAACTTCATTTTCATCCACTTGATAACTTACCACATAATATATTCATACCTGTAAGTCCTGATACATATAAATTAAATACATCTCTAGAATATATATAATGAAATACAAATAGAGGCAAGGTAAACCATGTAGCTCAGAATGTTCATAAGGTATTAACATCTAAGTTGCACATATATACACATAATGACATACCAAAAAAGGCATAACTGTAATATGGGCCAATTTCTCATTCATATACAAATGATCAAATGGACACATCATATGTTCAAGAATAACCTAATAAGTTACATCTTTCCTATAATATAACATAAAATATTGGTACGATCCTAATAATACAAAGAATTGATATGATAATGATGATACTTATTGTGCAATATATGAATATGACACACAGGGCCTCCACAGAGGCATCTCCTTGATGAGTTCCTTGGGTTCTAGTGCCATTTTCCCTTATCCACAGTGCCTTTCAAAAAATACACACACACACACACACACACACACACATATAAAGTGTTTACATATTTTATTATCTCATTGGCATATTTGTTATTAGTTACATGTTGGTAGATATCATATCATTCCTTTTTATATACAAATATGTTTCACACATCTTTTGACTACGATATAGTCATACCCAGGTACATGATCTATGAACTTTTAGATGTTGGACCTTCCCTTTAGTTGCGTCATATGGACATTGGGGGCATCCTCTTCTTTGATCATGACATGCCCATGTCACATTATTCTATGATCATTTTCCATTATCATGTTTGAGCTTATATACTTACACATGTTTTTATTCATGCTTATATCTTTCATAACGTACTTGATATGCTATATACTTAATATTTTCACCAACACATATATCTAGGGACTAGTATGATATGTTTATGTTGGTTGCTTATGTTTTGTGCTTTCTTTTTAGGTACTTCTTTACGTGTCTTGCCTTGCTTGCTATTGTATTACTTGTTTGAGCATTTGAATATACTCCATTGTTTGCAGCGCTGACACCTTTATTCACTTACTTTGACATTTAAACATGTCATTGCTTATTGTATGGACATTTTAATATGTCAATACTTTCCTTGTGGGCATTTGACTAAGTCATGTCCCTTTCATTATGTGGCATTTGAACATGGCCCTTATTTGAGGTCTCTTTGGACCATTGCCTTTTGATTTGCTTTTGAGTTCTCTTATGGGTGTGTTTGATTACTTGTTGAATTTGTATTATTATTATCTAGATGTTGCCATGATTTATATCATGAATTTTAGGCCTTGATGTGATCATATTTTGTATGATTCAATGATATATTTACCTAGACATGTTTATTATATATGCTACATGATACATTCACATATCATACAATTATCTTATCCTTTTGAGGTAAGGTGACTATTAATTTATACTTCCCCTCACCTCAAAAGGTGGAGCATATCAATGGAGGCATATCATAGAGGCATGATGTTGACATTGTCCATACTTTTAGATTCAGTGGGAGCATGTTATGGAAATATGTTTTCCACACATACCAATTCTCAGTTTTAGATTTCAGTGGGAACATGTCTTCTGCTCTTGAAAATTTTCAAATTGGCCAAATTACACAGTTATATGATTCAAATGCACATTTAAGGCATCATTTTATACATTGATACCTTTTTTATATCCAAGTTTCAGCTTGAGACATATATGAGGTGCATATGCCATGTAAAGGGCACATTAAATTGTAAAATCAAAATCAATTTTAGATTTCAAATAATTATATGGAATTTAACATACACTGGGATGGAATTTTATAGATTGTTATTAAGTCAATCTACTGCGGTAGTTAGTCTCTTTTTGGCAAGGTGAAGGTGATTAAATCACTTATTCTTACCAAGTTTACAGGATGAAGTGATTAAATCATACACCCTCACCATATTTATAGTGTGATTTGACATGGATCACTCATGCTCACCAGGTTATAAGTACTATTGCATTGCATGGTTGAGTGAACCTCAACTATTGGGTACAAACTCACTTTTTATCCAAGGTTGGGGGCAAGTTGTCCTCTGATATTTATATGTATGCACTTGCAATTTTTACATTTGTCCTAATCTTAGTTTCAATGATTCATAATGAAACATATTTTAAAAACAAATTGTTAAAAGGCAAGACAGTTGCAACAATACACAAGATTACTCCTAACCTTACTCTCATTACTTTCTAACATTTTAAATGCTTTTGATATAAAATTATACACATTGATTATATAGTGTAATGTGCTCTTGGTTTAAAATTAATCAAAATCACTCAAGCTGGACTCATGCAAATACAATGTGTGTTATACACACACACATACACAATTATTTTTCTTTAAACTAGCAATTTCATTACTAGAGTAAAGGTGGCCATTCAATCAAGCATTCGAGTGATAAAATCTTCCCTATTCTTTCCTATCTCAATATTAGTCATAGGGACAACCCATCCACATGTATGAAGTACTGAAGGAGTAGCCCATGATTCTTATTTTCTAAGTTAGAAGTTAGGTCACTGTATGTACTTGTTTTCCACATATTTCACCCTTGTGTACACACAATCTAACACATTAGGGGAGAACTACATTAGTTTGAGGACTTTTTCAGAGTGTGGCTATGTATGCAACACCCATTGATAGAGGGATATCTTATGAGCTCAACATCTGATCCCACTAACCCATTTTTCCCATAGTCACTATGAAGATGAAGAACTAGGGTTTGATCATTTGATAAAGAGTTACAACTTGTGATTCATATATTAGTACACTTGAACAACAGTGATAGAAAACCTATAAGGTTCCAAATGGTATCATATATATCTAGTCAATATTTTGCACTTGACACTAGCATCTAAGTTAGGCAGGTGTGTCGATGTAATTATCCAGATCTCATGCAAGTGTCTAAGGCTACAAGGTGTAAATTTATAGAGTTTGATGATTGATCAAGAATCCAGATCCAGTCTAATTCCAACCCATTCCATATTAGATATGCATGCACATAATAAATGACCTAATTACTCTTATTTTTCATTTATTATAATATAAATTGATAGTTATACTTAATATTTTTAGTATATCACAACATTTAAATTCACAATATTATTTATATGAGTTTATAATTAATTGGATTATTGTAGATATATTTACCCCTTATTCATTTCTATATTCTTAACCCTATACTATATTAATCCATCTCAATTTAGGGTTAAAATTTTTGCACAAGGATTTTAAAAAAAAAGTATTTTTTTAACTATTTTTTTTTCAAAAAAACACTTCAAACAATACTGCAGTGATGGAAAAAATAAATTATTTCCTAATAACAAGTTATGTTTTTTATCCTTTCACCCGTAGGAGATCCATAATACAAGATGTGAAAAAATAATGCCACATAAACTTGCCCAAATTGAATCTCTAATTCCACTTGTAATGAAATTACTTAGATGTTCGCACAATGGAATATTATATCGCATAAATAAGAGTAGAATATGTAGATCTACAACAATAATTGACATAAGGGTAGAATGATTAATAAATATAGTTGAGCCACTTTGAGGGAGAAACTTCCAAAACAATGCAATAAGAGTAGAATTCGCAATATGATCCTCAAATACTAACTACTACCTCTTATATATACACTACTTAGCCATGGTTATTTCATAAGTCAGCCTTACTAAAAACTTAGAGAGATGTGACAAGATAATACAAGAGGTATGTAAGCCACAAGATGACCACACATATACCTAGACACACCATATATTAAGGGCTTAATAGTGTCACATTATGTGCTTATGTCAAATCCCACATGATGCCAAGACTGAACCATTCGTAGAATGAGATGAATCAGGTGGTTGTGCATCTAATTGATTAGTTGTTTATCAAATTATCACATGAATTGACTTTGTCCTAGTAAGTATAAAAAGTTTTGGAGCAGTGCTCAAATGGTGGGATTGTCTTACATTGTATTTTTTGTGTTTTTTATGCACCATAAGGTGCTAGTAGGAAGTTATCTAGTATTATGTTTAGAACTCATGTTTAAAGGAGTCATCAATATTTTACAAGGAATAACACATTAAGTGCAAAACTTATAAAAAAGTGATTGAGGGACCACATTTCATTATGCATTAACATTGGAATGTCATTAATACTTGGAAATGTGATTGTTGATTAAAAAGGTGATCAATGATTATCAAAATATTTGTTAACAAGCCAATCATATAAAACCCTAATTAGTTATTGACTTAGATAGGAGTGGTAATAAACAATAAGAATAAAGAAAGAATGTTGAGGGTGAAACCTTGTTATGTAATAGAATTAAATGGAGTGAATAAGTAGGTATTGAGAAACCTTGGCACCTATGACCACTATTTGTATAAATCAACGACTCTTTGGTCATTGCTTAACCTACAAAATATTAGAATATAAATTAAACTTGAGAGGGATAGAAATAATGCTTATAATGTAACAACTGAAAAGAAAAAAGAAGCAAGAAGAAGAGGTTGAGATATTGTTATTTTAGGCATTGTTCTCTTTTCAACCTTAATTCATTATTGTATGAGCATTGTCTCACTTGCAATTATATGGATCATGTTAGTTATTGTTATATCTACAATTTTATAGTATACATGTGTATGTGTATGTAAATGTTTATATGTATATAAATATATACTTGTTGCCCTATGAACATAGGTCAAGGGCTTCAGTATGTATTCTTTATGTCCTTTTAGTTAGTTTTGTGTATATCTTATACCTAGTTATAATTTTTTAAATGTGGTTAAACTTTTTTTGATATCCTACAATGATTAATACTATTTGAGGGATTTATGGGCATTTAATTGAAAATGTTCCAAAATCCTTTCAGAGCTTCCAAAACCTTAAAATTTAATGGACCCTTATAGGGATGAATCAAAGGATTATATATTGCCCATTATTAATTTTAATTATATGCATTATGGAAGGAATTTTCATATAATACTGCAATAAACCCATGATGTTACTTGTGTTTATCTGCTCTGCTCTATGTTGTGTTTTCTTTGATAGAAAGTTGTACTTGATATTAAAAAGAACTCCAGTTCTTCTTGATAGGAATGACATGGGTGTCATGTGTGAATAAACCCTAGTCAGTAATGCATGAGTTGACAAACCCATGTATCATTCCTCTTGCCTTAATATTGTTAAATTGGATATCTTATGAGTAATAGGTATTGCAGGCTATATATTGACCTTGTCCACCTGATGTGGTTTGTTCAAATACAAATTGATATTTTTTATGAACAAATTTGGTCATTCTTATATTCTTTGTGTATGATATTGTATTGGTTGATTTTATTTTCATTAGGTTTTTTATGAAATACTAAAGGTAGTATGTAAGGATTAAAACTACTAAGTAAGATTCTTTATGAGCTTCCATCACTTCTATGGAATAACAAGTTTGTAAAGATTTCTTATTTCGATTTTATTATAGTTCTAAGATCAAAGTATCTTTGAATATTGTGAATAATTAAATAATAAGTTGAAATGATATTTTGTTTATGATATAATTAAATATTGATAGATGTATCTCTCTTACCTAGGGTTTTCAAGGTTGATAAATGACTTTTATGTGGTAAGAATCATAAAAGTTGAGGAAAATAACTTGTATCATTTTATAGATTATTCTATTTAAGTGGTTATTTTTTATAACTTCGGTACTCTTAGATGGGTGTTGTAGGGCTTACAATAAAACACAAGGCCAATTTACATTGACTTAACTATGCTTAGTTTTTATTGCTTTAGAATAAGATGGAGTGTTTTTAGAAGTTCTAAGATGTGTAATACTTACACTTTGTTAATAATCCATCCTTACAGTATTGAATTGATCTAAACCTATAATTATGAGATCTATTAAATGTTTATAATGGGTAGGCAACATCCTGCTAATACCAATGAAACCATGAGTGGTTTATCCTTACCACTTTGCTCTCATCTAGAAGAAGTGCTTATAAACAAAGTCATTACCCAGTTAGCTTACTTCTTTTTTTTAAAAAATATGTAAAGATGCAATGTATATAGCATTACAATATCATAGTTTAGACCCTAATTTCAATGGAAGTATTCTAGTTTATTAGAATCTATCTTGGCATTAGAAACTATAATATAATTATACTTCAACTATCGATCTAAATTTGGGTTGTGTTTTAGGGGCATACTGGAAATATATATAACATCTATTAATTATCCCTATGATTAATTTCTCTTGTATTTTATTTAGGTCTTCAATTGTATGTGTCATTTATGTATTAACAACTTTATCGGTCACATCGAGTATATTTATTATTTATAAACTAAAGCAATGACACCAATAAATTATTAACATTTGGTTTGAATTTTGAATAAAGAGTAAATATTATCTTGAGGGCAATGATAGTTTTAAGTTAGTAGGGTGATTCCTTAGCTCTACAATCAAGTTTGATAACATTGTTGATTTTGTGTTGAACCCAAAAGAATGATACTCAGTTTTTAAGACTTTTCATCAACTTTGTTACCTGTGTATTATAATGCCAGGGCATAAGAACTTGGACAGTGTTTAGTCATCATTAAACTCAGTATTTGATACAAAGGCTAGGTTATTGCCTATACCTCACATGTGACTATATCCTTTTGGATTGATCCATGTGTATGCGCTTTATAGAACCAAACCTAGGGACATGTATTTTTGTGTTTGGATCCTAAATGGAAAATGATTATGAACTGAACAAGGAAGTTAAATGAACCCAGGGACATCTTGTTACTTGCCCTTGTTTTTCTTAACACTATAGCCATGCATATCTATTTGTAGGTCCTTGTTAAGATTATTCTAGTGGATGGTGAAATACTATTATGCATTATATTACAGTCATCTTATTTCATTCTCAATGAAATTAAGGTTATGTTATATCTTGATAAATACGATTTCTTGATAATCATGTAAGTAAGGTATGCATTTGTAGTACTATATACAATATAGGTTTATATAAAATGCAATCATTATAAAAACCTATATTGTATCTCAAAAAACTACTAAGTAAACAAACTGAGTTAAATGAAAATCACATACAAAATCACATACAAACTACTAAGCAAACTTCACAAATGAGATACCTCAAAAAAGCTATCAAAAGAACAACACTAAAACAAATGTATACCAAACAAAATCACATACAAACTACTAAGCAAACTTCACAAATGAGATACCTCAAAAATGCTATCAAAGAACAACACTAAAACAAATGTATACCTCCATCTTACCAAGACAAGCTACACTCCTCACTTCAATTGGATTGTACTCAAGTGTATGTAACTGCAAAGGTTCATCAAAGCACATAGATAATTTGGCAGCACCTCCCCCTGAAAAACAAACATTTTGGTTTGGTTGAGTGAGGATGTGGGTTAAAGTTTTGATTCACAAATTAGCAATACTTTGTTGCATAAATAATATTATTTAGACTGAAGGGTGGCCCTTTAATTTATATAGTTTTCTAACTAATGTGCACCATTCAATGAGATTGAAGATCAACAGATGAGGATGAATCATCCTTCTCATAAATGAGAGGATTTAGAGGAGTAAATGAAGGCAGTTGAGTGTGTAAGGTGAGGAATGGGTTTGGTAAGAGTTTGTCCCCCCTACCTTGGATTTGGTGAAGATTGACTTGGGGATCATGTAAGACTTTAAGATTTGGGGATGTGACAGAGTGATGTGAGGATTAATTAGATTTATTGATTTATGAAAATAATGATATTCCACATTCCATAGATTTTCCCATTCGGATGAGACCAGATAATTAACTAATGTGATGTGATATGATTTTTGGATATTTTTGATATTGTTGTGAAAAGGGGATTAAATGGTTAGGGGGATGAATAATTTTCAAGAATGGAGTGGTTGTCTTGACCTTTATTTGGAAATAGAGGAGTTTGATTATGATTTGGAAGGGGATCTTGGTATATCCATAATGGATGATTATTGGACTTAGATGTACCTAATTATTGCATAGACAAATATCCTTGAAGGGGTGATTATAGGACACAATTGGATTTTGAATTGGTGGACGAAGGATCAAGAAGGGATGTTACGTGAAATACCTATTGGCTAAGTTATTAGAGTTGCTTAATCACATTTTGATGTTGGGATGGTGATGCTAGAACTAGATCAGGATTGTGGGGGGCATAGGGATTTAGATGGTTATTAGTGGATGGAATATTTGGATAACTGAGGTGGGATGCCATTGGATTGATATTTGACCTAAATTAGTAAAAATTGGATTTTAACTTGGACTGTGGATGTTTGGCTTTGACTTGACTTTTGATATTTGACTTTCATTCAACATGTTTGACTTAGGTTGACTTAGTCAAAATTATATGTTTGTCATGGACTTTGGATGTTTGACTTGATTTGACTTAGTCAAAATTGGTTGTTGTCTTAGAATTTAGATGTTTGACTTGAATTTTACATGTTTAATTTTGACTTAAAATTTAAACATTGACTTTGGATGTTTGATTTTCACTTCTTGATATTGACTTATGAGGTTTGACTTGTTTTCAATTTAAAATTTTGGCTTGATTTGGATGTTTGACTTGAGTTTTGAACTTTGACTTGGGATGTTTAACTTTGGCTTATTTTTTATCTTGACTTAGGATGTTTAGCATGATTTAAATTTGGAAGTTTGACTTGACTTAGGATAATTGAATTGATTTAACTTGGTCAACATTGACCTTAATTCAAATTTCAATGTTGGGCTTGGTTAAAGTTACCCTAATTTGACTTTTGATTTAGATTTTTGATATGGTCAAGGTTGACATTTGATGTTTGGATTTGAATATTGGACTTGGTCAAAGTTTACCTTGGGTGTTTGACTTTGATTGTTATTTTTTACTTGGTCAATGTTGACCTTGGATGTTTGGATCTAGATATTAGACTTTTCAAAGTTAACTTGATTTGACTTTGATTTGGATTTTTGAATTGGTCAAAGTTGACATTGGATGTTTGACTTTTATGTAGATTTTTAACTTGATTTGGTTTCTAATTGCTTGCACACAAGGATCAATTAAGAAAATATGATCAACATAATCCTATGTTAATAATGATGGGTGTGTAACTAATATGTAGTCCTACCTCATAAGAAGTGAGAACGGGTTAATCTCTTAACCCTCATTTCAAGTGATGTGTCATGCGTATATTGGGGAATATTATGTTCCCTTCACTATAAATGATTTTTGGTGGAACAATCTTAAATTAAAAAATTTAGGTGTGTCCCCTATATACCTTACATTAAATGGGGCCCAAGTCCATGAAAGAGGTCAATTAATGGGTTGCACAAGAAGGTCTAGTCCCTTTGTGCCCACTCCATCAATAGAATTTTAGTAGACTACGGCTAAAAAATATTCGTTGAGGGGGATTGTCTAGGGTCTAGGCATTGGAGCATTAAATCCCCTCACTTCATGGTGCTTATAAAACATGACATCGCATGACCAGTGGTGGGGTTAATTAAAAAATGTGATGTGATATGGTTTTTGGATGTTTTTAATATGGTTATGGAAAAAAATATTAATTGGCTAGGAGGATGAACAATGATTTGGCTAAGGATGTCAGGGCAGATAGAAGATTGATTAGACGATTTTAGGATGATGTTAGCGCAAACTAAGGGATAGTCAAATTTGACATAAAGTGTCTAATTTTAGGTGTGTATAAATACAATTAACTCTTCATTTGAGATGAGTGACTTACAGGATACATTCCTCACCTAAAAAGAGGGCATATAAGTGGACTTGTCATAAAGATACAAGCCTCCATGAACAAAAAAATAGATTTTGGGACATAGTAAAATTTATAGAGATTTGGAGTGGTTCAAATATCGTATTGGTTCAAATATGTCATAAATATTTACACATTGGAATAAATTATTGGGGCATATGTCATTCATATGCACTTGCTTTATAGAGACGTGAGTTACAGATTACATATTTAGATATACTTGAGTACATATGCCATGCAGATGCACAAGGTTTATAGGAACATACATTATATGTTTTCACATTTAGACATATTTGAAATACATGTTCTCTGATTTAATATATATATGCATATCATTCTATATCAGTTGATACAAATTAAGTGATGCATTATACTTGTTCATGCACATTTTCATTTTTTTTGTAGTGAGAATTGTGATAGGTATTTGTTTTCAAAACACAATTTAATGGCACAGGATAATGAGAAAACTTGAATCTATAAGTCTGTTTGCAGTGGATGATTCATGATTTTTGAGGTAATGTACATTGAGGTTCAATGACACTCAACATCCATGGCATTACCCATAATGAACCCATGATGTTGTTTCCACCTTACCATGTTGAGGTTCAAGATCAAAGCTAGGTTAGTTATGGGAAAATGCACAAATTTGGGGAAAAAAAAGGGGGACAACATGAAAAACACAACTTTTTTTGTAAAGGGTGTATGTCATTTTTATAAAAAAAACATAGAAAATGTTACTTGGCTTCGTCCCAAGCCTAAACAGTATACACCCTTTAATTATAAGTTTACATTTAATTTATATTACATTTTATCTTCTTGCACTTTAAATTTTTTTTACTAATATAATGAATTAGGGCCACTTTGCATATTCTAAAATCGATTACAAAGTTATAAGATTTACCACTTAGAAGTTAGTTTTTTTAAATATATTATGGTCAATACTTAGTTTTTAGAATTTCAGGATTGGAAACTGATTAAAATATTGGAGTTATTAAGCTATAAGTTTGAGTATGGATGTCATTGGTTGAGATAGAGATAGGGATAAATATATATAGATAGGGGTCAAGTATGGATTGTTCAAGATAAAGATAGAGCCTATGTTAACATGAATTTAATATCTACATAATAGGATGGGATGGAGCATGCATGGATGGATTAACCTATTTCGACTGATACATCTAACCCTGGATGAAAACATAGACCATTATTACCATATTGTATTCATGGCCTAAGTTATAATGTTAACACCATCTAGGTGGTGATATTCCAAAACTGAGGCTCTATCGTACTTTGAGTATGCCCTAGTCCCCAATACATTAAATCAAAGGATATCATAGAAATGTCCCCCTACTATTGATATATGGGAGGCAATATTCAAAAATCCCTACCCTGATCTCAAGCTTGCCTTACTCAATAATTAGAGGGAATCTTTCCCTTCCTACTTCATATATGCCAAGGAGTAAGGCAAAGGAAGTTCGCATTCTTAATATTTAGCTTTACTTCATTCAATAGCATATCAAGGGAAACTTCCCTTCTCAATGGATAGAAAGGGATTAAATCATAACTATAAAGGGCAGCTTACCTTCATGTTAGATAGAAAGCGAGTAAGGCATAACTATCAAGGGAATATTGCCTTGCTGATATCTAGCTTTGTTTTGTTTGTCGATTAAGGTAAAGATGTCAAGGGAAGCTTGCTTCTTGATAGATAGCTTCTTTTTTCCCTATCTAATTAAGATATGTCCAACTTTATAAGGCAAGGGAAGCTTATTTCTCGATATATAGCCTCATTATTGTCCCACCTACTTTCCCTTTATATAATATATTATTCACTATCAATGGTAGTTTGATTCCCAATCTATAGCTTGCATATATTCTTACCCTACCTACTTAGTTATGCCATACCTACTTAGCTTATGTTATTGGTAAGGGAAATTTTCTTTCTAATAGATATAATAAGGAAAAAAGTTTTGATTCATGGTACATATGTAATTTAGATTTCTACCATTGAGTATGACCTACCTACTTTAGCTAGTTGATTATGCCATACCTACTTTA
Source organism: Torreya grandis (assembly GCA_037957365.1). NCBI lineage: Eukaryota > Viridiplantae > Streptophyta > Pinopsida > Cupressales > Taxaceae > Torreya > Torreya grandis. The sequence continues at coordinate 4,757,289 of JARHVA010000053.1, read as the reverse complement.
GCTAGTTGATTATGCCATACCTACTTTACATACTTGAGTATGCCCAACAAATTGAAAACTCGAACCATATTTTAATTTTGATCATTCTCTACCTAAATACTTGAGCCATATCTTGATCTTGACTATAAACTACCTACCTTCTTGTACTTGAGTATGCCCTACTTACTTTAAATATACTTGAGTATGCCCTACTTACCTATCATTCTTATCATACCTACTTGACTATGCCTTACCTAATTGAGTAAGCCATACACATTTGAATACCCAAGCCAAATCTTGATCTTGAATACCCATATCTAATCATTATCATATATATCTTAAATGAGCCATATATTGATATTGGATACTTGATTGAATACCCAAGCCATATCCTGAAAGGAGAGGGGAAATTATTATACTTGAAAATCAGTAGAGGGGGCATTATCAAATCAAAGGATAAAGGAGAGGGTGTATTACAAAGGGATACTTAAAAATTAGGAGAGTGATGTTATAATCTATATATATAAAGGAGAGGGGTCACTAACTGAGCCATATATTGAATGGAGAGGGGGTATTTTATCCTATATAGAGAAATGAGTGACTAGGGATGATCGGGAAAGAGGATTTAAGGTAGATTTTGGCCAAAGTCCTAAATAATTTGTGGGATTTTTTATTAATGTTTCTATCGATACGCATAAATGACTATCTTAATCACCCCATCATTACCTCTCATCATCCCTAATCACTCCTTCATCAACCCTAATCATTTTTCATCATCCTTAGTCACTCGTTCATCATCCTTATTGTCCCTCATCATCCCTTATCACTTCTTCATTAGCCATCATTGTCCCTAATAAGTCCCTCATTGGACCTTATATTCCCTCATCATCCCTCATCATCCCCAATCAGTCCCTTGTCATCCCTTATTATCCCCAGTCACTTCGACATTATCCTTCATAATCGCTAATCAATTCTTTCTCATCTCTCCTTGTCCCTAATCAATCCCTCATTCGCCCTCATCATCCTTAATCACTCCCTCATCAAACCTCATCATTTCTCATCATCCGTAGTCACTCCATCATCTCACATTGTTCATCATTGTCCCTTACCACTCCCTAATTGGCCCTCATCACCCCTCATCATACCTAATCAGTCCATCATCCTTCCTCATCATTGCTAGTCACTTTATCATCATCACTCATTATTTCTAGTCACTCATCATCTTTAATTGTCCCTAATCACTCCTTCATTTTGCTTCATCATCACTAATCACTCCCTCATCAACCCTCATCATTTTGTATCATTTCTAATTACTCCATCAACTCTCATTGTCCCTCATCATCCCTTATCACTCCCTCATCAGCCTTCATCATCCCTCATCATCCCTAATTAGTCACTCATCACCCCTTATTATCTCTAGTCACTTTTTCATCATTCATCATGATCCTTCGTCATCGTTAATTACTCACTCCTCATCCTTTAACATCGTTCATCATCCCTAGTCATTCCCTCATAGACCCTTATTATCCCTAATTATTGTTGTAGAGTTATTAGTGATGTCATGAAGGTGTCTTGGTGAGTGGATGAAGTGCTTTGATAGTCTATGTGACAATGATAAAGTGTGCAATGTGCTTGTCCTAGTATGATTGAGGTATGATTGCTTGATCTTATATTTTGGCATGGTTAGAGATGTTCAGGGATGAGTATGGAGTATTGAAGATGTGCAAGAGGTCCCTAAGATGTTTTTTATGCTTTGAATGCTTGTGTGCATAAGTAGAATTCATCTGCCTGTCCATAGTTTTAATCTAGATACTTTGGGTTCAATAGTAGAAAATTTGAGTACGCAGTTTGATGACATCACCATTACCACATGTGGATGAGTAAGGAGGAGTTGGTCATATAGTTGTGATCATATTTGTGCCTATTTTACATGTGCTAGATCCCAAGTTATGAGTCAAAACATGGTCAAAGATACGAGGGTGCAAAGTTGGCTTCTCAATCAAAATTCATTATTTTTTCATACTCAGCCAAATTTGCATCTGACCAAAAAGAGTTGAGTAAGCATGTTGATTATGTCAGCAATCACACATGTGGAGGTGTCAGGACAAAATGATAATATGGGTTTGTTCATTTTTTTCCTAGTTTATTTACACTAAAATTTAAGTGATGCGATGAAGCACGTCAAAAGATATACATGTGCAAAGTTAGGCTACCAAGCATTTTGATAGTGTTTTTATGTTTAAATAGATATGAGTAAGTAGTTTGTTGATGTTATATCTTTCACTTGTGAAGGTGTCAAGATAAATAGATTAAATGGGTTTGTTTAGTTTTTATCTTAGTTGATTTGCACTAAAATTAAAATAATGCAATGAAGTGCATCAAAAGATATGATTGTTCAAAATTGGTCTCCCAAGCAAGTTTCTGACATAGTTGGCTCTATGACATAAGTTTTTGAGAAGGTATTTTAATGGCATTATATCTCACATGAACGAAGGTTTTAGGAACTATTTGATAAATGGTTTGATTCTCCTATGTAAAGAGATAATTTGATCTAGATTTGATATCATACATCTAAGCACATAAGAAGTTAATAAGGTTCAAAAATGGCTACAAGTTAAAGTTCAAGTAAGATCGATGGTACATGTTACTCCAAGGAGTCAAGAAGCAAATAGATGAGGACATGTGAACTATGTTTAATGTTTGAGCAAAGGTAAAGGATAAGGATCTAACAATGAGTGGGTGTTTGTATAGATTGATCAAATAATGAGCATTGATAGTTAAAGACCTAACTGATCTGCATATATCAATAGAGCATGTTGAGTCAAAGTTTTCATATTACAGGAGATGAGGTCAACTGTTAGATGTTTAACCTTTGAGGATTGGTGCCTATACATTAATGCTTCGACAAGATCGATGGTGCAAGATTGATCCAAAGTTGAGAAGACACGAGATGATTACAAATTTTTTGAGGTTTAATTATGACCATTGCCATTTAAATATTTTAATTTAACATAAGGAAAAACAAAAGTTCTATAGTTTGTCCATATCTTTCGATATAAGTCAAATTTGCTCATGTTGTAAAAATCAAAGATGAAGAGAACTCCATAACACATATGATGAACCTAATTTGAAGATATATAAGTGCGTATAGTCAAAGATATCAATTTTCAAAGTTGACTATGTGTTCATGTTTGTTTTTTAAATGACATGAGAAGAGTAATTGAGCTTATATAGATATTGTTTTGATGTCTCTAGATGAATTGGCTATTGGGGAGTGTTTTAGACTCCATTAGGATGATATATTTGGATTTTAGAGGTGTGATAAATATATCTTAAGTATGAACAATGCTTAAGAAGTTGATCGTGTATTTGTTCATGATGTTCCTATGCACTAGGTCAATGTTTTAGTTCTTTGAGCATACGCAGAGGTGAGAAAAGTTGACTATGATCATTTGAACATGTCAAAGTGGACATAATTTGTTGACCCATGTATTTAAAAGTGGTTATATGTTCTTATTTTGAACTATGAAGTACTAAATGGGTGAATAGGTATTTATGAGACCTATAAGAGTTATAAGGGCCTTATTAAAAAGTATAGTTGCTTAAGGGTGACCCATAAATGTTATGGTTGACCTATGAAGATTCTATTGAGATATGTATTCATGTGAGAGATGATTTAAGGGTTAAGGCGTGCTAATGGCCGACCAAGGTAGTGATTATCAAGTATGCTGTATAAATAGTGAAATCAAGGATGGTGATTTCTTGACTTTGGGTGAGAGACTTGGGAGAGATTGGAGAGAGGTTTTGTGGAGAGAAGGGTAGAGTACCTTATTGATGAGTTAAAGAGTAGAATATATTGAGGACTATTTGTATGACCTATTAGTCATGTTTCTGTTGGCAGAATAATGCTCTTATTGTTTGAGTATGAACGAAGGTGAAGCGTGATAAGTAGAGGTCTATCATCTGGTGTTGAAGACACCAGTTCAAATGTGGATGTGTTCATAGGTGTTATTACAACATCTCAACATCTAAGGTGGTTTCAACCTCCTTGAAAGGTGAAACTTACTAAAAGTCTAGTTGTTGTTGTAGCTCAACTAGATAGGTGTGGTAACACCTTGTTGTATTAAAGTTTTTTGATCATTTGTAGATGGTATAAATTGGTTCTTATTATTATAAAATAGTATTCCAATTGCATGTTATAGTGGGTTTTATTCCCCAAGAGGGTTTCCCATGTATGTCATGTGTTATGTGATTGATCTTGCATTGTCTCTCTTGCTCATTGCTATGAATGATGTGTATGTGTCATGAATGCTTGTGGTAATTGGTTAAGTATTTGTAAAGTTCATAATTAAAGTTGGATTATTTGGGCTCATCGATTCACCCCCCCCCCCCCTCATAGTGATTTTACCTCTAGCAATCACTCCCTTATCATTTGTAGTCACTCCTTCATTATCCTTCATCATCACTAATCACCCCCTCCTCATCCCTCCTTATCCCTAATCACTCACTACTCTTCCCTCCTCATCCCTCCTCATCCCTAAAAACCTTAAACCCTATAACCCTAAATTATAAACCCATAAAACCCTAAACACTAAACCCAAAACCATAAACCCCTAACCCTCAATATTGATCCCTAAACATTAAAACCTAAACCCCTAACCCTCAACCTTAACCATTGAACATTAAACCCTAAACCCCTAAACCCAAAAACTTAACCCCTAAACCCCAAACATCTAAATCCTAAACCTTAAATCCAAAACCCAAAACTCTAAACCCTAAACCACAAAGCCCAAAAAGGAAACCCTTAAACCCCAAACCCCTAAACCTTGACTTAAAACCCCAAAACCTAAAACCCTAAACTTTAAACCTTTAACCTATAAACCCTAAACCATAAACATCTAAACCCTAAACCCTTAAAACCTTAATCCCTAAAATCCTAAATTTTTAACCTCAAACCCTTAACTGTAAACCCTTAACCCTAAACCCTAAACTATATTTAACTCCTTAACACTAAAACTATAAAACCCTAACCCTAACCCATAAATCATAGAAATTAACCCATAAACCCCAAAACCCTAAACTTATAAACAACCTAAAACCCCAAAATCCAAACCCAAAACCCAATACCCTAAAACTCCTACAATGCATTATGTATCATTGTTTCCAATGCTTAAAAACCATTCATATGTATAGTGGGTGCCATGCTTAGATGTTTCTCTCTGTTAGCTATATTAGGCTTGGTTATAGATGTTGGTGACCACCCATCTATCAATATGGTGATCCACTCTATTATGTATCTAGACTCTCAATGAATTTCAATCCATATCCTTTAATGACCCATAAATAGGGGGAACCAAGCATCTCTCTAATAGTTTCCATCGATAGATATATATGAGATTAGATCAACTCTTGGATCATCTCAACTTTTAGATAGAGCAATAGAATCCTTTTTGTATATATATTTTTTGGTAGTAGAGTGATATCTTCTTAGTATAAGACCTCAAAAGTGAGACCATAAACCACAAGTATTTAACTAAATATTGGAAAGCAGTTGACCCCAAGTGTTGGGATATGAATACCGGAAGCACACAATTGATTACCAAATACAAGCAACTTAATATGCAGAAATAACCAGAATCAACAAGTAACTAGAATCTAGAAATAACACAAGATATGAGAGACAATACACAACTTGTATTAAAACTCTTGCAGAAAAGAATAAAATAAAGAAGATGCCACTTCTTCTCCACCACCTCTTCAGAGGCTTCCCACACCTCAAGTGAACAGTAATTCTCTCCTCAAAGCTCTCTCTCTTAGGTCCCAACACCCAACTCAAACACTAAGTTGGTGTTCACCTTATACTTATGCTCCACGCACAGCACAAGTGCTCCACGCACTCTACAAGTACTCAAACATACTCCAAGTAGATCTCCCCTGAACCTGTAACAACCTGCACCTCAATAGACCTTACTTATGGAAGGAACCTCTTTGCCTTCCTCTCTTGATCTATCTGAGTACACACCTGTACTCCAAGTAGATCCTGCCTGATTCTGCTCCTTGTTGTGTTGCTGTCTTATCTGATCTTGCACACCTACAAATCAACCTGGTTCTGCACACATGTGAACCTTGACCTTGCACACACATACATCTGCATATCAATGATCTTACTTACCATGTAGATCTCCTATAGAAGCCATGCTCACCTGATGACCAAGATCATACATACATGAAGAACCCTGCTGATTCTCCAATCCAGCACCCACACTTGGTACTATGGCACTAGGAAGAACACGCCATTGCTCACCTCACACACAGAAGGAGCTTATAATATTGCTCTCTTACTCTCTAGCACAATTTTACAATACAACCATGAGTCTATTATATAGATCTCATCTAAACAATAATTAGACACCTAATACAATAATTAGATCCGCAAATCTCAATCTAAAATTAGCTCTAATCATGCAAACACTTGGTTCGTCAACCAACTGCCCGTAATATACTCGCAGCTCAAACCACAGGCGACTGACATCGATCCCTGTCTACTTGGGGGTCGCCGACGTCGACCGACTTCTGATCGACGTCGGTTGCTTCTTGTCTCCTACCTACCGACGTCAGTTGGCATGATCGACACCGGTGCCTGACACACTCAGCAACCCTTCTGCAACCTCCTCCTCTATTTGCATCAGTGAAGCTTTTACCTCCACAACCTAACAATCTCCCACTTGGAGATAAATAGTTGCACTGTACCTGTACCTGTACCCCGTCTAATCTATTTTCTGGCTTGTATCCCTCTTCAAGCTCAATCCTAAAGACAACCCACCACACAACCTGTGGTGTACCTCCTGTCATCTGAGTACCCTGTCGCATTTGCATCTACAAACAGATGTAGTGAAGTCCTGACCCTGAATAGCATGAATCCCTGCTGTTGGTCCCTCTCAAATACCTGAGAACTCACTTCTCTGAATTGGCTCCTAACTCTCTGACAGCTCCCACTGCTTGGGAAAACTCAGGGCTATACCAGACCTCATGTGATTTTGAACACTGAATTGTCCAGCCTTTGGTGTGCTCTGATTCTGCATCCTGCGTCTCGCCAACACCTGATTCACATCAGCACCCTCTCGAGACAAAATCAACCTGTGATCTCCATGCCTCCCATGCCAAAGAATTTTGCTGCTCCAAATTCTTCATAGCAAACCACTAAACTAATCTTACCCTTAGCTCAACAAAACCCTGTATGTACACCCCTGCTAGCTAGCATACTATCCACATACAGCAACAAAATGATGTTGCAATCACCATCCACCTGGTAAGACAAACCATAGTAGTTACCCTGACATTGACTAAAGCCATGCTTCGTCTTCCACCTGTCAAAACTTGTACCACTGTCCTGCAGCTCCTCAAGACCATATGACCTGGCCTTCCGTCTCATGTGTCCGTTCGCTCTATTCTTTAACTAAGGAATCCATTCGTCTCTATGATTTTCATACCTGCTAGCAACCCTACCAAATCTTTCGTCTGGTTTTGCAATCTCTCCATGCCATGCTCCCACTATTTCTTGGATCCTTCCTACTCTACAGTAAGCAACGACTGTAAAGAAGAGGAACAACGAGTTTGAGGCCTACTTACGTCTTCAGTCCTCAATATGGGTGTTTGAGACTCCTTGATAGCTTGCTGTACACCCAAAATTTGTTACAGTGACCGATCTCAGCCACCACACAGTCTACATCCAACTGACATCGGTTCTTGCGACTGTCCTGACTACCAACCTTGTCGACGTCGGTGTCCTCCTGCAGCCGACGTCGGTCCCTGTGACCGACGTCAGTCTTACCTCCTGCCGACGTCAATTTTCTTGCCGACGTCGATACCTGTGTTTTCTGTAAGTGATGACTTTTTACCTGCGAGCTCCTTTGAATCAATACCCATGTCCAAACTGCCCTACTCAGAAGTATCCAGCCCCATCCACTGGTCTCTGTCCGCCATCTCCTCCAAGAACACTAAGGCTTTCCATTTCTTAAGCCTGTCAAACATATATGTCTTTTGCTTAAGAACATGCATCTCCTTCCTGCTCATGTGACCAAGCCTACAAAGCCATGCCTCCACAACAGAAGAAGAATCAGTAATATAAATAAGTAGATAAAGAGTACCTATTTTCTTACCACCAGCTAATTCAAGTGCATCTACTGTGAGAGCTCTCGTGCATCTCTCATCACCCAACTCTTTTGAAGAAATTAGCCACATCTCCAAACCTGGGACCTCCATGACCTCCTTCAACACCCATGTGTTGGCCGCCTGCAATTTCAGCTTCACTTCCCCTTTGCCAATTCTTTGGCAAGGCTCACCAGCTCCTCTATCTAAGGCTGCATGGAAAGAGGCAACCGAATCTATTATGCAAGATTCAACTTTATCCAAGAAACCTCCCAGAGCATCATGTGCCACATCCCCTGCAACATCTGCTTCTTCAGTTCCTTCTTGATGATCTTCCACAAACCAACAATCTTCTTTTACCTGATCTTTTTTTCCATCGGACCGTAAGTGACCATATGTGATTTTCAACTCCTCCATTCTTAGCTTACTTTGATCTGTCATTGCTCTACTCCCACTCAATCAGAAACCCCTGAGAGTGATATGTAACCAAACACAAAACCGCTTCCTGCAACCTTAGCTCTGATACCACGTGTTGGGATATGAATACCGGAAGCACACAATTGATTACCAAATACAAGCAACTTAATATGTAGAAATAACCAGAATCAACATGTAACTAGAATCCAAAAATAACACAAGATACGAGAGACAATACACAACTTGTATTAAAACTCTTGTAGAAAAGAATAAAATAAAGAAGATGCCACTTCTTCTCCACCACCTCTTCAGAGGCTTCCCACACCTCAAGTGAACAGTAATTCTCTCCTCAAAGCTCTCTCTCTTAGGTCCCAACACCCAACTCAAACACAAAGTTGGTGTTCACCTTATACCCGTGCTCCATGCACACCACAAGTGCACCACGCACTCTACAAGTACTCAAACGTACTCCAAGTAGATCTCCCCTGAACCTGCAACAACCTGCACCTTAATAGACCCTACTTATGGAAGGAACTTCCTTGCCTTCCTCTCTTACTCTATCTGAGTACACACCTGTACTCCAAGTAGATCCTGCCTAATTTTGCTCCTTGTTCTGTTGCTGTCATATCTGATCTTGCACACCTGTAAATCAACCTGGTTCGGCACACCTGTGAACCTTGACCTTGCACACACATACATCTACATATCAATGATCTTACTTACCATGTAGATCTCTTATAGAAGCCATGCTCACCTGATGACCAAGATCATACATACATGAAGAACCCTGCTGATTCTCCAATCCAACATCCACACTTGGTACTGTGGCACTAAGAGGAACACGCCATTGCTCACCTCACACACATAAGGAGCTTATAATATTGCTCTCTTACTCTCTAGCACAAGTTTACAATACAACCATGAGTCTATTATATAGATCTCATCCAAACAATAATTAGACACCTAATACAATAATTAGATCCGCAGCTCTCAGTCTAAAATTAGCTCTAATCATGCAAACACTTGGTTCATCAACCACCTGCCTGTAATATACTCGCACCTCGAACCACAGGCAACCAATGTCGGTCCCTGTCTACCTGGAGGTCACCGACACCGGCCGATTTCTGACCGACGTCAGTTGCTTCCTGTCTCCTACCTATCGACGTCGATTGGCCTGACCGACGCCAGTGCTTGACACACTCAGCAACCCTTCTGTAACCTCCTCCTCTGTTGGCATCAGTGAAGCTTAAAGCTCCACAACCTAACAATCTTCCACTTGGAGATAAACAGCTGCACTGTACTTGTACCTGTACCCCATCTAATTTGTTTTTTGGCTTGTATCCCTCTTCAATCTCAATCCTGAAGACAACCCACCACACAACCTGTGGTATACCTCCTGTCATTCGAGTACCCTGCCGCATCCACATCTACAAACACATGTAGTGAAGTCTTGACCCTAAATAGCATGAATCCCTACTGCTGGTCCCTCTCAAATACCTGAGAACTCACTTCTCTGAATTGGCTCCTAACTCTTTGACAGCTCCCACTGCTTGGAAAAACTCAGGGCTATACCAGACCTCATGTGATTTCGAACACTGAATTGTCCAGCCTTTGGTGTGCTCTGATTCTGCATCCTGCGTCTCGCCAACACCTGATTCACATCAGCACCCACTCGAGACAAAATCAACCTGTGATCTCCATGCCTCCAATGCCAAAGAATTTCACTGCTCCAAATTCTTCATAGCAAACCACTAAACTAATCTTACCCTTAGCTCAGCAAAACCCTGTATGTACACCCCTGCTAGCTAGCATACTATCCACATACAGCAAAAAAATGATGTTGCAATCACCATCCACCTGGTAAGACAAACCATAGTAGTTACCCTAACATTGACTAAAGCCATGCTTTGTCCTCCACATGTCAAAACCTGTACCACTGTCCTGCAGCTCTTCAAGACCATATGACCTGGCCTTCCATCTCACGTGTCCGTTCGCTCTATTCTTCAACTAAAGAATCCATTCGTCTCTATGCTTTTTATACCTGCTGGCTACCCTACCAAATCTCTCATCTGGTTCTGCAATCTCTCCATGCCACGCTGCCACTGTTTTCTGGATCCTTCATGCTCTGCAGTAAGCAACGAGTGTAAAGAAGAGGAACAACGAATTTGAGGCCTACTTACATCTTTAGTCCTCCATATGGGTGTTTAAGACTCCTTGACAGCTTGCTATCCACCCAAAATTTGTTACAGTGATCGATATCAGCCAACACACAATCTGCATCCAACTGACGTCGATTCCTGTGCCTGTCCTGACTACCAACCCTGCCGACGTCGGTGTCTTCCTGCTAGCGATGTCGGTCTTACCTCCTATCGACATAGGTTTTCCTATCGATGCTAGTACCTGTGTTTTTTGTAAGTGATGACTTTTTACCTGTGAGCTCCTTTGAATCAATCCCCATGTCCAAACTGCCCTGCTTAGAAGTATCCAGCCCCATCCACTGGTCTCTATCCGCCATATCCTCCAAGAACACCAAGGCTTTTCAGTTCTTAAGCCTGTCAAATATATCTGTCTTCCGCTTAAGAATATGCATCTCCTTCCTGCTCATGTGACCGAGCCTATGAAGCCACGTCTCCGCAACAGAAGAAGAATCAGTAATATAAACAAGTAGATAAAGAGTACCTGTTTTCTTACCACCAGCTAATTCAAGTGCATCCACTGTGAGAGCTCTCGTGCATCTCTCATCACCCAACTCTTCTGAAGAAATTAGCCACATCTCCAAACCTGGGACCTGCATGACCTCATTCAACACCCATGTGTTGGCCGCCTACAATTTTAGCTTCACTTCCCCTTTGCCAATTCTTTGGCAAGGCTCACCAGCTCCTCTATCTGGGGATGCATGGAAAGAGGCAACCAAATTTGTTATCCAAGATTCAACTTTATCCAAGAAACCTCCCAGAGCATCCTGTGCCACATCCCCTGCAACATCTGCTTCTTCAGTTCCTTCTTGCTGATCTTCCACAAACCAACAATCTTCTTTTACCTGCTCTTTCTTTCCATCGGACCGTAAGTGACCATCTGTGCTTTTCAACTCCTCCATTCTTAGCTTACTTTGATCTGCCATTGCTCTACTCCCAGTCAATCAAAAACCCCTGAGAGTGACCTGTAACCAAACACAAAATTGCTTCCTGCAACCTTAGCTCCGATACCACGTGTTGGGATATGAATACTGGAAGCACACAATTGATTACCAAATACAAGCAACTTGATATGCAGAAATAACCAGAATCAACAAGTAACTAGAATCCAAAAATAACACAAGATATGAGAGACAATACAGAACTTGTATTAAAACTCTTGCAGAAAAGAATACAATAAAGAAGATGCCACTTCTTCTCCACCACCTCTTCAGAGGCTTCCCACACCTCAAGTGAACAGTAATTCTCTCCTCAAAGCTCTCTCTCTTAGGTCCCAACACCCAACTCAAACACTAAGTTGGTGTTCACCTTATACCCGTGCTCCACACACACCACAAGTGCTCCACGCACTCTACAAGTACTCAAACGTACTCCAAGTAGATCTCCCCTTAACCTGCAACAACCTACACCTCAATAGACCTTACTTATGAAAGGAACTTCCTTGCCTTCCTCTCTTGCTCTATCTGAGTACACACCTGTACTCCAAGTAGATCTTGCCTGATTCTGCTCCCTGTTGTGTTGCTGTCCTATCTGATCTTGCACACCTGCAAATCAACTTGGTTCTGCACACTTGTGAACCTTGACCTTGCACACACATACATCTGCATATCAATGATCTTACTTACCATGTAGATCTCCTATAGAAGCCATGCTCACCTGATGACCAAGATCATACATACATGAAGAACCCTGCTGATTCTCCAATCCAGCACCCACACTTGGTATTGTGGCACTAGGAGGAACACGCCATTGCTCACCTCACACACAGAAGGAGCTTATAATATTGCTCTCTTACTCTCTAGCACAAGTTTACAATACAACCATGAGTCTATTATATATATCTCATCCAAACAATAATTATACACCTAATGCAATAATTAGATCCGCAGCTCTCAGTCTAAAATTAGCTCTAATCATGCAAACACTTGGTTCGTCAACCAACTGTCCGTAATATACTCGCAGCTCGAACCACAGGCGACCGACGTCAGTCCTTGTCTACCTGGGGGTCATCGACGTCGGTCGACTTTTGACCAACGTCGGTTGCTTCCTGTCTCCTACCTGTCGACATCGGTTGGCCTGACCGACGCCGGTGCCTGACACACTCAGCAACCCTTCTGCAACCTCCTCCTTTGTTTGCATCAGTGAAGCTTTTAGCTCCACAACCTAACAATAGGTAACTATGAAAATTTGTGTGTCTGATCGTGGTCAATGCCTTCGATCAATCATGTAACCATGTTGATGTATAGTAAAATGGTTGGTTTGTATTCAACTAAGACATCAATTTCTAGTCAAATTGATACTTCATTCTACATGAATATATTTCTTAGTCACATAGTTTCAAGCACACTAGGAGCAACTCCAATCGAGAAGTTGGGATGGGCCATACACACGAAACTAATATAGAAGGAGCACCCCATGTGGACCAAACCCTGGATCACTTGTCCAATTTTGCATTTAAGAATAATTCTCAATGTACTCAACCATGAGTGATATTTTGGATAATGATATGCATGGGGACTGTTTGAATTAGAAATTACATAACAATGTAGTAACATACATTTTTGGGGATGCAGTTAAAAGGTGATTAGATTTCTCTAATCATCAATGGCCACATCTTCAATCTCAACCTTCAACACAACAAACTGAAGCTCTTGCTTTTCCTGAGGAAGATGGACCATTTGAGGAATTGAGTCCTCAATGGTAAAGTTACCCACATATAATAAATAATATTCTAAAAGGGCTTATAAAGCCTAAAATAGTGGCCAAAATATAGCTATTTATAACCACTAAAAAAGTGAAGGCACCATCTCCTTCAGGTGGACACACCAACACACTTTCTTGGGCATCTTTCCCTCCATTGGTCATAATTACACATATGAGTCTCGCTAGGTATGTCTGATGTTATCTTGTAACAAATTCACCTCCTACTTCCCCTAAATCACCTTCATTAAAACCCTCTTCCTTAGTCAAAACAATTATTGGGACAACTCTCCTTATACCCCCACTTGTGGCATCTACAATAACATCCTTATTTCAATCCATCATTGTTCCCGCTACTTTTATTTCATTGTCAATTCCCCCACTTGCCACTGTTGTTTCCCCTTCACCTCCTATTCCGCCCACTTCAAAGCAACTAGTTCCCCTCTTCTAAAAATCACCCCTTATTTATCAATGAAAAATCCCCCTTTAGCCCCTCTCAAGGATGTGAAAAAAGGACCTAAAATTGGTTTATTTGCTAAAGAGGGTTCTATTTGTGAGGAATCTGAGGAAGAAGGTAAAGATTCTAAAGGTACTTAAATCTTGGGTGAATCAGAAAAAGAGGTGGAGTAAAAGGCTTGAGTTGAGATAATGGAAGTGGAAGAGTTAGAATAAATAGAACCAAAATAGGTTGAATCTATAATCACATAGCTACTATAAGAAGAGGAAAGACAAAAGGATGAAGCACTAGACCCTGATGTAGACTAAAGACTGGTAATCCCTACTTATGGAAACATTTATAGTTTTATTTAGTTCACTAGTCCTATGATTTTCAGGTAGTTATAACATAGGGTACAAATGTTTCAACCTCTACACATGAATTGATTGACCATCCCCTTTAAAACCACCTTCTTTTTCAAGGCCATCCCCTTAACTAGCAGTGTCATTGACACAACCCACTCCCATTTAGTTCTCCACTATGACCATTTTAATAACTTTAGGACAAATAAGATATGTGGTCGAGACCACACCACATATGAATGATGCAATCATTGGTAATTCAGCTCAACCCCCTCTCCACATCCCTATCAAAATAAGTGCCTTAATGCTACCCCTAGGTATCACTCCACCTTATACATCTGAAGATACCATTAAACAAGTTAAATGACGGGATCTTATGGTTACCCAATGGGTGAAATATTCTCAATCTAGGTAGAAGGACAAATAATGCCTTATTATCAAAGAATTGCCAATAATGAACACCTATTTTGACAAATAAAGTGACACCATACAAAGGGTAAGGAAGAGAAAGGTAACAACAAAGGGGGATGAGATGATATTAGAGCACAAACCCTAAACCATTAAACCACAAAAATCTAAACTCCAAAACCAAAACATCAAAACCTTGAACAACAAAACCCAAACCCTAAACCTTTAACCCCTAAACCCTTAACTCCTAAAACCTTAAACCATAAACATTAAACATTAAACCTTGAAAACACAAACCATTAAACCCTAAGCCCTTAAAATATAGACCCTAAACACTAAAATCTACACCCTAAAACAATAAACCCTAAAACCCAAAGCGTTCAAACCTAAAAGTTTAAATCCCATAAATCCCAAAATCCTAACCCCTAAACCCTAACCCCAATACCAATACCTAAGCTTAAATTCTATATCATAAACCTTTATACCCTTAAACCTGAAACACTAAACCTTAAACCTTAATGCATACTCCTCAAAACCTTAAACCCTAAACAATAAAAAGCAAAACCCAAAATCATAAACCCAAACATGTAAACCCTAAACCCCACTACCTACACCTAACCCTTAAACCCTAACCTATAAACTATAAACTCTAAAACACTTAAACCTAAAACCATTAAACTTAAACCTTAAACCCTAACCTCTAACCACTGACCCCAAATAAGAGATGATGATGGATAATGATGAAGTGACTATGGATTATGATAGATGATGGGGGATTGATTAGGGATGATGAGGGACTCATTAAGGATGATCATGGTCAATTAAAGAGTGATTAGGGATGATGAGGTACAATGAGGGCTAATGAGGGTGTGACTATGGATGAGGAGGGGTGATGAGGGCCAATGATGAAGTAATTAGGGATGATAAGGGTTCATGAGGGAGTTATTAGGGAGTGATTAAGGATGATAAGGGATAATGGGGGATGATGAGGGAGTGATTAGGGTTGATTAGGGTGTGATTAGGGATATGAGGGCTAATGAGAGAGTGATTAAGGATGATTAGGTATGATGAGGGATGATGAGGGAGTGACTAGGGATGATTAGAGACAATATGGGTTGATGAGGGAGTGATGCGGGATGATGAGGGATGATTAAAGATGATGAGGGATGATTAAAGATGATGAGGGCTAATTAGGGAGTGACTATGGATGATAAGGGGTAATGAGGGAGTGATTAGGGATGATAAGGGTTGATGAGGGAGTGATTAAGGATGATGACGGGCAATGAGGCAATGGTTAGGGATTATTAGGCATGATGAGGTCGATAAGGGTGTGATTAGGGATAATGAGGGCTATTGAGGGACTAATTAGGGATAACGAGGGAGTGCCTATGGACAATTAGGAATGATGAATATCTATTAGAGGGAGATTAGGGATGTTGAGGTATGACGAGGGAGTGATTAGGGACTGACAAGATAAAATGAGGGATAATAAAGGAGTGACTGGGGATGATAAAGGATGGCAAGGACTGATGAAAGTGTCATTAGGGATGATGAGGGATGATAAGGGATAATGAAGGTCAATGAAATAAGGATAAGAGATAATGTGAGTGACTAGGGTGAGTATGATGATGAATGATGATTTATGTGTTTGAGCCCCTTTCTCCATATGGTTGGAGGAGAGGGAGATAATAATATGAGTAATTTTGATATGACCCTGAGAAAATAGGGTTCTAAAGCATTCCCTTCCACCCCAAATTCTATGTGAATTATTGTGGTAGTGGTAGTCTATCATGTGAGTTTAGAATGCTAGAAAATAATTATGCTCTAGGTGAGTCTGGAATAAATTAGTTAGGTCATGCATGCATGATATTGGAATTGAATCATGCATGGATTGACCCATTTGTTTGACATTTGTTTCAAAGTGAATGATACCTTTTTAGGATTAATCGTTAATGATGTTTAATTCCTTCTATTCTAAATGGAGTGCACTAGGGTGATTAGCTACATTCATATCTGATATGAGTGATCATATCACAATTGTAGGTAGATTTCATGTATGAGTGATTGTATACCTACATGTAGTAATAGGTATATGGTAGATGTCATGTATCTGATTGTATACCTACATGTAATACTAGGTATATGGTAGATGTCATGAATCAGTGATAGTATCATTACTAGAAATATGCTATAGGTTGCATTCTACAAGCCAATCATTTATGTATATCAATAGACCAATTGATATAAAATCCCATATATTATTTAGGAATTTGGCCTCAATCCACCTTCAATACTTTTACCTAATCATCCCTAGTCACTCATTTCTATATATCTAGGTGACAATGCCTCCTATCTTTCCAAGATATGGCTTGATCAATTCCCCTCCTCCTTTCTTTATATAGGTAATAATTCACCCTTTTCTACCTTTCAAGCATCCCTTAATAATGACCCTTTCCTCTATCCCTTGATCCTATAATGCCTCTTCTACCGATTTTAAAGTATGATAATGCCCCCACTCCTTTCAATATATGGCTCGAGTATTCAATCAAGTATTATATATTCTATATACGGGTTGGGTAAGATATATATAATAAGGATTATATGTGGGTATTCAAAAATAATACACAAGTCGAGTATTCAATCAGGTAAGGCATGCTCAAGTAGGTAGGGAAAGAAGGATAGGTAGGTAGGACATACTCAAGAGGTAAAGGAGGCAGGGTACACTCAAATAGAAGCACTTAGGTAGGGCATAGTCAAGAATAAGATTTGGCTCAAGTATATAGGTAGGGCATACTCAAGATCAAGATATGACTCTGGTATTCAATTACGTATGACATGTATTCAAGTATGGAAAGTAGGTAGGGTATACTTAAGTAGTTATATTAGGTAAGGCATACTTAAGTATAAGAAGGTACATAGGGAAAATTCAAGATCAGGGCATGGCTTGGGTATTTAGGTAGGGCATACTCAAGAAGCTAAAGTAGGTAGGTATACACAAGTAGGTAAAGTAGGCATGTAATCCTCAATGGTATAAATCTATTACATATGTAACATGATTCAAAACTTTGTTTCTCATTCTATCTTCCAATCCTGAAATTCTAAAAACTTAGTATTGACCATAATGAATTTTGAAAAACTAACTTCGACATGGTAACTCATACAACTATCTAATCAATTTTAAAAGATGTAGAGTGGACTTAATTTTTTATATTTAATATAAAAAAATTAAAGTATAAGAATATAAAATTAAATGTAAATTTATACTTTTATGTTTTCCTTCCAAATTTGGCTCGGTTTTTGGCCTGCGGGAATTCAAACCTAGCCTAAACCCTGTCATGGACCAGTCCATATAATTTTTTAGAAATTTATGTGTCTTTTTCATCTTTGCCAATATATTTGATCAGGAAAATTTTATTATTTAAAATATATATAAATTACATTTTCCCCTATACAAACCCATATATATATATTTTCAATGTTAAACTATTATTTTTAATTAGTACTTAAATTCTACACAACATACCTCATTATGGAATATATACATATCATTACAAATATATTATAACTTTTTGACCATTAATATAAACTTTATAAAACTTATATCTCAACATTCTACATAGTATAAATTATATTTGAAAAAATGATTTTCATGAAGTTAAGGTCAAAAAGTTGTGTTCGTACACTTAAAATTTCAATTTTCAAGTTATCCTAACTTATAAAATTATTATTATTATTATATATATATATATATATATATATATATATGAAATTTCATACAACATTTCATTTATTTACTCAAAAAAAGTGTGTTCGTACACATGTAGTCTCCTTATTTTTTCATAAAAGTGTCAAGCAATTGTCATAAATGCATCCATTTCACACATTTTTATCATTTGAATTTTTTTTTAATAAAAATATAAACTACATCAAAATGGCACTATTAATATTCTCACGTCATTGTCAAATTATTTTACCAAGTGTTTATCAAATTCTCTCCAAGTTAGTGCAGTCGAGGTTCACTGACACTCAATGGTTTTAGCAATACTCTACATTCATGAGGGTTGGGGCATATATCTTCCTGACCCAAGGGATTGTATAATTGCACCAATTTGAGTTACAATCACCCTAACTTTCCACGTGATTCAACAAGGAAGAACAACTCTACAATGCTTCAACAAGGAAGCATTATCTCCAATAAATTGCATGGAAAGATGGGTTTTACTCACATACAACTATACTCCTTCCTTGCTCTTATAACTTTTTCAATTTTCAATTTCAAATTTCAAATTCACATATGGACATTGATTACTGCATTCTCATTGTAAGTTTTGAATGGGGCAAAGTTGTACATTTGGATCCATCTCCCAAAGATAAAGTGTGTTGTTCACACTTAGGTATACTTTATCTTTTTACTCTAATATTTGTATTGCATTATAACACTATAGTAAAAACTGTCATTTGTAGATACTAAAATATGGTATTAGAGACTTGAAAATATTACTTTTGACCTACCATCACCATAAATGATTTGTATGCACATATGTGTCTCGTATTCATCATTCTCTCATATCCACATGTTTATGAGTCTAACCCTCTTATTTTGTTGTGAGTCACCTATAGGAACCTCTAAGTTTATGTCAAACATGTTAAATATTTTACTTCAACATCTCCGTATCATCAAATTTATATTCCTATATCCTGAAAACTAATGTTAGGCTAAGATAAATTCATTAGTGAGACTAACCTAAGGGTGACATTACTGAGCCTCATATAACAATGACTATTTTTTAAAGTTATATCATTCTTATGGGTTAGCCTATTTTCCTAGTGTGTCAGTGGCATGAGTTATTACCTAAATGGATTTATATAAATATAAATTAAACTCATGCTTGTTAATAGCTTGGCACATGTCTATGAAGCATCTATACACTATTGCACATTAAGAAAATCTACCATATTCTTCCCAAATTGCAAATCAACCACTGGGAATAGACTGAAGCACACTAAACTAAGTCAAGAGTGAATATTGTCAAGTATCAAAATCCATATTATAGGTGGATTCATTTAATAAAAAATCATAATTGCACATTCAAATTAATGGGAAGAACTGCGTGTGTCTTGGTTTCCCTCTTCAAAGTATTACATATGTAGGCAATGGTCAACCACCGATGGAAGTGATTAGGGTCAACTTAGCCCATTACACTTCCCAAAAAAAATGTATGTTTTTACACTTAACAAGTGAATCTAGGGTTTCAAGGAGAAGGAGACTGATTTGTGGAGTTGCATATATAGTTAGACGTTAAGATCATACACACAAAGGTATCACAAACAAGAATAAGTGACTATACAGGCATAGGGAGCTGAATTAGCCCATCACAATTACATCTACCTTAGCTAGTAATGTCCATAATTTTTTCCTATGTTGATGTTAGTGACCTTGTGTGCACATACAATCAGTTCTAAATCTGAACGACTCTCAGGCATGCTTCTAACCCCTTTAGACTATCAAAAGTTAGTCATAATCAGTTCTGAACCAAGAAAGCTAAGTATCATGATCTTTTTAGTAATTTATATATTTAACACATAACACATATCAAATCGATTTTAATATTTTATATTCATATTCATGTTTAATTGTCATACTTTATGTATGATCCTAAATTCGCTCGCTACATTCATCATCACTATTATTACTATTAGTTAACTCTAATTTTGCTCATCTCGTTTATCTCTTCTAATTTTATCTTGATATCACACCTTCTAGTCATTATCTAATATTCCCCTTCATTATTCTTCATCCACTAACCTTATATTATACCTACCAACCTATTAAATATTCTAATGATGTCTTATCCACTAAATAAATTCACTTATCCATTATTTGGAAATTTAAAAAAAATCATGACCCTCTTACCTACCTTTCCTAAAAGCCTACCCACAAGATTCTATAGAACCCCCTAATCACATGGCTAATCCACCCACTAATCATGATTAGACTTCCAAAAAGATTCTAGAAGGTTCTACCTCTAGAACCCTCCCTCCTTTAGAATCATCCAAAGAATTTTTAATTCTTTTGATAATCCTCTACCATGGATCCTCCTAACCCAGCTTTGAATATTGGCCATTGATCTTCCCTCCATAGCCTATTTAAACCAACCTATCCTCCATGGCCAAGCTAACTTTTGGAATAATATGCAAGCTCTCACATAGTCATAATCCAGTCCATATCATCTTAGTCTATTGATCAAGCCAAAAAGTTATGTCTATCCATTGTAATCCAACAAGCAAAAATCAATAATCATTGAAATTCGATTTGAAGATCTCAGAGAGAAGCTAAGAGGAGCAAATTCAAGGTAAGAGTGCTCTTATAATTTTGATTTGCTTCCATATTCTCTCCTTTTTGATGTTTTGTATGATTGGGTAAAATTGTTATTTTTAGCAGTTTGAATTCATAAGCTCAAAATTACAATCATATATTTGGTGACCACAGTGGGATCCCTCATTTTGAGGTGACCTAGTGTGTTTGAAGTGTGTGTATTAAGCTTGCAAGGAAGATTGAAGACGAATTTAGGTTCAATTTTTTTTCCAAAGTTACATTTTTTTAAAGAAATTATTTTGTGTTTTGTTAAATTTCTATTTAGTCATAAATAATCTTGTGATATATTTTATGGGTTATGAGCTCCTCTCTCTCATATTTTCGAAACATTTTATGGTTTTCAATTTTTTTTAATAATTGTGAAGTTATCATAGGTTTAATATCTTTGTTCTAATCATTTTCTACATATTTACATTTTTTTAAGAAAACATGTTATGTTTTGTTAAACTATTATTTAATCATAAATTATTTTCTCACTTGTGAGCTCCTCACTCTCATCTATCCAAAATATTTAATGATTTTTTATTTCATTTAGTATTGAGGAAATTATCATAGATTTAATATCGATGTTCGGATCATTTTCTACCATTCAATTTTTTGGTGAATTTCCACTTTTTTAAAGAAAATGTGATGTGTTTTGTTAAATTTATATTTATTCATAAATAATCTTGTAAAATATTTTATGGATTATGAGGTCCTCACTCTCATCTTTCCTGAACATTTTACGATTTTCAATTTTGTTTAGTATTAAGGAAGTTATCATAGGTTTAATATCATTGTTCTAATCAATTTTTTTTTACCATTTGTCTGTGCTAAAACTATTTAAATAATTCATATAAAATTCATTTTTAAATATCCTTCCACATAATAATTAATTAGTTAATTTAAAATAAATAAATAAATTTAACCCAGAAAAAGAGATGAGGGTTTTTTATAATAATTTAAAAAGTAAATCGCAATTTGATGTAATTATCTTTCCTCCTTCATAAGTATAAAACAAAAATATTTCTTTATATATAATTTATTTTCAACAACATGTCTATATAGTTTTTATAATATTAATGTAGTTTGTCAAAACTTATTTTAAAAACCAGAAAATTATATGAATAGGGAGAGAATTGCATTTTTCTTACTAACCTATATGAACACAATCATCGAAGACAAAAGTTATAGAACTTATAATAATACTTTTATAGGTTTCCCCTCAAGACTAATAATCAAAGTCACTACCATTGCCTAGTCAAAACTACTAATCAGTCTATTTTACAGGACGAACGATCGAAGACCTATTATCTTGAAACTACTAATCTTTTGTTTTGTAGGTCAATCGATCCAAAGCTTGGCCAAAAACTATATTTTTGAAATCTTCTTGTTTACAAACACATACATTAGTCAATTTAAAAAAAAAAAAAACTTTTTTGCTTGCCTAAATGTTACCTGAGGGCTATAGTGGTGGATGTTACCCTCCTTGCGTCCTAGCAGCAAGTCTTGGAAGATTAAAAACCACTAATAAACCATCTCATTTTTCTTTTTTATGAGGCAATGTGACATGTAATTCACACCCACACACTTGCCATAGTCATAAGGGGATACTGACCATGGATTTCACCACCATGCACTAATCCACACTTTGTGTTCCAACAAAGTATAAATATTAGGGATAATTGTCATTAAGCTAAATGATTGACACCATATAGGTCTTACATGAAGGAGAATAGGTAATTCTCTAAACCATGTATTAGAAAACACCCTGCACAAACTTGGGCCCCATCGTACCTAGCATATATCAGGGATGGCCCTAGAGAGCCCATTCAACCTATATTAAGACCATCGGTAGTAACATGTGAATTATGGCCAGAGTCAGTATCAACTCCCAAGTGACCATCATGTGTATACGAGGTTGAAAGGGTTCAAGATATTGCATAATAGGTCATCGGCCTATAGCCTCACCCATGAAGCTGTTAGATGATGCAGTCATTAGGTTATACACCCAAATTAGTTTACTAGTGATAGGTTTATGGTTTGTTTGATTTGTTAAGTGTTGTGATAGACCAGTGTTGTTTGTGAGCCAAGTCAACCTTTTACCCAAACCTATACACACCTATTTAGGCCTCCTACATATCATCATTATCTCATCATCATATCATCATATTGCACATATCTTCTTTACACATCCTCTTAAACACTAGCTCATCTTGCATCTTGGTAACATCCTAGTCTAGCGTCATCCACATATCACTAGTCATACCACATCACTTACATATCATAATCAAGTCTTATCATCCATCTATCACATATTATCATAGTATAACTCCATATTAATCATTTAGTCTTAGCATTAACAATCGATAGTGTCATAGAACCAAGACCTCCTTATCCATAACCAATCACACATCACCTTGATCTACGTAATCCCTCTAGTCCAAACCAGTCACTCGTATTGGCCTTATCTTGCCTAGTCACCTTATCCACCATCATATATAACCTAGTCTTAATCATAGTCCAACCTATCATCTTCTTGACTATACTAATCATCTCGTTGAGTCTATAATCGTACGCTAGTCTTCATCCACATTGGAAAACAACTCTTTTCATCAGGGTCCTCATCACTAGCTTGATTGTGTCTAATCAAGTTTGAGTCATACACACAATCAAATTCTTGTAAATTTATCAATCAAATCATCTCATCCTATCTGAGTTAATCATCTTAGTATGGAGCTAGCCTTAATACAATCAATCTTTGGTTCAAATTAGTCTATCAGGCCAGTCTAACCCCTTATCAAATCTTAGAGCTTGTCATAACTCATGCACTAAAATCTAATCAACATCATCAAGGTCTAATTCATGTCCTAAATTGGTAAAATTAAAAATTACATCAAGCATTTAGTCAAACATGAGATTGTACTACAACAAGCCTTTTATCTAAATTTATTCCACACATCTCATCTTCATCCCTCAATCTTTCTATTCAATCACCTGTACCTACTGATTAGGGTCAACAAATTACATCATCTGTACATTCTCCCATCCTTATCCATGCCATATAAAAAATATTTGATCAATACCCTGATTGAGTAATGCCTCATCACTAATCAGGATAGGCTCCTCTCTCACCTCCTTGAGATGAGCACTCTACATCCTATATAATTGGATCCTATACACCCAATATTACCTCCAGTCTGCACCCACCCATGTTAGTCAACTCCTAGTCTTTGTACTACCCAGTCCCATTCAAATCCCCCATCCACTAGTCATAGCCAATTGTCTACCCTTTTCTACACTAACAAAGGAAATCCTATCCTGGCCACCTCATCCACTACTAGTCTGCCTACCCAGTCATGTCAACACCCAGTTGATCCAAATTTCAACGCTTATAGATTTAAGTTTTGAAGTGAGGAGATCCCCTATACTCCTCTTCCTATGTCCCTAGAATCCTTCTTCCACCAGCTCATTGCCAATGGCATAACGGTTTATCTACCCATACCACATCTTAATCCTGCCAAACCTAAGCTCTCTTAGTATAACACTAACCAATATTATGTATATCACTGAACTTAGGGCCATACCATTAATCAATGCCACAATTTTAAAAATTATGTCCAATACATCATTGGTTGTGGTGACATAGAAATCAAGAATGAATCAAATGAGTCTACAACCATGGGTGAATAAGAAGAGGAATGCCAAGATCCCATTCCCGATCATGATCAAGCCATTCCCTTTACAAGCCAAGGTCAAAACACCACATCCATCTTCTATGATCCCCAAATTTTTATTAAATCCTCCATCGAAGATGTGTCTATTACCAATAAACT
Organism: Torreya grandis; assembly: GCA_037957365.1. NCBI lineage: Eukaryota > Viridiplantae > Streptophyta > Pinopsida > Cupressales > Taxaceae > Torreya > Torreya grandis. The sequence continues at coordinate 4,732,453 of JARHVA010000053.1, read as the reverse complement.
GAGTCCTCCCATATCTCATGAGTCTTTCCATGATCCTATCTTTATTGAATCTATTGTCTCCCCACATCAAAAACTCCATTTGGATAGGTCTTTGATAGACAAAGAATCCTCTAAAAGTAGCATTACATCCTGTACATCAGAATCAACATCAGAGTCAAGACAAGTCTTATTTGCATTAGGATCATGTTCAACACTAGTATTTGAATCAGACTCCTCATAAAAAACATCATCCCTCATAGATATTACAGTAGATGACGACTCTGCCTCCCCTTTTGAAAATACCTCCAATTTAGATAATAATCAGTCACCAAACATTTATTTTGATCCTATTCAAGGTGATGATGTCATAAAAGAGTTCTTATAAGCTTTATCTATCGAATTTTATTAGAGTGGATCTAATTCTACATCGAATGCGAGCCTTTCAACTAGTCCTAGTGATCCTTTTGTTGATCTCGAGGAGATCTTTTCCAATGTTAAAACTGGGTCTCTTAGGAACATCTGTGTGGATTATATTTACCCATCATCACTCATTGACCTCATCATAGCATCTCCACCACCTTCATCCATCATAAATCCTTTTCTTCCTGTCAATGATAATTTAATTGCCTAACTCCATAGGGATAAATAGGAACATCCATCATTGGACTCTTCCTTGATTAACATAATATGTGCCACAAATACAAATATCAGAAACCATATTCAAAAATTCATACATGATAATCAAATCATCTTTAATGCCATAATTCAAAATCAAGAAATGTCAAATCATCGACCTAATCAAAATGTATCTTTGTATATCCTAATACACCTAAATTCTAACTATTTGATGGGTTGGTATATCCTTACATCTCAATTAATTTTCTATTTCTCTTAGAAAATATGGTGTCTATGATAGAATAATTCTAAGTACATTTCCTAGAAGCATCAGGGGTCATGATTTATATTAGTTTCATAAGTTTCCTAGTGGTTCCTTGCATTCATTTCTTAGATTGGAAGAAGGCTTCTTGTCACAATTTATTCCCAATATGGGACCATGTGCTACATTTGAGCATATTCCATATTTAAATGAAGGGAAAACTAAGTTTATGCATTATTATATTCATAAATTCAAGGGTGGCATGCATTTCTTTATTTTTTCAGCCAAAATATATAGACAAATAATATATTTTTACTAAAATTATCTTTCCCCAATTTAGATAAATATTATTATTTCATGTTCACACATATTTTGATCAACATTGCTTTGAGGTCACATCATTCAAGCGTGAATTTTCACAATCATGTATGCTTGGTTATAAGATTCATAATCCTACTTATACTTATCCTAATAAAAAACATATGCCTGATAAGAATAAACATACACTATTGGTTACAGAAAAGAGTGACACCTACAACAAGTTGTATGCCTTCCCTTAACAAATTATGATAATTTACCCCAATTAAGTAAATTACAAATGAAATGTTGAGAATGTTTCCTAATAAGAACATGAATATTGTACTTCATATTAGACATTGTGACATGACTCAAGCACTACACACATTCGTTTCTAAAATATATTATGATTATCATCAAATCGATGGTCATTCAATGGATAGGCGATATGCTTTGCAAACTAAAATTTAATCTATTATTGAGAAACGTGACACTAACATTCATATGCCTTTTAAACAACCACTTGATATAAGCACATCTTCTCATGTTGAATAACTTATACCATTTTATGTTCCAACTCCTAAGGAAGAATTACCTAAGGTTACCAATAATCCAATCATGGTTCCCAATAATCTTATTGAGATTTATCTTTCGCATGCGGAACCTTTAGTCATCAGTGTTCAAATGGAAGGAAAAATAATGTAAGGGATTATGATAGATGATAAAGCTCAATTTAATGTGTAGCATTCCTTTCCTTAAGACACTTGGATATGATAATGAACATTTAACTAGAACATCTTTGCCAAAATGTGTAACATTGGGATGTATTAAATCGCTTGTATTTATTAGTTCCCAAATATTTCATACAAAATTTTATGTCATGCCAACTTTAATGAAATAAAATGTTATATTTGGTGTTACGTGGTTAAAACTAATGAATGTGGCACTTGATAGTGTAGACACTAGAAAATCGTACACTACGGCTCTAGATGTTGCATTAACCTTTAAACTGCCTCTTAGCCCCCTTTGGGTCAGATTATCTACCAATTATTCCTTTATTACCCTCAAACCACTTACCAATGTCATTAACCACCAATCATTACTGGAATTGGCTAAATGTATCCAATTTTGACTATGTCCCCTCGCCTGCATGTGACGATCAACCCTTGACCACTAAGGATTAGTCCTCGATCATCGACAATTAGCCCTTGACTATCGATGGTCAACCTTTGATCACCAATGATTAGTCCTTGTCCACATGTGATGGTCAGCCCTCGGCCACTGATGGTCAAACCTCAACCACTGATGGTTACTTAACATGACCAAAACTCTACCTTAGGACTCTATGATCAAAGGAGTTAACTATAACTCACTCATTGATTACTAGTTTTCTAATTTTAATCCACCATTCATATGATCAATGCATATTAGACTATTTCTTAAACTATGGTTGAACCATTTGTTAAACCCTTTAATTAGAACTTTCCTTTCCTCAATATTAAGAGAGGAAGATAAGGTTGAACAGGGAAATTATTCAAGGATCTAAGAAGAAAAAAAGAGGAATAATTATGGGGAAAGAGATTCTGACTCCCAAGTAGATCCACCAAAACTTTAAACTAACTTTGAACTTCTTCAAGCCATTAATTACTGAGCTAAGTATCTTGTATTTTACACAAGTTTAGTAGTTTATGTTTTAATAGCTTAGAACCTGCACCCATTTTTAATTTATACCCACAACCTCTCTAATGTTGGATCTCTGTAACTCCAAACACCATTCTCTCCACCAAGCACCCTCTGACCACTCTTAACCATTATGAGTATCAAATCCCTGTTGTGATACCTCTAAGACCTTACCTTTATCCTCACAACCCAAAACCAACCTCAAACAACCTATCAGACCCTTCTACAACTTACCCACATTACTCTCTTCACCTAAAGACAATCTGTCAAAAACCCATAGTGACCATCGAAGATCAACCCTTACTACCAACGGTCACCTATCGACCATCAACGGTAATGTTTAGCCCTCGACTGCCAATGATCATTTGTTGATCATCGATGGTTAACCCTCGACAGTTGATGGTCAGCCCTTGACCATTGACAAGCAACACTCGACTACTGACAGTCATTGTGTAAATCATTTTAACCAAAACAACAAGCTTAAAACACCCACCAACCTCAACCAAAAACCTTGTTTCTCAATCCTTGTCATTATACAAAACTAGAAACAATACCCTGACCATACATGAACCACACCTTAACAATTTAACACTCACCTTTAATGTAATTTTGTTAAACTAAGCATTTCTTTTTAAATTTATTTCTTTCTTTTAAATAAGTACTTTCATTATTCTATGCAACCTCTCTTATCAACAACTTTATCAACATTAAATTTTTTAAAAAGGTAGATTGACAGCCTCCAAAGAAGTCTTGTACTTCTTGGAACTAGCTTGCTAGGCAATCCACCCACCTACCTAACTAATCAACCATTTTCTAGTGTCTTTCTTATCTATAGGTCATCCTCCAAAGATAAAGAGGAGTATCTACAAACGTCTAGATTAGGGAGTGCAAACCACATCCAAGTTATACTAATCTCAACCTTCTTTGAAGTTTTACAACTTTCTTCTTAGAAAATAAAGCAAAATTTTAGTAAAACATTCTGGCACGCCAAATGGGACCTAGTTGCATGTAGGTGTTTTTTCTTCTTATTTTATGCTCATTCAAATGAAATCAAAATTTCTTTTAGCATTAAAATCAACCTTTCATACATTATTTTCTAACATATTTAGCTCACATAACTTAATTAATCGAGTAAATCAATCGTAGCCTCACTTATTTGCACACACAGACCAAATGACTTACACCAAATCAAACATCATAACACTTGACATAAGGCTTGATCAGGGTTTCATCTCCTAGAGGTAACCCTCACCCATTGGATATCCCACTTAGACATCATTACCAAGGGGGAAACCAAAACTTAGCTCTCTAGTTGAGTATAATCCCTAGCAATTGGTATATCTTGGCTAAGCAAATGACACCCTTATCGTTACAGTATGTTAAGTTAGGGGGTAAGCCCCAATATCAAGCCACATATTGATTTCTAATACATACCCCTTTGATAGCCTAAACACAACCTGAAACCAACCATAGACTTCTTTTCTAGTACCCGCTCTATAAGCCAAGTTGAGTCACACAATTATAAGTTAAGGCATAAGCCACAAGAGAGACAAAAAGAACTTGAAGCTTTAACGTGCTTTAGTGTGTGTTTTATCTTCTTTGATTTTTTTCTTGTCTTCCTTTTGTTTAAGCAGTGAGGAATCTAATCCCCTTGGAAATACTTTCCCACCATATTGCCTTCATCCACCTCATTTCCATTACCTTGGCCATTGGGGATCCCTCCCATATTTTATCCTGGAGATCCTAACTTTGTTAAATTGATAGAACACAACCCTCTTGCCTTGGGGCTTTACCTTGTATCAAGAGCCACTTATTGTTCCAACCTTATCTCCAACCAACCCAACCATACCTACAACCAACCTTGCCTTACCTATAACCAACCCAACCTCACCTACAATCAACTCAACCCTACTTGCAATCAACCTAACTGTTAACCAATTTTGCCCATAGGCAAAAATTTTGGTCCCCTTCTTCCCTTGCTATTCAACGCCAATCATTTTTAGGTTGCACAAGTTCAATGAGAAGTTCATGGCCTGGTTCAAGTGGTTCAGGGACCTTTGGTTCAAAATTCCATCTTCAAGTTCAACATCTCGATTCAGGGACCTGAGGGCTGAAGGAGCCTGAAGAGACAAGAAAGGGAAAAGGACAAAGTGACAAACATGGAACAGGCAGTTAGTCCAAGTGGTGAGAGGAAGCACCGATTTGAGAAGTGACTCCAGCAGGTGAAACAGTGGCTGTAATTGATCACTAAAGGATGCGAATTACCAACCATGTGACCTTTTTCTTCATTTCATATTTATGAGCAGACAAGCTGCATAGGTGCCTGTAAGAAGCAACCTTGGTTAATGAGAAATTTGTGCAGCAATGTCAAAGATCGCCTGAAGTCAAAGCAAGGGTCGACACATCATTTACTTTTAAAGCAGCCTGCTCTTCCCAATGCAGGGATGCATGGGCCACTTGTAAAAAGGGGCACAAAAGGGCCTCCCTTCTTCTCATATATATTGAGGACTTGTCATTTGGTAATCATCTTCCACATTTGTAAGGCGTAGCCCTGGCAAAATTTCCACCTGAATCAATAAACGCAGTTTTTACCTCTATCTTGGATAGACATTTTTGTGTATGTGCTGAGTGTTGATTTGTGTTCAGTCATTATATTCTTGATGCTTTCATAAGTTTAATACCAACGTATTTGTTGTCTACAAAGTGCTCTTTCTGCAGACTGGTAAGGAGAGTTCTATTTGGAGGTGCAAAAACAAGAGTTACCTTGCAAGTGTGCATTTCACAGCACCTTTGGTGAACCTCTATTCTATGTATTTTCATTCAAACCTCCCTGTCAAGCTTTTGCAGTCTGGTTCTTCTACAAAGTGTGAAGTGTATGTATGCATTTGTTTGGTTTCAAGTGTGGATGTGAGAAGGTCATTTCATTTTGGTGTATCACCTCCTTAGAGTAGTTTCTTTTCCTGCAATCTTTTTCCATTTTCATCCCCCCATTATATATATATATATATATATATATATATATATATATATATATATATATATATATATATATATATATTAGCACTTGCTAGAACGAATATGATACATCAAAGGGAACTAGCCCTTATCTAGAGACTCTCTCCTCCTACTTCACCAGTCCCACATGCAAGAGGGGAGTTTCCATAGTTGCGAGGAGAAGGCAGGAGCTCGGCCTCCTGCCAAAGGGTGCAATCTTTGACGTCAATAGTTTTGGCATGCCCGGTGGGACACAGTTTGACAACTCAGCAAAGTTTCAAGATTGATGCTAGTCTTGTTACAACAAATCAAAGATTTATAGCATTTGGTGACTCTGCTGGTAAGAGCTTCAGTTTTCCAAGCAAAGACCAGTTTTAACTTTCTATGCCTAAAGTCACCACAAGGTCTGCTTTTAAGGGTGTTCCTTTCGATTTCGTTGAGTTGCCTTTGAACTCAACAAAAAGGCTAAGGTTTGAGAATACCCATCCTTATTTAACAAACCACCCTCCCAGACCTGTTCAAGGGGATGCATACACAACAAAACCGCAGTTACATCCCATCCTAGCTATGGCATTGCCCTTTGCAGCTTTTCATGGTCAGAGCCCCTTAAATCTCCCACTTTATGACCCAATCCCAAGAGTTGCCATAAAAAATGTACCTTCTTTCAGTGGATAAGGGCCCATAACAGTCGTCGAGCACATTAGAAATATTGCTAACCTTTGCGATATTCATAATGTAACAGAGGAAAATATCGCCATCAGATTGCTAGCATTGTCCCTTAAAGGCAAGGCTCTTGATTAGTATGGGAGCTTGCATGTGAATTCAATACATTCTTGGAATGAATTGGGCAGTTAGTTGACAGACCATTTTGGGGAAAAGAGTGACGACCTCTCACTTGTTGAGCAGCTAACGACCATAAAGAGGGCTCCACACGAGTATATGCAATATTTCAACACGCGATTTCAGAAGACTTGGGATAGAATCCCCATCGTAGTAAGACCAACCGCTAGCTATGCTTTCTTGTATTATTTGAAAGCATTAAATAGTGATATTTTTTTGATGATACAATCCATGGGAGGGCATATACTACCTTCTGCTTATGACATAGCCATAGCGGCTGAAAATTGCTTAGTTTAGGCTAAGAAAATAGCCCCTAGGCCTCACATGCCACTTTTTCCAGAAATGCTACCTCCAATTCATACCGTCGCACCCACATTAGCCCCTCTACCAGCATTGAGAAACTACCTACTGTTCCATCTAATGAGCTCCACGAAGTTAAGAGTCTATTGCAGAGTATGTCAAATGAACTTGTAGCTCTTAAAAGGCAGCAGGCTCAAAGCAATAGACCGAATCAAGGATACCAACTTAATGGTCAAGCCCCTAGACCCCCTTTTCAAAACTATCATCAAAGACAGGGCTAACTCACTCAAACCAAACTATTTCAAAACTACAACCCAGGCCCCCCTTCATCATCTAAAGTCATGGTGGCAGTTCAGAACAATCTAGTACAAGAGCAGCCAAGCTGTTCGACAATGGGATATGGTCAAGAAAAGGTTGTTTACACAAATGAGATGATGAACTATTTCAAGAATGCAGACAATCAAGCAGTCACTTAGCCCCATGTCTTTGAGACTCCAATGCAGCCCGGCATGAGTAGCAATCAGGCCCACCCTGATTCTACCCTAATGAATCATTTGGAAGGGGAATTTTATTCAGTGAATTATGTGGGCGCTACAGACAACCAGGCTGACTGTGTTGCAGTCAACACAAGATTTAAGAGAAGAGCAACGGGGGAAGCCCAGGCTACCACTCAAGCGGTAACTGCACCCTCTCCATTACACTCAAACCAAAAATCCCCAAATTTTAGGCCGCCATTTGCACCTTCAACCCCTCAGCCTGCAATCCAGCTTGGAATCAGCCCCAAAGAAAACATGAAGGGAGGAAGTCCCTAGGTCAATATAGTGGACCAGATGAAGAAGCTGCATATGAACATCTCTTTATGGGATTCATTATCTCTTCTAGGACAGAAGGACGTATTGAAGAAGGAATTGCATGAGCTGGATCGACAAGCTATCCCAGGGAGCACTAATAACGTCTTGATGATGAATAGACATCCTTCCACTTCAGGTCAGGTAAAGAAGGAAGAGAAAACTCCTCATTTTTATGTATCCTTGGTCATAGGGGATTTCTTGGTACACAACTGCATAATTGACAGTGGGGCTAGTACCTCAGTGATAGTGTATAGCTGACAAGATGGGTCTGAAATATGAAGAGATGAATAAGGGAGTCCTACAGTTAGATGGGATGCCTGTAATAACAGTTGGAATTTTAAAGGGTTTAAGCTTGACATTGCATGCTTGCCCAACCTTCTCAATTCCCCATGATATAGTGGTAACAGATGTTCCTCCATATTTCGCAATTTGCTTGTCTAGGGACTTCACGTCAAAGATAGGTGGCTATCTAGCAGCAAATTGGTCATATCTGGTTTTTAGAACCAAATACGGGACCAAAGTAAAAATAAATTATGAGCCACTCTATAAGGACCATCTAAAACCATATTCACCCAAGGCAATAAACGTCAGTTACACCATTATCGATCCAAAAGAGTCCCAGAAAGACCAATCTTTGTCCTCTGCTCTTGAAGGAGTCGTAGAATTACTCTTGGATGAGTGGGGAAATGATAATTTCGAACATGATCCTTACAAATTTATAGAGGAGACAGACCTTGGAGTCTTCTACATGCATGAAGAGGGTGCCTTCATGCCAAATATAATGAAGACAGGCCACGAGGACCTAGGTCTATGGCAGCTATAATTTGATGGTTCCAAAAGTAAGCTGGGAGCTGGTGGCAGAGCGATGCTAATCTCCCCTTCAAAGGATAGGTACTTTTTAGCCTTCCGTTTCCAATTCTGTTGCAGAAGTAATGTTGTAGAATATGAGTCCCTTATTCATGGTCTGGGATGGGCAAGAAAAAGAGGGATCAAGGATTTGCAAGTTATGGGAGACAGCGAGCTGGTTGTAAATCAGGTGAAAGACCAGAATCTGACCAAGAATTCGTTGCTGATGTCTTATAAGCATAGAGTTTGTGACTTGGTGGAAGGTTTCCTTGCTTTCAATATCGCCTCCATTCCCAAAGAGCAGAACAAACAAGTGGATAGGCTGGCAGCAATTGGTGCTCAGTTTGATGTTTCCAAGGAAATAGGTTGGGACTATAGTTCACACCACTTGAAGGTGGTAGTTCGGCCCTCTGTCCCCGACAACATTGCAAGTTGGCTAGTTTTTGAAAATGACCAGAAAATAGCTTTCTTCCTACAGGAAGAAGCTAAGTTCGCAACACAGAACCAAGCAAAGTTACAACAGCAATACGGCAATCAGATTGTTCAGCTGAAGAACAATAACCTCCCTAGAGGTTTGGTCACACTTGAGAGCATCTTTAATGGAGATGACCAATTAAGAAATGACAAGGCATTCATCACAACTAAAGAGGATAATTATGAAAGGGTTGAGATCTTCAAGGACAAGTTGCTTGCGCTTGGAAAAGCTTTCACGATTCAAGAAAGGTGGGCTTTCATTTTGCTGTGTTAGGAATTCACAGATGTTTTTGCGTGGGATTACAGTGACTTAAAGGGGTTCAACCCAAGACTCGCCCAGCACACCATTGAATTAGAAGAAGGTGCCAGGCCAGTCACATAGAAGCAGAGGCCTATCAATCTGATGATTGAGCACCTCATGCAGAGGGAACTGGCCAAATTGATTGAGTCTGGAATTATATTTCCAATCAAGCATTCCTCATGGCTGGCCAACCTTGTTCCTGTTAGAAAGAAGAATGGGGAGATCAAGCTATGTGTCGACTTCAAAGACCTTAACAAAGTCTCTTTAAAAGATCATTATCCCCTCCCAAGCATGGAGCAAATCCTTCAGAAGGTAACGGGCAGCGAGCGTTTCTCCCTTCTGGATGGTTATTCAGGCTATAATCAGATTCTGGTGCAATGTACTGACCAGCACAAAATGGCCTTTACCACTAAATGGGGAACGTTTGCCTACAAGAAGATGCCATTCGGGCTATCTAATGCTAGTGCTACTTTTTAGCGAGCCTTATACATGGCTTTTGGAGGTTTGATAAACAATAACGTGTTGGTATACCTTGATGATGTGACGTTATTCTCCAGGGAGGCGAGCCAACACATAGAACACCTCATGCAGATTTTTGAGAGGTGCAGGGAATTTGGCATCTCTCTTAATCCAAATAAATGTGTGTTTATTATTCATGAAGGGAAACTCCTTGGACACATCGTGTCCAAGGAAGGCTTATCCATTGACCCCGAGAGAGTTCATTCTATCCTAGAGATGTCCCTACCAAAGCACAAGAAAGGCCTACAGAGTTTCTTTGGCAGGATAAATTTTATTCAGAGATTCATTCTGAATTTTGCAGAGATAGTCAAGCCACTCACCTCTATGCTGAGAAAGGGTGAGGAGTTCAAGTGGATTACACAAAGAAAAGACAGCTTTGAAGCCATCAAAGAGGCCATAGCCTGGGCTCCTACTTTGATCAGCCCTGACTTTAACAAAGACATCAACCTCTACACTTTCAACAATGAAGAGGTGATCTCCGCCATGCTTACTCAAGCAAATGGTGATGACCTCGAGCAACCACTTGCTTTTTTTAGCCAAGGGTTAGAGGATTTCGAAGTCAGATACATGTGTGTAGAGAAGCAAGTTCTAGCAGTAGTGCAGAGCCTGACGAAATTTAGGCATATGTTGTCTAACAGCAGGATTCACCTCATGGTCCTGCATCTTGGCGTCAAGGATTTCTTGACCAATCGAGACTTAAATGAGAAGAGGGCGGGGTGGATCACCAAGGTGATGGAGTATGACGTAGACATCAAGATCACCAAGTTGGTGAGGGGAAGAGGCTTGTGCGAATAGCTTGATATAGACTTCAAGTAGAAAAGGGAAGACAACTTATTAATTCATGATGTAGCCACATCAGAAGAGCCAACTGTCATAAAGGATTGGACATCGGACCTGAGGCATTTTCTTCTCACTAGTGAGTGCCCACAAGGTCTTGATAAGACTGAAAGAAGGTACTTCAGGCTCCAGTCTCTCCCTTATGTCCTGGTTGATGAAGTATTATTTCGAAAGGATCTCTCTGTGGTCCTTCTAAGATGCATCAACCCAAACTAGGCCGATAAAATACTGTCTGAGTTCCATGATGGGCTAGCAGGCAATCATTTCGCTCTTAGAGCCACTACAACAAAGATAATGAGAGCTGGCTATTTATGGCCTACTCTTTTCAAGGATACCCATGCCTGGGTAAGAAAGTGCCAGAAGTGTGCACTTTTCGATGGGAAACAATGATAGGCTGCCATGCCTCTACAACCCATTCAAGTTGAGCAACCATTCATGCAGTGGGGCTTGGATTTCATAGGGATGATCAATCCTCCCTCTAGTGTTGGGCATAAGTGGGTTCTGACTGCCACGAACTATTTCAAAAGGTGGGTGGAGGTTGTTGCTCTAAAGGAGGCAAATGAAAGTGCAGTCCTAGAATTTAATGAGGACCTGGTAACAAGATTCGCGGTCCTGGCCACCATAATCTCAGATAATGCCTTGGCTTTTCTAGGAACCAAAACAAGTGAATGGGCGCTAAGGTATGGTATAAATCTCAGCACTTCATCAAATTATTACCCACAGGGGAATGGGCTGGTTGAGTCCACCAACAAAAATTTGATCAGGATCATAAAAAAGACCATGGAAGAAAATTAGAAGACTTGGCATGCCAAGCTGAAGACAACTCTGTGGGCTGATCGAATCACTTCGAAGAGAGCAATCAGAAATTCTCCATATGTGCTAGTATATGGAAGGGAAGCTAGGCTTCCCATCTCACTTGAATTTCTAGCATTGGACCTCGCTCACCAGTTGCAATTGGAAGAAGGAACCAGCATGGAGGTCAGGTTATGCGAGCTGATGGAGCCCCAAGAGTTCAGGGACCAGGCTATGGCTTCTATGACCAGTCGCCAACAACAAACAAACACACACTTTGACAAGAAATCTTCATCAAGAGATTTCTTTGAAGGAGACATTGTCTTGAAATGGGACGAAGACCGAGCCAAGCATGGAAAGCATGCAAAATTCGATGCCTTATGGAGTGGTCCATACATAATCACTCGGTGCAAACAGCATAGTGCATTCTAACTCTCCATGTTGGATGGTGAAGAACTACGTATCCCAATTAATGGGATACATCTGAAGTGTTGCCATTGAGTCTCTTTTTAGCTGTATATATTTTCCCTTGTTTTCTTTCATGTTTTCCCTAAGTGTTGTTGCACAGGTAGTAGCTTTCTTAGCTTTGTGTGTGTTTTTCTTTTCCTCTTGGAGGTAATCTGCATGTTTGGTTATAAGATTCATCAGAGCTTTTGCTGGTTTTCCAAGTTACCATCGGACTCTATGCCTAATGGACTGCAAGGCAACTAGTCTCTAAGCATAGCAGGCATGCTTCCCCTGCGAGTTGCCAATTTGTTGACCAATTTTATCGACAGATAAAATTTTTGGTCCCCTTCTTCCCTTGCTATTCAATGCTAGTCATTTTCAGGTTGCGCAAGTTCAATGAGAAGTTCATGGCCTGGTTCAAGTGGTTCAGCGACCTTTGGTTCAAAAGTCCATGTTCAAGTTCAACATCTCAATTCAGCAATGGTTGAACCATTGAACCGTTGAACCATTCTTGGTTCAACGGGCTTGGTTTGAAGGGAGAAATTCATCGACGCGTAATGATTGAACCAATTTAACCCATTAAACCAAATTTGGTTTAATGGTTTGGTTCAACAGATTGTTTCAACACTTGGTTCATCGGCCTGGTTCAACCGGTCGGCTTAGTTCAAGTTCATCGACGCGCAATGATTGAACCAATTGAACCGTTGAACCATTCTTGGTTCAACGGATTAGTTCAAGGGTATGCCCAGTTGCCCGAAGGGCAGTCTTCAAGTTTAAATACCCTTATGAAGGGCAGACACTTCAAAAGGCCAGACCTAGGGAGAATTTCCACGAACTTTTTGTTTGCAAGAAAATATATGCGGAAAACCCTGTGGACAATACACAAATCCCACGGGGGACTCTCGACCAAATACAAAGGGCACTTTCAAAGGCCGAAGGGTCACCTTCCCTTAGGGAAAGTGCCAGGAAGAGACAAAAGGAACAAAGGAGTGACTGCAAGAGAAGGCCAAGGTTCAAACGTTGGTTCAATGGGCTCGGTGCACAATGGTTGAATCGTTCACCCGATTGAACCGTTGAACCATTTTTGGTTCAACGGGTTAGTTCAACACCTCCATTTCAATGTGCAGGATAAAAAGGCAAAGATGAAGGATTCGATGATGTTTTGACAGGGACGAGGATGTCCAGAAGGCCATCAAAATTAACAAGACAAATTAGCTGTTTATTTTCAAATCAATGACGGCCGTATGAATGTCAAAGTTAGCGCAACGAAATAGCCGTTTGTTTTCAAAGTAAGAGAGCGCTAACTAGAGGGAGCCAAGATGCAGCGACCCACCATAAGTTCACCCCCGAGGTCTGAAGGAGCAAGAAGAGACAAGAAAGGGAAAAGGACAAAGTGACAAACATGGAACAGGTATTTAGTCCAAGTGGTGAGAGGAAGCGCCAATTTGAGAAGTGACTCCAGCAGGTGAAATAGAGGCTACAATTGATCACTAAAGGACGCAAACTGCCAACCATGCAACCTTTTTCTTCATTTCATATTTATGAGTAGACAAGCTATGTAGGTGCCTTCAAGAAGCAGCCTCAGTTAATGAGAAAATTGCGCAGTCATGTCAAAGAGAGCCTGAAGTCAAAGCAAGGGTCGACACATCATTTACTTTTAAAGCAGCCTGTTCTTCCCAATGCAGGGACACATGGGCAACTTGTAAAAAGGGGCACAAAAGGGCCTCCCTTCTTCTCATATATATTGAGTACTTGTCATTTGTAATCATCTTCCACATTTGTAAGGCGTAGCCCTGGCAAAATTTCCACCTGAATCAATAAACGTAGTTTTTACCTCTATCTTGGATAGACATTTTTGTGTATGTGCTGAGTGTTGATTTGTGTTTAGTCATTGTATTCTTGATGCTTTCAAAGGTTCAATACCAACGTATCTATTATCTACAAAGTTCCCTTTCTACAGATTGGTAAGGAGAGTTCTATTTGGAGGTGCAGAAACAGATGGAGTTACCTTGCAAGTGTGCATTTCACAGCACCTTTGGTGAACCTCTATTCTTTGTATTTTCATTCAAACCTCCCTGTCAAGCTTTTGCAGTCTAGTTCTTCTGCCAAGTGTAAGTGTATGTATGCGTTTATCTGGTTTCAAGTGTGGATGTGAGAAGGTCATTTCATTTTGGTGTATCACCTCCTTAGAGTAGTTTGTTTTCCTGCAATCTTTCTCCCTTTTCATCCCCCCATTATATATCTGTGTGTGTGTGTGTGTGTGTGTGTGTGTGTGTATTATCACTTGCTGGAATGAATATGACACATCAAAGGGAGCTAGCCCTTATCTAGAGACTCTCTCCTCCTGCTTCGCCAGTCCCACAGGCAAGAGGGGAGTTTCCATAGCTGCGAGGAGAAGGCAAGAGCTCGGCGTCCTACCAAAGGGTGCAATCTTCGACGTCAACACTAACCTTACCTATAATCAACCTAACCTCACTTATAACCAACCTGATCTTTCGTATGGCCAACCCAACCTTGCCTATAACCAAACCAACCTCACATATAACCAATTCAATCTTAGTTAACACCAACCAACAACCTCTCAATGACCATTTGATCATCATCGTAACCAACCAATAACCTTTCAACACCTATTTGACCATTGTCATAACTGATCTCAACCTCAACTATATCAACCTCACCAATATCTAGGTTACCTATCTCAACCATCATATCAACCACCTCAACCTTATCAATTTTTTTGTTATCTACCCCAACCAACATATCAATTACCTAAAGCCTCTTTGTGGCAGCCCACTTTATCTCAAAACCAAGACTTGGTCCATCCCCTCAACCATCAACCAAACTTTTTAAACCAACCTACCTTACCAACCTTATCAAATCCAACCAAAAACTATCAACCCACCTTATCAACCTTACTCAACCTCTCAAATCGACCTACCTTATCAACTTTATCAACCTCCCCAAATCAAACCAATAACTACTAACCCAACCTTTCAAATCCCCAAATCTTATCAAATCTACCTAACCTATAAAATCCATCAACCATGTCAAACCAACTAACTTCATCAAACCAACCAATTAGCTTGCAACCTCAAGAGCCATTGAGTACCCTCTTCCTAGGTAGTATACCCCACTAGGGGAATCATATGCCTCAATCCTTGAGAAACTCTTTAAGCCTTATATCATTAGACTTCCTCCACTCAAACCCATCAATCGTTCTCTTCCAAAACCACTTTGGTTTATATAAAATGAGTTTTGTGCATATCATCGTACAAATGGACATGTGGTGGACAGATGTTCAAATTTTAAGATGTTTGTCCAAAACCTTATCAATCAAAAGGAGGTTCCAAAGGATTTTCTCTGTGTTCCCCCAACCTAGCTTTCAATGTCTTTAGGTGAGCCATCACTGAACGTATTTTTACACCCATTATTGTGCATACCCATAATCAAAGCCCTCAACACAATGAGTTCCCTTCATTAGAATTGTTCCTTAGTGAACCTATAACTAAGGAAACCATAATTGAAACCCCAACCAATCCACTTGTTGACCAAGTGAAACCTTTCAAACTTCCTTTTGCCATCATCACTAAGGAAAAATCAATCATAACCTAACCACTTATTGACCAAGTACACCCTTCTCAACTTTCTTTTAAAACCACAATTAAAGAAATTAACCTACCTCTTCCACTTCCCCTTTTAGTGGATCAACTTCCAACCAACTTACCTCTTCCACTTCTCTTTTTATTGGATCAACCTCAAACCAACCTACCTCTTCCCCTTCCCCTTTTAGTGGATCAACCTCAAATCAACCTACCTCTTCCACTTCTTCAAAAGGTGGAATCACCTCTAACAACCATATCTATTCTACCTACCTCTTTGGTAGAACCAATCAAAGATACCTCACCCTTTCCACCTCCTATTTAGTGGAGCAAACCTCAAACCAACCCAACCCACTTCTTTAACCTACCCTTTTAGTGGAGTCAAACCAAACTTAAAATACCTCAACTAAAATCAACCCAACCTCGACTAAATCTAACCCAACCTCAACTAACACCACACCCATCCAATTATTCTATAATCAACTCATTTTTTTCTACCTGATGACATTGTCTTTGGTTCGATTCTCTTTTGAATAGGGTTAAATCTTTGTCACCTTACCTTACCAAAAAAACAAGCGAACCCAACCAATAAATCAAATCAACCACCCATCCTACCTCCCTCAATCGATCAAATCAACCTCCAAACCAGATCAATCAACCAAATAAACCCACATTTTAACCCAACCATCACCAACTTATCTATCAACCCAAACCAACATCAACCATTCATTCGAGATTTCTTAAATCTCAGCTACCTTTTTATCCAAGCTACCCACACCTCACCTAAGCTCCCTCATTGGGACAATCTGACACTCTTGTCCAATCCACCTTTATTCTAGAATGATGATGCTATAATCATTACTAGACCCTAAACTTACTCAAATCTGACCCAACAACATTTTTCTCACCATAACACCATCAGGGAAATCTCGCCTAAACCATCCCCTGTAACTTGAACTCTACACCAGCTAAAAACTAATAACTAACAACCATTGGGAGGTGGATGAAGTCATCTTCATCACTCCTAAACACTCTTTACTAACTTGCATCCTCATCGTACATGAGAAAAACAATTGGGGGAACTATCCTTCCAAAAGTCTTTGACCATTTATTATTTTCCAACATAGCAACTTCACCTAAAACTTTGGCCTTAAACTTTTGCCCTCAATGCAACCTCACCTATAACCAACCTTCAACCTACCTTGACCTTACCCAACCTTTAAATAAAGCCTCAACAAACATTCAATGTCAACACCACCTTTAAAAGTCTTTTGCCTTTAAAACCTGACCACTGTCAGTCTTTTGATGAGCCATCACCGATATACTAATAATCGACGATGATTGTTGGCATAACCATAACCTTACCCGAAACCTTGCCTAGACCTATCTAACAAAAAAACGTAAACCTACCTAACCAAACCAAAAACCAAACACCATTGCAATCCAATGAAATTCTAGCAACCATCACCTAACCAACTTTGTGGAGACAAATGGAATCATTTTTTTCTAATTCTGCCTACTTAACCATTGTCACTCCAACATCTTTTACATGTCTAATATAGTGTCAAAAAGTAATCGGGGCACATCTTCACTCCTGATTGGCTCAAACTATTTACATGCAAGTGTGGATCTAGGGCATATTAGAACTTGAACCTCTCAATGCTTTGAATTCATGTATGTTCTATTGTTAAACCAAGTTCTTAGTCGTCTTGTGTCTAACTTGAGCTCATCCCTTATTCCAACTACCTTCATTTCCTTATTTTAAGGACAATTGATTAAAATAGGATCATGTGATTATTCATCACAGTCTTAGCCTAATCCTAAGCATGGGTATAATGGCTCTACCTATGGCATGATTTTCATCAACAATTTTCATCCCTTATAAGATGAATCCCCATGGACGTTATCAGTTAAACCTCTTTTGCCCTTCATTAACCTTCTCTTCTTATGGTTTTGCCTCCATAAAGGAACGCCTTTTAGCCTATATAGACTAGTCCGTGTCTAATCTAACATAACACTAAAATTTGGGATACCAAATATCACCTGGGTCAAAAATCTCTAGCTTTGCAGACTGCTCCCTTGAAGCATAGTTCAAAATTGCCAAAATTTGCTTAAAAAGGTAGATTGCTACCTCGAAGGATAATTAACACAAACAAAAAAATCCAAAGCTTAGACCACTCCCTTGAAGGATGGTTAAACCAAACATTTATGAAGCAATAAATCACTTGGAAGCTTTCTACATCGATGAGATTCCCAAACCCATCAAATAAAAGCATCAAAAAAACCCAAAAGTCAAAAGTAAAAAACAAAGCAATCCCAAAGAAAGTTTCCAAAGTCAAAATTAAAACATGTCAAAATCTCAAAAAATATTAAAACATGGAAAGAGTTAAAAATATTCCTAGATGTCTTATCTTATGCCTATTCCCTCATTCGTATACATCTCCATGCCCTTTGTCTCTAATCACCAAGTCAAAGTCACATATCCCACTATTGTCTCTCATTTTGAACTGGGGCAAATCTAGTCTATACTGAGTTAACATGACTCAATCTCACTTTATCCTAATAATTCTTATGTCTCTCATCTAAATTCCCTACATAGTCTACTCCAAAACCTATATCCGTCTCCAAATCCTAATCATCATCCCTAGTCCACTCGAAGTCCATTTCCTTGTCCAAGTCTATATCCTTAATCCACATTCCAATTGTCATCATCCTAATCCAACTTATCACTTGATCAATTATCCCATTAAATCACATCAGGACAATAGATAAGACACAAATCACAATGCATCCACATGTATATATCTGTGTGTGTTACTTATATGCCCTTTGTCATTTGACTTATATATATATATATGATTATCTTGTGTTTCATTTGTTTGTCTATTTTTCTTTTTAGTATTGAGTCATCTATATTTTTGTCAATTGGGCAAAGAACAAGGATTATAGATGACACCCAAAGCTATGACGGTGATTTTAGGTGCCCTAAATGATGCAAAGTTAATTATTTTCCATGTCGTGCACTTTAGCAAAAAGTCCTATTGGTCATACTTATATCATAGGGTATACTACCAAGTGTTATATTTATCGTATTGCTTAGACTATGATGAGCCTTATTACAATAATGATGGCTTGATAATTCCTTCTAATCTCAAATTCAATCATCCAAGTCCACTCATCTATTATCAAATAATTCCTCCAATTCCTTTATCATCACAACTATATCTTCTAATCAATCATCTATCATCTCTCTAGTCACCAACATCTAACAACCCATCATAGTCCTTTATCTTCAAGTCTATCATCCAAGTTCATTTGTATCATATCTAATCATTTCTCCTAATCTTATCTAACATTCATCATCATCATCATCTACGTAGTCATCTATCATCTAGTCTGAATTACATTGGCTTGATGTCTTTTCAAACTATGTTGGCAGTGCTTAGCCACATAATGTGTCTAAGGTTATCTCAGTCGCTCTCTCCTATTTCTCACTCATTCTTCATCACATCTCTCCTATTCATCATCATCCTTCGATCTTGCATTGATCCAATATTTGATTTATAATATAAATCATTAATCAATTAGTCTATTGATAAATCACCATCCCCATATTCATCTCCTTAATCTTTTCATCAATTACCCATACTTTTCGATTGGGACTGACAAATCACAACATCTATCCTTTCTTCTATATCATTGATTGGTCAATTTAACATTTAAAGTTTATGGTTTCCTCCTTCGAATGGGGCATAATCAGGTCCATAACTTTATCATCTCTCACTCCCTTTCATGTGTCCTACATAGGGGCATCATTGTTATTAAACACATTATGGTTCATTGATTCGATGCAATGTTGTCTGATTCTCCCCCTTCATATTTTTGGTCACTCGATCATATCATTTATTCCTTCCTATCACCTTTATCATCGCTTAACTTTAGCTTTGAGTTACCCTAATCATTAATATTATCCAATCATTATCTTTTTTTGGCCACATGCTCTCCCAATAGGTGTCCTTGGTTGGGATATGTCGAAAACTCATGGAATTTATCATTTTTGTTTGTATCTCTCCTTGACATGTTTCCTTGGCTGGGATTTATTGAAAGCTTTTATCCTTTTATCGCATCACAATCATCATCTATGCTCCATGTGCATATGTCTTTGCTAGGGGAATAATCCATTTATATCTCACTACTTATGTCAAACATCCCATCCCCTTGTCTATCCATTGCATCCCTCCCTTCATTTCCTCTTTCGAGTTACCATCCGTCTCATTATTCTTTGCATGTCCCCTCGTGGGGGCATCATAATCACTAACATAATTTACAAAAATTCATCTATGAAGTGCTTTTTCTTTGAAAAACCATTAATCCTTCCACTTCATCCACTCATAATGCTCTTTCAAAGAGGGACAAAATGTATACACCTAAATTCGCTCACTTTGTTTATCATCACTAATATTATTATTAGTTAACACTAACATCACTAATTTCATCTAATGATTCACTAACCTCATCTAGTTTTATCTAAAACACCCTTACCAATACTTATAGTCATTTACCTAACAACCCACTTCACTCTTATTCATCCATTAACCTTATTCCTACCTCAATTCTTCATTGATCCACCTAATCCCCTATTATCCACAGACAAATCCCACTTGTCTAATATTTCAGAATTTAAAATTTCCATAACCCACCTACCTACCTACTCTTAGGCTTTCCTACAAACCTGCCCCCCTAGATTGTCTAGACCCCCCTAATCACATGACTAATCCACTATTAATCATGATTATAAGTCGAAAAAGATTATAGAGGCTTCTACCTCTACAACCTTCCCTTCTCTATAATCATCCAAGGAATTTTTAATTCCTTGGATAATCCTCCACCATGGATCCTCCTAACCTAGTTTGAATATTGGCCATTGATCTTCCCTCCATAGCCTATTTAAACCAACCCATCCTCCATAGCCAAGCTATCTTTTGGAATCATATGCAATCCCTCACATAGTCATAGTCCAATCCACACCATCTTAGTATATTGATCAAGCCAAAATTATGAGTCTATGTATAGCAGTCCAACAAGAAAAAATCAAGAATCATTGAAAATCGATTTGAAGATCTTGGAGAGAACCTAAGAGGAGCAAAGTCAAGATAAGAGTGTTCTTATAATTCTGATTTGATTTCATATTCTATCATTTTTTATGTTTTGTATGATTTAGGTAAAATCAATGTTTTTAGTAGTTTGAATTCATAAGCTCAAATTTAAATCATACATTCAAATTTCTATCTTAATTAGGGTTGTACAAATAAAATTAAGGTAAAATAACCTCTAATCCAAGGTTTATTATCCTCCTCTCTAGGTTTTGTTGGCCAATTTTTTGGGCCAAATATAAAGCTTGAGAAAATTCTTTAGGGGGGCATCAAAGATGTTTTAAAGCAACCCAAAGGACTAAGCCTTGTGCAAAGTTCTTTTATTCGACTTCCTTTTTTTTTGGCTAGGTCATTGACCATCTTTTGAGCCTTGTACGAGCAAGTATTTATTTCCCTCAAATTATTTTCTTTCGGCCAAGCCTTTTCCTTATTCTTTCTTTCGGCTAAGTCTTTTTGGGTTTTTTCTATCTCCAAGCGATAAAACTCTTTCAGACAATTTGTTCGAAAGAAATTCTTTCAGACAAATAATCTGAAAGAAAGGTTCTGAAGGGCACTTTAAACATAATTTGAGAGGACCTATTCAAGCTTTGAGAGGACCTTTTCAAGCTTTGGGCCAGCCTTTTCAAGTTTGCCAAAGGGTCTATTGCCCTTCGCGAAGGACCTTTTCAAAAATTTCGAAGGACCATTTTCAGGCACCGAAGGGCACTTTTCTCTACGGGAGGACCATTTCAAAATTCTTGACGGGTATCTTTCCCTTTGGGAAGACCACTTGACAATTTGTCGAAGGGCACTTTTGCCTGTGGCAAATGGTGAAAGAAAAGGGCCAAAGAAATAAGGAAATAAACAAAGGGAAATTCCTTCGAGAAAATAATCCCAAAGGACAAAGAACACAAAAGAGAAACCCAAATAATTCCTCTGAAGGAATTCCTTCGGGAAAATTATCTGATGAAATCCCATAGAAAGAATGAGGCTCGACAAAGAAGTCCAAAGACTTAGAGCGAGAAGAGTCCGAAGTAGCTGGCCTCCAAAAGTCCAAAATACCTAGCCTCTAAAATTCCAAAGTAACTGGCTTTCAAAAGTTCAAAGACTTCAAGCTCAAGAAGTTTGAAGACTTCTACATGGAGAAGTGTGACGTAGAATAGTTGGATAAATTTGATGAGTAAGTAGGCTCAGAGAACCCAAATTACATTGCATAGTGTAAGTCAGGATTCTCCAAAGAATTTACTTATAGATTTTTATAAGTTAAGTAGTTAAGAAAACCTGATTTGCACTACGAAGTGCAAATCGGGCTCTCATAGCTACTTGACTTAGGAGAATTCATAAGTAAAGTAGTCACAAAAGCCCAAAGTCATCAAGTTGGAAGAACCCAAAGATATAAGGCCTAGTCAAATGAATTAAAGGGTACCACGTGAAGTAAGTTGGAGCAGGGGTTGACCTTTCTAAAGAATAGATGGAGGATGATCCAAGAGCATTTTTAGCTAGTAGAGAATCGACAGTTTGTAGAAGTAAAGCTCAAATAGACCCGAGTTAAATGGATATAGGAAAACCAATATCTTTAGACTGGTTTTCAATCTATAAAAAAGTTTTGGTCCAAGCATAAGTAGGTAAAAGTAATGGTTGTCATCTCTGACAAACAACCCTCTGATTTGAATATAGCATGGGTCGACTTTAGTTTTGACACATGGAGACCCACATCCTTTTCAATGGGACACACAAAAGGGGAGGATCTCCATGCTATTTTTAATGCAAAGATCATTCAATCACACCAGAAGTGACATCGAGCTGCTCATGACATGGCTTCTTCGAATACACCAAAGGGAGACTTCAATGCATGGGGAGGGCTCGAGAAGATCTTGAATGATGCAATTTCATGGAAAGAAGGAGGATGAAAGAAATAATAAATGACTTCTTCTCTTTCCACATAGACCTCTCTCTCTTCCCTTATCTATATATATGGGCTTTCAAGCCAATTAGAAAGGTTCATAGTTTTTAGAGTTTTTCTCATCTTGTTGGGCGACAGATGCCCATTGAGACGTTTGCAAAAGTGTGCTCCTTCAACCAGGCTAAATCCTATCGAAGTATTATAAGAATTATGTCTTAAATATAACGAGAATCGATTTCCTCACCTATTTCTTGTCTTCAATTAGTGTTTTAGTATGATTGTTTGTTGGTTGGTTTGTGAATGCATTTATTCCTAGTCCATTAGCCTGTTGCTTGCCTCTTTGAAGTATTTTAAAGTTTTGCATATCCATATTAGCGTTCTGACTGAACCTCTTCCAACGTGTGTTAGGTTGACCCTGAGATCATGTAATCCCAAGTCACCTCGTGACTGATCTAGTGTGGGTTAAAGTGTAGATGAGTTTCAATTTATTTATGATGCATCACTTGGTTAGCCCTCATAGGAGCCCTGATCTACCTTCTAACACTTTTCACCGTGAAGTTTCATTTCAACATTACTTTTAGGTGATCCACCAAGAGGAACTAGCCTCTTTAAAAATCCTAGAGGCTCAGCCTCACCGTAGGACACCCACATCCTTAGGTTGTTCTCATGCTTATTGCTGAAAGTGGGAGAGCCTGAAAAACTCTTCCACAAGGATGCAATTCCAAGCTATAATAGGTTTATTGTTTTTTATTGTTTTTAGTGCTAATTTCTAGGGTTTTCATTCCCTACTTCCTTTGAAGGACTCATTTTTATATGTTTATAGATTGTGTCTTAGCTTACAATAGTTTTTATTAGAAAAATGGATACTTGTAATGCATACCATACATCTTCGTTAAAAGGAAATACGAATGTTTTAAATGATTCAAATTTTGTTTTGTATCTCAATAAAAGATTAATGAAGGTATTATTAAAACTTTTAAAATGAATCTTATGAAAAATCCTACTTTTCCCACTAAATTTGTGAAAATGGTTAGTGAAATATTATTCTTATGTAAATGAGGATACTTATATTTTTTGTAATTATGTACTTTTGTCTTATAGGCTTTGTGAGAATTGTGCTTTTTCCCCTTTTGTCTCTAATCCTAGTGTGTTGATGCTCATAACTGATAATAAGAATCAACCCTTGAGTGAACCCCATTGTAATTTCATTGTGCCAACTCAAGAGCTAGTGTCTGCAATGCATGTAATAGGTGAACTACAAAACCATATACAAGATTTATCTCATGTGTCTATTGCCTCTACTTCTAGAACCAATAGAAATGTTGTCTTTGCCCAACCTATAATGCATGAGATGATTTCTCTCCCTTGTGATTTTAATACACTTAAATTATAACTATTTGATGGGTTCGTATATCCTTACATCTCAATTACTTTTATATTTTTCTTATAAAATATGGTGTCTATGATAGAATATTTCTTAATACATTTCTTGGAAGTTTTAGGGGTCATGATTTATATTAGTTTCATAAGTTTCCTAGTGGTTCTTTGCATTCCTTTCTTCGATTGGTAGAAGGCTTCTTATCACAATTTATTCCCAATATGGGACCATGTGTTACATTTGAGTGTATTCCATATTTAAATCAAGGGAAAACTAAGCTTATGCATTATTATATTCCTAAATTCAAGGGTGGCATGCATTGTGTTAATTTTCAACCAAAATATCTAGACAAACAATGTATTTTTACTAAAATTACCTTGCCCCAATTTAGATAAATATGATTATTTCATGTTCTCACATATTTTGATCAACATTGCTTTGAGGCCATATCATTGAAGCGTGAATTTTCACAATCATGTATGCTTGGTTATAAGATTCATAATCCTACTTATACTTATCCCAATAAAATACATATGCCTAATAAGAACAAACACACACCATTAGTTAGAAAAAAGAGTGACACCTACAACAAGTCGTACGCATTCCCTTAACAAATCATGATAATTTACCCCAATTAAGTAAAGTCCAAATGAAATGTTGAGAATGTTTCCTAATAAGAACATGAATAGTGTACTTCATATTAGACATTGTGACATGACTCAAGCACTACACACATTCATTTCTAAAATATATTATGATTATCATCAAATCTATGGTCATTTAATGGATAGGCGATATGCTTTGCAAACTAAAATTTAATCTATTGTTGAGAAATGTGACACTAAGATTCATATGCCTTTTAAACAACCACTTGATATAGGCACATCTTCTCATGTTGAATAACTTATACCATGCGATGTTTCAACTCCCAATGAAGAATTACCTAAGATTAACAACAATCCAATCATGGTTCCGAATTATATTATTGAGATTTATCTTTCACATGTGGAACCTTTAGTCATAAGTGTTTACATGGAAGGAAAAAAAATGCAAGGGATTATGATAGATGATAAACTCAATTTAATATGTGTAGCATTCCTTTCCTTAAGACACTTGGGTATGATAATGAACATTTAACTAGAACATCTTTGCCAAAATGTGTAACATTGGGATGTATTAAATTGTTTGTATTTATTAGTCCACAAATATTTCCTACAATATTTAATGTCATGCCAACTTTAATGAAATATAATGTCATATTTAGTGTTATGTGGTTAAAACTGATGAATGTGGCACTTGATAGTTTAAACACTAGAAAACTATACACTATGGCTCTAGATGTCGCATTAACCTTTAAACTACCTCTTAGCCCCCTTTGGGATAATTTATCTACTAATTCTTCCTTTATTACCCTCATACCACTTACCAATGCCATTAACCACCAATCATTAGTGGAATAGGCTAAATCTAGCCAATTTTAATTGTCCCCTTGCTCACGTGTGATGGTCAGCCCTCGACCACCAATGATCACTCCTCGACCATCGACGATCAGCCCTCCACTATCGATGGTCAACCCTTGACCACTTATGGTTAGCCCTAGACCACATGTAATGGTCAGCCCTCGACTACCAACGGTTACTTAACATAACCAAAACTCTGCCTTAGGATTGTGTGATCAAAGGAGTTAACTACAACTCACTCATTGATTATTAGCTATCTAATTTTCATCTGCCATTCGTATGATCAATGCATATTAGGCTATTTCTTAAACTATGGTTGAACCATTTGTTAAACCCTTTGATTAGAACTTCCATTTCCTCATTATTACGAGAGGAAGAGAAGGTTGAAGGGGAAAATGATTCAAGGATCCATGAAGAATAAAAGAGGAGGAATTTTTGGGCAAGAGATTCTGACTCCCAAGTAGATCCACAACATCTTTCAACCAACTTCAGACTTCTTTAAGTCATCAAGCACTAAGCTATGTATCTTGTATTTCACACAAGTTCAGTAGTTTAAGTTTTAATAGCTTAATTCTTATATCCATTTCTAATTTCTACCCACAACCTCTTTGGTATTGGATCTTTGCAACTCCAAACACCATTCTTTCCACCAAATACCCTCTGACCACTCTTAACCATTATGAGTATCAAATCCTGATTGTGATACCTCTGAGACCTTACCTTTTTCCTCATAACCAATAACTAACCTCAAACAATCTATATGACCCTTCTACAACTTACCCATGGTCCTTTCTTCACCTAAAGCCAATCTGTCAAAAACCCACAGTGACCATCAATGGTCGGCCTTGACTGCCAATGGTCATATATCACTTGGAATCTTTCTACATCGATTAGCTTCCAAAACCCAATAAATAAAATCATCAAAAAAATTGCAAAGTGAAAAGTTTGCATTAGGTTTTACACAACATTCGTAGACTTCCTACTTCGATCAATCTATACCAAACTTAGAACATGGACTTGTCTATAATGGTTCTTAGGTCACCTATAAAGGGGCAAGTCATCTCCACAATAAGGTTACACTACCATCCATTCACCTATTTCATCCATCTCTCCTTTTACCCTCTACAAATAAAGGGTTTTTGAGCTTACTTGACACTACATGATCAAGCTATTTCTTTTAACCAAATGAACTAACACCAATGTAATGCAATGCATGAAAGGGGCTTGTGTTCTTAAGCCCAACCATCTTTCCATTTTGGTCTTTGCCAACCAAAAGATTTAAGCGGCCTTCTACTTTCATGACCACTTATGAAGGTATATATCTTCCCCTCTAGGAGTCATTGAAACCCTAATCAAACTTCTTCAAACAACAAAGCATAACCACAACCATACACCTATCAAAGAGAACCTTATACTCCACCAACTATACACCCATCAGAGAACACCTTATTCTCCACTAACTATACACCCATTGGAGAGCTCCTTATTCTCCACCACCCAACCAACCAACCATGTACCCATTGGAGAGAACCTTATTCTCCACCAACCAACCAAACCAATTAACCTCAACTTGGTCATTTTGGCCTACCTTCGCACTTTTTTGGACCCAACTTTGCCATGGTCATTTTGTTTGAATCGATTACCTTACCATATTTGATGAACTTACAATACTTTTGCACATTGACCATTTAGGTGCCTCAGTGCATGACCCTTTGTATTCCTGACACTTGCAACCATTTTTGTCTTCTTAGGATCACATCCTACGTCGGATACCTACGAATACATAGACCTTACCCATCCTACCTTGGATACCTATGAATATATCAACCTTACCCAACAGACTTGAGTTTATATGAGTAACCCATATCATCTATGCCTAATACTATGGCTTGGTTACCCTGTCATTTGTCCTTCTAGTACTAAACTTGTTTTATAACCTACCTCAACTGTGGAAACTTAGTCTATGTGTGATCTATGATATCATACTTAGTCATATTTTATGTACTTGTTCATGCTTAAATGCCCAACCAACCAAACTAACCTTGTCACCCATGTATCCAACTTATTGAACCTGTGACCTATTCTATTTTCTCAGTATCAGCAACTTTTTGGACCCCTAATGACATGATAATATTTTCATGGTGACATGAGTTTATAAGTGGACCCATATAAGTTATACCTAATGTTGTGTCCTGGGTCACATGTCACTTGTCCTTCTCGTATAAACCTATTTTATCAATGCATCCATCTTACCCATTTTGTCATCCACTTATCCACTTATCAAACCCACAGCTGACTCTATTTTACCTCATCAATTCCTAGTTTGAGGGGGAACACCTCCTTTCATACTTGGGGCATCCAACCTTCTAGCAACTTTCCATTTTTGTTTTGCAACTTGTTGATACAAACTATGCAACAAAAAGGGGCTAAATATAGAGACTAGAAAATTGTACACTATGGCTCTAGATGTTGCATTAACCTTTAAACTACCCCTTGTACCCTTTTCAATTAGATTATCTACCAATTCTTCCTTTATTACCCTTAGAACACTTCCCAATGCCATTAATTGCTAGTAATTAGTGGAAATGGCTAAATTTAGCCAATTTTTACTATGTCCCTTTGACTGCATGCAATGTCAACCCTCGACCATCGATGATCATCCCTTGACCACTGATGATCAGCCCTCGACCACCGACGGTTAGCCCTTAACCGCATGCGATGGTCAACCCTCAAATGTCGATGATCAACCCTCGATCACCAATGGTTAATTAATGCAACTAAAATTGTGCCTTAGGACTACGTGATCAAAGGAGTTAACTAGAACTCACTCATTGATTACTAGCTATCTAATTTTAACCTCTATTTGCATGATCAATGCACATTAGATTGTTTGTTAAATTGTGGTTGAACCATTTGTTAAACCCTTTGATTAGAACCTCCCTTTCCTTTATATTAAGAGAATAAGAGAAGGTTGAAGGGGGAAATGATTCGAGGATCTAGGAGGAAGAAAAGAGGAGAATTATGGGGTAAGAGATTATGACTCCTAGGCAGATCCACAACAATTTTAAGCCAACTCCAAACTTCTTCAGGCCATCAAGCACTGAGTTAAGCATCTTATATTTTGCACAAGTTCAATAGTTTAGAGTTTACACCCATTTCTAATTTCTACCCACAACCTCTCTGGTGTTGGAGCTCTACAACTCCAAACACCATTCTCTCCACCAAACACCCTCTGACCACTCTTAACCATTTTGAGTATTAAATCCTACTTTGATACCTCTAAGACCTTACCTTTATCCTCATGACCAACAACTAACTTTAAGTAGCCTACATGACCCTTCTGCAACTTACCCGCTGTCTTTTCTTCACCCAAAGCCAATCTATCAAAAACCCATAGTGACCACCGACAATCAACCTTGACCACCAATGGTCACCTATCGACCATCGACGGTCAGTCGTTGACCACCAATGGTCACCTATCGATGGTCAACCCTCGATCGCTAATGGTTAACCTCCAACCACTGATGGTCAAACTTCGATCGTTGATAGTTAGCCTTGATCATCCACGATCACTGTGTAAATCATTTAAACCAAAATAACAAGCTTAAAACACTCACCAATCTCAACCAAAAACCCTGTTTCTCAGTCCCTATCATTATACTAGACCAAAAATAATAACTTGACCATACTTAAACCACACCTTAATAGTTTAGCATTTATCTTTAATGTTATTTCGTTAAAATAAGCATTTCTTTTGAAACATATTTATTTCATTTGTTTAAGTACTTTCATTATTCTATGTAACCTCTCTTATCAGTAACTTTATCAACATTAACTTGTTTTAAAAGGTGGATTAATATCCTCCAAGGAAGTATTTTACTTATTGGATCTAGCTTGCTAGATAATCCACACACCTACCTAACCAATCAACTATTTTCTAGTGTCTTTATTATCTGTAGGTCACCCTCCCAAGACAATGAGGAGTATTTACAATAATCTGGATTATGGAGCGCAAACCACATCCAAGTTCTATTAACCTCACCTTTCTTTCAAGTTTTACAATTTTCTTCTTAGAAAATAAAGCATATTTTTTGTAAAACAAATAGTGCCCATGATCATATATATTTCAACTTTCAAGATGTCAAAGTTTCAATTCAAATAGATAAAAAAATGAAAAAAAAATTATAGAACATCTTGAAGTGAATATCATTACATCTAAAAAAATAAATTAAGTGGGTTCGTAAAAATAAATCTATCATTGAATACATCACTAGAGAAAATTAAGAAACTAAAGAACCAATCAATCACTCTCCATCTCTAACGAAATTTGATATAAATGAAAACTTTTTGTATACTAGAGATGTGGGTTTATTAGATAAGGATTTATTAGAAACACCTCTTCCTTCTACTAAGAGTAATGTAACTTTACCTACAAACATTGTTTATTTTGATCAGTCTAATCTTACACATATTATCAGTTAGCACATGTCCCTACTTACTACAAGCTCAAACACATACTTTTTTGGTTGTAAGTTAGATGATTTCTCATCACATATTTTATTTTACATACTACATTTACCTTTTTAGTTCATTTAAATTACATATGTATTTTGGCCAAGTACTTAGAGAATGAATAAAAACATTTGGATATCAAAGACATACACATAATTACACATATGCAAACATAAAAAAATATGAAAAATACATACATCAATTGTCCAAGTTTGCCACGTGCATAGTCAAAATTAGATCACATGATTCATACATAACTCATACATTAAAGTGCCTCTTACAATGATGCATAGAGTTGTCATCCCTATCTAAGTCTAAATTTATAGCTTTAATGCTAGCCCTAGTTCTATAGCACTTAGCCAAATATGAGATTTGTGACCTGCGCCCTACTCCATATCCTCCAACACCTCATAATATTCCATACAAGCTTAAGTTCATGCATTTTTTGGGTGTAGTGTTGTCAATTAGGCTAGTAGGGTCCATGTTATACCATCTCTAGGTGAAGCCAGATGTGTTCATGTTGTTCATGCTCTAATTATATGAGACTCCAACTATCATACACAGGTCTCGAGTTATCTAACTTGACTCTATGCACCATTAGATATCTACTCCTTTACAAAGTAGGTTTCCATCGTCTAAGCTGCAAAATAAAAAAAGTATGCAAACTCCCCTGACTCAAAAGTGGCCCTCTCCAATGGACCCTCCACCTCAAGGTAATCTCGAGAAAAAATTGCATAATTACATCAATGATAAGAATCCACTCTGCATACATTGAAAAACACAAAAAAATTAGTGAAATATGAAACATGAAAAATGAAATAAAATATATACTATGAAATTGACAAACATATATTATGTATACTTACCATACTCTATAGAAGGTGCATCTACTACTAGGCCTAATGATATTATGACCACTACTCCTACTCCATATCCTTCAACTACCTCATCTAACATAATTACAACCCCACCATCACCAAAAACCATGGCTATTATCACTACTATTGACAAAAATACTAGTAATAATCATGTTTCCACCCACCATGTTGTATACCTCACAGTAACTCCAATATTGTCCATTCCAAGTTCCATAATGTGGGGATTTGCCTCTTTGACATTTTTGACCTCTCTCTCTTTGGGCTTCAAGGCTCACAATCAACCACTCATGGTGGATCACTCACTAAATGTCACCACACGTGAGGTGTTGGTGGCCAATCTTATCATACTCCATAATGTTGGGTCACCCTATTAAACTGAAATCTCTCAAGGCTGACATGTTGGTCCCAATATTATCTACTAACCCAACTATATCTCATAATGCATGCATCCTCTAGTCATCCAAGATGCTCTCTATGGGGTCTCCACACTATATTAACTAAATGCATCATATATAATATTTTCTTGAACATGGTCTTATCCTAACCATATACTTTGCATGCTCAAGGAATTAGGATACACCTATTATGCGTCATAGGAATGTGCCTATGTCCACCCTCCTACTGGTGCCCCTGGTGCCCAAATCATAATCATATGTTTTTACACGCACATTTGTAATAGTGTGTTGGCTACCAAATCTCCCTCACCTATCTCACGAATGAACTTGTAGAGATCCATGTATATGTGGCCACTTGCCTAACACACAATAACCTGAGTTATACATTGTCTTGTGATTCTCTATTACTTGTATAATTAACATCAACACAAATGTTATAACACAATAACTAGTCCCAGTTTCTATGAACACAATAATCAAAATGCATAAAAACTTCCACAAACACGGAGCATAACGTATCACTATATTGGCCAAAACCATAATAGCACCTGAACAAGGGCAACCTAGCTAAACTTTGATGTAGTATCTCATGGATGATATATTTTTAGCTTGTGTTATACCACCTACCCATACCTCACAACTTCCAATCAAAATTTACAATATGCAACATACATCTTAAGAGGTAATGGTCAACTCACTCATAAACAATCGAAATGTGTAAGTATCATAGTCCCAATGCTCTACCAAAGTCATCAGTAATGGAATATCATAAAGTACAAATCTTAGGAAATTAATATGCCTCTGTTTGAGTGCATATATCTATGCCTAGATGACATAACTTAGAATCAACTTTAGCATGGTCTTTGATGCAAAAATCTAACCGTATCTTGCACATTAATCATAGGTTGTAATCACAAACAAATGCGAATACATGTGAGAAACTTGATTAAAAGATAAAATTAATACATATTCAACAAAAATGGCCTTGGGTCACAATTGATTGCAATCAGGGACATGGGGTCATAATCGGTCCAGTAGGGTTAGAATCAGAAGACACTATCAACCATATCCAATTAAGAAGGGTCAACATTTATGAGATAGGGAAAAAATTATCAAGTCCTCTAATTAGTCACAAAGTGGATAAAATTTAATTCTAAAATACTTTCAAAATATGTTTTTTTGCAAAAATTGATATAGATTGCCAAAATTGGCTCTCACTTGGTCAAGATCTTGTTTGATAGCTACTTGGGCCCTCACATGCTCTAAATGGTTGGGAATAGCATCCCATCTAACCACCATAGTGTCTAGCTCAGGGATCCAAATTTTAGTAAATCTTATGAATTCAAACAATCGAATGAATCTAAAAATATAGTGATATGGTATTATATACACGATTTATCTTTTTTAGGATTAGGGAATGTAACCTTAAGGTTGATAAAGGGATGAGTAATAAATCAAAGAATAAAGTCTTATAGTATCAACATGCATTGATTTATACAATAATTGACCTATTTGAATATTCTATAAATAGAAATGAATTAGAAAAGGTTACTTAATTGGAAATATGACTGAGACAAATAAGTGGTGGGCTGGGAAGTAATGCAGGAGTAGTATAGAGTGTCATGAGTAGATAATAAGGGTCATAACCCTCTTCAAACAATAATGCAAAACTCTTTTCCAATGACACATTATGCCATTGACCTTTTATGTTGTGCTAATGACCATGTGTAGGTGAAGTAGTGAAATTATAGGTAGACATTTAATCTATCTTGGGAAGCTTGTGCCTATATGACTGAGACCTGGATCATTATTTGTTCTACACTTTGACTGATTTCACTTTGAAACCCTGAGCCTCCATGATTGTTAGGGTTTTGATGAACACAAGTGGAAGAAGAGTGGCATTAGTAGGGTAGGCTGGGTGAGACCTCAACACCCCATGTGTTGACCATTGCTTGCATATAAATACTTTAAAAGGGGATCAAGACTGATGTAGTTCTCCCAATCTAAGTCTTGGTACAAGTGAAAGTGATGCTAGTATGCCTAAGTATGATTTTTGATTTGAATGATTTTAGTGTGAATTGAAAGTAGAAACCTGAGTAAAATTGAGCTTTGGGTTGTTTTGGATGGATGTATGCAGAAATAGAGGTAAATAGGGATCAATAACCTTAATTTGCACAACTATTTCTAGTTTATTCATGAGAATTGCCATGTACGGGATAAATGAATGAGTGTGGTCTTTATATAGTATTTTGATGCTTGTCAAGACATGAAATCAGTCTAAGCTGACCCTAAGATGCTTCAGGAAGTGGAAAGATATTCGTTAGGGGCAAAAAAGCTAAGGGTCATTAGCACTGTACCCTTTGCCAATAATGCATTACAAATAGACTAATGGGGTCTTGCTACTGTACAAGTGGTTAGAACATATGGAAAAGGATTGGGGATGCCTAGGTGATGGCTCAATTTAACTCTTGCTATATATGGGCAAGGTTTAGACACGCATAAAAGTTGAAAAAGGATCAAATGTAGCACTAAGTTAGGTCTAGGGCTAAGCTAAGGAGAGGGTGGTCTCAAGTGACACTCATTGCATTAAATGAAAATTTATATGACTACATTTGATCCCCCCTTTATTCTAGAAATGCAACAAAGCAAAATGACTAGGATAAAGGAAAGAGAAATGTACCTAGACTTACGTATGAGGTGAAATGTATGAATATGGTTATGAGTCTACAAATTGTGCTCTATTGAGTGTCTTATAAATGAAACATATATAAATCAATCCTTAATATATATAAAAAGCAAAGATGCAACTAAGTAAAGGGATGTGAGAGAGAGTAAAGGAATAAATACACCTCGCTAGGTATGCAGACCAATGTAAAAACTTGGTGAAATCATATGTGTGCATGTAGATGGTGACCAAACGGTGACTATCTTGGACTAAGTTGATGGCTTTCCTTATCCCCATATGTCGATGGCTCAAGGACTCAAGTTGTCCTTGACTCCATCATTACCCACCCCTATTTGGTGGATCATAATCTAGGAATAATTTGGATTGGATTGATGACTTGTTCAACCCTATTATGTGGGTGGCTCAAGAACTCAAGTAGGTAATGACTCCATCATTGCCTACCCATGTGTATTATAATAAGTTGAAACTGTGTTGTGTTATGAAGCTATAAAAGATGGCTCTAGGCCACTCAAGAATTTTGAAATGTAAAATAGCTCAGGGGCCACTCAGGAATGCCAACTGCTACAGATGGAATGAGGCACCAATCTGGTGTAATCCTTGTACAATATTGGTTCATATGGTGTCTAGAGTATACAACATGGATAACGACACGGGGTTGTCATCCATCTGAGAGAATTAGTGCAAAATTGAGCAAAATAATTTACCATGCACATGCCCCTAATTATGGTATTTATGCATGTCAATTTTAGATTGAGTCATAGGAATCTATACCTGTGCATATCTAAAACTGAAATGGGAGTGATCATGTCATGCATTATGCCCCCAATTTGAGCACACGTGTGTAATTTTGTGTAAAAATTGTATATATATTGAGCATATCTGGTAATCTATGACTGAGACTTTACAAATATGAACTATACATGTTGTACCTTTATGACAATTGAAGAATTTTCTATTTTTGAGGTTACTAGATAATAGCGTGGCTGGTGGACTATAACACATTGCACTCCTGATAGTGGATTACACTATTGTTCAAAAGCATAATTTCTGATAAGATTGTGACTGATTTATGTATGATTGTATTTAAATGTATTTTCTTGAGTTTGGGTTCTGTAATTTGTGTTTGCATGCTAAAAATTATGTTTTAAGTGCACTAGGATGGCCTGATCTCTATGACAAACCCCTATGAATGCCATCTCTTTTAAGGGGAGTTCTTGAACCTCTACAATAACTATCCTCAAAATAAAATCTATGCATTATGTGTGTCAGACTGAAAATATATGATATCTATGCGATACACCAATATAATGTGTATACATGATATTAGAATGTAAAAGAGATCGAACATAAGTTAGTAATGTATGATGTATGTTAGATATAGCATTCACAAGGTTGTCAAGATATATATAACAATGTAAGCATGTTTATGGACATCAAATCTGAATATAATATAAATAAACTACTTGGGGGGATGGGGCATGATGTCCATCAAGCCACCCAAGAAGGAAGGGGAGATGCATGAGGTCCCTTGTAGCATCACAAACCAGATGTGAAAGCAATAAGCAAGATACACGTGTCATGGCCGTGAAGCATACATGAAAGCATGCAGACAAACACATGAGGCACATAAAGTAGGCTAAGGGGCCTTAATACAAGGTACATGGGCACATGCCACTAAGTTTGAGAAAAGGCACACACACAAAGGCATGTTCAAATGTCTGCATATATAAAATAACATGCGATTTTAGCTTAGAGCCACATGGAAGGACATGTTCAAATGTCCACATACAAAATCAAGAAGCATACACAAGGACATGGGCACATGTACAAAGCATAAAAGTAGTGAAAAGACAATGGCATATTGAAATGCCCTCAAGTAGATGTAGAAGCAAAGAGACACAATCAAATCTAGACTAATATAAGGCTAGAAATGAAAATATGCAATAATAATGTCATAGAATTCATATAAGAGCAAAGATGTACACAAGTTGAGTCTATAGTAGTAGTAGTCAGAAAAAAATCTATGTAGTATAGAATGATCAATATCTAGATATAATCAATTCTAAATCTGTGATATCGAGTATAGAAAGATATAGCCTGAGAAATCGGAAGATGTGTGTATGATGCCCCTAATGGGCTAATATAACGATGTTAAATTGGTGAATATGTGTATATACCTCCGATGGGTAGATAGTATTATATCTGGATATGTGTAGAGGACTAGAGTCTTATAGTAATCTACGAACACTCGAAGGGAACAAGTGAAGCATGTATGCATTATAAAACTAACTATACTAACATGGATAACATATATATTACCTGGCCAATAGAAGGCATGAAACTTGTAAATACATACAATTTGAAATTTGTATGTATATTTTTGAATAATATTTAAATGTTTTTGTATTTTTAAATATGTTATATTTCCTTGTGTTTTTTGAGTATAAGTTATGTATAGGCAAAATGAAAATGAAATTATGTACAAGGAGTAAGATAAAGATAACTATGTACAAGGAAATTGAAGTGATGAAACTTTGTACAAGTAACATGGAAACACACTAATCAATGAGTCTTGCAAGAGACTCACTATCAAGGTAACCTATATCAAGTAAAGGAAGAGTGACCACACATGATGTGTGAGGAAGTATTTGATATCTGGGAACCATATATATTGAATAATTTGTAGTTGAAACTGATTACAGAGTGTGGCTATGAATTTATGGAGCTAACTAAACTGGCATGTGAAATGTGGGGCTCTTGGAGACCCATCTGGTAGAAGAAGTTGTAATTGGCATAGATGTTCTATGCAGAGTGCTTTAAGGACTCAGTAACACTGATCTGGGTGGGAATGGGGTAGAAAGAGGCTCTCTAAAATCCACAACATGTCTTTGATGTAGGGGTCTCTCTAATAAAGGTATATGTAGGAGAGTGGGCATACGTGGTAATGTTGTAGGAGTAGACCTCACCTTCACTAGTGACTCAACTTCTATACGAGGTATGCTAATGAAATTTATGTTTGGATCTATTAATGGTGACTATTATATAACTTGCTATGAAATAGGTAAAGGATACTCATATGAAAGGCCCTCAAGTGTAACAACCTAATTTTTATGTATATACTTAAGACATTTGTGTATGATGGAGGGAATGGCTCGAAGCTGTTGTATCTAAGGCTTACCCAATAACACGTAAAATGTTCTGACATTAGGTATAACTATGAATCTGGTGGCCACACGTGCAAGACCAATCTGTAATGGATGTACAATCTCCCTAATGGAACTCTGGACATGGCCACTAAAACCATAAATAACTATATCTATAGGATACATATCATGATTTGAATAGCCCAACTGATGTAGAAGTGTGATAGTACACATATTAATGCTTGACCCCTTGTCAACCATGACACTTTAAGTAGGATGATTATCAATGTAAACTTGCATAAAGAGTGCATATACATCTGAGTCATCATCAATGATCTCCTATTCTAAGAAAGCGTTAAGAGGCCTCGTTAGCACTATAGTATGAAACACAATGATGATATTATGTAAAGGGTGTGTGTCCATTGTATGAGTATGATAGGATGCTAGTGGTGGATGTGCCTAGTAAGTGTAATGAACACCTAAAGTATCTATTGTTTCATTAGTTGTATGTTTTGGAAATGGATTAAAAAAGATTTTCATTATTTTTGCTTCAAATGGTTGTGCTTTGGGTGTTTTTGTAGGGGTGCTCACATCAATGATATTACAATCTATCCAATTTTGGATCTTATGTTGTAAGCTAATGCATTTGTTCATAGTATGGGTGAGGGCCCTATGATAATCATAAAATGCATTGTAATCATAATTATTTGGAAGAGGCCTAGTCATATCAACCTCTTCGATGGGAGGGAGAGATATGACATTGCATTCCAAAAATTGCCAAAGAATGCGAGTTGACACTTCAAGAATATTCATAAAAGTTCTCCTTAGAGGAACTGATAAAACCACATGAGGAGTTGGCTCTGAGGCTACATTATCTATTGTCTTTTACTCGTTCTTGTTTTCATTGGGCTTCACCTTATATGGGAGATTATTTGAACTCTTATCAGTGGAATCTGATCCTATTGTGTATTTTAACTTTCCCATGCAGAGAAGTTTGAATTCCCATTTCTTCATTATATGGCATATATCTTAAATGATGGAAACCTTTTAAATAATATAGATTCATGTAATGTTGGTGATAAACTTTACTTGAATATGTCTTGGAGTTTTGTATCTACCATGCGGCTTGTCATCTTTTCTAATATGGTTTTATATTGCAAGACATATTCAACGATTGTCTCATTAGATTTTTACTTTAGTTGAGCAACTTGAGCATAGGAAACTCTATCACTGATGTTGATCAGAAAATGTGGCAAAAACATATATGCGAGTGGATTACATGTTGTAATGCGCTGATTAAGGAGATCATAAAACCATTGCAATGCAGAGTCATTTAAATTGCAAGGGAACAACTTAGTCAAGAGTAAATCATTAAACACATAGTCCAAACATGTTATGTGAAAAACATGTATGTGATGCTCCGGGTCACCCTTACCATCATACAAAGTAAGCTTGGGTGCCACAAATTAATATGGCAAAGGAGTTATCACTATATGTTGTGTTAACAGTGTATGTAGGAGAACATGAGAGTCCAAGGCATGAGATGGTCTAGTGGCACCCTACTCAAGATGTAACACCTTGGCTTGTATAGAATGTATCTCTTGCCTAAGGGATTGTATATCTAAACAGGAGGGATGTGTACTAGCCATAAGAGGTGTTAACACTGGTGAGAATTGGCTAGTTATAGCAAGTTGTAGAATATGAGTTGCCCTCGTGGTAGGTGTAACAATATTAGCATATGTGGGGGTAAAGGACTGACTCATAGTGGACCTTATAATATATTTTTTAAGAATATAAATAATTTTATCTTGCATATTTAAATGCTTAGAAATGAATTTTTAAAACCATCTCTTATCGGTCCGATCAAATCAGTTATCGAATTCTGCCATTGTAGGTTGGAAAGTAGGAAGATAAAAAGTTGTATATTTTGAACTCTAAATAAATAAAATCTATGAAAGATTACAAAAATATAATAATGAATCAGACTTGGGATTTTGAAATTAATTATTGAGCATAGAAAATAGAAGGATACAAACCCGAAGAACATCTAGGGCTAGGGTTTAGGAACTATTCGAAGTAAGTTAGGTCCACCAAATAATTTATCTTTTTTAGGATTATGGAATGTAACCCTAAGGTTGATAAAGGGTTGAGTAACAAATCATGGAATAAAATACTATAACATCAACAGTTGCTAATTTGTACAATAATTGACTTATTTGAATATTTTATAAATAACAATGAATTAGAAAAAGTGTACTTGATTAGAAAATATGACTAAGACAGATAAGTGTTAGGTTGGGAAGTGACATAGGAGCAGTGCAGAGTGTCATCAACAAAGAACAAGTGTCAGAACCCTCTTCAAACAATAACACAACTTTCTTTGCCAGTATTGCACTATGTTATTTACCTTTTATGATGTGTTAATGACCCTTTGTAGGTGAAGCGGTGAAATTTTGGGTAGACCTTCATTATGTTTTGGGAAACCCATGAATGTACGACTGAGATTTGGATCATCATCTATTCTATGATTTGACTATTTTCATTGTGAAACATTGAGCCTCCATGCTTTCTAGGGTTTGACAAACACAAGTGGAATAAGAGTGGCATTAGTAGGATGGGCTGGGCAAGACCTCAACACCCCATGTGTTGAGTGTTGCCTACATACTTGTACCTCAAAAGGGGATTAATCGCGATGTAGTTCTTCAAATCTAAGTGTTAGTGCAAGTGAGAGTGATGTTAGTATACCTGAATATGAATGTCGATTTGCCTGCTTTGAGAGTGAATTGAGACTAAAAATTTTAGTAAAATTGAGTTTTTAATTGCTATAGATGGATATATGAGAAAATAGGGGTAAATAGGGATCAGTAACCTTAAATTACACAATTATTTTTGATATTGTTCATGAGAATTGCCATCTATGAGATAAATGAATGAGAGTGGTCATTATATAGTGTTTTGATGCTTGTCGAGACATGAAATGAGTCTAGGCTGACCCTAATATGTTTCGAGGAGTGAAAAGATATTTGTTGGGGGCAAAGGAAGCTAAGGGTTAATAGCACTACCCCTTTGCCAATATCACACTTGCTATAGACTAATGGGGCTGCATTATTGTCCATGTGGTTAGAACATGTGGAAAAGGATCAGGGATGCCTAGGTGATGGCTTAATGTGGCTCTTGGTATATTCGAGCAAGGGATATATGCACATAAAAGCTGGAATAAGGATCAAAGGAGGCCCTAAGAAAGGTCTAGGGCTAAGCTAAGGATAGGGTGGTCTCAAGCGACACTCATTGCATTAAATGACATTTTATATGACTACAATACCCTATAACCTTTTTATCATTATTTTACAAAGTATCAAACCACTTATCTTTATGGATTAATTTCATAATTTGGTGAGCTCATTTCACCAATTGAATGACATACATATATGTTTTATTCACCTACTCTTGTTATTGGACACTTTTGTTGACGTTTATCACTACCAAAACATTTATTTCACCTTTATTATGAATTTATTGATTCTTCCATGTGCTTTACATATCTTATACTATATTATTATGCCCCTTATTTTTCAACAACAATTACACATTATGACTCCTCATTGGATCATAATGTTATCACCCCCCATAGGACTCATTTATTATGTTACGCCTTTGATAATCACATGTGAGACATTAACTTATTCAACAATGATAACTTCTACAAAGATTTGTCGTTCCTTACTACATATATATTGCCATCAAGGGCATTGTGTCCACACATTACCAAATCTTACCATTCACACATTTTCATTGCGGGCATTATCCCTATATATTACCTATGATTTTTTCATTGATTATATCTTATGTTAATGAGGACACCTTATTATTATAATGATATTACACTCTCCATACTCCAAATGATATTTATGGCCTCAAAGGGCATCATACCCATTTAAGCTTCACCTAATATATCTATATCTACCTTACGATTGGGCACATCATACCCACACATGTTACGATTATTAGCACTTTTATATGGCCTTTGGGGGAATCATATCAATATATTATCCTCTGGCTTTATTGATCATATCTTGTGCATATGGAGCGTACTTCATTTATATGCATATTGATTTTCAATGCGTATATCATGAAATTAAGTTGTTCTCCTTGCATTTAGTCACATGGTAGTTATCACAGATGATATTTTCACTGATATATCTTACCTAAACTGGATCATCCTGCCTATTGAGTTTATGGGGAATATCCTTTGCCCCTCCCTTCCTATTCCCTTGCTTATATTACATTATCATATAAGTAGTTGGGATATATATGAGCTTTATAGGATGACATGTATTATACATAAGTACATACATGTATATTATTTGTCTCTCGTGCCACTTACAGTGCAGCATACTATTTTCCTCCACTCTTGATCACCTCATTCTCACGTGAGTCATGTATGACTATTGAGATTTACATGATGATATATTTTTATAGTTACACAGATGTGTTCACAAAGTGTTTCCAAATATTTTAATTGCTTCCACTATATTGTATGGTAAAACATGACGTGCATGACTATTTATTTTGAGATTAGTGGTACGAAGGATGAGGTGCATATCCCTCACCTCAAAAGGAGGGCATCTATCCAAATATTCTACACCCGAACTCAGATTCACATGGATTGTGACTTTACAAATACATATAAG
Source organism: Torreya grandis (assembly GCA_037957365.1). Classification (NCBI taxonomy): domain Eukaryota; kingdom Viridiplantae; phylum Streptophyta; class Pinopsida; order Cupressales; family Taxaceae; genus Torreya; species Torreya grandis. The sequence goes on along the minus strand of JARHVA010000053.1, from coordinate 4,690,639 downwards.
AGAAGCTCGAGATGTTTACTTCTTAGATGAAGAAGCAAAATTAAGTCTTTAGGGTTTTCTCTATAATCCTCAAGGTTATGAGGTTCCTTTTTAAAACTATACAATGTCCAAATTTCATTTTGGTACCCAAGAGATTCCCAAAGGTGATAACATGGTTTGGATACCACCAAGTGTATTCATTCCTTTACTTAATTTCAAAAATTTAAATTTCCCTTTACATTGATTATAAATTTTACCAAGACAATGACTACTTGTTGGCGTTCACATTTTCTTACATGTACATTCATGTTATTGACAATCGAGCATGCGTGCATCCCAGTGCAAAAGTTTAGAGCTCATCCTTCCATCCCTCATGTAAGTGCAAGTACATGCTTCAATTTTTTTTTAGTTTGACGCATGCATGCATCACACACATGCACATCAAAGTGGGGGAATTATGTAGACACCTATTTTACGTATAATTTTTTTCACTACAATGTTTTTAGCATTATTTTGAAGATATGATAATCAATTCAAACTAGGTACTTATTAGCAATTTTATGTGTGTTCTCTCTCTCTCTTTTTCTTTTTGGTGTGGTCACGTTCTCCCTTCTTTCTTCAAATTTCTTTGTCATTAGTGTGTTATTCTCCTTGGAGAACCCCTCATCTCCTCTTCTTTTGTTATTCTTTCTATGGGACACAATCAACCAACCTCTTATTATGTCCCTTTGCTCTATGTGGGCCCTTTGCCCTTGTTTTTGCTTTCCTTTTTGTATGGGCCTAATTTGTCAATTTCTACCTCTTTTATGGTGTTGGTTCGCATGTCAATAGGTCCATAATTTAATTAGATAAGTCCATAAATACAAATCCTACTAGAGGCAATTCAATAACAAGTATCAATAGATCACTCATTCTACAAAGTATTAAGCATACTATCAAATCCTTGTTTCTACTTTTTAAGGCTTTTAAAGAGATTTCAAGGGTTTCAATTAGCTACATAATTATACCAATAGAAGGTTTAAGCAAATGTTCATGTAATTTCACTTGATTACATAGGGATAGAAGATGAAGCCGCATATCATATCTTGGGTCGGGATACACTCACGAAACACTATAACTACACTAACCCTGATTCTAAGGATGCGAGAAATGTATTTGCAACGCCTTAAGAGGTTTCTTGAGCCAACTAACTTTGCATTTTTATTCCTCTTTTGACATTGCGGTGAATTAGATCAACAACAAAGGAGAAAAACTTAGACTAGTATCCTCATCAATGTTGTGGGGGGAAGTCTTTATTTTGTTAATCATCTATTTGTGAAGCTATTTAGAAAGTTGCAGAGCCCAAAAAGTAACGAAGGACACAATTAGCTACAAAGGATACGATTGATGGAAACAATCAACATTTTGTTGATTTTGACCCACACAATTGACCCTTTGCCAATTCTAACCTAGTTGTAGATCACATTCAGATTCTCAAGACTATTTCTATGTCTGTTCAAGATTAAGTTCCCAATTCTAGAGCACACGTACAATGCCTAGGTTTGTTTGTTTCAACCTTCTATTTCTCTCCTTGTTCTTTCCTCATTCTTTCATTGTTCAAATTGTATTGTTGGTCAATATTTTTGCATAATGTTCGATCTAAATACTATTTATGACTATATTTATGTATATTTCCTTTGTGCCGTAGTTTTAACCCATTGTGCATAGTGTTATTGCCATGGTGCCCTAAATAGTTAAAACAACTAGATATCATGGCGCAAGTATTTTGCAATTGATCCATAATAGTATAATCTTTTACAACATACAACCTAAAAATTTGGGTTGTTGAGGGAGATTAGGAGGAATGTTTGGTTGTTCCCTCCTCGAGATTGAAGAAGATTATTAAGAGTGGTTATTGTATTCTTTTTCCTAGCCCTTCTTAGCACATGGTTCACTTCATAATAAGTCATATTACATTTGAAAACATCTATATTAGATTAAGACATTTATACGTAAGGCACTAAGGATTTTCTATCATTGACAAGGGAAGAAAGACATAAACACTGGTAACTATTATAATTGCAGAAAACCCTAACATGTATTGGAAGATGTTTTAACAATATATACCTTGTATGGAAGACATATATTTGAATGTAAAGACTGCCGTTTTGTACACTAAGAATAACAAATACACAACAAAATACTCATGTTAGTATTATACCAAGCATATGTAAACACTTGAAAGCATAGCATAATAGGAGCACACCTAAATTTTTTCTTGTACAAAAGAATATGCCTATTTATAACAAGATATGTATTACACATAGAAACAAAAATATATATAATAATTTCTTTAACTAATGTCTATGATTTGAAAAATATGACTCTAAACAAAACCCTAATAAAGAGGCATATAAGCAATCACAATTTTAGCAAAAACAATAGGGATTGAAAATAAAATTTCAACATTTAATAATGACCTAGGGCTTGGAATCAAGCAATATAGAAGCATGCAATATAATAACTAGAGAATTTTAGATTTGACACTATGTGAAAGAAGATCTAACTCTAGGGGATAAAACACATCAAGTAACCCTAAGAAATTTTAGACCTATCACGTTCATGAAGAAAGATCTATTCTTAGAGGGGTGTAAGAGAGCATAAGTTCATCAAGAGACATGCAACGGTATACTAGCACAAACACAATAAAAAAGAAAAAACCCCTTAAAAACATACTTGGAGAAGCTTATAGTTTTTAGTCCCAACAAAAAAAATAATCTAAAAGGAAATAATTTGTTGCATGATCAAGATTTTATCATGCATGCTTTTCTACCTATTTTACTTTCACTCCACGAGTCAAACTTTTTTTTAAACATTGTTTTTCTAAAAAAATTTCTTTTCTATTATAAAAAGCACATGTTATATTCTATAAAGCACATGCATGCTTTTTGCATGATCTTTCTTTCTCTGTCCATGTTTATTTACTAACAATGTGCATGCATAAAAAAATGTATTCATGATTTTCACATGAATATGCATGCTTTTTTGGCATGATCTTACTTTCCCCATGCATGTTTAGCAACTAACAAGTGTGCATGCGTAAAAAATAAATATGCATGCTTATTTCTTAATTCACACTATAATATATAATATAAAAAGAATGTGCATATTTTTTTGCCATGATCTTGTTTTATCTATGCATTAACAATCATATTATTGTTACTGAATGAAATTATAGATTTCAACAATAATAATCATTGCAACACGATCCTTTTGATTTTTTATACCTTTTTAGGACAATTTGATTCAGGTTACCATACTAAATGTTGTTGTCTAACAACCTCACCTTTTTTTTTAGCGTAGTGCCAAAGTTTTCCAACTGGTCTGAAACTAGATTCAAATACTTTGTCAAGATTTGATTCCCTTCTTAGTGCCCGCCAAGATGCCAACCAATTGAGACTAGTTTCCTGTGAACACTTTCATTTGTGTTTCTTTTTTTATTCAATTTGCTATTCCCAACTCTTACTATACTTAATGATGATGTTATTCCCCCTTTTTTTCCCTGGTTAAAGATGAGGCCTAGTGTTTGAGGCGATCATATGAACTCATCTTCCTCTCCTTAGTTGTTGGTACCATCTTCTTTTGACTCTTTTTCCTCATTGTCATGCATGCTCTCCTTAATTTGCATGTCCCTCTCTTCCTTGTTAAATATGTTCTTGTTGGGTTCTAGATCCTCAATGAGCTATTTTAGATCTTGTTTGAATCCATACTCTGCCATTATAATTTCATCTTCATCATGCATGCTTCTCTCATTTTCTTATGTTTTCATAACCCTTTATTCCTTTGTTTCTTAGGTGGTTTCACTTTTTTCACCTTTTTTTAATCCATTTTCTCAAGTGTTTTCCCCTTTATTTTTAATCCATAGTTTCTTTTGGGGTTTATGAACCCATCATTGAACCATGTAGCCTCTTCTATACTGAGGGGCATTCTCTTACCAAGTGACCATACTCATGGCATCCTCTGTGTCTAAACAAAATACTTTCATAATCCAAAGGTTGGATACATTTGATCTCCTTTGATTTGAAGAGGATATTCTTCAGGAATGGTTTGGAGATATCCATCTCCATGTAGATTCTAACATAATTAGTTAAACATTTTCTTTGAAAGGGTTTAGTAGTTTCCATTGCTTTTCCCATCGTGTTGGCAATCATATTAAACACCTACTTTGATTGGAGTTCTTGGGGGGATACATACATTCAAATCCAAGTAGGATTCGTTGATGGCAGTTTCTCGGTTGGGTTTGAAACTTATGTACCAAAATGTACTATAATTAAATAAATTTCATAACACAAATATCCATAATATTTACCTAGGCATAAACATATGTAAAATAATAATAAAACCTAATTAATTTTTAAAACAAGATAAATAAATGACAAAAAAGGGCTTATAAAAGTATCTTGATTTTTGAGAGATATAGAGAGAAACATTGAAGTTTGACAAAAAAATTAGTGTTTTGTAGAAAGATTACGAGATCCCTAAAAAATTGTTCTGAATGGAAGATATTGTCCAAAGCATAAACATTTATTTATAGTTACTATAACCGTTGAGAGTATGATTATGGGGAGTGTCATGTAGACACAAATCTTTTTGATGATTGTGTTCATCATATTTGGGTCTCTAAAAACCTTGTCTAGTCTTTCAAACTTCACGCTAATCATTAAGAAATTGCACTTCTTCTCAAAACCCTAACAGTGAGATTGGACCTAAAAATGATGTATTTTAGGACTGGCATTACCCCAGAGAAAAGTTGAGAGTCTTTGATATTTTCCAGGCCCATCAATGATGTATAATATTAAAAACATGCCAATAAATATAATTTTTTGCGCAGTGTGTCAATATTATGAACTTCAGTGCTACAATTAAAGCATCAAATGCTCGATTGATTTTTTTAGGATGTTTGTAAATGGTCAATAGATCATTTTGAAAATAAATGTTATATATTCCTTCATATTATCTCTAGATGTTTGAATGCACTAAGACCTATATGTATTTATAAATTATTTAATTTTAAATTAGATCCCTATTGGAGCTGAAACCAAAATAAAAAAGTTGCAAAAATGAACAAGATAGGACCAAAAGACCCAAGACTCAAAAAAAACACTATGTTTCTGGGAGGGACCACATAAATAAGGGGTCAGAGAAAGGGAGGAGAGAGAAGAAGGACACGACAAAACCAACCAAACACACCAATAACGCCTACTTTAGATTACTAATCAATAAATACACAAGGTCCTTGTGATAATACAATTTTACAACTAAATACTCAGGGGCTATTTTTAGGCATCTAAGGCAGTGGTTCCATATAGGGGGCTTACCATAATTTTTGAGATATGGCTATTATAGAGAAGAATATGGAGCTATATGCAAAAAAATGGTCTCATGAAACACAAAATTTTCAGTTAGTTGTTACTGTTTTCATGGTTTTGTAAATAAATTTAGTAATCAATTTATTTAAAAAAAAACTCACCATATCATCCTTTCACTTGGGATAAAATCTACTTAAATTATCTAAAACATGTATTATAAAGGTATAGCGCCCCTCTTTAATAGACACACAAACTCTTCTAATAAACAATCCACTCCACTTTTTATGGCGAATATTCTTTTTATCCCCAAAGCAAGTTTAAAAACTTGTTATGGAACCCTCTGCACATTAAAAAAAAAAAGTGCAACCCTCTCCATGGGACCCCATCTAAAGGGATTTAAGAGGCTCTCTATTACTTGGGATGTAATGGGGGCATATATAAGATTACATGTAAATTTTGAATCATCTTTGTAAACTTCAGTCACAGATTCAAACCTCTAGTTGGAACTGCCAAAATCTTTCTATGCAAGAAAGGTGGAACCCCTTTCCACATGCTTCCTACCCCAACAAAGAGGTGCCCAAGTCTGATAAACCACAACAAATTTATTATTATTAAAAAAGAAAACAATTAAACGAAACTAAACAAAAACTTTCAGCGAGGGAGGAAAAAGAGTACTACACGATCAAGTTCAACCCCAATTATGAGCATGACCAAAAAATGTACATAGTAGCAAAATATAAATGGAGAACAAAGATGCTCATAAGACAATTGAGAATGAGGCCATATCAACTTCGATGTGAGATGGGTAGGTGGAAGATCCCAAAAGAAAAGTGGGAAGAGAATATGTCCTATGTGCACGTCAGGAATGGTTGAAACAGAATGATATTATCTCATGGAATGTTCTGCCTATCATGACATCCAAGCTAAATCCGTGGGCAGCCTGCAGAGAATATCTATGCTCACTATATTTGAGGGTTAAAACATTGGTAAAAATGGAGAATTTTTGATCAAGATTCACGGTAACAGAGTGAACCTTCCAACACAGAACAACAATATACTTGGGAACTAGAGTTTAAAAAACTCAAAACCACTTTATTTTTTCGATAATTTCTTTATTCCTTTAAATTATAATTTTTAGTTTAAAATCCCATAAACTATTTTTGATCTTAAAATATCTTTCCATCCATCCCACCCTACCTATGCATATTTTATCCATTTTAACACAAGGAGGTGCCCAAGTCTGGTAAGCCGCAGCCAATTTATTATTAAAAAAAAAAAAAGAAAAGTTAAAAAAACAACTAGACTAAACTTTCAGCTAGCCCGCCCTACCTACGCATGTTTTATCCCTTGAACAGGTTCATCACCATTCGTCATTCTATCCATGTACTATAAAACTGACATTCATTATCGGTCTTTCATTGCATTTCAAGGGTTTGTTTTGTCTGTAGTTATTGTTTCAGAGAATTTACAGGGTCGTCATGCCTTATGTTCCTCCTCACCAAAGAAACAGAGCAGCTCCAGCCCCTCTTTACAATGCAAATGCCAACACTAGGCATGCAGATTTGGGGGCGCCAAAAGATCTCGACGGACATCATTTTGCATCGGGAAAAAGCTTTGGCAACAGTTCAAGCTTCGGCAATTCCAACAGGCGAGGAGGAGGTTCAAGTTCAGGTTCAAATCCCCGCGAAGACGGCAATGGCAATGCCAATGGCTTTTCTCAGAGGCCGCGGACGGACGCCCGGGGTTCCTCTATTCCCGACGCTATCGTCCCCCAGTGGCAGCCTTCCGACCGCATTCGCCGTTTCGAGAATGAACAGGTACGTAATGTTATTGCCACTACTTTTATTGGACCCGTAGAAGTAAAATTTAATTGTTCTGCCTTTAGCCTGTCAGTTTCATTATAGCAGCAAACTAGTTTCTTCACTGCATGCCAAAATAATGTCCGCGGAATGATGTTGCTGAAAAATTTCAAATTCTTTTGTTTTATTTTGTAGTTGTTTGGAGGTAATTTAGGCCTAGCATTTAAAGTTCGCAGGACATTTTATTGAGTGGAGTTACTGTTTTGCTAGGTATTATATATGAAACAGTATTGTCTTAAGACAGTGCCGTGGATAACTAAAACTGATTCCTATCATTCATGCCATGGGAACTTATGAGGTACACGTGCTATCAAAATAGCCAAGTCAATCTTCTAGTTGAACCTGCATCTTGCTTCTAGTAGCTGAGTACTGTGTGAGGGCAACAGGTCTCTGCACTTAAGCAACATGTCTAAGAAAGTGACAGTTTATTTCCCTGTGTGTTTTCCACCTACAAATAACATTTTTCTCGCTTATTTAAGGAATATTGCAAATTTTACATCTCATATTCTCTGCCCTAAATGTTTACATTTCATTTGAAGCGTAAATGCTAAAGTTTTATCTGTTAGGACCGAGAAACAACAAATACGATTCACTTTATTAGTTTTGAGAACATTACCTATTTGGAGTATCCATGTTTTAACCAGAAATTTTGATAAGAAGTGGTCCCCCAGGTTTCATAGGACTATGCCTAGGGCATTACAGTGTCTTAGCAGCAATTACAATTGCCTTTACATTACATATGTTTTTCACACTAACTGTTACAAGTCCAACTGTGGCTAGTTATGGCTACTGTGAGCCCTAGGATCAAAACATTAAGTTGAAAATAGGAAAAAACTAGATAAAAATTTGGAAGAAACTCAAGTCCTCAAGAATTTTGAAATTTTAAAAATAACTCCTCCCTAATATGAAACTTAAAATTGAAATTGATAAGTACAATTAGTTATTTTTGATACTGCAAAAATTTGAAATCTGGAACTACCAAAAAATATGAAACTGAACTTATATATATTTCTGAAAACTGGAAAGAGAACGGAATTACAATATTACTGAAAATAGACATACTAGTGCATAGGAAAGGAGAAAATGTTTCCGAGAAGGTATTGATGTGGACCTGGGCCAAAAAAGGTTATCCAAGAACGTTATGGCCACTGCATTGGCCAAAACACAGTTTCAGAGCTGTGCACCAAGAACTCTCTTTGCAAAACATACCCTATTCTTAATACCTAATAGCCTATTTATGTAATGTCCCTTTCCACATAATGAATGTTTAAGAGGCAAATTTCTAACCTTTTCATTCCCGAAGGTTAGAAAATCAAATGTTACTAAGGGAATATGAGAATAATTAAATTTGAGGCCAAAAAGCTATAGTTCAGTTTGATTTTATTTAATTATTCATTATGATTATTGATGGGGCCACTTTAAGTGAAAACTTATTTATTACTAGGCGATCATCAAGGTGGTCAATAAATTAAAAGGAGCCTAAGTCTATTATTTTCAAAAAGGGCGATTTATTAATAAGGAGATAAGATCTCTTTTAGGGATCAATGGCCTTTTTGAAAAAGGATAAGAGGCATCGATTGGGTTGAGAAAGGTATTCAGAATTCATTTGATATTTTTCTCTTTGCCGTGATATGAAGAAAATCTACACCAAGACGAAACCCCCTGGCCTTGAGATGAATGGGATGAAAACCCCAGTTCATTGAATGACTGTAGCATTCACATTGCAGCTTACAGATTGAAAAAGCCATCATATTTGATCAAGAAAGTTGCTGAGATACCTAGGAGCAGTATTGTTGGAAATCACAGTTATAAATAGGCACTCTACCGGCAAATTCATGGACAGTTTCGCTGGGAATAACAAGGCGTCATTCATGCAAGCCGTGGTCTGTTCAAGAAAGGCGATTTGACATCAGAAATTTGCAGCCATTGTTGAGTCTACTGGTCTGCATATATAAAGCGGGTATGTCATATAGATTTGTAATATCTGGGCTCAATAGAAGTATCTGAAATTCTTCAGTTCGATTCCATTCATTGTTTCTGAATTTCATTATACATCGATACTGTTACATGCAATAAATTAGCTTTGCTCAAAATCAAACCTCCTGAAAACTCTTAAACAATATGCACTCTTGCAAATATTGAAAAACGAGCTAAGGATACTTAAATTTATAACTAATTTCCCACATGTCCTTTTTTATGTGGGATAAAGAGTATTCCAGATTGGTCCCAAGGGACCCACAAGGTTAACATTTTTTTTTGCCTAATGGACTTTGTTCCTAATAGACTCACAAGTCAGAGCCTAAGGAAAATTCTCTCAGAGAAAATTCTGTGAAGGCTTTTGAGTTGTAGGAAAACTAAAATCTAGACCTTGAGCTGTTGAGGAATTTTCTCAAGCTTAACCTCCCGAAATATTTTGGTTCAAAAGTCAAATTCCTTGTGAAAGCCTCTGCGAATCAACACCCATAGTCAAAACTGGGCTGCTGATGCAATGGGGGACCATGAATCACAAATTAGTGATTGCTGGTTACCATCCATTCATTATCTTTCACTGTGCACTAACTCTTCAAAGTGATGCAAGATCTTCATAGAAATAAATCTTTTTGGAACGGAGAACAACCTTTTTTTGGCTTTCAAGGCTTGCAAATGTTTGTTTATATCCAGAAAAATAATGACAAGAGTGACATCAGATGTCATCTAGGTCCTATCAAATATGATGGCCTTAAGTTTCAAGGTTTCATGTCACAAAGCATGGCCCACCTGTAAGGGATCGGCGGGCTTTGGGAGGGGCACAAGCTTGAAGGTTAAGTTTTTAAACTCGTGATACTGATTTTCATTCTTTGATTTTTGCATGCCTTGCAATTTCAACGATAGATGGGGCTTTTTTCCCTTTGACCACCTGCATGAATGAAATATGCTCTCCTATTTGTTTTTGAATGTACCAGGTAAGCTATCATTTTGTTGTTAAATATTCATGTTGGATCAGAATTTTGATTCACTAGTTTTTAATATCGGACACTGTCCTAAAGGTGCTGAATTGCATCAACTGCTGGGGGTGCTTGGGTATACTGATTTTACAATCTTTGCCCCCTGTACCTGAATTTGGTGTTTGACATTTTCAATGTGACCATCCTTTTCCTGTAATTCACTCTGGAGCTGCAGCAATTGGTCACGAAGCTCACCTCCTAACGTCCCAAGATCCAAGATCTGGCTGTAGATTTCCCAGTACTTATTATTAGGCATCTTAATTATTGGCAGTGGACAAGTTTCCATATTCCAGGACAACACTATAAATGAGAACTTTTGTCAAACACTTGTCAAAGGCAGCAGAGCTCAATAAAAAATTTCTCAGTGCAAATTCTGTGAAGGCTTTTGAGTTGTAGGAAAAGCAAGACATTGAGCTATTGACAAATATTATCAAGCTTAAAGTTAAATCCCCCTGAAATGTTTTGATTCGAAAGTCAAATTCCTTGTGAAACCCTCTGCAAATCGCCTTCACAATCATCCCTGGCCCCACCTTGCCCATTCCCCCACCTTGCTAATTCGTCTTCACAATCCCCCCTGGCCCCTTGTTGCCCATTCCCCACCTTGCTAATTCGCCTTCACAATCCCCTGTGGCCCCACCTTGCCCATTCCCCCACCAAAATCCCTAAAATATTATCTTTGAGCTTGTCAACCGAACAGCTCAAAAATTTAGTCAAGAATTGTCCAGAAATTTGCTTGAAAATAGTTTGAACTGTGTAGTGACCTGCTTGAAAAAAGTATAATCTGAACTGCTTTAACACCATTGAGGGTAACTTGCATTGCCTCATTTTTGTATATAAGGTCAATATAGAATTGGCAGCTATTACCTGGAGATCACAAAGGCATGGTTTTATCTTGCCAATATGGGACATGTCTATTCGAATTTATTCAAACAAGTAATTCCTTTCAACACAAACTCTCTTCTACTATAAAATCATGTGCTAGATGATAAAAATGGCGCTACCTTGTGGGTATATCATCAGTGAAGGGAATAACATATCCCCAGAGAAGCATATTTAACTCACGATGGCTACAAGGAGAAAAGGTTAAAACCAAATTCTAGGGAACTGAATATGGCGAAATCGGGAGCTTCTCTTGCAAGAATGTTTAGAATGTTTTGGTTGTTGCCAAAGTACATTTCTGACTAGGGATAGAAATTTCACCACCAACCCTTAAATGCTAGGTAATATGCACTTTAATTTTCATGTTATACGATTTTGTATTACTCTTTCTTTTCTTACACCTGTGTATGAAGTTATTCGTCGTACTTGATGGATTGATGTTGCCCCTTCTAATTATAATTCTAATCTATTATTTGAGTGAAGGGTTTTAGATGGTGTATTGATGCCTTATTTTTATAGTAAGAAGGGATAGATGATTGAGGACTCCTGCAGTAATAACATGTTGCAAAATATTCAGTGAATGGTCTTTAAAGACGGAAAGATAATTCATGCAGTCAATGGTTTGAAGAAAAAAAAGATAAATACTTTCTTGGGAACAGGGGCACTTATAATTTTTAAGTCCAGCATGTATTGGATTTCATCTCTAAAATATTTGATAAAGAGTACTGAATCCTGGTTATTTATATTGATAACAGATTGAAGAGGTCAGAGCACGTTTGAATGTTGATGTGGAGATAACCTCAGGCACACCTCCTGCCCCTGCACCTGTGGAGTCATTTGAAGATATGGTATGTTGATATTCTATTTGAAAAATCTTAGTCGATTTTTCCTGACCATTTCGTATTTTAATGGCATTGTCTTCCCTTATTATTAAAACGCTTCACTGTTTTCCAGTGTTTGCATTCAAGCATCATGAAAGATATTGTTTTTCACGAATACACTAGACCAACACCTATTCAGGCTCAAGCCATGCCAGTTGCTCTCAGTGGAAGAGATCTTCTTGGATGTGCAGAGACGGGGAGTGGGAAAACTGCAGCCTTCTCTATTCCCATGATTCAGGTTGAAAGCTTCATCTTTCATTGTGGTCAGTCTACTTTAATAGGCTATTTTAGGTTTTTGATAGTTTCATAATGGTTGTTTTTCTTTTTTGGTGTGTCTCTAAGGACTTGTTATCACACATAATGTCATGCTGTTTCTGTATGCATCTGATGTGTCTATTTCAAATGGATGGTGCTAATATTTGAATCCTTGTTTAGCACTGCCTGGCGCAACCACCTATTCGTCATGGGGATGGACCGCTAGCTTTAGTTCTGGCACCTACAAGAGAGCTTGCCCAACAAATTGAGAAAGAGGTATTGCAAAGCTAGAAACAATTAGCCGCTGTCATTAAAATGGAAGAAAACAAAGAACTATTTGTTAGAAATCTTAGATATCTTTTGGATGTTCTCATCTTGGTCTTTAGTTTTATAAACCGAAATCAAATATGCCCTATGAAATGTGAAAATATGTTTTTTTTCCTGCCTCTGAATTTTCAACATGTGTTTGATGAATATTCCATATGAAGAGTTATTTGTTTCTTCGTTGTCTATGGCTTACTCAGCTAGATCTAAAAGAACTTTTAGGGCATTCTTTGTTTGTGGAACACATCCTTTTGTAAAATTTATGTAATATTGGAAAAATTGTCCGCTGTGAATTTGTACATACAAATCAAGAAGTACACAATTGTAATTATGCTGTGTCATCTGATTATGTTTGAATAGCAAAGTGTACAGAATAGCCTCTTACTATGAGATATTACTGTAACTGATGCACTTACATTGAGAATTTTCTCAGATATAACTAAGTACTGAGCAGTAATGATTTGGGCTGTTACATGAAATGACCTCACATTAAGTCTAATTCTATTGTTAATAATTTTCGATAACACATCACAAGTAGGTTCTCATATATGAAAGTGGCCATTCTCTTTAGCATCATTTATGGCATTTGTGTGATTACACTGGGCTGCTATGTAGTCAATGGAAGCCCTAAGAAGGCCAGATAGGTCTTTCTTCAATCAAAGTGGCAGCTAAACCTTCAATTTTCTAGAGCCTTGATTCACATCCTTACCGATGTAGCATATTAGGTGCTTTAGAATTAAGCTGGTCCCTGTCTGTATATATAAGCGGAAGTCCCTTTGTAAGGATTCTGTAAGGCTGCATCATCAATGGACTCTTCTTATACACATTACATCCTCCATGAATGATTGTTATAACTTTTGGCAGGATTATTTTGAACTCTTTTGAAGACATTGGCTTGAAAATGGATCTTTCTGGTACACCACATAGCCTCAAAGGGCGTATTGAAAGATTCATAGATAGCCCAAGCCTTCTAAGGCATAGCTGTAGGATCCTGCCCAAATATGCCATTATCTGCAAAGTTAGTCATTTTTTCAATGTTGGTGGAAATAATTGCCATTAACATAGTAGCACGCTAAGATCTGACTGACAAGATGAAGACTCTTTTATGACATATTATCTGCAAGGATACTCATCCAAGGTGTGCGAAGACTTTGAAACCTCTAGGTTGAAATATAATCAAAGATATCACGGTATACTCTACTCAATATCTCCTCCAAACAACTGCGACTACTTATCAACTTGCAGGACTAATGTCCATTGTGACGTGGTAAACAATAGAGATTCATGATGCACATTCTCATAAGTATCCTTTTCGCTAACACAGACATTGCATTGAACTGTAAACACATGCTCATTCTCACACATGAATGGAAATGTAAACAATCATGACAATAAGAAATGTGTTAATTCCTACCACACATAGCAACACATTAAGAAAAAGAAAATGATTCTGTGAACACACCATTACTTTTTATTACTTCAGCACAATGAGTCTGACTACATTCCAGCAGCATAACTGTATATTTGGTATTTGGTGCTAGATCACTATCCCTTCACAAGCCAAGTCAGAAGGTTCAAGTTCGAGTTCGAGGGGATAAAATTTGGTTCAGGTTCGCCAATTGATAAAATTGGAAAAAAAATCACCATTAAATTCAAACCGTAGAAAACATATAAAAATAAGACGTTATTATTGTTATTATTTTAATATTATAAACGAAAACAAATAACGAAAAATAAATTAAAAAAAAAAGCAAATAAAAAATAATTACAATATAATTATAAAAAATATATATAATTTTAAAAATACACAAAAAAAAAAAAAAAAAAAGTTATAAAAAATAAAAATGAAAAAAATTTAAAACAAAATTATAAATTATAAAAAAAATTGAAAACAAAACATAAAGAGAAATAAAACAAATTAAAACTAAATTTAAAAATTAAAATAATAAATAAAAATTATAAACAAAATAAATTAAAAAAACATAAAATAAAAACAAAACATAAAATAAAATTAAAACAAAACATAAAATAAAAAATAACAAATAACATCAATTTTTTTAAAGCAAACCCTACCTGTGTTGACCCTGCCTGTGTTGACTGTCCCCAAGCTTCTGCTCATCCAAGCTTGCCCTGATTGCATCGATGCTGTGCTTGCAGTTGCATGTTTGCAACCTTCTCGCCTCTTCATCACGTCTCAGTCCTGTCATGCAGAGGTCCCTTCCTCCTCGCCAAGTCGCTACACAGCAGATCCAGCACAGTTTGGGTGCAGCACGCTTTTCAGCACAACCAGAAAAACAATGAACTGTGCAATTTCAGGAGATTTGTATTCCATGCTGAAAAAATCGACAAATTTTGAATTTTGTGCCAAAAAATGGGCAAATCTTGTGACTTAGTGCACAACTATTTATACTTGTGTGCAGCCTTAAAGGTGGTTACAATAGCCATCCTGATCGAGGTGTTTGTTATCATCAAGGGTAGGCTCCCATTGACCTGGTAATATCACTGTCCATCCTCTCAAACTGATTTTCAATTGTCTCCAGAGAATATTCTCCATGACCTTGATCGGTTACAACAGCTACTTACGTTTGTGGAGACCGTACTCATGCGCAGACCATCTCCCTATTCTTTTCCTCACTGACAAGGGTAGTTGGTGCTACCAACTTCTCTGCGTGCTCTCACTTCTTTGGGAGCTGCGGTAGACTTAGTCCAACACTGCTGCCAACATGCAAGCTTGTTCTTCTCTATTGGATGAAAACCTGTAAGGGTTATGTAACCAAAAGTACTTTTAGTCTGCCCCTCTGTTCCGGAGGATTTTTTTCTCTTTAGAAATTGAAGAATCTCAAGGAAAGGCATTGGATCCTTGAAGAAGATTCATTATTCTGAGGGAGGGTATGGTTATTCTTGAAGCTGTAGTTTTTGGAATTTAATCCTGATGTTATGGAATCGTGATCCACCCTAAATGGATAGGACTGCTAATCTCTGGTTACACTGTCAGATAGGGAGGTCTTTCTACTCATTGCAAATGCAATTGAGAAGATTTTACAATCAGTTGAACCCAGTGGAATAAATCCGTTGGCAGAATTGTATTGAACTAGGTTTTTGAGAAGAGTTTGCTTGAAGTGATTATTCTTGAGCTGGGACCCCTTGGAATCAAGTGCAGGACTATGTGAATAGCCTTTAGGTGAAGAAGATGTCAGGAATGGTTCACACAACTTTTCCTTGTCAATTAAGGAGAAACAAAAGTTAAGTAAATAATAGGACCTAGCTCAGGGAATTGATTTTGACGGCTTCAAAACGATGTAACGGAGAAGGTGCAAAGAAAGATCAGCATTGATGAAATATGAAGAAGAAACTCCTGTGGAAAATAAAGACTTCTATGAAGACACTGGAAGGAACTTGCGGATGCTCCAAGAAATGAAAAAATAATTAAGTTTACAATCAGGAAGTCCGTATTTTTTTCAAGTTAATGGTATAGTTCCATATCAACACATAGGAGATGGTATAGATATGGATTGGCTACTGCAAATGTGGATTTTCAGAGTCAAATTTTTAGGAATATGACCTAGCTCAGGGAATTGATTTTGACGGCTTCAAAACGATGTAACGGAGAAGGTGTAAAGAAAGATCAGCATTGATGAAATATGAAGAAGAAACTCCTGTGGAAAATAAGGACTTCTATGAAGACACTGGAAGGAACTTGCTGATGCTCCAAGAAATGAAAAAATAATTAAGTTTACAATCAGGAAGTCCGTATTTTTTTCAAGTTAATGGTATAGTTCCATATCAACACATAGGAGATGGTATAGATATGGGTTGGCAACTGCAAATGTGGATTTTCAGAGTCAAATTTCTAGGAATATG
Source organism: Torreya grandis (assembly GCA_037957365.1). NCBI lineage: Eukaryota > Viridiplantae > Streptophyta > Pinopsida > Cupressales > Taxaceae > Torreya > Torreya grandis. The sequence continues at coordinate 4,674,269 of JARHVA010000053.1, read as the reverse complement.
ACTGTTTGCACACCAATCGTGTGCAGAATCTTATCTGTCTTGCTTTTGATTCTCCCTTGTTGGATATGAAAGCTTGAGAATTGTCCAACGCGTAAGCATGTCCTTTGGTTCTTCCAGACTTTGAGATGCCACGGGCCGAACCTTTATGATTCTCTGACTGATTTAATATGCTATTCCTAAAACATTGAGAAATGCAATGCAGAAGGATGCCTCCCAGTCAAGAATTTTGCTTTCATTACATTTTCAGCCCTTCGTTGCCACTTCATGAAGACATCTTTCGGATGATGAAATTTATTCAGCATATAAACTTCACCTGATGCATCTGATTTTGGACTACATTAACAAGCTGCCTGCATATGAAAGCCGCTATTAGATAGGCCATAATTATGTCTTTTGATTTTAATTCAAACTGTATTTTTGGCCGCATTTCAGGTAAAGGCTTTCAGTAGATCATTGGAATCGTTCAAAACTGCTGTTGTTGTTGGAGGAACAAATATTTCTGAGCAGGTTTGAAACTTTGAAGCACTTTTTATCTTCAAATGTATTATGTTTTAATGTTTACATATGAAATGTTACTATTTCGGAATGTGTCATTAGGATACAGTTGGAAGCATACAGCACATGAATCTGCTGAATATTCGAAGAAAAAGAATATGCTAGAAACAAAAATTATTTTAGTTATTAAAGTTTGTATTTCTTATGTTTACCGATGTTATCTTTTGTTCGATTATATGATTCTCTAATTCTTTGGCACTGTGCATTTGCTTTCCCCAGAGATCTGAGCTGAGAGCAGGAGTTGAAATTGTGGTTGCAACCCCTGGAAGATTTATAGATCATCTGCAACAAGGCAACAGTTCTCTTTCTAGGGTCTCATTTGTTGTATTGGATGAGGCTGATAGAATGTTAGATATGGGTTTTGAACCCCAAATAAGAGAGGTGAATTAATAGTCCAGGTGTAGTCTTGTGCTAATTTTGGAAATATAAACAATGCTATGGACCAAACAGCTCTCATATTTTGTATTCTTTATTATTTAGTACGAATTTTGATATTTAGTATTCTACTTTTTCTGCTTCTCAACCAATATCCTGTTTACTGTGGTCTATTCCTTCTGGCACCCAGATTTGTATAACGCAATACTGCGGTCTTCATTGGTACAATCAGTATTTAGGGTTAGGTTGAATGTTTTTAACCATCTAATCTTTAAAGCTTAAACCATATAAATTCTCTTAGGTCATAAACTGATAGTTAACTTCTGTACCTGCCCACACCCCTGAACTCATCGAGGCTGTTATTTTCTAAGCTGCTTATAAAATCATTGTCTGCTTATTTTACAGGAGAGGAGTTGACTTGCAGTGAAAGAATATTTTTTTGCTTTTCTTTGTAACCTCATAGAAGTGCTACTTGCTGCTGTAGGTCATGCGGAATCTTCCTAAACATCATCAGACCCTATTGTTTAGTGCCACAATGCCTGAAGAGATTGAAGGACTTGCTCAGGTATTTGTGTGTTTGTTTTTATCTGTTCTCATTACACAGTTTGATTTCATTCTTCTAGTTTATGCCATTTTCAACTAGGGCTTCAATTTTTTTCAGTTTTGCAAGAATATCTTCATTGTGAAAGGGATAAAATGGATGATTTAAAAGAAATGGTCGTACCCATTATGTGTGTGGCATATCAAGATCCTTCTATATATTTTTTAGATACATGCTATGAATGGAAAGATGATATAATTTGTAATGTCCCTATTTCCACATCACGAATAAACAGGTCTTGAAGACCTTTAGTTTATTTCCCCTTAGACTATAAAAGCCATTTTTAGGGAATGTTATTTTATTAGTTATTTATTAATTGTCGAAATAATGATTTTTATCATAAGACAATTATTAATTAATTAATAGAATATTTAAAAAGTGGGTTTTACCACTAAGGTGCTTAAATGATATAAATATTAATTTATTTACCTAAGTAATTTTAATTAAGGCCAATAATTAATATATTATTCAAAAAGGAGATGTCGGCATGGGAGCTAAAGTAAAGATAAGGAAAGGTGTTTTATCTTCTCAAAGTGGTTCACTCTCTTTGAAAAGTTATAAATACTTGGCGAAGGCTACAATGGAGGATACTCTGAATTTTGATAAATTGTTTTTCATGCTTGAAGAAAACTATTGGGATGCATCACCAATAGAGGTTCGCTATCTTTGGTGTTGATAAATCTAAAAAGGTGTCTTTTGACGCCACTTTTTGCTAAAAAGATCTTGTTTTTTCCCTAGAAGTGGGGTGATTTGCTTTGGCAAGTTTGTGTGGATTTTTGTGAGGGTTTTGTGGGTCTTTTCTTGCATATTTACCTTGCTAAATATTTATACTATTTTTGCAAGTGGAATGAATCAGCTTGGAAGCTTGGATCTAAGGTTTGAAGACCTCTTTTAGTCTATTTATTGCAAATTAAATATTCTGATTTTATTTGCAAATTTTCTGCATATTGGTGTGAGGAATTGGAAGTGTTCGTGAAGGGTTTGAAGTAGAAAATTAAATAATAATTTTCAGAATTATTATTTAATTATTTTAATAGGAAACTAAGGTTTTCAGAATTTCAAAGCAACTTTTGGTGACCTTTCCATGGAAGAAGAATTATTTTTAATTGATAGCCATTATTTTATGATCAGTTTGAGCTCTTGTTTGCATCATAATTCCAAATATTGAGGGAGTTATGAATTTTTAAAGTTTTCAGTTGTTCGTAGAAAATAAATATTTGTTGAGGGCCGATTTTTGGCAAGGGTTTGAAGTGGGAAAAATATTCAGAACAACAGCTATATTTTTGGAATTAAATCAAGTTTTCCAGCCATCAAAAAGTGGTGTTTGAGCTTCAGAAATTGGGCAAAAAGGTACATGTTTTGTGCAATTTAATTTATGCTTATTTTCTACCATTTTTTAGTTATTTTGGAATAAGTTATTGGCTGGAATTCATCCATAAAACCTTACCATTTTCGCATCTAGGGTTTTTAGGGCATAACAAAGGTTTTAAAAGCTTATTCTGCAAACTAGGGTTTGCTGATTGCTTTTGCAGAATTTTTGGGATTTAGTGGAAAACTCCTTTTGCATGAAATCGTTCCATTTGGGGACATTACAGAATTTACATCAGATAATTTTAGGTCAAGTCTAAGAGAGTCTCTATACTAATACAACTCACAGTTTTTAATAAAAAATACAATGAGGATCCAATTGCAAGTATTAGTTTCCTTATGGCTAGGAGTATCGGGTCCATTACTTCTTGCAATGAACTGGCTAGGATTGTTTGAAAATTTTGCAATGATTTAAAATATTTCCAAAATCTTAAGACATATAGACAACGGCAAGACGATAAAATTTACAACTAAATAATTCTAGGTCATGTATAAAAGAACCTCTATACTTGTAAATAGCTCGAGGATGCTTGGTTTGCTGCCTTGTGTGGTTGGTGATTGCTCTTGATTTGGTTTTATATGGACTGTTGATGTTTCCTTATATTTTGGGTACATTTTGTTGCATAAATTATTCATTTTTGGTGCACTACATTTTCCTTGATTGGATAGATGTTGGCTATTTTTATGCTACCATTTGTGCGCTTAACCAAACAGCCATGCATTTAGCAAATACTCGGGAGTGCTGGCGTGTTACCTTTAAACAAGGACACCACCTTTGCCAGACGTCTTATTTGAAGTTCTTTAGAAAGCTGAGTCTGTCTTTAGAGTTGACATTAGTGTTGTGTGACAACACTCTAAAGCCTACTCTATTCTGTCTTGCTGAAAGTAAACCACGACATTCCTACATCCTAGTAACCCTTCATGCTGAAATGTGTAACAAGTGGACTGCATATTGCGTGTACAACTATGTATCAACCACACAACAACATAAACAGCCATCTGTGAAAGAAGATTACATTTGCAGACCAATAACCATTTAATAAATGCATAGTTTTCATGACAAATTGATACACCACAGAGCCACGTGGGTACATCCAACAGTTTCATTTCAACAATGCTTTCCACATACCCTAATCTGCAATCTCTACATATTATAAATAAACATACATCCTTCAACAGTAACTTACAACAACTAAATATCATCCATCATCAATCCTCAAACAACCAACAACCAACCAAACACCCCATGACAATAATAGTAGCAACACCTAGTGAAGAGGATACAACTTTATTAAGGAAGTGAACACAACAAGAAAGATGTGCAGATCATGCAATTTGCTAAGTGTTTTCATGCAACTTGACACCTATCTCATGCAATTGATAAGTGGGTGTCTTTTTTTGTAGTTTATTATTCCAAGAGGTGTTCTACAATGGCATCCAGGTGGTGGTGGTGGGCTGTAATGTAGTGAGTGTGTTCACTCTTATTTCTAACCTTAAATTTTACGTCTATTTGACCGTCAATTAATTTTCTTTTCCTTGGAGAATTCAATCAAAAAATTGTAATATCTTAACCATATGGTGGAGTTTGGAGCCCCCCTTTTTTTCTAGAAAGATTATTTTGAGTTTGACACATTGGTGTAGTTATATTGATACGATTCAATGGAAAATTTGGGAAAAAGGTAATGACGTTATTAATATTTTGATATATAGAAAATCCAAAATAAGGGCCTTGAGATTGATATCTCTTGACGTTTTTTGGATATGTGTATTTAAGATATATGTACTAGTGTATGGTCAATGGTTAGCGCTCAACTTTCTAGCTTGTCTTCTCTCTCCTCTGTTGTGTTCTCGGTCCTATGGTGCTCTTTCCTCTATATTCGATCTCTTCTTTAGCACTTGACTCATTTTTTCAATTGTCTGTTGGTGCTCTCCTCCTTGTCTCTTTGTTTTCGCCTTATTCCATTCTTGGCTCTCAACCCTATCTTAGCCCAAAATCACTCTTGATATTTCCGCTTGTCTATTCACTTGTTACTAGTGCTCCCTAAATACGTACTTAGGTGTTCCTCCTTGGTGCTACACTTCAGCAATCTATACTAGAAAAATTACCTTTTTTTTTGTGCCAACATTCTTCTAACGTTGAGCTCCTTGCCCGCCCTCAATTAAGTCGATCACTACAGCCACAGGGTTTTTCTTTTAAAGATCGCTTGCCAAGAATTTCCACACCTACGCAAAATTCTTCATCTTGGTCAATAGATTCTCTATACCCGTATTCATTTCCGTCCTATCATCCAAGTTATTGTGGATTTCTATGGCTTCCATATTCATCTTTCATGTGGCAGATGAACTCTGTCATGGCGTTCCATACAATTGTGAATATTCACGAGTTGGTCTACTAGTGCATGTATCTCCTCTCCCAATGATGTCTCTTTTTATAATAGGGAAGCCTCCCTTTTTGCTATGGCTTGACGAAGCTTAAATTGTGGAAAGGAATCATTTTGCTCATTCACAATTGTATCAACATCCTACATCTTGCAGTCTCCCCTAGTTTTTTATGGCAATCATTGTTGCGGGTTGTAGCATGTTAGGTGTGAAGTCATTATTCATAGTCACTATTCATGAATGACTATTCATGGCCATTATTCATGGTGATGTGACATGCTGGTGATGTGGATGGTTAGTGATGTGACTGATTGGTGATGTGGTAGGGCCCATGGAGGGTCTTTCACATGTGATCAGGTTGATGTGATGGGAGTGGGGCGTAACACTCTACTAAGGCACATGGGTTTTGTCCTTGGTAGTCACCTGGGTTCGTCATGTGGTGAAAAAGACAAAGGGTTAGGTATGTGTTGAATTTCTAAGGGACCCAATGGTTCACATGTGTGGAGAAAATCAAAATGTGATTGCAACACCTTTTGGACTTTGGTGTGTACATGGAAGAAGACAAGAGTTTACTATTGCTGATTGTCATACATATGGAGTGGGAGACAATATTTGGAGTTACATGGAAGTGGCTTGGATCTTTTTTAAAGTGGATGGTTCACTTTGTTGACCCTTGCACATAAAAACAAACATTTTACTATTGATCACTAGTGCCCACATGGAATGTGGCGAATTTGTTGCGTCACCTATGATGTTACTCTCTCACTCTTTCTCTTGTTGTAAATGCTATAAAAGCATAAGATTTCATTTGTATTTTGTTATCCCATCCTTAGATGGATCACTCTTGGATCCTTGCAAGCTTGGGCTTGCAGGCTTGTAGAGAGGTAGAGCCTGGAGGCCATGTTTCTTGGCTCACTTAGATGCTTGGGTTGGAAGCATCATGCATGCTTTGTTGTAAGCATGGAGATCCTTGAGATTGGAGGTTATAGTCTGGAGGCATCGTATGCTTGGCTCATCTGAGTGCTTGGTTATGTTAGCACTGAAAGGAGTTGCTGGAGGAGTTGTTGTAGAAGAGGGTTGATGTTAATATGAAGTCTGGAAGCTGTTATTTGTCCTGTGGTTTTTTCCTTGTACATTGCAGGGTTTCCACGTATATCTTGTGTAATGTGTTCCCTCGTGTCTCTCATTTTTTGTAGCTTGTTTTATTCTGCATAATTTACTTGAACAATAGGATAGAGTTTATTGATCCTAACATGTAGTATCAGAGCTATTTATTCCTAACACGTGGTTTCAAAGCTTTGGTTGTAAAGCTAACAATTGACATCAAAGCCTTGGTGAAAAACTCTTGTTTGTGAGTGTTTTCTATTGTTGGCTGGTTTGTGCAAGTGGAAGTTACTGTGACAGGGGAAGAGACCAAGTTGAAGATGAAAGAAAAAAAATTATTGGCAGGTATCTCTCTGTGGAGCAAGGTGGAGGATTTCTTGGTGATCTCGTTCTCTTCATGTTGTTGAATAGAAGCCCGTAAGAGAATTGTGTGAGAAGCCGAAAAAGCTTTGCTAGACAAGTTAGCAGCCTACACAGTGTTCCTGAAGAAGAAACAACTATACAACTTGAGGAGCAAGTTGGTCTCCATAGGTGGAGGTTGAGGACAAGGCATGACCTTCTTGTGGTTCTTGGCAACAAAGAGGAATGTGTGTATGATGTGGTATTCTACTGGCCACATGTTATTCGAGATGCTAAAGACTAAAATCCATGCAAAGGAAGGAGGTACAAAGAATCCTGAAGCTATACCTGTTTTGAAGTAATTGAGGATGAGGAAGATGAAGATGCAGATGAACAAGTGAGATCTAGTGTTCTCGGAAGGAGAAAAGATCTCATGATGCATTTTTTAGGCTCGAAAACTCGGTAAGTGCATTGATGCACTGAGTAGCGTGATGACTTCCCTGGACTTGTGATTGGTCCACTTGTGTCATGTTTGACATGATTGGTGGCTGAAGGCTACATGCAAAAGAACAACTGAGACCTGGGGTTCCCAGAAGGAGAAGGTCGATGTTGACCATATAACTCAGGGTGTTGGAGTGTTGTGCATATGGTTGTGGTGTTGGCTAGGTAGACCGATGCATGGAGTAACACTGAAGGCACATGAGTTGGTGTTTTGACAAACATTCGGTAGAGTAGGATGCATTTTGGATGCAGGCTAGAAAACTCGGTAGGTGTAGTGATGCATTGAGTAGCACAACGACTTCCTAGGAGTTGTGATTGGTCCAGTGAACTTATGCCATGTTGATAGTTTGGTGGCTATGTGGAGAAGTCTAGTTTTGACTTCTATGAGATCTTCTCTCTTTACTATCAAGAGTCTTATGTGCACTTGTTGCTGTTCAAGGAGTTGGAGTAGCGCTATTCTTACATGGTGACCTCTCTTAGGGAGAGATAGATACAAAGATGAGGCAAAAGTATTGTTGGTTTGCATATTGAACAAGTCACTATATGGGTTTTCAATAGACCTACTGAAGGAATACAGGATATTCAGTACCTTCATAGATAGCAAAAGTGTTTAGCAGAGGTTGTTGCTATGTGTTGTTGACATGTTGGATGCAGGCCTTAACATGATCACTGTTTTGATGGTTTAGTGACTAGGACATGATGAAGGTGATACGAGGAGCAAACCAAAGCTGGAGATGCACAAGGACGGGAAAGCAGGGAAGTACCCCACTTCTTGCATTTTGAGTTGTCTTCCCAGGAGTGTCCTAGAAGAGAAGACATGTGCCCTGTGTATTGGATTCATCAGAAGTAGAAAGCCTCGTGATACCATGGTGAGCACTAAACTAGATATTCCCAAGCAGTGGGAGTTGTGAGCAATTCATGGCATAATCCCGATAGGAGGATTTTTCTATGTTGTGGAGAAGTGAGAGTCACGTTAGGTGCCACAATCTACTATGTAGGAGCAAATGTTGACAAAGTTGGTCAAGGCAAAGTAGTTTTAGTAGTGCAAGAAAACTTCTATTAGGTTTGTGTCAGGGCAACAATGAGCATAGATGGACAACTGGTTGCAAAATACTTAGTTGTGGTAAAAGCCTATGTATATTGATTTCAAGTGGGAGTATGTTAGGTGTGAAGTCACTATTCACAAATCACTATTCACAATCATTATTCATGGCCACTATTCATGGTGATGTGGAATGTTGGTGATATGGTTGATTGGTGATGTGGCAGGGCCGATGGAGGGTCTCTCACATGTGATCAAGTTGATGTGATGGGAGTGTGGCGTAGCACTCCACCAAAGCACATGGGTTTTGTCTTTGGTAGTCACATGGGTTTGTCATGTGGTGAAAAAGACAAAGGGTTAGGTATGTGTCGAATTTTTAAGGGACTCAATGGTTCACATGTATGGAGAAAGTCAAAAGGTGATTACAACACCTTTTGGACTTTGGTGTGCACATGGAAGAAGAAAAGAGTTTACTATTGTTGATTGTCTTCACATGTGGAGTGGGAGATAGTGTTTGGAGTCACATAAAAGTGGCTTGGATCTTGTCTAAAGTGGATGGTCCACTTGGTTGACACTTGCACATGAAAACAAACATTTTACTATTGATCATTAGTGCCCACATGGAATGTGGTGAATTTGTTGGGCCACCTATGATGTTAATCTCTCACTCTCTCTCTTGTTGTAAATGCTATAAAACATAAGCTTTCATTTGTATTTTGTTATCCCATCCTTGGATGGATCACTCTTGAATTCTTGCAAGCTTGTGCTTGCATGCTTGTAGAGAGGTAGAGCTTGGAGGCCATGTTGCTTGGCTCACCTAGATGCTTGGGTTGGAAGCATCATGCATGCTTTGTTGTAAGCATGGAGATCCTTGAAATTGGAGGTTAGAACCTGGAGGCATAGTATGCTTGGCTCACTTGAGTGCTTGGTTATGTTAGCATTGAAAGGGGTTGCTAGAGGAGTTGTTGTAGAAGAGAGTTGTTGATGTTAATATGAAGTCTGGAAGCTGCCAATTGTCCCGTGGTTTTTTCTTGCACATTGTAGGGTTTTCACGTACATCTTGTGTAATGTGTTTCCTCTTGTCTCTCATTTTTTGTAGCTTGTTTTATTCCGCATAATTTACTTGCAAAGTAGGATAGAGCTTATTGATCATAACATGTAGTATTAGAGCTATTTATTCTTAACAAAACAGATGATTATATGCACTTTTGGCGGCTCCCATCCCCTTCATAAAGCCATTGTATTCTTTGTCGATATGTCTTTTCAACTCCTTTGCTTTGGTGCTTGACTCCGTGAGCTTTTGGAAGGTGGCCAACTTTTTGACGGTTGGTGGTAGAGGTGGTGCCTAAATGAGGATTTGAACCATTTTGCACAGCTTCTCCTTAGGCATTAATTCGTTAAGTAATTTTTGAGTTGCAACCTTGGTCATCAGCATCTCTTCAATTGCCTTGGTTAGAGTTTGGAGCTTCAAGGTCTTGGCTTTGCTTTCCTCCAACGTTGCTTTCTTCTCCCTTTGCAACATGAAGGCTTTCTGGTTATACCCCATCAAATGTCGTGTGCATTTTGTCGCACTCCCATTGTGAATGGTTTCCATCTACTCATGCAAGATATCCTTAGGTGGCACATTAAGATTGTCTCCCATCTTTGCTAGGTCTCTGTTTGGCGTGAGCACATGTAGTTCAGTAATCATTCTTGTTGAGATATTGAGTTCAACTCCTGCACTCTTTGGCAATTGCTTTTTGAGGAAACAGAGGATCCTTTGATTACATGATGTTGATGTCACTAGACTTGGTCTTGCCGTTTCCTCCTTTGCATCTCATCTAGTCTCAAGCCTCCGTTAACCCTTTCCTATTGGTACTTAGTGCTCCCTCTGTCAATTCAAATCTTGACCTTATAGGGCTGGTGGCATCCCCTCCCTTGGCATTACACCTTTACTTGCAATCCCTTGATCACCCTAGGCTCCCTCTATGCTCTTTGTTGACTCTTCAACTCCTTTAGACGAAATTCTTCCCCCATAGTGCAAAACTGCTTTGGCTCCTAGTCCTTGTACGATTCATAAAATTGCATTAGTGGTAGATGCTTAGTTGCAAAGCTCTATTTCCTATTTTGGAAAGGTAAAAATGAACTTTCCAAGTCACCATTTTTATAGACCTTCTCTCATTAGGTGCTTCAACCTACCCAAGTTAATTGCTTTGTATTGGTAGGAGTGCTCATTTCCTTGTGCTCGCCATGTCACCTTCGGTGCTATCCCATATTTGGTATTCCCTTGGCCAATCAATGTTGGGTGCTTAATGTGTGCTTGAGCCTTTCGATGGCTCCCCTCATGTGACAACATAGCTTGTACTTTTGTGCACCTAATATTTACCCATTAGTATTTTCTTACATGATCCCTTCCATCCAACATGTAATAAGTATTCCTTCCACACATGTAACTTGTTCACCTTGTTGCCCCCATGGAACCATTGTTAGAGTTCCCCTAAAAATCCATGCCCATTCTACGTGTTTGCCTAGGCATGGTTGGTTTCATGTCCATTTGAAGTCGTTGCTCACAACGCTAAATATCGAATGCTACATTGGTTGTTCCATGTCCATTTAAAGTGGTTGGCAACAAAATTGCCCACCAAATGTTTTGAAAGTTGTTTATAGCACTCTAGCATTTTAGTAGGCAACCAAATGTTTCAATGAGGTCAATGCCTCGACAATATGTGCTTTCCCTTGCATGTCCCAATGGATGTCAAACAAAACTTCTCTTGGATCAAAATTTTCCCACTATTGTTTCTAACTGTGTAGTTGTTAGGTTCTTCTTGCTAACAAAAAGTCCTACTCTTATGTAGGTGTGGCAATCTTATTCAACAACTTTTTCCTCTTTAGACCTTGGTCTTCGGCTTTTCCCAATCCTTGTGCGGTTTGATTCCCATATCTTGTACCTCCTCAGACACCATTGGGTTCCTTGTTATCCAATAATTTTGAAGGTTGCATCTGGTCAGCGCTTTTGGATGTTCCAATTTAGAGATGTCTTCCCTTTGCACCAACATCCAAGGACTCTTCATTAGCTTCTGTTCTACGCTTGCTTTTGTTGGACCCTGTTGGGGGTTTCTATGTTAGTCTTCCGCCATGCTTTCCTGATGGCTATTTGTCGAGTATCACATATCCATTTTCCCAATTGATGCTCCTTAGCTTGATTTTTGTGTTTGTCTTAGTCGCCTCCTTCCTCCTGCGATGCTAATTTGAGTTCTATGTCTATGCTTTGTTGTTGTACTTTAGTGTACTTTTTTTAGCAATCCCACCTTGACTTGGTCTTGTCATTGGGTGTAACTTCTTTTACCATCTTGAACACGCATTGGTTGTGTTATTTCCTTCTTGTCCCACTTTCTTGTGGGATTCACGACTCTCTTTGATAGGTTGGGCCCCAATACAGGGGCCAAACTCCCAAGGTTTACCTCAGCGGCTTTGGTGGTGGACGTGGATTTGCTTAGACAATCCAAAGTCTTCAATGCTCAATCTTCAGCAACATATCTTAGCTCAATTCATGACAACACACCTTCCTTGATGGATGTTGAAAATCCCACAGTGCTAGCCCTGGCATTGTATAAGGCATTCAATCTTTTCTCTCGATTGATGGAGATGACATAGGGAGGGCTATGCTTGCTATCTAGAGGAACCACTACCTTTTGGATCTTGTTGTCAAAGCTCATTTAACGTTGTTTGAAGGGCATATTTGCATTGTTTGTGTAACAAGGTTTTCTTAACAAAACTGAATAATCATCAACTTCTGCCAACTCAGTTACTTCAAAGTCGGCCTTGAACTCTACGCCCATGATGTTAATTGTAGCTTCTCGTAGGATTCTCAACAAACTTAACTTTGGGTATCCCATCGCCATCCAATCATGTTTTGTTAAGACATTTACCTCAGCCCTTGTGTCAACCAAAATATCACTGACATTGTATTCATTGATAGTGGCATCAATGATAGGTTCTTTCTCATAGTCCCTATGAGTTATTCTAGGTCAGCGTGTCTCGGTGTCCCACTCTTGGGATGTGTCACCTTGCAGTATGCACCTTAGCTGCTACTAGAGGATGCCCTATTTGAATAGCAACAATAGTATTTCCCTAAGTACTAGCAGCTTAAATTTCTTCGACTTCGGTGCCAAAGATTGGCGCAAGAATTCCTTTGTTTCCTAATTGTAGATAAGCTAGCCTTGTAGCCTTGTATTGTGGCATCCTCCAATATTACCTTGTGCTGCGGCATTGCCTCCTTTGTTGACATGCACTCAACGACCTCAGGCACTTGTGGCATTCTCACTTCAATTAGTGCAAATAAGGCCTCATATGTTGCTTTGGGCCTCGTGCTAACTCCAAGAAATCAACCTTCATCACCATCACATTTTGAGACTAACTTTTGGTTCAGTGTTGTGGTCGAATCTCTTGTTTATAAACTCTAGGCAAACCTTTGTGAGATGGCCTCTTGCGCAAGTGCCATATTTAGGATACTTGGCCCATGGCCTTCATGTATGGCCCTCCTTGCCACAGCTATAACAATTTCTCTGTTGGCACCCTCCACTTCCCCCGTTTGGGTGGTGCATTGCGATCTTCTATACCTTGTTGCAACCCTTTTTTTGAATTTTTCTCAGCCTGTGCAACTGTCCACAAATTCTTGTGTCATGGGTGCTATCAATGCAAAATTCACACAATTTCTACTTATTACTACCCTTCAAGAATTGATAACCTTCATTGCGCCTTGTTCAGACATCTTCCTCCCTAGCTTTTCTTGTCTTGACTAGTCTAGTAGCTTTTAACTAGTTGATCTTTTGGGCTGTTTCTGCTAGTTGAGCCTCTACTTGACCATTCGTCTTGTCGTTCTCGCCCAATTCTATGCTCACTTTGGCCCTCAGTGCAGCTTTTGGAGCTTTCTTCAGCATTTGATAAATGAGTTGGTTAACCTACCTTTTGATTGATGTGGTCAGCCACTCTATGAATCATTTTTTGTGCTAATTTGCGGGTAGTTCAAATGGTAGTTTGTTCATTAACTCCCTAAATCGTGTATTGTATGACCTTTTTCCATCAAGTTCAAGTTGTCTAATATCTCTTAGTTTGGGGATATGCTGCTACTTCATTTCAAGGTAACAGAATTCGTCTAGAAGTACATTCCTCCTCTTACCATAATTTGCGCGAGCCTGATTCAAATTATATCTACGGTACCAAGTTTGAGCATGGTCTTGCATGTCTCTGCAAACTGCGTAGCCTTCTTTTCTGATTACCCTACTCCCTTTGCATGCTAGACTATCTCAAATCTCTGAACATGCTGCTTGAAATTTCCAGCACCATTTTACTCAGGTGTCGCAAAGGATGCATTTGCTACCACCTTATACGACATTGCAGTCGAACTATTGGCGCTGCTTTAGCCTCCTCATTTTTCCCAGGGGTGCTTGTCTTCACTTTTTGCGCTTATACAATACCTCCCAGTGCAATGTTCATAATGCTCTAGTTGAGAACCATACCTCAGTCAAGTTACTCTTGCTTCCTTGCTTTTGCTAATTGCTCTTCCATACTATACCTGAAATAGAATGGTGTCGGGTGGCGGTACTAACAGATGTAAGGGCTACGGTGCCTACCACCTCCTTCCGGGCCCCTTTCCAACATGTTGGGTACCTCTGGCTTAAACTCTCGTCTCTTCTACATATGGCTTCTTTGTCCCTCAACCCTGAGCTTTCTTCTATTCCCCCTCCTTCATTAAGGTCCTCCAAACGAAATTCTGGATGCCATTCTCTGCCATAGAACACAGACCAAATCACTTTATTCTTTTGAAGAGCATGAAGCAACATCCCCAGGCCCTTCAGTTCTCTTATCAGTCATTTCGGTTTTACAAGATAATCCATCCTTGCTTTGGTGCCACCCTCTACCCAAGTGTTTAACCTTCCATAGGTGCAGTGACAACCCTTTTGTTTTATATCTGCACAAAACTGACACCATCCCAGCAACACAGTTGGACAGAAAAGAGGGTCCCTGCAACAAAACAATAAATGCTGGCATTTTTAATGATACCAGTGGTTTGCTTAAGCAAACAACCATGCATTTATTGGATTCTTGGGAGTGCTAGCGTTTCACTTTTGTTGGAATACACTATCCTTTATAGGACATTTCCCCCGAAGCACTTCAGAGTGCCAACTGTCTTTAGCGTTGACATTAGTGATGCTGTGTGACAACACTCTAAACACTACTCTATTTTGTCTTGCTGAAAGTAAACCATAATCATAATACCCATTCACTCTGAAATGATTAATAGGGGACTGTATATTGCATACACACCCATGTATCCCATGTATCAAAAGAAACAACCACACAATAGCATAAGCAACCATCCACACAAATAGATAACATTCCTAGACCAATAACCATTTCATAACAGCTTGTTACACTAGAGAACCATGTGGGTACATCCTTCAACTGCATCACAAGAACGTTTCCCTATACCCTAATTTGCATTCCCTGCCTATCATAAATAAGCATACATCCTTCAACAATAACCTACGACAACTAAATAGCATCCATCATCAATCCCCAATCAACCAACAACCAGCAAAACACTCCACAGCTAACAGCAATAATTGTAGCAACCCCTCCTCATGAAGGGGATACAACCTTTTATAGGAGAGCACAGCAAGAAAGCTGCCACATGGAATATTCAATTATTCAAGTGTCTTCATGCCCCTTGGCACCTGTCTTAGCAACCTCCAATTAACAATATTTTCTTGTTGCTCATGCATGGTCAATGGTCAACTAATAACTTTCTAGCCTATCGCGCTTTGGCATTCTTTTCCTTGTATCTGTTTGCTCCTTTGGCGCTCGGTTCATTCCATGGCTTTCTGTCTGTTGGCTCTCTCTTCCTTTTCTCTTTGTTGTCGCTTATTCGTCCTTTGTTGCCCAGTCCTGTCTTGGCCCAAAACCACTCTTGATATCTCCGCTCGTCTATCCACTTGTCACCAGTGGCTCCTCTTAAATATGTACTTCAACTTTCCACCTAGGTGCTACACTTTGGCACACTATATTATGCAAAATTACCAAAATTTTTCTGCCAACATTAGATATGTTTAATGTAACGATTATTTATGTGGTGTGATTTGTGTCTTCTGCCTGCATTTAAGAAAATGGTTATGGTTAAGATTTCTGTTTTCTGGTTGTTTGTCTTGATGGTTGCCATACTTTTTATTTGGGTTGGATCTCCATAAGAGTCCCTCTCTTAGCCATGCCCTTAGATTAATTGGTGTCCATTTTTTTTGGTTTGTAAATTTTGTGTGAGTTTATGGACCACCTGTACTGCAGTGTGGGGTAATCCTGGGCTGAATTCTTAAGATCTGTAAACCTGGATCACACTTGAATGTATGCCATAATCATTACACCACAACCTCAACACTTGTTGATTAGACTTTAGAGATATGGGCTGCCTTATTGCAGTAAGGTGGATCTGAAATTGTGTGACACTATCATGAGTGCCCCCGAGAGTGCCTCCTATCACCATTATGCTGATGAGGGTTGTTTTAAGCTGTCTTCTTGATTGAAGTTTTTGCAGGTCATGTATGAGTAACCACGAAGAAGGGAATTCTATTGGTGTGAGTTGATACAAACTCATGGTAGTTTGTTTGACTTGTTTTTGCCACTGTTTTCATGAAGGTTATATGTTTATTTTTGTTTCTGGTCTGTTTCTGTGTTATTGATATAGTTAACTATTCTCTTCAAGATACTGTAAGAAACCGAGTTGCTGCATTTTGAGGTTTATGCTGATTTTGTGATGTAGGATCTATGCGACTTAAAGTTGCAGATTATTAAGTGAAACACAGAGCACACTAACTTATATCAAAACACAAGTCGTTTGTGTAGAAGAATTATCATCTTATTTTTTGTAAATTGGATACAAGAAGATTGAACCAATTCTAACAGCGGCTGGCAGCATTGTGGGATGGAAATTTTGTGCTTCTATTCTCTTTCTATTTGTTTATTTATTTGTGCAGTTAAATGGTTCACATCTAAATTAATCTGGACATAGTACCTGGTAAAAATCACCCCCTTCCTGAAAGCTTTTCCATCTAGGGGTATGCTGGAATGTTCAAGGTCGCAGCATCTTGCTAAATTTCTTAAAGTAAAGTGTTCTTATGTATCACACTATCTACCTGTCAGGTAGCCAGCCATGCAAGTACCCATGCTAGTTGTAAACTTTTATACAAGGTTTGTAGTGAATTTCTGCTTTGAACTGCCTTTTTTCCTAGCCAAATTCCAACCAATCTTCCCACTCCTTGGTGTATGCAGGTAACCTATGTCTGGATTTGGTGAAGTTTGACTGCCAAATCTCTTGCAATTTTAATATTTTGCATGGGTTTCTCCTCATGTGCAGACTAAATACTTAATTCTTGGGATTTTGGATTTCCTTCAATGTGGATGAGCAACAGAATAATCTTTTGTTGTCCTACATCGTCTACACTTGAGTTGAAGGAATCAAGTTTATTTGTTCTTGTGACTGGGTTATCTAGCTTAAATCTAACCTTCGTCAATTTTATTGTGGTTCATCCTTAGGTCCTTCCATTTCACAATCCAGTGTGTATGGCATTTACATCAAATTTTAAAGTTCTATCAGCAGTTTTCTCAAGCACTTGATTTGTTTTGCTTCCTAGAAAAAAACTTTGGTGAAAGCCAAGTTTTGTAAACCTTCGGCACATCTAAGTTTCATAGCTGGGCAAGCATGATGCTTTCATCACAATTTAAAAGAGTTGTACATTAGTTTTTACCTGGTGAACATGTGACTTCTTTTATCCCCTAGAAGAAAAATCTTAGTGGAAGCTAAAATATAAATAAACTTGTGATGCACATTTAAAAAAAATAATTCTATAATTTGTCTCCATGTGCCAACAACGTTCAGTTTTATTAAACTTAATCATTAGTTTCTAGTTGTTAGCAAGTTTTCCTCAGTGTTTGCTCAACATTTCTGCCCTCACTGTATTCTGAGATCTTTGACAACTCTTCCTCAGTTCTTCAATATGACACACTGCAGATCATACTTGAATGCATGAGGCTGCTACGCAGACGAATAATCTTCTTTTTGATTAGAAAATTGTATTGAACACGAGGCACATTCTCCATTTTCTCTTTCTTTTATTCATCTAGTTATGTATTGTTGAAGTGGTTTTGTTTTAAACCAAGAGTTTGTGAAACTCCGAGCTCCAATATTTATCATATATCTCATGTTGCTAAACATTTATTATAGCATTTGAGGACGATTTAACCAATAGTTCCTCTCGTAAAAGCTGTGTTGCACCAAGAATATGAATTGGGCACTTCGAAACACCAGCAACCACAGTATGGGAAACTTGGGAATTACTTATATAAGAAACCAGGAGCAATAGAAAACAAGATGAAGTAACTCTGGAAATGTTAGGAATTGCCACAGGAAACTTTAGCAGAGATAATAAAATCAAATTAATTTTTTTGTCATTTGTCTTCCAAGAAAATGACAGAATTAGCATTGGAAACAGTGTCTGCTCCTGGCAAATGTTTCTAATTTAGCCGAAAATGTTTCTAAGGTTTTTGTTTATTTGAGATGAAGTCTCTGGAAGTTTCCATTACTCAGAATTGTTTCCCATACAGGAAAACAAGTTGTCAGGCTTTGGCAAATGCTCTCTAGAATTCATAGTTTAAAAGATTAAGAACATATGGTTGTAGCATGTTCCACAGGTATTTGTCTCCATCCCTTGCTCCCCAGTTCCCTGCTTTCCGTCCCCTTGTCCCCCTTCCCTGTTCCCGTGTTATTCATATTCAAATATCGTTCTTGGAATTTTGGAAATACTTGTAGGTATTTACTTTTTGTGTTCCCATGTTTCCTGGCCCTTAAAAGGGGAATCAGGTATTCCCCCTAGAATCTCTCCTAACAACTGTGGTCAATGAATCTTTGGTTGTAGAGAAAATTATTCTTATTCTCTCTCGTCTCTGTGAGCCAGGCCATAGACAAGGGGAAGGTCCTCAATGTCCAAACATAGCAGATCCTTTCTGCATACAATGAGACTGAAGGGGCAGAGGTGCTTTGGCAGTAATATGAAAAAAGGAACTCTGTCTCGCTACTGCCCCGTTTTGTGTTTGAATGGACAATACCTGTAGTGGGCTGAAAGAAGGAAGTGATCAGGCTGACAACTCTAGGTGTCCCTTGTAAGGATTTTCTTTTCCAAAAACCTCGTTGTCCCTTGTAAGCATTTTCTTTCCCTAAAACCTTGGTGTCCTCCATTTGAATATCATGTAATACCAAGGGAAATATCACTTAATGAAGATAAAATTAAGAGAAGCAAGAGAAATTGAGAAGCACCCTAATAATTTAAATAGGGATGAAGATTTAGATCTTAGCAACTTGTGGAAGCCAATTATTCACAAACTTAGAAGGGCATATGAAAATATTTAATCTGTATGTGATTAGTTGTTAAAACTTTGTAAAAAGCATTAACTATTTTGTCTTCTGGATATGCTGCCCATGAATTAATAAATCTTGATGTTTCGGGTCCATCTATGAAACCCATTCAGGAGAGAAAAATGTTTTATTTCCACAAAGAGAGATGTTACAATATAAATAAGATCTTATCTAATGGTTGACTTTACATATTCTACTCCTTCTTGATACTATTTATTTTTTCACTAATTGTATTGGGGGCTTTCAAGAATTACTTAGAATTAGCCCATCATTCTGATTTAAATTGAGGAGTTTTTCCATTTCGAGTGCCTCTCATACTCTGTGTTCCTTGTAGTGGTCCACCTTTACTATTTGCTTGGCATCTTCTACATGTGGTGCTTAAAATTAAATGAGTGCTTTCCCAGTGCCGACTACTCAATACGCTCATGTAAAATGTCTCTGCTATGTTCCTTTAGTTGAATCTGTACCGACCGCATGTCTCCCCAATATATTGCTTTCCACATGAACATGGCATGGAGTAGACACTCCCATATAGTTTCGGATCTCGTGGGTTTTTTGCTCTATTAAAGATATCCCTTAAAGTACTGTGGGGATGAACACAACCTTGATACCATTTTTAGTTAAGGTCCTTGAAATTCTGTTTGTGACACCTTATATGTTTGGTAGCTTGACCTTGGGGTTTCTTTGACTGTTCTCATTTCCTTAATTGTTTATCAACTTTATTTTGGAAATCCTTTAAAGGAGTCCCTATTACCTTTAATGTTTTTAATATTGAATTGTAAGGGATCTCTAGTTCTATTTGTAAATGAATTTATCTCTATAAGGATCTCTGATTTGTAATCTGAATCAATATTCCTGGTGATGGGCCCCAACAAGTTTTTACACAATTTCTTCCCAAAGCTTAGCTCATAAATAATATGGATTGGAGAAGCTTGAAGTGCCTTGCAATTATTGATATTTTCCTGACTACAAAGTTGTACTTTTTGGATTGACCGACTAAGAATTGTGTGAATTCGGTTCCAGCCATAAAAGGCTGAGGTAGGTTGTAGCCATCACAGACTACTGTCTCTCTGAACAATTCATCAATTCCAAGTGAGGGCCTACACGATAGGCTAGCAATGGCCACAGGCTGGCAGAAAGAAAAAATACCAAGAAAGGTATCATAGGCCAAGGGTCATAATAAGTAACTGGCCACAGGCCAAGGAGATATGGCATCGGATCTGATACTACTTGGTATGCAACCTGTGTGCTAAGTTACTTCCATAAAGTATAAAAGATATAAAATAATATATTGAGTATTGACTTAGGTGTTACAAATTATATCAGCCATTGAGTATTTATACATGTATAAAGAATATGTGCTGAAAGAACACAACCTAATAGAGCATTAATTAACAGTAAATTTATGACATTAGGGCACATAACATCATCTCTGATTGAGTGTTCAACTCTTTCATTGAAATAAGATGCACAAGAGTGGGTTTGTATAGCCTCACATGTCAGGTTAGCCTTAGACGGTGAGATGGTATAGGAACCTTCAGGAGATGAATTGGCACTGAGATAAGTGTCTACAAGAAGTTTGATCAAAAAACATAAGAAGACATGAATACGTTCAATTTTAAACAATGAAAGTGTCTTTAAATTTTTATATGGTCATTTCTTTTGAGTTTGACTGGAGCTGATTTCTTTTGAGTCTGACCAAATATGGTTGTTCCGGGCTCAATACTTGAATGTTTTTGTTGGCCTTCTGCTGCCCATTTTCCTTCCTGTGATGATCAATTTTTTGTTTAGAATGTATTTATGACCTGTCATATTTTCATGGGTTTTATAAGATTTTTTTTTTCCCTTTCAACATAAGGCCTAGTTTGTGTTAATTTACCTTTTCTCCAGCACATGACTCTTTTTGTCCTTTGGCTACTGTTTGCTGAAATAAAGAGTAAGTCGTGTACATGAATAATCTAATTTTGGCGTTGAGAGCTGTAAACAGATCTTGTTATTCATTTGGAAATATTTAGGATTGGAATTTTCATCCATTTCAGAAAATGTTATGACATATTTAAAGTAAGATGTTTCTTGATTATTCTCAATGAGCTAAATGGATTGTCATAGTTGAGGCCAATTACAATTTGTTATGTTTGGAAAAATATCTTTTGAACCTGTGTTCCATGTTATGGATTGTTACATGCCACCTTTATTTTGCATTTCTGCAAGCCAGATTTTGATATCCTGTATTGTCTGATTGTAAAAAGTTAAGATTGATCTTTATGACTGTTACTTGCATTTTGTTCATAGTTGAGGCCAATTACAATTTGTTATGTTTGGAAAAATATCTTTTGAATCTGTGTTCCATGTTATGGATTGTTACATGCCACTTTTATTTTGCATTTCTGCAAGCCAGATTTTGATCTCCTGTATTGTCTGATTGCAAAAACTTAAGATTGATCTTTATGACTGTTACTTGCATTTTGTGATTAGAAATTGTTAATTTTTATGCGGCCTGTTATTTTCTGGCGTTTACATTTGCATGGTTATGAATACTGACAATTTGATCATTTGTTTGGACCTTTTTCTTTTATTGATCAATGTGTGCACTTCACTCCAGCTGTACTCTGCTACTTCAGATTTGTGTGGTTCTTTGGATAAACCCCTAAATCTCCTTTGTGACACATATAATAACCTTATTGTTTTATGAGTTTGCTATTTTATTTTCCATTTAAGTAATCATTGTTTTCAATTGCTTTTCTTTATGACAGCAGTAGAGTAATTGTCTTGCATTGGTTAGATCATAGATATTTAGGATACGCAGTTTGTTGGTAGAGGGAATTCGTTTTCATATTTTGACTTTAATGATGTGCATTACACTCCAGATGGAAAAGTTGAGATTGAATATGCAACCCTTCCAGAGATGATAAACAGCAACAAGAGAAAATGCCTATTTGACTGTACAGACTGGTGACCAATCTTTACTAGCTGCTTATGCAATCTAGGAGTACATATTTATACCCCAGTATTGTGTCTGTACAGCTAAAATTCTGTAATATCTTCAACAGTGCTGTCATCCTATGGTTATTATTTCAGTTTGCAACGGTTTTATAGATGTTGCCTTTTGCAGCCTGTTTTCATTGTATATACTTAAGGTGCTTTGGGCTTTTCAGTTGTGAGTAGCTTTTGGCTAAAGTAGCTGGACCTCATTCTGTTTCTCCAACACAAACCAAGATGAAGAAAATAAACTGCTCTTTTCTTGTGCATTTAATTATTAATCATTCTTAAATGGGGAGAGAATAAAACTTTTGATCTGCAAGGAGAGAGAAATTATGGAAGTGATATCACAACCACACCCTACATGCTGACATACAGCAAGTAGCTTCTGGCTAAACTGGTTGGAGCTCATTCTGTTTTCTCCAACCCAAATGAAGATAAAAATATATCAACCGTTCTTTTCTTGTGCATTTCATTATTAGTCATTCTTACATAGGGAAAAAATTGAACTTTTGATCTGCAGGGGAAGAGAGGATTTATGGAAGTGATATCATAACCACATGCTACATGCTGACAATTTAGCGCAGACTCGATCAAACGGAAAGTATAAAGGAAATATCAAAATCACTGAGGCAATTTGAATGCAAGCAGCGGTTTCCGGAAAATGAGTTGAAGTTTTTTTTATAACTGAACTGCAAGCTAGAAAGATCTAAAATGACCCCTGCGAACCCTTGAAGCAGAATGATGCCTGCAATTCAATGGATATTGGGACATGACAAATAATGGCTGAGCTAAATTGTATATGAAATCACTTGGCTAAAGAAGAAGCAGCCAACATAATCCCCGAACCATGAAGGATGATGCACTGATGACATGAGTCCCAATGAAGAACCTTGTTTGCCTCAAATGTGAAGATACTGAATGGTCAGTACAAGAAAGGAAACCATATTGACATAAAGAAAACTGTCTGACCTCAAATTGAGTGCAAATTGAAGACTTAGAAACATCTGTCAATGGGATGCAAAATACCTAATGACAAATGCAGCAAACATATAAGAGAGAGCCAACACGATAATGTCTCACTACGGTATCCATTTTATAAACTAACCTGCATTGTGTCTGACATTTTAATACGAAATTGAAGTCTGACCAAAGACAACTAGTCTGTAGCACATAGGTTAAGGATGCTTCACATGTCCTTATCTGAGGTTCTGACTGTACATGACTTGTAGTTGTATTAAATGTTACGTGTTAGAAATTACTAATCCTCAAAAACAACCTATAACCCTTAGCTGTTGCTTTCACTTTTTCTTTTTCCTTTTGGGTTTCGTGGTAACATTATTTATAGAAATACTGAACATGAACTAGGCATTAACTAAAACATCATGGTTTCTGTTTTAGGAATACGTGAATGAGCCAAGACAAGCAAAGGTTGGAAATTGTATTACAAGTTTTACGTGTTAGAAATTGCTAATGCTCAAATACAACTTATAACCCTTAGCTGTTGCTTTACATTTTCTTTTTCTCTTTTGGGTTTCTTAGTTTCATTATTTATAGCAATACTGGACATGAACTTTTTAAGATTGGTAAAGGAACTACACTATTATTTGTTGATGTGCTAGGCATTGACTAAAACATCGTTTTTCCTGTTTTAGGAGTACTTGAATAAGCCAGTACAAGTAAAGGTGGGAAAGGTAAGCAGTCCGACAGCAAATGTTTCCCAGATCTTGGAGAAGGTTACTGAAGGAGAAAAGGTATAACAAAGTTGCTTTTGTTATGATGTGAGAATGATTATTTCTTCCAGCCTATATTCAAACATGAGATGGAGAACATATATTTGCATATAGCTCAAGTCTACGGACTGATTTTTTTTCAGATGAACAGTGAGTATCAAACTATAATATTAAGACTTTATGATAGGTTTTCACAAGAAATATATAACTTGTTTCAAGGGAGATGGAAGTCTAGGGAATTTCCCAAGCTATGCCATACCTCAGTGACAGTTGATGTTTTTGGGGATAGAGGCCAAATCTTGGATGATGGCACATATAACCATAGTATACATACCTGTAACGGGCGAGTACTTGCCAAGGGGAAATTTTGAATAACTGGAGAGTATTTGACATGGGTGGTCGAATAACCGGGAATAACCGACAAAGGCAAAAAAATACTTAAATTTATTAAAAAATATAAATTTTATAGAAATTACAGTTGCATAATGCCATAATGTGTCAAATGAGTCTGTAATAACCGACAAAGGC
Source organism: Torreya grandis (assembly GCA_037957365.1). Classification (NCBI taxonomy): domain Eukaryota; kingdom Viridiplantae; phylum Streptophyta; class Pinopsida; order Cupressales; family Taxaceae; genus Torreya; species Torreya grandis. The sequence goes on along the minus strand of JARHVA010000053.1, from coordinate 4,650,324 downwards.
GAAAAATACTTAAATTTATAAAAAAAACATAAATTTTATATAAATTATAGGCTTGCAGGCGAGTACTCACCACGTACTCACGATTACTCGTGAGAACACGGTGAATACTTGGCTGCAGGTTAAAACCAGCGATAAAAAAAAATATGGCTAGTTTGAGCAGTGGTTATTCGTTTCAGGTTTTTTCCGGTGAGTACCCCAGTAACCTGCGAGTACTCGCCAATTATGCAATCTATGCTTATAAATTACAATCTATAAAACATTTATTAGAGATCTTATGCTATAAATATAAACCATAATATAAAAACCCATTATAATCATATGAATAAGTTATGAAAACATGAAATTGAATTGGTATTTGAATAGCTTATAGGTGATGGCGGAACCTTAATTTTACTAATCCATTTCTTTCCTGACTTTTTGATGACATAGACAAAATGAAAATACAGTTAATACTTGTACTTTCATAGTTCCTTTTGGGAGAATAGCTCTTTGCAAGGAAGTGCTACTTTGCTTCCTATGTGCATGGATGGTCATGCATAGGATAAGTTAACAACAGTATATTATCTTTATTGATAACATGTTTATACAACAGATTTAGTTACTTTAACATCAATTAAAACTAATTTTGAGTTAAGGCCCCTCTTTTACATAGGAACTACATGCCATAGCACTGAGTTGAAAAATGCATGAGTATCATTATATACATGATGTATTTGTTATTCTATCCTCATGGAATTGGGACGTTAGCTTTACCGATGGAATAATTTGGTGTGGTAATTTTGAAGTAGAGCTCTGTAATCCTGGGAATTATTTTTTAGCATTGATGTGACCATGTGATGCACGCTAACGCTATATAATAATTTTCAGAAGGAACAAGCAAACAAGTTTGGCTTTATTTTATATTATCAGAGGACCTTGCATGTTTGAAGACAAGTGCACAATAGCTCTTTGCAAGGAAGAGTTACTTTACCTCCTATGTGCATTGATTGTCATGCATAGGATAAGGTAACAATCGTATATTATCTTTCTTGATAACATGTTTATACAATATGTTAATCTACATTAACATCAATGCAAACTGATTTGGAGTTAAGGTCCCTCCTTTACAGAGGAACAACATGCCATAGCACTGAATTAAAAAATGCACGAGTAACATTGTATAACTAATGAATTTGTTAATTTATCATCATGGAAATGTAACGTTAGAACTGTTAACGTTCTTTTTATAGATGGAATAATTTGCTGTGGTAATTCTAAAATAGAGCCCTTTAATACTCGAAATTATCCGAGCATTGTCGTGACCATGTGCTGCACACTAAGGCTAGATAATAACTTTTAGAAGGAACAAACAAACAAGTTAGGCTTTATTTTATATGTTATCAGAGGATCTTGCATGTTTGAAGAGAAGTGGAAGACAGCATCACAAATGAAGGGGAACTGCAATCCCATTTTAGGACAAAGATAATCAGTACAGCTAGCCTCTCACTTGCACTCGTGATTAGGATCCTGCTTCGCAAGTCTTCCTTGATGAAAAGTATCCCTGTTAGCATTGTTATAAATGAGCATATTCTATTTCCTGTGGCTTCAACAATCTTTCATTTTCTTTTTGCCACAGGGGCCTGCGGTTGGGGTGGGGAAGGAGAGAGATTTGTGGAGCTTGTGTGGGTAGAGGCAGCCATCCCTGAGATGTACCTTGCAGGTTAGTGGAACTCTGTTGCATCCCTGTAGAGGATGGAGCCATTGCACCTCAATTTTTTTGGCTTTCCTTGTGTCACTGGCCCGTATGAAATGGGGTAATCCATCCTGGACTGCAAGGATAGATTCCTTGTGCTTTTTTGTGATTGGTTCAATTTAATGTGTCATGCCAAGACGGTTGCTTGAACTTCGTATCTACTATTAACATCTATGAGTTGCACTCTCCAAGTTAAAGAATGGCCTAAGACTCAAGCTGCCCCAGATAATAGTATTTGTTCTCAATGCTGGCAGGTTATATCAACGTTGCATCTTATGGGAGGATATTTTTGGAGGTTTTTTTGTGCATATTTTTTTCTTGTTTAGACACGCTCAAGGGTGCATTACGAGATTTTATCCTAAAATTAGAATACAAAAGAAAAGTTTGTGAATGTGTCTAAAGTTGTGTCAAGCCTAACACAGATGAAATAATATGAAATGGACATGGCCCCTGCAATGTTGAGTTATAAGCAAAATTCTTGATCCTGTATGTTATCTTTAACTTGGATTTCACCTAAGGCCCGGTGAATGATGTTTATAGGTGCACGCTCATTGCAAAAAGCCTCCATATGTTATCTCCTTGCACTGTAGGGAAGGGGTGCCTGTCCTCATTTCCTGTATTTGTTCTTATATGGTCTCAGGTATTGCTTAAGTTCTTATTTTTTGGTAGTAGGTGCAGATTGTGCCTAATTCTTTGGGCTTTACTAGGAAACCTCATGGTGGCTTGTACATCTATCTCTATTTGAGATGTGAGTCTCTCTCTGATGTTTAATGGTTTGTAGTAGGAAACATCATGCTTTGTCTCTCTGATGTTGTACATCAATCTCTAGTTTTGAGAGAAATAGTGGAATTTTCATTCAATAATCTGCTTTATTACAAAAACATGTCCGGAAAGGAGGTGAAGATGAACAAACACGATTGACGTCAGGCAGGAGATCACCCAAGGTCTATTATGAAAACAGAAAAGGAAAATTATGTAAACCCATAAGCTTTAATTACTTTTACCTAACTTATTAGTGTGCATTAAACATATTAACTCTTCCCTGATTCGAGTAGCTTAGACTTTTTCCTTCTTGGTTGAGTTGCCTATCCATGAAGTGGTAAAATAAAGATTGAGAGTAACAATCATTTCTGACAGGATAGTGAAGAGGAGCTCTCTTTATCCTCAGATGAAAGAAAGAAATAAAGAAATACCACAAATGACCAAAGTAGGTCAATTGGACACTAAAATACAAATTCCAATAGCAAAATGGGAGTGCAAAAAGGGATTCCAACAATGAAAAATGTTTTAATAATCTGAAACTAGTTAAAGAAGCAAGAAAGAGGGTAAACCGAATTAGGTAAAATCCTAGGCAAGATGGTTAATACAAAGCAAATCATTTTTTTCAGAAGTGAGGCCCCATACCAGAAAGAGTCACCAATAGAGCAAAGAGATGGTGGATGATGGGGAACAAGGCTCTAGTTTGCATCAAATTTGGGATCAGAAGAAGGGCAGGCATAGTTGTCGATCACCACAAAAGGGCCAATACAGAGTTGTATGATGTTTTGAATGGCTTGGGCTAAGATGGCCTGATTGAACAACATTTGAAGTAAGCAAGGCACTCCTTGATCTGTAGTTAAGATCGTTATAGCATCCTAACTCATCAACATAGATCTTAACAGGAATATAACTGAATTCACTTATGCATACTACTGGAAATTAAGAACTATGCTTAAAATCGGTCCAAACATAGAATGCAGTACTTGCTTAAGTGCTGGAAATGAAGAAATCAGCTTTAAATGAAGAAACAAAAAAATAATCAACATAAACAGCTTCACGCAGATGGGATACAAGATATGCTCTGGAGAAACCAATGATATTATGTTTGAATACTTCAAAAGTGTTTTGCTGATGTTTCGTCTCAATACATTGTTCATCACCATCAACCTTATGAATGTAGTGGGTGAATTACATAAACCAAAAGGAAGTACAAGACATTAATACAAAACCTTGCCTTGTTTTGAATGCTGTTTTCCATATGTATTCCTTTATCCTTATTTCATGATACCCGGAATTCAAGTCTGGTTTAGTTAAGTACTTGGCATGTTGAAGCTGATCCAACACGTCATCAATTTGTGGAAGAGGTTACCTATTCTTGATTGTGATTTTATTTAAGGCTTTGTAATCAATAAGCATCCTCCATTACCCATCTTTGGCACAATGACAATAGTAGAGCCACATGGAGGTTTGCTTGGGCAGGTATTGTTCTATTGAACAATGCTTGAAGTTGTTTCTTTACTTCATTTGCCTTAAAAAGGGATTGCCTTCTTATGTCGCTATGAAGTCCTCCAAGGTACTGCACTAGCACATTCCAGTCTTTTTTATATAATCCCAATTGGATTACTTGTCTCTGAAATTCAGTAGTATTTATTAACATTTAATTTCGTGGTCCTCATCATAGCAAAAGGATTGATTGTGATTTTATTTAAGGCCTGGAAATCAATAAACACCCTACATGTCCCTTCCTTGGCACAATGACAATAGCAGAGCCACATCGAGGTGTGTTTGGGTAGATAACTTTCTATCAAACATTGCTTGAAGTTGTTTATTTACTTTTTGCCTTCAAAAGGGATTGCCTACTTATGTGGCCATGAAGTCTTCCAAGGTATTTGATTAGCACATTATGGTCTTTTTTGTACAATTCCAATTGTGTTGCTTGCCTCTGAAATTCAGTAGTATGTAGTCCTATTTGATCTCATGTTCCTTTCCATAACAAAAGGATAAACTAACTTTTGATTAGCTTTTGAAAATACTCTCATTTAGTAATTGGGGGCAATTTGTTCAAAACAAAATAATGAGCATAACTTTACCATCAATTGAGTGCATGAATAGAAAGGTCAAATTGTGCAAAAGAGATTGGTTGTTTTTTGCTTGATGCAATCTGAAATGGGAAGTTCAGTTGTTGGGCTTATCAGCATCCACCTCTTCTCCATAGGGTTGAATCTCCACATCGGCTTCTGCTTTTGAGGGTGTTTGGGATGGGGCATTATTTGGGATGCTATATGGCTGTTCCTTGTTGGGGTATTCGTATGTGCTTAACAAGACATCTATGCCACTACACTTACCCTAACAAATAAGAAATCATGACAAACTTGTGCACCCACTCGAGGCATAGAGAGAGGGAAAACCAGGGCGTGTTGGGTTGGTAGCAGAGGATGATTTAACCAGATATGCCATTAATACGCCCGGGCTAGCTATCATAAATTAGACATCACTTAACTAATACCTTATGCATGCATAAGAATCTTGCAAAGAGATTACTAACAAAATTATCCCATTAAACTAAACTAAATTCCATTAGTGAACACCAAGAGCACACAACACTTCAACATGTCACGCTTCCACTAATCTCGCATCCAACTCCTCATATTCAATGTAGTTTAGAATCCTTACAATCATCACGTGTTAAATACATAACAATTGCTCAATAACAAAGGAGCATAGGAACACAATCAATGACAACGAGTAACAACTCGAGACTTAGGTACGAGGTGGGGTTTTATTGGTACCACCTCGACATTACATCCATCGATCATGCCCCCTAAAATAGCGCAACAACTTTGTAAATATGGCCAAACATAACGGTTTGCCCTAAAATCCCCCATCTAACGAAATCCTATATTCATTCCAACCGTTCTAGATTTGTTCTTTGTGTAATAATGATCAAGGATTTCTAAAAATAGACCATATACCATTGACATAGTCTTCATGTCGGCTTTCCTCCTAGTAGCGCTCCTAGACTTGCGCTTCGAGACTTTCGCATATGCCCCCCACTCCCTCTCAATCATGGTGCTTTGTACTGTATGCTGGCCAATTTCCCACAAAGTGCGTGCCAAGATTTCGGATGGGTAGCCTTCCATATCACGCGCTCTCGGGGTTTTCAAACTTCCTGTGAAGTTGCTTCCTTGAATTGGTTGTTGCATTGTTAGACTTGGTCAAAAACTCTTAAATCTTAACCGGTGGTAACGCTTGGTATATGAAAACCTTGTGCTCTGCTCTTCTACACGCTATTGTTCAAAATTGGTGCTTACTTCACTATTGTATAATAGCCATCAAAACTATAGGTGCACTTGTATACTTAATCAAAAACGGCGACCAGCTTCAGCTCACACTAATTATCCTGTCTGCCCTTAGACAAGTTATCCTTTCTGCATGGTATATCTAAAAATTCTGGTCCGTTTTTGCTGACCTTCCCTTCGAAAAGGTTCCATCTTTCAATTACGACTTGGATTGCAATTGCTCTTCTTGGAAATTTGGCTATCAAGTACCTTAAGTCAAAGGTTTGGTCTTTATTCTTTGTCATCTTCTCTTTGACCCATTGAAGTTTTGACGAATGGCCCTGATAGGCTTTCCACACAGTACTTTAAAGTCTTTTCAAGTTTCTTGCGCCTTTCTTCAATCTGCGCTTTTAAATCTTGATGTCTTTAACGAATTTATTCCTCTCGGCCTTGTCCTTTGTTTGAAAAACTTTTACCTCGAGCTCTTCGTTCTTGGTGTCTTCTTCTTGTAGGTGTGCGCCAATTAGTTTTGCCATTTTCGCAAATTGTTGGAAGACTTGCTCAGCTAGAATTGCTTTTTCCTAAAGCGAGCTCCACAATTTTCCATAAGCCCCTAGTTGCTTATCAAGCTCTGTTTGCATAGTAGCCCTGTTTTGTTCCAATTCTTCAACACTTTTTTGTTCTCCTCTACGTAGCAACGTCTGCACCATTATTCCAAGTTGGTCAATGTGCTCTATCCCTGAAGTGGGAATTTTTATTGCCAACTACTCATCCTCTTTTGCTACCTTTTTATAAAGTTTGGCTACTTTTTGCTCCAAGACTGCCAACTTTCTTTTTGCCATTACTCGCTTCTTGTGAACTTCTTCCAATCTTTTCTTTTGGGCTTCGTAGTAACACTGTTGACAACATTTTGCCTGGACATCTCTATAGCCATCTTAATCAACACACACTTGATTGTTCTTCAAACAATGGGAGTGGGTCAACGTGCATGAATTTTGCTTTCTTGTTGATGAATATGGCACCTTTGAGTGTATATGTCCTTGTGGCATTTCAAACATTGGGTCATCTAGATGTGTATCAAATATGAATGAGAGCTGCTTTTGGGTTTTTACGGATGCATTTTCTTCCTAGGTTACATTCCACATGAACAATTCTTCATCTGGTTTGTTTTTCTGCACCCTTTCTCTTCGTCATCTTTTTGTTCTTCTTCCTCTAAGGGTTCATTGGTCTTTGATTTTGACATTGAAGGGATTTCGATGGTCTTCCTAGACTTATCTTCCTTGTGTGTCTTGGCCTCGTCAGTGTCATTGCACCCTCATTGACTAACATCCATATTTATACTTGGGCCACCTAACTCCATGTTTGGCATATCCATCTCAACATTCTTGGTCTCCTTGACATGTACTTCAACATCAACACCTGCATCCTTTTGAATTTCAGCTTGGGACCTCTCTCTTGTGCTTTCACCAACATTGTGGTCGCTTAGGCCTTTGATCTTTGCTCTGCTCTAGGGTTGGTGCGCATGTCTGAAGTTTGTTTTGGGGAGGGGGTTTTGCGTGGTGTCTCAGTTTCCAATGCCTCTTCCTCGATTGGTCTTGAATTTTTCTTTGGACTTGCTTTCTTTGATGGTGGAGACTTTTGTGGTGGACTTGGTTTCCTGGGGGGCGACTTCATTATAAGAGTCAGTGGTCAATCCATGCTTGACACTTGCACGTTTTCTTCCCCCCCATCCTCATCCATCATGTATCCGATTCTTTAGCGAATGATGATGTGCTCTTCGAATCATTAGGATTGACTTTCACCTCACTCTTAGTCGTGGCATGTTCACTGCCTTGTTCTTCATTAGCTATACCACTTGTTGCTTTTTGTGCCCCTTTCTCCAAAGAAAGTTGTTCAGGTTGTGCTTTCTTCCAATTACTAGTGATGAGGTGATCTATAGAAGAATCCTCATCTTGTACGTGCTAGGCTTTTCTCCTATGTCTACCGGCTTCAACGATCTAAGCATCTCTTTGTGCAGCTCCCGTGTCCTTTTTTGACTAAATGGTTTAATCGCACAAGCTATCAGAAAATCTAATTCCTTGCCAACAATTACCATAAGTGGAGACCTTACTATTGTAGACTCATCTTCTGAGTCGTTACCATCATCCACTAACACCTTTGTAGGATATTTGTAAATGGCCTTGAGCACCAAAATGCCTTCATCGATTTTTTTCAGAATTAATCCTTCCTCTCTTTGCATTGGTTACCCTATCCACTGAATGCTCCACATAATTTGCTGAAACTCCAAAGGCAATTTGCATCAACTGGAAATCTTCCATTGTCTAACCTTATCTTCATGAGAGAATGATTTTTTCATAACCACAAGTTCTTCATAACCACAAGTTCACCATATGTCTGATAAGCTTCCAACATTCCCTCGGGGATTCGCCATTCATCTCCAAAAACAATGACCAAATTTTTGTAGCATCTCTCCATTTTGATTCTATAACTCTTATTCATGGTGTTTGGACATGTGTGGTCTTTGTATTTTAGCGCTAGGGATGCATGGTGAGTTGAATAAGACCATACGTGTTCTATGTGTCCATTTGGGACACCAATTGCTTCAAGTACTAGCGAAATAGGAATGGTTCCCCATTGACTTGTTACTCCCTCCTCATGGGCCATTTGCGCACTTTCTATCAAGTCATTTCAAATGAACTTGGCAATATTAAATTGAGCCTTCTTTGCGCCCATCATGTGCACAACATATAGATATTGACTGTGTATATAGTCCCAATGCACCGTTGAACATTGTTTTATGTTGATTATGCATGCCACTACATGCATGGCGTGGTCTTGTAAGTATTGAATGTGGAAGGTCAACTTTTCTTTCTTATACTTCTCGCAATTTGGCGACTTCATCAACCTTTGTTGTGTTTACTAGCGCTTGTTTGATATCTGCTTTTGCTCTTGGTAGTCTTGTCACCTTCTGTATACGGTGGGGGAAATCTTCATTCTGGACCCAACGAAGTAAAAATGGTTTCCATGAACCTGCAATAGAAGGAACTTCATCACTATTTCGGGCTTTTCAAAGTATGGTATCTCATAAATCTGAAGCACACCATTGGATTCTAGTATGAGTTTTACCTTTGCATTAAAGATCACCAATCCATCTGCAACTACCTCGATTCCCTTGATAAGGCAGTCCTTTCTCAAGCCCTAATTCTTTGCTTGATGGTGGTTAAAGTCTTCAATTATGGATTTTGCAATCCTACATCTCTAGTCTTCTCCACACATGCAAGTTTGAGGGAACTGCATGCTTGGTATTTCCATGGGAGGGAGATCTGAGTGGTTCTCGACCTTGCTTTCCGATTGATCCTGAGATTCTTCTCAAATTACTTTCATGTTGGCCCCTTTTTAATCAAATCCCCTCTGCTTTTTACCCTTCTTCGCTGTCATGGCCACTTCCTTGCATTTTGGCAGAATTTCTATCCCCATTGCGTGTCATCCAACCCTTACATGTTCAATTCCTTGGTATATTGGAATTCCTTTTCAGCTTTGAGCTTAAGACGACCTCTAATGGTGGCCACGAACTTGCAAGTTTTCTTCTCCTACTTGGCCACCCCTTCTGGCTTGAAATCGCTTGCATGTGATTTGCCTTTGCGTATTCCACTGATTTTTTTGCACAAATGTGTGAAAAGCTTCCAAATGTGTGAATTTTGGCTTGCTCTGGTCACTTGTTTACGTTGCTTTGCTCTCCTTTGCTTTGGTTCTTCAAAGTTAAAATGCACACATGATGTTTTAGAACCTTAAGGGTCAATTTATACTTGCCTGTCAATGTTAATTCCCCTAGCAGTATTAGTTAACTTGTCTCTCCATCATCTGCCACTTCGTACATGACAATCCCTTACTCTTCTTTTTGCTTGGTGACGCTATCAACATGTTGCTTCCTTTAGGTGTGACCTACGCCTTCTCTTCCTTCTTGCATTCTTGGGTGCCACGCCTCAACTTTTGCACGCCCTCACACCCTGCAAACCTCTCTTATCCGGATACTTGGTTGTTTATGCATGTGCATCCAACAACTTCTCTAGATGATGTGAACCATTCTTTCCAATCTACCCAAAACAAATAATGCACATGGTCCCCCAACACAATAATTATGCCCTTGACTTCTGCAAATTCACATGCACACTCATTCTAGCTTTAAAATATCCTCGTTGCTCTTCTCTTGGGTGCACTTGTCTTTTTGTGGTGTAGCACATTTGCGGGCCATTTATTTCTCTTCAACCCATCCCTGTTGTTGGTTCTCTTATGCTCGTGTCGCGTGATTGCGCACAACTTTTTCGTTTCAAAACTTGGGCTAGCTCCCACAATATATATATATATCATTATGCAAGGTTCATTTATTCTACTGGTGCATACACAAAATATATGTGCACCCTAACATGACAAAATTGCCTCTGATTAGCAACAATAAAAACCAATTACAATCATTCTACAATCAATGTGACAAATCCCTTCCAGAGCTACTTAGACGTCTGGCATATGAATCTCAAAGGATTCCTCGCTTGATTCGTCCAACTGGATTTATGGGAATGTTGGCGCTTATTTGCATAAAGCAAAAACAATTGACAAAAGAAAGTAGAAAGCATTAATTTTTTTTGTGTTACTATCTAGCATACACCTTATTCATAGTAACCCATCAATGATTACAAGTAGGAAGGCTTAAGCCTACTTCCATTGAAATGTTGTGGTAGCATTTCTCCATCTAAGTTGTGCATTTCTCTAGTATATTATGGATGATATAAGGGCCCATCCATTGAACGTGTATCTTGTTAGGATGCTTTGTTTACTTCGAGTCGTAGAGGAGAACATGCACGTCTTTGTATAAGATTTTATTGTTGGTGTGCTTATCATGCCACACCTTCTGCCGTGATTTCTCTATCGCTTGACTCCATTTGGCTAAGACGTGCTTTTCATCTAACTTCATTCGCTTCTCAAGCTACACATCTAGTGATGCTTTGTCACCCATTCACCCAATGCATGCAATGCGTAGGGAAGGCACTATAAATTCCTCTGGAAAAAGAGTCTCTTTACCAAACACAAGTTGAAAATGAGTGGACTCGTTGAGCCTCTTGTAAGTTGTTCTATATGCCCAAATTACTGTTGAAACTCGATCATCCCAATCTTTGTTCCCTACATCACAAATCTTGGTTCGAGTTGTTCCCAAAATTTTGTTAAAGGCATCCATCATCCCGTTGTCTTTTGTGTGCTAGGGAGTAGTTTTGTTGTGGGCCACCATGATTTCATTCAACAAAACGTGCACTGTTTTGGCCAAAAAGTGGCTACCCCGATTCACTCGTGAGACTTAGGAGAATACATATCTTCTTATGATGTTTTCCCATAAAAAATGTGCAACCATAGTTGCGATATGGTCCTTTGGCGGGTCTGCCTCTTCCCACCTTGTCAGATAGATCGTTGCTATTATAATGTACTGCACACCCTGTAGGTGGTGGGAGAAATAGGTCCGATGAACTCAATAGCCCACTTCTCAAATTACTCTTGTGCATTGATTGGAACTAATAACATTTTATCACTTCAGTTTGGCTTCCCAATGCGTTGGAAGATGTTGCATTCATGCGCGAGTTATTTACCATCCTTGTAGATCGGCAGCCACCAAAGTCCAAAGAACAAAATTTTATGCGACATGGCTTCATTGACATAGTGATCGCTTCTGATTCCTTCATGACCTTTGCGCAATATATCTATGCATTCGTTTTCCATGACACATTAGCGCAACACATCATCGCACCCATGTTGGAATAATTCTTCGCCAATGAGTTGATATGGTGCTGTGCGGATCACCAATCATTCTTTGCCCTTGGGTTTCCAATCACTTGCATTTGGTATGTCATCTTCTATATTTTGCACGTCCTTACCTGTGTTTATCCGTGATAAATGGTTTGGCCTATAACTTTGTTTTCCAGGGTTGACGACCATAAAAAAATGGAAATCTTGAAATCTTAGTATCCATAAAAAATTCTTCCCATGCAACATCGGCTTATTGATGAGATACTTCAACATCTTGTGATATGTGAAGAACACAAAGTGGCAAGTATTGCTGAAACTTCTAGAGCACGTAGACCATGGCCAACACTTCACTTGGTGGTGGTGTATTTTCGCTTGGTTGCCGAAAGCTTCATGCTTGCAAAGTAGATTAGATGGTCCATCATAGAGTCCCTTGGCTACGCAAGGATAACACCAATCACCGATTTAGACGCAGGGACATGGATATGGAAGGATTTCTTCCAGTCAAGGTATTGTAAAATTGTTGCACTTGCCAATGTCCATTAGTGTGTCAAATGCCTCTTGTTTTGTCGTCTATAAAGTTCTTACATTGGCTTGGCAATTTTTGCATAGTTGTGGATGAACTTGCGACAATATCCTATGTGACCCAAGAACACACACACATCCCTTTGAGTGCTGGGAGCTTCTAATTGCAAAATGATTGCAATCTTGGTGAGATCGACAAGCATCCACTCCTTACATATGACATGCCCCCAAAAACGTACCAAAAGGCATAGCGAAGCCACATTTTTTGGGTTGAGTGAGGTTTGCAACTGCCTACATCTCTCAAACATGAATCTTAGATTCTTCGAGTGATCCTTCATCAACCCATAAATGGTCCAATCATCAAGTTAATCTTGTAGGAATTTATGAATGGAGTCCTTGAAAGCCGTTACCACAATGCACAAAAAGATTGTTGACGCATTTCTTTAGCCCTAAAGGCATTACATTGTAGGTGAATGACCCTCACGCAGTTGTGAAGGTAGTTTTGGGCTCATCCTCTTAAGCAATTGGAAATCAACATAGATTCGGATGTGGCCATCATTCTTTGTGCTGATAACCATTGGGATCACCCATTGAGGCTCATCAACTGTGTAAATGACTCTTGCGGCAAGCATAATGTCAATCTTCTCTTTGACCTTGGCACGAAGGTTAGGATTCATCCTATAAGGTCTCTTCTTTACTAGGCTTGCACCCTTGATTAGCTTGATTTTCATCTTTCCTAGGGAAGAGTGCATGCCTCTCATTTTCCTTGTAGTTGTGAGGAAAGATATCTTGGAACTCTTGCAATAGTTCAACTACTCATGTCAGTTCTTCATTCGTCCAGTAGTCTCCAATGATCGCAATCTTGGGTCTTGCCTCAGTACCTATATTGACCTTTGTTTTCAAGGTTTCATTATGGTACTTATTCTTATCATTTTGCACATCCAAGTCCTTTCGTTCGCCACTAGAAGTTTCCACAATTAGGTGATGTAAGTCATTGTCAGGGTTCTTTTCTTCCACTTTTTGGCTGACTTTCTCGTTATCAAACTTGAATTGAAAGTTACACTCAAGCCATACTTCATCATCGTTTTGCTACTTGTGACATTCATTGCTACTATTGCCAAACAATTGGGGTAGTGAAAGACCCTTCTCGTTGTGTATCATTCTCATGTGATCTTCCATGATGGTGTCGTCTTACAAGATGGCCCTATGGATCTATTGCAAAGGTTTGGAGAGCTTAGGCTTGGTAGAAGAAAAAGAGGTGGTGTGGACAAAGTCCTCCTTTAGCTTTCCCCTCTCAGTTATTTCTCTTTGGGTTTCACTGACTATATACCACATGTGTGCCCAAGTTTTTAGTGTACAATTAAAGGCGTGAACCCAAAGGCTAGATGGTAAATAGCTCACATGTCTTTTTGGTGGCAAATCTCCACTATAACTAGGCAATCATCTCTTATTGTTGTTAAGCTCAAATCTGATGCAAATTACCTCTTTGACGGTAGCCCATGTAGGTAATGAGGGTTTATGGGTTGCCCACTAGCACGCAACAATTTTTTTCAACGTGTATACCAAAGAGAGCAAGGGTTACTTTTCTTTGGGCATGCATTCGTCCAAGTCATTGACATATGCCAATGCACACGTTGAACTGCCATAGCAGCAAAGGAGCTTGGCAAACTTCCCCTTACTGGGTTTAACCACCCTTTTTAATGTTTGTACATCAAGGGTCACCTAAACCATCGCACTAGAAGTTTGGCGTGTGTTAGCCTTAGCCATCCCAATTTCCTTGCACCCATATGACTACCTTGGTTTGGTATTCACCTTAGCACACTTGCGTCCAATCACTTAGGAGCATTCCTAGATCCATCTATCATATGCAGTGCTTGTGTTGTTTGAGACTGAGACTACATCTTCCTAGCTTTGAATTCCATCATCCTGAGGGTTTAGGTGTTCTACCCCTTGCATGGTGATATTGTAGATATGGTTAATCTCTTCATCCATATGCACACTTTCCATAGGAAGCAGGCCCATTATTGTATCTAGTGGAACGACCATACGTTGCTCATTGTTCTCAAAATTCATATAGTGCTTTTTAAAGCACATATTTGCATTGTTTGCATAACAACAAGATCAACCAAGCAAAGTTGGGTAGTTGTCTACCTCCGCCAATTCAATAACATCAAAATCAACACTGAACTTTGCCCACAAAATGTCCACAAATGCTTTTTTCAGCCAAGGGGTTGAGCGTGTCTTATTAGCCATGAACAAGATATGTGGAGCGGATTTTAATGAAGGGCTTCCCGTTTTGTGCCAGGCATCTTTGATTAGGATTTTTATTTCTGAGCTAGTGTCAATTAAGATATCGTACACCGCCCATCCATCAATGGTGGTGTTGATGAGAAGCTTTAGATTGTAATTTGCATTGCTTGCAGTTCTTATCTCTCGACCTTTGGTCGACCACTTTTCCACTATGCCCACTAGATTCTACTTAAGCTTAGTTTTTAAAGAGTCAGATGACTTCGTTTGTTCGTAAGAAAGTGAAGACTCTTAAGAGTTCCTCAACCTCTTTTGCAATAGGCCTCCTTGCGAGATACTCTTTTGATCTAGTTTCCATGTCTCCTACATGCTAAAGCTCTCCTTAAAGGTTCCTTATCACGTCCGTGGCTTCTTGCAATATTAACTTTTGGGTGTGACCTTTAGGATAGTCTACGACCATAGAGGCTGGTGCGTGTTGAACCTTCTCCTTTGGTGCTTCCATCATTCGTGGCTAGGTGATAATAGCACTACACATCGTGATGTTGACTTTTGATCATGTGATCGACTTGCGCTCACCTTTCTTCGACGCTCATCAATCCCTTGGACTTGCAAACCTAACATCCTAGTGCCTTTTTTTGCCCTCTCCTTTTGGATGAACTTTGCATATAAATTAGGGTAATTCGTCATTCTTGTGCTCCCCTCGACAATAGCCACAAGTGGGGAACTTGGGGCAATCTCTTTGGTAATGTTTTGGCGGGCCACATTTGTAGCAAGTGCGCAAAGGGAATCTTCCTCCTCCATCCCCTGCCAACTCTTACTCTGTACAAGTGGTCTCCACCTACGTTCCTGGTTCATAATTCCCTTGATTTGAAGGTCCTATAGTGGCTTGGTGCGTTTATCTCTCATGTGCTTCATAAATCACATTGATCACCCAACAATGTGTAGTGTCATGGGTGGCTGATTCACATATCTTATAGTATAAGGATAAATTTCCTTGCATCGCCCTTTGCAACATTGGACAAGTTTATTGGAGTTGTGACCAGGATCACCAGATCATGCGAATGTACAGGTTTGTGATAGGTGAGAGACAAACAAGCACACAACACACAATTGCAAGCTAAATGAAATCAATACGAAAATAATTTTATAAGACAAATATGAGCCAAAATACCAATCTTCCATCAAGAAAATTTCACAAATGTGAGGTGTACATATAGGAGAGTGCTGAGTAACTCCTCCACAAAAGGTGGTAAAATACTTTCATAATAAAATATTAACTCCACAAAATTTGGTCAAAGACCCTTTGAATAGAAGAGTAACTCCCATACTGTTAGTTCATAGTCATTTGGTCAAACTGTACACCTAAGCAAGCTTCTCCATGAAAGTAGAAAAACTTCAAGTGATGGAAAGAAACCCATGATAAATAAATATGTGAAAAATAAATAACACCTAATTTAACCCCTCCATAAGCACAACTTAGGTGGGCAATGTAAAAAAAATGGGTCCCTGCAACTAGGCTGATGAGGCACCAATGTGCAAAGCAATATCTCATAAAGTAGACAAAAGGAGAAAACTCGAAGGAAAAAATTCTCCTTTAAAAGAGACACATAAAAGTAGAGGCTAGAAGGCCCCCAAAAAATGATGCTGTAGTAGCCCGAACCTCAAGAAGACCCTGCAAGTAAAGTTACCTTTCGTGAAAGGTTTGGTGAAGATGTTTGTTGTCTGCTTTGTCGTCTAGCAATAGATCAGATCAATGTCCCCATGAATGAGCTCTCTGATGAAGTGCATGTGAATCTCTACGTGTTTGGTCCGTTGATGTTGGATCGGATTCTTGCAAATCTGAATAGTACTTTGATTGTCACAATAGATGTTGATAGGTCATTACCAAACTCTGTGAGAATACCTTGAAGCTAGATGGCCTCAGTGACAACATTGACAACCCCCTTGTACTCTTCGTCAGTAGATGATAATGCAATAACATTTTGCTTCTTGCTTGACCAACTAATTGGACTTGAACCAATGGAGAAATTGTAACCTGAAGTGGACTTGCGATTTTGAATATCGCCAGTCTAGTTTGAGTCAGTATAGCCAATCGAGTCGATGTCAGTGCTGGCTCTGTAGTGAATCTTTGTGTGCTTTGAACGTAGTGCAAGATCCTCTTAGTTGCTTTCTAGTGCAACTCGTGGTTTCAGCATGAATCTAGAGACAAGGCCCACTGCATATGATATGTTAGGTTTGATATGTGTCAAGTAGATAAGACTATCCACAAGTTGTCGATACAAGGTAGCATTGACCAAAGTTGAAGTACAATCTGCCTCAAGCTTGACTCTAGATAGAAAGGGAGTTGGAGTGTAATGAAATTACTTAGATGATTCACAACAATATAATAATAACACCACATACTCTAGTTATCATGATGATGTACATTATTTACTAGCTTACATAGATTACTCTATTGACATTTCACTAATATATAGCACTTGTGTATTTCTTAGCATATACTTGGTCTTGTAATCCATGTTTTGCATACTTTCACTTCTTACTGTGATTAGTTAGATGCAATTGTATTTCCAATATATTACATGCTTTCATTTCTTGCTTTACATAGCTAAATGTGATTGTAATTTTTAGTTCCTATTTTATCTCCTATATGTGCCTTAGGACATTTGCCAATTTCCTTTGCTTGTACTCTTATATGTGATTATGGCCGTCATGCCAACCTTGCTTGTTTCTAATTGTATGTGTATATGGCATTTGAACATGCCTTGTATGCTTGCTTTCCAGTTTGAGTGACATGTGCCCATGTCCCTTGTTTGCTTGGCCCATTGGAAACTCTTGTATGCTTCTTGCTTCTTACCTTGTGTGCTTGTGTGCTTGATTGATTTTCAATTGATTGTAATGCCATGATCCACATCATGCATTATCTTGCTTTCTTGGATGCCATGATGGACATCATGCTTCATCCCTCCTTGACAACTAACAACTAACAACTAACAACTAATAACTAACTAGACTTCCAATTCTAGTTAAGAATATAGAGGACATCTCAAACAAAGAACAAAATACGCAGATCCACAACAACAATTGGTGAAAGAACAGAATAATTGGATATTATGACTGAGCCACTTTGAGGGGGCAACCTCCACAATAATGCAATAAAAATAGAATCCGCAATATATGATAAAAGACTACCTCCTATATGTACTCTATTTAGCCATGGTTATTCCATAGGCCGGCCATGCTAAGCACATCGAGAAATGCAATAAGATAATATGAAGGTATGTAAGTTACAAGTTAGCGACACACATCCATAGATGCACTATAGGTTAAGAGCGTAGCATGCCCATCTCTTTCAGAACAACGATGTCCTCAACATTGAATCAACTCGGGTATTTTTGTGAATGTTTCATCCTCCCATGCTGCATCTTCAGAATGTAGGTTTTTTCATTTGATCAAATACTCCATAATTGCTCTTGTCTGTGTTGCTTAGTGCGCGTGTGAAGGATCTTGTTAGGCTCCAAAAAGACTTGGCGTTCTTTATCCAATTCAGGTAACTCAGTTTGAGTGGAAACTTTGTGTCCATTCAAGCAAGATATATGGAATATCGAATGTATGCGAGTGGACGGGGGCAATTCCAACTTGTAAGCCACACTACCAATTTTCTTCAAGCTCTGATAAGGGCCATAATACTTGGGTGACAATTTGTTATATTTTTTTTGTTGCTTCAAAGATTTTTGTTTATATAGCTGCAAACGCACAAAGACCCAATCACCTATGCCAAAATGTTGCTCACTATGGTGTTGATATGCTTGCTGCTTCATTTTATTTTGTCATTGCTAAATTCTCTCGCAAATTTTTAGTACCGCTTGTTGATGGTGAATGTGTTTCTTAACAACTCGAACCTTGGGATGCACTGTCAAGGCTGAAGTGATGGATGGGGAATGATACCCATACAATGCCACAAAGGGAGATATTTTGGAAGAAGTGTGAAAAGAATTGTTATACCACCACTCGGCAAGTGGCAGCGAATGAACCCATTTGTCCTGTGTGTTGGAAACAAAACAACGAAGATACCTTTCTAGACATTTGTTGACTATCTCTGTTTGTCGATCAGATTGAGGATGACAGGATGAGCTATGAGCCAACTGGGTGCTCAAACAAAAAAATTCAATCCAAAAATTACTAGTAAATATGGGGTCTCAGTTATTTACAATGATATTTGGAGTACCATGCAATTTCTGAATTGTATTGAGAAAAACATAAGCTAATGTATTGACAACAAATCGCTATGATAAGGAACAAAAATGAGCATATATGGTGAGTCGATTCACAATTACTATGATAACATTTTTACCCTCAGACTGTGGTAACCTAGTAATGAAATCCATGAAAACCTCCTCTCAACATTGGCTAGAGATGGATAAAGGCTACAAAAGCCCTGGGGTCTTAATGGTTTCAGCGTTGTTTTGTTGAAATACCATGCATTCAACGACATTTTTGGACATCCCCCTTGTATCCTTCCCAAAAAAATCTTGTTTCATTCTATGTTATGTTTTCAAAAATCATGAGTGACCTAGTGGAGATGCATGGAGTAACTGAAGGATTTTTTGTTTGAGTGAATGCTTGCAGAGGTATAATATATCTTTATACCATAATACGTTCCCTTTCCATGTATAGTTTTCGGCTCCTCCAAAACCCTACTGAAGATTTTGAATCAAATCATGGGTAGCACTGCCATTCTCTCATTTTGATCTTGCTTCCTCTAGCCAATCTGCCTGTCAAATAGTCATTGCACATAACAATGCCTCAACTGATTCATCCCTTCGGGATAGTGCATCTGCCACTACTTTCTCTTTTCCTTTCTTATAAACTATTTTAAAATCATAGCCTAACATTTTAGTAATCCATTTTTTGTTGTTATTCAATTGAGAATCGTTGCTCTAGAAAATATTTCAGGCTATCATGATCAGTGTTTACTTGAAATAGACGGCCCATAAGATAAGGTCTCCATTGCTTGACTGCATGCAAAATAGCCATCATCTCTTTCTCATAGATTATTTTGAGTATTTTTTTCTTCAGTTGGTGACTTTCAAATGCTAGTGGTCTGCCTTCTGGCATGAGTACAATCCCCATGCCATAACCTGATGCGTCACACTTCACATCAAAGGTTTTTGAAAAATTAGTATTCAAATTGGAGTTGTGCACAGTTATTTTCAACTGTTCAAACACCTTGGTAGCTGAATTAGTCCACTGTAAGGATTTTTTTTTCAACAAAGGTGAGTAGGGCTGCAATGCTACTATAATTTTTGATAAATCTACGATAGTAACTAGTTAGCCCCAAAAATTATCAAAGGTTCTTGAGTGTCTTGGGGGCTTGTCACTCCATCACTTGAATTTTTTTATGATCAACTTCCGCTCCATGTGAAACAATATGACCCATGTACTCTTACCTTTTGGACACCAAAAACATGTTTGGAAGGTTCGGCATAACGCTGATGTTCTAGAATTGAAAGTACTTGTTTCACATGGTCTTCCCAATTTTTGTTTCTGAAATCTTTTTTAGGAATGTCTTCATTGCGGATTCGAATTTGATGATATCCAGAGGAAAGATCTAATTTGGTAAAATGAAAAGCACCATGCAATTCATCTAAAAAATCATCAATTATTGAAATAGGAAATTTATCTATTATGGTGTACTTGTTGAGCTCTCTATATTCTAGGCACATCCTCCAAGTGTCATCTTTTGTACCATCTTTTCAATTTCTCTCTTCTGGGCATAGGGATATATGTAGGGTTTGATGTTGAGTGGTGTACTTCCCGAAATGACCTTGATGGCATGATTATGTGTGCGGCTTGGAGGAAGTCCTTTTGTCACCAAAAACAATAGAATGGTCATCCAACACCCTTTGCAAATCAGCATGTGTAGAATCTTTGGTGGTTTGAGCCTCTATGGAGAATAAGCGTGTCACAAATTGCTCAACACCTTTACTGAGAATCTTTGTCATCTGATGGGAACTAACCAGTTGTGGAGATTTAACCCGTAATCCATGCAATTCAAAGGTCCTATCGTCTAAGTGGAACCTCATGAATAATTCTTAGAAATTCATCTCAATAGTGCCCAAAGTGGTGAGCCACTGAACTCTCAAAACAATGTCAGTGCCTCCCATGGGGATGGCAAACATAGGGGAATCTAACAAGTAGTCTCCTATATCAAGCTTAATGCTATGGCATTTTCCAGAACAGTTGACAGTACCACCATCTGCAATTATGTTCTGAAATTTTAGCGTTGGATAAATAAAATAGTTCAAACGAGTAGCCAACTTACTATTGATGAAGTATGTGTACTTTCGGAGTCAATTAACACAATCACTTTCTGTTTCTTCAAGAAACACACCACTTTAAGAGTTTGAGAAGTACTAATGCCTAAAAGTGCATGACAGAGAATAGTAGGTTGAGAATTTTCAAATTCATTCTCGGGTTCTTCCAACCCTGCCCCTGAATTCTCATCTTCTTCCCTCTTCACTGGCACCTTCAATGTAATTTTTTTTTTTAGCACATCGATGTCCTTTGCTCCAATTACTATTGCAACCAAAACACAAACCTTTTGCACGTTTTTCTTCCATTTGTTGAGGTGTCAATCTGGTAGGCTGCGAAAATGAAGGCACTGGGAAGGTGCGTTCACAAATATTAGTGAAAGGTCTTCATTTGATCAACGCTTTTTCCTTACCCATGAGTACCCTTGGTATGGCTTCAGATACATTACTGGATGAAAGATGCAAACCTCCAATTGGATGCTATCTTTGAGGCCACCAAAAAATATGTTAGTCAAATTTTTCTCAGTGATGTCTGCCACACGTAAGGAGAGATTATGAAATTGATAAATGTAATCATTTATAGTCCTAGTTTGGCTCAACTTGGCTAGCTGACTGAAGTAGTTTTTGGAGACATTGTAGCGAGAATGGAGATGCAACTCCTCAGAAAATACCGACCATGAAATTGGGACACCTCTCTTTTTCTTTTGAGTACACAACCAACATTACCAAATGAATTCTCAGGTTTCAGATATAGAGAGGCCATGACTATTTTTTGTGAACAAGGACTTTGATGTAGATAAAATAAATTTTCAATTTGAGTAAACCATGTGATTGGATCATTACAATCAAACTTGCGCAGGTCCACTTTTGGCAACAACGACTTTGTATCAGGGTTGGCATTGTGATTGTTTAGAGGAAGAGAACCAAACTGGAGTGGTGGAAGGTTAATTTGCAATTGTCGAGCTGAAAAGTTGGTCAATTGCCTAGTTATTTGTTGCAATTGATTCTGCAAGCCATTTAGGTCCCCTCTCAGTTCCGTGATGTCCCTTTTAACTGCATTGAGATCATCTTTCTGCATCATGCCTTGCAACTTTGACTAAATTTGTTGAACTACCTTCGAAATAAATGGATCAGAAGTTCTGGACTCCATGTCATCCTTATGAGGAGTTTTAGGCGTTTCTTGTCTTTTCTCGCGTCCACGAGTGTTAGGCCCAACCATGCACAAACCCTAGGAGGGTTGCAACTCCGAAAAAAAGAGCGGAATACTTGAATATTATGATTGAGCCACTTCAAGGGGCAACCTCCACAACAATGCAATAAGAACAAATTTCACAATATATGATAAAAGACTAACGCTACCTCCTATATATACTCTATTTAGCCATGGTTTTTCCATAGATTGACCATACTATGAACATCGAGAAATGCAATAAGATAATATAAAGGTATATAAGCCACAAGTCAGTGACACATATCCTTAGACGCACTATAGGTTAAGGGCGTAGCAGGAGTTGGATTACAATCAACCACGTAAAACTGAGCAAGTCGAGAGCATATTTGCGCTGTGAAAGAGTGATCCCCAAGTCAGACTAAAAAATTTGGATCCCAAGGAAGTAATATAACAAGACCAAATCTATCATGGAAAATATGTTATGAAGAGTTTCTTTCACCGCTGCAATGGATGAGGAAGAGTTTCCATTGATCAAAAGATCGTCAAAATAAAGAACTAGAATCAAAAGCGAATTATTTTGCCACAAAAGATAGATGTTCGGATTTGAATGGCACCGAGTGAACCTTACAGAAAGAAAGAATCCATCTTGGCATACCAAGCCTACCTAAGGGCCCTGTTGAGGCCATAGATAGATTTACGAACTCTGCATGCAAAGGAAGGATCCTCAACAAATCCCAGTGGTTGCTCCATGTAAATCTCCTCAAGGTCATTGTGAAGAAAGACGCTCTTCACGTCCATCGGATGAACATCCCAATGATTGGTTGTGTCAATAGCAAGTGAGTCTGACATAGTTCATTTTGGCGACTGGTGCAAAGGTTTCGATGCAATCAATGCCAAACACTTGTGAGAAACTTTTTGCGACCAATCGTGCTTTGAACTTGTCAACAGAGTCATCTGCTGCATACTTGGTCCAATATATCCATCTGCATCAAACCATCTTTTTTCCCTTTGGAAGAAGTTGCAAAACCCAAGTATGATTCTTGATTAAGGAGTTATACTCCCCATGCATGACATAATCCCATTCAGGAATACCTAATGCCTCTCGAAAAGTCTACGGATCCGAGGCAGAGGCATAGAAAGTAATGTAACAAGACCAAATCTGTCATGGAAAATATGTTATGAAGAGTTTCTTTCACCGCTGCAATGGATGAGGAAGAGTTTCTAGTGATCAAAATATCGTCAACATAAAGAACCAGAATCAAAAGCAAATCGTCTTGCCACAAGAGATAGATGTTCGGATTTGAATGGCACTGAGTGAACCCCATAGAAAGAAGGAATCCATCTTGGCATACCAAGGCTGAGGGGCCTATTGAGGCCATAGATAGATTTACGAAGTCTACACACAAAGGAAGGATCCTCAACAAATCCCAGTGGTTGCTCCGTGTAAATCTCCTCAAGGTCATTGTGAAGAAAGATGTTCTTCACGTCCATCGGATGAACATCCCAATGATTGGTTGTGTCAATAGCAAGTGTGAGTCTGACATAGTTCATTTTGGCGACTGGTGCAAAGGTTTCAATGCAGACGATGCCAGACATCTATGAGAAACTTTTTGCGACCAATCGTGCTTTGAACTTGTCAATAGACCCATCTGCTGCATATTTGGTCCACTATATCCATCTGCATCGAACCATCTTTTTTCCCTTAGAAAAAAGTCGCAAATCCCAAGTATGATTCTTGATTAAGGAGTTATACTCCCCATGCATGACAAAGTCCCATTCAGGATTACCTAATGCCTCCCGAAAAGTCTGTGTATCCGAGGCAGAGGCATAGAAAGTAATGTAACAAGACCAAATCTGTCATGGAAATATGTTATGAAGAGTTTCTTTCACCGCTGCAATGGATGAAGAAGAGTTTCCAGTGATCAAAAGATCAACATAAAGAACCAAAATCAAAAGCGAATCATCTTGCCACAAGAGATAGATGTTCGGATTTGAATGGCACCGAGTGAACCCTAGCGAAGGAAGGAATCCATCTTGGCATACCAACCTGAGGGGTCTGTTGAGGCCATAGATAGATTTACGAAGTCTGCACACAAATGAAGGATCCTCAACAAATCTTAGTGGTTAATCCATGTAAATCTCCTCAAGGTCATTGTGAAGAAAGACGCTCTTCACGTCCATCAGATGAACATCCCAATGATTGGTTGTGTTAATAGCAAGTGTGAGTCTGACATAGTTCATTTTGGCCACTGGTGCAAAGGTTTCGATGCAGTCGATGCCAGACACCTGTGAGAAACCGTTTGCGACCAATCGTGCTTTGAACTTGTCAACAGACCCATCTGCTGCATACTTGGTCCAATATATCCATTTGCATTGAACCATCTTTTTTCCCTCAAAAAGAAGTCACAAATCCCAAGTATGATTCCTGATTAAGGAGTTATACTCCCCATGCATGACAAAGTCCCATTTAGGATTACCTAATGCCTCTCGAAAAGTCTGCGGATCTGAGGCAGAGGCATAGGAAGCATGTGGCCCACTCTGAAACTCTAATAATAGTATTCGTCTGTCATCGTAATGATCCCCAACCCATGTGCCCCCACTTTGTAGTGTTTCTCTAGCCCAAAGAGGTCCAAAAGTGGATGAGTCAAGTAGAGAAACATCATCCTCCGAAGTGGGGCCAAATGTGGATGGAGATGAGCCCCCATAGCTACTCTCGCTATCAGAACTAGAAGAAGTGTCCTCAACCTCTGGAATGTGCTCAAGCTGATCTGAACCATTTGAATCGAATCCAAGTGAGTCCAATGAATTGAGAGAAGTGTCAAGTGTTGAGTCTGTGGGACTCCTCTGAAAGTGAACACTTCTCTTGATGAATTCATGTGGTCAGATTAAAAAAGACTGTACCCCTTGACACCATTTGGATAACCTACGATGATGCAAGGCTTACTCTAAGGTTCCATAGCCTTGCGTTTATTCTTAGGTATACAAGCCATAGTTGGAGATCAACAGAGTCTAAAATGTTCAACTGCGGGTTTCTTGCTATACCAAGCTTCAAAGAGATTTATGCCATTTAAAACTTTGTGGGGAATCCTATTTTGAATGTAGAAAACACAATTAATTGCTTCGGCCCAATATTGTGGTGCAAGTGACTTAAAGTGAATCATACAAGTATGCATCTCTTTCAAGGACCTGTTCTCATGTCTTGCGATTCTATTTTGTTGAGGATTGTATGGAACTGTATGCTGTAAATTAGTACCCTTTGTGGTGCAAAATTGCTCAAATCTATTATTGACACTCACCCCATTATTAGTTCTAGGAGCTTTGATGCTTTTCTCAGATTGTTTCTCTGCAAGAACTTTGAATTCTCGAAACTTGTCGAAAACTTCAAATTTTTGCTTAAGTGGATCCATGTGTACCTTGAAAAATCATCAATAAAGAGAACATACGTAGCTCTTGTGAAAGATAGACTGAGAAAAAGCCTGGATACATCATTGTGTACTAATGCCAATCCCTGTGAAGCCCTCTACGCTTTGTATTTGTCGAATTTTTATTTGGGATGCTTCCCAAGGGTGCAACCCTCACAAAGACTCTTAGAGAAATGGAATCGAGGTAAGCTTGTGACCATGCCATTTTTGCTAAGTTGTTCTAGGTACCAAACCACTCATGCCATAATTTGCTAACTCCATCTAAATGAGTCAGCGATGCAGTCGGAGAAGAATCAGGGGCAAAATGTGAGAAGGTATATACCCTGCCTGGTGATCTGCGCTTCCCATTGCTACTATAGAATCATTATGCAACTCTCTGATGATAACTAATTCTGATAAAAGCTCCACTCTTATGCCCTTACTAATATGAGTGATTTGGTACACTGATAGGAGATTAATTGAAAGAGATGGAACACTTAGAACATTATTGAATGTTCATCCTTTCATTTCAACAGACCCTCTCCTTGAAATTGATACAGAAGTATCATCACCCAAAGTGATTGAAGACATCCTACAAGATTCTAAGGAAGAAAACTCAATTTGTGAAAAATCTATGTGATGGGAAGCATCCGAGTCAATAACCCATGAAGATGTTGGCGCTGCAACTGCTACAAGAGCCTTGCTCTTTTCTTTCTCTTTTCCTTTGCCTTTTGCTTTAGAAGAATTTTGAGTTGATGAATTTTGCTTGATAGACTCGGGAACACCTATATTGTTATTTTGTAGAAGATGGGTCAGATGGTCAATCTGTTTATTCATGCACTTGTGTTTATCATGACCTTTTTTCTTGCAATAAACACACTTAACCTTCTCTCTCTTAGGTTTATCATTGGAAGAGGAAGTTTCACTGGTTGTTTTGGTAGAAGTTAAATCTTTCTTCTTGTGATCCTTGTTCTATTTCTTCTTCTCTTTGTTTGAAGCCTTTGTTTTCCTATTCCCAACAATTAGGGCTTGAGGTTTTGAGGACTTTAATGTGCCCAATCTGTATTAACTTGTCTTGCTCTCGAGTCAAGTCAGCAACAAAGGCATCTAAAGAGGACATTTTCCATGTAGTGCCTAGAGTACTTTTAGTGGCATGGAAAGTAGAGACAAACACTGAGTAATTAGGTCCTAGCTTGGAGAGTATAAAATAATAAGTTGGTCATCTTTCTTCTCTATTCCACATTCTTTCAACTACAATATCAACGACTTGAACTTGATGAAAAAATCTTGTAGGGTGTCAACGTTGCTAGGACTTCGGGTCTGGTCCCATGGTACTGCAACTGCAAAAATATTTAGTGGATGCTGTAGAGATTATTTAGGAGAAATTAGGCACTACAAGGGTCCCATGGATTTTTAAAATTGCAAAGATTATCCATGCACATGAAATTTAGGAGGTTTGAATATAAAAAAAATTTATAGCATAAATTTTTATTGGCTGTAAAGTACTTTTTTTGTGCCTAAATTTTCTCTACGGGTGCTACAAATTCTTGCTCCCAATCTTTACCCATCTCTGAAAATTTCTTTCATTTGCAGTTGTTCCTATTTTTGAGGAAAATATTAATTTTTTTGCAGTTGAAGAAATTTAAAATTGCATGGAACCACCTGCAACTGCAAATTAATTGCAGTTGCCCCCTCCATGGGACCACCCTCTTAGGCTGATAAGTTCATTTTCTAGTTTGTGACTTCTCATCACATCTTGCTTTTCAAAGAGTTTTTCCAAAATAGTCCACACTTCATTGGGTGTTTTGGCAGTTTCTATATGAAAAAGTAGATCAAGAGACACATAAAGACACAACCACCCAGAGGCTTTATCACTATGATTGTACCTCTTAACTTTTTTTGTATCTATAGTTCGTTCATTTTTTAACCCCATTGTAATGCGATGTAACCTTTGCTCCTTAGAATAATTTGCATTTTGATTTTCCATTCATGAGAGTTAAATGGCATTAGAAGATTAATTGAACTTGTATCCATTGTGCAGAAATGAAGTTTGTAGTGGTAGAAAAAAGAAGTTCAAATAGAATGAAAGAGTGACGTGGAAACACAATACACGCTCCCTGAACTATCAATGGTGAACCCCCCAAATGTTCCAAACAATGCACGCTCAAAAAGATGTCGGACAAGTTGAGAATGCATTTTGAACAACTAGTGCAAATATTGCAAAAAACGTGATTTGGAAGACAAAATGAGGACACTAGGCTCAGTCGAAAATGTGTCCAAGATGAGTACACAAAGTGAGCAGGAGAAAAAAAAGTGTTTGTTTGAATGCGAGGGGGTTTGACCACTTGCCAAACTGGACGGTCTTCGTCTACCAAAAAAATGATGAATTTGTTCCACAAAAAGCAGTCTTTTAATAGGCTCACAATATATTGTTTTAATTAAAAAACAATAAAAAGAATCTCACCCCTTATAAACCTTGCCACCGCCCTCCCCACCCCGACAATATTATATTGTTTTATAAAAAAACAATAAAAACTCCCTTTTTTTCTAAAAATCCACCTTTCCGATATTATATTGTTTTATAAAAAAACAATAAAAACTATAGTATTCAATTTTAAAGAAACATTGACTTCAAAACATTGTAAGCAATACCACGGTTTTAAGGTAAAGATGGTTTTATTTTCAAAAGAACTTTTTCCCACCAAAAGAAAAACCTCTAATTTTTTTAATAGTGGTATTAGAAACCACAAGTCATGGAAATGAGTGGTTTTAAAGAAGACACCTACCAGATCATCAACAGACGGAGAAAGGAGGAAGGTGTGTTTGCAGGAGGTTGAAACACAACAAAAACAACCCCAGAGCCACGTGAAAACAAAAATCAGGTTGTGAAGGGCGATCCAGAGGAAGGCGTCGACCTAGAGCAGGTTGTGGAATAGGGCCGAGAAGTCACCAAGGTTGTGGCACATGTTTGGATGTCTGTGGAAGAATAAAAAGTACGGCTCAAATGCTTTGACAAGTTGGTAATCCAGCTCTAAATTCTATTCAAAGCTGCAATAGGTCACTGAAAGGAGAAACCAGACCATGTAGGGACTATAGTCTAGCTTAGACCGTCTCTTAGAAGACTTGAATCCCGGTCGAGAGAGCCAAGGCAATGCACCCTTAAGCTTGAACATCTTGAAAACATGTTTAACCATGGAGTCAAACCCTTAGATCTACAAAAACCTTCCTTATACAACTAACACAACAAATTTTAGTAAAAAATGACCTTTGGAATTTTTTTTGCAAACCTTCAAAAAAATGCTTCGTAATACACTACAAACAATCTCCAGATTTCAAAATAAAGCTTATAGCATAAAACTAGACACGCGATTACTAAGGTGGCGCTTTGATACCATATCGGAGTTGTGGCCAGGATCACTGGATCATGTGGATGCACATGTTCGTGATAAGTGCAAGACAAATAAATAGACAACACAACTGCAAGCTAAATGAAATCAGTATGAGAATATTGCATAAGACAAATAGGAGCCAAAATACCAATCTTCCATTAAAAAAGCTCACAAATGTGAGGTGTACATATAGGAGTGCTGAATAACTCCACAAAGGTGGTCAAAGACCCTCATAATAGAATGATAACTTTTACACTAAAGGCAGTCAAAGACCCTCATAATAGAAGAGTAACTCCTATACGTGGGATTGCTGGTCAAGGGGGTTACTTCCCAGTCATCTAGTCAAAATTTACACCTAAGCAAGCTTCTCCGTGAAAGTAGGAAAACTCCAAGTGAGGGAAAAAATCCCATAATAAATATGGGAATAATAAATAACCTCTATTCTAACAAAGTTTGCACATCATGACATTTCCGACGAATGTCATAGGACTTGAGAAGTGCTTTGACATTGTGCCTCAGGGAATTATTTTTACTGTGGCATTCTGTTGTGCAATGGTAAACCACAACCCACTGTAGGTGTCATGCGCGTTGTTGGTAGTCAACTTTTGGAGTTGAGTGGCTATTGTTACAATTTGCACTTCCATGAAGGGTTGGCTTCCCACCACTTCAGTCATCAAGGCTACTTACAAGACTTCTCTTAGTTCTGTGAAGGTTTTCATTAACAACACTCATCTGAAAGGCAAGAGCAAACCCTTTACAAACCATTGAGCATGCTATAGAGAGTGGATCTCATAGGCACAAACTCTTAGTGAGTTCTTGCTTGATCTCCTCGAGTGCAAAGATATTTTGTTCAAACTTCGAAAGATCAAACTCTTTCAAGAAGGTGACCTTCAAAAGGTCATGATCCACAACGCCCTGCTGTGGATCAAATTTGTGGTACCATGATTGTGCTCGATCTAGAAGGGTTGTTGCAATATCTAGCACGACGACACCTTTGGCATGCCATATTATCTCACACTTGTGGACATGCTTCATGGGCATTTTCCACTTTGTATTTTGGTAGCTTCATAGACATTTCGTAGATGAAATGTTGGTGGTGAAGAACTTGCGCAAGATGCACACTACTTGCCACTTGAGCACTCGTAGCTTGACTTCGTCTAGAGTTGCTTTTGCTTAAACCACTAATATTTGTCCCAATTGGTGGGGAAATTCCTCCAACCCCTACGTTGGGTTGTGCCGAGGGGATTCGCCCCTGGATTAACAAGTGCCACACCCACAACTATTGTTCCTCTTGTTGTATTGGTATTGGTTTGAGCATTAGGATTACTGCCTCCTGTTTATGGCATGCCTAACGTTGTTGGGCTCCTTGCTCTTATTGGTAGTGTTATCATTGGCAACAATTGCTGGTATGATATTATTTGTTTCAAAATGCTCTTTTGGGCTTCTTGCCTTCTAAAACTTTGCTATTTGAGGCCACTCCACATGTTCTCCCCAATTTTCTTCCGTTCGAGTAAGAAATGCATGGGCTATTGCTTTGAGTAGATTAGGGGTGGGTGTTCCTTAAATTATTGCACAATTTTGCATGTCCATAGGGTTCCAAGTAACCCTTTAGCTGGCCCTTCTAGAGCATTGACTTCTTGCTCAACAATACGCCTTAACATCATTGGAGTGCGTCTCCTCAGCATGAGAGTTGGTTGCACACCCTTTTTGTTTTGTGTAGGTCCTCGCAACATCTTCCTGACTCACCTCTCCCCCTTCCTAGGGTCCTTGGCGGCAATCACTATCTACTGGCCTTCATCATATTTGTGCTCCTTGAGCTTTTGAACATCTAGATTCTCCATTCAGAAGTACCTTGGTGATCTGCCCTTACTAGTGTGACATGCAAACCTTGCCCTCCCCTCTCCTACTGTTCGCTTGGCCCATGCACACAAGGGTTTTAGCTTTCCATGGGAAGATCTTCAATATCTCACTCTACCATTAACTTTGATCTCAAGGGGTAGCTGAGCAATAAAAGATCCTCTTGGTTTGTGTAAAAACTGGTTCTACTTCTTCTGGGTTGGAGTATGTGGAGATTGGGAACTCCAATAGGTAACTGTTTAGCGTGTCTCTCCACCACACATGAACCACTTTGGTCCTTCATCAGTTTGTCGCAATTGTTCAATCCACACCTTTGTCCAAGGATATTTTGTACCAAAATTGCTATACTAGTCCATAACATATGCGGCCAACTATTCATGCAAGTGTTAAGGTAACTCGCAGAAAAATATTTCATATAGAGAATCATATAAGTAATCCTCCACCCATTTCTTAGAGGACAACTTTCCTAAGCTTGGATGACTCTTCATATTAGTGCGCTCTCTATCCATGAGCCAATTTTCGATGTTCTCCAAAGATATCTGGTGAATCATCTCCGAACATCATCTTCCACAACTGTTTCAACACATCCTGGCAATGGAACCAAAATGTTTGGGTATTTTCCTATGTGCTTAACAAGACATATGCATCATTGTGCTGACCCTAACAAATAAGAAGTCACTGGGCCGACATATCACACAAGCAAACTTGTGTGCTCAGTAGAGGCGCAGAGAGAGAGAAAACCGGGGTGCATTGGGTTAGTTGCAAAAGATGTTTTAACCAGATATGCCATTAATATGTTTTAGCAAGCTATCATAAATAAAACATCCATTTTGTCAAGTTTGTCCATGGATTGGGTTATGCTTGCAACATCAGCCTCCAATGTCAATAACCTCTTCTCATGGGAGTCTTCCAACTCTTGGTGCACGTTTTATTTATAATGTTGAGTCATGCTTCATCTCACTTATTGATGCCACCTCCTTGTGGATATCTCTTGTTGGAAGGGAATCAATTCACCCTCATGTCTTGCTCTATTTGATTCTGTCGAGGGCATAAATCCTTAAATTTCATACAACGCCAACCCTGCATAAAGCAAGGACCACTAGAAATATTTGATAGAAATATAATCTGTAATTAGGGTATCTATACCAATCATTACTCATCAACACAGACCTTAACTTTAATATACTTGAATTCACTTATGCTGCTGCGAGTCAAGAACTATGCTTAAAACATCCAGCAGTTGTAAATGGAAGACATCAGCTAACAACATAAAGAACATCTTGCTGATTTTCAGTTGTCACATTGAGGCATAGTCCCAAATTGCAGTGGTTTTCCCAGAGTGTTTCTGCAGGGTATATTTTGTGTCCCTTTTCTTGTGTAAATGAAGGAAATGAGCAAGTAAGCAACATAAAGAACATCACACACGATATACCTTGGAGAAACCCAAGCTCCAGCAACTTGGGTCTGTGCCTTCTCGTGACAACTGAAATCAGCAAGATTACAAGGCAGTTGTTCACTAATAGCCTCCAAGAACACTGGAACCACGCCAACACTTCTATGATGCTCTCTATAGCTTGCTCAGCTTTGCAACTTACTCAAATGACCTCCATACATTAGAAGTGCTCAATGGCCATAATTATACTTACGCACATTCAGTGGGATGATGCAGAAAAGCCCAATCGGCATTCCATGTCAACAGTTGGCATGCAGAACACCACAGATTCCGTTCTGGATGGTTGACCTTCATATTTGTTCCTCTTGGATCACTCTCGAATCTTTGTTCCAGCAGCTTTCCAAGTGGATCAGATAAATGGAATCCCCAGGAGTTGAGTACGGTTCTTAGTTTTTGATGTCTTATTGCATTTCCGAGGTTTGGTTCTCCATTTTCCTTTTGACCTGTTGAAACTCTTCTTCTCCAGTTCCTTAAGGGAGTTGAGGGGATTAGCCTTGCTCAAGTTTTCAGCTGTCTATGTTCTCAAAAGGGCAGAAAACACAGCAACAAAATACAATGTGTTTATATTTTAATCTTTGATGCCATATTTTTTGTTGAATTTCTAAATATATCTTCCGGAATCCCATTACACATCAATTTCTGATGTAAATTTCAAACATATATTGTGGTAATCCGTTATTTTTTTCAGCAGACATCCAGGCAGATGTGGAAACTGAGTTGTGCCTAATCTTTTTAGGTCCACATACAAATCTCAAGGGAATTACGGATGATATTCATAGCTTCCTCTGCCCATAAGTGAAGAGGGATATTAGGAAGCTTGACCCAGAGAGGGATTGAGCTAGGGGTGTGGTTTGAGAGGTCCACTCAGGAAATACTGGATGCACGGGAAGACAAGAGTTACCGCAGAACAAGGGTCCTATAGTGTAGCTGAAGGTGTAAGCTTCGCGGATGTCTCCAAATGTTGAGATTCTGATTTTCTAAGGCCGTAGCATTCAGCCAGAAACTGTTGACTTTACAAATGAGGGAACGATAAGAGAAGAATTTAGAATTTGATTTCCTCATCTTTGTTCATTGAATTCAGAGGAACAGCTGCTGTCTTCTCAAGACATACTGCCTTACTGGAGACAGATGTTGCCTGAGGAGGAGAAGTTTTGGTTGTGAATTGGTTTGCTTATCTCTAGATAAAATAGTTCCCTGCTTTTGAGATGGACAATCAGGCTTGTCGTCATGTCTTCAATTTAAATATTATCCTCATCAGGGCAGAGAGTAGCCTCTGGAATTTACTCAAAGAGAATTCTTATCTCTAAATTCAGACTTTAGAGATTGAAAGGAGGAATTCTTCCCAGGTTTTGAATGTATGTTCTTCTCCGAACAATTCTGAGAAGAATTTTCTGTTGGAGGAGTCTTCAGAGGTTTCTCTCCGAAAATACTTAAGGCTGCATGGAGCAGAAACCAGAGGCAGAAACTCGTAGAGGGGAAAACATGCATCCATTTTTCCTACACTTCCCTAGGAAGGGAAACCTGTCTGAGAAGATTTAGAATGTGGAAGGTTTCCAACAACCTTTCTGCATTTGGATGGCTCCTGGATTGAAGTGCAGCAAGGGAGGGATATTCTGCAATATCTGTAAATTACAGATTTGGAGTAGTAGTTTGTTGAGGTTCACCCCGAACCTGACTGAGAAATGAGGTGTCCATTTCCTTGATGGTGGGTTCTCCTGCCTTTGGCCATTCAAAATCCTTGAAATGCTGTTCAGCGTCATGCTATGTTGTAACCTAAATGGTAAGGCATCTTTGTGTTGTTCATCAAGCAGGTGGTCCCAAGAATGACGTGGTATTTTCTGTCTTATTTATCCTCTGTCTTCCCTTCAAATAGTGTCTTCCTATTAAGGAAATGCTCTCTAAGGAAAATGGCGACATGCTGTTGATGTATAAAAACTTAAAGTAAGTCATGCGATGAACCTACAACAACGTAAAACTGCTAAGAAACCCTATCTATATATCCAAGTCTCTTTTAAATAGATTTGAGCCTTGACAATTGGGAAAACTGTTCCTTGAGGTTCAAATCAAGTATTTGTTTGAGAGATCTGAGAAAACGAATCTTACATACGGAATCTGTTTTCCTGGGAACGAATGAAATCATGAGACATTTGGACAAGGTGCATCTTCAGAGGAATGTGTTGAACTACCCTATAATGAAGTTGATTGTCACAGCTGGTGACTGAGATGGCTGTTGTTTATCATTAATAAGAGTCGAATATATTAGTAAATCTCTCATATATCAAAAGAATTTGTTCCTTTGCTTTTCCGTGCAAATTGACTTTCTCTATAGATAGTCTCATCAATGTTGTTTGTTTCCCTTGTTATTCAGACTGATCGCCTGTTAGCTTTACTTGTGGAGGAGTCATCCCAAGCAGAAAAGTCAGGACAACCTCAACCTCTGACCATTGTTTTTGTTGAACGAAAGGTAGATATCATTTTTTTACACCCTTTTGAGATCCATACTGTCACCATCAAAATTTATTATTGGTTGTTTTGAAGTGCAGGGATTGTTTTGTTGCATTTTTTATTGTCTGTATCCGGCCTTTAGGGATTTTAATGTCTCGATTCCCATTGTAGACAAGGTGTGACGAAGTAACAGATTCCTTAGTAGCACAAGGCCTACATGCAGTTGCTTTGCATGGTGGTCGTAGTCAAGGGGAAAGAGAAGCTGCTCTGCGTGATTTTCGCAATGGCACTACAAATATTCTGGTGAGTTTGACGTGCAGTTTATTATTAGTCTATATGCGTGAATATTCATTTCTCATATTTGAAGTACAAAGCAAGGCCAAATTCAGATGCATACTTTCATAGATGTTGATGCAGGGTCTAATGGTTGAATTCGCTCTATTACAATTTTTTTTAGGTTGCCACAGATGTGGCATCACGAGGCTTGGATGTGACAGGTGTTGCACATGTAGTTAATCTGGATCTCCCAAAGGTTTGTTTTAGTAGTATTTTGTGGTATCATTAATGGCAAAAAGTCCAGAAGTTTGGAGATTATTGATGGGCTGTCACTTTCGCATTCAGCTTTCTTTGCATCTTGGTTTCTGTTTTCACAGGCTATGGAGGATTATGTGCATCGGATTGGTAGAACAGGCCGAGCTGGGACTACAGGACGAGCAACTTCTTTTTACACTGATCGTGATATGGTATGACATCACGAAGGGGGGGGGGAGGGGGTCGCGCCGGAACTTGTTTAATTTTAGGACTCACCACTTTCTGCATTTAGATTTCTCCCTCCTCTACATACATCTGATTTTCTTAGATGAATTGCTGCAGTTCCTCGTTGCTCAGATTCGAAAGGCAATATCAGATGCAGAAGCAGGAAACACCCTGGCATTTGCCACTGGAAAGGTTTGTTTTCCTTATACTGTGGATTCCAAATACTTCTAAAGATATAGAGACAGTCATCTGGTCTATTTTGTGGTGTTTCTCTTTATTTGCATTCATTGAGCTTTCTCTTTTCTGGTTGCTTGGTAGTTTGTGATTTTTCCTTTTGTATATCTATTTTTGATTAATTGCTGGCTAGTTAATTGTTTAATGGTTCATGATAAATCCTTCGCTTGTTAAAAATCCCACAGGCGGCAAGGAGAAAGGAAAGAGAGCAGGCAGCAGCATTTCGAGAAGGAAGAGTTGGTCCCATGGGCATGGGTTTAGTTGGATCAACAACCATTCGTGTGGAAGACAAATACAAGTACATGTTGGCACAGGCAAATCTTAAGCAAGAAGGTGCAGCGGATAATGCCTGGGATGACTGATGGTTTCATTTCATATTGTTTGCATTACTTTGAAGCATGGAAAAAAGGAAGGTTCAAATCCACCCTGCATAGTTAATTCCTATTTCCATAGGAGCTTTACGAAGTTCCTTTGAGTTTTTCCCCATTAGCACTAAGCTGGGTTGCCCTTGTTCTTGCTCCAATTCAAAGTGGTGTAAATTGGCCATGCAGTATGTGCATGGGAAAACGTGCTAAAGTAGCACTGTTAAAATTGTTTACCTTACAATGTTTCTTTTATGTGGTTCAATGACAAGGAAAGCTGTCCGCGATAAAGCATTTCAAGGTCTGATCATGAAATCTTTTGCAGCCCTTTGCTGATGTTTGTAGCTTCTTTTTTGACTTGATAGAGAGTTCTTTGCCTCGGAAGCCACAATTGCTTGTCTGTTGGCAAGTGATGGCTTGCCAGTGGCAATTTCACAACATTCCAGATCAGAAAATTTCGGTCAGATTACTGACCTAGGTATCCCGTCATTGGAGGTTGTAGTCTCTTTTCTATCCTAGCATTGAGAATGGTGAAATGGTGTAACATAGTATTAAAACTAGAAATAGGCCCCGATGTTGTTTGCAGTCGTATGGTGTGGGTGGTCTAGTTTAGAATTAGTTAAGGTCTTGATTCTTGTATTGTATTCATGGCATTCACCTTTTCTCATCTGGTTATGGTTAGGGAAAATATTAATTTCAGTTTTGTGCCTAAAAAGTATAAAGCTGCTAGAGAATGAAAGGCTTAATGTGGAAATGGAGGGTTGACTAAATCAGCTTCCTTTGGAGTGAATATTAAGACTACACAAATTTTCTATTAGGTTGTGTAAATGCATGCCCTCATTTGTTTGGCTGGTCTTTTACTCGACCTTTCTCTATTTTGGAAATATGCTTTATTTCCTGAATGCTAAAATAAGAAAAAATAATCTCTGATTGTGAGTGAAACAATGTCTTAGGAAGAATATCATTCATAGATTATACTCAGTAAGGATTTTACTTGATAGTGGAAACCTTGTGTCTGTTTTTATTGTTGGCATGGTAGTTAGTGTGACCCTTCAAATCTCCGTGAGTGAAATCAATGCCTTTGGAAGAATAATCATTTGTAGATTCTACTTTTGATAAGGATTTTACTTGATAGTGCGATCCTTGTGACTTAGCTTTTGCTTTTTATTGTTGGTATGGTAGTTGGGCAGTGCACACACCTGGTTCAGCCTTGCCTATTGCATGAGATTGGGATTTATATGCATCTTATTGCATTTAGAAACCACTGTATTAAGCGTTCTATAAACAAGGGTTTACAGTCTGTATCTTTTCAAGCAAAAGCCCAAGTATCTAAAACACGTAAAGGTGGCTCATAACAATTATGTTGTATTTGCTGCAAACATGAATGATAATATGGACTATATAGAAAGATGTAACAGAAAAATGAAAATGCCACGTAAAATGACCTGTTGATGCTCAGAGAATACAAATCCATGAAATAATCACCAAGGAAAAAAGAATTCAATAAAAAACTGATGGGCTCCATAAAAAGCCATCAAATGGTATAAAACACCTTGAATAGTGCCTATAATGATATAAACATATATTTATGGTGGGCAGGATCTTGAATTTTATAAATTTCCATTAGAGACGCATGTAAATGTTTTTCAAAGCACTTCAATGAAGAGCACATTCAAAGTAAAACAATATCTAGCATATGGTTCCATTGGTGGAGTGCTTAAAGGTGCCCCAGCTCCTTGACCTCTAGTTACTTGAATACCTGAAGGCCCTCTCTCTCCTCAACATCCTTTGTTTGTGTCTAGAGAGGGATAACCTCGATCGCTAGACATTGACCAAGTGCCTAAAGGTCCTCATAAGGGCTTAACTAACAGAGCTTATATTTAGGGTGTGGTTGTAATGGTATTGGAGATTATTTTGCAATATTTTATTTTTTAAAATGGATGTCCTTGCATTATATAATTACTTTATTGTTTATTCTTTTTTAAAATGCACCCAATGGGATTTGAACTTGTCACTTTAAGAGAGTGAACCAACTTTTCTGGTATCTTCTTGCATTGAGAGTCATTTAAAAAGCTAATTGAATATTTACGATAATATTTATTACCATATAATGTTATTTTGAACCTAGATCCTTGAAGCCTAAAATCGTGTGCAGTGGAATTTGATATAGTATTGCTTGGATGCTTTAAAAATGTTATATGATACGTATGTCAGATTATATTGAATTAAGATTAATGCATTGTAATTTGATCAAATCAATACCAACCCTAGAACCATGTTAAGCCATGGGTGCTATTCGGAAGGAGGTCAGTGAGAATGTAGATGTGATAATGCTACATGGTATAGGGGATAAAGTATGTGATAGATTCATGTTCAAATTAATGCATCAAGTTACATTGCAACTGAAATATAAAACACTTATTAAATTGTCACACATGCAATTATCCTCGTCCTCTGTGTATTTCTTTTAAACACGCACACATGATAAGTTAAGGATCTAATTAACACAATAAACTTAGCTTGAAGAATCTTATCACAACCACTAGCTATTTTAAGATTTGTCTTATACCCAACTTTGGATTATTCTAACAATTCCCCCTATAATCCAAAGTTAATACATCCTAAATGATTCAAACTTAATACATGCAAAATTCTATCCTTTGAATTTGAATCATGTTCCTTTTGTCTTGTCAAAGTAAACAAATGAAGCTCTGCCCCTGTTGCAGCCTCCCACACACAACCCACACCCCCACCTAGGAATGTGGAAGATATCATCCAAATTCTATATCATTCACCAAACAAGGTTCTCAAAAGAAACAACCATTGATACTATTGGTCTATTTTTAGAACACCTAATTGAGACACCCAAAACATCATAATACAAAAAAAGATGCAAATGGTTGCACATGGATCGAACCTCATGAACACCCTTAATATGTCAATCATGGTGTTTTAAGTTACCCTCAACCAAACACTTATTAATATTCAAAATTGTGATGATTCCAAGTATTAACATTGGACCATCAACTCACTCTATCCAAAATGCATTTTGGATCATCTTTGAATAGCAAAGAACATTATTAAATCATCAAGATTGTTAAGTTTGCATAAACATACCAAATTATGCACCCAAACAAGACACTCGATGAGGGTTTTTCTTGTGGTTTACCTTGAACCACCCTTACAACAAAATCTCAATCTTAAAAGCATAAAGTTGTTAATTTTATAATTATAATTATAGTTATAATTATTTTTTAAGATTGACTGCTTTGTGTGAGAGTAATCTTTTACAAGAATTACATTTAGTTAAGCATTGACAATACATGAACAATTCGTAAATAATGTCCAATAATTAAATGGAATAACAAAATAATAAATAGATAGAGATAGAAATAGTGTATTTTGTGTAGAACATTGTAGAAGATTTATCACATAAATCTATTCACATAAATGTGCAGCCAAAGTTGCGAGGACTGTCGCCTTGAATTTATATATTACTAGAGAAAGTTGACAAGATCGTACAAATTGCCCCTGGTAGGTATCTTAGGGGGTGGGGAAGTTAGCTCTTGACAAAGTCTCTGCAGCTAAAATTTGACTTTCTAGGTTTGTTCAACTAGTTCAAAGCTTCACTTCTTTGCCCTTATTTTGTGCATTGTGACTCTTCTATACTTGCAATAACTAAATCTATGAACTAGAGTGTTACAAAAAATAGATTAGGGGCATACATTAGGGTTTTGGTGGCTAGTGTTGACTAACTAGTCCTCTAACAATTAGAATGTGTATATTAGAACAATGAAATCACTAGGAACCTTGGAGCAACAAAATATGCCTTGTATATTAAGAATATACACAATGTTAGATGTGTAATCGATAATGCTCGTGTCCAAATGAATTACAAAACTTGTCTATTTGTAGGTGACTTTGAATTCAAATTTGTAAATATTGGCCCATGGGCGGACTTCTAATGGATATAAATGAGAAAGCAGTTGAGCCCATCCAATTAAAGGGGGGGGGAGGAGGAGAGAAACACTGCCAAAACTATACAATACAATCTTGGTAGGGAACTAGAGTCACACAACGATAAAATGGAGGTTGTCACAAGAAGTTGAGAAGAGCGTTTGAGGCTTCAAAAGTCAACCAAAGTACCAATATCTCTCAATATAAGCCAAAGTAGCTATACCTAGACAAATATGCAAAACCAACATAAATCAACTTGAAATAAAGGCTAAGGGGCCATTTTAGGATACTACAATTTTCCCACATTGAGGTACGTGCTTAGTCATGAAGTGGATGGCATAGGTGTCCCTTCAAAGTAGGACATATAAAGAATACTAAACAAGATATTGATGATTTGAACCTCTAGGATTGAAAATGACGAGTCTTGGACGCTATAAAACCACTTTCTGGCAACAACATGGGTGAATGGAAACTAAGAAATGCTAGATATGAAAATTAATTGCAACATGTTACTCCCTTTATCATGGGTATGTAGTGGAAGTTCCATGGGTCTATCATATTGACAAAGGAGATTGTTACGCAGGGTGGAGTTAGAACCCTATATGTTGTCAGGTGGAGGACCTCCAAGCCCTAGAGTAAATAAGAATCATTGGGTTAGTAGACATCTTGGTTAAAGTTGTAACTTTGGGGTTGTCTAGCGACATACCTTCACTCCTATAATCACAATGAATCATGTATACAGTGAGACAAGAAAATGATCAGTAGTAAAATGTAGAATATGGTTGCCCCCTGAATATAAGAGTGGAGCGCATGAAACATAGTGAGACAAGTGTCTCAAGAGGAAAAAAAATGTTGTTCAAGGAAATGTTGTGAACATCATTAATATATTTGCCCTCATTTGGGTTCAAGATACATGCTGAGTAAGTTCTATGTAACATGGAATATAGTTGTCATATTATATCATTTGATAACATAGTACTTAAAGATGTATCATGTATTAAGATATCTTTCCTCCTGTGCACTTAAGATATAAACATTATAACAAATAAATCATTGGATACATTATAAATTGAGTCATAAAGATATAACAATGAAGAGCACAAGTAATAGGGGTCTTACCCTAATAAATGCACCAATTATGTGCATGATATGAATCATGGTCAATTATTGGAGATGCAATCATGATAAATGCATGATAGGATCATGTAAACACAACAATAAGATCAAAAAATTAAATATGATAAGGAGCATGGAAGGCATCTTAGGAATTGTAGAACACATTAGACACATATGATTGTGCAAATGGAAAACATATCCGGAATAGGAAGGCACACCATACATATCCCAAGGTAAATGGAAAACATGTTAGACACTAGAAGATACATTGGGCATAAGAAAAAGTAAATGCTAAGGAACATAAAAAATATATAGACACAAGCAAA
Organism: Torreya grandis; assembly: GCA_037957365.1. NCBI lineage: Eukaryota > Viridiplantae > Streptophyta > Pinopsida > Cupressales > Taxaceae > Torreya > Torreya grandis. Next base: position 4,609,215 of record JARHVA010000053.1, on the reverse strand, counting down.
ATGGAGGACACATATGCAACATGAATGAATGAACGTAACAAGAATCATAGAGAACATGCTAATGATCGTATACAATAAAGAAATAAGCATAATGAACTTATATGTCATAACAATGATATAAAATCATTTTAAACTTTGGATAATAGGAAGCTTGTGTAATAACATGTCAGAAATAACATCACACAAAACATTGAATTAAAATGTTTTACACTGATGGTGCACGAGTGTTAAAAACTATATGCCAACACTGTCAAATAATGGCACTAGGTAAATCAAACAAATTATAGTAAACTATGTCAGGATCCTCCTTAAGAGTACAATTGATTACTTTTGTATAAGCAACTAAACATGGAATTAAACTAGAAGTAATATGTAACTAGAATTCAGAAATAGCAAAGAATAGATGATACGAGAAACAATGCAATCTATATTAACACTCTTCCAGAAAGAAATACAATGAAGAAATCTCACTCTTCCCACACCTCTTGGGCGTACATAAATTCTCCCTCAAGAGTTCTCTCTCTCTCAATCAATTACAACCAACTCAACACTGAGTTGTTCCCTCCAGTGACAATCAACCCAATGGTTGTTGTTGCCTACTCTCGTCCACAGACCTTCTTGATCTTACACCCTGCAGATCTAATTGGTCTTGCTTACACCATGTGTTGCAAATTTTACCTGATCTTGCTACCCCGCAGATCTACTTGATCTTGCACACACACACCCGCATATCTACTTGATCTTGCTACCCCACAGATCAACTGACCTTGCTTATCTGTAGATCTTCCTGATCTTGCACTTTTGTAGACCTTCTAGATCTTACACTTGAGGATCTAATCCTTCTTAGTCCTGATTACAATACAGCCCCATGGGTCTCTTAAATAGATCCCAAATCAAACAATAATTAGAAACGCGGACTCAAGACTAAAATTAGTCTTTACATGCAAACTAACTGTCCGTCTAAAATTAAAACAATTCTGGAACGCACAGATGACCGATGTCAGTCACTATCTGTCTGGAGATGACCGATGTCGGCAGGTTCTGACCGACGTCGGTTACTTTGTAACCCAACAACCTCCACCATTTGCATAACAATGAAGCTTTTAGCTCCACAACTTAACAAACTACAGTAAATCAGATTTACTGAAGTTGAAGGAAGGAAAACAAAAGTACCTTGAATTGTAAATGATAAAGAAAGATGAAAGATATATATATATATATATATATATATATATATATATATATATATATATATATATATAAACATAAACTTACTTGGATCCTGAGAATGGTTTAATTTACAATTTTTTTTTCTAGAACATGCAAATGAACTTCAAAAATCATACAATGTTCTATTGCAATGACCACTTTTAGACTACTTCAAAAAGGGTGAGACCAATTTTGTATGACTTCGAAAATGAGAAACTTGTCAAAAGTGGATACCTGCTCCAAAAATGGCTTTGTAGATCCTCATAGTCTTAAACTCCCTGGAACCATTCGTAAGTAACATATGTGCAAAAGGCTCTATTAGATTTGTGAATAAGCATGCGCAGGAGTAAGAATATAATGTCCTTTAATGTAACCCTAATTTGATGTCAACATCTAACAAAACATCCAATATAAAAGAAAATGTGTAGGTTTATTGGCATGGACCCTCTTGAGGGTCACAACTACATATCAATGATGAGAATCAAGGCTCACTATAGTTGTGTTATGTGTGAGTGTCCTTTTCTAATGAGTGAGAGAAGCTTCCACCTTCTCTCCTTGTGATAAAGAATGCAACTATATCAACTTTCTATTATGCATTCTTTTGGTACAAGAATGCAAATAATAAGAAACTTTGTAACAACTAAATAGACGTGCTCAATAGATTTATTCCTTTGTACTGATGATGCATATTCTCATTTATTACTTAAATGCTTTAGAATGCTTTGTATAAACATACTTCTCAAATTTGAAGGAGGGACGCATTGGTGCATGCTTTGAAAGAGGTTAGACCACTTTCGGATTATTTCGAAAGAGGATAGTGTAGACACAAATTAACATTTATTGCTAAACTAATGCACTTGTGATCGATCCTTTTACACATCTAGCTCATGCTCAAATCCATTGCTCTTTTATGTGGATGACCCTTACTCTTGAGAAACTTTGATACAAAATATTTATATTGTTCATTCCAAACAACCTAAACTCACTGTCAGATTGATCTACATTTCTAGTTTAGTTGTCTTTACTTCTTAGACAAGGTTATTCCTTGAGGACTACCCTACTCATCGATAGTGTTTGAATCCATCGGCTATGTCCTCCCTCTAAACAACTGTTAACTTCTCAAATTAAAATTCACTTAATGGGTTGTCCTGCACGTTTTGTAGGTACCCATTCAAATAATTTATCAAAAGACCACTATATAAGCACAATTCCTATTCATTTGTTCACTAGATGGAAAGAGACTCCTATGATTGAAAAACACTAGAATATCTAACTATAAATTGAGGTGTTTTATTTCTAATTATGATTCTATACAACCCAAGTAACCATGAACTAAGTCTGCATATACCTATAAGGTCACGAGCCATTGTTCAAGTGCATAATTACACCAGGATTGTACCAACATATATCATTACACTAATATTTCACACACATCACCATATCATGACAAAAATACATGGTGTTTGATCCATTTTCAAAGTATTAGTATGTAGGCAACACTCAACACAAGGGGTGTTGAGGTCAAGCACAAATTTAGCTACTAACCCCTTTTTCTCCATCTAACACATTTGTTCTTCATTGTTTATTGGCCTAGGGTTTCAAGTGAAGAAGAAGAAGGCAAACAACAACTTCTGTGATACATTGAGCTATTCAATTCACATGCACATATTTCATAAGAGAAGGTGCTCAGACCCATTTTTACATAGAGGGAAAAAACCCTACTGGATGTTGACGTGCCCTATAAACTACAATGCAATACGGTCCAGTCCAAATCACAGAACCTTGTCTTGGGAGAATGCAAGTCATGCCCCTGATTCACAATCATCTCATACAATCACACAGTCTCTATTGCTGTCATTTAGATTATAGTGCCAACTAAGTTGTTTGCCCTTTTTTTCTCTCGTTTTGGCATCTTTTCTATTAATAACACATTCCAAATAAGAAATGCTTAATTTATGCTTATTTAATACATTTTGATTTTACACAACATTTTGTCTAAATTAGATTAAATATTTTCTATAATCTCCAATTTTGATAAAATACACTGGTGAACTCATCTATTGATTAAATATTGCAAACCTTAATCATTTATGTTGCTAGGGTTTCTCTCATTCTTTTTATTATTTCCAATTACTATATCAGGGTTTCTAGATTTGATTAATTTTTTAACAACAATCTTCCAAGTTTCTATTTCATATTTTATGCAATCTAAGGAAGTTGTTTCTACCCATCTTTGAAGAAGTGCTACATTAAGTGATACTTAAGTTGAACATTTTCCAATTCTAGTTGATAATAACATTATGAAAAAATCAGTTAATCGATTTGATGACAGATAAAAGATAGTTACAAGGGATTCTTTCAAAGAATCAAGATATGCAAGATGTGTTTATAAAAATTGTTAGAGAAGAAATCGAGAAAAAAATCTGAAGTTCAATTCTTTGAAACTTCTATTGCTATAGGTTCCTTACCTTTCTATACATCATTCGATACAAATTTTGTACCACCATATAATATGGGGGATACCCAAATGTTTCAATAGATCAATATGTCCATCTTTACTCAACTACTCTTTACACCGCCTTTGGTTAACACACAATCTATTCCTGATGTACAATCCCATATGAAAAACATTGCAGATTTTTAGACTAAGATGTTGCGAATGGAACAAAGTGCTTTGAAACCTAATTATGCACTTATTTTTATAGATTTTATTACATAATCTATTGGCTCAACATATTTCATCATATCCTTTACCAACTAGTTTTGTGGCACCTAAGCTTAGATTGTATGATAGAAAATGTGACCCTATGTAACATTTGAGAACGTTCCATGCTACATGTTTGGACTATGTGTCTAATGGTAAGTTGTTGATTAAGTTATTTCCCAAGAGTTTAAAATAATATGCACTTAGATGGTTTTATGATTTACAATATCAGTCAATTCATGCATTTAATCCTTTAGCAACTTTTTTCCTAGCATATTTCTCAATTAATATAAGTGAAAATATTTCATATGATTAGATTGCTCAGCTCAAACAAGAATCCAATGAGCCTATCACAGAGTATGTATTATGGTATAAGACCATGCTTTTTAAGATGACAAATCCTATAATAGATAAGGAATTGTAAGACATTTTTAAACACAACTTGCTTCCACCACTACATGAATCCATTATGTTCAAAAAATTTCTCTTATTCACAGATTTATGTTACATAGTAAAACAAAGAGAGGTCAAATTGCTAGCAATGAATAAGTTAAAGTATGAAACCAACTCAATTTATACTTCTCATGTGAAGAATCCAAGTAAGCCACCATACAAGGTGAGACCAGCTGATAATAAGAGAGATCAAAAGACAATAGTGAATGTTGTTTTAAAACCTACTGTGTATTGTATTATCAAAGACTTTGAGGAGACAATTTACCAAATTGTCAGAAGCTCCATAAAAGGTATTACAAAATTTATTGGAATGCAATTTCATATCATTCCCTCCCATTAAAGAGGTTGATGTGAGTAAGCCTCTTCCAAAAGGATTTGATCAGAATGGCTTCTGTGATTTTCATAAACCACAAGCACGTCCTATATTGATATTACATTGCATTAAGAGTGTTCCACAATGAACACCGACATAAAGTTCATACACTCCACGATGAGTTTCAAAGAGTCTTACATTTCACAATGCTAAACAACATACGTAGGATGTTACAACTCATCATCGTAGTGGCACTTATGGTATAGAGTTAGAGGATTTTCAGATTTTGAGTTGAGCCCAATTTATACACAGTGCCATGACACTCTTCATTTGTGGGAGGCCTTCCTTCTTATGCTAGATACATGACTTATTGATTGTGAGAATCTTGAAAAAGTCATTGGTTAGTAAGTTCCTATCTATTTTTTAGTTTCATATATTCATAAATATAAAAAAATTAAATTATTTTAGAAAATTATAAAAATTAGGACCTATGCATGACATGTGTAGTTCATTTACATTAGTGAATTTGTGCTCAATATATGTAGTATTTATGTACATCTAATTTATATCAAATATGATTTGCAAGTTCAATTGAGTGAGTTTTAAATCATATAAGTTGTCACTTTTAGATGCAGTTGTAGGTGTTGATATTGTCTCAGACCCAAAACATGTACATAGATAAAACTGTTCTAACCCAAACAATAATGCCTGTGCTCTTGTCTGACTTTGTCAAACTTATTTTAGTGAACACAGGGTCTACCTCATCAAATTCAAACCAGTCACAAGCTTTCTATAATTTCTATGCATCACAAAAAGTTCTCTGGGGGCATCCTTATACACATGGTTTATTGTTCTATGACTATCGCTATTGTTCCTACTCCAGTATATTACATTGCACAATTATTGGCTCACTTGATTTCACATTGATATATTATTGGACACTTGAGTTACTAAATATACTGATGTTATCAATTGATCATGTAGATCAATTTCAATTATCCATGCATGCTTATGATGTTTTGTTTATTTACTTCATTGTTTGTGTATTATTTGCTTTGGATTGTGGGCATTTGAACATGTGCTTATTTATGACTCTAAGCTTTATTGTATGATTCTATGCATGTGAGTGACATTTGAATATGTCCCTTGTATGTGTTCTCTTGGCCTTATTATTGCATGTCTTGTGTGTTTTTGTGTGTACTCTATATATGTGTGCATCATGGCCAAGACTTTTGTTTGCTTAGTTTTTTGATGGCATGACAAACATCATGCATCTTCCTAGATTTTTGATGCCATGATGTATATCATGCATTCTCCCCGAGTTGCTCTATATCAATTTCAATTACTCAATATATAATCACTATTCATTATGTTTCTCATTGCTAACATCTATCTTGACATGACATTATTTATGCTTAGTTATACATGCATCTTACCTTACTATATTAATTAGTTTATCCATGATGATGCCATGATCTCAAATGTTATAATTAGTACTCTATATTTTCATTTTTTATATAACATCATTTTCATAACTTTTTCTTTTGAGTTAAGTTATCGCACAAGCTTCACCACTCACCTCAAAAGAGGGGGCATACATAGTGGCTTGTCTTAAAGACTAAACTACAAAAATATAATGCATAGACAAAAGATGACTGTGTTTACTCAGATGATCACAATTCACACTTAGTTTCTACACAGTAAGCATTTTCAAACAACTCTCCATTCAGACAACAACGCAAACCATAGCTATCCATATCAATGCAATTTCATCCCAATAGTAAAAAAATAAATTTTCAAGTTTCTCAGAGTTACACTTAGTCCACAGATCAGTTTCAATATTTCTTAGAAACAATTTTCATATTTTTACATAGATTGCTCTTAGATTGGGGCAATCATGCATGACATATGTTTTGGATTATCACATAGGGTTTTGCTCAAAAAATTATTTGATATCACTCACTTTTCAAAATTAATACACTCATACATTAGATTGGGGGTATGTGCATGATACATTATCACTTTCTTACTCAATTTTGCACCAGTTTCATAGAAGAAATGAAAACTCATGTCATTATCTACACTATATGCAACATACTTAGATTGTACTATTTTTGCACCAGTTCTGCATCAAAAATGAATTTTATTCCATTTATAATGGTTGATTCACCTTTTTTCACTAGTTTTACATCAAAATGATCTAATAAAATTCATACAGGGATAACAAGCTACTCTACTAACCTTGGTATGAAATGATAGAGTCAAACACACATTGAATTCTTAAGCACACTGTCATATCAATAATGATTGGGGCATGCACAATCCAATCCATGTGTTTCAATGTACAAAATATCCAAGGGTTCTACCCTTTATAGTCACTACATTTGGGCTAGAAAAACAAAATGGTTTGCATACCCAAAGAGGGGTATTCGTCCCTTGTTATTTTCATCTTAAATAAGGACTATTCTATACTTGTTTTATTGCATGTTCACATGAAGCACAATTTAACATGTGGCCTACATCAAGACTACTATTCTTAGGTAAGTTCAGGTACAACTCTTTTCTTTTTACTCTATTAATTTCAATTTGTTACACTATTATAAAAAAATGTGGAAATTGTAGACACAATTTAATATTACTTTCTAAAATAGTACACTAGTGACCAATCCTTTTACACACCTAGCTTATGCTCAAATCCATGACTCTAAACCGATATTCCTCTACTACTATGCGAATGACCCATACTCTTGAGCAACTTTGATACAAAATATTCAAATTTTTAATTCCAAGTAACCTAAACTCACTATTAAACTGATCTGCATTTCCATTTTAAATGTCTCTACTTCTCAGACAAGGCCACTCCTTCAAGACTATCCCGCTTACTGGTAGTGTCTAAATTCATCGACCGCGTCTTCCCACCAAAAAATGACTAATTTATTAGATTTAAATTCACCTAATGGGTAATTCCACATATTTCATAAGTCCTATTTGAGTAATTTATTAAAATACTGTTGGGGAATCCAAGAACAACACACCTGTTCTGATCCCACTTGTTAGGATCTTGCTCCTCAGAAAGAGCACAATATGGTTACCAAATACAAGCAATTAAACATGCGGAATTAACCAGAAGTACAAGTAACTAGAATTCACAAATAGTACAGAATATGAGAGACAATACACAATCTTGTATTAATACTCATCCAGAAAGAAAATATAATAAAGAAGATGCCACTTCTTCTCCACACCTCTCAGAAGCTTCCCACACCTCAAGTGTTCAGTAATTTTCTTCAAGAGTCCACTCTCCTACCAAAAATGGTCCCAACACACAACTCACACACAGAATTGGTGTTCACCTCCAACTAGTCAGTAATAACCCTGCCAGTACTCAAAGTACTTCAAGTAGATCTCCCTGATCTTACTTACACATGTAGATCTTCAAACGTGGCCTTGCACACCTGCTGACCAAGATCCTACAACTGGAAAAAATCTTTTTCTTGCCTTAATTACAATACATGCCAATGGGTCTATAAATAGATCCCAGACTTAAACATTAACTTAGACTCTTAATTTAGACACGCAACTCAAGACTCGAAGTAGCCTTTACATGCAAACTCTCGATTCAATGAACTAACTATCCGTGCAACGAACAGTTTTGGAACTGCCATAGGCGACCGACGTCAGTCCCTGTCTGACTGGTGCTGACCGACGTCCGCTGACTCCCTACCGATGTCGATTGCCTTCTGCATTCATCATAACCGACATCGATTATACTGCCGACGCCAGTGTCTCTAGAACTTCAGCAACCTCCTCCATGTCTGCAACAGTTATAGCTTTTAGCTCCACAACCTAACAATCTCCCACTTGGAGATAAACAGCTGCAATTGTACCTTTATTTGTACATCATCTAGTTTGTTCTCTTGGCTTTGTATCTCTCTTCAAAATCACTCTTGAAGACCAACCACCACAAATCCTGTGGTGCACCTCCTGTCATCCAAATCACCTGCCACATCCACATCTACAACTATGTAGAAAAGAACTTGACCCTGCATAGCATGTCGACCTGCTGCTGGTCCCTCTAAGAATCCACTAAACTACCCTCCAGTGCTTCTTTCCCGAATTGGCTCCAAACTTGTGACAACTCCCACTGCTTGGGAAAACTCAGGTCTAGTACATACCATGCACTTAACCTTATTATGTGAATCAGGAACCTGTTCTGTGAACTGTCTAACCATCGGCGTGCTAACCGGTCTCACACAATCATTCTGAAACAAATTCAACCTGTGACCTTCCATGTCCCTTGAACACACTCATGCCAAAGAATCTTGCTGCTCCCAGATTCCTCATGACACCCCTCTGAACTAGCTTTACCTTTAGTTCAGCAACTCCCTGTATATGTAACCCTGCAACAAGCACATCATACAGTAACAATATAATGTAGCTAATATTATCCACCCTGGTAAAGAGAAACACAATGATCAAACCTCCATTGTCCTGCAGCTTACTCAAGACCATATACCCCAACCTTCTATCTCACGTGTCCATTCTCGCTCTTCTTTATCCTGAACATCCATTCATCTCTCAGTGCTTTCTTCCAGCTGGCAACTCCACCAAAAACTTCTGTTTGGTTCTTCTCCAAGGAATCACATCCTTCATCCATGCCAAGCTCACATTTTTTCCTGGATCTACTTGCTCTGCTTCTTTAATAACTTCCTAGTCCTTTACCATCAGTGAGCAACAAGTAGTGTAAAGAAAAGAAATGACGAATTTGAGGCTTACATACCCTTTAAGTCCTCCATATGGGCGCTTGAGACTCCTTGACAGCTTGTTGTCCGTCCAAAATCTGTCTCAGTGACCGATGCCGGTCACATCTTAGTCTGCACCCGACCGACGTCGGTTCCATGCGACTGCCTCATCACCGACGTCAGTTCCCCCTGGCCGACACCGGTGTTTATCTATCCCTGAGTCACCGACGTCAGTCTACACATAGCCGACATCGGTCCCTGTCTGGACACCGACGTCAGTTTTCTAATCGACGTCGGTCTCTGTGTTTTTCTTGTGAGAAATGACTTCTACCTGCGAGCTCTTTTTGGATCAAACCCTTGTCCAAATCACCCTTGCTCTGCTCAGAATTCTTTAGCCCCATACGCTGATCTCTATCCGTCATCTTCTCCTTGAAAACCAAGGCTTTTCTGCTCTTGTCACGAACATCGGATTCCTCAAGAAACGTTACCTTCTTCTTCTACATACAGAAACCTTGATCCATGTTTTTCAAATCTGAAAGCATACCCTTTGACTCAAGAACCTGCATCTCCTTCTTATTCATGTGACCAAGCTTATTAAACCACATCTTCGAGTCTATAGCTGAAGTAGATAACCCATAAAGAGAATCAATAATACAAGTAGATAGATAAAGCGTACCTACTTTCTTACCTCTTGCTACAACAAGTGCACCCTTGGTAACCTTCCAAGAGTCCGCTGTGAGAGTTATTGTGCAACCCTCATCACCCAAACTTCTTACAAAAATCAAATTCCGCTCCAAAACTGGGACATGCATGACCTCCTTCAACACCCATGTGTTACCTGTCTGCAATTTCAACTTCACTTTCCCTTTACCAACCATATGACAAGGCTTACCATCCCCTAAACAAATTTCTCCAAAGTCTCCCTGGACATACTCATGAAAAAAATCCCTATTTAGAGATGCATGAAAAGAGGCACCAGAATCTAAAACCCAAGATTCTACTTTATCCAAAGAACATACTAGAGCATCCTGTGCAACAATACCTACATCACCTGCTTCTTCATGTCCTTCATGCTGATCTTCAACCGACCTGCAATCTCTCTTTAAGTGCCCTTGCTTTCCACACTTCCAGCAGGTTATTCTGCCATACCTGGACTTGGATCTCCTGCCTATCTTTGACCTTGATCTCCCACGCCCTATCTTCTCTCTTTGCCTTCCCCTGCTTTCCACACTCAAAGCATTTCCTGATGATTCACCTGTGCTTTTCCTGCGAATCTCTTCATTCAAGATTACACTCACAATATCATCCACTTTTAAGATTTTTGAAGCAGACACAGTATTGCTAACTGCCATTACCAAATTCTCTCAACTTTCAGGTAATGAGCATAAGATTAAGAGAGCCTTAATTTCATCATCAAAAACAATATTCACTGAATTTAACTGGTTTACCAAACCATGGAAATCACTAAGATGACTATGTACAGATCCACCTTCCAACATTTGCAAATTAAATAATTGCTTCATAAGAAATACCTTATTCGAAGCTGAGGGTTTTTCATATAAATTTGCCAAAGATTCCATCAACTCTACCGTTGTCTTAGCGTGTGATAAGTTGGAAATCACAGACGATGCAAGACTCAACCTTATAGATCCCAGAGCCTTCTGATCAAGAACCTCTCATTTTTCATCTTTCATATCTCGGGGCTTGCAATCAACCCCACCCAATGATAAGTACAAATATTTATGATACAGATAATCTTCAATCTGCATCCTCCATAATTGATAGTTCTTTCCATCAAACTTCTCCATTCGTAGCTTACTTTCTTCTGTCATTGCTCTACTCCCACTCAAACAGAAACCCATATGAGTAACCTGTAATCAACACACACTAACCAGATCTAATCCAACCTGTTAGTATCCCAACCAAAAGCTCTGATACCAGTTGTTGGGGAATCCAAGAACAACACACCTGTTCTGATCCCACTTGTTAGGATCTTGCTCCTCAGAAAGAGCACAATATGATTACCAAATATAAGCAATTAAACATGCAAAATTAACCAGAAGTACAAGTAACTAGAATTCACCAATAGCACAGAATATGAGAGACAATACACAATCTTGTATTAATACTCATCCAGAAAGAAAATACAATAAAGAAGATGCCACTTCTCCACACCTCTCAGAAGCTTCCCACACCTCAAGTGTTCGGTAATTTTCTTCAAGAGTTCACTCTCCTACCAAAAACGGTCCCAACACACAACTCACACACAGAATTGGTGTTCACCTCCAACTAGTCAGTAATAACGCTGCCAGTACACAAGTACTCAAAGTACTTCAAGTAGATCTCCCTGATCTTACTTACACATGTAGATCTTCAAACGTGGCCTTGCACACCTGCTGACCAAGATCTTACAACTGGAAGAAATCCTTTTCTTGCCTTAATTACAATACATGCCAATGGGTCTATAAATAGATCCCAGACTTAAACATTAACTTAGACTCTTAATTTAGACACGCAACTCAAGACTCGAAGTAGCCTTTACATGCAAACTCTCGATTCAACGAACTAACTGTCCGTGCAACGAACAGTTCTGAAATCGCCACAGGCAACCGACGTCGGTCCCTATCTGACTGGTGCTGACCGACGTCGATTGACTCCCTGCCGATGCCAGTTGCCTTCTGCATTCATCATAACCGACGTCAGTTATACTGCCGACGCCGATGTCTCTGGAACTTTAGCAACCTCCTCCATGTCTGCAACAATTGAAGCTTTTAGCTCCACAACCTAACAAATACCACTATATAAGCACAATTCCTATTCATTTGTTCACTAGATGGCAAGAGGCTCCTATGATTGAAAAGTATTAGAATATCTAATTGTACATTGAGAAGAGATCACCTATTCTTCCCAATTGTAAGTCCATACAACCTGCGTGGCCCTAAGCTATGTCAACATATACCTCTAAGGTCACAAGCTATTGTTGAAATGCATAATTACATTAAGATTGTAACAACATATAATACTACACTAATATTTTATATAAACCACCATAGTATAGGAGAACTACATAGAGTTTGATTCATATTTAAAGTATTTGTATGTAGGCAATGCTCAACACATGGGGTGCTGAGGTCAAATATAACTTCAAATACCAAATTATTTTTTTCCATCTAGCACATCTGTTCTTCATTATCCATTGGTCTAGGATTTCAAGTGAAGAAGAAGGTACACAATAGCTTACACGACAAATTAAACGACTTAGATCACACAGACAAGACTCACAAGGGAAGGCACATAAACCATTTTTTACATAGAGGGAAAAAACCTTACTTGATGTTGACATGCCCTAAAACTTATAGCATAACATGACCTAGTTCAAATAGTGCAACCTTTTTCCATGTGGATGCAAAGCCTTGTTTTAGATTCATAATCATCTCATATAATCACATAATTAGTTACACAACGTCTATTGCAGTCATCTAGATCTGAGTGCATGTTAAGTTTATCTTTTATTCTTTCTTCTTTTAACATCTTTTCCATAAATAACAAGTTCTAAATGAGAAATGCTTAATTTATTCTTATTTTATACATTTTGATTTTATGTAGCAGTTTGTTTAAATTAGACTAGATTTATTCTCTAATCTCCAATTTTTATAAAATAGTTACTTGACTTTTGGAAGAGCCTAAAAAATGGTAAAAAACCATAAACAATAGAAGAAGGGAAAGGACAAAGACCCACAAGCACAAACAAACATAGATGAGAGAGGAATCAAAAGAAAGAGAGAAACACATGGTCCCATAAAGATGATAGGAGAAGCAAAAATACAATAAAAAAATGCCAAGTACCTAATTTGAACCAATGATCTATATGCACAAAATCACGCTAATAACATTACAATTACAAAGGTTGTACCTATTGTTACTGACACAACATGCCCTAATTTCTCCCAAAATCATGGTACCTCTTTTGCTTTGGTCTTTTAAAGTTTGGCCCTACTTGTTGTAGTCTAAGTTGAATCTCATTTTAATTTTGTGTTTAATTTTTCGCTCATATATGCTAGTGTCACTCTAATAATGTATAAATTTACATGCATCATCAAGTCATGAAAATATTTCCATTACGTAAACCAAATATGAGTGATAAATTTTCATGTATAACACTTTGTCTAAAAACTTTATCTTGCCCCCTTAAATTCAAGTCAGATCTAAACATTCTATAAAAAACATGGTAGAAACCTTACTTCTTGGAACTAGGTTGGTCACTGATCTTCAATATGGAACTAGGCCAGTCGAACACCTGTTCCTAGAATAGGTTCAGCGAAAACCCCTATTCCTGGAATACGGTCAATCTTTGATAGGATCTAAAATCCAACCTTTAGAAGAAATCAGATATGGGGATGATTTTTTTGTTGTAACTCTTGAACTATAGCTCTGATTTTCATTTGTTTATTGCTTTGGAAAGGTAATTTGACAAGTGTTGTGTTGAATCCTATTTTAGAGCTATTAAACTTTTGCAAGCATGTTAAAAATTGCATACAATTCAACCTATTCAACATTCCGTTTAGTCGATTGGCTACTGATGTTCTTATTGACCCTAAATCAATTGATTTACTTGTTTTTGGCACTAAGTCAGATGTTGAAGTTCCTATTGGAACTCATTTCATCGATATAGTTATTCTCGAGGTTTGATTGGTCATCAACATTCCTCTTGGAACTAAAAATTTTGATGTTCCCAATGTGCCTCGATTTATCGACATTATTCACCAGGCAGAGCACAAGTTGATTTTTTGATCCACGACTCCATTTTGGATACCATTTTTTGCATTGGAAAAATGGTTCTATCCTCTACACAATGGTGTTGGTTTTAAATGAGAGGAATGCATGGCATACAACTTTGTTAGTGTTTTCATCTTGAGATTTTGTTGTTTTTATGAGTTCATTTAATATTTGATGTCTTTTGCTTTTATATCATGAAAGTCATGTGATTTATTTATTGTTTTGGCAGGTTAGGCATGAATGTCGTGTGGTACAAGTCATAAAATCAACATCATTTAATGGGTTGCTCATTGGAAGTAGGCAAAGTAGATAAAGTAAGGGAAATATTGCATAAAACAATTAGCCCTTGGTTAGACACGAGCCCTTGATTGGTGTGACTCATTTAATGTTTTGTCTACCTTTTGGAGTGAAAATTTGTCTTGGATTTGGATGAATATCTATATAGTGCCAAACAAAAATAATTTCAAAGAGCTGGTTCATTAGAGTTAGAAGCTAGAGTAGAGGACCAAACACTTACTTTTTACATTTCTTATTTTCTAGGTAGATTTTTATGGTGCATGATGTTATTCTGAGGCATTAGTTTGCATTCCACTGATTGTAATCAATGTAAACATTATAATTTTCAAACAAATATAGACTAATCAAACCTACAAAGGTTTTTTTCATTTCTTATGTGTGTATGTGGTGGCTTTGTTTTATTCTTCCTAGTTGTTTATCATTAGACTCTTGCATCATTTATCGAATGGTTATGTGAACGCTGGCCAAATAGGGGATTAGTTTTCATGGATTTTATTCAATTAGGTGGATCAAATCTATGATCATTGCAAAACAAGCTCACTCTTTTCTTTTTTTCCCTTATCTTTTAGTATTTTTTATAAATCTATTAGCTTAGGTTTAAATTAAATCTTATTACAATCTATGTTTACATGTTCTTATCGATTACAAACCCTTGTTTATCACTGCTTACACATTGTTGAATGTATGCAATGAACATGTATTAAATTAACCATGTTTCCATACTAAATCCACATTTGATGATTTCATGGGCAAGAAAACCATAAGATCTGCATTATCCTTCATCTATCTAAAACTTATTCCAAACATGCCCCATGAAATGAAAAAAATTCACATCAACCACTAGGTTACCCAACAATACCACGACTTGGTGATAATCAACTTTGGGGAGATCTTCGATCTCCTTTTAGGAGAGGTTGGATGATTCCCATCCCGCCTGAATTGGTGTGCCAAACGACCCATCAATAATACCAAAATTAGGTATTTATATAATATCCCATTTTATTATGTGTGCGTGTGTGCACACGTATCAAAGTAAAAAAATGAAAAAATGATACTTGAGACAGTTTGAAGAAGGAAAACTCTTCACTCCTTGAAATTAACTCACCCATTCTCCAATGTCAACATATTGAGTGTAACTACAAGCAAACAAGAATGCATACAAGTAAATCAATGTTTTAGGAAATTGATAAAATATAGCCAAGTGAAATAAGTGAAAAAATGAAAGTGGGCAAATGAATGAATATACTTGTAGTATATGAACCATGAAACCATCTATGAAATTGAAAATTGAGCCTCAATAACCCCAGTCCCATAGTAAAGAAGCCAAAAAATGAAAATTGAAAACTAGGTCCTACTGATCCATTCCATGGGACGACATCTATTTATTGGCCAAAGAAGCAATCATGTGATACTTGTAACCTATAACTTGTAACTTTTGTAACTAGAAAAAGTAGAAGTTAAAATTTTGCTCCTTTTATGAGGTTTTTGATGCTTCTACAAATCACTCATCTCAAAAAAAAATTCACGTAGACCACATGTAGCATAGACAAATAAAAAAGTTGTAACCATAGTGAAATGTCATATATAACATATTAAAATTTTGAGAAAATAGAAAGATATGATTATGTGAGCTCAATATGTAACCTGTACTCTAATACTAATATGCCAAAAATGAAGCATGGAAAGTAAGGGTATAAAAAAAAAAGGAGGGGATAGTAATATGCCCCGATTGTACGACTTAAAGAGATATAAGGGATATTCCCCACTTTAACAAGCAAAGAGGGATAATTGATATGTTTGCATGTGACCAAATGCCCAAATATGGATAAGATATAACAATGAATGTACCAATTATAATAGGTCCAAATGTGACTAAAACGTATAAAGGATGTGAGGCGTGAAAGCCCATCCTGATATAAACAATGTAAGATTAAGAAACACATGGCTGTAATAAGTTCTGAATCAATAAGAGATAATCAATAACATGCATGGAAAAAATTCTATTGTAATGATGAGTGATATAAGTGCATAAAAAGTCTTACCCCCACTTTGGATCAAGTATAATCGATAAGTAAGTACCAACATGAAACATGCCTCAATAAAGGTAAGATGTAATAAATGAAGCCTATAATAAAAGTGATAAAATTGTGCTCCCCATGATGAAAAATGATGTTTCTATGATATGGAGGAGATAATATCGATGTAATAGTAAGCCGTCGATATGACTGATAAATACGTAAAAAATACTCCACCCCTAATAAATACTAAGGACACAATGACATAATAAGTCAAGTAAGGGAATAAAATGTACCCACATATGTCTTAGTAGGTGAAATAATATCACCGAACCATGAAAAACATTAATAGAGGTAGTCGATTTAATAATTGATAAAGCAATTTTAGAAAAAGTGTATGGGGTATATAATGGAAGTCGACCTAAAACTAGATTCATTTCTTCATTTGTTTCTACGTGATGGAAAAAAATCATGCATAATGTGATCTAAGATCAAACCCTCGACCCCCCTCTCTATCTCTCTCTCTATAGATGGGGATGGGGATGGGGCCCCTATCCCCTATCTATCTCCCATCCCATCCCATCCCATTTATATAGAGAGGGAGAGGGAGAGGGAGAGGGGGGGCATATCATCCATTAAATACGTAAAAATGTAAACTCAAATGTAAAATACATGAATACTAATTTCCTAACTTATTATTAAAGATAATTACGATTAAGTTCATAGTAATTTGGGAAAGACACTAATCAATGATATGGGTAAGATTATAAGTATCAAAATAAATAATGTGTTTACGAATACTTTATTTACTCTTAACAAAAGTAGAAGATTTTGTAAAAAAATCACCTTTCTAAATCACTATTTTTAACACATTACTATGTATAATTAATGGTGATTTTTTTGGAGATGTATTAACAATTGGTTTTTTTGGTTCATTATTTTCTCTAGAAATATAATCAGTAATTAATTTTTATTTAAAAGTTTATTTAAATACTTTTTGAGATGTAATAGGATATGATTTTAGATGCTTCAAATCTTTCTTTGTGAATGCATAGGGTATATAAGTCAAGTCAACTTGAAAATAGGTTTATTTGTTCATTTAATTCTATGGAAAAAAGGAGATTCTAGATAATACATAAGCTGTTTCAACACTTATACACTCCAGCACTCCAATCATGTATATTAACCCACGTATGATATTTTGTAAATCAAAATTGTCAAAATAAAATATCGATTCTATATTAATATTATAATAGATTTTACATAAGCCTTCTCATTGTTGAAATGGGTATAGAGAAGCTCACTTTTATAGAGCCTGAAATCCTCATAAATTCAAGTAGATGCATAAAAGCAGGAAGTCTCATAAATGCAAACGATTGCATAGAGTCCATGTTGGTGTGAAATTTAGATCTTAGTGAATGTTTCTATTTGAGTGTGCAACTTTGAATTTAGCGCAAGTAAGCTTAAGTCCTAATTGTGTAGTTAGAAATTTACATCAACACCCACCTTAAGTGAAACTTAGGGAGGTTAGAAAAAACATGAGGCTCAACTTTTGATATGGGCCTAACAATATGGCTTGATGAGGTACCCATGAATAATATTCTTAAGAAGTAAGGAGGTCTTAGAATACTCCTTGAAGAACAAATTATTTCATCCCCATCATTGCTCGAAGATAAATGTACTTGGACTTAGTGAGGGTTTTAGTGAAGATGTCGACCACCTATAACTCTGAGTGACAAGCTTGAAGATCAATGATGTGCTTATGAATCAATTATTAAAGATAGTGCATATGAACCTCAATGTGTTTGGTGCAGTGAGAATCCATAAAATTCTTTAAGATGTGAATAATACTCTGGTTTTTGCACCAAATGATAATAGACCAATATTGCTCAATACCAAATTCTAACAAGATTTGATAGATCCAGATAATCTTCGTAGCAACATTGAGAGCTCCTTGATACTTTGTCTTTAATGGAATTAATTATATGTTTCAAAATAATGGAATAATATATCATAGAATTAAGAGTAAAACAATTAGGTCCATAATAATAATTGACAAAAGATCAAAATACTTGATAATTATGATTGAGTCATTTTGAGGGGGCAACCTCCACAACAATGCAATAAGCATAAAATTTGTAATATGATGATAAAAGACTAACCACTACCTATTATATATACTTTTGTTATCCATGATTATTCCATATGCTAACCATAATAAGAACATAGAGAAATGCAATAAGATAATATGAAAGACATGTAATCTACAAGTCAGTTGCACATATCCCTAGACACACTATTGGTTAAGGGTGTAACATGCCCCTCCCCTTCAAAAAGATATTTCCCTCAACATTGAATCAACTATAAATGCTTATGTAGGAAAGATTCATCCTCCCATGATGCATCTTCATGATTCATACTCTTTTACTTGCTCAAATACTCCTTAAGCTCTCTTGTTCATAGCTTTTGTGTGTGTGTGTAAGGATCCCCTTAGGTTCCAAAATGATTCTATCTTCTTCATCCAGTTCAGATAAATCAGTCTAGGTAGAAAGTCTCTGTCCAATGACCTTATTTAGGCAAGATATATGAAATAAACGATGTATGTGAGTGGATTGAGGTAGCTCCAGCTTGTATTTCACACTACAAATTTTATGTAGGATCTGATAAGGGACATAATATTTAGGAGAAAGTTGTTATAATTTTTATGTTTCTTCAAAGACATCTACTCAAATGGCTACAAGGGCATAAAGACCCAAAATTTAATATCAAAATGTATCTCACTACAGTGTTGATCAACTTGTTGCTTCATTCTATTCTATGCCATTGCTAAATTCTCCCTTCATCTAGCTAGTACCTCTTGTTGATGTTGAATTTGTTCCTTAAAAAATCAAACCTTGGGTTGCACCTTCAAAAATGAAGTGATGGATGGGGGGTGACAACCATAAAGTGACAAAAATGGAGACATTGTAGAAGAGGTATGGAAGTGTTATACCACTATTCTGCTAGTGGCAACCAATAGACCCAACGTTCCTATTTATCTGATACAAAACCATGAAGATACCCTTCTAGGAATTTTTTGACAACCTCTATTTACTTGTCAAATTCAGGATTATAAGACGAGCTATGAGATAACTAAGTACCCAAACATGCAAATAAATTAGTCTAAAAATTATTGGTGAAGATAGGATCATGATCACTTACAATGATTTTGGGAGTACCATGCAACTTTTGAACTGTATTGAGAAAAAAACAGTTAATGTATTGGCTAAAAATGATTATGATAAGGAAAAAAATGAGCATATTTTGTGAGCCTATCCATAACTATATTGATAGAATTTTTACCTTTAGAGCTCAACTCCACTATAATGAAATCCATGAAAACTTCCTCCCACCTTTGGTTAGGGATGGATAATCGCTATAGAAGACCTAGGTCTTAATTATTTCTCCTTTGTTATGATGAAAAACCATGCATTTTGCCACAAGGTTTTGTATATCTCTCTTGAGTCCTTCCGAAAATAAAACTTGCTTGATTCGATGATATATTTTCTAAGATCCTGAGTGCCCCTTTATTCGAGATGCATGAAGCTCCTTAATGATGTTGTGTTTGAGGATAATATCCTTACATAGGTATAATATATATTTATACAATAAAGTGTTCCCTTCCTATTCAATTTTTTCAGAATCCTCTTAACCATGCTAAAGATTTTGAATCAAGGCTTGTGTATCCCTGTCATTCTCTCATTCTAATTTTGCTTCTTCTAAGCAATCTACTTACCAAATGGTTATTGCGCATAATAATGCCTCAACTAATTCATCCATCATGGAGAGTGCACATGCTACCACAATCTCTTTTCATTTTTTATAGACTATTTTAAAGTCATATCCCAACATTTTAGTCACCCATTTTTATTGTTATTCTAATGGTAATTGTTGTTCCAAAAAATATTTTTTATAATCATGTTTAGTATTTACGTCTAAGGTTTGATCTCAGATGCATAAATCCATAGAATATAGAGGGGATCGCCTATAGATCAGATCTTTATGGCAAGGGTGAGGAGGGCGAGGAGAATCTCTCCATCAACAACAAACCAACTGCTCCCTCCTCTCATTCTTGTGGTAGATTAGGTTGGTATGGGTTGGGTATCATTGGGGTAGGTTAGTACTACCAATTATATATATATATATATATATATATATATATATATATATATATATATATATATATATATATATATATATATATATATAAACAAGCTAGCTCAAGAGATGGGCATCTATAATCTATCTATTTAGGGGGAGGGGCCCCTGCTCTATCTATCTAAATGGCACTACCCCCATCTATAGATATAGAGGGATTATAAAAGTCTAACTATCAAATAAGGTAATCATTGCTTGACTGCATGAAGAATAACCATCATTTCTTTCTCATATATTAGCTTGAAATTGTTTTTTACCTTGATTTGATGACTCTTTAATGCCATGGGTATTCCTTATTGCATGATTACTACCCCCATACCATATCCTGATGCATCATATTCAATGAAAAATGTTTTTAAAAAATTAGGGGTTACCAAAACTGGAGTGGTGCACATAGCCTCTTCTAGCTTCTCAAATGGATTGGTAGTTGGGTCATTCCAATGGAATGAATATTTATTCAACAAGGTTGTGAGTGGAGCTTCTATGCTACTATAATTTTTTATAAATCTGTGATAGTAACCTATTAGCCCAAAAAATCCATGAAGGTTCTTGAGGGTCTTTGGCACTTGTCATTCCATCATATCTTTGATCTTCTTAGGGTTGATTTTAACTCCTTCATGCGAAAAAATATGACCCAAGTACTCCACCTCATGGACTCCAAAAGTACATTTGAAAGGTTTCACATAAAGTTGATGTTGCTCTAGAAGTAACATTACTTGTTTCACATGTTTTAGATCTTATTCCAATGTTTTGTTGTAGATTAGGATGTCATAAAAATCACCAACACATAAAACCTATAACCCTAAAAATAACATTCAACAAACTCTGAAATTTAGATGGTGCAATCGTGATACCGAAATGCATGACCATAAACTCTTAATGGCCTTCATAAGTTTAGAATGTTGTTTTAGGGATATATTCATCTCTGATTTGATTTTGATGATACCTAGAACAAAGATCTAGTTTGTTAGTATAGACAACACTATGTAATTCATCTAAAAAATAATTAATTATTCGAATAGAGAACTTATCTTTGATGGTGTACTTGTTGAGTTATCTATAGCCGTGATACATCCTCCAAGTGTCATCCTTCTTCCACACCATAACCACTGGGGATAAATATTCACTTTGGATATGTCAGATAATATGTCTCCAACATCTCTCATACCATCTTTTCAATTTCACTTTTTTGGGAATATGGATACCTGTATGATCTATTGTTCGGTGGTGTACTACTTGGAATCAATATTATGAAATGATCATGTTCCCTATTTGGTGGTAGGCCTTTTTGTATGATGCCAAAAATTATTGGGTTGTCATCAAGAATCATTTATAAATTGGGATGTGTAGACATTTTTTTTCATAGAACTTCTAAGGAAAACAATTGTGCTAAAAAAGTTTCAACCTATTTTTTAAGAATCTTCATCATCTGATGTGAACTAACTAATTGGGGATACTTTGCCTGTAATCCCCATAGTTGAAATACTCTACCTTCAAAATAAAAAGTCATGAATAGTTCTTGAAAAATCATCTCTATTGTGCCCAAAGTCTGAGCCATTGTACTCCCAAAATAATGTCAATCCCACCCATGAGAATAACAAATATAGGAGAATTAAGAAGGTAGTCCCCCATGTCAATATTAATACTTTGACTATGCCGCCATTTATAATCATGACTTGAAATTATGGGTCTAGATAAATAAAACAATTCAAACTAGTAGCCAACTTTCTGTTAATAAAATTATATAAAATTATATACTTTTTAAGTCAATCAACACCATCACCTTCTATTTCTTAAGAAAGCCCACCACATTAAGAGTTTGAGGGGTAATTATAATTGAAAGGACATGACAAGATATAGTAGGATGAGAATATTCAGATTCCTCCTTTGGCTTTTCTATATCTTCACTTGAGGCCTCATCATCTTCTTCATTTCATTGGCTCTTTCAATATGGAGTAACTTATTTTTGGCACATTTATGTCCTTTGCTCCACTTGTTGTCATAGTCAAACATAACCCTTTGGCATGTTTCTCTTTAATTTGTTGAGGGGTCAATCTTGTATGTTGTGGAAATGATGGTACTTTAAAATTATGTTTGTGACCATGAGTGGAAGCCCTTATTTTGACAAAATATTTTTCCTCTACATGATGCACAAATGATGACTTTAGAAATAGACACTGGATTAAACATGTAAACCTCAAGTTGGATGTTATCCTTGAGCCCCTCTAGGAATAGGTCAATCATGTTACTCGCATTGATGTCATCCATGTGTAAGAATAAATTATATAATTTTTGAATATAATACTTAATAATATATATTTGTCACAACTTTGTTAACTAATTGAAGTAATTTTTTGAGATGTGTTTGCAATAATGCATTTGTAGCTCCTTATTAATCACTGACTAGGTAACATGAGTGCCCTATACCAAATGAAATGTTTAAGTTCTAGATATAGAAATTCCATAATCACCTTTTACGTATATGGGGTCTAATGTACATCAAATACATTTTCCATTTGATTGATCCAAGTGAGTGGATCCTTACCATCAAATTTGTGTACTTGGTAGCATGTGCTTTTAACCGTATTAGAGTTATGATTATTCGGATTGAGAGAAATCGATTGAAGTGGTGGAAGATTAATTTATAGAAGTTGAGATACAATAGTGGTCAAATAATTCCTCATAGTTGACAATTGATTCTTCATATAATCCATTTACCCTTCTAATGCATTGAGATCATCCTTCCTCACCATGCTTTGTATATCTAAATGAATTTGTTGAACCGCCTCAAAAACTGATGGATCTAAAATTTTAGACTCCATTTCATCCTTGTGAGGAGTTTTTTGAGTGTCTTGACCTTTTCTGTGTCTGTGAGTGTTAGGACCAACTATGCATAAACCCGGGGATGAAGGGTTTTAGGCCCTAAAAAAGTGTACCAATAGATTATATTGTTACGATCATCTCACCGAGATGAATCTAATGACTACTAATTTGCATAGGGACATGGAAAAAAATTACAGACTTAAAACAATACTTCAGTGGCAAAAAATGAAATTCTTCTTAATCACAAGTTATATTTTTTTGATCCTTCAGCTCTTTTGATTACCACAACACCATATTTAAAAATCATTACTACAAAAATTAGCCCAAATTGACACTCTAATACTAGTTATAGTGAAATTACTTAGACATTTTACAATAATAGAATAATATATTTCATAATTAAGAATAAAATAATCAGATCCACAATAATAATTAAAAAAAGAGCAGAATATTTGATAATTATGACTGAGCCACTTTGAGGGAAAACCTCCACAACAATGCAATTATAACAAAATTTACAATATGATAATACAAGACTAACCACTACCTCATATATATACTTTACTTATCCATGGTTATTTCATATGCCGACCATACTAAGAACATAGATAAATACAATAAGATAATATGAAAGGTATATAAGCCACAGGTCGACCACACATATTCCTACACACACTATAGATTAAGGGCATATCAATCTCTATGAAATAAATGGCTATATCATGTTACTTCTTGTTCAATCACATAATAGGCTCTAATTCGAGATTAAATATATATACTGAAGTATATTTGTGCTCATCAAGATCACCTGCCCATTTGGAGTTAGTGTGGCCTACTACTTCTACATAATAACTTGTTAAATAGTGAATGCCATGTGTATGAGTGCCTCTAATATAATAGGCAATTTGATTAGGATTTTCAATGAAACTCATGAGGTTCTTGCATAAAGTGAGAAACTAAGCCAGTAACAAAAGATATATCAAGGTGATTGTGAGCTAAGTAAATGAGGTTTCCAACTAGTTGCCTGCACATGGTAATATTAAGCAAGGATGTAGACCACTTGCTTACAAACTTGACTCTAGAAAAAAATGACATGGATGCAGGTTTACAATCAAACATGTGAAATATATACAAAATATCTAAGGCATATTTGTTTTGTGCAAGACAGATCTTTGAATCAGAGTGAGTGATCTCTAAACCAAGGGAGGATTTCATATTAAAAAAAGTGAAGATTTGGCTATGAGAATAAGGTCATCCACATAAAGAACAACCAAGAGAAGCTCATAATTATGCCACTAAATGTACACAATAGGGTCAGACTAGGAATGATAGAACCCTGATGAGAGAAGGAAGGAGTCTATCTTCTCATACCATGTTTGTGGGGCCTATTTAAGGCCATAAAGGGATATCTTTAACTAACATACAAAGGATAAGTCTTGGATAAAACTAGGACATTGTTCCATGTAGATATACTCATGAAGGTTACCATTAATAAAATCACTCTTCACATCTATTTGATGCCATGTCCATATCTAAGATGCGAAATAGAAATAACAAGGTGAATGAAGTTTATTTTAGCAACTAATGAACATGTCTCAATTTAGTCAATGTCTTCTACTTAAAAAATCCTTTTATGACCAATCATTTTTTATATTTATCGATACTACCATATTCTACATATTTGGTTTGATAAACTCATCTACAATGAACCATCTTTATTCCATTTAGAAGAGGGAATAAATCCCTAGTGTCATTATTCATAAGGGAACCATACCCTTCTTCCATGATTGTGTCCCACTTTGAACTGCCATTGGTTTGAATTAAAGATTAAATATCTGATGTTGTGGCTATGTAAACATGGAGGAGTTCATTATAAATTGCTCTAGTACGCTGAGTCCCGACATGATCACCACAAGAAAACCAAATACTTCTTGTGTATTTTGAGCCCATTGAGGAAGAGACTTAGGAGTAGGATCAGGGGGTGGAGCAGGAGACTTGTCATCATGAGGTGTGTTATCCTCACTAGTATTTATGAACTATGAATTTGACTCAAGAGAGGATGGTTAGTATCATGTAGTTCCAAAATGAAAACAAAATGAAAGAAACACACTAACTAGCACAACATCTCTAGGACTAGACACTAGGGAGAGCTTAGTTAACAAACATGAATAAAATACACAACTAAAATGCAAAATAAACACTCTTTTACCTTCCTTGGATTCTCCAAAATGCTTGTTGTAGTGGCTTGCTCAACTTTATGCTCATGAAGTCGTCATCAAAGGAGGCTTGGCTATCTCCTCTTCTCCTTGGCACCTTTGGCTTGTGGCTTGGCTTGGCTTGAAATCAATTTGGCATGGTAACACTAATTGAAAGACTTTGAAGATATTTGAGCATAATAAATTTGCACCAAAATAGCTTAGAAATGATGTTCATGGCCTCTCTATTTATAGATTTTTGAGAATGTCTAGAATCAACCTGAACCATCCATCCTGAGATTGAGATGTGTGGTTGAGGATTAATTCAATTTTTTAAAATTAATTTTATAATTATCCTCATCATGACATTAGAATAAGGGGAAATTAAGAGGCATGGAGGGAATCATGGAAGGCATTGATGAGGCATGGAAGGCATGAATCCTGATATTTGTGGCATTTATGTCCTAGGGATGTCTTCTCAAGAAATGAGGTCACCTGATGATGCAGATATTCTATATTCATTTATAAAACAAATTATTCAACAAATTTCCATGGAATTCTTAATTAGGCCTTGATTTGGGTAAATTAGATCTTAAGTATGATTAAGCACTTTGTGCACAAATTACTCAAACTGATCAGAATGCCTTGTTATTGGTCCAAAATTTGATTGAATTAGAATTAGAAGTCACTGTCAGATGCATTAGATCCGTTATCCCATTTAGGATGTTACCAACAACAAATAATGAAGTCACATGTCTTATGCAAGAGATTTGATAAGAAAGAGCAATCCAGATACCTACGTGCAAAATTAGCATTTTGACTCAGAATGATCTGATCAAGGTTAGTTGGCCCATAAATTACATTACCCCATTTAGGGATACCCTGGCAAAAATTAACACTTGAATATATCAATTTCAACTCATTTAGCATGTTTTAGTGTTTTTAGGCTAAATTGTGCATTTTAAGAAGAAATTGGTCAAAACCCTGATTGGAGGTTATCAATGGCCAGATTTAGGTGTCTATAGTTTGCCCCTATTTGGGAATATGTTGCAAACCGTAGGCAAAACAATGTCTTATCAAATAATGAGAGATGGGTTGTATGCCAAAAAGAAGATGATGGTTGAAGAACAAAGCTCTAAATGGTTTTTGGGAAGTCTATGATGATGGCCCCTCAAGGGAGTGGCTGTCACATTTGTTGATAGATGTTCCCTCAAAAAGAAACAAGAAGAAAGGTGGAATTAATCCGTGCTTGAGATTAATCCAAATAAGAAAATGCTTACACACATTGATGTAAAAAGGATGTTGATTTACCTAAAGGCAGTTATAATCAAGAATAAAAGTCAAAATAATGATTTGCCCATAGGCGGTTATAATCATTAAGAGGACCTAGATTGGTTAAAGATGATTGTGCCCCAGTTAGGGATGATTAACAAGCATAAATAAAGGATATAACCTAGAATATAGATTAAATATTAGTATGTGCAAAGTGATAAAATAGATGAATAAGATTGACCAGTGTGAATGATTCAATTATACCTACCAATGAGGAGATGCTCGTCTTGACTAGCAATGATACAACTAGAATGGTTAATGGGTTGATTTGATCAAGGGTGGGATGGGAGAATTTTCCAAGGAGAAACTTCTACAGCTCCATTGATTGTAGACCTTTCTAAAGCTAATTTTTACTATAACATGTGATAGTAAGCTTTATGATAGAACACCATGAAGACTTGGCCAAAATATGCATAAAGACTAACTTTTGATCCAATAAACACTTGAAAATAATGCACCAATGATAAAAACCATGATGATAATGTTAATTGATGAATATGGATGGACTCAAGAATAATGTTCTCAAGGAATGACCCAATCAACACATAGATTGAGTCGAGGCAACAGTGTTGAAATCAAAAAAATAGGAAAGTGAATAAACAAACAAACAAATAGAAAAACAAACAAACAAACAACCAACCTAAAATGAACAAACAAACATAAAGCATCCTAATAATGACCATGCCCTAGTAAGGCAGATCGATTATTACTGACTAGGCTTAGATAGGACAAATATTTTTGGTATTTCTGAAATGTTATGATTTTTTTTGGGATTTTGAGGTATCTTAACTTGTTAGAGAATGACAAGATACCTTCTTGCAAAATGACAAGATCATTTGGCTTAGGTTGCTTGTAAAATAGTGAGAGCGTATGGAAAGGGGGATTGAGGTGACCTCAACATGAATTGAGCATGACCCACATAGTCTTGAAGTGACCTCAAGTCACAGTAATTCTATCCACATAAAAGGTGACGAAAAACCAACTAGGTCACCACAAGTTCTCAAATCTGACAAATGGCCAGTCAAATGAAAACAGTAATGGCAAGGTGATGTGGCAATGCATGATAAACAAGTGTTGCCCCTAGTTTACCCATAGGTGGTTATAACTAAGATACAACGACATTGGTCAATGATACTAACTTTCCCATAGGTGGTTATAATTAGTAGCAAGACTGGTGAAACACTGATTTGCCCATAGGCGGTTATAATCAAGCTCACGTAAACAAACATGGATATAGAATGAAAGATTCTTGCCAGATCAACTGTCACACTACTTTCATAGACTATCATTGAAACATGGATTGGATTGATTGTTTAAACTTGATTAGAATCCTCTCACAAAAAGTGCAGGAAGAACCAAATGAACCAAGAGCAAAACAAGATTGGGTAGGATGATGAAAAATAGGTTTTGGTCTAGATAGGAATATAATGATAGGATGACATGGTCTTCTTAAGGATAATGATGGTTTTTTGATAGATTGGATAAAATGGTAAGAGGGTTGCCCCCAAGTGATGGGGTGAATGGCTGGGATCTACAATAATGGTAAATAGGCATATATAATAATGGCAATGACAATGTGAAACAATATGATACATGTTTTTACCCTGGGTGTGATTTTTGATTTTATTGTTCCTGTTGATGGGAGATGCACATCCTAATCAACAAATGATACAAACAAAATACTTGATCATGTTAATTGCTAGCCCACACCTCATCTGAATAACTAATCTATCAAAAACTTGATGCAGATTTGGTTGTCAAGAGAGCTTTTGTGATCTTCATTGGTCATTGATTCTGATTCCTTCAAACATCAAGACAAGGTATCTTTGTAGCCTCTACAAAGGAAAGTGCAGACAAATAATACATGGTAGGTTTGATTGTGAAATGGAATGGTTGATGATAATGAAATGTGGAAAGGTTGGCAAATAAATGAAGATTAGGACTTTTAATCACATGTAATATTGTTGATGTTAGATTTGACATAATTTTGGTTATGGTGGGTCTGAAGACATGTTCTTTCGATAGGACCACCAGATTTTTTTTTGGTTTGATCTTGAGAGTAGTTACCATCTGATTAGGTTGTAGATAGGAAGCTATTTTGATTTGATCTTTGATTTTGTCTTCATCAAGTAGTGAAGAACTTTTGTGCTCAGCTATTGGTGCCTCAAAAAGGTTTTCACCAATGAAGTTGTCTTGATTAACCTGTAGTGCCTTTGAGAAGGTTTCACTAATGAACATTGGATTTTGACTTTGATTTTCTTCTAGTGCTTCTGAAAAAGTTTCACTAGAAGATGTTGAGTTCTGACTTTGATTGTCCCCTAACGCCTCTAAAAAGGTTTCACTAGGAGAGTGTTCTTCTGCTATATGAATGTGGTCTTGGCCTCCTTGCTCTTCTTCAACTGCTATGTCACCATGGATGCAGTTTAACAAAGTGTGATTCTGTCGATCCCAATCAACACTTGTGGGAGATGGAATGCCAATGATATGGCTATTTTGGTTGATGGTAATGGCCTATGGAATGGCAATGATATGGCTATATGTGTCTGTTGAGTTAGGTGTTTATTTGTTAATTTTGCCTACGTTCTATCCAAAACTAGCTTTGGAAATGTGAAAAGTATTGCTTATGTTCTACCCAAAACTAGGTTCAAATTTTGAAATATGTTGGGTTTGTAGTATCCAAGTGTGAAATGGGTTAATTTTCAAGTAATTATTATGGATAAGAGTTTGAAAATGATGATGGGGTGTGGGACCAGCTACCAACTTGCTATTTTCTTGAAGTCATAACTTTTGCATACAGATTTAGATTGAGATGTTTTTTTTAAATTGCATAATTTTTGAAAGGAATCCAAATATGTAATCATATTTATGCTTATGGAATTTTTTTATGCAATAAATTTTGATTTGCCTTGTTCCATCACTTGATTCACTTGCATAATTTATCATCTTCCAAATTGATTCACCACCATTTCAAAACCTATTTGTCTAGAAACTTCCAATATTTTTTATAAGGCACTAAAATTTTCCCTGACAACACTTACATGGACTCATATGCTAAAGGTGGATTCTTCATAAGTATGTGATGGAAAGCATGGAAAAAGAGGGAGATAGAATTTTATCTCTGGATATATTATTTATTTGTAATTCTTGACTTAATAAATTTTAATCTATTTATATTTTCAATGTCTTGAATGGATGATCGTAACTAGAACGCACAAATGTGCCTGGCTCATCTTGGCCCTACCACTGATTCCTGTTCCCCATTTCCTACCATCAACATCGAGCTCCATTACCAAAAATAGAGTATGGATAAATTAATCATTTTTAAAATTCGTAGATGATGTGGCAAGTGGTCCCATACCCCATCATAATTTTCAAATTCTTATCCACAATAATTAATTGAAATGGTCATCTGCATGTGCAATGCCAACTTGGTAATTTCTTGAGGTTGTAACTTTTGCATATAAACTTGGATTGTGATGATTTTTTTTTTAAATTGCAATAATTTTTTAGAGGAATCCAAATATGCAATCATATTTATTCTTATGAAAGTTTTTATGCAAAAAAATCAATTTTTCC
Source organism: Torreya grandis (assembly GCA_037957365.1). NCBI lineage: Eukaryota > Viridiplantae > Streptophyta > Pinopsida > Cupressales > Taxaceae > Torreya > Torreya grandis. The sequence continues at coordinate 4,578,583 of JARHVA010000053.1, read as the reverse complement.
TATTTCATCACTTGATTCACCTGCACAATTAATCACCTTCTAAACTAATTCGCCACCATTTCGAAACTGATTCGCCTAGAAACCTCCAAGGTTTTGTTTATAGGCCACTAAAAATTTCCTTGGCAGCACTTACATATGAGTCTTCTATGTGTAATGCCAACTTTCCATCTTCCCAATGCTGTAACTTTTGCATACGGACTAAAATTACAATAGGTTTTTTTGAAATTGCATAAGTTTTTGAGAAGAATCCAAATGTGCAATAAAAACCTCACCAATCATATAAAATTTTGAACTTTTTTAATCATGAATGCAAAATGCTAACACCAAACAATGCATTTTTAATGCCTAACAACATAATGTTGATGCCCAAAAACACAATGTTGATGTCCTACAATAAAATACTGACACCTGACAGTAAAATCCAAATGCTTGACAATGAAATGTTGGCAATGTGCCTAGATTGGCTTTTGAAGTATCGATGACATACATTTATAAGAGGAAATTTATTTTAAAAAGTAGGCAAGCCAAGCCTCAAAATTGACTTCCAATCCCAAAATTTAGGCTATTCCACATTGTCGGGCACGCCATAAAATTTCCAAATGCCAACTTCAAAAAATGTAATATTCGTTAATTAACAAAGATTCACTAAATTAGAAAAACTCTTAGTGTCGTTATGTTTACAGAAATAATTGAATCAAAAGAAATATGAAAAACAAAATTATATGTAAGCACTAAATAAAATTCACACTTATGACACTTAATAATGGCTAAGAGCACATCAATTATCAAAATTAATTTAGCCTTCACTAATTATTAGTACACGTGGAACTTTCAAATTAACTTTAATATGGCATTAAATCTTATCTTCTTCACATTATATCACTTATTCATGTAAAATACTCAAGTTTACTCTACCTTTTTATCATATAATACACATCAAAAGTTATTTTCTTGTCCCAAAGGTGTAAGTTACACACAAATGATCTAATTACTTGTTTTGGTAAAGCAGGGTTTTATAAAGTGAAAGAGTGTAAATCAACAGTTGTACTTCACTAGAAACCATGATGACTGATCTTGTTTCACCGTTTATGCATGAAGTGTTAAGTAACAATAATTTGATATTTTTGGTGGAGGTGATGGTGGAAAATGAGGTTGTGTTCTTTCATATGGTATGGCAAGGAAATGTGCAAGGAGGAGATGTTCAAATTCATGGTGAATTTTAGCAATGACAAAGTGGTGGGGAAGCACAAAGCCATATAAAACATGAATGCAGTGAAGTATTTCAAGGTGAGATGGGAAAAAATGTTGAGCCCAATAATGACAACATAATTTAGGTGATGGAATCGAAGAAGTCCAAGTAGATACATGTGAAAAGTTCAATATGTCATATTTGTTAATGCAACCTATAGTTTCCATCAACTTATTTTAGTTACCTAATAAATGATTAAAATAGGTGTCATCTCATAGAAATCAAGTGTCAAAAATTCAATGATTTCTCTTAAAACATAAAGAATGCATTGTGTGTCAATTTAGTCGAGTCTAAAACTAATTAGATGAAAATTTTGATATTTTACCTATATAAAACCTAATCAGATGGATTTTGAACTTATTAGAATAAAAATGGAAAATACTTCTTCAATGAAAGACATTTCTTATATAATGTAATAGACTGATGGAGGATGCCATATGCAAAGAGTTATGGATACATATATGTCCAAGATTTTTTCATTCTCATTCTCTGTAACATGTTGACCAATTTTTGCCCCAGGCCAAAAAATCGTTCACCTTCTTTATTCACTTTTTGAAGACAGTGATTGAACAACTTCAATGCCAATGTTTTCTCATTTTGGTGCAAACGGCTCAGTTCAATGAAGAAGGCCATCGAATCCGGTTCAGCAGTCATTGGCGCGCAACGATTGAACCATTGAACCATTTTGGTTCAACGGGTTCAGTTCAATAAAGAGTTCAACGGCCTGGTTCAAAGCTTGGTTCAAGGGCATGCCCTTAAACTGAAGGGTAAGTTCAAAGGCTTAGTGCCCTTTGGAGGGCAGACATTTCAAAGACATTTCAAATATGTGGGCATGGTTCAATTCAATTCAAAGGTTCATCGACTTTTTGTTCACTCCCCATCGGCGCGCAATGGTTGAACTTTGAACCATTGAACCAAATTTTGGTTCAACGGGTTCAGTTCAAGGGTCTACCCCAAGCCGAAGGGGATCTTCAAGTCCAAAGTATCCTTTCGGAGGGTGGACACTTCATATTCCAAAAGATTTGGGCGCGCCTCAAAGTAACAAAGGAAAGAAAAGGGAAAGAATTTTTGCGGACAATTTGTTCGCGAAAATGCACAGCCAAAATACAAAGCAAAGGCGAAAAAGTGCCCCGAGGTGTTAAGAAGAAAGCAAGCTGAAGAAGACGAAGCCAACATGGACCCGAGGAGATGCCACGTGGACCCGATGACGTCCCGGTGGACGTCAAGTTTAGCAGAACGGTTTAGCCATTGGTTCTCAAGCGATGACGTTCGAGAGGCCATCAATTTTAAGAGGATGAAGTGTCCGTTGGTTTTTAAAATAATGACGGTCACATGAACATCAAATTTAACAAGTGAAATAACCATTTGTATCCAAAATAAAGAGAAAGTGCCAACCAAGAGCTAGAAATGCAGCGACCTATTGAAAGCTTGTCCCAGGGGCCAAAAAAGCTAGATGAGACAAAGTGGAGGAAAACCAAAGTGACACGCAAGGAATGAGTAAGCAGTCAGTCCAACTGGCGCTAATTTGAGAAGCAACTCTAGTAGGTGAAATAGTGCCAACGAATTGATCATTTGGGATGCAAGCGGCTGGTAAAGCAACTGGTTTTCTCTATTTTTCATTAATTAGAAGGCAAATCACGTATTAACCTTGACAAAGGTAGTTTTCAAGGGGACAAAGCACACAGTTTATTAATGATTTTTAGTGACTTGTTTCCTTTCATGAATAGATGCAATAGGCCACTTGTAACCAATGAGCGCCAAATGAGCCTTTTGGACTTTCCATATATATTGCGAACTTGGTCATTTTGTAATCTATCTTTTTTATGAATTTAACAAGGCGCAACCCTATTAAAATTTCCACCTGAATCAATCAAAGCAACTTTTTACCTCTTCTTGGATAGATATTCTGTGTATGTCTTGAGTGTTTGATTTGTGTTCAATCATTGTCTTTTGATGCTCTCACAGGTTCAACACCAATAGACTAGCTATCTACAAGGCGCCATCTGCAGCTGATAGGAGAAGAGTTATATTTTGGGGTGCAAAAAACAAAAGGGATTATCTACATAGTGCCTCTTACAGCACCTTTGGTGAACCTCCCTTTTCTGTATTTTTCCATTTAAACGTCTTTGTCAAGTTTTGCAGATTATTTCTTCTGCCAAGGGTGAAGTGTATAAATGTGTTTGTCTGATTTTGAGAGTGGGTGTAAGAAGGTCATCTTGTTTTGGTGTATCACCTCCTTAGGGTAGTTTATTTTTCTGCATCTCTTTTCCCTTTTCATCCCCCCCTTTATTATATCTATATATACCTATATTTTGCACTTGCTGAAACAAACATGATACATCAAAGGGAGTTAGCCCTTATCTAGAGACTCTCCTCTCTAGCTTCGTTGTCCCACAAGCGAGAGAGGAGTTTACATGTTGTGAGGAGAGGGTAGGAACTTGTTTTCTTGCCACTGGGTGCATTTTCTTGTGTCAACAATTTTGGCACGCCTGGTGGGACCTATAGTTTGATAACACAGAAAGGTTTCAGGATTGATGCTAGTCTTGTCATAGCATTTTCAAGTTATCTGGCATCTGGCAACTCCACTAGTAAGAGCTTCAATTTTCATATTAAGACCAGTGTCTTAAATTTCTATGCCCAAGGTCACCACAAGGTCTGCTTCAAGAGGGGTTCCTTTCGAATTCGTCGAATTACCTTTAAATTATGTTAAAAGATTACGATTTGAGAGAACCCGTCCTTATCCAATAAGCAATCCTCCTAGACTTGTTATAGGAGACACAGCCACAGTAGAACCTCAGTTACGGCCAATCCCAGACATGGCATTGCCACATGCCACTTTTCCAAGAAATGTTGCCCCCAGCTCAGACCATTGCTCCCACATTGGCTCCTCTACCTACCATAGAGAAACCAGCTACCGCTCCGTCTAATGAGCTTCACGAGGTTAAAATCCTATTGCAAAGCATGCCAAATGAACTTGTAGCTCTTAAAAGGAAGCAAGCTCAAAGCAACAGGCCGAATCAAGGATATCAGCACTATGGTTAAGCCCCTAGACCCCCTTTTCAAGGCTATAATCAAGGACAGGGTCAACTCACTCAGACCAAGCCTTCTCAAAATTACAACTCAGGCCCCCTTTCATCATCTAAAGTCATGGTGCCAGTTCAGAACAATCTAGTACAAGAGCGGCCTAGCTGTTTGACCATGGGATATGATCAAGAACAAACCGTTTACACAAATGAGATGATGAACTATTTTCAGAATGCAAACAACCAAATAGCTGCTCAGTCTCAGGTCCTTGAGCCTTCAATGCAACCCAACACAAGTAGCAATCAGGCCCAGCCTGATTCCACCTTGATGAATCACCTAGAAGGGGAGTTTTATTCAATAAATTATGTGGGCGTTGCAGACAATCAGGCTGATTGTGTTGCAGCCAACACAAGGTTTAAAAGAAGAGCGATGTCAAAGGCCCAAGCTACTACTCAGATGGCAGCATCGCCTCCTCGATCGCACTCTAATTCAAAAGCCCCAAATTTTAGGCAGCCATCTACACCTTCAACCCCTCAACTTACAATTCAGCCTGGAGTCAACCCCAAGGAAAACTTGAAGGGAGGCAGTCCTCAAATCAATATAGTAGACCAAATGAAGAAGTTGCATATGAATATCTCTTTATGGGATTCCTTGTCTCTTCTAGGCCAGAAAGACGTGTTAAAGAAGGAATTACATGAGCTAGATTGTCCAGCCATCCCAACAGGCACTGATAATGTCTTGATGACAAATGGACAACCTTCTACTTCAGGACAAGTTTAGAAAGATGAAAAAACTCCCCCTTTCTATGTATCCTTGGTTATTGGGGATTTCTTGGTACATAATTGCATAATTGACAACGGGGCCAGCACCTCAGTAATGCCCAAGTGTATTACTGACAAGATGGGATTGAAGTATGAAGAGATGAACAAAGGCGTCCTACAGCTAGATGGGACACCTGCAAAAATAGTTGGGATTGTGAAGAGTTTAGGCTTGACGCTGCATGCTTGCCCAACCTTCTCAATTCCCCATGATATAGTGGTAGCAGATGTTCCTCCTTATTTCACAATTTGCTTGTCTAGGGACTTCACGTCAAAAATAGGTGGCTATCTAGCAGCGAATTGGTCATATCTGGTTTTTAGAACCAAGTATGGGACCAAGGTAAAAATTGAGTCTGAGCCACTCTACAAGGACCATCTAGAACCGTTCATGCCCAAGGTAGCAAATGTCAGTTACACAATCATTGACTCAAAAGAATCCCAGATAGACCAAGCTCCATCGTCCGCTCTTGAAAGAGTCGCAGACTTACTCTTGGATGAGTGGGGAAATGATAACTTCGAACATGATCCATATAAGTTCATTGAGGAGGCAGACCTTGGAGTCTATTGCATGCACGAGGAGGGCACCTTCATGCCAAATTTAATGAAAGCAAGCAAAGAAGACCTTGGCCTATGGCAGTTGTATTTTGATGGTTCCAGAAGTAAGCTAGGCACTAGAGGTGGGGCGATGCTGGTCTCCCCTTCAAAGGAAAGGTACTTTTCAGCTTTATGTTTCCAATTCTATTGCACAAGTAATGTTGCAGAATATGAGTCCCTTATCCATGGGCTGGAATGGGCAAGAAAAAGAGGGATTAAAGAGCTGCAGGTTTTGGGAGACAACAAGCTAATTGTAAACCAAGTGAAAGGCCTAAATCTGACCAAGAATTCCTTGCTGAAGTCTTACAAGCATAGAGTCTGGGACTTAGTGGAGGATTTTCTTGCTTTCAATATTACCTCCGTTCCCAGAGAGCAAAACAAACAAGCAGATAGGTTGGTAGCAATTGGCGCCCAGTTTGATGTGTCAAAGGAAATAAGTTGAGACTGTGGTTCGCGCCACCTAAAGGTGGTGGTTCGGCCTTCAGTTCTTGACAACTTTGCAAATTGGCAAGTTTTCGAAAGCCACCGACAAATACCTTTTTTCTTACAAGAAGCTAAATTCACAACACATAATCAAGTGAAATTGTAGCAGTAGTACGACAATTAGATTGTTCAGTTGAAGAACAATAAACTCCCTAAAGGGCTGGTCACGCTTGAAAGCATATTCAATAGAGATGATCAATTAAGAAATGACAAGGCATGCATCACAACCCAAGAAGAGGATTATGAAAGGGTTGAAATCTTCAAGGACAAGCTGCTTGTGCTTGGAAAAGTTTGCACATTTCAAGAAAGGTGGGCTTTTGTTTTGTTGTGTCAAGAGTTCTCTGATGTCTTTGCTTGGGATTACAGTGACTTAAAGGGCTTCGACCCGAGGCTTGCCCAGCACACTATTGAACTAGAAGAAGGCGCTAGGCCAGTCATTCAAAAGCAAAGACCTGCAAATCTGAAAATTGAGCCCCTCATGCAAAGGGAATTGGCCAAATTGATCAAGTCCAAAATTATATTTCCAATCAAGCATTCCAGCTGGCTGGCCAACCTTGTTCCTGTTAGGAAAAAGAATGGGGAGATCAGGCTGTGCGTCGACTTTAGAGACCTTAATAAAGTCTCTTTAAAGGATCATTATCCCCTTCCAAGCATGGAGCAAATTCTTCAGAAGATAACAGGTAATGAGCGTTTCTCCCTCCTAGATGGTTATTCAGGGTATAATCAGATTCTAGTGCGAGGTTGTGATCAGCACAAAATAACCTTCACTACTAAATGGGGGACGTTTGCCTACAATAAGATGCCTTTTGGGCTATCTAATGCTGGTGCTACATTTTAGTGAGCCATGGACATGGCTTTTGGAGGTTTGATGAATAACAATGTGCTGGTCTACCTCGACGATGTGACGATATTCTCCAAAAAAGCGAGCCAACACATAGAGCACCTCAGACAAATTTTTGAAAGGTGTACGGAGTTTGGCATCTCTCTTAATCCAAAGAAGTGTGTGTTTATTGTTCATGAAGGGAAACTGCTTGGCCACATTGTGTCCAAGGAGGGCTTATCCATTGACCCCGAGAGAGTTCGCTCTATCTTGGAGATGTCCCTACTGAAGCACAAGAAAAGCCTACAAAGTTTCTTTGGCAGAATTAATTTTATTTAGAGATTCATTCCAAATTTTGCAGAGATAGTTAAGCCACTCACCCCTATGCTGAATAAGGGTGAGGAATTCAAGTGGATAGCTCAAAGGAAAGACAGCTTTGAGGCCATCAAGCAGGCCATAACCCGGGCTCCCACTTTGATCAGCCCTGACTTCAACAAAGACTTCAACCTCTACACTTTCAATAATGAAGAGGTGATATCCACCATGCTTACCCAAGCAAGCGGTGATGACCTCGAACAACCACTTGCCTTTTTCAGCCAAGGATTAGAGGATTTTGAAGTCAGGTACACGTATGTAGAGAAGCAAGTCCTGGCAGTAGTGCGGAGCCTAAAGAAATTCAGGCATATGTTGTTTAACAATAGGATCCACCTCATGGTCCCACATTCTGGCGTCAAGGATTTCTTGACCAATCGAGACCTAAATGAGAAGAGGGTAGGGTGGATTACCAAAGTGATGGAGTATGATGTAGACATCAAAACCACCAAGCTGGTGAGGGGAAGAGGCTTGTGCGAACAACTCGCTACAGACTTAAAGCAAGAGAGGGAAGACAGCTTGTTAATTCACGATGTGGCCACTGCAGAGGAACCAACTGTCATAAAGGATTGGACATTGGACCTAAGGTGTTTCCTTACTACTGGTGAGTGCCCACAGGGTCTTGATAAGACCAGAAGAATGTATTTTAAACTCCAGTCTCTCCCTTATGTTTTGGTTGATGAATTAATTTTTAGGAGGGATTTCTCTAGGGTCCTCCTGAGGTGTATTGACCCAAACTAGGCTGATAAGGTTTTGGCTGAGTTCCATGATGGACCAGTAGGTGGCCATTTCGCTCCTAGAGCTACTGCAACAAGGATAATGAGAGCTGGCTATTTCTGGCCTACTCTTTTAAAGGATACCTATGCCTAGGTAAGAAAGTTCCAGAAGTGTGCACTTTTTGACGGAAAACAATGATTGGTTGCCATGCCTCTACAGCCCATTCAAGTTGAGCAACCATTCATGCAGTGGGGCCTGGATTTCATAGGGATGATTAATCTCCCTCCAGTGCTGGGCACAAATGGATCTTGACTACTACGGATTATTTCACCAGGTGGGTGGAGGCCGTCGCCCTAAAAGAGGCAAATGAAAGTGCAGTCCTAGAGTTTTATGAGGACCTGGTAACAAGATTTGGGGTTCCAACCACCATAATCTCAGATAATGCCTTGGCTTTTCTGGAGCTAAAACAAGTGAATGGGTACTAAGGTATGGCATATACCTCAGCACTTCATCAAATTATTATTCGCAGGGGAATGGACTGGCTGAGTCCACCAACAAAAATTTGATCAAAATCATAAAGAGGACTATGGAAGAAAATCATAGGACTTGGCATGCCAAGCTAAAGACAACTCTATGGGCCGATCGAATTACTCCGAAGAGAGCAATCAGAAATTCTCCATATACGCTCGTATATGGAAGGGAAGCTAGGCTTCCCATCTCACTTGAATTACTAGCATTGGATCTCACCCACCAGCTACAATTTGAAGAAGGAACCGGCATGGAGGTCAGGCTGTGTGAGCTGATGGAGCTCCAAGAGGTAAGGGATCGGGCTATGGCTTCTATGACCAGTCGCCAACAGTAAGTAAAAAGGCACTTCGGCAAGAAATATTTGTCAATAGATTTCTTTGAAGGAGACATTGTCCTAAAATGGGACGAAGATCGAGCTAAGCCTGGGAAACATGCAAAATTTGATGCCCTATGGAGCGATCCTTACATGATTACTCAGTGCAAGCAGCATAATGCGTTCCAACTTTCTAGGTTGGATGGTGAAGAACTGTGTATCCCAATTAATGGGATATATCTGAAGCGTTGCCACTAATTTTTGGGTTCGCTTGTACATATTTTCCCTCGCTTTCTTTCCTGTTTTTCCTAAGTGCTGTTGCACAAGTAGTAGTTTTCTTAGTCTTGTGTGTGTTTTCATTTCATGGAGGTAGATCTGCGTGGCTGGTTCTAAGTTTTGACAGAGCTATTGCTGGTTTCCAATGTTACTATTTGACTCCATGCCCAATGGATTTTTCAAGGCAGCTGGTCTTTACGCGTAGCAGGCACGCTTCCCCTGTGAGTCGCCAACTGTTGACCAATTTTTGCCCCAAGCCAAAAAATCATTCACCTTCTTTATTCACTTTTTGAAGATAGTGGTTGAACAACTTCAATGCCAGTGTTTTCTCATTTTGGTGCAAATGGCTCAGTTCAACGAAGAAGGCCATTGGATCCGGTTCAGCAGTCATTGGCGCGCAACGATTGAACCGTTGAACCATTTTGGTTCAATGGGTTCAGTTCAATAAAGAGTTCAACGGCCTGGTTCAAAGCTTGGTTCAAGGGCATGCCCTTGAACCGAAGGGTAAGTTCAAAGGCTCAGTGCCCTTTGGAGGGCAGACATTTCAAAGACTTTTTAAATATGCAGGCATGGTTCAATTCAATTCAAAGGTTCATCGGCTTTTTGTTCACTCCCCATCGGCGCGCAATGGTTGAACTTTGAACCGTTGAACCAAATTTTGGTTCAACGGGTTCGGTTCAAGGGTTTGCCCCAAGCCAAAGGGGATCTTCAAGTCCAAAGTATCCTTTCGAAGGGTGGACACTTCATATTCCAAAAGATTTGGGCGTGCCTCAAAGTAACAAAGGAAAGAAAAGGGAAAGAATTTCTACAGACAATTTGTCCACAGAAATGCACAGCCAAAATACAAAGCAAAGGCGGAAAAGTGCCCCAAGGTGTTAAGAAGAAAGCAAGCTACAGAAGATGAAGGCAACATGGACCCAAGGAGATGCCATGTGGACCTGATGACGTCCTGGTGGACGTCATGTTTAGCAGAATGGTTTAGCCATTGGTTCTCAAGTGATGACGTTCGAGAGGCCATCAATTTTAAGAGGATGAAGTGTCCGTTGGTTTTCAAAGCATGACAGTCACATGAACATCAAATTTAACAAGTGAAATAACCATTTGTATCCAAAATAAAGAGAAAGCACCAACCAAGAGCCAGAAATGCAGCGACCTGCTGAAAGCTCATCCCAGGGGCCAAACAAGCCAGATGAGACAAAGTGGAGGAAAAACAAAGCGACACGTAAGGAATGAGTAAGCAGTCAGTCAAACTGGCACTAATTTGAGAAGCGACTCTAGTAGGTGAAATAGTGCCAGCGAATTGATCATTTGGGACGCAAGCGACGGGTAAAGCAACCGGTTTTCTCTATTTTTCATTAAATGAGAAGGCAAATCGCGTATTAACCTTGACAAAGGCAGTTTCAAGGGGACAAAATGCACAGTTCATTAATGATTTTGAGCGACTTGTTTCCTTTCATGAATAGACGCAATAGGCCACTTGTAACGATTGAGAGCCAAATGAGCCTTTTGGACTTTCCATATATATTGCGAACTTGGTCATTTTGTAATCTATCTTTTTTACGAATTTAACAAGGCACAACCCTGTTAAAATTTCCATCTGAATCAATCAAAGAAACTTTTTACCTCTTCTTGGATAGATATTCTGTGTATGTCCTGAGTGTTTGATTTGTGTTCAGTCATTGTCTTTTGATGCTCTCACAGGTTCAACACCAACAGACCAACTATCTACAAGGTGCCATCTACAGCTGATAGGAGAAGAGTTCTATTTTGGGGTGTAGAAAATAGAAGGGATTATCTACAGAGTGCCTCTTACAACACCTTTGGTGAACCTCCCTTTTATGTATTTTTCCATTTAAACCTCTCTGTCAAGTTTTGCAGATTGTTTCTTCTGCCAAGGGTGAAGCGTATAAATGTGTTTGTCTGATTTTGAGAGTGGGTGTGAGAAGGTCATCTTGTTTTGGTGTATCACCTCCTTAGAGTAGTTTATTTTCCTGCATCTCTTTTCCCTTTTCATCCCCCCCTTTATTATATCTATATATACCTGTATTTTGCACTTGCTGAAACAAACATGATACATCAAAGGGAGCTAGCCCTTATCTAGAGACTCTCCTCTCCAGCTTCGTTGTCCCACAGGCGAGAGAGGAGTTTCCATGTTGCGAGGAGAGGGTAGGAACTTGTTTTGTTGCCACTGGGTGCATTTTCCTGCGTCAACATAACATTAATAGTAGCCTTTGTATTTGTAACAATAGTGCTCATTTCTCTTTATTCAGTGAATAGAGGAAATGGAAAATAGTTTTTAAGACCACAAGTGCTTCTAATTATGGGTGATTTGTTGGACGTGGGTTCAAATCTCCACTAGTATTTGTATACTCTTTCCACGCGCTATGAAGATCTATTGTATTTAAAATTAGGCACCACATTGTTTTTTATAGTTTCCTTTTTGGAGGCTTCAACTGGCATATTGAAGAGTGTAAATTACATCAGAAGGGATGTAATTTTTTATTTTGGTCAAATGTGGGTTTGGAATGAAAAAGAGTGTGAATTGGTAGTTGTACCTCAATTGAAACTCATCACCGTTGACCATGTTTCACCTTTTTTACATGAAGTGTTAAGCAACAATAATATCATATTCATTTTAATAATCCTTCCAAAACATATTTTCTAACTGTTGCTCCCTTACATTTTATATTTTTTTCCAACAGAGATAAATAGATGCTTATGGAGAGACGGTCCAATTATGGCCACCTTTTCTTCCAAGGGTCTAAATGTGATGTTTTCTTATGTTCTTAACCCTGAAGTAATTCCTCTAGGTGTCAATATATCGGTAGCATATGGAGGAATGAAAGTTACAAGATAGACTCTGGGAACTCAATGTCTTTTCCCCATGTGAGCGCTATTGCAATGTTGATACAAGATGCACATCAAACATGGATCCCTATTACAATCAAATCATATCTCATAATGTCCTCGTCCACCCTTGAAAATATAAAATATCCAATCTAGGATGCCACCACCATGTAAGTTACAGATGCCTTTGCAAAGGGTACAAGTCATATAAATCCCACTGATGCCCTAAATCTAGGTCTGTTGCATGATATGGGACCTTTAGAGTATGATATCACTTAAATAACCTATCATTGTTCCTCACCATCACCACCCCACTCAGAGTTAAATCTTTTCTTAGTCCCATGTTTTGTATGGCCTTGCCCTTCCCCACCACATTGTCATTACTCAAGCTCACCTTGAAACAATACGTTTCCTCCATGTATAACTCATTTCCACACAATATGAAGTAACACACACCCTCATTTTCTACTGTTAGCTCCAAAAATATAAAACTATTTTTACTTGACTCTTCATGCACAACAAGGGAGATGGAGTCAGTAGCCATAGATTTGAAATGAGATATGATTATCGATTTACACTCTTTCTCTTTACAAAAACCCACTTTACTAAAATAAAAAATTACATCCATTTCAACATAACTTACACCTTTAAAACAACAACTAGTTTATTTTTTTTCTAATATTTGAAGTGTCTCCTCTTCCCTTTTCATCCCACATTCTCTTGTCATTTCACCACCTCAATTTAATGTGTGTTTTCTCTTTTTAGAACATTATTGCCCTTTTTTTAAATGTATCATGCATGGGAAATGACATCATAATAAAGTTGGCCTTTATTTATTTATTTAAATTAAACGTGGATCCTTTTCAAAATTTATAGCTCTGTTATCTAAAGAGATGATAACTTTTTTTATTTCTTAGGAATGATCACCTTGTAAGCACTCATCTCACAATAGTCATTCTTATTTATTTATTTATTTTTATATAGTATGAAATTTATTTTCATAAAAAGGGAAGTTTGTACTTTTAGTAAGTAAGAGGTATACATACCTTACTTTTCAGAGTGTAAGAGGTGTACATACAAATTATTTATCATTAAGCCATTAAAAATTCATAAAATGAGAAGATAGGTGTTTTAAAATTGTTAAGGTGGCTTTATACAAGGTCAAAATGATGCATGAGTTTTCATATAATTCATTCTTAAATTAAAACATATCGCAATGAAGAATTTCAATGACATGTCATATCTATTAATGCAACCTGTAGCTTCCACCGAAGTATCTCAATTACCCAATACATGATTGAAACGAGGATCATCTTATAGAAAACAAGTGTCAGATATCCAACAACTCCTCTTAAAACATAAATAATGCACCACATGTTATTTCTAGCTGAGTCTAAAACTAATTAGATGAAAATTTGATACTTTACCTATATGAAACATAGTTATATGACTCTTGAACTAATTAGAATAAAAATGGAAAAGGATTCTTCAATGAAAGAAGCTTCCTATATAATCTAATTGATCGATACAGGATACATATGCAAATAGTTCCAAGCTTTTTCCATTCTCATTCTCGATAACATTAATAGTAGCCTTTATATTTGTAACAGTAATGCTCACTCCTCTTTGTTTAGTGAATGGAGGAAAGGAAAAATTGTCGTTAAGACCACAAGTGCTGCCAATTTTGGGTAGTCTATTGGACATGGGTTCGAATCCCCATCAATCTCTACATACTCTCTCCAAACACTATGATGATTTGATGTATTTGAAATTAGCCACCACGTCGTCTGTTATAGCTTCCTTCGTAGAGACTACAACTACCATACTAAAGAGGATGATTTTTTTTAGATAAGGGGTAAAAAAGAGGGTTTTGATGAGTCTCCTAAACCCAATACAAAGCCAACCAAAACAACACCCATCTCAGCTAGCACAACCACAATCCCCAAAAGACCCCATAAATCAACAAGGCCAATATAAAAAAAGAAATAATGTCCAAAACAACTGCCAAAATTCAGCATAAAAACTAGGATTTAGCTTAAAACCAACCTTGAGTCAGCAAGAATAAAACCCACACCCCATAAAAAACTACACATAAAGCCAAACCTGGTTGATGAATAATGAAAAACAAACAGGCGTGATCTTAACATCCCCACTCTTATAAATATAATGGGACTGTAAATTAACCAATAGGCAAAGTCAATTTTTGGGTTTTTTATTGTTAATATAGCCTCGGCACTGAAGTCTAACCCAATGAGTTAGCACATTGGCCCTTTCACATAAGACTGTGGTCTTGCACATTCACCTGAAGCGTGCAACTAAAGACTAATTCCCATAGATTATGTTGTGCAATAATATAAACTTAGTCATATCCTTCTTTTGATTATGTAATTAAATGGATACTACATGAAAGCATATATAAACTATGATTCTAGGATTACTAAGCTCGGCTACCATAACTATGCAGACTAATGCCATTTCAGTGCAGAGTTAGTTATTTATAAAGAAGACAAGAATTGGGAAGATTTCATATTAAGTCTCAATCAAGAAATTGCTCAACTCAACCTAACATAGATACACAACTCATCCATTCAACTGAACATGAATACAAAAATGATTATAAATCTGCAACTCATATATTAAGTATAAGCATTATTAAGCCAAAATATTATCCTCCCAATACTTTATAATAGGGTTATTTATACTTATTTATCCCTAACCAAGTATTTACAATATCAATGATCAGAGTAAATGACCAACGAACTGTCAACAGACTGACAATCATGGCACTTTATCAACTAACTTCTCCTGAGGACTCGGGCCTTTGCGTCCCCTATATACTCGCTCTATGCTAGATCCTTGTTGTCATGTGTTCATCTCCTTGTGGGTCGATGTAGAACTTTCGATGGATAAGGTTTGGGTGACCCAAATGAATCACTCCTTAATCATTCCTGCTTCTCATGTGCTTCCCATGTCTTCCTCTATTATTTCAAGTCCTATGCTCTTAGGTTCCTTATGATTAATTTTCCTTTGATTGGGTCCTCTCATGCTAGTGCTTTTGTGCCCTTGTCCTCTCGTGCCCTATAAGGTTCCATGCCTTGGTGCTTCTGTGCCATGTATTTTTTGTGCTATGGTCCTTCTGTGCCATGTCAATTCCATGCCAAAATGGATAAACACTTAGCTAGAATATAGGGCCAACATCAATCTTCTTCCACATCGGGAAAGAAGGCCTTCCATTATCCATTGAGTTCCATTGTCCATTGAGGTCCTGACTTATTGAGGAGTGCAAGTTACGTCAAAATGGATGTAATTCTCTATTTTGGTAAAGAGTGGGTTTGAAAAGAAAAAGAGTGTGAATTGGCGGTCATACCTCACTCAAAACCCAACATTGTTGACCCATCTCACATTTTTTGTATAAAGCGATAAGCAATGATAATATGATATTCATTTTAATAATCCTTCCAAAACATATTTTTCCTAACAAGTGTTCCCTCAAATTTTATGTTTTTTGTTAGCAGGGATAAATAAGATGCTTATAGAGACGGTCCAATTGTGACCACCTTTTCTTCTAAGGGTTCGAGTACAGTATTTTCTTATGTTCTTAACCCTGATGTAATTACTCTAGGTGTCAATATATTGGTAGCATGGACAAATGAATGCTACAAGATAGACCTTGGAAATTCAATGTCTTCTCCCCATGTTAGTGATATTACAATGCTAGTTGAACCACATATTAGACGTGGAGCCCTATTACAATCAAATTAAATTTCATAACATCCTCATCCACCCTTGACCATAGAAAATTGTCAATCAAGGATGCCACCACCATACAAGTTGTAGACCCCTTTGCAATGGGTGTTGGTTATTTAAATCCAATAGCTACCCTCAATCTGAACATGTGGTATGATATGGTCTCTATGCGGTACGATATCACTTGAAATACCCTATCATTGGCCCTCACCATCACCCCCCGATTCATTTTGAAAATTTTTCCTAGTTGCACATTTTGTATGGTCTTGCCCTTCCCTATCACCTTGTCATTGCTCAAACTCACCTTGAAATTAAATGTCTCCTGCTTGTATAACTCATTGTCATGTCGTATGAAGGAACACACAACCTCATTATCCACCTTTAACTCCAACAAAAATATAAAATTATTGTTATTTAATTCTTTATACCCAACCAAAAAAAATGAAATTAGTAATCATGGATTTGAAGTGGAACACAATTACTAATTTACTACACTCTTTCTCTTAATAAAAATCCATTTTATTAAAACATATAATTACATCTATTTCGATGTAACTTACCTTTTTAAAATAACTAAAAACCCATTTTACCAAAACATAAAATTACATCCATTTCGACATAACTTACCTTTTTAAAATAACTACTAATTTATTTTTTCTTTCCATTTCAACATAACTTACATTTTAAAAATAACTACTAATTTATTTTTTCTTTTTCCTCAATATTCAAGTATCTCCTCCTCCCCTTCCTTCCCCCTCATTTCACCTCCCCAATTTAACGTGTGTTTTCTCTTGTTAGAACATCATTGTTGCCCCTTTTTTAATTTATCATGCATGGGGATGACATCACCTTTATTTATTTAATGTTTAAAAAATTAAATATGATTCTTATTCAAAATTTGTCTCTCTTATTTAAAAAGATGACTTATTTTACTTCATGGGAATGCTCCTTGCAAGCGATCATGTGAGAGTAGTCATCCTTATTTAGTGTTTCATTCCTATTTATCTATTTTTATGTTTTTTTTTTCTCTTTCTTAAATAAAAAGGGAAGTCTTCCTTTTTAATGTGTAAAAGGTATATATATTTTATTATTAGAATGCAAAGATGTTTACATAACTTTTTTTTACAAGATTTGACTTTTAATCTTTTTTTAAAAATATAATTTTTTCATCATTAAATTAATTCATATATATATAAAATGTGCAAATATTTTATTAGTTATAATTTACAAAATATATTATTTTTAATTTAGATAAATATAAAGATTGAATTATTGTGTTAGTTTTAGTGGTAAGGTAGACGTTTCAAAATTATTAAAGTGAAAAGGTAGGTGTTCCAAAATTGTTAAAGTGGTTTACTCGAAACTTCAAATGACGCGAGTTTTCATATCCTTCATTCTCAAAATAAAGAATATCACATTGAATAATTTAATTTCGAAATTTAATATATGGAAAAAAATAGTTAAACGAATATTTATATAAAAATCTTCTCAATTATAATGTAACAATTAAATAGAATTTACTTTTAAATCTCAATAACAATTATATAACTTATAACCAAAAACACTTATAATTAAATGATTGACACTTCAACACCACTTATAATTAATATATTAAATGATTGATAATTTGGAATACAAACAATCAAACCACCTACACCATAGATGCCTGTAATTAATATATTCTATGATTCACAATTCCAAAACTAAAACTAAAACTAATGTTTTTTTGTGGTTGTCCAATTCCACAATTAATTAATATAAAAAGCTTTAGGTAAAGAGGAATATCATTCATTCGTTCTCACTTCCCATTGAATATAAAGTAAGATTAAACTTCTCACTGCTCAACAACCCCCATGAAGACTTTGTGGGTCAGAGGTGATTGATTGATTTTCATTTAGAAAAGTGGGTGGGAGGCTACATGACTATGATTAGGTAAGAAGCCTAACATTATCGATAGGTCAAACTAAGGGGGGTAGGTAGAGTTGGAGATTTTGGTGGCCTGAAAGGTGCCTTCTCTAAAAGTTACATTGGATTATGACATTAATTATAATATATCAAACAAATAAAAATAAAAATGGATAAAATATAAAAGAATAAAAAATTAATGATTTTTTTAATATGAGTAAATATCTTTGGATTGGAGTTTTGAATCGGTTTAGATATGAAAGAGAGGTTAGATTTTTTTCACGACTTTCACTAATAGTCATTATCAATCACATTACTATTATGAAATGAAATGTTGTTGCTAACATCGTCAACATCGCCAACAATTTTAATCGTATGAATATTTCCAGCAACCACCATCGGTCTAATACGCCCTTTAAAATTTGAATTTAGGTAACGTTGGACACAAGTAAATGTCTTAACCACTCCACCCATATCTCGTTGACATAAAAAATTAAGATTGATTAAATTGATAAGTTCATTTATAATTTTGAAATTGAATTGAAATGAAATTAAAATGATTTTAATTACATTCATGAGATTTAGATCTTACTCATTGTCTCATGAGTATGTTTAAGAAGGTTACTCCTTTTATTGATTTGGGTTAATAGTGCCCCCAACACTTTTATTCTAGGTTTTTCAAATAGTTCTACCACGGAACCAACTTTTGGCGTTTATTTATATTTGACTCGAATGTCCGCGTACTTTGGTCATTCAAGGACGAAATATTTCTCCGTTTCTATTGCCTCGGTGGTGTGAAAAATATAAGCCCTCTCCTCCCACTCTTCAACAGGTGTTCTCCATCTACATGTCTTACATTTGAGCTTTTGTGGATGTTAGTCCTTCGTTGAACTATGATAATCGTTTCTCTCCACTCAATTTCAGCATTTATGTACCTTTTTTTGTAATGTTCATAAATCATATTAAACTCTGTGATATAATGTTATCGTTTCTTGCTACTTGTTTCTCCACATGACTATTTTAAACCTTTCATTCACACAATATTTTGTATCTTTGTTAAGATGTGGGCATTCAATTATACTCGTATCCCATCTAATTGTGGTTCTGTTTCATTAACACGTTCTTCCTTTTGTAAAACTCTTTTTCGATTGTGCCCTGGCAACCTGGTGGCCTTAATTTTTTCTATTCTTTCAAAAAATACAATCGTTTCTACGAAGATTATTTCATAACATATTATCTTGATGTCTCTTGAGTTGTAATGCAATAGTTAAACAAATACTTTCATATCGAAATAATCCATGTTCAAATCCTACCAACAATCACAATACCTATAAAACATAATATAAAAATTCACTGATTAACAAGATGGAAATACATAGACGAGAACCCCAACTTCAGTCAATCTCACAATTAACATATATAAAAAAAAAACCTTAATCATGGTGGTTGCCTCTAATTGGAAATTGAACCATAAAACAAATGAAAAGCTAAAAATAGCATAAAACCTTAATCATGACGGTTGCTCTCAAATTTATCCGGTGGGCGGGGCTGGCAAAGAAAAAGGCAATATGTCATATTCAGGAAACGGCCCGCGTGCATGCCTAACCCGCTGTGGTTGCTGGCGTGACGTGGTGCTGTGGTCCATTACATCACGCATTACACATTACACACTATATATACGCTGTGTCCATACACTGCCATATATTTCCGACTCGCACTCAGAGATATGGCGGCCGCTGAGCAATCACTCTCTCTTGCTGTTCTAGAAAAATCCCTGGTAGCTCTGTTCGTGGTTGTGGTGGGCGCTGTGCTGGTAAACAAGCTGAGGGGGAAAAAATTAAAGCTTCCGCCCGGTCCCCTGGCAGTGCCGATATTCGGAAACTGGTTACAAGTCGGAGATGATCTGAATCACAGGAACCTCACCGATTTGGCCAAGAAATTTGGGAACATCCTTCTGCTCAAGATGGGGCAGAGGAATCTGGTCGTGGTGTCGTCGCCGGATCTTGCCAAGGAGGTTCTCCACACGCAGGGCGTGGAGTTCGGGTCTCGAACCCGCAACGTGGTGTTCGACATCTTCACGGGCAAGGGGCAGGACATGGTGTTCACCGTGTACGGAGAACACTGGAGAAAAATGAGGAGGATCATGACCGTTCCGTTCTTCACGAACAAGGTCGTTCAGCAGTATCGGTTTGCGTGGGAGGACGAGATCGGCCGCGTCGTGGAGGACGTCCGATCCCGTCCCGAGGCTTCGACGGCGGGGATCGTCATCCGGAAGCGGCTGCAGCTGATGATGTATAACATCATGTACAGGATGATGTTTGACAGGCGGTTCGAGAGCGAGAACGATCCGCTGTTTCTCAAGCTCAGGGCCTTGAACGGGGAGAGAAGTCGCCTCGCTCAGAGCTTCGAGTACAACTATGGCGATTTTATCCCCATTCTCCGGCCGTTTCTCCGAGGGTATCTAAAAATCTGTAAAGAGGTCAAGGAGAGTCGCCTTAATCTTTTCAAGGACTATTTCGTCGAAGAGCGCAAGTAAATTTTTTTCCAAACCTTTCCGTTAGTCTCCTGAGTTTTATTTTATTTATTTTTTAAAAATTGTCCTGCGATATGTTTTACAGGAAGATTGCCAGTACCACGAGTTCTCCGAGCAACGGAGAGCTCAAGTGTGCCATGGATCACATCTTGGATGCTCAGAACAAGGGAGAGATTAACGAGGACAATGTCTTGTACATTGTCGAGAACATCAACGTTGCAGGTATGCTATTTTAATAATCCATGCCATTTCCTAATGTGAACTGAAAAGCTTGTATAGTCTGCGAGTTCAGTTGAATATTTATATTTATATAGTCCACACTTGAATATACTTACTGTTAACCACTTGCTTGTAATATGTGTGAAGGGAAGAAACTATTTGTCAATGTGTTTAATCGATCAATGATTAATATTTGAATATTTAGCACTTTTGTATTTTAAAATTTATAAAGTCAATTTAAATTATCGATAAACAATTAATTAAAATATTTGGTCGATGTTTTATTTGGGATTTCACTTTTGATAGTTTGTAGAGAAACAATTGATTAAAATGTTTGGTCGATGTTTTAGTCATGGGTCAACTTTGTAACTTTTAGTAGACCAGTGCATGACCTTGTTTAATCGATGTTTTATTTGAGATTTGATCCATGACATCTTGTCGACAAACACTTGATTAAAATGTTTGATTGATGTTTTAGTTAGGGGTCGACCCTGTAACCTCTAGCAGACTAGTCCACGACCTTACCAAAGTTGTATTTCAATGTTTATTGGAATGGATGTGTTGATCATTTATATTATCGATCAGTTGGTAGAAATTTCAATGGGTAGTAGTCAACCTACTCGAAATAGTGATTGGGCAATAAGTCGGGTATGTTTTTGCACGTTGAATAGTCTGTTGCATAAAAAAATTAACCTTTTCGAACAATAGTAAATTGATCTAGACGAAACTTTTTCCCCTCCCTTTGCAATATGGATAACTTGCTCTTTCAGTGGACATACTTATTTGATCTTTTTTTTTTTTTTTTTTAATAAGAAAATATTAAGTGTGAATTGGATTAAGATGTTGATGACACATTTAAGGACTAATTCACATCATCTTAGATGTAAATCCGTAAGAGGATAGTGCCCAAGGAAGAATAGGAAACAAAAACATGTTTATTTTATGACAAGGAAGTAGTAGAGATAAAATTACACTTCTTTATGTAGTGTGCACCCTATAGTGACATCCATATCAAGTACAAAAACAATTAGAGGATTGACAACTTAATTGACTTGTTTGAAGAGGCAAGGTTAAATAAAACAACAAATTTTCTAATCAAGATCTATAGTAGAAGAGTTAACATCAAGAAGGGATTAGAACTTTTGTAAAAGTAGTAGGACAACGCTTACATAAAATGATTGTATTAACACAAAAACAACTTTGTTGTAATTCTTGGTCCCATAGACTATTGAGTCTCATGGACATTATTAAAATCTTGCATTCTTTTATTCATACCTTATTGACGACTAATGTCCTTTAGGCCAATATGAATAAAAACACTTATAATAAAAATATTTATATAATAATTAATTAATTGGTAATTCTACATTGGTTAGTAGTGGAGGTGATGTCAATTCTTATAAGAATTAATTAATTAGTAATTCTACATTGATTAGTCGGTGGATGTGATATCAATTCTTATGATAATTAATTGGTAATATTATATTAGTTAGTCAATGGAGGTGATGTAGATTCTTATAATAATTAATTCATTGGTCATCCTACATTGGTTAGTCGGTGAAAGTGATGTCAATTCTTATAATAATTTAAAAAAAAAAAAAAAAAAAAACCCCTAGTAAATTTTTTAACGTGACCGGCGGCACTGGCTAGACACGCTTAATATCGGTACCACGGGGCGGGGGGAGACTAGAACTTGAGACCCGCAGAGCTGCAGCAAAAATACTTAGCCAATCAAGCTAAGGCCCCCGCTGTAATTCTTATAATAATTAATTAATTGGTAATTTTACATTGCTTAATAGGTGAAAGTGATGTCCATTGTTATAATAATTAATTAATTGGTAATACTACATTGATTAATGGGTGAAAGTACTGAGAATTCTTATAATAGTTAATAAATTAAGAAGTGGAGGTGGATGTGAATCCTTATAATAATTGATTAACTGGTAATTTAATGTGAATGGTATTTGTTTGCAGCAATCGAGACAACACTGTGGTCGATCGAATGGGGCATAGCGGAGTTGGTGAACCATCCGCACATCCAGCAGAAATTACGGGAAGAGTTGGACAGCGTGCTCGGGCGGGGGGTCCAAATCACGGAGCCGGACACGACCCGGCTGCCTTATCTGCAGGCGGTGATAAAAGAAACCCTGCGCTTACGCATGGCAATCCCGTTGCTGGTGCCGCACATGAACCTCCACGACGCCAAGCTCGGCGGCTACGACATCCCGGCGGAAAGCAAGATTCTCGTGAACGCCTGGTATTTGGCCAACAACCCGGCCGAATGGAAAAACCCTCAACAATTCCGCCCCGAGAGATTCCTCGAGGAAGAGAAGAAAACGGAGGCGAACGGCAACGATTTCAGGTACCTTCCTTTCGGCGTGGGTCGCAGGAGCTGCCCGGGCATTATTCTGGCGCTTCCCATCTTGGCGCTCTCCATCGGACGCCTGGTTCAGAATTTTGAGCTTCTCCCCGCGCCCGGCCACGCCCGCGTCGATACCACAGAAAAGGGCGGACAATTCAGCCTTCATATTCTCAATCATTCCCTCATCGTTGCCAAGCCCAGGGTTTAGCAGCGGAAATCTTCGCCATGTGAACACCAAATTATTCGTGTATATGTTTCCGCTCTTTTAAGAAAATTGTTCTGTATAATACGATAAAGTCTGGTCTTGATTCATTGTGGTTGCCAGATCAATCCATTGTGGTTGGCAGATCGATCCATTTATCGGAGACCCGGGCCGACATCATTTCGTAACAGGAAAAAAAAAAAGGAATAAAAATAGAAATAAGACCATGAATATGGCGGATCTTTTAGGAGTTCATGCGTTTCTGCAATGGATCTTCTATAAGTTAATGCAATTTTCATAGTGGAGAAAGAAAGTAATATATGTGAATGTGAAAGTGAAAGATAGGTTGGGAAGAATATTTGGATCCATGAGATGGAAAAAGATATAGACCCTGAAGTTAGGTTCAATAAATATGATGTTTGTTCTGTGTAATAATAAATGTTACTTATATTTGTTATGACAACAAATGTCAGGGATATTTGTAATTAGTATTTTTTTTTTTTTTTTTTTAAATGTTATTTTATTTAGTGGCATTGATTTTGTTTTCAAGTGTTTTTTGAAATTTATTTTATATTATATTTTGTAATGGTTTTATTAAGAAGGATAAAATAATAAAGAATTGAATGTTGTATTGATTAATATTGGTATAACTACAATTAATTGTGTATAAATATTTTTATAAAAAAATTTGTATTTACAATTTTATATATTTTATTTTGCAAAGATTTTATTGATAAGTGATAAAATAAACAAAAATTATATATATATATATATATATAAACTATAAATAGTTGTGTATAAATATTTTTGTTAAAAAAAAATATTTTTTTTGAAAAAAGATTATAAGAAGTGATTCTATATATAAATGTAAAAAATCTTTACATAGTCATAAAAAATAAACTTCAATTATATGGACACTAGGAAAACATAAAATCTATATATGTATTTATAGTTTTATATAATAAATTTTCACATATATATTATATAAAACTAAATTTGAAAAGTCAAAAGAGTCATAAATTCTAGAAAAAAATTGTTATTGTCATTATTTCTTACCATTGACTTGGTTGAATCTAGATGGTCTCTATATAGAGTTAGATGGATATCCCATCCGTATCCTATCCTATATAATAGATGGGGATGAGGAGGATGGGGATAGGGATTAATATAATTGGGTGGAGAGTGGATAGATATATGGGCTATCCTGTTTAATCTATAATTTATAAGAATTAGATTGATTGTAAAATATATTTTAAACATTATTCTATTAATTAATAAATTTATATTTACATATACAAATTATCATTTTTTATAATTTGATAAGAATAATTATACCCGTTTGCACAACATTATGTTATGCATATGTATACATCAATTTTAGTTAAGTAGTTGTCAACATAACATTGAATATATATATATATATATATAAAACATTTAAAATTTTAAGTCTTATGTAATGTAAAAAGTAAATAAACATATTACATTGCAACATGTATTTCATTTCTTTATTCTGTTGCATTATACATTCACATTAAAAGGTATACAAATATTTTCCATATTTATTTGGTTCTTTGTAATATATAATTGTGTGGATACATTAATATGAAATTTTTAAAAAATAAAGTAAAGCTATTAAATGAACTTGTCAAGATACACAACAAAACATGTATTGTTCATTAATCAAAAATATAATATAAATAGTTTAGTTAAATTTATCATCAATGAATGATTATTGGTTCAACTGGTGAAGATGCTTTACTCACAAAGAACTTACCATGGATCAATTTTTGCTGCTAGCAAAAATTGCCATGATATCAGGGATGAGGCTAGAATTGTGCCCTATGCGAATTTGATTTAATGGATACCCCTTAGAGCTTGGTTCTTAGCTTAAGATCACTATGCAAAGCAGTGGTCAACAAAATAAAATTATT
The DNA here is from genome assembly GCA_037957365.1 of Torreya grandis. NCBI lineage: Eukaryota > Viridiplantae > Streptophyta > Pinopsida > Cupressales > Taxaceae > Torreya > Torreya grandis. The sequence goes on along the minus strand of JARHVA010000053.1, from coordinate 4,553,643 downwards.
GTCATATTATCTAGGAAGAATCATGGTAGGCATAGAGGTGTTGGGAAAAGCGAAAGGAAAAGTGAAGAAAGGCATGGGGTGAAGGGAACGAGGGGAATAACAAATTGAATCCAAAGATCTCAGGAATAAAATATGGAGTGCACAAGCCGATCTAATGATGGTGGATATTGAGCTCTTTGATATTGAGGCAAAGTTAACTAGTAAGAAGTGATAAGATAATTTGGGAAATAACCCCTCTAAGGCTAATACAATTAATGTCGTGTAGGGAAATATTTTTCCAAAAGACTCTTAGTAAGGTATTTCCTCTCTTTCATTTCCTCCTTTACCAAATGATTCACTTATTAGGGTTATTGCACCATAAGGGCAAATCTAGATCCACTAGGGGAAAAGTTGATCGCCTCAAAATCTTTGCCCAAAGAGATTCAAGATGGAACAAGAGAAAATAACGGAGAGAGGACCCAAATTAAGAAACTCATGTTGGATAATATAGATTTTAATTCAATAATTAGGGCATTGGAAGAAAAAGGTATCATTAGTAGATTTTTAGGAAATTGGTCTAGTATTGGATCAATGGAGTTATGGATCAAGAAAAATGTGGGGAAAGGTTTCATAGTCAAAATTATTTTTGTGGCTATTTGTCTTGATCATTTTAAAAAAATGAGACCTTAGAAGGAGAACCCCGTAGTTGTTAGATGGATCAAGGTTGGGTCTCCAAAACGGGAAGCCTAATTTTGATGCTTTGAAATGTTAGATTGGTCACTATCCATTATGGGTTTGTCTATATGCATTACCGATTGAATATTGGGGTGAAATTATTTTGACAACAATTGGAAATTTTTTTATGGATTTTCTTTAGTTAGCATTGGTCACAAAGGAAGGCTCTTTAGCTACTTATGCACGAATCTATGTTTTGGTAGAATTAGAGAAGGGCATTCTTGAAGTGATAAAAATTAGATTTGAAGTTAGGGTTTGGGATCAAATGATTGATATGGAAAATTTTCCTTTTATATGCTTTAAATACCAGTAAGTTAGGCATGTGAAAAAACTATGCCCCTTGTCTCAATTGGATTCCTCTATTTCCACAAGCCAGTTACTAAAAAAATGGAGAGTCAAGCAATGTTCACCTTTTGAAGTTTTTTTGAGGAGAAACGGGGGTATAAGCTTGGAAATGAAAGATTATATAATAAAAGATAGATAAGATAAATATATTAATGTTCAAGAAATGACCACAAAAGTAGCTCAAAGAGACTATAAAATACTAAAGGTGTCAAAGCAAAGCTGGAAAACCAAATGGTTTACCACGGAGAACAAAAAGTGAAAAGAGAAACAATACAACAAAGAGCGAGAGCCATCAAAATGGAAATAGGCAAAGAATAACTTGCAGCCAATGACCCCAGCCAAATGGAGAAGTGAGAAAGTATAATTTAAGAGATAAGAACAATGAAAAGCAATGAGAAAGGTCACTCAAGGAGTGGACCCAACTCTCCTAACATTTGAGGCTATTGAAAAGAAATTCAAAATATATGGATAACCAATGGAGGAGGAGGTGGAGTGTCTGGTCAATTTTGTATGTTATTATTTGTAGGGAGTAGCTCTTCATAACGATCTGGTGGATCTAGTCTAACTCCTGAGGTTGGAGCTGGAATGTTTATGTCGATGAGATCTTAGGGAGTTCTGAATGGTCCCCCAAATTCACACTGATCTGTAGTATGAAGCTATGATGATGTTGGTCTGGTACTTAGTGCCTCTCCTTGAAGGTAGCACCATAAAGAAGGAAGTAATCTATTGGATACACTGTGGTCTAATAGGGCCTTGAATTATGAGGTCATGAAGTCTGAGGCCCTCCTGCATATATAGAGCTAAACATCTCTAGTCTTCATATCTAAAGCAGGCAAAGAGAGTTTGGGTCTCCTTGAAAAGGTAGTGGAACCTCCCTCTAATATTGTAGTAGATGCAACAATGGAAGCTTAAGTGTTCTTCCATCTTGACCTATTAAAGACTGCATAATTACAAATCCTATCTGCTCGATCTATCTCAATTCAAAGCCTATGGGAACCCAATCAGAAATGTTTAAGGGGAATATGAAGAGCATGCATCCAATGGTATAAAGTGTACTAAGGATAGATAATAAGCCCATCCCTTAGTTCTAGGAAGTGCTCCACATAAAAATACATCTTTGGGTGTAACACCCCACAAGGATTAATTGAAGTGGTATGAATAAATTGTATATAAATATCCTCCTTGATAATTATATTCATCTCCTATTTGGTAGGTAGAAGGCGGCTTAAAACATCCAAAGACTACTAAAATGGAGGGAGATAGTCCATCCTAATCCCCATAAAACCTAAGAGATTTGAGACCCCAGTGTATCAATAATGAGCCCATCTAGGAGGGATAGAATGGGTAATAGAATTTGAAGAATAATAAGTGAAGTATAGGTATCTATCATGCCCCTTAACTGAGTCAGTGAAGATTCAAATGCAGTGCAAGAAAGAGATCAAATCAAATATAGTCTCCAGTATGAAGGGACGAGCCCCAAACTCTGTAAGGATGATGTGCTAGGGAAAAGTCTATTTACACTTGATAATATGATGGAGAAGAAGTGTTTAGACTATCTCAGCTAAAGCCCAATTAGAATTAAACAAAGAGCATCCCCAAACCACAAACCCATAGAGATCAGTGGGCCTAATAAGGGTGTCCATGAGGGACATCTTGGAAGAGATGTCCTAAAAATGATGTCAAAAACTGTCTCTCAAAGAGTGCTAAAAAACCATATCCCTTGTTGATTCGAGGATGGAGGGCCTATCTCAAGCTAAAGTGGGGTACAAATAAATGCACCCCAAAGTAAATATAGGTGTTGGCAATCTCAATCTCCTCCTCTCTTAAGAAGAAATGGATAGAAGACCAAAATCTAAGTTTTACCCAGGTTGACTATCAACTGTTAAAGATCACAAAAAAGAGCTAAGGCATCCAACTATCATTAAAACCCCTCAGGGGAGGAGGGCATGAGGACCATGCCATCTATAAACAATAGGATAGATATCAAAACCTGGTGGAGAAGGCAACCATCACCATCCTGGATATGCTCATGAAGGAAGGTCTCAAACTCATCAATATATATTCCAAAGAGAGTGGGGGATGAGGGTAGCCCTATTTAACCCCGATGATACTCCTGATAAATTATGATAACCCATGGGTAGTATAGAGATAACCAAGGACCATCTCATAGAGGCACATAATGGCTATCAGAAGGGTCTCAAAAATACCAATGTCTCTAAGCCTATGGAATAGAACCTCCTATGGAATAGAGTCAAAAGCTTTCTAAAAGCCTAAAAAATAACAATAGAGTTTTGATGAGTGATGACATGCTTCCTTGATGATGGTTCAGAGAGTAAATATGTGGTCTATGGCCTGATGAGCTAGATGAAATCATGTCTTCTCCATAGCTCTAAGGTGTCTCTACTCCAACTCTCTTGAAATCTGCATGTGGAGAACTGTAGCATATAGTTTTGAGAATGTGTGGCCCACCATGATCATCATGTAGTTGTTAGGATATGAAATGGGGCCTGATTTGTGTATTGAATGAATGATGTGATGTGACCAAGATGGTGGAAAACCTAAACAAACCACAAGGTTAAAGAGATCATCCAAGTATCTACCAAAAACCTCAAATATGTGTTTGTATATTTTTTCTTGAAAACCCTCCTCATCAGTTTCCCTAACACTATTCATCACTATGACAACTTCTTTGATGTTCTTGCATGTGAATAAGTGGCAACAAGATTCACCTAACTTTCAAGGCCTATATGCAACTCTAATTTTTTTAATCACTAAATCAAAGGGCTAACCTATCAAAAAATGCATTAATAAATACAACTAAAATCCTCACAGATTAGGTTAAAAATATTATCTCCTTTCTCAACTCTCAAACTCACGTAGAAAATTTCACTCCTTAGGCTCCTCAAGGAGAAAATGGGGTGGCAATTGATGTGGATCAAGCATACCCTAAATGAGAAATGGTAGAATTTTTGGGAACTGAATTTTAAGAGCTGAATTCTAGATAAATTCTCACCATTTCATAGACTAAGTGTCTTTTGGTTAAGCCCAAGTTTATAAATAAAGGTGGAAAAGGGGTTCAAATCTGTAAAGGAACTAAGGGGATAAGCCATTTCAATTTATAAACAAATTAAAATACCTATTTTATTTTATGATGGAAGGCAAGGGGTCAAAGTCCCCTCATTAGGTCAATGAAGGTGATTTTTTGGAATTTTAGGGGTCTTAATGCCCCTAACAAGAGACGCTTGGTGAAGCGTTAGTGGAAATAATTAAAACCATATATTTTTATTTTATAGGAAAAAAAAATATATGATATGGAAACAAACTTATTGATAAGTAAAATTTAATTAGAAAGGAGACTTTGTGGTTTCCTTAAGAACTTCAGGAGGTTTGGCACTAATATGGTCTCCATTAAAAGTGCGGGTGAAATTTTGTGGTAGAGGATTGGGATGGCAGTTGTGTAAGGTTACTAATTTCACCTCTAACATTACTTTCTTCCTTTTCAATGTTTATGGGCCTAATAACCCAATTTTTAAAAAACATTGTTAGGAGGAGACTTCTATTCAGTGGATGGATCACTTTAGGGAGAGAGTTGCTTTGGGTGGGGATTTCAATGCCATTCTATCCAAAATAGATAAAAGAGGAGGTATTCAACATATTTATGAAACTCATTTGGATTTTTCAAGGTTTGTCTCCTTCAATGGTCTTATAGATGTTGTTTCAAATAGTGGACTTATTTATTGGACTAATAAGAGATTAGGTTTCAGTAAAATTATTGAGAGACTGAACAAATTTCTACTGACTCTTGGTTGGTTGGAAATGGGTTTAGATCATATCCCAACTAAAAGGGTTTTCTCTATTGGCAAAGCAATAGCAAAGTGTCCCTTCAAATTTGAATTGACATTGTTAAGAGAGTCCTCATTAGAAATTAAAATAAAGTAATGGTGGTCTAATGCACCAAATTTCAAAGGGACCAAGATGTATGTTAAGGTCAAAAAACTAAATTGCATTAAACAATGTTTGAGACAATAGAACAAGGACCATTTCAAAAATATTTTTGAATAAATTTTTGTAACATCTAGATGAAGTTCCAAATTTTTGAATGAGGAAGTCTTGAATGAAATATGTTGAGGCTTATAAAAAGGAGAAATATCTTTTGGTTGAATTGGAAGAGTTTCAAATTAGAGAAGATATATTGTGGAAATAAAAGTATAGAGAAATATGGCTCAAAGAAGGGTATAAACATTCTAAATTATTTCACAAACTAGGGTGAGAATATGCTCCAATCAAATATCTTCAATTCAAGCCAGATATGGCAAGGTGTTGGATCTTAATTTTGATATCCAAAATGAAGTTGTAGGTTTCTTCAAATAACTACTGATAAATTAGGATTCTTCTAATCTCATAATATAATCTTCATTACTCAAATTCATTACCAATCTTGTGTCATATTAATAGAATGGAGACTTGAAGGCTCCATTTTGAAAGATGAAATCAGGAGAGTAGTCTTTTCTATGCAAAAGGATAAATCCCTAAGCTCAAATTTTTTTACAATAGTTTTCTTTTAGCATTTTTGGCCCATTGGGGGGGGGGGGTGGATGTTGTTGATATGGTGGAAGAATCCAAGGAAAAAAGGAAGATTTATATGGACCTAAACCACACTTTCATCTATTTAATCCTCAAAGGTGACCAACAAACATATTTTGGACCTATCTCCCTCAATGATCTGTATACAATATCATTTTTAAATTAATATCCTTTAGGTTGAAGGATTTTCTAGAAGATCTAATTTCAGGTGAACAAGGAGGTTTCATCCCAAGAATAAATATTCATGAATGTGTGATTTTTAAACATGAAATCATTCATTCCCTCATAATAAATCACAAAAATGTGTGTAGATAAAAATTGACATAAGCAAGGCTTATGACTGGGTTGATTGGAGATTTATGATGAAAATTTAAAAAAATGTGGCTTCAATAAGAGTTGGTTTGATTGTGTCTTCAATGGCATTTATAGTCCATGTTTTTTTAGTTCTGATAAATGGTTGCCTAGTTGGTTTCTTTCAAATATCCATGGGACTATGCCAAGGGGATCCACTCTTGCCTTTTCTTTTTTTTTTGATGGTTGAGACTCTGGTGTGGGCAATTAAAGGAACTTTTGCAGAAGGTTCCATATGAGGTATTGAGGTGGTTGATGGTTTAGACAACCTCATTCATCAACAAATTTTTGATGATACTTTATTTTTTGGGGAATGCAACAAAGAGAGAATCTAGATGCTTCAAATAAATTATAGAGGATTAATCAATAGCTTCTGGGCAGATAATGAATGAGGCAAAATTTGAGATTTTTTTGTTAATACTAATCATCACACTTAGGTTAGGATTTCTCATGTTCTTGACTTTCAAATTGGTAAGTTACTAGGGAAGTACCTTGGTAGACCTTTTTTTGTAGGGTTAGACTAGTCATCATTATGGGACAAAATTTAAAATGCTTTTAGGTCCAGATTAAACTCTTAGAAGGGGAGATGGTTGTCCTTAGCTAGACGCTTAACCCTCATCAAATATTTTATGAGTGCTCAAGGATGTGGAGATGGTTATCCTAAATAGAATTAAGTGAATCATGAAATATTTTCTAGGCAAGGATGTGGAGACAAGAAGAAAATTTGGTTGATCATATTGGATAGACTGTGTTTATCTAAGAAGGTAGGTGGTGCATGCATTCAAAACTTGGGATTCCATAATGTAGTTTTAGGATACAAACTAGTTTGGGGTATCTATTCACAGCCTCAACCGCTTTGAAGCAGGTTTATTAAAATAAAATATCATAGATCTTTGAACCTGAAGCAAATCTTTATTTTTGTTTCTCCCCCATAAAGGACTCTCATATGTGTAATTTTATCTTGAAATGTTGATAAATTATCAAAGATCACATTTCATGGGAAATAAACAATGGAAGGTTGGCAGATTTTTTGCATGACTCTTGGAATGGGCACAAACCATTAAGGGACTATCAAGAATTAGATGAAGCAAGGGCCATGTTGACAATTACTTGAGGTAGAGAGGTAAAGGAATAAATGGAACCTGGGTCGAGAACAAGGTTTAGGAGATGGAAGTGGAAATACTTGGACAATACATACATTCCTCAAAATCATAAGGTAATACTCTATAAACTGCTAGTGAAAAAGAAAGCTTTCTTTCACCCCATTGAGGATGCAATCCAATGGTTGAGATCCAAAAATGGGAGACGTTTAATATTACTTTGATGATATAAAATGATTGATGTCTTTGATTATTCTTTTCATTGGTAAAATTTGCTTTACTAGAAGAAAGTGGGCATCCCTAAAGCAATGGCCTTTGCTTTGTTGGAAACTCATAGTTGAGTCCTTACATAAGAAAAACTTAGGAAGATGGGTATAGAAGGCACCTCAAGGTGTTATATGTGCCTAAATGATGCTGCAACTATGGAATATTTACTCTTCAATTTCCATTTCATTTGTGAGTGTTGGAATTGGATTTGTAATAAACTCAATTGGAAGTGGGCAAGTCCCCCTTCTCTATTGTAGGCTATTTCTTCTTGGTATCCTAGGCCTTGCAAAAGTGTCATTTTTGGTCTTTGGAAAACCAGTCCCATTGTTTAAATATGGATAATCTAGAAGGAAAGGAACAATCTTATCTTTAAGGGTAAGATGAATCAGATGAAGGATGTCCTCATCAAAGCTGAAGTTTCCATCTTAGAGGTAATTTCTTCTCATGTGGTAAGGACTAATGGGCCATTATTAGATTGGGAAATGAAGATTTGGCCAAATTGGGTTCCTTTGAAAGTCCCCCAATTAATGGGTCAAGGATTCATTTTCCCACATGACACAAGTATGGATACTTAGAATAGTTTCCTCATCCTTTGGGTCTCTTTAGTCTCAATTTTTATGGAGAAGTGAGATAATTCAGAGGAGTCATGGGTTGGATGTTTAATCAAAGATTGTTCTAGTTCCCTTATCCATGTTACCTCACATAAATTTAAGGATGAAATTAATAACAAAAGAGATCAAAATATTTGGTTCCAGGTCTTGAATTAGTGGTTCAATTTAGTATCAACAAAGTAATAATGGAAGAGTATTCCATGGTTTTGATTCAGGCCCTACAAATGGAAGATCAAAAAATTAGTACATTCATAATATCTCAGGGAAACATTAGAAATTTTTTGCCTCCTTAGCTTTTTGGGAAGCATCACATTATTTTCATGAAGCCAACAAAGCAATAGACTTTTTGGTCAACCAAGGGTTGTTACATTAGGATGATTTAGTAATCAACAACATGGTGGAAATATGGATAGGTGTAAAGGATATTGGGAGGAATGGATAGTGATGGGATCCTATCCCCATCATCCTTCCCCTTCCCCTTCCCCCCTCTTCCTTTATTTTTTTCTTTTGATTCATTTTTTATTTCACCTTTCAAATCACCTTTGTTTTGCTAGATATAATCACAAGATAGTGGGGTGGCATAAGGGGTATTTTTGATGCAGTTTATCTTCAATCATTCCCAAGTCTAGAGGAGTCTTTTTGGAGTAGATCATTTATTGTTAAACTATGTTGAAAGTTCCTTCACTCTCCATAAGTGTGATTCAGTTGTTCTCTCTAGTTTTGAAGGGGCAAGGTATTTTATTTTTTCTTTTCTCCTTGAGTGGTGTGAAGGTCTATGGTTTGAACTCAATATGGAGTGAGTGGATGAATTTGAAGCCATAGAACATATATATTTTTATATATGCATAGAAGAAACAAATGTATTTTAGGTCCTTTGTCTCTAAACGTCAGTTGAAAAGGATCTTTTGGATCCCCTCTAAAAATTTTCTCAAGAGCATTTGGGATATTTTAGGCATCGCCTACATTCAAATGGAAATTAAAAGTAGAGTCAATTCATAAATTGTTTGTTTTAAAACAATATGCTGAATGTGCTCAAGGACAAGGAGATGGATAAAGGAACCAAGGATAAATTTTTAAGAGTGGGTTTCCTAGGTGGCCTAGCCCTAGCTCTTAAGGTTGTGCATTTGGAAATCCCTTATCATCTCCCTCCCAATGATGTTGAAGGTATAGGATTGGTGTTGCTTGGAACATTCAGAGAAAACGAGGAGAGGTTTTTTAAGGTTATGGGCCTCTTGGAGCATATGCATATGTTTCTTTCTAGGTCTCTCACACCCAACCTTGGTCTCCCAAAGGTGTAATGAGAGGCATTGAATTTTCCCCATGTCTCCCTCATACCCTTCATGGAAAAAATCTTTTGGTGGATAAGGCCACAAAATATGCCTATTTTATTTCCAACTTGGTAAGATATAATTTCAAGAAGAATGAGATGTTGATTTTGGGTGGAGCTGAAAATGCTTCTATGAACCCTGTGTCTTCCAAAGGTGGTGGAGGGAAAGCTATGATAGGTATTTTGGAGACTCATGGAAAAATAGTCCGTCGAGGAAAAATCAGTGGTATGTTCACCCTTGACACTTTATATAGGCCAGAAGATGAGGAATTGAGCACTAGACCAATCTGATTGCAACACTATTAATGGTGAATTCAATGGGTTGGATTCCATGCTTTCTAGTGTTAATACATTTGGTGGGTTATGGGATGAAGTTGGTATCAACAAGAGCTTGGGTGGCAATTTGGGCACTAATAAAGGCAACAATGATTATATTAGTGGGACCACTGGTGTTAGTATGGTCATGGATGATAACAATGACAAGAATGTGGAACTCATTTCTTTCATTGTAGATGAGCCAGAGGGCTTATGGTTGCATATGGACTAGTGGGTGGGGGTTTTACTTTATTTTTTCTTATGGTTTTCAAGCATGTATTTAGATTATATTACTACTACTATTATAACTTCTTTTTTGGTAGCCTAGTTTACAGTAGGGCTATGTCCCTTTGGTAGTATTAGATATATCTATATTTTGTAATGAGTTATATCTCAATTTTGGATGAAGTTAGGTTATTTTGGAAACCTTTTAATAAATTGTTATTTTTTGTAATCATTGCATATTATAATGAAAGGGTGAGGGACCCCTCAACCCTCAATTATCAAGCAACAAAATATTTGAAGATATAAATTATTTTTAGATATTATTTGAAGTTATAATTTTTCTTGACAAAAATATTATTTCAACTCCCTTACAATACTTATCTTATATATAAGAATATACTTGTATGAAGAGATGATATTTTCTTGTTGTTAGTTTTCTATATGAAAGCATATTGATATTAAGATATGATTTAGCATTTAAATCATAGGAAGATAAAATCGATTTTTATTTACCTAAATTTTAATGAATTGATATACAAATAAATAATAAATTAAAATAAATAAACGAAAAAAAATTCTTGTAAGCTAAAGACAAGATACAACCAACACTCCATGTATGCAAAAACAACTCGACATATAAATATGTGAAATATATTTGTAATTACATAAATAGTATAGACATTTCAAGTTAAAAAAACCATTTCATCAAAATAAAAATAAAAAAAACAATACATATAAAGTAGCCAAACACTTTTGTAATACAATGCCCATTATTATTATAAAACCATTTTCCTATTAATACATGCCTTTTTGTTTATTTTGACGTCCATCAACATAAACATGATATCAAACATAAAAACAAATTAAGATTAACAACTTAAAAGTCAAGAATTGATTAAATAATTGCCAAAAAAGCTCAATAACGATGTAATAAATAACTGACTATGCAAAAGTGGAGTTAATCAGTACTTTCCAACTCAAAAATATTTTCATATTTAATTAGTTGTCAACAAACAACTAAAAAATTACTAATAAAACACACATTAAAAAGCATAAAATTTTTATAACATATACATATGCACATTGAATATGTGATTGCCCTATAAAAAACTAACATCTAAAAATGCTAAATATTGTATTGGATAGTCAAACATTCAATGTGTAAATGTATGTGAAATGTAAACTCATCCCATTAGAAGTAAAAGAATAAATATAACATGAATTAAGTAAATAGACATGAGCAAAAACTATGATAGTCATTTTAATATAATCTACGTATCTTCATCACATTCCATCATTTATTCTTGACTGGAAATGGTATGCAATATTAAAGTGTCATAACATTCTCATTTCACATTATATGAATGGAGTTGAAACTTAAGAGTAAATATAGGTATGAAAATTATAGTGATAGAAATAAGAATAGTCTTTTATATAAACCAATCTAAAGTATTGACTGTTATTAATCCATATTGGTATTTGTAATGGTTTTTTATTACATTTCTTGTTTCCATCTATTACAAACATTGTTAAATTATGTTTTAAGACACAAAAAGAAATGATACAATTAAATTTATAAAGATTATTAATATTTAATAAAACTTTAAAAGTATATCAAATGAGTCATAGGTTTAAGAGTATTACAACCAACCAATAAAATTAGTATTATAAAATTAATAAGGGCAACTGAATTTAAATATAATAAAAGGAATATATTTTTTCAAACATGTTCTACATCATAATATTCAAAAGGTTGTTGTCTATAAATTGGTTAAAGTTATAATAAAATGCTCAAAGGTTAAAAATTACAAATTAAAGTCTAAGAAAGATAATTCATTTTTTAAGAAGTGTTTATTATGTTGTTAGTAGAGTTTTCTAAATAAAAGTTATTTTAATTACATACATTTTATTAAATAATTTTATATTATTCACAATAATATTAAAATATTTTTACTTTGAACATATGATTATTCATGTCTTTAAAGTCAAAAGAGAAAATTATATCTCTTACCTAGTAAATTGTCAAGTACTAAATATTTTCAGCCAAATCCAAGCTTATAATTTCTTCTAGTTGTGAATAATGTTGCATCCCATTAAATCCCACCACATAAAAATATAACATGAGCTCATCAATAGAGTAACCTATATTTTAAATTTTGCTAGAAAGTTTTGCCATCAAATCAAACTAAATAAACAATAAAAATATAAAATTAAAAAAAACAACTTTCAAACTTTTTAAAAAGCAATGTTATATTAGAAAAAGAAACCAATGTAGTTTATCTATAACAATTAAAAAAATATGATAATTTACATATATATATATATATATATATATATATATATATATATATATATATGGTCTTCTCATGAGGCAATCAACATGAATATGAAGGAAAGCATATACTCACAATTAAAAATGGACAACTAAGAGCATATTTTGTGAGTCTCTCTGAAAATTATAGTTCATTTGTGTTCAACACACGATAAACATATGGATTAAGTTTATTTAATAAAAAATTTAGTGACTAACATAAAATTATCTAGAGTAAAATAATGAAAATTAAACATTGATTCTTTTTTAAATGTAATTGATTTGTCTCTCACAAAGTTTGTTTAAATTTTACTTTTTAAACTTTTTCGAAGAACTTGCAAATGATAAACATTATCCCTGAATATAAATTGTTTGTTTTTATAAATAATTTCATGTTTGTTATTTTTCAAGTATTCCATAATCGATAACAATGTTGATGGTATTTGACAATTAAATTTGATAATTTTATCTAAAATAATTGGTACCTTCTAGAAAGGCTATTTAAATTTTTGTTAAGTTAGAATTTTCTTGAGCATTTTATTTTGTTATAGGAAGCTCGATTCCATGGAGAAGAATATATTTTTATTCTCTATAGTGCTTTGTTATCATTAGTTATTGGGTTTGAGTCTCAAAATTTTCTCCTCTTTGTAAAGAAACATGTTAGTGTCTAGGAAGACATATTTCACAATCACTTTTAAAACTTTGTTGAAGTTTTTGAGAAAGAACATCATGTTTAGCGACAAAATCATGAATTTGGAGGGGAATCTTGTTCATGATCTGCATTTCTAATGGTATTTAATAACACTAGTGACCATTATAACAGACAATTTAACAATTCCATGTAACAAAATTTGTGTTAGATATTTTGTGTTTGTAAATTGAGAACATGTCTCATTATTTAGCAATGACATGTTTATCATTTCCTTTGGAATCAAATATTTGAGAAATAAAATGGGTATCCATGACATTTTTGAAGATAATGATACCTTGAGGTTATATAAAATGTTCAAAGATAAAATAATCCCGACTATTTTTTAATTATTCAAAAAGACCATAATAACACACTTTTATATTCCATAGGCACCCTTTTATGGCTTCCAAATATGCTTGACCACAACTATGCATATGCAATTATTTTTTTACATATTTAAGATATTTCTTGTCAAAAAATTTAACCCATTAAAAAGTTTTAGATGTCAAGATAGTTATAACAATTGTTTTTTTTTTGGGGTACTATAACAAAATTAAATGTATTGCTCTTTAATTTATATAAATTTGAAACACTTGTCATTCATAACTATTAAAAATGATAGTTTGTTAGTTTTTGAATTTGTATGGAAGTGTTTTTTAAAACATTTTTTCTTGCATTCTATGTACATTCTTTTTTTTTAAAATTTCAACCACCTTGTATAATCACCCATTATTTAAAAAAATATTTTAATGTTTAATCATAAATGATATTTTTCTGAATGACGAATTTCATGTTGAGATTTGAAATGTTAAATCAAAAAAGTTATCACAATTTTAATCTAAAAGACATATTCTAACTCTAAGGACTATTGAAATCTACAATATTTGACAACAGAAATATTAGAACAAGTATTCATTATAGAAACTAAACTATATCACATCAACATTGTAATATTGCTCAAGAAGTGCCTTCCATTTCATTGTATTCAAGTGGTCATTCAAAATAGATTTAAAAAATATATAAATCTAATTCAAAAAAAATTGAGGAGTTTATAAGGCATAATAGAAGTAGAATTATCCTTGGATACAATATAAGCATAAATATATTCCTTGGGTTATTTTATGAAGTTTGCATGTCTAAATTGAAGCTAGCATGTCTAAAAAAGGTATGTTTGTAGATGGATAATGGTGTGAAATTTTGAGTTTATGTTTGAGTGTTTTTAACAACTATGCAAGGAGTATTTTAAACTCTTTGAGTCTTGTTTACACTTTGTTTAATATTGACGTATTATATTTTGTATTGGATGACATGCATAATAACTATTATAATAAATGGAGCTCCAAGGAAAATATGAAAAATATGGTTGATGTGTTTTATCAAAAAATCTATCATAGCATATGTTCATCCCATGCCAATCATTGCAAATAAAAATTGTTATGATTGCCCAACAATCACAAGAATAAAAAAAAGGCTTGAATGTTTAAAGATGGCCATGGGATAAGCATATAATATAATATGCATTTTTTAATGAAGTGTGGCAATTGTATTTTCAAGATGAAATTACTGTAGTGAAATTTTTTATCAACATGACCTCGGTAGGCCCATTGAATGCAAAGTAAACAAGAGTATTAGATGAAAAATCATACTAGCACAAGCAACAGAAGTCATAACATGTGACATGATAGGAGGTGGGTTGTGATTGGAGAGTCAAAATATTAAAAGGGAAAAAGTTGAGGGCTACATACCACCCTTCTATAGGATAAAAACATGTTGAATTTATCAAGGTTAAAAAAATGAAAAAACTATAAGTTTTCCTCTTAGTCTCTCTCAAATTTACATCAACAAGGCTTGCCCATGCAAGCACACAATCACATGTATTGTTGAGACAGGTAGTTGCCTTTTTCACAAGACAAACAACATATATATGTAACTCACAACTTTATTTAAGAAAAAATACAAAGTGCATAGAAAAGACAAAACCATCATTGTGGGTATTTTGGAAAAAATGAGTCCATGTCTATTTTTTGACTACACACTTGGCTTTGATCATAGAAAACACACACATACAAAGAATATAACGTGCTTATATCACTTTCCAAATAAACAAATACATGAACACAAAATAAGTGTTCATTGGCAAGAAAAACTTGTGTATTGCACCTATCCAGTACTCAAACCAAAAATTTCCTTCAATGAATGGTATGGACTTAATATATTTAGTGTGTATTTGGAAAAAAAATAAAGGACTTGTACAAAGATGATCTAGGTGGTAATTCACTATTCCCATAATATGGGTATATAATAATTTATTCTCCAAGTTTGTGGTTTTGTAGTTGTTTTACTTCTTATTTTATACTTCATTGGTTTAGAAATACTCAGAATGTGTAAAGACTCACAACATACTTTTTAATAGAATGTCTGGAAATAAGTGTCAAAATTGAAAAATAAATTATTATAGTAGCTTCTACAAGAAAGCTTCAATAATATGTTTTTGTTAGTAAATACAGTCTTAGAATTTAAATCAATATGTTCCCAACCCTATTTATTAAAATATATATCATACATCTGTGTAAATTTGACTATACCTGTTATGGGTAAGCACATGGAGACTGGGGGAAATAAAGAATATTTTTAATGCCAAAATGCAATTTATACAAAAAAAACTGTGTGATATTTTGGCTTCATAATTATCAAGCCTAAACCACAAATGTGTTAGCTATAGTGTGTGCGCATTATTGGAAGTTTATATTTTTTAATGTTTCAAGTTGTATAGACTGAAGAAGTGAATGGCATGGTGTGTATTTGCTAAAATAAAATCTAAGTATAAGTAGCATTTATATTTTTTATGTTTAAATTTATTTAATAAATATGATAAATTAGGCCATTCTACATCTTCTAAAATTGCTCTCACAACTCCAAGAGTTGTCATTTTATAGTTAGTTTTTTAAAATCTAATCTAGTTAATATTTAGTCATTTTTCAGGATTTCAATGTTGAACCTAAGGCTTTCAAAATGTAATTTTTACAACTAGTGTCCATTTTAGATAAAATTATATTCATTTTTAAGGTTTTTAGTTTTCCAGATTGATTGTTGACATTTGTAGGAGTTATAGGCATGTCAAAATTAAATTTTAAAAACCTCACATCTTCTAGAGATAATGAATGTTTCTCAAGGATATTGACTCATGAAATATCCTGTGAACCTAATTATAACTATATAACATGATTTGGGCATCACTTGGATGTAATTGAGTTGATAATTGAACCAATTACTTGATTGGCTTAATTGATGATGTAATTTGTGTCCTATGAACCTATTTGCGACTATACAATGTGATTTGGGGCTCAATTGGAATAAATTTTATCAATGATTCAACTAATTACTTAATTTGGTTCAATCAAAGATGTAATTTAGAAACATTTGTGGCACTTAAACCTAATTTTGGACTAAATAAAGTGATCTAGTGTGCAATTTGCCATAATTTAATCAATGAGAAAATTAATTATTTGATTGGTTTAATTAGGGACTTAATTTTTATCAATTTGATCCCTATAAACCTAATTGTAACTATACATTATAATTTTTGGCTGAGTTAGCCCCAATTTCATCATTGATTAAGCCAATTAATCTTTTGGTTCAATCAGAGATGTAATTTAAGTGAACTTAAGCTTCATGAACCTAATTTTGGCTATACGATGTGATATGAGTTTTAATGGCCCTAATTTTATTGTTGATTGAGTCAATTAATCAATTGAATCAATTAGAGACATAATTTAGGCCAAGTTTTGCCTATGAATGTAATTATAACTATACAATGTCATTTTGAACTTAATTGGCTCCATATTCATCATTTATTAAATCAAATACTCAATTTGTTCAATCTTGGATAAAATTTGAGCTAATTTTAACCCAATGAATATAATTGGGACTATATGATGTGATTTAGGGCTCAATTAACACCACTTTAATCATTAATTAAACCAATAATGAAATCAATGATGAAAATAAAGCTAACTGAGCCCTAAGTCACATCGTATTATCCCAATTAGGTTCACATTATTTAAATTTATCCAAATTATATCTCTGACTGAACCAATCAAGTAATTGGTTTAATAAATGACCAGATTAGGGACAATTATACATCAAATCAAATCATATAGTTGTAATTAGGTTCATTATATTTGAATTGGTTCAAATTATTTTTTTATTGAACCGATCAGGTAATTGATTTAATCGATGATAAAATTGGGGCCAATTGAGTGCCAATGATATTGCATGGTTCCAATTAGGTTCATGAGGATCAAATTGGCCCAAATTACATTCTTGATTGAACCAATTGAGTAGTTAGTTCAATCAATGATGGCATTAGGACCAATTGAGCCCCAAATGACATTGTATAGTCCCAATTAGGTTCATGGGGCTCAAATTGGCCCAAATTGCATCCCTAATTGAACTAATCAAATAATTAGTTTAATTATGAATGATATTTAGGCCATTTGAGCCCTAAATGACACCATATAACTATAATTATGTTCAAATTAAATAAACAAGTAATTGGTTTAATCAACGAATAAATTGGGGTCAATTGAGCACCAAATCACATCGTATAGTCACAGTTATGTTCGTGAGACTCACATTGTTAAGGTGTGGAGCTAAAAGCTTCAACTGTTTGCAGACACAAGGAAGGATGCTGAAGAACCAGAGCCACCGGCGTCGGCAGTATGACTGATGTCGGTTAGATGCAGTGGAGAAGGAGACCGGCAACGACAGACAGTCGGCCGATGTCGGCAGCACCAGACTAGCAGGGACCGGCGTCGATCGCCTGTGTATTTTTGAAACTGCTGTTGACGAACAGTCATTTAAGTGAAGCGAGTGTTTGCATGTCAAGCGACTAATTATAGTCACGAGCTGCGTGTCTAATTATTGTAACTAGAGTTCTATTTTTTGTAAGCATGGGATCCTATTTAAAGACCCATAAGGCATGTATTGTAATTAAGTAAGAAGGCAAGTAAAATCATTGAAGCTAGCAAGGTCAAGGAGATCTAAAGGTGTAAGGTCAAGGAGATCAGCTGAAACATTCAAGGAGGGATAGCAACTCAGGCTTTAGAGTTGTGTTGAGCAAGAGAGAGAGGGAAGAAGGTCTTGAGGTGTGGCAAGCCTTTGAGGTGGAGGAAGAAGTGGCATCTTCCTTATTGTATTTTCTTCTAGTAATATTTAATACAAGAGTGTGTATTGTCTCTCAAATTCTTTGTTGTCTCATGTTTCTAGCTACTTTATCATTCGGGTATAATTCCGTGTTTAATTGCTAATACGAGAAGTAATCATATGTGCTCTAATTGGTAGAGCTAGAGATCCCCTGACAAGTGGCCCAAATTATGTCCTTAATAGAATTAATCAAGTAATTAGTTTAATCAATGATCAAATTTGGGTTGATTGAGCCATAAATCATATCATATACTTGAAATCAAGGTCATAAGGCACAAATTGGCTCAAATAATTTCCTACTTGAATAAATTAAGTAATCAGTTCAATCAATGATGGAATTTGTTAGGAATAAAGTCCTAATACTACATGTTATATCAATGAAGTATATTCTACAGTACGAGGAAATAAGTATGGAATACAAGCTACATAAAATAAAGACAAGCAAAAGGACACATTACATAGTGATTACATGAAAACCTTGTAATGTGCAAGGAAAAACCACAAACAAAATGACAGCTTCCAGACTTCATTAATAAACAACATCAACTCTCTTATAAAATAACTCTTCTATATCAACTCCTTCAATCCTTCCATACAAATCACTCAATGCTTCCACCTAAAGTATTCAGGTTGTGAACCAAAGCAAACTAGCCTATAGGATCCAACCTCCAAGCATGCAAGCCCAAGGCTTGCATGAATCCTCTAACATGATGAATTTACAAAGGAAAGCTCATGTTAATAAATAAAATCTATAATATAAATATAAAATATAGAGAGAGGATAAAGTTGTGCCATACTCCATGTGAGAGCACTATTCATAAATAGGGAATCATGTCCCCCCATGTGCCAAGTCAAGCCTTTGAATGGGATCTCATCATGCCCACTTGACCACTCCATCTGCATACCCATATGCTCTCCTATGTGATATGCCCTACTCCACATGTGACCTCAATCAAGCATAGTGATCACTGTCTCCTAAT
This sequence comes from Torreya grandis, assembly GCA_037957365.1. NCBI lineage: Eukaryota > Viridiplantae > Streptophyta > Pinopsida > Cupressales > Taxaceae > Torreya > Torreya grandis. The sequence goes on along the minus strand of JARHVA010000053.1, from coordinate 4,534,617 downwards.
TTCCCATGTGCACACATGTGTGAGTCAAAATATTTCCACTTTTGACCTCATCAACCAAAAGCCCACAGACAATTGTGCCCCATAAACACATGCCTAGGTAAAAACATGTGATCCACTATCATTATGTCCTCACATACTTTCAATAAGCCAACCCATGTGACATAGTAGAGAAATTCACCCCATTTCTCTCTGCTCCTCTTTTGACCTTCAAATATGCTTCATGGGCCATAGCACCCACCATGGGTCATGCCAAGTCATCACCTAACCACATCACCACCAGGCCACATCACCATGAATAGTGCATTTGAATGGTGATTCATGAATAATGATTACAAATAGTGACTTCACATCCTAACGTTTTCCCACTTGAAGTAAATATACAGAAGCTTTTATCACACCTGAGTATTCTACAACCAACTGCTCATCCATGGCCTCTACTACCCTAACACAAACCCAATAGAAGTTTTCTTGCACTACTAAAACTTCTTTATCCTAACTAGATTTTTTAACATCTACTTCTTCATAGTAGATTGCAACACTAAAGTTTTCAATCAGTTCTCAACACATATACCAATCCTCTAATGGGATTCTCGCATAATTCACTCACAACTCCCACTGCTTGGGAATATTTGATCTAGTGCTCACCATGGTATTATGAGGTTTCCTACTCCTGATGAATCTAATACATAGGATAACAACATGTCTTCTACTCCTCTGAGACACTCCTGGGAAGAAAACTCAAAAAATGCAAGAAGTGGGGTACTTCCTTGCTTTCCCATCCTTGTGCATCTCCATCCTTGGTTTTGTTAGGTTGTGGAGCTAAAAGCTTCACTGATGCAAATAGAGGAGGAGGTTACTGAGTGTCACAGACCGGCGTCGGTCAGGCCAACCGACGTCAGTCGCTTATGCTGTTCAGAACTGCCAGTTCACAGATAGTTAGTTAACGAACCAGGTGTTTGCATGTTGAGGGCTAATTATAGTCTCGAGCTGCAAATCTAATTATTGTAATTAGATGTCTAATTATTGTTTGCATGAGATCTATATAATAGGCTCATGGGCTGTATTGTAATCAGTGCTAGAGAGTAAGAGAGCAAAATAAGCTCCTTCAGAGTGAAGAGAGCATGGTGTGTTCCTCCTAGTACCACAGTACCAAGTGTGGGTGCTGATTTGGAGAATCAGAAGGGTTCTTCATGTATGTATGATCTTAGTCAGCAGGTGTGCATGGCTACGTTAGGAGATCTGCATGGTAAGTAAGATCATTGATCTGTAGGTGTATGTGTGTGCATGGTCTAGGTTTGCAGGTGTGCAGAACCAGGTTGATCTGCAGGTGGAAGCAGGATCAAGGTGACAACAACACAACAGGTAGCAGTATCAGGTGGGATCTACTTGGAGTACGGTGTGTACTCAGTTGGAGAGCAAAGAGGAAGGCAAGGTAGTTCCTTCCAAAGTAAGATCATTTGAGTTGCAAGTTGTTGCAAGTTCATGGGAGATCTACTTGGAGTACGTTGTGTACTCGATTGAGTATGTTTGTATACTCAGTGTACTGACAGTGTTGTTACTGATTGGTTGACTGGCGGTGTTGTTACTGGCTGGTGGAGGTGAACACCAACTCTGTGTTTGAGTTGTGTGTTGGGACCATAATTGAGAGAGAACTCTTGAAAGTGAATTGCTGTACACTTGAGGTGTGGGAAGCCTCTGTAAGGTGAAGAAGAACTGTGGCATCTTCTTGGTTGTAATTCTTTTCTAGAAGAGTATTAATACAATTGGGTATTGTCTCTCATATTTTGTGTTATTTCTAAATTCTAGTTACTTGTACTTCTAGTTATTTCCGCATGTTTAGTTGCTTGGTAATCAATGGTGCTTTTGGGTCCTAACAGTTGGTATCAGAGCTAAGGTTACAGGGAGCAAGGTTTGTGTTTGGTTACAGGTCACTCTCAGGGGTTTCTGATTGAGTGGGAGTATAGCAACGACAGAAGAAAGTACACTAAGAATGGAGGAATTGAAAAGCACGAATGGTCAATTATGGTGTTATGGAAAGAAAGAGCAAGTAAAGAGAAATTGTTGGTTGGTAGAAGATCAACATGAAGGAACTGAAGAAGCAGATGTTGTAGGTGTTGTTGCACAGGATGTTATGGAAGGTTTCTTGGATAAAGTAGAATCTTGTTTTATAGATTCTGTTGCCTCTTTCCATGTAGCTTGAAATAGAGTATTTTTCCATGTTAAGGTCTTTGGAGACTTTGGAAAGATTTATTTAGGGGCTGATGTGCCTTGCCAAAGAATTGGCAAAGGGAAAGTGAAGCTAAAATTGTAGGCGGCCAACACATGGGTGTTGATGGAGGTCATGCAGGTCCCGGTCTTGAAGATGTGGCTAATTTCTTCAGAAAAGTTGGGTGATGAGAGATGCACAAGAACTCTCACAACGGATGCACTTGAATTAGCTGGTGGCAACAAAGTAGGTATCCTTTATCTATCTACTTATATTACTGATTCTTCTTTTGTTGCGAAGACGTGGCTTTGTAGGCTTGGTCACATGAGCAAGAAGGAGATGCATGTTCTTAAGCAAAAGACAGATGTGTTTGACAGACTTAAGAACTAGAAAGCCTTGGTGTTCTTGGAGGAGATGACAGACAGAGATCAGTGGATGGGGATAGACATCTTTGAGTAGGGCAATTTGGACAGGGTTTTGATCCATGGAGAGCTCGCGGGTAAAAAGTCATCACTCACAAGCGAACACAGTTACCGACGTCGGTCAAGGGCAACCAACATCGAACAGACAGGTGCCGATGTCAGTCATGTGCAGACCAGAGCCAGTGGTGTCAGGCAGGGTGGCTGCTGGCATCGATCATGATACCGACATCATTGACCAAGTAAGATTGATGTCAATCAGATAACCGACATCGACAAAAAGGACAGTCGCATGGGAACCAATGTCAGTCAGATGCAGATTGTGTGGTGATCGAGGTCGGCCACTGTAATAGATTTTGGGTAGACATTAAGCTGTCAAGGAGTCTCAAACACCCATATGGAGGATTGAAAGTGGTAAGTAAGCCTTAAATTTGTTGTTCCTCTTCTTTACACTCGTTGCTCACTACAGAGCAGGAAGGATCCAAGAAACAATGGGAGCATGGCATGGATTAGGATGCAGAACCAAACGGGAGATTTGGTAGGGTTGCCAGCCAGGATAAAAGCACTGAAAGATGAATGGATTCCTTAGTTAAAGAATAGAGAGAATGGACACGTGAGACGGAAGGCCAGGTCATATGGTCTTGAGGAAGCTGCAGGACAGTGGTACAACGCTGACAGGTGGTACCAGGTGGATGACAAAGCAGGGCTTTAGTCAATGTCAGTATAACCATTGTGTTTGTCTTCAGGTGGATGATGATCACAACATTATCTTGTTACTGTATGTGGATGATGAGCTTGGTGTAGGTTCAGACATATAGGGTTTTGCTGAGCTAAGGGTAAGGTTAGTTCAGTGGCATGTCATAAAGAATTTAGAGCAGCAAAATTCTTTGGCATGAGTGTGTTCTAGAGACATGGAGATCACAGGTTGATTTTGTCTTTGGATGATTGTGTGATACCGGTTAGCACGCTGATGGTTGGACAGTTCACAGAATAGGGTCCTAATTCACATGATGAGGTTAAGTACATGCGTACTGGACCTGGGTTGCCCACGCAGTGGGAGCTATCAAAAAGTTTGAAGCTGATCTAGGAAAGAAGCACTGGAGGGCAATTCAGTGGATTCTCAGGTATCTGAGAGGGACCAACAATAGGTTAACATGCAATGCAGGGTCAAGTTCTTTTCTACATGTGTTTGTAGATGTGGATGCAGTGGATTACTTGGATGACAGGAGGTTCACCACAGGTGTTGTGGTGGTTGGTCTTCAAGATTGAGCTTGAAGAGGGATACAAGCCAAAAAATAGATTAGATGGTGTATAGGTACAGGTACAGTACAACTATTTATCTCCAAGTGGGAGATTGTTAGGTTGTGGAGCTAAAAGCTTCACTGATGCAAACAGGGGAGGAGCTTGCTGAGTGTCACAGACACCGGCGTCGGTCAGGCCAACTGACGTCGGCAAGGTGCAGACAGGAAGAGAAACCGACGTCGGTCAGGGATCGGCTGGCGTTGATCACCTCCAAGCAGACAGGGACCGCCGTCGGTTGCCTGTGCGATTTAGAACTGCCAGTTCACAGACAGTTAGTTAACGAATTGGGTGTTTGCATGTTGAGGGCTAATTATAGTCTCGAGCTGTGGATCTAATTATTGTAATTAGATGTCTAATTATTGTTTGCATGAGATCTATATAATAGACTCATGGGCTGTATTGTAATCAGTGCTAGAGAGTAAGAGAGCAAAATAAGCTCCTTCAGAGTGAAGAGAGCATGGTGTGTTCCTCCTAGTACCACAGTACCAAGTGTGGGTGCTGGTTTGGAGAATGAGAAGGGTTCTTCATGTATGTATGATCTTGATCAACAGGTGTGCATGGCTACGTTAAGATATCTGCATGGTAAGTAAGATCATTGATCTGCAGGTGTATGTGTGTGCATGGTCTAAGTTTGCAAGTGTGCAGAACCAGGTTGATCTACAGGTGGCAGTAGGATCAAGGTGACAGCAACACAACAGGTAGCAGTATCAGGTGGGATCTACTTGGAGTACGGTGTGTACTCAGTTGGAGAGCAAAGAGGAAGGCAAGGTAGTTCCTTCCAAAATAAGATCATTTGAGTTGCAGGTTGTTGCAAGTTCATGGGAGATCTACTTGGAGTGCATTGTGTACTCGGTTGAGTATGTTTGTATACTCGGTGTAATGGCAGTGTTGTTATTGACTGGTTGACTGGCGGTGTTGTTACTGGCTGGTGGAGGTGAATACCAACTCTGTGTTTGAGTTATGTGTTGGGACCGTAATTGAGAGAGAACTCTTGAAAGTGAATTGATGTACACTTGAGGTGTGGGAAGCCTCTGTAAGGTGAAGAAGAACTGTGGCATCTTCTTGGTTGTAATTCTTTTCTAGAAGAGTATTAATACAATTGGGTATTGTCTCTAATATTCTGTGTTATTGTTGAATTCTAGTTACTTGTACTTCTGGTTATTTTCGTATGTTTAGTTGCTTGGTAATCAATGGTGCTTCGAGGTCCTAACAGTTGGTATCAATGCATGTTTGTTGTTCTATATCCCTGACAGGTTTTCTCCTCCTATCACCTTCATTTCATGTGTCTCTACTGAGCCATCACAATAGTGATCATGTTGGGGCCTACATCCATCATGTCACAAAACACATAGGCTCCCATGAAGGTATTGAAATTATTATACTACATGTGCGATGCCAACTCCAACCCATACAATGATTTCAATGCAAACTGGTAACTTTTTACCTTAACTCTTTTTATTTATTTCTCCGTAAGAGATATCACCATGTAGGAATCACATTGTTCCAACTCTTTGAATATCAACTAGTGAACATAACACTCTTAATAATAGTGAGGAGAGAAAATCTCATAGAAGTCAACACCTAACTTCTCCACATAGCATCTAGATATTATCATGATACAAGTGGACCAATCATAGCTCAGGAAAGTCATCACACTACTTAATGCATCACTGCACCTACCAAGTTTTCAATCCAACATCTGAAATGCACCCTACTCTATTGAATATCTCTAAAACACCAACTCATGTGCCTACAGTGTTAGTCCATACATCGATTTACCTATCTAATCACCACAATCGTATATACAATACTCCAACACCTTGAGTCAAATGGTCAACACCGATCTTCTCCTTCAGGAACACCAGGTCTTCCTTGTTCATTTACATCTTCAACTTCCTCTTTTTTAACTATTTCAAAATAGGTACATCTTCAATTTTCTCTATACATCCTTCCTTTGCATGGATTTTACTTATTTTGCATCTCAACTAACAACATGTGGTTAGTAGGATACCACATCAACATCCCTTCTATTTGTTACCTTGTCCTTAACCTACTCGAAAGGAGACCAGCTTATTCCTCAAGATATAGAGTTACTCCATCTTCAATAAGAATACTATGTAGGTTTCTAACTTATATGGCAAAGCTTTTTCAACTTTCTCCTCTGTTTATTTGTGGGATTCTCCTCAGCAACATGAAAAGATCAAGATCTTCACCAAGTGATCCTCCACCATGCTCCATAGAGAGATACCTACCAAAAACAATCTTTTTTTTCCTTATTAATCTCCAAGTCTCTCCTCCTATCACAGTAGCTTCACCTTGCACAAACCAGCCAACAACATAAAACACTCACAAACATGGAGTTTTTCACCATGGCTCTGATACCAGATGTTAGAGCCATTCATTGTTAGCTTTAGAACCAAATCTCTGATACCAGATGTTAGGAATAAAGTCCTAATAATACATGTTAGATCAATGAACTATATCTTATAGTGTAAGAAAATAGATGTAGAATACAAGCTACATAAAATAAAGACAAGTAAGACGACACATTACATAGAGATTACATGGAAACATTGCAATGTGTAAAGAAAAACCAAGGGAAAAATGGAAGCTTCAAGAATTCATTAATAAACAACATCAACTCTCTTTTAGAATAGCTCCTCCTTAACAACTCCTTCAGTGATTCCATACAAATTACCCAATGCTTCCACCTAAAGCATTCATGTTGTGAACCAAAGCAAACTAACCTATAGGATCTTACTTCTAAGCATGCAAGCCCAAGCCTTGCATGGATCCTCTAACAAGATGAATTTATAAAGGAGAGTTCATGCTAATAAATAACATTTACAACATAGATAAAAAATAAAGAGAGGATAAAATTGTGCCATACTCCATGTGGGATCACTATTCATGAATAGGGAATCATGTCCCCCCATGTGCCAAGTCAAGCCTTTGAATGGCATCTCATCATGCCCACTTGACCACTCCATGTGCACACCCATGTGATCTCCCATGCGCTATGCCCCAATCCACATGTGACCTCAATCAAGCATAGTGATATTTGTCTCCCACTTTCTCATGTACACACATGTGTGAGTTAAAATATTCGCACTTTTGACCTCACCAACTAAGATCCCATAAATAACTGTGCCCCATAAGCACATGCATAAGTAGAAATATGTGATCCATTATCATTATGGTCTCACATGCTTTCAACAATCCAACCCATGTGACTTAGTGGATAAATGTGCCCCACTTCTCTCTCCTCCTCTTTTGACCTTCAAGGATGCTTTGTGGGCCATACCACCCATCTTGGGTCATGCCAAGTCATCACCTAGCCACATCACCACCAGGCCACATCACCATGAATAATAACCATGAATAATGCTTGTGAATAGTGAGTTCACATCCTGACAGAATTGGGTCTAATTAATCCCTAAATCACATCATATAATCATAATTGGTTTCATAGGGATCAAATTGACCCCAATTGCTTCCTTGATTGAACTAATCAAGTAATTAGTTCAATTTCTAATGGAATTTGGGCTAATCAAGTCCTAAATGACATCCTATCATCAAAATTAGGTTCATGGTAATCAAATTATCCCAAACTACATCCTTAATTGAATCAATATAGTAATTAGTTAAATCAGTGTTGAAATTGAGGCTTATTGAGCCGCACATGACATCGTATAGTCCCAATCAGGTTCATAAGGATAAAATTGACCCAAACTACATCCCTTATTCAACTAGTTGAGTAATTAATCCAATTTGGTATTAAATTAGGCTAATTGAGACTTAAATAATATCGCATAGTTGTAATTAGTTCCATGGGTCTCAAATTGACAAAAATTACATAATTGATTAAATCAATTGAATAATTGGTTTAATTGATGATGAAATTACATCCAATTAAGCCCTAAATGATATTGATTAGTCATAATTAGGTTCATAGGCTCAAATTGGCCCAAATTGTGTCCATGATTGCTCCAATTAAGTAATTGGCTCAATTAGTAATGAAATTGTCCAATAGAGCCCTAAATGAAATCATTAGTCATAATTTGATTTATTTGGCTCAAATTTGTCCAAATTGAAATAATCGCATAAATTTTTAAATAAATGATGAATTAGAGACCAATTGAGTCCCAAACAACATTATCTAGTCATAAATATGTTTATGAGGATCAAGTTGGCCCAAATTGCATCCCTAATTTAACCAATCAAATAATTAGTTCAATTAGTAATGAAATTGAGGCCAATGAAACTCAAATCATAACACATAGTTATATTTAAGTTCATTAGGCTAAAACTATATCAAATTGCATCCATACTTGATCCAAATGAGTAATTGGTTTAATAAATAATAAAATTGGGGCCAATTAAGTTCCAAATCATATCATATAGTCCTAATTAAGTTCACATATCCCAAATCAACCCAAATTACATCACGAAATGAATTTATCAAGTAATTGGTTCTATCAATTATGATATTGAGGCTAATTGAGCCCTATATCACATTTTATAGTTGCAATTAGGATCAACAATCTCAAATTAGCCCAAATTGCATCATTTATTAAACCAATTCAATACTTGGTTCAATAAGTTATGAAATTGAGGCCAATTTAGCCCCAAATAATATAATATAGTCACAATTAGGTTCATAGGGATCATATTATCCCATATTGCATCTCTAATTGAACTAATTGAATAGTTTATTCAATCAAATATTCAATTAAGGCTAATTGATCCCTAAATCATATTGCATAGTTAAAATTAGGTTTACAGAGATCAAATTGACAAAATTGCATTCTTGATTGACCAATCATGTAATTGGTTCAATAAATGATAAAATTGAGAAAATTGAGCCTCAATTAATATTTTCTAGTTGTAATTAAATTCATATAGATCAAAATGGCCCAAATTACATCCCTGCTTTAAATAATCAGGTAATCGATTTAATTATCAATTCAATTACAACTAAGTGATATCCAAATCATGTCATATATTCACAATTAAGTTCACAAGAAATTTTTTGAGTCAATATTCTTGAGAAACTCTCATTATATGTGGGAGATGCAAGGTTTGTAAAATTTAATTTTGACATACAAATGATTTTTGAAAATTTCATTAATCAATCCAGAATGCCCCAAAATCTGAAAAATGACTATATGTTTTCCAAAAATGGACACTACTTGTAAAAGTTACACACCGAAAGCCTTAATTTTAGTATTGAAATCCTAAAAATGACTATGTAGTGATTAGGTTGAATTTTGAAAAATTGTTATCTAAATTGTGACTTTTTTGAATTGTGAGATAATTTTATAAAATGTTGAGTGGGCATAATTTATTATATTTAATAAAATATTTTTAAATTTTAATTTATTATACTTAACATTTATTTTAGTAAATATACACCATACACTTCACTTCATAGCTATGTACAACATGGAAACCTTACAAATTTAAACCACTAGTAACATGTACATGCTATAATGCCTATGCGATTTAGGTTTATAAATCTGAGTTCAAGGCCTAACCCTGCACACACATAGTCAAATCCATGTTTTAGCCTAAAAATAACAAAATCCAAATTTATCCATGATAAACTTTAAGAATTTCATTGAGAGATTTGATTTCATAAAAATATGACTTATACGTTGAGCACACCATCCTATTTATAAATATATATTTTTAAAAATATTTTGATTGTGTTAAGGTTTTCATCTTTGTTGATATATAATCATGTCTTTATATGTTGTTATATGCTAAAATTTTACATCTATATTTATTTATGTATCCTTCATTTTGTTCATCAAAATTTGAAAAAAATATAGATTTGAAAACTAGACCTAATTCTATACACATTAAAAAAAACTAGTTTTTTGATTTTTTGAGATAGTTAGGTCAGGACAAATAGTCAACTATCCATTCTTTATCATTTATAGCGTCTATTGAATTGTATGTATGTATATGTATATATGTATATGTATATCTATGTATATGTGTGTGTGTGTGTTAGAAACTAGATGATCTTATCTAACTTTCCATCAAAGGGTTTTTAAATATATATGTGTGTGTGTGTGTGTGTGTGTGGGGTGGGGGAAGGGGGAGGCGTCGGGAGGGGGAGGGGGAGTTAGAAACTAGATGATCTTATCTAACTTTCCATCAAAGGGTTTTTAAAAATAATAAATGATGTTAAAAAATGTGGGGATGCACGATTGGCTATATACTATATATATATATTTTAAATATGAGCACCTTTTTAAATTTCCATGATTTGACCTACTTATACTTGACTATTTAAAATAAATTATGGTTTAGAAAATACACTTGAAATGCTATAATTCATTTCTTATAGTATCTTCTAATTTTGAGTGTGCATCTCAAATAATTTGTGCAATTTCAGGTTTCTCATTTTTTGAATAAAAACTCCACATAAGATTCCCTTTTGGCCCTATAGTTTCATGCACTTACCCCTATGGAAATATTATTTTCTTTAATATTTATTATAATTTTCATTTCATGCCTTTGTTCCACGTAGTTTAGGAACTACACTTGAAATGCTACAATTCTTACCCATATAGTATCTTCAAATTTTGACTGTAGGCATCTCAAATTATTCGTTCAAGTTTAGGTTTCTCATTTCTCAAGAAAAATAAGCCTACTTGAGACCATATTTTGGCCCCACAGTTCCATGCACTTACCCATATGGATTTTTTTTAAATATTTAATGAAATTTTCATTTCACACCATTATTCTATGTTGACATACCTAAAGACACTCCATCAATCATAAACAAGAAACTACGAATAATATCAAATATTAAATGAAATTGTAATTAGATCGTAGCATTAGTTGCACCCATCTGTATATTATCTTAGTGTTATAGCCATGAAATAAAACATGCAAAAATTTTTTCTCAACATAGCCAAAATGAAGAACTAGTGCACTATCACTTATCTTGTTTATGTTTAAGTTTGTTTGAATTTTTCTCCATGTAGTAAATTTGCTAGATATCATCCTTATACTAAATAGAGTTTGTATTTTTTTATACAGTGGTTCATAATGGCTGCAAACAATGTAGATGCATCATGAAAAAAGACACAATATGGAGATTTATAACTTTTTGCATTGAATTCTATGTAAAATGAAAATTGTGTTAGGATCTAATTCTAGTTGTGATGATTTTCATGCATGTGGATTGCCTATCTCCAAGAAATACAAGAAATGTTATATTATGTTGTTTCAAAGTTTAATGCAAGTGTATAATAAATGAAATAAGATAGCATATGTACCAAACAAGCCATCACTAACATTAAACTTGAATGCATGAATTGTAGAAAGATAAAGCTATGCTAACACATTGTCAATGTCAAGTTATCTTTTTTGGGTGGCTACACTAATTTATAATTATATGGCCAGTTGACAGAGCATGGCCTATTTGGTTTTGCTTGTTACTTTCAGATTGTATTGTATACACACAGAACATGATCTATCAAGAACACATAAACATAAATATTTTTTTGCAACGTAGGATGATCTTAATACTCAAATATAGGCTTTACAAAAAAGACCTAAAATCAATTGAAAAAAAATATCATTGTAATGTAAAGATAGAACAAAAGAAGACTAAAAGTACTTCATCAAACATAATCAGTATAACATAAAATTCAAAAAACAATCACAAATAAAATTTTATTGAACATCTCCATTGTAAAAGGAAATCCAAACTGTGCATTACAACAAATGACATGGTGTTTGCTTTTTTATACTCAATTATGTGCAGGAAAGGCTCCTTCAGATTATCCAATAATCAAACCAATTCCACTAAGTAAAAATAATTACATTATATTGGAAAGTTTGAAATGTAACACCAACACTATGCTTACACAAGCTTAATGTAATAGCTTTATAGAACTAGAAAATGGTCACGTACACATCAATACATGTGTTTAGAATGGGAAATGTTACGACCCAATGCACTTGCTCTCAATTACAAAGTTTTAAAAAATAGAAAATAAAGCATTTATAAAATTTCATATGACTCTAATGACTTAAACAAACTCAAAAATAAGAAAAACAATTTTTTGACAACTATGAAGTTCGACACTAAACTTATGACCACACAAACCACACGTTGTAGAGAAACAATGCACACACATGATCAAATATATAAATAAATATCTATGTTAAGAATAGGAAATGACCAAATAAACAAATGCTTCCAAAATATTTAACAATCGAATCAAAATCAACATCAAATATTCAATAATTGAATCAAAGTCAATAAAAAATAATAAAAACGCTTTTTTAACAAGCTTGCAATGTAACACTTGCTAGTAGATTTTTATTAACTTTTGATACTTTTTGTGTCAAATTTTAATTTTTTTACGATCACTAATGCATATTTGTATCTACAATTTTTTTGATGCAAAGGGTGTCAAGGCTTGATCAACACTAAATCTAGTGAGAAAAAATGTTTTAATTTTGGTGGTGCATCATCAACATAGAATTACGTATTTGACCCATTTTATTTATTTTACCTCCTAGAAATGGATTTTTAATTATTTAATTGTGTTTATTAAATAAAATGTACTTTTTGCATTACAAACTTGATGACAATTAAATTTATATCCATTGAAGGAGGTCATGTGAGTGCTATTATGTGTATTAGTAGAATAGGTCCATAGCCACTGTTAACTACTACACTAATCAAACACACTAGAAATGGGAATGAGGAATGTAGCCAACATTGAAATCTTACAATGCCAATGTATTATCTTCTTATATAAATTCAGCATAATGTACCTTCAACTGTGAAGATCCTTTCACTCAAAGATACATCATATCACACCTCGTCGAAACATTTGAATTCTAATTACACATTCTTTTCCTTTCAAACCTCACATAATTTAACCAAGTTTATGGGCATACACTGTCTAAAAACCCTCACATTTGAATTAAATCTAAAGTTAAGTTTACTACCATTTTGAAAAAAATAGTCCATAATATTAACCATTAAAATTCAAATCCATTAAAAAAATAACATAAATTATATCTTTTTAAAACATATTTATTTTCGTTCAGTGGGCTTTTAAATTTATGTAAACTTAGTCAATTGCAGTTGATGCTAGTTCTTTTCACAACACACATTTATGAAAAAGGAAAAAGAATGAAAAAAGATGAACATGGAGAGGAGTAAAATTTGATGGGCACTTTGATAATTATACATAGAAATTATGAAACTTAGGTTGAAGTAAATGTAGTTAAAATAAAACATAAGTGTTGGATGTCGATCATGGACATATTCTAGAGAAAAAACTCTATTTGAGCATGAAAAAATCTAAAACAAAAATGTCTAACATAAATAATAGGATGATGTGAACTAATAGAAATAATATAAACAAAAAAACATGGTAGAAACAACATGAAAAAATGAGGTAACAAAAAAATAAGAGTGGACAATCGTGGTAAAAATATGAGTAGACAAGCTTAGTAGAAACAATGGTAGTAAACATCAACCACCATTTCCATTCGACCATGCTCAATTTAAGTAAGTATACATTAACCCCCATTACACTTGGCTAATATCAATCAAACAAAGAAATCTTGTAACAAAACAACCGTGATATTTATTCTTATTATTGTACTTGAGGACATTAATAATATGATTTTTGATGTGTTGATGTAACTAGCGAATAGTTGTAGTTGATAGGGATAATATATTTTGGGCCATGCTTTTGTTATATGTTTAATCACATCTCTCCACGATATCTTAATCATTATGAGGATCGAATATGTGTAGTTTTATTCATCATAGAGATGACCCAATATAGAGTTGGCTTCCTTAAAATTCATCAATATAACTTCTTGTTTCATGGTTCAATGTCAGACTTCTCTCTTCAACCTTAATTTCAAATCATCAAATAGACCCACTGTTCTACCCAACAATGAATAATTGTTAGAGGAAATACCTCAACAACTTAGCTCTTGTGTTTTATGTTTTAACCCCTTTTTCTATTCCAAGATCTTATTTAAAATGCATCATTCTTGTAGTCCTATTAACCTATTATGGTTACTAATGAACAACAATATATATTCACATATTCTCATGTTTATTATTAATATGAATGGGAATACATTTCCAATTTTAATAAATGACATGGACCTTTTATGGTATAGATCAATATCTACCTCAAAGCTTTGTTTTTGTACACACTCAAATTCAATCATTAAGTGATTGACAATGTTTAATCTTAACATTATTATCATAATTGGTCTATTTACCATTATGTTAACTTGAAATCTTTATGAGAGACTTTAATTTTCCTCTTAGTATCTTACAAATATTAAAAATATCATTCAAGCATCTTTATTCTACTTGTAACTTCATGTCAACTAAATCTCAATAGTCTATGTCCTTATGGGATAAGACCGCACTATGCAGACAAGGCCACAACCCAACCTTATCCACTAATGTGGTCTTATCCCCCATGCTCCAACAAAAAAGTTACAAATTCAAGACATTTCATATTGGTCCTTTTGTGTTTTTAGAAAATTTGGTTAAGATAAAAAATCCTCTATATAAGCACATCAAGGTCAGTCAATACACATATAACAACCACTTGTAAATTATGTTACACTGTGAGAAAAAATGTACTAATCTTTCTAATTCAAATTCTAATTTATTCTAGCAGTCGTAAGCCAAGTTTGAAGCTATTTTATGGCAGGTAAATGGCATTCATTGTCAAGCATTCAATTCAAATTACTAGTTGCATTTATATAACAAATATTTAGATTCACACACTCACTTTAGAAGGGAGAACTACATCGTGCGGAAGTTCTTTTGATATTTTTAGATAACACTCAGATTATGCAAGATTTTTTTAGGATAACACAACTATTCATTTGCTCAATTCCCCTCTTTATATTTGATCTTATATTTGGTTTGTGCAAGAACTAGGGTTTTGTTATTTCAAGTCTTTTGTGCATTGAATTAGCTCACAAAATCTATCAATCAGCCATATATAATATCCATGGACACTCAAACAGAAAAAAATAGTCACACAGTCAACTAAGACGCAGCCCCAGTGTGCCCATGTCCATCTAGTACAACCCTATCCTAGTACATCACATAATCTTATTTTCAGTTGTGACATAGTTCACACATATTTTTAACTAATTTTACATCAAAGATCTACCTGCATAGTCAACATAAATTAGATATAAACTAAGTTCATGTATTTCATTGTTTATTACTATTTATAACTCATTTCAAATTCTATATTTTACTATATTTTTCATTTAGGTTATATATTATGTAATCTAAATCAATATTTCAATATTTTAGTGTTTATAACATTTTATTGGTAAATAAAAATAAATATATAAACAGTCTGGAGAACCCGATGTGAACATTTTATATTTTATTAATAACTAAAGGTTGCATACATACCTTTTGACATTTATTAGTTATGGGGAACAATTCAGGTTTAATTTTATAACAATATGAAGTACAATGTAATTTTGATTGCTTTAAGATAATTTTCTGAACATTATTGAATCTTAACTATGGACATATATAAGGAATAACATCTTGGAAAGTAGGAGAAGATTTTAAAATAAATTGCATAATCTTATGTAACATATGAAAGAAACATTGATTCATTGATCCCATTATAAATGCAATAAAATGAAAAATAATGGTACAAAGGGTGATCTAGGCAAGGGTTGAATGATTGTGTGGGCTTTTTTTAGAATCTATTAAATGGTATTTAATTCACTATAGTAGTTTGTTAGTTTAGTTATGTATCTTATGAAGTCTATCTACTAGCTTGAATATGATGCCAATATATACGACCTGGTCTAGATGGATGGTGGAATGCATTAAGCATTGGGATAGAAATTGACAAGCTTTAATATTTTGTCTTCTACTAATTTCACATAACAACATAGTCTTAAGATTATTGTGCAATCCATATTGAATGCACATAGCTTGCTATCTATATAATGCAATTTGTTGAGCTATCAATAAGTCATTTTGAAGGATGTTGACAAGAGCAAAAAGGAGAAGAAACTCTCCATTATTTACACCTCTCCATCATATTGGCCCATTTGTAAGCATAATAATTTCAATCTTGCTATTTACTCCAAGGTTAGTGGTTTTAATTTTGTTTTTAGATTATAAATTAAAAACATTTAGTGTATAAGCTTTAAAATTGTACACAGGCACCAAAACAAACCTTTATTTGTTCAAAACCACTCCTAATATCTACCAAACTACTTGTCTAAAACTTTATTTATTGCACTTTTACTCAAAACCACTTTTCTATCAGCTTGAGGTATTGCAAAAAGGACATGGTTTGCTCATGACTACCAGTTTTTAAGCCTTGATATATAAGTTTTATATTTTACAAACTTGTTAGGATTCATAGGTTTGTTGGGAGAGATTTCTTTGAGCAAAGAGTAAATGTGAGGTTCAAATTCTCGTAAAAGACGTTTTAGAAGAAGAAAAAGTTATATTTTAGCCTTTCCACCAAATTTGGCAATTCCATCAAATTTAGGTATAATTAGTTAAAATTAGTTAGAACAGTAAAAAAAAAACATTTTTTAAAAAAAGAGGCCAAAAAGTCCTAAATCAACAAAAAATTAAAGAGGGGGTTTTATTTTTCTAAAGCATAAAATACTTTATTGGTATATTCTCTTCCTAAACTAAACTTCTATGGTGAATTAAGTAGTGTATGCTTCATGGGTGTAATAAAATACATGATCTAGGAAAGGGTTGAATGATGGTGTGGGACTTACTTGTTCATCGATTAGTGTTGGCCTAATATTTTAAAGGACTAATCACATAAGTTAAACCGTATATATATATATATATATATATATATATATATATATATATATATATATATATATATATATATATATATATATATCGTCTCTACGGGTACAATGAAAGTAACTTTCTTGAGTGATACGTTTTTAAAAAAAAAAAAATTGAATCTAATTTGTTGGGTTCATTCATAATCACTGAAAAAATTAGTATATGAGCTTACTAATTAGCCACCTTTAAAGGAAAACTTGTCAAAAAAACCCATGAACATCATGAATCTACATCATTTTTATACCTAGATAAATATTTGTCTTTCCAAAAAAAAAAAAAAAAAAAAAAAAATTATATATTTCAAAAATACAAAAAATTGAGATATTTTAAAAAATTCAAAATCAGGACCTATAAGCATTTTCTTATGTTACTAGTTTACTTCTTTCCATATGTCATTTATTTCATGTTACATAGATAGCATATTTAATTTTGTATAAACACATTGTTTTTCACGAGGTATGTGAATATGATACATGACATACTAGTACAGAGTTTTTCAATGTCAAACTTTTCTTCTTACCCAACAACCTTTCTAAGTTGAGGGCATCTCTTTGTTCTTATCATACACATCTTGATTATGTGTTTCAATATTGTATCTATCTAACACATGTTTCATATGCAATTCAATGTAATATTTAATATTATCATGCAATGCATTCCAAATGGTCATATGCTACTACATGATTATATATTTCACATATTCTAAAGTCTTCTTCTGAGATAAGAGACTTGCAAGCTACATCTCTTATCTAAAAAAGAGACATCGCAATGGGCTCGCAATGAACAACAAATTTTAGATCTATAAACAATATATAATTTTAAAAATACATTATAATTTAGAATTTTTAGATTATGGGGGCATATGACATACATATGCATTCATTCCTACATTTACTATTTTATATATTCACATACATGTGATACATATGCATACACATGTGAAAAACTGTTATAAGTTATAGGTTTCAAACAATTACAAGTTTGTAAGTTTCAAAAGTTACAAGTTCATTTGGTATTCTATATCAATTCAAAACAAATACATAGGGCATGATATTCATTCACGTTTATTTTTCTACATGGCAATTTCAAATTTTAATTTTTTAAAGTTGAAAATTTTCAAAGGTACAAAGTTTTCAAATAGAATCTATATCTGCCTATAATAGTGGTTCATTTCATTTTTTAAGTGGGTCACATTAGATCATAGTGACACTCAATGTCTATGGTAGCATTTTTTCCATTGTAGTGATCCGCATTTTGGTGGTACCATTGTAATGATCCAAATTTTCCGGTTCCACTATTTTAATTATTTTATAGAGTATTCTTGTAACAACCCTCCTAGTTATACTTAGAAAAAGTAGTCTTTTTTTTTAAAACTAAATATTGAAT
Organism: Torreya grandis; assembly: GCA_037957365.1. Taxonomy (NCBI): domain Eukaryota; kingdom Viridiplantae; phylum Streptophyta; class Pinopsida; order Cupressales; family Taxaceae; genus Torreya; species Torreya grandis. Next base: position 4,516,418 of record JARHVA010000053.1, on the reverse strand, counting down.
ATTCATTCAAACACAGTTGCTAGAATACTTAGTCAGTCATATAATCAACAACTTCAAGTAGTGACAGTTTCAACATTCCAATATCGCTAGCCAAAGAATAAAATGTAAGATATAGAAAGTTTACTATCTCGCTAGGGACATTAGCACAATCCAAACTTTCATACTGAGTATTGATACTAATTCAACTAGCTACATGGATTACTGTGCAATCAAGATTGCCCTAACCTAGCCTAAGGATCTAGACCCGATGCTCACACCACACTTGGGTAGCCTACATATCCACTCTTCAAAATTAGGGTTTGATGTAGTTCTCATTTCAAATGTGATGGTCTCCTTCACGAGACATCACCACCAAAGGGGTTGGCACTCTAAGTCAAACAGGGAACAAAGTACTCGTGACACAAGTAAGCTTCTAAAGCTCTGGTCTACAATCTCATAGCTAAGTGACACACTCTAATATATCACCTTACTATCCAGGGTTGCATGCTCACCCAACACTCACATAAAACCTAGATAATAGTAATGATGATATAATTTGTATTCTTAGTTACATAGAGAATCATATGCTAGGCATAGAAGTACGCTAAGTATACAAAACAAGGCAAGACATACCATATATAACATTTGAACCTATCATTCATTAATACTCTCAAGATTGTATGCATGCACACATTTTGTCCTACTAGTTGGTATAAACATATTGCTTAAGTAATACTCATAAAATTATTTAACCAATCAATTTAGATAAGAGTCTATATATATAGCTATAATATGTACCACCTAAGTGTATACAAATTAGCTAAAAGATCCTATGATATCTTATACTATCATAGTTCATGATCACTCTACCCAACATTAATAACCATAACATATATATTAATTTAGGTATAGGTCAAGATATAACGAATACAATATGTACCAATTGAGTACTTTTCGTACTATAAAAATCTATGACATCCCATACTATCATAGGTCTTTGTGCTTGAGCATCCGACTCAACACCAACAACAATCTTACACCTAAACCATAATAATAAAGCAAGTCAGGACTATACTATCTGAGTATACCTTCAATAACAATCTGAAGAGAACAAAATCTCTAGGTACACCTCACAATGCATTATGTTATTATAGAAATGTCTAGCCACTTGCACAGTTTAACTTTCTCATGAAATATACTACATACAATGTTCATCCTAAAATATGTGATAAACTTGATCTTGCCGACAAGTTTACATAACAGTACTGTACTATAAAAAGGCTATTTGCTTTTACTAGAATTTAAAACAAATGTCACACTAAAGAATACCTATCAAGGTTAGATCCTATGTCCACACTCACTTCCTGAGTTGCCATACATATCTGCGATGTCACCTACATAAGCAGAATCAAGGATAAATGTAGTTTTACCAAACTACTAAAGGTATAAATATTTACTCAATAGTTTTCTCATATGAGTGCATACAAGGAAACGATATAAATGTATTATTTTATAACAGAGAGAAGACTCAAGGGTCCTTACAACCCTTTCACTTAAATCACTATGTATAAGCTAAGACTATTGATGTCCAACATCATTCTCGTGTCCTCCTATACTTGCACACTTTAAATTTTAACTACATACCAAAAAGGGTATTAATTAGTTTGTATATCTCTATTCAATTCTAAGTCATAACATTATCCTCTCATGTATAATATCTACTTAAAGATGGGTTACATAACCATAGAGTAAGTATGTTATAGTTCTTGATTTGTGAGTCCTTTCATAACCATACTGTTTGGGTATGTGTATCAAGGGACTTTAACATCTTGCATGCAATATCAAATATCAATAAATACTGCTACATAATGTGTATTATAAAGAAAATATGTTTTAACTATGATATCACATAATATGCAAGTCATATATATAAATTGATAATGTTAAACTAACATTACTTTGGTTAAAGATCATCTAGATCAGTCAAATTCATAACACATCACTTATTTGGGTTATCCATACCCATCATTGATGAGGCTAACCAGGCTTGAGAAATCATCTTACTGCTTGGGTAGTATCATCAATGCAGCCCCATAATATTCATAATAGATAAATAATCCAAAGCATAAGCTCACCATCTGGGTAAACTAATCTAAGGATCATAATCACATACATGCAATATCTGATATAAATATGCATACATTGACAAAACCATTGCAACCAAAATGACAACAAAATTATATATTAACTTATCTATAATAGACATTTCAAACATAATTCAACTATTTCTAAAATGAAGTACATCTAAGAAAAAAATATCTTTTTGACATTTTCCAGATTGGTTAAATTTGATTTCCCCTAAAACCAATAAAATTTATGAAAGGCTTAATTGTTCATTTTTTGAAATAACAAAAATACATACTGTCACACCATGTTCTGTTGATTTATTCATAAGATTTATAATATTTTCATTTCACATAAAACCCCCTAAATATTAAGAACCGAGATAAATCCCTTGCCCCTACTTGATTTAATCATAGTGTTTTAAAATAATGACCATCGAATTGTAGGTTTCCATTGTATTTAATTTCCTTTAATAAATTTCAAGTATAATATATTTAAAATACTGGCAAATTTTTTTTAATAATATTACTATTATTACAAACCCTTACAAACATTAAAAGGAAGCCATTTTTATGATATAATAGTTTATTAATTTATTTATACATTATTAATAAATTGAGTTATTAAATAACTATATGTAATTTTTGACTTATATAAAATTATATAATAAAATAAGTTTATTTGCCAACTAAATATATAAGTCTTTGTTTATTTATTTTTATTACTCACCAATCGGCTCAAACTCATGTTGCATGAAACAGATGGAAAGACAAAACATTTCGAAGGTCCATTCCTAGCACTGTCAGCAAAAGCTAAATCTAAGTGGTAAGGGATGGCTAGATCCAATGGATTCGGAGAACATCTCCAGGCATAGTCTGAAAAAGCCAAAATATATTTAATAATATAAATAGTTGCTTTAAAATCTAAACACAAAAAATAGTCATAATATGACTTGCACTCCCTGAAGAATCATGACCTTAACGTGCACGCACACACGCGCACACACACACACACGCACGCGCACACGCACACACACGCATGCGCACACACACACAATATGTGTGTGTGTGTGTATACTCTATCCGAGCATGGAGATAAATGCATATTCGTGGTCTGTTGGAAGGCACAAAGGGTTTATGAGTTTGTAGAAAATCTTCACTGATATGGAACACATTTCAGCTAGAATTGAAATAGCTAAGATAAAGAAAAGAAGTGGTGGCACTACTCCTGGACTGAGGTAAAGGAAAGAAAGAAATAAAATTTGATATGGCTTCAACATTTATTAAAGAGGAGACATGGGTTCCCCATCCGTTGTATTTCTCTTTCCCACTTGGGTTTATCCAGGTGTCACCATCTTTTAGTGATGGCCCGAGGCCAAAGCTCAGGTTGAATCATCATATCAATCATCAACCAATCTCCCTTCATAAAATAATATGAGATCGGAGCAAACATATCACAATAAAGTAGTTTGAAGCAATAAGGTTTAATTTTTTTGATTAAGGTAGAATGTGTTGAATTCGAAATAGAATTTGATATGACAACCCGTTAATGTAGTTGAACAAAATCAGAAATAGTGATTTCAATCATTGCAGAAGGGCAATGGAGGCAATGACTATTGTTTACAAATAATTATTTATAATTATCGTGCATGAAAATAGTACATACTTGAAGTGTATTTAAGGGAACAAGGGGCATAAGGGAAAATTTTGAGTTGTTGAAAACATTTTAATAATATGAAACGTGTTACCTCTTGATTTGAAAGTGGTGGTACACTTCTTTTATTACAGGTAAATTTTCCCTTCTACCTTCCAAAGTCTTTTTTTCCTCTCCAAATTTTGCTTCCCTTTCTCGTATATCTTCCATGTATTCTCCTCCCCATAAATTCTACCATTTTCTTTTCTTAATACTTTTTTTTCTCATTTTCCATCCTTTGCATGCCACTTGAAACCAAAGTTGTAAACTTTGTTCCAAAATAATTAATTGGGAGTCCCACAAGTAATTACCAGATAAATTTCTAATCTATCATCCTTGATTTCTCAATTTAAGAAAAAGATAACTTTACTCGAAATTTTTCAAAATATCCTATTAATTAAAAGCCTCGAAATATTTCATGCATTACTACATATAATCAATTCTACTTGACTAACACCAGATAATAGTATATGTTCATCTCAATGTTTAATTAGGATTTATCTACATTTAATTAACATAATTAATATGCTAAATATTATAAATCACTAGTTGCCTAATACAAAGATTAAATCATTTAAGATTATAATAAATCTTTGTTTCAACAAATTAAATATAGCATTACTTACTATTTTAATTTCCCATGAAAAGATGCATTAATGACATAATTTATAGAGTATAATATAAAACATCTCACAACATAATAATCATTATAACCAATTTCAAATCCATGGATTTAAAGGCAAAAACATAGGGTGAAATTGGGATGTGAAATCTTCTCCCCCTGTTCATCGCTCCAATGACAATTTTTTTTAAAGATATAAGAGTTTATCAGCATATAAACATAGTATCTATTATCATATCATGTAAATAACTACAAATTTTTTTTTACCCTAAAAACTTATCCTAGTACACTCATTTAATATTATTCATAGAGTATCGGTCCCACAAGACCCTACTCATGACATTTTTTATTTTGCAATTTAGCTTTACAAATGTTACTTATGCTCAAATGGTTTAACATGACCACCTTGGGGTCCAACAACTTAGAAAAAGTCTTATGGACTTTCCAAATACACATGAAATCATCACATAAGTCAAATAAATAACCAAGAAAAGTTTCACAAAACCTTTTAGTCCCTTTGCACATCTCTCCAACCTAGAGAGTGTTTTTCTCAAATTGGAAAAAAGTATGTAGGGCACCTGGCAAGAATAATGTGTATATGTTAACACTATCGCTACTCTACATAGCCTTAGATAAGTATAACATGTTAATACAATCCTAACTCAAACGGAGCTCCATACAAGTATGATGCTGAATAGAAAATGGTACAAATGTATACAATCATGGAATAATCATCCACATGGAACACCTGTCTAGTATACATGCGTATGGCCATATAACTAAATTTGATAAGTTCCATCTATCAAATCCCAGATTCGATGAGACCATCTATTGGATCCATGATCCAACTCAATACCAACAATCTAAGTCAATGTGAGGCTAAGTAGGATACCGTCCTATCGCTTAAAACTTACGTTCTTAATTCACCACTCTTCCATCAAGTCTCTATGACTTGATGATCTCTAAATAAAAATGTGCACAAAGCTCAAAGAAACACAATTTTGTATTAACATATCATAAAAAACATTATTATATGCTATAAAATTTCCATAAGTACCAACATACATATAAAAAAATCATATAATCATCCCGAGATTGTATTAAGTTGCTACTAGTTAAACATAACTAGTACCATAATTTTACAACTTAACCTATTATATAAATAATCTCACAATTAGTATAACATACTTAGGTGAAATATTATATCGCTCTTCAACCTTATAAGTGAGACCTTGTCTCTTGCTTGCACGATAAGCACATAACAAGTTTAAGAGTTTATCTCTACCTTTTTCGAGATGTTTTGTACATCTAATACCTTATTTGCTCCCGAAAAAAAAGTACACATACTACTTTTTAAAACAAAATTTATAAAAAAAAAGAGAATAATATTGGTCTAATAAAGGTAGATAATAACATTCTAATTATAATCAATTGTAATTAATATAAATCCATTGTTAGCCACTCATGGCCAAGTTTATATTTTAGATAAAATAATAACTCTATAAAGTTACAAGTAAAAAGTAGAGAGATAACGTCTCAAAACAAAACTTCCTACTTATCCTCATATGGTAAAATATAACACCACAATCCACGTTACTTACCAAATTGCAAGAGTAGAATCATAACCTATTTTCTCAACTGGAAAGAAAATATATTAACCACAAGGATGCACCAATTCATACAATCCTAAAACTTTTCTCAATAAGAAATAGGAAACGCTATCCCACAAACTTAAGATAAATGAGATCAAACAATATTTTAGAAACAAGTTCATTTAATAAAACACTAAATCAACATCTTGATAAAATGAACCTTTTCGGTGGCTTAAAATGATGTACAAGTAGAATGAGAATAACAACTCACCTCTAAGCTAACGAAAAGAGATGATACTTATTCTCAAGTATATATAAATAAAAATAAAATAATGATGTTAATCTACAAACTCCTAACATCAAGGAATTTATAATCAAGTCATCTGAAATCAACTAAAAAAATTTCCATTCCTAGTTTTTATGTAATCAAGACACAAATTGAAAGCATATAAATATTAAAATGAAAAGCACTCCATACATGTCAAACATAAATGCAAATGATGAAGGTGATTCAATTACTAAGAAAGATGTAGTCTTGCTCAAGTTGTTCAATCAAAATATCAAGAAAAATATGGTAGGAAACTCTTGTTCACAACTAAGAAATAAGATGTGTATTCTCCTACCCATACACCTTAATAAATCATCACCAATGAGACACTCGATAAAACCACCCTTTAATAAACTCTAAGAGGTTATGAATGCTCTTAGGGTACTCACTCAATGTATTGCATATTTTTTCAAATTCTCTTTCTTGACAAATAGAAGATACAAAAATGTTAATGGACTCATTAGGTCCTAGTGTTCGAGCCTAAGCTCTGATATTACATGTAACAACCCTCCTAGTTGTACTTAGAAAAACCAATAATTTTTTTTTAAATAACTAAATATTGAATATTTATTCAAACATAGTTGCTAGAATACTTAGTTATATAATCAACAACTTCAAGTCGTAATAGTTTCAACATTCTAATATCGCTAGCCACAATAAAATTTGAGATACAAAAAGTTTACTATCTCGATAAGGACAATGGCACAATACGAACTTCCATACTAAGTATTATTACTAATTCAACTAGATGCAGATTGCTATGCAATCAATATTACCCTAACCTAACCTAAGGATCTAGACCTGATGCGTGCAACACACTTGAGGAGCTTACATATCCACTATTTAGAATTAGGGTTTGATGTAGTTCTCATTTCAAATGTGATGGTCTCTTTCGCGCGATGTCACCACCAAAGGGGTTGGCACTCTAAGTCAAATAGGGAATAAACTACTCATGACATAGATGAGCTTCTAAATCTCTGGTCTACAATCTCGTAGCTAAGTGACACACTCTAATATATCACCTTACTATTCAGGGTTGCATGCTCACCCAATACTCTCACATAAAACCTAGATAATAGCAATGATGATGGAATCTGTATTCCTAGTTCCATAGAGAATCATATGCTAGACATAGAAGTAAGCTAAGTATATAAAACAAGGCAAGACATTCCATATATAGATTTTTGACCCTATCATTCGTTAATACTCTCAAGATTGTATGCACACACACATTTTGTCCTACTAGCTGATATAAACATATTGCTCAAGTAATAATCATACAATCATTTGAACAATCAATTTAGATAAGAGTCTATATATACATCTACAATATGTACCACCTAGATATATACATCTAAGCTAAAGTATCTTATGATATCCCATACTATCATAGTTCATGATCACTCTACTCAACATTAATAACTATAACTTATATATTAATTTAGGTATGGGTCAAGATATAACGAATATAGTATGTACCAACTGAGTACTTTTTATATTATAAAACTCTAGGACATCTCATACTATCATAGGTCTTTGTGCTTGAGCATCTAACTCAACACCAATAATAATCTTACACCCAACCATAATAATAAAGCAAGTCAAGATTATACTATTCGAGTATACCTTCAATAACAATCCAAAGAGAACAAAATCTCTAGGTACATCTCGTGATGCATTATGTTATTATAGAAATGCCTATCCACTTGCACAGTTTAAATTTCTCATGAAATATGCTACATAAAGTGTTCATCTTACAAGATATGACAAACTTGATCCTGCCGACAAGTTTGCATAATAGTACTGTAATATAAAAAGGCTATTTGCTTTCACTAGCATTTAAAACAGATGTCACACTAAGGAATACCTATCAAAGTTAGATCATATGCCCTCACTCACTTTTTGAGCTATCATACATATTTGTGATGTCATCTACACACGCAAAATTAGGATTAAATGTAATTCTACCAAACAACTAAAAGTATAAATATTTACTCAATAGTTTTCTCATATGAGCACATACAAGGAAAAGATATAAATACATTCTTTTATTACAGAGAGAAGACTCAAGGGTCCTTACAACCCTATCACTTACATCACTATGTATAAGCTAGGACTATTGATGTCTAACATCATTCTCGTGTCCTCCTATACTGCCACACTTTGAATTTTAACTATATACCAAAAAGGGTATCAATTAGTTTGTATACTACTATTCAATTCTAAATCATAATATTATCCTCTCATGTATAATATCTACTTAAAGATGGGTTACATAACCATAAAATAAGTATGACATAGTTCTTGATTTGTGAGTCCTATCATAACTATACCATTTAGGTATTTGTATCAAGGGACTTTAACATCTTGCATGTAATATCAAATATCAATAAATACTACTCGATATGCTAATACACCCATATGCTATAAGATTCTACTACATAATGTGTATCATAAATAAAATACATTTTAACTATGATATCATACAATATGCAAATCATACATATGAATTGACAATGTTAAATTAACATTACTTTAGCTAAAGATCATCCGGATTAGTCAAATTCATAACACATCACTTGATTGGGTTATCCATACCCATCATTGATGAGGTTAACCAGGCTTGAGAAATCATCTCGCTACTTGGGTAGTATCATCAATACGGCCCCATAATATTCATAACAGATAAATAATCTAAAGCATAAGCTCACCATTTGGGTAAACTAATCTAAGGATCATAATCACATACATGTAATATCTGATATAAATATGCATGCAATAACAAAACTATGCCAACCAAAATGACAATAAAATTCTATATTAACTTATCTATAACAGGTATTTAAAGCATAATTCCACTATTTCTACATATGAAGTACATCTAAGAAAAGAATATCTTTTTGAAATTTTTTAGATTGGTTAAATTTGATTTCCCCTAAGACCAATAAAATTTATGAAATGCTTAATTGTTCATTTTTTGAAATAACAAAAATATGTATTGTCACACCATGTTCTGTGGATTTCTTCATAAGCTTTATAATATTTTCATTTCACATTAAAACCCTCAAATATTAAGAATTGAGATAAATCCCCTACCCCTACTTGATTTAATCACAGAGTTTTGAAATAATGACCATCAAATTGTAGGTTTCCATGGTATTTAATTTACTTTAACAAATTTCATGTATAATATATTTAAAATATTGGCAAAAGATTTTTAATAATATTACTATTATTACTAACCCTTACGACAATTAAAAGGAAGCCATTTTTATTTATTAATTTATTTATACATTATTAATAAAGTGAGTTATTAAATAACTATATGTAATTTTTGACTTATATAAAAATATATAATAAAATAAGTTTATTTGCCAACTAAATAAATAAGTCTCTGTTTATTTATTTTTATTTTATTTTAATTACTCACCAATCAAATCAAACTCGTGTTGCATGAAATGGATGGAAAGGCAAAGCATTCTGAAGGTTCATTCCTGGCACCATCAGTTAAAAGCCAAATTTGAGTGGTAAGGGGCGGCTAGATCCAATGGATTCAGAGAACATCTCCAGGCATAGTCAGAAAAAGTCAAATTGTATTTAATAATATAAATAGTTGATGCAAAAGCTAAATACATAAAATAGTCATAATATGACTTGCACTACTTGATGAATCATGACCTCAACACACACACACACACACACACACATATTCTATCCAGGCATGGAGATAAATGCATATTCATGGTCTGTTGGAAGGCACAGAGGGTTTTATGAGTTTGTAGAAAATCTTGACTGATATGGAATGCATTTTAGCTAGAATTAAAATAGCTGAGATAAAGAAAAAAGTGGCGGCATTGCTCCTGAATTGAGATAAATAAAAGAAATAAAATTTGATATGGCTTCAACATTTATTAAAGAGGAGACACATGTTCCCCATCCATTGTATTTCTCTTTCCCACTCAAGGTTATCCGGGTGTCACCATCTTTTAGTGATGGCTTGAGACCAAAGCTCAGATTGAATCATAATATCAATCATCAACCAATCTCTTTTCGAAAAATAATATGAGATCAGAGAAAACAAATCACAATAAGGTAGTCTGAAGCAATAAGGGTTAATTTCTTTGATTAAGGTGGAATGTGTTGAATTTGAAACATAACTTGATATGGCAACCCATTAATGTAGTTGAACGAAACTAGAAATGGTGATATCAAGCATTACAGAAGGGCAATGGAGGCAATGACTATTATTTACAAATAATTATTTATAATTATCATGCATGAAAATAGAACTTAATTGAGGTGTATTTAAGGGCACAAGGGGCACAAGGAAAAATTCTGAGTTGTTGAAAATATTTTAATAATATGGAACGTGTTACCTCTTGATTTGAAAGAGCTGGTACATTTTATCGTTGCAAATAAATTTTCTCTTCTACCTTCTAAAGTCTTCTTTTTCTCTCTAACTTTTGCTCCCTTTCTCGTATAATCTTCTGTGTATTTTCCTCCCCATAAATCCTTTCCTTTTCTTTCCTTGATAGTTTTTTTTTCTCATTTTTCATCTTTTGCATACCACTTAAAACCAAAGTTGTAAGCTTTATTCCAAAACAATTAATTGGGAGTCACACAAGTAATTATTAGATAAATTCTCAATCTATCACCCTTGATTTTCTAATTTAAGAACAAGATAACTCCACTTGAAACTTTTTAAAATATTTTGTTAATTAAAAGCCTCAAAAAATTTCATGCATTACTATATATAATCAATTCCACTTGACTAACACCAAATAATAGTATATGTTCATCTCAGTGTTTAATTAGAATTTATCTACATTTAATTAACATAATTAATATGTTAAATATCATAAATCACTTGTTGCTTAATACAAAGATTAAATAATTTAAGATTATAATAAATCTTTATTTCGATAAATTAAATATAACATCACTTACTATTTTAATTTTTCATGGAAAGATGCATTAATGACATAATTTATAGAGTAAAATATAAATCATCTCACAACATAATAATCATTATAACTAATTTCAAATCCCCAGATTTAAAGACAAAAACATAGGGTGAAATCAGGATGTGACAATTCTACATGTATAGATGAGAGTTAGAGCATACACTATTTCAAATTCAAATGCTTTTGCTAGTTTTCAAATTGATATTTCATCACTCTTAATTATCTACAGGTTCAATATTTTTCCAGAATACCTCAATAAATGGATATACATACTTCTCCACTTTCAAATTACAGGGTAATTAGATTGCATACTCTTTCAGGGGTATTTTTTCATTGTTCCCTTTTGAAAATTTAAAATTTTAACTTCTCAATTTTTAAAAACGAACAGTAATTACTTTCAGTGGCATTGTTGTAGGTTTTTGCATTGAGTCATCTTGTATAATCAAGCTTCACATGAAGATACAGAGTGTGTATACACACTTAAGTTCACATCTCCTTACTCTATTAATTTAATTTTATTGCATCACTAGAATAAATTAAGGTAAATGTAGACATTCAAATTTAATTATTAAGTATTTTTAATCTTATCATCCTTACCTTACTTCATCTATTTACCATTATGTTAACTTGCAATCTTTATGACAACCTTTACTGGTCCATTTTTTTTTGTAATTACTGAAAATATTATTCAAGCATCCCTATAAATTCATGTCAGTCAAATCTCAATAGTCTATCTTTTTGTGACAACACTGCACTAGGTAGATAAGGTCGTATCTCAGCCTTGTCCTCTAGTGAGGTCTTGACCCTCGCGTTCTAATGGTAACTTTTAATATTTAAGATGTTTCATATTGGTCCTTCCACACGTTTGTCAAGGTCGATTAAAATAAATATTCAAAATATTTCTCTATATAAGTACATCAAACTCATTCAATACACATATAGTAATCAGTTAAAAATTCAATTTCAATTTCAAATTTGATTTATGAATGAAATTAAAATGTATATGTAATATGAACACACATGATAGATAGATATATATAAGAATAAATTAGTAAAATATTATATCAATATTGACACATAATTTTAACGTATAAAACCTCAAAGAGGTAAAAACATACAATATTAATTTATTCATATAATTGACAAACTCATTAACCAAATACACAATCTTTTTCTTTTCGTTTCCTCTCTATCAATCATCTTCACAAAACATTTCCAACATATTTGTCATATGCAAATATCACTTTATCATAATATCACTGAATTTATTTTAAGTATTTGAAATACATTTACAGTAGGGGTAAACCCTTATTTATAATAAATGTGATGGGAGGTGATCATTGTAACCAGCAGGTCCATTTCAAAAATATTTAAAACAATGATAAATAAACAAATATATTTTAATATTTATTTACATTATTTTTCAACCCATGTTAATAAATAATAAATCATTACTATTTAATTTACCTAAAATATACTAAAGGTCTATAATAACACCATTTAGATATTAAATGTTTTAACACTCCCCCTTAATGCTAAGTGGGGATAAATATCATAGTCGTCTTAATAAAAGAATTATACTATGTACAAACTTGAATGATTTAAAAACTTTCATGATTTCAAAGTCACCTTTTGAAATAAAAAGAATTATAATCCATAAACTACTCAACTTAAGTTTAGGCTAGCATGACCATGAGACTACATCTCACAGTTTCTCATGAATAATCAACCAAACATATATAGAGCCTATTATAATATAAGGACCTCCATAACAAAACATGCTTTCATGTATTGGAGTATAAAAGTAAAACTTTCACATGAAATTTATTTGAATCGCATAACTTTCATATGAATTTTATAATATTTTACAAAGATAAGAAGTATAGAGAATAAAGAACACATGACCATTAGGAAGTGACTTGTCATGTATACTCCCATTGAATGAAAACTTTGAGAGGCTCAACATTGTATGAAACTGACAAAACTTGGTAGCACTAAGTGATTTTGTTAAGTTAAATGTCACTTGTTCATCTATAAGATAGAATTGCATATCAATATCACCATTGAGGACTTTCTCTTAGATAAAATATACATGAACTCTAATATGTTTAGTTCATTGGTGTTGCATTATATTTTTTGTTAGAGCTATATAAATTTGGTTATCACAATGAAAGGTAATACTTTGAAAAATATCTAAATAAATTTATCCTAATAACCTTCATAACCATGTGACTTATTTAATGATTTCCATAACACTTCTATATTTTGTTTATATAGAAGAGATATAAATAATAAGTTATTTTTTATTGCTCCAAGTGACTGCACCTACACCAAATTTAAACATATGACCAAAAATAAATTTATAACCTATAGTATCACCAACATGATTAGTATCACAATAACCATAAAAATTAACATTATTGATGAAAGAATAAAATAAATCAAAATTTATAGTTCTTTTGATATATCGTAGTAGTCTCTTTTCTAATTTTTAATGATCAAAATATGGATTCTACATAAATATAGTAGCAATATGAAGAGCATATAAAATATCTGACCTAGTAATGGTTAGATAAATCAAACTACCAACAAATTGTCTATATAGAGTAGGTCTAGTTTTTTCACATGCAAAATTTGGATTAAATTTAACACCAACTTCAATATGAGTATATGTATATATATAGATCTACACTTAAACATATTAAACTTAAGAAGAAGATTATGTACATACTGATATTGTGATAAAATAATTGAATTTTTATCTTTAAAAATAAATATTTCTTAAAAATAATACAGAATATCTAATTCCGTCATTTCAAATATTTGATTTAGTTTATCTTTATATTTATGAATTAAACTAGTGAGATCATTAATAATCAAAAGATCATCAATATATAATACAATTAAGATTAAATGATTATTTTAAAATTAACGAAGACATCATTATCAAAATAGCAGTTAGAGAAACTTAATTGTTTGGAAAAGAAATAATTTTAGAGTACCAAGATTGAAGATCTTGTTTTAAACCATACAAATGTCTCTTTAACTTACACATATTATTCTTTATTAGGGTTAGTGAAACTTTTGGTCTGAGTCATACAGATTTTTTATTATAAATCATCATTTAGAAATGTATTATTGACATCTATTTGGTGGATAACTTAACAATTTTAGACTACAAGAGCAATAAATAATAATACTTATTTTTTCTACACGAATAAAGGTTTTAACATAATCAATTATGAGTTTTTAAGTAAACCCACGAGCGATTAATCTTGTTTTATAATTTTTAATTTTATCAATTGAATTATATTTGATTTTATAAATCCACCTACAACCAACAATATGTCTGCTAGGTGAAGGTGATACAAGGTCCCATGTTTGATTTTTAATCAAAGTATTATATTCAACTTACATAACAACTTTTCATTTGTCATCTTGAATGGTTTTATAAAAAAATTGAGGTTCACATTCATACATAGATATTAATGCACAATAAAGATGTTAAATTCTAGTTAATTTATTAAGATTATCAATATTAAAAGATATAATTAAGATTATGCTCATTTAGGTCTTTTAAATTGAACCTAAAACTCAAGGTGTTATTCAGATTCTAATTTATCCAAATATGAATCAACTTTTTTTAGGACATGTTTCTTCATAAGGAGAAATATAAGAGTCACGTTCATCAAAATAAAAATATTGAGGAAGTTTCACATAGGACTCACAATATGTTTTCGAGAATAAGAACATTCATATTCTTAATAATCTATCATTTAGATGGATCATAAACTCTTAACTCTTTAGGGTTACCTTCATAACCTATAAAAATATAAGAATAGGAAGTGGGATCAAGCTTCTTTTTTGAAAATTTAAGAACAAATATGGAAGTAGGGATACCAAAGATCCTAAGATGAGTCATATTGGGTTTATTTTTAGACAACACTTCTAAGTGAATAAAAAGATGCAAAGCTTTAGTTAGCACTCTATTCAAAATTATACATCAGTATTCATGGATCCACCCCATAAAAATTTAAGAATATTTACAAAATGCAACATTGTTCTAGCCATTTCTATAATAGTGTGAATTTTCTTTTTAGCAATACCATTTTGCCAAGGGAAATAAGGAGTTACTAGTTCCCTTTGAATACCACAATTAATACAAAAAGAATCAAATTATTTACTAATATATTCACCACTATTATCATATCTTAATATCTTAATATATAAGTTAGAAGTATTTTTAACAAAAACTTTAAACTCTTTGAATTTAGATAACACTTCAAATTTATTTTTAATGAAATATGATCAAATCCTTTTAATATGATCATCAATAAAAGTAATAATATACAAAAAAATATTAATAAATACAATTTCAAGAGGTCTTGAAACACCACTATTAATTAGATCTAAAGGATCTGAGGAATTCACATATGATTCTTGTGAAAGGGATTAGTATGTTCAGGTTTACCACGTAAGCAGCCTTCACAAGATTCTTGATGAGAAGAGATAGAAGGAGGACCAACAACAAGATTACAAAAAGACATATCTTATAAATTTCTAAAATTAACATGTCTTAATATTTAATATCATAATTGAAATTCATTCTTACTATGTGATGAAAGAAAATATAAAAAAAAAATAGAGAAAATATATAAACTATTATGTTGAACACCTTCAACAATTAAAGAATCAAATTGATTTCTAATGGACCAGTTATATTTAAGTAAAATTATAAAAAATTTATCATTCATAAGTTAAAAACAAGATAAAAAACTATTCTTAAACTTAGGTACATAGAAAATATTATTAATAACAATATTTACAAAATTTGCATTTCTTTGCTTAGTTGCTTTTAAAAATAAATTGTCTTCCAAATAAATCATTTCAAAAACATCTCTAGTATCACATAAAATTTTAGATATGCAAGTCATATGGTGTGATGCACCAGTATATAAAATCTATTCATTCTTATTAGAAGTAAATATTGTAGCATATAAATCAATAACATTAGAATTGCATTTTTAATTGTTGTTTTGATTCTTCTTATGATTTTTATTAGATTTTTTTTCTTTGTTATTTTAAAAATATTTATTGTTTATTCTTTGTTTTTATTACAAGTTTTTTTTATGACCAAATTTACCACATAAATTAAAATTGTCATTAAAGTTAGATTTATGATTCTTATTACCAGATTTTTTGTCTCCATTTTGCCATAAGCAAAATTAGAGTTAAATTTTTTGTTTCTATTGTTCTCAGAAACAAGGTTGAGATCAAAAAGTGATTGAGTGGCATTATTTTTAAAATTAAAATTAGATATCATTTTCTTTTTTTGAATCAGAAAAGGTGATAGAGTTTTGAGGTCAGGAATATCTTGCTCTATTTGGTACTTTGAATTCAAAATTGAAATAAAATTACAAAATTTTTATGAATATTAAGCTAAATAATGAAATATAATAATTAATCTTAAATCAGATTACAATTGCACCCATATAACTGAGTTTTACTATTCTTAATTTTAGCAATAAAGTTAACAATTTTTCATCACCTTTCATAAGTGTAGTCAACAATTCAAAAATCAATTTAATAATCTCTGAGAGACTAGTGCCCTCGTGCATAGACTCAATAAGTTTTCAAGCATCTCTAAGAGACTCATGATTGTCGATATAGATTAAGAATTAATTCTTAACACTCTACAAGATAATCGACATAGCTTCATGCAATTTCTATTGAAACATATTTTAAAGTTTAGGTGTCACATATCATCATGATGAATTTTTTCAGTCCCGATAACAATGTTCCATAACTTTTGAGTCATAAGTTTTAATTTAATATAGATTTTACATATATTATAATTTTATCCATTAAGCATTTAAAATTTAGATGAAGCCATAGCTTCCCTTTAAGAATGATAGTATAACACAAGATAATGCTTAAATTTGAACCTCTTTTTTTAATGTGAATTTTAACTTTAATTGATAGTAAAATAAATTATAAGTGTAAACAAGTAATAGTTGTTTGAATATATGTTAAACAATACAAAAAAGACTAAGTAAATTATACTAATCTATGTGTTAAAAATGTCATACACAAAGTTATTATTTAAACATTATGATTTAAAAATATACAAAAATTATAATAGAAGGATTTTAAATAAAAAATGGACCGCACCAATGCATCTAAAATGTATCAAAATTTAAGAAATAACTGATCACATTACTATAATTAATAAATAATTCATTAGGTCAAATGTCGCAAAAAAAAACAACATTGGAGAAGGGTTTACACATAAGAAGATTGATACACAAACCAAAAAATAAAATTCAAAATTTATTAATTTAAGAAAAAAATAGTTTTGAAATAAGGTTGGAGAGGTTTGAACACAAGACCTCCCCTTTTCCAAATTTTTAGCAAAAAGAATACCACCAACTCTTCTACTCTAAAAATTTAAATTGAATTAACATATACAAGAGTTTATTTTTCAAACTTATTTAATTGATTTTGATTTTTTTAAAATAACAAATAATTAAATTTGTGGATGTAAAAAATATTATAAAATTTATATTATTTTTTTATGTTTTAGGTGAACGTAAATTCCAAAAAAGGTGGGACCCCCTTGATCTTGCTTGCATGGAATATTAAAGTTTTAATTAAACAAATATTTATTAAATATTATTCAAAAAACTTTATACATATTAAGGAAATTTGTTGTAGAACAAGTAGAAGTAGGGGTAAAAACAATACATGAAATAACCTTTTTCAGACTCTACAAATTGTTATACACCCTTCAAACTTTGTAATGAAGCTTTCATAAAATTCAAAAATTGATTTTGCTACGTAAAACTATTTTTTCTAATTTTCAAAATTGGTATAGCCATATAATGGTGATTAAATGGAAAAAAAAAATCTTAGAAGCTTTAGGCAACATTATCATGCTTTACATGGGTGTTTAGGTAGGAGAAAACATGTAGATTTGCACCCTACAACAGTGAACAAGATACAAAAGTATCAAAAATAAAAAATAAAATTGATTTTTGAACCTTGCAAAGGTCGTACATGACCGTACAAGGACACCAAATGAAGATTTTAATCAGTTTTGATTATTTTTTAGGGTGCTTAGTTTGAAGATGTGGATGCTTGATTGACAAAAAAACATTGAGTTATGCATTCATAGTCTCCATATTAACTGTTTCCTTCCTTATAAGCCATACATTGGGTTGTACAAGTGAGTTTCAAACTGAAATATTCTTTATAAATTGGTTACTGGTTACTCAATAGTCTTCCCAATCAATCACATTATCCCATGCTTTACTACCATGAAGGAAATTAGATTGCATATCCAATATGAATACACATAAAATATATAGATACAAGAATGAATTAGCAAAAGACCATATCAATATTAACACCTAATTTTAATGTAGACAACTTCAAAAAAGTAAAAAAACTACAATGTTAATTTATCCATATAATTGAGAAACTCAATAACCCAATTCACAACCTTCTCCTTTTCACTTCCTCTCTATCAATCTTCTTCACAAAATATTTTCAAGATATTTGTCACACACAAATATCACTTTATTATAATATTATCGAATTGCCTTCAAGTATTCGAAATATATTTACAATATGAATAAAACCCTATTTATAATAAATGTGAGGGGAGGTGACCATTGTAACCAATGGGTTCAACCATCTCAAAAATATTTATAATAATGGTAAATAAATAAATATGTTTTAATATTTATTTACATGATTTTTTTCAACCCGTGTTAATAAGTAATAAAGAATTATTATTTAATTTAACTAAAATATACTAAGGGTCTATAATAACACCAGTAAACATTAAATATTCTAACAATTTATTCTATTAATCATAGGTCAAGTTTGAAGTTATTTTATTGTATGTCAAGGGTATTCATTGTCAAGTATTCAGTGAATTTGTTAGTTGCATTCATATAAAAAAATATCAAGATTCACATACTTAATCTATGAAGGAGAACTATATCACTTTGAGGTCATTTTGGGCTATGTAGGTAGTACTCAGATTATGTGGGGTTTCTTGAAGATAACTCAATTGTTTCCCTTACCTAATTCTCATTTGTATTCAATATTTTATTTAGTTTGTGCAAGAACTAAGATTTTGTTATTTAGGTCTTCCACACATCAAATCGGCTCCCGTAATCAATCAGTCAACTCTTTCTAATAGTTGTAGGCAATCAAATAGAAAAATAGTCTTACAGTCAACCAGGGCATGACTGCAATCAATAGACAAGCTTGCAATGTGCTCTTATCCATCTAATGCAGCGTAGTCCTAATACATCACAAAAATCTTGTTTTCAACTATGACACAATTCACAAGGCTTTCTAGCTAATTTTACATCAGAGATATACCTACATAAACAATATAAATCAAATCCAAACTATATTTGCACATTTCAATATTTATTACTATTTGTAACTCATTTTAAATTTTATATTTCACTAAACTTAAATTTTAGATTATATATATTTTGTAATCTAATTTAATATTTATAAAAATAAATCAAAATAAACATATAAATAACTTTCCAAAAATATTATGTTTTGACACTCTTTTTTTAATAAATTTTATGGCTGAATTAATCTTCAATGTCTTCATCACATAAACTACTTTAGTTTCTTTAATTATTAGTATTTGGAGTAAATAGTATTGTAATTTATTGCAATTATTAATGTTTCTCGATATTCATGAAAGGTAAAAATTAAAATATCTTATCAAAGTTTTTATCTATATTTGATTTTAATGTTTTATTTAAAAAAATTAATATATATATATATATATATATATATATATATATATATATATATATATATATATATATAATTTTTTGTATTGGTTGAACACATATAATGTAACTAATTTTTTAAGGTAGATTCAGAATTTATGAAACCTAAAAAAATATATTTTTCATCCTTAAATTAGTTCTAATGTTTAATTGTTAAAACGAAAAGTTAAATTTGATGATTGTATAATTATATGTATAAAAATGCAACCGCTAGAATCCCCTCCACTAGGACCACCTCTGCCATAACTTCCACAATGTCCACCATAACTATTGCCACCATGTTG
Organism: Torreya grandis; assembly: GCA_037957365.1. Classification (NCBI taxonomy): domain Eukaryota; kingdom Viridiplantae; phylum Streptophyta; class Pinopsida; order Cupressales; family Taxaceae; genus Torreya; species Torreya grandis. The sequence continues at coordinate 4,496,005 of JARHVA010000053.1, read as the reverse complement.
ATTGCCGCCCCTACCACCGCTATCGTTGATGCCCTGAAGATGAGCACTATTTGGGCCAATAATCGACACAATTTATACAACCATTGTTGTTGTGCTCAACAACAAACTCCACCAACTCACTCTCTCGTAGGTTGTAGAAACCATTAGTATAATGCAATGAGTGATGCACAAATAGGCCTTCATTGCCGCCATCAAGGGTAATTTATTTATTATCTAAATTTAATACTACAATAGAGTTATTTCAACCAATGATGTGTTTTGGGAATTTGGGAATTTGATTATATCATAGACCAAGAAATCCCCCATTATGCCCCTATAATATGTAGATGTAGTAGTTATGAAGTGTTTTACACAAGTGTGTCCCAAAATCTCCCTTTTGTCTGACATGGGCATCTCAATTCACAACTCGAAAGTGTCAACTTTAATAATTTTCACATATTTGGCCAAACCATGGATGGAATATTTTTGTACAATAGTTATGCAATCTTTCTAAGATAGTGTCTACCCTGTATGTTGGTCCAAATGGTTAGTTAACTCTTCATTAAAATCCTTATATAGTGGAGAATATATGAATTTTGGGTGGGGGGCATGAATTACAAAGCAAGTGAAGTGATCTAGATATTTTATATTTGGAACAATTATGGAAATTTGTGGTTGCCTTCGATTGGTGTTGCATTTCAACCTTCCATGTCTATAAAACTAAAATGCTCTTTGATATATCATGGGAATCACTATTTAAAGTGCCCCAGTTACCCAACTAGACTTTTGAGGGAAAGACTACACTTTTGTATTTTCTATAAATTCAAATTAGGTTAATGCAGGTCACTGGAACTTACAAGGATGAGTTGTTATTGAATAACCATAAAATTTAATTGACCTGTAGGATCAACTGATGGATTTGTTATATAGTAAGTTTAGTTGGTAATATCAGTGTAACACATAAATAGGGGTTTCAAGTACCCATTAACAAGGCTTGGTTTATGGTGACCACTAGATTTAAACATAATTATGTTCCACAAAGAAAAATGTGATCTCATCAATGGTGGTGAGAGTGATGACAATGGAAATCTCCTTGCAAAGGTATGCCACTCTAAAGTTACATGTTTATATAGATGCACAAAAATGCTACCAGTATGTCAATTCTAGGAAACTCAATCAAGTATGACGTGTGCCTTTCCCTTGTATCTTCATTATCATATGTTAGTGTAAATATTAAGTGTGCACCTTTCATTAAGTTAACTTAGGTGGTTAGCCTTTTCAATAAGTCTAGTTATTGTGTTCACATGTGCCACCACCATTGGTGGATGCTACTTTTAGGCAACTTATGAAAAAGTAGCAGATAAAAATGTAGCGTTAAAAATGTAACGTGAAAAATGTAGCGAGGATAAAATGTAGTAAGGAAAAAATGTAGTGAGGACAAAACATCACAGGAATAAAACATAGTAAAGGATGTGCTCACACAGAAGATGACACAACTTTTAACTAAAGGTCCAAACTCACGAAATCATATTTTCCTCTATTATTTTGCTTGTAAATTTCGTGCATTATTTTTCCACCATGAAATGTTAACTACTATCACCAAAATGAACTAGACAACAAATAAATAATGTGATACTCACTAAAATGTCCCAATTATGCTCTTCACGACATTTTTGTGACATTATCAATACCGTTACATTTTTTCTCATTATGTTTTGTCCTTGCAACATTTTTTCATACTACTTTTTTGTCATACTACGTTTTTACCATTATGTTTTTTACTGTTACATTTTTGTCCGCTACGTTATCACAAAGAGCCCAACTTTCATGTGGCTAAAAATAAAATCAATGATAACTCTTATTTAAGATATATATACCCTCACCTCTACGTACATTAAACATATTGCAAGCTATATAAAGTGAATAACATTTCATATTTATTGTTCATTATGGATCCCTCTTCTTGCATATCTCATATGTGACATATGCCTCATTTTGCATTTGATCATGGCTAGCCCATAACCCATATTAAGATTTACTCTAGTCATAATCAAATGTGAACTGAGGCATAACTCACATAGGAGAGAGGCACAAAGAGGAGAACCAAAATGAACAACAAATATGAAATATTATTAACTTATTTTACCTTGTAATATGTTTAATGTACTTAAAGGTGAATGTATATAGATAAAATAAGAGTTATTCCTCATTTTCTTATTGGCCACACTAAAGGTGGCATCCACTAATGTTGGTGACACAGGTGAGTGTCTAAGCCTAGAGATGTGAACACAATAGCTAAACTTAGAGGAGAAGCTAACTACTTAAGTTAACTTAAGGTGTACCAAATATTTTCTCGAACAACTCCCTTTAAGTGCAACTTAAGGAGATCTATATAAAAAACCTAGTCTCAAAATCTTCAAAAAATACATTTTGAAAACTAGGTTTGACGAGGTACTTGTGTACAATTATGAAGAAAATACAATGTGATGTTGAGTGCCCCTATGGATGCCAATATATCTTGTCATAATATATGGTGTTGAGCCATTATAATTGCCTAGTTAAACTATGAGCTAGGGCTATGTATAAGGCTCATTTAGAATAAATATACTAATATCAAAAAAATTGGATAGAAAGCACCCGTAGAAACATTGCACGCCCATCCCCCCTCAATGTTGAATTGGGTGGAAGATGGTGATAGCAATGGATGTCTCTCATGAAATGATGGGAAAATATTAAAACATGTGATGCTACAGAATACTAGTGAGCTTCATAAGACTACAAAGTGGGTTGATCCACACTTAGTTGATGTTATGCAAAATGAGACTAAACACTTGGTGAAAAACTCATGATATGTGCGTGAGTGGTACAAATCCACTATTCAAAACACCAAAAATATCGTGATAATTTTGAAACTATGAAAAATAGCTACCAACGGGTAATGTTAATAGACATTAGGGATGTTAGACTTCACTCACAACATAGAGATGGTCATGCTATTAAGGCAGGTGTTGAACATACAAAAGATTACACCAAATAATGTCATCAAAAGATGAGACATACAAAAATCCTTTTATAGGTTCCTAAAAATAATGTGTCTAATGAGATACTCATGTACACAAAGAATCCAAACTAATTATTGTGATAAAATTCAGAAAGCACACTTGCTCACCAAAGTTCTTATTTGTAGAAAAGAAAAAGAATCTCTCCTACAAATTCCAATTAGATGTATAGAAAGGGGCCCCGTGTCTCGAAAAAAATGGCACGAATGAAAGTGTAAGATTAAACTAACTACTGTTTTCTTAAGATAACTAAGAAACAACAATCTAAAAAATTCTTGAACAAGTGGATTGAAATCTAATACTTAGAGCACATAGAAATTGATAGATGTTAGGGACATCAAGAGCCACAAAGAGTGATCACCATGTCAAATTGTAAAAAAATATAGGAAACCAAGGAATTGCCGACACAGGTGGCCCAAAATCCACTAATTGGACAACATACTCAAAATACAAGTCTTGCCAAAAAAATTACTATGTGAAAAGAGAATTTTTTTTAAGTAGAATACCCTTCACAAGGTGAGAAAAAATAGTGCATTTTCAAAGTCAATGGATGGAACAATTACATAGAATGTGGAAAACATGCAAAACTTGAAAAATAAAGTCTGTATGTATAACATATGACTCGCTAAAGTTTTATGATAAAGAGAGAACTTCAAAAAAAATAAGGGAAATCTGACTGCTTGTGAGACCAGGGCCCACCCTCTAATCTTTCACAATATAATTTTTGAAAGAAAAAATCCATCAAATACCACAAAAAATGATCTTTAAGATTAAATGTACACACCCATGTAGGTGTAAAATAAAACCCTCCTAAAACATTAGACCCCCTTAAATAAGTCCCTTCTAAAAAACTTGTTTAAAAAAAAAAGGGAGACTCATGCCCTTGACCTCTCTCATTGGAAGGTTTTACCAAAATTTGACATGCCAATGAACCATGATTCAATTCATGGCATAAAAATGGGCCCAAAAAAATTGAATTTTCAAATACAACGAAAATTTCAAAAAGGTAAATTAAAACCTTTAAATGGTGAGGTCATTTCGGTGGTGGAGGATGGTGCAAAATGATGCCAGTAGAGGTGACAGTGCCACATTGGAGAGGTATGTGGTAATGTCACGTTGGAGTCATATAATGCAATGCCAATGCTGTAACTAATGCCAATACCCATGTAACTATAATGCACTACAAACACCAAAGTAAATCAATGCCAATGATCGAGTGAAGAAATGAATGATTGGTAAAGGAATGTTTAGTGAAAGGCACAAGGACAGTGGAACAACAATGATAATGAAGATTCATATAGCCATGAAAATGTGGCAATAGGGCATGGGAGTAGGACAATGATGGTGGTGAGCAACAAGAGACAATGAATTTATAGGGTGGTGGTAAAGGAGGCCAATCTACATTTGGAGGCGGTGGCAAAGAAACACAGCACATAGCAACAAGCAAAGAGATTCATAAAAATTAACAATTCTTTTTTTTTAAAAATCCAAGCTATTTTCAAATGTAGATGACACAGATAAGCCAAACAACCACTCAAGGCTGTCGAAAGCCTCGACAAGCATAGATATATGGATTATGTAAAAATCATGAAACACCTACAAAATGCTATGAAAAAACTAAAAAAATCACAAAACCCAAAAGAATAACATTTTCGTTCATATAGTATGGATTGTAACGAAAGGATATTTGGGCACCACCAAAAAAAATTTCAAAAAAATTGTCACAAATCCCATGGTGTTTACAATCGATTTATAGGTTTTCAGGGATTTCGAATGTAATGGCGGTGTCTTTTGCTCCAGGATGTTTCAAAAACAAGTTTCCTAATAAAAATAAATTAATTAATTAAAAAAAACTACCTTACCTATAAAGCTTTCTTTCAACAAATCTGATATTATATTAAGATCTAGTCTAAACAGGGTCAAATATGAACCGAGACATAACTCACATAAGAGATGTAATAAAAGGGAACCATAATGAACAAAAAATATGAAATGTTATTTACTTAATTTGATCCGTAAACTCTACACTTAAATTTGAAGTGCAAACAGTTTATCTGGATATTTTAATAACTCCTTTTACTAATCATTCAAATTCTTGAAAATTTCAACTGAACTTGTAAAAATGATAGGAGTTAGCAGAAAACACGGTTCTGAAAAATGGATTGAAATTGTCTGTGACTTGTACTTTCATTCACCATTTAACCATTTTTTTAATAACGTTGTGTTATAATTGTTGAAATTTGAATTACTTGCATGAGTTCATTTACTAATTAAAATCAAATCAGCAAATTGAAACAAAAACATGCATCAAATGACAATTACCAAAAATACAAAATGTGATAATGGAGTTCGGCTCAACAATTGATGCCTACGTCTCTGAGTTCACCAAAGGAGTGGACCGTTTCCATTAAGGGCACTTCAAACACCTGGAAACAATAAATAACTTTCCTGCAAGATGATATCTCAATGCAAAAATTCACCTTCACCGTGACTGATTCAAGCTCAGCACCTTTGAATTTTGTGAGTCTTCATAAACACCTGCAAAGTTGCTCCAAAATTCCTAAAAGTCTCCTCTATGATTTGAAAAATACTTCTCCAATATGCAAATTGGCTAAACAGAGTACTAATACTGTGTATTATGGCCGGAGGATGGATAAAAATCTATTAACATAAGCTTACCAAAGCTTTAAAAAGTCTCGGCCTATTAAAAATAAAAACACAATTAGAAATTTGATGATTCAAATAGAAATTCATGCCTTAAATAACTCTTCGACCCTCACAGCACAAGCGGTCAAAGCCTATCTCTTTTGCGCAATAGGTGTTGGGTTCAAAACCATCAGCCTTCTTTTTAACGCTTTGAACTTATCTCATTATACCACATGGACTGCGTGGAAAGTAGTTTCATTCTTTAAATAGCTAAGCGGCCTCTTTGAATCTGTCAATTCCCCCTTTTGTGGGAGACTTGGGCGTAAGACTTAGCTAAGCCTATACTTAGGCCGCCGTTGGAGAATGTGGGTTAACATGTTGTTTTGGCTCCCATGTGACTCAGCAAAGAGCTTGATCTGATCTCCCTCAGGCTCGCCACCTTGCTCGGGATTTGTGGAAATGAAATATCCTTTGAAATAACCATATGGCTCCCTCAACGAGCTTATCTCATGAGCTTAGTCACTTAACTCCACTTGGCATAAAAGGTGACATGGCAAGATGAGTCACTATAGTGACGTGGCATGTTGATGACGTGGCATATCATCAAACTATTTTTTTTACAAACCTTTCAATCTACCAAGTGTTGACCTCCGATATGTCCTCGTGCCAAATGTTAGAATAACATCAAAACACGTGCCACATGTCGCATTGCTTCAAGCAATCTCGTGACATTTATCGACCATCTTCAAACGGCCATAACAGGAGATTTCAAACTCGGATTTACATTTCAAAAAATGCGCTAGAAAGCTCTCAAAGAGATCTACAGTGTGACACCACTGAAACTCTGAATTAGAATCATGATCAAAGCCTAATTTTTGATCACACCTCCCCAATAAAAGGCTTTTGGTCTCCAAAAATCCAATATTCCTTGAAACTACAAACTGGTATACTGCATCCATGAAAATAGAACCCAATCATAGCAAGAGATATAAACAATTACATTAAAATGATTTACAATAAAACTACAAAAATGCCTAATCCAAAGGCAAGAGTAAGTGAATCTGCAACTGCCAAAGTGATTACAACATATCAAACTGCCTGCCCAAATGTCACATCCTGTAAAGCGGTGAATTGTCAAAAACTGAAACAACTCCCAATGTAACTACAAGACAAGTTTATAATGCCGACAACATACAATAAATGTTGTGGAAATGTTGCAATACAATGCCCTAGTATAGGAATTATATGCTAAGCAAAATGCAAACAACCAAAAGTGTATGCTGCCTAACATCTAAACATGTCCAAAGGGTCTTAAAAAATGCATCTAAACATCTCTGTGCCAAAATAGATACATTCAAAATAGCAGTTTAACTGTCAAATGCTGTAAGGAAATAACTCACAACATCACTCTGCTATATCCCCAACTGTTTCAATTGAGTTAATGTCTTATCCATTATTAGACTACCCATATAATATATTCTGGAGATCAAATACTTAGAGTTATCAAAAAGTGAGAATTGAAAAAATTCATATGGTAAACATGTCTTGAAGTGTTCCCACCAAATCTAATCTACATTTATCCAAGCTTGTTCATTCCCTTAGATGAAATCTTACCATGCTTTGCAAAAAGAATGTAGTGATAATCCACTTAACCAATTCTTTCTTCCTAGTGAAATTGATTGTCTTGGTGGATTCATTATCAATTGCATACTTTATCAATTTGGGTTTTGCCATATGTAATTGAAAGATTGTTGACTCAACCTCTTAAATGGATTTTTACTTGTAGGTTTTACCTTATCCTGGGTTGTATTGCCAACTACATTATGGATTGAATTAGCTTCATTAACCTTAGTGAGAGGTTTGTAAATCATCTTAGTTTTAACATTACTTGAATGTGAAGATGAATGAAACTTAAAACATATATCAATCCTATGTCCACTCAATTTACAATGAGTGCAAACATCCTTCTTAGGTGAGGATCCATTTTTGCCAATTCCCAACTTAACATGAGAATGGTCTTTCAAACATGCAATCTGCTTAGACAAAGCTTTTCGTTTCCAACAAGTCTTAGCACTATGGTTATTCATCCCACAAAAAGTGCATGAAAATGATTGCATTATCTTCTGCACATTATATCCAAACTTCCTAAAAGTATCAATTGGATCAGATCTCTTCTACCTTTACACCTTTGAACTAGTGGCCTATAACCTTCACTATTGGAAGCTTGTCTTCCTTTAGCCATGTAATAAACTTCTCCATCATCCACCTGGACACTAGTATAACCCAAACCTACATGAAGAGGTCTATGCTCAACCTAAATTGGGTTAGATATACCTTGGCTATCTCTACCAAGTCCTCCTTTATAATCCATTTTAAACAACAATTTAGATCCTATGCCCTTAGTGTATTTTTCAAAATCACCAAAAATAATATTACTAGAATCTAAAATGGTAGAAGAAGATGAAGATTCATGTGGTGAAAAACTTACAGTGCACTCAGTCATAGTCTTTGCATCTGAAGTAAAAGGCTTTACCTTTTCACACTTACCACAATGCAATCTAATCAAGAGCTCATCCTTGGATTCGAGTTCTGATTTTAACTTTGCCACTTGCAATTCAAGTACAAATTTCTGGGATCTCAAGATTGCATTTTCATCTTTGATGGCCTCAATCTATGACAACTTGCCCATGGTTTCCTGCAAACACTTGATTCCACACTGCACACTGCAATATAATCAATCTGTAAACCAATAATCCAACTATTCTGAAAGCAACTGTCAACACACAACTAGAAGCAAACCCCACATTCTAACTGCTCTGATACCAACTTGATCTGTAAACTCTACACTTAAATTTGAAGTGCAAACAGTTTATCTGGATATTTTAATAACTCCTTTTACTAATCATTCAAATTCTTGAAAATTTCAACTGAACTTGTAAAAATGATAGGAGTTAGCAAAAAACATGGTTCTAAAAAATTGATTGAAATTGTCTGTGACTTGTACTTTCATTCACCATTTAACCATTTTTTTTAATAACGTGTTTTTATAATTGTTGAAATTTGAATTACTTGCATGAGTTCATTTACTAATTAAAATCAAATCAGCAAACTGAAACAAAAACATGCATCAAATGATAATTACCAAAAACATGAAACGTGATAACAGAGTTCGGCTCAAAAAATTGATGCCTACGTCTCTGGGTTCACCAAAGGAGTGAACCGTTTTCATTAAGGGCACTTCAAACACCTGGAAACAATAAACAACTTTCCTACAAGCTAATATCTCAATGCAAAAATTCACCTTCACCGTGACTGATTCACGCCCAACACCTTTGAATTATGTGAGTCTTCATAAACACCTGTAAAGTTGCTCTAAAATTCCTAAAAATCCCCTATATGGTTTGAAAAATACTCCTCCAATATGCAAATTGGCTAAACAGAGTATTAATACTGTGTATTATGGCTAGAGGATGGATAAAAATTCATTAACATAAGCTTATCAAATCTTTAACAAAGTCTCAGCCTATTAAAAATAAAAACACAATCAGAAATTTGATGATTCAAATAGAAATTCATGCCTTAAATGACACTTCAACCCCCGTAGCACAAGCGGTCAAAGCCTATCTCTTTTGCGCAATAGGTACTGGGTTCAAAACCATCGGCCTTCTTTTTAGCGCTTTGAAATTATCTCATTATCCCACATGGGCTACGTGGAAAGTGGTTTCATTCTTTAAATAGCTAAGTGGCCTCCTAGAATCTGACGCCCCCTTTTGCGGGAGACTTGGGTGCAAGACTTAGCTAAACCTATACTTAGGTCGTCGTTGAAGAATGTGGGTTAACACGTTGTTTTGGCTCCCATGTGACTCGACAAAGAGCTTGATCCGATCTCCCTTGGGCTTGCCACCTTACTCGGATTTCGTGGCAATGAACTATCCTTCGAACTTAACATATGGCTTGCTCAACGAGCTTATCTCACGAGTTTAGTCACTTAACTCCACTTGGCATAAAAGATAACATCGCAAGATGAGTCACTATAGTGACGTGGCATGTTGATAATGTGGCATATCATCGAACCATTTTTTTTGCAAACCTTTCAATCTGCCAACTGATAGGCCCTTGTGCCAAATGTCGAAACAATATCGAAACACGTGCCACATGTCGCATTGCTTCAAGCAATCTCGCGACATTTATCGACCATCTTCAAACGGCCATAACAGGAGCGCTCGAACTCGGATTTACATTTCAAAAAATGCGCAAAAAAGCTGTCAAATAGCTCTACAATGCGCCACCACTGAAACTCTGAATTAGAATCATTATCAGAACCCAATTTTTGATCATAATTAGCTTGCAATATACTTAATATATATAAAGATGAAGGTATATATAGCTAAAATAAGTATTATCATTCATTTTCTTATTGGCCACATTAAAAATGGCCTCCACTAATGGTAGTGACACATGTAACTGTCTAAACCTAAACATATGAACACAATAACTAGCACAAAAAAATTTAGTGGCTATTTATAGCCAATTGGCTATAAGTAGGTTTTTGCGATTTTGAAAATGATTAATTCTGTAAAAATATACATAAGTCAAATCATCAAAAAATTTGACAATTTTATAGTTTGAGACACTATTCATCTTATAAATTATACTCGATCCTATTTCAAGACACAGATTCACTAGAGTTACTATACATGTATGGGTCTAATTCACCAAAAAATTATACAAAACATGTATAGGTTAGTCTGGAATCATTAGGTGTGTATATATATATATATATATATATATATATATATATATATATATAAAGACCACCTAGGACTATTATGTGGAAATATTTTGAATATTCTTTGGTGCCACATGTTTTTCTTTCTATATGATTTTAATAACTAAAAAACTTATTAATAAATAATGTTCAACTTTAATGTTTATTTTTTTCTAGCATTGAATGTGGTGTAGGTGGAATTAAAGTTACAGTGATCGAGGTTTAACTTTTACCTCATTTTTTAGTGAATTGGTGTCAGCGTATTGAGGGACCCCAAGGCAAAATTTAATGTTGGTCCAACACACCACCCACAGTATTAATAGAAGTTGGTCTAACATGTCACACACATGATTAATAGAAGTTATTTGAATACATATGTGATGATTTCTTATTTTTTCTTATCATTTATGCAAGCTCTTGGCAAAAGCAAAGTTCTCGTAGTTAGAACCAAAGCTCTGATAGTCAGAAGCAAAGCTTTGGTAATCGAGGTTGGAAATGGTGTATAATTTTTTTAAATTGGTTTCCTTGTGATTGAAAGGTACGGACTTGTATTTTTTTAGTTTTAAAGACTGAGAGCAGTTGTTTGCATGTAGTCATCTGTCTTGAAATGAATAAATATAATAATAGGTTCCCTGAAAAATAATTGTTTAAATATATTTGCTAAAAATATTGTGCATGTTGATTTTCATAAAAATTTCATGTATATCTAAAAATCTTTTCCTTAAACTTAAAATATGTGAAATAGGTATTTTCAGGTTAGTCATAAATATGGTTAAAATTATCACAAAGCTCTATTGCATTCATTCATTTTGATTAAAAGAAGTATCTTGCATGTCATTATTTCTCAAAGGAAAAGAGTTTCTTGTTTATTTAAAACAAATGTGGTAAAGACCAACCACATAATATAATTCATTTTGTTTTGTGCATTGCTTAAAAGAAGTATCTTGCATGTCATTATTTCTTAAAGAAAATCTTAAAAAAGAAGAAGTATGTGGTAAAGACCAAATGCATAATATAATTCATTTTGTTCTTTGTACATTGTTTAAAAGAAGTATCTTGCATGCCATTATTTCTCGTAAGAAAATAATTCTTTATTTATTTATGGTTGTAAAACTAAATACCAACTAAATAATATATTAAACTGAGTAAAATATTTATGATAAAAAATTAGGTTATATAGTATAAATAATATATTAAACTATGTAAAAATTGTTTTAAAAAATTAAGGTATGTGTGTTCATTTTGATGAAAAGAAGTATCTTGCATGTCATTATTTCTTAAAGAAAATCTTTTAAAAAAAAAAGAAATATGTGGTAAAGACCAGCTGCATAATATAATTCATTTTGTTCTTTGTACATTGTTTAAAAGAAGTATCTTGCATGCCATTATTTCTCGTAAGAAAATAATTCTTTATTTGTTTATGGTGGTAAAACTAAATACCAACTAAATAATATATTAAACTGAGTAAAATATTTGTGACAAAAAATTAGGTTATATAGTATAAATAATATATTAAACTATGTAAAAATTGTTTTAAAAAATTAAGGTATGTGTGTTCATTTTGATTAAAAGAAGTATCTTGCATGTCATTATTTTTTAAAGAAAATCTTTTTTTTTTAAAAAAAATGTGGTAAAGACTAGCTGCATAATATAATTCATTTTGTTCTTTGTACATTGTTTCAAAGAAGTATCTTGCATGCCATTATTTCTCGTAAGAAAATAATTATTTATTTGTTTATGGTGGTAAAACTAAATACCAACTAAATAATATATTAAACCGAGTAAAATATTTATGACAAAAAATTAGGTTATATAGTATAAATAATATATTAAACTATGTAAAAATTGTTTTAAAAAATAAAGGTATATATATATATATATATATATATCACACATACCTTATTTTTTAAAACAATTTTTGCATAGTTTAATATATTATTTATACTATATAACCTAAATTTTTGTCACAAATATTTTACTCAGTTTAATATATTATTTAGTTGGTATTTAGTTTTACCACCATAATATATATATATATATATATATATATATATATATATATATATATATATATATATATATATATATATATATATATATATATAACACAGTGTTGTCATATGGCTTCATAGTCAGTTTATTATTTATACTTTATACCTTGATTTTTTTATCACAATTTTTGTTATATTCAGTGGCATTGTAAATACCATGCAAACTTGTTATGATGTTGTGTAGTAGGGATGCCGTATCGCTTTTGATGCGTCAGACGTGTGTCTACAAGTAATGATGATGTCATCCACAGACATGTATGTGCATCATTTAATAGGTTGGGATGTCCTGACACCATGGACATAATAAGCATAGGTTTATGCCCATATCCAAATCAAAACACTCATGTGTTTGGTATGTATGGAAGGTCGAAGAGGCCCAATGATTTGGATGTGATAGGCTAGTCTTGTCATATGGCTTCATAGTCAATTTTTTTATTTAACTTTATACCTTGATTTTTTTATCACAATTTTTGTTATATTCAGTTTAATATATTATTTGGTTGATCTTTACCACATACTTCTTTTAAACAAACATAATTGATTTCCCTAAAAAATATTTATTTAAAGATATTTGCTATAAACACTGTACATGTTGATTTTCTTAAAAAAATCATGTATATCTAAAAAACTTTTTTTTTAACTCAAAATCTATGAAATGGGTATTTATGAGTTAGTTGAAAATATGGTTAAAATGATCATGAAGCTCTATTGTGTTTATTCATTTTGTTTAAAATAAGTATATTGCATGCCTTCATTCCTTAGAGAAAATGAGTTTTTTGTTTGTTTAAAAGAAGTATGTGGTAAAAATCAACCACATAATATAATTCATTTTATTTTGTGTATTGCTTAAATAAAATATCTTGCATGCCATTATTTCTCAGAGCAAATCAATTTCTTGTTTGTTTTATAAAGTATGTGGTAAAGACCAACCGCATAATATAATTCATTTTGTTCTTTGTACATTGCTTAAAAGAGGTATCTTACATGTCATTATTTCTGAAAAAAATCAATTTTTTCTTTGTTAAGGTTTAGGATGGTAAAACTAAAGACCAACTAAATAATATACTAAATTGGGTAAAACATTATGACAAAAAATTAAGGTATTATATATAGTCTTGCCATATGGTCCCATAGTCGATTTATTATTTATACTCTATACTTTGATTTTTTTCACAATTTTTGTTATACTCAGTTTAATATATTATTTGATTGGTCTTTACCACATACTTATTTATAAAAAATAAATAACTGATTTCTTCTGAAAAATAATGGCATGCAAGATACTTCTATGAAAAGTGATGATGATATAACTGAAAAATATAATCATTACTTTAAATTTATTGTGTTCTCAATATATCGATGTCAATTCATTAAAAAAAGGGCGAGATCTACACCTCAATTCCCATAGCTTTAATTTCCCCTACACCACATTCAATACTAGAAATAAAATAAACATTGGTCTGACATTTATTTATTATTAATTTTTTTAGTTATTAAAACCATAAAGAAGGAAGAGTATGTGGCACCAAAAAAATATTCAAAACATTTTCACATAATAATTATAATTATTACCTTAAGTTTATTATGTCCTACGTGATCTTTATTATTTTTACATACATACATACACCTGATGATTTCAAATTAACTTATACATGTCTCGTATAATTTTTTGACGAATCAGACTCATACAAACTATATAATAAGGTTTGCCAAAAATATTTGAAGTGTGAGTTGTGCTCTATACTTAATTTATACTAAGTATCGCACATGATCTTACTATATGTACTGCACAAAAAGAGTCTTGGAGCCTCATGATCATACTGTATTTTATTTTTAAATGTTTAAGGTAATAATTATAATCTGTTTGACATGATTTATTAATTGAAATAAAAAATATTTGAAAGGCCAATATGGCTTGTGAAAGTATAATGTACGGCATGAAGATTGCGAAAGAATAATGCATGATTTTTTAAGGGTAGTAGTTATTATTTCAATATGATTGTAAAGAGGATGAAATTATTAATTTTTATGCACAATGATGGTTATATAAGTATTATTTGTATTTTGTTTTAAATTGAATAATTTGATGCATTGTATTTTTAAGATAATGAAAATTAAGAAGTATTTGAGCTCAGTGGTATAAAATTTATTTTAACATATTTTATTAGATGTCAAGATGTAATCTAGATTCAAATGATTCAAATAGAGATGTTTGGGGTCCTAATGACGATCAACATTGTGAGGCTACTCCTTAATGGGGTAGCTCTCAAGGCGACCAATTCTTTCATGGTTAAAAAGCTGCTAACACATTTACTAGGCCATTTAACTAGAGAACATGTGTTTCCTTGCATTTTGATGCCAATGACCCTACCTTTTGGAATGTTCTTAACTCTTTTCCTACTAAATTTTTAAATTTTTGTGAAAATAGAGGATGGACGAGATCACATTGGAGGAATTTTCTTTAAAAATGTGGTATTCCAAATAAGCCCCCTCAACATATGCATGCTCATATTGCCATTCAACGTAATGAGCAAAATGCTCTGTTGCCTGAGCCACCTCAACATGAAAATACTTTTGAATTAACTAAAAAATTGCATCCCAATGAAATTGTTTCACTTAATACTAATATTCCACCCCTTGACCCTAAAAGACTTGCTTCTTCTAAGAGGAATTATGATGGCAACCCTGCATTACAACCTATGGAAGTCAGAATATTAAAAAAAGGTTATGCTGGAGGTGGATGCATCTGAAGGGCTCTCGACCTACTTGATGGAACTTGATGTTACTTCCATGGAGTACATCGAGTACTTAATTGATAATGATGCATTTTTAATAGATTTGGTTTCTGATATAGACTCTAATTAAAACTTAAATTCTTGTGTTTAATTTTTTGTTGATACTTAGTATTAAATATTGTTTTGATATTTTTAAGTATGCTAATTTTTTTTGAAGATATATATATATATATATATATATATATATATATATGGCACTATTTTATTTTTTACAAAAAGTATGTTTGAATGGTTTACTCTTTACTGAACAATTATAGAAAAACATGGATTTTAACGTTTTATAATAATTTTTTAAAGTTGTTTCTACATATTGATCATGTTTTAACCTTGCCAAAATCAATAAATATGTAACATGATCAAGATTCAATAAGAACTTGAGGGAGACGTTGAAATCAAAATTTTTAATCCTTTGTCTCAAAATTATGGTGCTCGAAAGCTCTTTTTGTACAGTACATATGGTAAGATCATGTGAAGTACTTAGTATACATTAAGTACAGACCTCTATAAGTCTTTCAAAACATTAATCTAAGATATAAAAAAGATATCAAGATATTGATATATAAGAGACTAATTGTAAGTATACATTAGATACATTGAGTCTTTTTTCTCTCTTGGTTGCTTTCATTTCATTCCCCCCCTCTTTTCAGCTATAGAGATATAAAAGGGATATCAAGAGATCGATAAAACACTTTGATAGATTCAGAAATATTTCTTTCAAAATATTGCTTCTTCTTTAAGTTTTACTCTGTTGGATATGTTAGATTATATTATTTAAAATTTGATCACATATACATATATTTGATAAATGGGATATAAACTATAAAATAAGGTTTGTCAAAACATCTTAACCATATTCATAATCAATAATGACCTTTCAAATATTTTTTTATTTTAATTAACAAATCATGTCAATCAAAATATTATTATTACCTTAAACATTTATGGGGCCATAGGACAAGATAACTATGAAATGCGAGAATGGCAAGCCAATATCTTTAAAGAAATATTTTTTAGAGAACTTATCATTATATTTATCAATTTCAAGACAGATGATTGTGCATGCAAACAACTACTCTCAATCTTTTGTTTGATTAAGATAGCATATATATAACAGTTATAAACTCTATTATAGAAATGCATATGTATTCGAGCATAAGTAAGTCGTTCGAATACATAAAATTCTTGATTTTTCTAGTCATTGATACAAGCTATTGGCATAAGCAAAGTTTTAGTAATCAAAAGATTGATACGAGATATTAGAAATGAAAGTGTAGACAATTTTTAAGTTGGTTTCCTTGTGATTGCAATGTATAGATTTATATTTTTTTGTTCTGAAGACCAAGAACAGTTATTTACATGCACAATCATTTGTCTTAAAATGAATAAATATAATGATAATGTCTTAACCATATCCATAATCAATAATGATAACGTCTATCAAAATATCTTAATCATATCCACAATCAATAATGGTCTTTTAAATATATATTTTATTTTAATTAACAAATCATCTCAACCAAAATATAATTATCTTAAGATTATTGTGTCTTAAGTCACAAGTGGTCTTTAACACATTTATAAAACTAAGTAAAATAAATATGCTCTTCCTTCTTTATGGTTTTAATGACTCAAAAAAAAAAAAAAAAAAAAATTCAAACATAATGTTTATTTTATTTCTATCACTAAATGCGATGTAGGTGGACTTAAAGCTACGTGGATTGAGATTCAGATTTTACCTCATTTTTTACTGAATTGACACCGACATATTGAAGGGCTCCAAGGCAAAATTTAATGTTGGTCCAACATGTCCCATGTGGGATTAATGAAAGTTGTTTGAATACATATATGATGATTTTTTTAAATTTTTCTAGTCATTTATGCAAGCTATTGGTGGTTGTAAAATTGTTGGCCCAATATAGATATTTACAGTTCATTGTACTTTAAATACATCAAATAAGTTTGGTATAAAATAACAAGAGAAGACCACAATATACTTATGTATCTCTATAATAGAGTTTGTAACTATTATAGACATGTTCTCTTAATCAAATAGAGCACACAAATATACCTACTTGGTATAAAATAACAAGGAAACACCACAATATACTTATGTATCTCTATAATAGAGTTTACAATTGTTATAGACATGTTCTCTTGATTAAACAAAAATAAAAATACATAATTTTTCTTTATTTTGTTCTTGATAATTGTTATATGCGTTCTCTTCATAGTTGGACTCGAATCTAGTCTTGCAGAACTATAGTGTGTTTGAAAAATTATTAGTCAATCATATTCTTTGAGATGTTGACTATCAAATTATGAGAGCTCGTTCAAATGAAAAATTGAGGACATTGTATCTAGTTGTATAGAGCCTCAAACAAGTCCCCAAATTTTGTTAAACTTGTTTCTTAACTTTGAATTTTAAAATGACAATACACTAAAAATTCTCTCATCTTCCACTGAGCCCAAAATCATTGTTTGACATAAATTAGTAATATTAAAATATTTTGAGATACCGTCACATAGTATTTAACTCAAACTTAAGGTATTTCATAAACTAGTGAACGAGCCATTTTTGAAAGCATGATCCAAAACTTGTTATTGCAAATTGAATAGATCGCTCCCTTAGCTTTGACAAATCTAAAATGCTTTCAATTTGTTCACCATTCAATTCTACACTCTTGCAAAAGTGTTGGGCCAAGGTTTTGATTTTATTCTGAAAATCTGATGAGCTAAAATTTTTCAATATTGAAGGTACATCACAGCCTTGGATTCTGGTCATTCATTTCGAGAAAAATTATATCTAATCTCTGAAGAGAAATATTTTATAATTTCTTTCAAAGTGTAACTTACAGAAGATACAACCTCAAGGAATCAATCCCTTGTAACAAGTACTTTGAGTCTATTAGATTGATCAACTATGTCAAAAGTGGGAGCTATGGTATATACTCAATTTATACTAAGTACTGCACATGATCTTACCATATGTACTACACACAAAAAACTTGAAGCTTCATGATCATACTGTATTTTATTTTTAAATGTTTAAAGTAATAATTATATTTTGGTTGGCATGATTTGTTAATTAAAATAAAATATATATTTGAAAAGCTAATATGAATGTAGGGCGGGGGGCTTAGCTCGGTTGGCTAGGTATTTCCGTTGCGGCTCTGTCAGTCACGAGTTCAAGTCCGCCTCGTCCCCGTGGTACCGGTGGGTGTACCGACTCACCTGCATCGCCGGACACGTAAACAGTTTACCCCGGTGGGCGTCGGGGGGGTTTGTAGGTACTCCGTCAAGTCCAAATTGGTGGCGGCTCAGGCTGAGTTCCCCTCCGGCTTCAAAATTTAAAAAAAAAAAAAAAAGCTAATATGAATGTGGTTAAGACATTTTGGTAGAGCTTATTATATAGTTTATAATTTTAAAACTATGAAAATATTTTGAATATTTTTTTCAATTATGTCATTCTCATTTTTTATAGTTGCCTTGCCTTATGACCCCATAGTTTATACTCTATACTCTAATTTTTTGTCACTATTTTTGCTATACTCAGTTTATTATATTATCTGGTTGGCTTTTATCACATACTTATTTTAAATAAATAAGAAATTGGTTTCTTTTGAGAAATAATGACATCCATGATACTTCTTTTAAACAATGCACAAAAAACAAACTAAATACAATAGAGCCTCACGATCATACTGTATTTTATTTTTAAATATTTAAGGTAATAATCATATTCTGATTAACATGATTTGTTAATTGAAATAATTTTTTTTTTTAAAAGGCTATTATTTCTTATGAATATAGTTAAGACATTTTGGCAAACTTTATCATTAATGATTATGGATATAGATAAGACATTTAAAAGACAATGTTTTGAACAAATATGTTTAAAACAATGTTTTTCAGAGAATTTATCATTATATTTATTTATTAATTCATTATATTTTTGCTATACTTAGTTTATTATATTACTAGTTGGTCTTTACCACATACTTATTTTAAACATATAAGAAATTGATTTCCTTTGAGAAATAATGACATGCAAGATACTTATTTTAAATAATGCACAGATAATAAATTGAATAAATGCAACAAAGCATCATGATCATACTGTGTTTTATTTTTAAATGTTTAAGATAATTATATTCTGGTTGGCATGATTTATTAATTGAAATAAAGAAATATTTGAAAGGTCAATATGGATATGGTTAAGACATTTTGCAAACATTATTATATAGTTTATAATTTTAAAACTATGAAAACGTTTTGAATATTTTTTCCAGTTATGTCATCCTCAGTTTTCATAATTGTCTTGTCCGATAGCTCCATAGTTAGTTTATACTCTATACTTTAATTTTTTGTCACAAGTTTTTCTACACTCAGTTTATTATATTATCTGGTTAGTCTTTTGAGAGACTTAAAGAGGTCTATACTCAATTTATACTTAGTCATATGGCCATCAAATTTAACACTTAAAAATAAAAAATTTAATCTTTAAAAAAATGATAAATATAATCATTAAAAAGAAGGAACCATAAATAAGATCTCGACATTAGACTTCTCATCCTGTAACATCTTTCTCCATTGGTTTTTTCGCTATTATTTTTTTATTTGAATATGACGTTTGATTCTTTAGTTATTTATGAGTTTTTTGAAATAGCTAATAGAAATCATCAGTGAATTTACACTGGCATGACGATTTTGTGAAAAAATCATCAATGAAATTATATCTAAAATCTGGGATTTGCCAGGATTTTCTAGTAAGCTTGTAGGAGTCCCTTCTTAAAATTATCCCCGATAACTAGAATAATATAAAAATTAAATATTTAAATTAACTAAAAATGCACAATTAATATTTAAACCAACATCATGACCATCAGAGAGTTTTCTAACCGTTCATTTTGTCAAAAAAAAATAAAAATGAACACCTTAAGATAGTGAAAAACAATGAAACATAAAAAAATGTAAAGACTAACTAGTTTAACAGAGCAATAAGGCCTCAAAAGCAACAAAATTAAAAAAACAAAAACACTAATTATAAGATATATACCTAATGGAAGGGCTCATGTTGATTCGTTGTCACTACTTGATTAATTATTTTTATGTCTATAATAGCCTTCTAATAATTCTTTTTACATTCAGTATGCCTCGTTACAAAAAGAAACTATGTGGATTTTTATTTATTTCTTATCTACTAAATTTAATTTTGATTTATGATATTATTAAGCTATTTATTTAACATTGCATATACAATAGGATTTAACAATTGCATTTAATTTCACATGTAATTATACCTGTAATTAAATTATAACAAAGCAAACAACATATCACACCTAACTTCAAGGACAATACATTGGTAATCAACAGTTCTTTCTAAAGGATAAGAGATTATGTTGATAACCAATTTATGGGTTAAGTAAGGTTAGTTATAAGAGCCATCTATAAAATTATTCACATTATCTACAGTCGAGGTTCAAAACCTCATAACTTACCCATGTCAAGGGTTGTTGCATTCAAAAAAATATTTTGGCTCCTCATAGGATATCATCAATCTGACACATCTACAAATTCCTCTTGTTACACGTGGTAATTGTTGACAAATGCCACTAAAAATAGCATTGATGCTTACCATAAAAATCATGGAAAATGACTATGAATGAGACAACAATTGAACTCAGAAACATTGATCGTCAAGAATGACCTTCATTGCAATATCAAGAGTACCCTCATTGTACAACATGCATATAAATGTGTACAACCCAAAAAAAAGAAGCATTGTCCAATGGAAAACCTCTTCCACTACATTTACAAGCAATGTAACTTTTCCTAGAAAACCAATCAGAATATTTAACACGTCATCTAGTTCATTCGTACTAGTACACTAATTTACACTTTTTGCTTTTAAAAACATCGTTTTACCAAAATATACGGTCACATCCCTCCCGACATAATTTTCACCTTTAGAACAACTACTTTTATTAGTCTTTAAGGTTCTCTGCTCGTCTGAAATATACTAGTATGTGAAGGGCAATGTTGAATAGAAAATTTTCATCAAAATTTAACATGACACTCAAGGTTTGGTTGAAACAATTGTTGGAGTTGTAGATGAAAAATTCAGAGAATCAAAATGAAAAGAAATATTCATCATCTCCTCTTTTGAAAATAAAGTAATATGTTTACAAGCTAGATTCACAAGTTCAACCCAAAAATTAGGGTTACTACCATAGTTTTCCACACATTGCCAGCGTTGATTATTTGGTTATAAATAAATATCTATGTTGATTATTTTATTTATAAATAAATAAAATTGTTATGTGAAAAGAGATTTTTTTTTCAATAGGGTACCCTTCACAAAGTGAGGGAAAATAGTGCATTTTCAAAGCTAATGGATGAAATAGTTGCATAGAACATGAAAAACATGTAATTTCAAAAAACAAAAGTTTGAAAAACAAAGTTTGTATGTATAAGATATGTCTCATTGAAAATTTGCGAGAAAGAGAGAGAACTTAAAAAAAATGGGGCAACTCTGACCGCTTGTGAGACCAGGACCCACCCTCTAATCTTTCACAATATAACTTTCGAAAGAAAAAATCGATCAAATGCCACAAAAAATGCCCTCCAAAATTTAAAAATGTACACCCATGTAGGTGTAAAATACAACCCCCTAAAACATTAACCCCTTAAATAAGTCCCTTATAAAAAACTTGTTAAAAAAAAATAGGGAAACCCATCCCCTTGACCTCTCTCATTGGAAGGTTTTACCAAAAGTTGACATGCCAATGAACCATGCTTCAATTCATGGCATACAAATGGGCCCAAAAAAATTGAGGTTTCAAAAGACAATGAAAAATGCAAAAAGGTAAATGAAAACCTTTAAATGGTGAGGTCATTTTGGTGGCGGAGGATGGTCGAAGAATGATGCTAGTGGAGGTGACAATGCCACATTGGAAAGGTAGGTGGCAATGCCATGTTGGAGTCATACAATGCAATGTCAATGTTGTAACCTATGCCACACAATGCCAATACCCATGCAACTGTAATGCACTACGAACGTCAAAGTAAATCAATGCCAACAATCAAGTGAAGCAGTGAATGATTGGCAAAGGAATGTTCAGTGAAAGGCACAAAGACAGTGGGATAACGACGACAATGAAGATTCATAGAACCATGAAGAGGTGGCAATAGGGCATAGGAGTAGGACAATGATGGTGGTGAGAAATAGGGAACAATGCATTTGTAGGGTGGTAGCAAAGGAGGCCAATCTACATTTGGAGGTAGTGGTGAAGAAACATTGCACACACCAACAAGTAAAGAAATTCAAAAAAAATAACAAAAAAACCTTTAAAAAATCAAAAGTTTTTTTCAAAAGTAGACAACGACACAGATAAGCCAAACAACCACTCAACGCTGTCGTAAGCCTCCACAAGCATAGATATATATGGATTGTGTAAAAATTGTGAAACACCTACAAAATGCTATGAAAAAACTAAAGAAATCTCACAAAACCCATATAATTCACATTTTCGTTCGTATAGTATGGATTGTACCCGAAGGAGATCTGGACGTCACCAAAAAAAACACTAGAAAAATCATCACAAACCGCTATGGTGTTTACAATCAATTTATAGGTTTCCAGGGCTTTTGAATGCAATGGTAGTGTCTTTTGCTCCAAGATGTTTCAGAAACAAGTTTCCTACTAAAAATAAATAAATAAATTAAAATAAACTACTTTACCTATAGAGCTAACTTTCAATAGTTCTGATATTATATGAAGATCTGGTCTAAACAGGATCAAATGTGAACCGACTGCTATGCCAACAATGAAAGATAATATGTACAACACAGAAAAAAAGAAGCATTGCTCAATGCAAAACCTCTTTGGCTACATTTACAAGCAAAGTAAATTTTCCTAGAAAACCAATCAGAGTATTTAATACATCATCTAATTCATTCGTACTAGTACAGTGATTTACATTTTTTGCCTTTAAAAATATCATTTTACCAAAATATACAATCATATCCCTCCCGACGTAAATTGCACCTTTGGAGCAACTACTCTTATATAGTCTTTAAGGTTATCTACTCGTATGAAATATACTAGTATGTGAAGGGCAATGTTGAATAGAAAACTATCATCAACATTTAACATGACACTCAAGGTCTGGTTGAAACAATCGTTGGAGTTACAGACAAAAAATTCAGAGAATCGAAAGGAAAATGAATATTCATCATCTCCTCCTTTCAATATAAAGTAATATGTTTACAAGCTAGATCCACAAGTCCGACCCAAAAATTGGGGTTACAACCATAGTTTTCCACACATTGCTATCATTTATTATTTATTTTAAAATAAATATCTACGTTGTAAGAATACTATGTTTAGTTTTTTTATCTAAGTTATAATCTTAGCTTCTGTGTATGCTAATCTCTTGCACGTTATGCAATCGTGAGAATCAGAAACAAAGTTAGCCAAAATAAATTTATTTTTTAAATTTTTATGTAAATATTAAAATTAAAATTAAAAAAAAAATCAAATATATACTTTCAATTTCTTTGTCTAACCTTAACTTTTGTGTATACTCTTCTCTAATGTATTATGCGATCTTGAGAATCGGAAACAGAGTTAATCACTATTAATTTATATTTTTAATTTTTACGTAAAGTTTAAAAAAAATTAAAATATATAATTATAATTTTTTTTTTTGTTTGGTTCTAATTTGATAATATCATAACATTGTGTATGCTCTTTCCTTGCACCATTTAGGTGATTCTGGGGATCAAAAACAGATTAGGATATCTATGGCATCCAATTCAACTCCAAGGAGAGAACACGATGAAACAAACTAGGATGAAACCTCGATTCCAGTAAAATATGACCCTGCTTCTCCTCTTTGAAAATATGTGATGATATTTAAGAACATTGTTGGTAGCGATACTCATTTGTGGGTATGTAGTCAAAACTTATTTGATCGGATATGGACCCGTGGGGATCAAAAAGTGTGACAAAATTCTCAAGTCAAGAATGGTTGAGATATAAAAGAGTAAGAAGACGCAGATACAACAGTGGCTTCAAAAATCCGATCTAGAACAATACCTTTTCAAAAAAACAGATAAGGAAGACCACCAACACCTCCATTTGCAACTCATTCTTTCATTCAAAGTCAAACTTAAGCTCAATCATTTGCAATTCCCTTGAATGATGAAACAAATACCACGTCACGAAAAAAATCAAAAAAACCGTTAGAAAAAACATTCAATGTCAAAAAGAGGGACAATGCTGATTAATTGGTTGCTCGATACATTTATGCATGTGGTTTGTCTTTCAATGTTTTGAGGTCGTTTTATTGATAATAAATGCTAAAAACAGATAATGAAGACCCTAATTATGAGAAGGTCCACACTACAGTGTTGGCCAAGGAAGTAGAACATATTCACTCTTTTTTGCAGCGAATTAAAGATTCATGGAAGGATTCAGGTGTGTCAATTATCTTAGATGGTTGGAAAAATGCTAGAAATAGGCTCTTGATCAATGTTGTTGCAGTATGCCCTAAAAGAGCAATGTTCTTGAAGGCATTGGATTGTGAAAGCGAAGTGAAAAATGCTCAATTTATTGCAAACATTCTGATATAGACTTTTGAATCTATGGGCCCCCAACATGTTGTCCAAGTCATTACCAACAATGCAAATAATTGCAAAGCATCAAAATTGATTGTAGAGGACAGATACGAGCACATATTTTGGACACCTTGTGTTGTCTACTCTCTGAATTTGATTCTGCAAAAAAATGACAAAATTCAATGGATAGAACAAATTTATACACAGTGCAATGACATTTGAGCATTTGTCACAAATCATCACGTCTCGGGTATCTTTAAAAAAAATTCAAAGTTAGAGTTGTTGAAGGTAAGAGAACAAATTATTAATTTTGAAGTTCTTACTTTTGAATTTAAAGTTCTAACTTTCTAATAATTAATTTTAACCTTTTTACAACATTTGGACAATCAAACTTAAGTCTCATTTTCTTTGTGTAGATTGTTGACACTAAATTCGTCTCTCACACACTTGTCTTGAGATGACTTGCGAATGTCAGAGAGGCACTGAACAATGTGGTGATTCGCGATATTTGGAGTGTGTCGAGACAAACAAACAACATTAACACTGAAAGAGCTAATAAAATCAATGCATTGATTTTATTAGCTCTTTCAGTGTTAATGTTGTTTATCAATGCATTGATCTTTGATAATAACTGGTGGACCAAAATTGAATATGTGCTCAATTTTACAGAGCCTAATAATTTGATTATACAAAAGTAGCTTACATGGGAGAGAATTGTGATGGGATTAACTCCATGCTTGAAAATATGAAAGAGATCATACAAAAGAAATAGCAAGACCCAAAAGAAACCTTTTATAATGAAATCAAGTATTTGGTCATGAAGAGGTAGAATAAAATGACCACCCCATTGCATCTCTTTGCTTATGCTCTCAATCCAAAGTATTATAGCAATGAAATACTTTGGCTACCTAATAGGCAACTACCATACGATGATATAAAAATTGCAAATGGACCCAATCAAGCATTCAAAAGGCTTTTTCTTAATCCATCTATAGCTAGTGTGGTCCGTAATGAAATGGAGATGTTTGTAACTTCAAAAAGCAACGTGAGACAAATTGAGGCTCTTTTTAACAAATCCAACTTGACTCCAATCAAATGGTGGTATATACATGGCCATGATGTCAAATACCTGACTTATCGCAATCAAAATTATCTCATAGGTAATCAATTCTAATTAAATCAATATATATATATATATATATATATGTTACTAATTTCAAATTTAAAAATTTTAACAATTAACTTTTTTTTAAAATACGTGGTTAGTAATTCTTCAGCAGAGCAGAATTGGCGTACATATGGCTTTACCCACTCTGTTAGAAGAAAAGTTGGCATCCAAGAATGTTGAAGATTTGGTATTTGTGCATTCCAATTTGTGTTTTCTTTCACATAATTCCGAGGACTATATACGAGAGCCTACCAAACTTTGGGATGTCCTTCCAGAGAATACAGACTTAGATGCCTCTACATCATCTTTCACCGAACTTTCATTACTTAGTTTTGATGATGACAATCAAGAGAGTTCTATATAAAAATTGGAGAGTGGAGCTAGTGGTCCAAGTGGGAGTGGCATTCATGATTATGAGGACAATCCGGAGCTAGATGATTTATAATTTTTGTTATGTAGATTTGAATGTATTTGCAATGCCTACTTTAAACTTTTTGAAGCAATGAATGGACAAACATTGTATTTTTTAAGTGTTTTACTAAAAAAATGAGTTATATATATATATATATATATCCAAATCAAGGTTTTTGAAAAATGTACCCATGTACCCGAGATGTACCATACTTGTACCCGTATCCAAGCAACTTAGATAAATATCTATAATATTCACAAATTTTATGCTTTCAAAGCTCATGATATGTGACACTTGTCTTGATCCATCATAGAGGAGACAACATATGCAAGAATGGACTGTGGCTCTTTATATAACTCTGTACCATTAAAAGAATAGCACAAGTTGAAGTTAAATTTGACAGTCATATGAACATATTTTTAATATCTACAAATCAATAGCAAAAATTGACCTCATCTCAAAATGTAAATTGGGTGCAATGTAGATATACCATAATTCCAGGGAGATCAGGTTAAATAGGTTTCATGGTGATTGTTACAATTTGTCCTCATTACATACCTGCTCCTTGATATAAATAACCACCATCATTACCAATTTTGAGCAACTCTTGGGTGCAAAGAGGCCTCAATAACCTCTGCCAGGTAATACTCGTGTCATAACGCTTTCAAATTACAGATTTTGCTTATTGACCATAAGACCCTACATAGCATGAGACATTGATAGCATATAATGGACAAAGCTGTGATAAATGAAAAATGCCAAAAGATCAAGTCGAAATATTCCTTATGGGCCTATGGCTTATAAGAACTAGCACCTCTCAAAGTATTTGAACCAGAGAAGTACTTTCAATGTTGAACTACTCGTGTAAGCTTGGTTTTTATTTAATTTGTTTTAGCCCTACAAGGGCAAACGCTGTTAAAAAGTAAGCACTAAAGTCATACCATGTCAGTTTTCCTTAGTTGAGTGGTGATCTTTCACATTGTCTTAAAAAAGCTTGGGATAATCCTCCTCCAAATTTAATCTCTAAAATAGGATTCCCCAATTCTCGCCCTTGAAATGCCAAGAGTGTTTATTCTATTCAGGTCTAATTAACTTAGCAAAGCTACTAATTTTGCTATAATATTACCTGTTGTGGTGAATATTTAATTTTTCAGACCATACTAGCTCAAAATAGCATCGCAGGAAATTTATGTCCTCTAAATAAGCTGGGACTTAAAGCCGCATAACAGCACTTGTTACAAACCAACCACCCCAACTTATATCAAAACCATCTTTCAAACTCTTAGTTGTGCTTATAATCTCAATCTCCTTGAACAAGTTACCATTATTTCAACAGTAGACATCATTTCAAGAGGAAATGATTTTGCACATCTGAGAAACAATCCATGGAACAATGAACAAACGCATACAGAGAAATGGAGGAAGAAAATATCTACAAGAAAACATCCAATAGCAAAGATTGGTAATAACTTTGAGTTTAGGATCACAAGTAAAATTCTGGCACATTAGTTTTTTAGTTCCCTTATTTAGTAAGGTCTTAATGAATTTAATTCTCTTGATAATTAATCTCCCAACTACCTGACATCACAGCTCTACACTGCTTTTAAATAGAAACATTAGTCTGCAATCTCATCATACTATTTACTCTCAACCTGATGATGGAATGCTATTTGTGATCCAAAACGTTGATTTAAAAATTGTCACACGGTTTCTACCACATATCTACATCTTACTTCATGGACTTTGGAAATACTATCCCTCTTAAAAACTACATTGCCAACTTCAGATTGGAGATATTTTCACTCCACTGGAAACTGCAGGAATCAAGTTTCTCTTACAGTCGTAAAAATCTAAAAGTCTGCATGATATATGCACACCAAATCAGAATGTGATACGGGAGAACGACAGAGAGGGCATTCTGGCTTCTCGTTACACCATTCAGTAACACAATTCCTGTCAAAGCACATATGAGGGGGTAATATTAGAACAATTTTTTAGTATTGTAATTTCTAAATATAATTTTAACTATGGTCAATGAAATAGCAAACAATAATTATTTAATAAATATTTACAATTCCATATTAAATACCAGCAAAAGATGTGACCACAGGATGTAGCTGTCGGATTTTGGCGGGGACTGAGACATAGTGGGCACTTACTCAAACCCCGTGTCTGAAGATGGCAAAGATAAAATTAAATCAGATATGTATTTCTCTTTTTAATTTATTTAAATACAAAAACAATCAGATAGTTTCCAGCAAGATGTAAGTGTCAACTTCCAAACTGCACCAAATGTTAAAATACCATTTCCTTTATTCCATTGACAAACAAGGCAAAGCTTAAAGCTTAAACTCTCACTCTCTATTTTTATTTCACTCTACAATTTTTCTACTTAGATTTCCAGGTTGGTTTCATCAAAAGGAAATATAGATTACAAAATCTCATTCCATTTTTGGAAAGTAGTGGATTATATGCATGTATAAGTATCTCAAATGTTCTATGGCCACCTCATTCATGCCGGTTGATGACGACTCACTTTCTCTTGGTACAATCGCTTTCCTACTGAGCTGAGTCCTTACTTTTCTCTCAGTCCATGCAAACAAGATGGACTGATGCAGCAATGCATCACAAGAGGAAGGATTGACTCAGCCAAGAACACTAATTAATTGAAAAAATCTGCCATTCCATAGGCTTCCTCTGGCCATATTACCATTCATGGGATATCGCTTCAATAAAGGTTCTTGGACAACCAATGAAAACCAAGTCAATGCCCATAATCCAAAATATTTTAATTTTTTATCAAATAGATTCCGATTTGAACAATGTGTAACCACACAGATGATCTGTCATTAACCCCACAATATAGAGAATTGATTTTCTTATGGCTTTGATGTAAATTGCTATAACAAAGAGACACTCTTTCTCAGAAGAGCATGGACTAAAGGCAAGAGAAAATAGCTTAAACAAAGGAGTACAGCATACGAGTGTTAAAAAAGTTTATTGTTTATTCCTGGAAATAAAGAATCGCAGACATCCAATTGATGAACTTTAAAACTAATCCCCCCTGTTGGCACCAAAGCTAAAATTGTACAAGCAATAGGAAAAGAGCTGGAAATGAGAATTGGATTTTGTACATGGAACTGTGGGTTGTTGCTCAAACTTGGCCATCAAAACCTCACGGGAATCAGTAAAAAATTGCTATACTGACCAGTGAATGTATCTAGATTCTGCAGGCTACTGATAATATGAAGCACTCAAAATGGTCCACAAATCTCTCCAGCTTCAAAGAAAATCCCCTCAATTGGCAACATGCACCAGATAGATTTGTGGTTTTCAACTTAAGGACTTTTTATTCATTTGTTTTCGTCTTCTGAATTTTCTACTACACATTTTTTAGGTTCAGGGGTTCCTTATTTCTAATTTTTTAAGATTCTTTATGTTTTCTGGCCGATTTAAAAATATACAAAAAATATGTCTGGTCTGAACCGGATGAGTTTGGGTGGTGCATTGAAAGAAAAGATGGTGAATAGTTGCAGAGGTCAAGTGTAAATGACACACTGAGATGGGCCATGGCACCCTTTCCCTGTAGCATTTCAGCTGTAAGTAATTTTTTGTGCAAAAGGAGTACAGTCCAGAGCATCCGTACACTTACCGCTGCTGTCATGGCCACATTGTAGCGTATCATTATGCGCCACGCATCTTTGCCTTCACATAGCTGTTTAAATGGAACATAAATGTATTGTGTAAGGATCACATGTCATAT
This sequence comes from Torreya grandis, assembly GCA_037957365.1. Lineage (NCBI taxonomy): Eukaryota > Viridiplantae > Streptophyta > Pinopsida > Cupressales > Taxaceae > Torreya > Torreya grandis. The sequence continues at coordinate 4,465,743 of JARHVA010000053.1, read as the reverse complement.
AATCCTTGGGCTTTAAGGAGGCCTTATTTAGTCAAGCAATAGAGATCTTAAAGAGGGAATGGAAGAAAGCCTTGGGAATCTATTCCAGCTGTCATCCCTAAAAAAGACCTTGGACCAGTTTTTAGTTTTATAGTTAAGCCTTGCTTGTAGAAGAGTGTAATCCTGGCTTATACAATTCCAAAATGCTGATTTGATGTGGTCAATGGCTAGTGCTGGGAGATTTGTGGCATAATCCTTAAAGTACTTAGCTCAAACCATTTGGTTCCACGGAAGATGTGAACTTTGGTGGAGTTTCCATCCCATCTTCAATGCTAATGACTGATTAAACAAAGGGATATTCTTGATATTTATTTCCCGTTGACTTTGGTTGAGTTATCTTGCTCATGAGACAAGGGAATGTTAACTTTAACTCGGTCCCTCTCCAAAGGAAACACATAAAGATACGGTGCAATTCATCAGCTTTTTGAGGTAGAGGAAGAAGACTCATAAGACATACAAACATGGCTTCTAAGGGCAGCTTTTATCCATTGTATGCATCCCAAAAAAGAAAGTCATCTAATTGTCCTATGGTAGAGCCCGTCCCTAACTCTCTCATTGATGCCACCCCATAGTGTCCCAAAGAAAAGGTCAGATATGCAATGGAAAGCCAAGGTATGTGGGGCGGAGTTTGTATCTAGGGATTTTCAAAAAAATATATTCTTCTAATTGTTGAGGCGTGAAAGAAGAAAACTGAAGATTTGTCTAAGTGTACGAGCTAAACGGAAGCCTGCTCATGGTTGGTAATAAAAAAATTTAACGGTGCAAATCTCTCGAGGCAGGAGTGATGAGAGGAACAAAGTGTCATCTGAAAAAATGGAAATTGATGTATCATTCCCACATCAACCCGTAGGCCCCTACCCTCTGTGTCCCCAGGGTTATAGATAGACTGTAAAGCTTACTGTCATACTTAGCTTTGGCGATGACCCTGTTTAGTCCCTCACGCAATAAAAAGAAAATTTAATGTGGAGAGTGGTCTCCTTGCCTTAAGACCTAAATTGAAACCCGGTTGTGATATTGATAGTCAAGGAGAAAGTTGAAGATGTGATGCAGGCTGCAATCCATTGGATCACCTCAACTAAATCAAAATGCTTGGGGTGTTCTTAAGTGGAAATTTCTAGTTGCATCTATCAAAATTGGACATGTCCACTTTGACTAGAACTCCTGGCCTCTTTTCATGGTGAAGTGAATGGACGATCTCCTAGAATAATATACTGTTGTCAGATTTGCCTCTCCTCTACAAATGTAGATTGAAGTGGAGAGATGATGATATTAAGTAGTGGTTGCAGCTAATTTGCTACATCATTAAATAGAGATATGGGTCATAAATTTTCAAGATGGAGTTTCGGAAAAAGTAATAACTTAATGCAGTTGATTTGGTGTAAGGATAGTCCAAATCCTTTAAGATTCTTCTACCACTGCAAGCATATATAATTCAATTGTCTCCGAGAAAACTTACAAGAATTGCACAGGAATACCATCTCGCCTGGACACTTTATCCTTGGAAAATGAGAAGACCAAAATCTGGGTGTCTTAACTGCATATATTAAATTTAAAAGAACTTCTGAAGGAGAAAGAACCTTTGACCACTGAGAGAAAAACTGGCCAATGATTTGAAAGTGTTGTGTTTGAAACTCGCTTGGAATGGTGAACTGTTGATTTGATTCAGGAGGAGAAAATAATTTTAACTGTTAAAAAATAAGTTTGGATCCCTTTCTTCCACTGCTTCATGAAAACTGCCTATTTCCCATGTCAGGGTCAAGCAAATTTGTAACATCAATGAGCTGTTGCAGAAGAATTCTCTGCCTAGGATGGAAATGACTCCCACCTTTTTTTTCTATGGGGTTGATTTGAAAAGATAAGAATCCCTACACATAACAAGAAGCTAATTGTGCAGCATTTGGATCCAACTGGACAGTTCTGTAATGATCCTTTCTTTGGTATTTGCATTGAGAGATATGTAGATATTTAAATCCCACAATGTGAGATTAGATTCAAATGATTGCAAATATAGTGCTAAACCCCAATTGTATTCTTATGTTGTCTTCATGGAGTACTTTCATGGATCTAAAAATACTGCTTATCCCCCTGCACGACCTCTTGGACTTAACCCAAGTTGAAATCACCATCCCATGGTGAGAGTCGACATTTTTAGATTTCTTCTATTGAGCTTCTTGATTTTTGGAGCAAAATTATAACACTTTTTGTATCAGATATTTTGTTCCTCAAATGACTGCATTTGTTCCATGATTGAATCATCTAATATTCCATGTCATGATCTTCATTTTAACAAACTGGAAGGTGGATATTCTTCAACTTCTTGCGGGATGCCTGATGGTTGTCCTTGATGTCGAACCCATCCAACTGCATTCTGTGGTCAGTATTTTTGCTCTTATTCAGAAGGTCTGATATAAGTATGACTGTAGTATTGTCGTCTTCCATCTGAACCAAATTCTTTATTTCCTTATCTGGTCATGGAAATTGGTCTCCATTTATTGTAATGGAAATGGAATAAGCACGATTTGGCTCTACTTTTGTAGTCGTTTTGACTCTGTGTGGACTTAGAGAGAGCTCCCAAAGAAGGGCTGTGTTTTAAGGCCTGATTTGTACAAAGAGGCAAGTCTATAGCATGGGATCATGTTTTGGAAGAAGTGGGTTGCTGGACTGCCTGACAGTTATCCTCAATGTCCTTCTGAATGCCATCCGACTGCATTCTGTGGTCAGTATATCCACTCTTGTTCAACCGTCTGATATAGCTATGGCAAAAGTATTGTCCTCTTCTGGCTAAGCCAATTCTTTTCTTTTCTTCTCTGGTTGTGGACTTTTGTCTCCATTATTTGTAAGGAAGTGGAACAGGCAGAGTTTGGCTCTGCTTAGGTAGTCGTTTCGACTCTGTGTGGACTTAGACAGAGCTGCCAAAGAGGGGCCGTGTTTTGAAGTCTGATTTGTATTAAGAGGCAGGTCTGTAGCATGGGGTCCAAATGCTTATGGTGTTTTAAGTAGAATTTTCTGGTTTCATCTATCACTAGCTTTGGATGTCCAATTTGACTAGAACTCCTGGCCCATTTTCATGGTGAAGTGAATGGATAATTTTCTAGACTAATAAAAAGTTTTCAGATTTGCCTGCCCTCTACAAATGTAGATTGAAGTGAAGAAATGATGGTATTAAGTAGTGATGGCAGCTGATTTTCTGACTTTGGAAATAATTTTATTCATCTTTAGATAGAGTTATGGGTCAAAAAATTTCAAGTTGGCATGTTGAAATAAGCACTAACTTAGTGCAGTTAATTTGGTGCAGGATATTCCAATTCCTTCAAGATTTTTCCGCCGCTGCAAGCATATCTAATTTAACTGTTTCCTTATATAGAATTGAATTATATATGCTTGCAGTGGTAGAAGAATCTTAAGAGCCTAGATTATCATCTGGAAAACTTGGAAGAATTGCGCAGGAAAACCATCTGGCCCAGGCTCTTTAACCTTGGAAAATAACAAGACTTTAACCACTTTGACCAAAATCTGGGTGGCTTAACTACATATATTAAATTTGAAAGAACTTCTGGAAATAGAACCTTTGACCACTGAGAGAAAAAGCAGCCAATGATCTGAAAGTTTTGTGTTTGAAATTTGCTTGGAGTGGTACCATAGTCTGTATTAAATGCACTTGAAATATTAAATCTGCAAATGAGTAAAAGCCATGTTCTTGCTTTGTTAGGGATGCTGACTTAATTACTATTCTGTGTGCATGCTGATGCAAAAACTTAAAAACGTTGTCCTTCAAAGGGATGGGTGAATTTTTGGCTATTACCATTTTGAATAAGCATGGTAGGGGAGGGGGAATTACCATGGCCTGTGCCTGAGGCAGTTAAACCAAGGGATTCAGTTCAGTCCTGAACAGTGAGTGAGTTCGAGTGGTGGCATAGCAGCATAGGACTCGGTTCAATTATGGAGACTCCTCTTAAAATCTAATTTATTATGCTGCTACTAAACATGGGAATGTTCAAAATGGAAGACTACAGCTACGCAATCAAATTTTGATTAAAGCTAATGCTTTATGTGATCTCACATTCATACAGACATTCATAATGCAATAACCTAGAACTAATTGTTAACTCAGAGGCAGCAATACATTCCCCAATTGCACACCCGATTCACTTCAAGAATTGTTCTTCCCAAAACTCACCGGTTAGAAGTGAAAACCTTACCCACATGGACTACACTTGGTCGAACATCTATTGGTTTGAAACCTGAAGAGCATGGTTTCATGAAAAGGCATGCCTTGTTCATAAACCAAGTTTCCCCCTAACAGATAGCTTCTGTCTCTTGTTTAGACGAGAAGATGGCCATAAAATAGCCCTTGGGCATCATAAGGATGTCTACTGAAGCAGTGGCTTCCATTGTTCACATACCCAGGTGTTCAAAGTTTTTGGTCCAGGATAAGCCCCCATAAATTTGAAAATGAGTACCTATTCCTTCCAGTATTAAAGTCTGTATTCTACATCTTCCATGGTGGGGAGGAGGGTGAAGGAGAGGAGCAAGGGGTTGTCAATTTATAAATAAAAGACGTTTTTTCTTCGCTAGGGATGTTGTCTTCATGACTGTTTGGGTGCATGCTGATGCAAAAACTCAAAAAGATCATCCTTAGAAGGGATGAGCAAATCTTTGGCTATTGCTGTTTTGAATGAGCATAATATGGGAGGGGAAGATGTCATGGCCTGTGCCTGAGAGCGATTAACAAAGGGATTCAGTTCAGTTAGTGTGCTGAACAGTGAGCTGGAGAGGTGGCATAGCAGCATAGGATTCAGATCAATTATGGAGAGTCTTCTTAAATTCTAATTTATTATTCTGCTACTAAATATGGGAGTGTCCAAAATGGAAGACTACAGCTAGGCATTTGAATTCTGATTAAAGTTATGATTTGCGTAAAAGGCATTGTGGAAAGAAATCCAAAGAATTCCCATTCACATACTTCCAAAAACGTGAATCAATCTATGTAGAAATATTTATTGCACAAGGCATATTTCGCAAAAGAAAAAAGGTCAATCTTCAATAAATAGAAACAAGCCTCAGAAAACAAAGTAGTCAGCATTTGATAGATACAACAAACCTCAAACAATTTTGAGGATGATGATGAAGCTGCTGTCCCCGTGGGATGATCAGAAATGAGGTGCCCATCTTCACTCACAACTGGAGGGCCTTTTCCTGCAAGTGTTATAATTGCATCAACTTCAACTTTTCTGTTTGAATCACAATATGCAACCATATAAATCTTAATGCAACTAAAACAGAAAGATGTATTAAACTCAAATAGAAACCAGAAAAATCAAGATGTTTATGACTGATGATTTAAATCCCTTCACAAATAATTATAAAATTTAAAAAAAAAGTCTACTGGTAGTGGGTACTGCTACCAAATAACAAAACAGAAAATGAAGTAAAAATGGGCCTTCCATACGTAGAAACAATATCAGTTACTAGTTGGTGAACCATAAGAGAAAGCAAGGCACGTGAGCAAAAGAATGAACCAAGATCAATAATCATATTTGCTTGATGAAAATCCCAGTAATAATTCATTGGGATTAAAATGAGTCTTCTGCTTCCAGTTCATACTTTCCACCGAACAGGAGGTAAAATTATGTTTTGGTTGCTTGCTTCGCAGAATATTTGAAGCAAAGCTGTTTTGGTAGTGTCCATCGAGGAAAACACTAAAGAGCTATCCTTTTTTGAGGACAGGTATCACCTGCAAATATTTTAAGTGATCAACCATATCAAATAGCTTTCGGATGTAGGTTCTTCTTAGAATCATGATTCCGGTGCAGATAAATTCCATTGTTAATCAATCCTCTTTGATATTAATTTTTGTTTGCAGTAGCTTCTTACATCAATACTAATAAGCATAACTACCATATGCAACCTGTTCTTACATAACCATAAGGAGAAGCTCTTCAATTTTTGTGCACTGCTCTTTAGTCCAGAGAACTCCTATACAAACTTAGAAAAAGATTGATTTTCCCACCCAAAAATAAAGTTATGAGACCATCTTTCGCATAATCATGCTCAAATCTGAATTAACAAAAGTGAAAACTAACTCTCCAGTTTTGATTACTTAAATTACACTCGTAATTAGATTCACCAGGTCCTTCAGGAGAATGAAGCTCTATCTTATATCAGGGGAACAGGTTTTACAGCTCTTCGAAATTTCCAAAATTCAATGGCATTGTTATTCGAAAATGCAGAAAGGAGCTGTCAAGACTGCCTTCATGATAAAAAAAATTGAGACGAAGCACATGGCTGGCTTTTCTACGCTAATGTGGCCCATATTTTAATAGCCAAGGAATATGAAAACAAAGACAACTCCCATGCACAGGCAAATGTTTGAAATGATCTAGGACGGACTTAATAATACTTGAACACACTTCATATGTTGGAAACACATCGACTTGAAAAATCAGAATCGTCAATCTTAGCACTCAAATGGTTCATTTTCAAATATTCTCTGCTAGACCCTAGTTCTGCTTCATCCATTGCTGCTATCCAGATCATGCAACTCAGCAATGGTAACAAACATTGATGTGAATACCAATTGGGTCAAAGATTATCACCAACCCCATCTGTAAATCCCTTTGTACAACAACACTGAAAATAGCATCAGCGTTCTTAATATAAAATCCAGTACCTCTAAAATTGGAAATACAAAATTACAATCCCCAAATTCAAGGTTCATTTATGAAGCTACTCAATAAAATTTGTAACATGAAATAATTTATAGGACAATATCATATTGAGATTTACTCACTTGTGCATTCAGGGGGTAGATAGTTTCAAAATCCACATAATCTACAGTCCCAACCATTCACCAATCCTTGAAAGGCTAATATCAATGTACATGTTCTCTGTTGGGGATCTATTAACTGAATCAGCCCCTTAGCAGCTGTACACTCACTATGGACTTCCTTGTGGCTTAGATACCAAGGTCTGAGGAGTAACCAACAATTATCATGCCAAAATTGTACAAGCTATTGGTCGGATGAGGGACTGTAACTAGTGGTATATCCTATATCTAAACCGCTTTGGGTCACTCCTCAGTTCTTGTGTACACAACCTCTGGTAAAAACTCCCCACTTTCACTGAGATCTTGACCCTGCCAAGCAAAAAAAATGTATGTATTCTAAGCAGCAAAAATAATATATGACCATCAAATAAAATGCAACAATTCTTCCAGGCACAACTAAAATAATTGTCCAAAAACCTGATACACAAAACTTAGATCGAAGAGAGGGATCTATTGCTGTAGTGTTTTATTTTATACTCGTTCAGATCAGCAAATGATTAATACATGGAGAGAGATGAACTCCTCAAACTACATTTCGTAACCATAAAGGGGTTGAGCTATAATCCCCAATTAAATATGACTTTATCATAACACTAAATAATAAAGCATTATTGATTTTATAGATAACACCTAAAGTAGAGGTCTTTTATTTTCTAATTTATATGCCATGGTACTTTTATAACCACATGGCTTACATTTATGACCATTATATTATTATTTTGTAACATTTTCTCCCTTAATGGTCATCTGTGAAAGAATGGAAAGCTTATTCCAAAATTGTGCAAAGGTTTCGTGCATAGTTCAAAATCTTGTTCTTGGCAATTTCTTGGCAGGGCAAAATTGAACCGGGGCTCAAATCTCAGCAATTTCTTGGCAACTTTATTGCTACCATAAAAAACATATAAATTCATAAAATAAACTTAAATTAAATGTAAAACATTGTTAAATGACATGAGAAATGAATGTAGAGAATGCCATAGGCCCATAAGTATATTTTCTATCAATGTGAGACCAAAAAAGAGTACAAGCATTCATTTAAAGTTTAAACAGTAAACTTATGAACAGCCCAGCTGAAGACAATGTGTATTAATGGCAAATGGCAAATGCTACAAAACTGCAGTCTGCATTTTCAGCCTCTGCAAAGCTTACAAGAAAATTTTCAAACACACCAAATGCTCATTAATCAGATTCCATCCTCCTATACAGCAGTTCCAAATCTCAGCAATATCTCGGCTAAGGCCCCGGAATCGCTATTGGCAATTTAGCATGACTGTCACACTGTGTACTCACGAAATCACGAATCACTGCTGGAAAAAATGCTTAACACAGTGACTTATCAATCTTGTTATCAAAGCCTGCAATGATGTGCAATCTATTGTCATGATACGGTGATTCCAGGAATATAAAACAGTAAAAACAATGTTAAAGCTGCATATTGATAAAATCATAAAACCGCGTATTGGGAAACTCAAAAAAACGTGTAAAAGCAGTGTTGAATCCATGTAATAAAGCTTTGAAATTCTATTTTAGTTTTTGCGCCGATTTTCGCCGTGTAATCGCCGATATCAGTCGGCAAAAATTGCCAAGAAATCGCTATTTCTCGTCTCGCGATAAACCCTCATGTTTCTCGTCTTGGAGTCATCTCGCGATGATTGTCGAGATATCGCCGATATTTTTAACTATGGTTTCATGGCATAGAGGTTTAGTAAGCATACCAGCTGTTTGCCCATGTTGAACAATAAATAAATTGAATAGCTCCTTGTTCAACCAGCACACCAACAAAATGAGAATGCAACCCTATATGTTTGGTACGTGCATGAAAGATGAGCTTCTTCACTAACTTCAGCACTCATTGACTATCACAATATATACCAGTAAGCTGATTTTGATGCAAATATAAATCAGCAAGGATTCTTCTCAGCCATACTGCCTCACATCCAACCATTATAGAAGCCTTATACTTTACCTCCATAGATGACAAAGCAACAGTCTTCTGTTTTTTCTTACATTTCCACAATAATAGACCTGTGCCCAAACTGAAAATGTATCATGTTGTCGACTTGTGGTCATCAATGGAACGACCTCAGTGTAAATCGCAATAGCCAACAAGATGGAAATTATCTGAAATGACATACAATAGACCAAAATCTAGTATACCTTTTGCATACCTTACGATTCTCTTCACTACTTTCCAAGGCCCTGCACTGGGTATGTTCAAATATCTGGTAATATAACTCTCAAAAAATGCAATGTCAAGTCTATTGGAAGGTAAATAAATCAAACCACGCAACAATTTCCTATAAAGTGACTCATCAACCTAAAGAAATGAAGAACTTCAGGCTGAAAGTTTTAGGCCTGCATAGGAGTTGTCATAGGCTTGCATTCCGCCGTCTTGAACTTGTAATGCAGCCCATTTTCATACTTTTTTTGAAAAATAAAGATTCCATTATCTATTTGTATGAATTTAACTCCTAAGAATTAATGAAATAGACCCAAATCAGTTGTGTCAAAATTGGAACATAGATCTGACTTTACCTTTTCAATGCTGACATTCTCAATTCCTGTAATAATAACATCATCAACATATATCACCAAAATCACGATATCACTAGATGAAATTTTGACAAAGACTAGGATTAGAGGAACTTTTCCTAAACCCCAAATTAATTAAGAACGCATCAATATTGGTGTACCATGTACTTGGACCTTGTTTGAATCCATAGAGTGCTTTCACCAACTTACACACAAGTATTCCTTTCCGAAAAGCACAAAACCTTCCAGCTGTTTCATATACACTTCCTCAAGTAAATCACCATTTAGAAATGCACTTTTAACATCCATCTGAAACATTTTCCAACCGAACTAAAATTCAATCGTAGTAAGTACCCGGATAATAACCATCTTTGTTGTAGAAGCAAAAGTCTCCTCATAGTCTATCCCCTCCTATAGGGAAAATCCTTTAGAAACAAGTCAATCCTTGTGTAGACACTTAGATATTGACTCTAGTAAATCAACCTCTATATAGAGAAAAGGTAAAAGGCCTCTATTAGTGTACGCTCAAAGGATTCAAGAAGGTAATAAGCGGGGAATATGGAGTAGTCAAGGGTAGGGGGTCCGATGAAGGACAACTAGCTCCTTGCAGCCTTCCACTCAAACACATACAAAACATGAGACTGAATCTAAAAATTCACACTTTTATTGATCTTTCTTGAGGGAGGCCAAAGATTACACACAACACACTCACTCTCCCTATGACTACACCACAAGGGAAGAAATATTCACACAGTCCCTTCCTAGACTGAACATTGTTCTTTGATTCTCTAGCTTCCCTTTCAAGCACCCACACTTGTAAGTTCTCTAACTTCAATTTGCTTACTCCAAAGCCTTCTCTTGCCTGTTGTGCCTAATGGAGTGACTCTTGGACTCCACGTTGATCTTGAAAACAATCAAAATGGGCACTTGAACATTTATGGGCCATTATTGGGAGTGTGTAACTCCCGCAAGTGAAACCACCAGTTAACGCTCATAAGACAGAGAACTCTATGTCACTAACTGAAACTACTTTTCTCTATTCCAAGAGTCTGTTGAAGTGTTGTTTGGTCTGTGTATGACTATTGAAGTTAGTTGTATGAAAACACTTATGATCTCTTTTTGGGTAATGCATTATTGTTTGATGGCCCAGATGCTCTCGCATCAGACATCAGGGGTAAGAGTTTGTGAACATAATGCTCACAAATTTGGGCTATATGGTAGGACCATCCTTTTGACTTTGGAGTTTAAGCCACAACACGCCCTTCCACCACATGAAGTATATCCATATTTTCTAGCCAACTGCTGAGCCACAAACCGTCCTCCTCCATTAAACCAACTACATATCTTCATCCCTGACCCCATTGACATTGAGCTGGTCTCATCTACCTAATCTCACCACCTCCTCTACCTAATCTCACCACCTCCTCCTCTTCCTTCTTTGTTGTACACACCTAAACTAACAACAAATTTGACTGTCTCATCTTCTTCTTAGCTTGAATAAACAACCCTTCAACTTCCTTTGCCTTTGTCTTGTGTAAGAGAGAGCCTTCTACCTCTTCCTTCAATAACACATGTTTATCAACATGCATGACAACTTTTATGCTTGTCCTTGTCTTCCCTTCCCTTCAAAGGACTTAAAGTGTACCTTTGCCCATCCTTATTAGCACTCACAATGTTAGCTTTTCCATCATACAACATCTCCCTATCAAATTGCCATGGCCTCCCCAACAAAACATAGCATGCATCCATAGGTAAGACATCACACAAGACCTTGTCCCGATATCTACCAATCTACATATTCACCTCAAAACATTCATTCACAATGCTATCATGCCCCTCTAATAACCAAGACACTCTATATGGCCTCAGGTGTGGTGTACACACCAAATTCAGCTTGCATACCATTTCCATGGACATTAAATTATCTTAACTTCCACTATCAACCACAACATTGCGACACTTACCTTTGTCTTGCACTTGGTTCTAAAAAAATGTCTCCTTTGGCATTCTCCCTCTTTCTCAACCTTCAAGACTCTCCTCCTTGCTAGCAAAATCTCTCCTTTTGGTTCCTCTATACATTTGGGTCATGCTACGGATTCCACATCTACTTGTGCAATTTTCACACTACCTTCATTCCTCCTTTCACCTTCACATTGAGCATGAGGACACTCAAAAGAACAATGCCCAAAGTCTCCACATCTATAAAATGTTCCATTCAACATTCTTCCTCTCCCTCGCCCATCGCTTCCCCTTGCTCTTGCAAAGGTGGCTCCTCCTCTTGCTTGCTGATTTGACAATTGCGAAGTGCTAGATCCTTCCTCATTCCACTGTTGATTACCTTCATGGGATGGCTGGCCTCTACCACTACTGAACCTCTCTCTTCCTCTTAATGCACTTTGTTGCCTTCTAGACAACTTTTCTTTCACCCTCTCTCTTCCTCTTAATGCACTTTGTTGCCTTCTAGACAACTTTTCTTTCACCCTTAAAGCATAATGGTACACTTCTTCCACCATATGCAACCTCACTAGGCTGATTTCATCTTGAATACTAAAAAGGCAGTCCATTGATGTATCTAGCAACCTTTTCTTGATCCATCTCACTATGACCAGCCCAGATTGTGATTTTATATAACTCCTCTATGTACTCCTTTACACAGCTCCTTTTAACTTAAGTTTTGTAGTATCTTCAACAGACCCAGCTGATAATCCGCAGGCAGAAATTTGCATTTCAGTTTAGCAACCATCCTTTCTCAATAGGTAATCTTGTCCTTACCCTTTTATCCTTCTTTGTTTGTACCTCCTTCCACCATAGGGCTTCATGGCCTTTCGACTTGGTTTGAGCCACTTTCAACTTCCTTTGGTCATCCACTTCACCGAATTTGAAATACTCCTCCATCTTAGTGACCTAATCAATTAGTGCCTCGGAGATAAAGTTCCTGAGAAGCGTGGAATTTCATCTTAGCTCCTCTTCCAATCTTTTGAAATAGCCCTAACAAGCCCATCTTCTTTATCCAACTATTCAGGCATTGCTCCCACATCTTCTACTCCCAATTTTTCATTTTCTATATCACTTACATCATCCCTTGGGACAAATCCCCTTCTCCTATCCTCCACCAGTTAATCTTGTCTACATAACCCTTAACATCTCCACAATATCATCTAATCTCCCTGCCATAGTGGTAGCCATTGCTCCAACCCTTCCCACTCTTCTTGGATGCATCTAGTCTCTATCTCACTCCCTGAACCAACTGCTGCAATTTCTTGTTTGCAAATTTATGTAGCCCAAACACTCCTCTAGACCACTCTTTAACCACTTTGCTCTCTACCCACCTTCACAAGATGGAGAACACTCAACTCTCACCAGTCCAAGAGTTGTTAACGACTTTGATACCAATTGATGCAGTCAAGGATAGGGGGTCCAATGAAGGACTACTTGCTCCTAGTGGCCTTTCACTCAAACACATAGACAACATTACACTGAAACTAAAAACTCGCATCTTTATTGATCTTTCTTGAGGGAGTACAAAGATTACACACACAACAAACTCATTCACTCACCCTATGACTATAACACAAGGGAAGAATGATTCACACAATCCCTTTCTAGATTGAACATTGTTCTTTGCTCCTCTAGCTTCCCCCTCAAGCATCTACACTCACTTCGAAGTTCTACTCCAACTTCAATATGCCTACTCCAAGGCCTTCTCTTACCATTTATGCCCCATGGAGTGATTCTTGGAATACCCTTTGATCTTGAAAAAACTCAAAATGGACACAAAAACATTTTTTGGACCAATACTGGGAGTGTGCGATTGCCATAGGTGAAATTGCCGCTTAATGCAGAGCGACAGTTACGTATTTGTCGGGGCCGTTTTGTCATGAGACAGAGAACTCTATCTCACTAACCGAAACCCCTTTTCTATATTCCAGGAGTCTACAGAAGTGTTGTTTGGTCCATGTAGGTCGTATTCGACTGTTGAATGAACCCAGAAGCATGAATACACTAAAGATATCTTTTTGGGTGATGCAAGATTGCTTGATGCCCGGATGCTCCCGCAACAAAATAAGTAGATAGTATGTATAACCAATGCATTCATTAAAGTAAATAAAAGAAGTACAAGGTAATATAATTGGCAATATGCAAGGCAACAAAAGAGAGACCAATGTATGCACTACTATAAAATATCTCGAACAATGTAAATAACAAACATGCAGAGTGGAGGGCAAAGAGATGCTTAATTGTAAGGAACTTGTTGGCACAATGATCTCCTCCTTTGACCAGAACTTCTATGTCACAAGATTCAATGGCTTTAGTTGAAACTTTGACAAGGAAGACGTAGCCTAACAAGTCAAGTAGGTGCTTGTTCTTAAGGCTTTGATCTTGATCTGCAGCAAATCCTCAACTCCAAGTCTTCAAGTCCATATGCTAGTGTGTTATTTTGGGTGAAGTCCTCTTTGTCCTCCTAAGAGAAGAGTTAGAAATCCGTAGGAAGACTAGTTGTATTTCGCATGGGCAGGGTGAATTCGTTAGTTGTTTATGGGTACCAATTCATAGGTTATAACTCTAAAAGGCTGATGCCACCAGCCATGGATGATGATGTCGGCATTTTGCAATTGGAGAAACAATAGTACTATACTTCACTTACCATGCACGGTGATGTCAGCCATATTTGATTAGTGAAATACAATGGACCTAAAAGGGTCTAGAAGGGGCAAGAGGAGAATAAATCAAGGAATTCATGTCATAGTGATGTCAACAGGTGTCAAAGTGTAAGGTCTTGGGACCTGAGGCATGCTAAGAGAAACTTATCATAATTATGCCATGCAGTACCTCTAGCCAAGCACACCACAATCACACAATATATCAATGACACGAGATGCAATTATGCCAACAAGTCCCTCAACAAAAAGAATGCTAGTAAAACATTTTTAGAGTGTATATATATGCCCTTGTGAGTCTCATCACTTGCTACATGGTGTAGCAAGGGATGGTGCCTCATGAAAAACATATACTGAAAAGAAAGGAAATAATGTATGTGGAAATGTTGTAAATGAAACATACATACCTTAACTTTTTGTTGAAGAGGTACCTGCATGTGTCCAATTTTGATTGAATAAGTTGAATAATGATTATTTCGTCATCAAACATTGCCTAAGATAAACCTAATGATGCAATGCTATACAAACGAATGCAATGCTAGCATATGTTGTGTAATGCACATTTTGATTATTTGTTTTACCCAACAATTGATGTCCGCTTTGTGCAAAGCTACCACCCCCTTTTCAAGCATTCCCCCCTTGTCTTGCCCTCCTGGAGGGCCACTTGCACTACCACCACAAGTTTTTAGAAAACCCGCCCCCTGGTCTTTGGTCATGCCACTCATTTTCTAAAGTTTTGGAAACATCGGTTCTACCCATTTTTTTACCTTTCATGATCAGTGAAACAACCATAAATGTATCTGTCCTTAGTACTTTGTCTTAAAATCTTGCTATATAGTGGTATCCCGAGTTCCCTCACTAGAACAACTATGCATGAAATTGAAAACATTATTGCCATCAGAAATCCATTTGTTGCTTGATCTATTAGGTTCCATTTTTGCTTCCACCAGCAGTCCACATTGAAGTTTTCATATTATCTCCAATCCTAGAGGAGTTGCATTTTGTTCTTGCACTCTTCTCATCCTACTTCACTACTTTCAAGGATACTCCACAGGCTTGGCAGTAAGGAAACAACCAAAAAGTCACACCAGCGATTTGCCATAGATCATTGACATCCTCCACAATAACACAATACAACCAAGAATGCTTGAGACCAAGTTCATAGTCACTGCATGTGCCTATTTCGAGTAGACACGAGGGCACCTTGCTTAGCTAGGTGAAATTTATATGCATTTATAAGCTTCTATCTTGCTAATTTGTATGCTGTACTTTTTTTTATCATTACAAATAGCATAGATTAAGAAGAAGCTTTATTATTTGCTAGGTATATGCCCCTTAGAATCCCAAATTAATCCCTTCTAGATCCCTAATCTCCAGCTTATTGTAATGCATCACATTATGATGACTTTTAGTTACTATTGGCTATTCAAAGGCTTTATGAATGTTTGATAGGATGCTTCTTTACCCACACTTGCCAAGCCTCTTGAAGTCATTCTAGTTCTTGCATCTACATTCTCAAACACTTGGTGGGACCCCACACGTCCTACTCTATTTGATTCGGATCCCAAGATATATCCAAGGGACAACACTCTAAAAGTCAATCTAGGAGTGTTGTGCGTGTACATGGAAGCAATATTAAATAGTTATTCAGAAACAAATAGTATTCGAAGAGTGACGCATAGGAAAGAGAATAGAATAGGAACATAAAACTTTATTAATTTGTGCATTATGTGCATGGCATACTCTCGCAGGAGATGTAAGGTTGTCTATCTTCCACAAGCTAAATCAATCTAGGATATTTGATGGTAACTATTGATCTAGATACATATACAATACAGTACAAAGCCGCAAAGGCTAAAGAATTGTTATAGAAGTTGAAACAGTTGAGCTTCCATGTGTGACTTCACATTCTAAAGTTTGATTTGAACAGCTTGAAAATGTAAAAATCAAAATTTGGCCTGCGGGATGTTGCCCTGCACCCTACGAAGGCGCTGCCCCTCAAGTCATATGGAAGGCTCCATCCCTTAAAAAATAGAAGCAGCAACATTGTCAACTCTTAGTAGAACCGCATGTTGTGAGAGGACCTTAGTGGTATGATCTATAGGTGTTTTGACCCCTAACGAAGCCAATGATGAAAACCGCAAAAGGTTTGGTGCACGCATGGATGGTGCCACATCCAATCTACCCAGGCTACATTGGTGCCACTGTAGAAGTGTATGGCACCTGGTGGATATAGATTGATGATGTTGGAGATTCCGCAACCCTCTAGAGTTGGTTCAGGAGTATCGCAAATCATAAAACATGAACCATCATCATTGCAAGCTATGAAAATAGGCTTGTCAATATCATTGGAACTATTTTTGGAGAATCATCCTGGATTAGTATTTATACAAACTTGTTTTTTGTCATTTATAGGTCTTTCTATAAATATAGCACCAACACCACATTTTTCCTAGGAAACCATGCCTTGAAGTGCTTCTACATCATAGATTTTATTGAAAACCTATGCCGCTATTGATTGTAACTCATATTGGCCTCTATCGGCTCTTTCAAAACCGATATGCTTTGTTTTTTTAGACCTTTTCATCACTGCATGTGTGTCATCCCTCAAGGGCTTCCTTTCTCTATGATTTTGCTTGTTTTTTCTCATTTTATCTTCATGTCTCGCATCCCCTATTGGATTGATACTCTCGTCGTCTCCACGGTGAGGCCTCTGAGATGACCAAGGAGGAGGCCTTAAGAGCCACTGAACACAAAAAACCCAACCTTAGGGTGCAAACCGATGTTGAGGAACACCATAGAGTAATAGCATCCAAGAGATTAAACATTTAAGGGGAGAAATGAAAAGGAGCTACATAGGATCATGGAGGCTTGTTGTAAAATTTTGCAGGAAAACCCTCAAGGATTTCTGAAACAAACAATAAGATAACATGGGCATTCTTTTGTAAGCAATAGGTCTAGCACCCATTCCTACCAAAGTGCTTATAACTCCCTCGCAATATCCCGTAACAATCATTCTCCTATTCCTAGGCATAGTGAAACTCCCTCTAAGAAGCTAAGGAGACTTTCCCCCAATAGGGATAATTTGGTGCACCATGATCATAGGGAGCATACAGATAAAGGTCGTGACTACCACCTTAGTATTCTTACTGCTACCCGATCCATCATTGTCTCTACCTCTAAAGAGGAAGATGATCATCATTGTACATAGAGTGATCATAAAGACTTATAATGTGGATCGTCAACCTCTTGTGGAGAATAGACCTCAACCAAGAGACTTGTCTTCTAGGAGCTTTCTCCCAAAATGCCATCTCTTAGAAGATCCTCTCTTGAGCAATATAGGGAGATTATCTTGGCCATATATCATATAGAGATGTACGATGAGCACAAGGATACTTTCCATAAATAGCATCCTCATAGGAATCCCCCACATAGTTAGCCTTATCCCCAGGATGAGTACAATGATCGCCACTATCCTGGGCATTATAACTACCCATTTGGGAGTGGTGGCTATGGGGCTCACAAGAGTGGCAAACATTGCCCCACCATCAACCAATCCTACAAGGGTTTCCATAGAAACTCCTTACATCCCCACGTTTGAGCCATTCCTCAACCCAATCCATTTCTTAAACTTCCAAAATTCAACGACACTCCCAACGAGAGCCCTTCAACGCATATTGATGCCTTCATGATGGCATATATGGATTGGGAGTATGATGATGAGCTCTTACTCAAACTCTTCACTTGAAATTTGTAGGTTGATGCCCTAAATTGGTTCCAAAACTATGCTCCGATTCTCTTTCCAACTTTTAGTTTCTTGTGAAGGATTTCATTCCTTTCTTAGAATTGGGTTTTGTTAGGTTCTAGGAGAGTGATAGGAGACTAGGTAGGCACTATATTTTCAATGCAAAATACTCAAGTGTGCTTCAATATCCTTTATAGTTGTTCAAATTCTCGAAGTGTTCTTCAATATAGGTATTATAGATCTATTTCTTTTGTTTCAAAGTCTTGTTCTTATTATTCATATCATAGTTACAACCATAAGTCGAAAGAAGGATACAACAACCCCCACTTACTCCGACTTTGGAAAGAAATGTCGAAGTAGAGCTAATAGTATGGCCGCATTCCTAGTCATCTCAATACCTTTCACTCCCTATACTTTTCAAATTCATTTTCCTCTTGAACTCACCCTTTCTCTAAATATTTCTCTAGCAACAAACTTCCAGCTATTTCTTTGCACGGGCCATCCATTCTACAATGGGATTGTTACCATAACAACCCATTTCATAGTAAATCAAGAGGGCGCTACTTGGTCCTACCTATGTCAACCAAACATAATCACCTTGCACGATCTACAGCTGATGGTATTTCGAGTGTCCAATACACTCTTCCACGACTACCAACAAGAAGCATGGCTATAAGACAAGAAGTTACAAGATCTACGCATAGTTTTGCCCCAAGTCAAACAAGCACACTAGATCATTCTATACCCAATTGACGCTAAGGATCATCAAATGGAATGGTTGGTGATTGTATTGGTCGAACCAACTTTGCATGCCACTCCTACACATGCTCATCCATTGGATCTATATCCCAAGTTGCTATTGTTGTAAGAAAAAAAACTTAATCTCCACACTAGATCAATTTTTTTGTATCTTCCACCAAGTCAAACTCCTATGCACTAACTGCTCCAAGTATATCAACCTACTAGAAGAAATTTTCAGTGATGGAACACACACATGCATTTGATACTCACCATCGATGACCACCAAAATGAGCTTAGCACCTCACTCGAGCATAAATTCAAAAATGTTCAGCAGTTTTATATGGAAAGCTCCAAGTACAACTATGACATGGATGATTCCTACGCCAGTTTCATGAATGTTGTGACCCCAATGAGTCCCTCTAAGCTCAACTCGAAGATCACTAAATGTCATTGTTTCATATGCAGCTGTTGCAACTCATGAATGATCTGTGCAATTTCTTCGACTCCTAGCTAATCATTTGACTTTTGTAATAATTTCATAGAATGGGAGCCGTGATTTCATAAAGTTCACATTAACCGTGTGACATTCTAGGTTGATACTCAGCTCCTTGTAAATACCCCGCCATGTTTTTCAGATCTTCAGCCACTGCAGTAGGTGGTCAGATAGATGTACATGTTTTGTAAATTTTTGTATAATACTCTTGATTCCAAGGGATCATGTTGTGTTGTACCTTTGTAACTTACCTTGTTATTTTGTTGTTTACACAAGATTCATGTGGATTGCTGACAAGTAATTGTAGATTGCTAAGAATTAACATAAACTTTCTTGAATACGGTTCCAGACAATTCATCGTGTGTATTTATTTTGTTTGCTTGTGTTGACTTCTGTTGTGTTATTGCATATTATTGTATGCTTTCAACATTGCTTAGTAAATTTGTTATATGCCCCACTAACACTCCTTGGGGAATCTCCTTCGCTTAGGCTCTACAACTTGGAGTGATGTCTTGGGAGGTTCTCCTACATTACCTCTTCTAGTAGGTTCCAAATCAGTATACCTCCTCTTTCTCCCACCACTTCAGGCCTCAAATATGTATCCTCTCATCCTTAGAAAAAAATTCAATAGAAATAGAAAATTAAATAGGGAGGGATGTTCATGGTAGAATAAAGTTGACATGGTAGAATAAAGGATGAAAAGAGCTCAATCCTTTTCATTTTTTTCATTCAGGACTCGATCTAGCAGAAATGTAACGTAAATTAATTAATGTTGAGCAACAAAAACCTGAAACCAGATTTAAGTCATGCTTACATCATGTTTACGTCAATTCTTTATGTAATATTTACATCAGACCCTGACATAAATTTGACTAAAACCTGGCCTAAAAGTTGTTAGTGTAGTGTAAATACTAAATTAGGTAAGCAAAAGGGGCCCTGACATAAATTTGACTAAAACCCGACCTAAAAGTTGTTAGGGTAGTGTAAGGTAAATTACTAAAATAGGTAGGCAAAGGGGGGTGTAGATCATAATTATTGTTGGGATTCGTCTGTTTATAGAAGTTAGTAATTAATTTCTGTGGACAGAGAGGGAAATTTCGGATTAGCTGAGTAGTGTTTTTTAGGGATGCACGATTAGTGCTTTAGTGGGGAAGGGTTAAAGATTAGCGCGTTATGAGGCAAGGTTGTGATAAGGTACACACCCATGTTGCAAATATATTAGATAATATCTAAAGCACTATATGACACTACAGAAGCACACCAATATCATAGAAATGAATTATATGAAGAAAAAAAAGCAGCTACACGAACAAGAAAACTAAGATAAATTAGTCCATAACCTAAGCTCAAGATGAATGATACTCGAGTGCCTGGTATGCTTTATTTTCCAAGTTCATATATGTGATGCATAATGGCTAAATTTATAGTCACTAGATGTGTGTGTGTGTGTGTGTGTGTGAGAGAGAGAGAGAGAGAGCCAATATCACTCAAGTTATGTTTGGGCACATGTAGTTGCTACATAAGTGCAAACCATCATTACTAAACAATAGACTACTTCTACCATCCTCATTAATGTTTATTTGGGTGGGTTCATACAAATATATCAAAAATAACTGAATCAGAAACCATCAAATTGACTCAGAAAAGGGCACATCATTATGAGAAGTGCTTAATCAAGAAGTAGATACTACAATCATCCGCCTTTTAAGCAAGTCTTCTAATAAACCATGGCTCATTTAGAAAAGCTCCCTCTCATCTCTAACAGATGTAGCTAGTTGTATCTTTGAGAGAATGACCTAACATGTAGTATTTGTGCCAATCAACTAAAGAGAAAAGACATCAAGTTCTTCGATGTATACTAAATATTAATAGACGAAGTAGAATCGGTGTTCCTTATAAAGCATCTAGGTCATGAAATCTAAACAAGGTAAAACACATTTAAAAGTTCAGTAGGAACAATTAGTGTTGTTTCTTATTTAGAAGTATCATCTTCCTGCTTCGTAGAGAGTGTAACAGGGCTATACCCACAAGTATATGAAGTATAGTTTTTATACTTTCAACATGAGAAGTAGACCTGACATGAGCATCTAAAACTACAACAATAATTGTTTAGGGTAGTGTAAGGTAAATTAGGTGCATGCTTAGATCATTGCATTAAGGGTTCGTATGGGTGCATGATTAGTGGTTTACAAGGCAAGGGTTTGTGATTAGTGTGATATGGGGCAATGGTTCATGATTAAGGTTCCTTAGTGGGGTTGGTTAGGTTAACGGGTATTATGTTTAGAATGGTTGATTTGCAAGGGTTTGTGAGTAGTGCATTCTAGGGTTCGATATTAGTATGTTTGAGGCAGGCGGAGTTGTGGGGGGGCATGGAAAACTTTTTTAAAAACCCTATAAAAGCCTAAGAATCTTGATCGACATCCTTAATTCCTTAGGCGAATTGAGGCATATTTTAAAAATATATATCGATTTCTTGGCAAAGGTATGCTTAGTTATATAAGAAAGGTATTTTCTTGGCGAATGTTTGGCTAGTGCTAAAAAATAAATTAATTTATTTGGCGAATAAATGTGTAGAGTAAAAAAATAGAATATTTCCATTGGCTAATAAATGTGTACAGTAAAACGTAATTTATTTCTATTGGTAGTCATACAATCCTTATCGATTTAAATTATGAAATTAATGATGATTAATGGACAAGGACACTATTCAATTTTTTAACTTCATAATTGAAGAGGAAAAAAACCAAAGCAAAACTTTGTTTTATGCTTTGAAAGTCACAAAAACAGTTAAATTTGCAATTTTCTGAGTAAAAGAAATAATTTAAAAGAAAAGATCTGTGATGCAATATTAGATGATGTGGCAGAATTTCAAGGTTTAACTCCTCCTGGTTTGCAAGATACACAATAAATTCGATTTTGAAGGGTTCCTAAAGGTTAAAAATTAAAAAAAATCTAAAGTTTAATTTTTTTTAAGTATAGGAGCTGTACAAAAATCCTTAAAAGGGATTTTCTAGACTAACATTTTAGGAAAGCCCGTAAAGTTTCAGCTAAAAATTTGACCCGGAGCTCTAGATATCGCATGATTACAATTCTAGGCAGTGAGTCGGGAAAACAATTAAATTGGAAAATTTAGAACAGCTGTTTCAAATTGAAGGGTTTGTCAAGATGGACAATACAAAAATTGATGGAAAATTTAGAATCGGAGGCTTTACGGTTTTCTAGATTTTGAATTAATTGGCTTTCCGGGTAAAGTATCACGTAAATTTTTAAATTATTTTATAAAGTTTAATTAAAAGACTATATATTATATCTTTACAGCCCTAGTTATTTATAAAAGCGTGAAACTTTAGGCTCAAAACTCATTAAGCATTAATAGCCAATCAAAACAGACTTGTAGGTTGCTTTGGCTGGGCGCTTCATTGAAGTTATAGAGCCATCTGCAGGTGAATGCTTTGCTTGTTTTTTACTGTTTTTGAATGCTTTGCAGCATTCTCAGAATGGCGCTGTAAATCAGAATTGATTTCGCTCAGTTTTGGTGGGGAATGGCGCTCAAAATGGTGCTTGGGCTTAGCTGGGCTGCACTTCTCTCCTTTGGGCAGCGCTTTGGCTGCTTGTTGGCAGCTTCCATCTTCCCTGTGGGCTGCACTCTGGTGAATGTCCCTCAGCTGGTTGCCTTTGCAGATGAGGTGCTAAAAAAATTAAAAAACCCAGCACTTCTCTTAGTTGAAATGTCCCTCTTGGCGCTATATTTTCACAATGGTGCTTTCCTTCAACACTTTGCCTCTCTTCTGTTGAGTTTTTTTCTTAGAAACTCTCTTTTGAGAATGGCTTCCTCACACAAAGTATTCCCAGGGAATTAGAATAGATTCTACACAAAAAATAATGGAGATTTGAGTAGCGTACTGCTTGAAGCTTGCACAGTAGTGCCTGCGGCTCCACTCTTCCTCTCTCTCTCAATTTCTCTTTTCCTCTTCCCACTCAGAGTTCCGCTCTGATACCAAATTTGATAGATGAAAAATAAGAGCTGAATAAATATTAAATTTATTTATTAACTAAAACATTACCATAGTTGGATTATTTATACAAATAATTCAACTAACAATAGCTGATTATTAGCCTATTTAGAATAGGGAGGCTAACATAACAATATGCTCTAATTTAAACTATGGGCCCAAATAGACTAACAACCCATTGAATTAAACATAATGGGATCAATAATATCCCAAGAATATAACAAATTACATTTCTATGTGAGTTAATTACTCACCTAAAATTTATTACTATGGTGAATTAATCACCAATTTACTTATTCTAACAGATCCATTGATCTAAACAAAGCGGAGACCCTGCATTCCTAATCAAGTTGGCAAAGCTTGGGACTTTGCTCCTTTTGAACATGGAAATCCAATGCCCGCAATTGATCAACAGATCGGACACCCTGCATTCCTAATCAAGTTGGCAAAGCTTGGGACTTTGCTCCTTTTGAACATGGAAATCCAAAGCCCAACATTGATCAATTGATCAATGGTGGGCATTGGATTTATGTGTAATTGATAAAAGGCAAGCATTGGATTTCATGTGTAATTGATCAAAGACAGGCATTGGATTTCCACGTGCAAAAGAACGAAGTCCCAAACTTTGTCAACTTGCTCTAGAATGCAAGCAAGTTGTTCGATCTGTTTAAATCGAGGGTGGTGATTTAAAGCTATTAAATTTTTGTGTTAAAATTCCCACCGTCTACATATAAGATAAGATAAATATATTAATGTCCAACGAATGACCACAAAAGTAGGTCAAAGGGACTGAAGATAACATGTGCAAATACAAAGCCGGAGAACCAAAAGATTCCCGAGAAAGAAAAGAAAAGTACAAACCCAGAGAAAGTGGCAAAACCGGAAAAAAAATCCCACAAACCCAAAATTGGGGGTGGAAATGTAAACGAGAAGAAAGGGAAGACAGCCGACGAGAAGCAGTGAGGGAAGTCTCTCAGGGAATGGAAGATCCAACTCTCCTAACATCTGAGGCCGATTGAAGGAAAGAAACTCTGGATGAAATGACGACTAGATGAAGAGGCGATAGAGTGTGGAGGCCGCCTACTATGTTGTTGTCTAGACACCGTACTATATTTCAAAGCCCTGGTAGAGCTAGTCTATCTCCTAGTGCAGGGCCTAGTATGGGACTGGCTATGATGGCTCGAGGAACTGTGGATGGTATCTCTAGGCCGAATAGATATGGAGCAAGAAGCAGAGTTGGCCTCACAGTGGCACTTAGTGCCTCTCACTGAAGGTAGTACTGTGAAGAAGGAAGTGATCCGCCGAGTAGAATCTGGTCTGGAATGTGGCTGAAGTGTGTGCTCACGAAGCCTCAGAGCCTCTTGTATGTATAAGGCCAGGCACTTTTGATCCTCATACCTGAAGAAATTAGAAAGAGCATGTGCCCTCCTAAATAGGCAATAGAACCTCCCTCTTATCTCATAGTCAATGGGGCAATGCAAGATGGAAGTGTGTCTCCGTCTCAGTCTCCTGGAGACTACATAGCTAGCAAATCCTATCAGAATGATCAAGGTGGTGATCCATCTCGCACTGTAGTTTGTGAGAACCTACTCTAAGCTGGCCAAGGGGGATGTGAAGGGCATGCATCCAGTGATGAAGAGTATTCTAAGGATGGATAATGAGACCGTCACTCAACTCCAAAAAGTGCTCAGCATAAAAGGCCATTTTAGGGCGTAGCCCCCCATGAGGGTTCACCCAAGTGGTGTGGATGAACTGCCTATAAATATCCTCCCTGATGATCTTGTTCTTTACCTATCTATTAGATAGAAGGTGGCCCGGTGCATCCAAGGAATATTGAAAAGGGGGGAGACAATCCATTTGAATGCCCACTGTCCCTAAGAGGTTGGAAACCTTAGCATACCAACCACGACCACGACAAGGAGAATCTGAATGAGCAATAGCCTCTGATGAACAATACTGTCTCACCCCTCAATAGAATCGACAAAGCCTCAAATGCAGTGTAGAAAAGAGATCAGGTCAAACATGGTCTCCAATCTGAAAGGACGGGCTCCAAACTCAGCGAAAATAATGTGATGGGGGACAATATGCTTGCACCTGATAAATCGGCGAAGGAGAAGTATCTGGACTCTCTCTGTAGAATCCCAATCAGCCACCAGTAAGGAGGGCCCCCAAACAACAGAGCCATAAAGAATAGTGGGTCTAATGAGGGAGTCCATGAGGGACATTTTGGAGATGTACTCGAAGTGGTGGTGAAAGCACTATCTCTCAAGGAGGGCTAAGGATCCATAACCCTTATTAACACGAGGCTGGAGGGCTTGTCTCAAACTGAAACACAAGCTAGAAGACTCAACGCCCAAGTAGGTATACGTGTTGGTGATCTAAATAAAACATTTGGTTATAATGACAAATATCATTACATGCACGAGCCCCAACTCCTTAAAGTCATTCCTGGGAATCTTAGAAACACTTCACTTTACAAGGCATAATCCCATGGAGTTAATAATAGTGTGGGTATGTCATGGAAGTGTAGATTGGGCAGAGTAATGATACATGAGGCTTTCCCTTGCCCTAAATTCATCAAGATATGTGCCCTAAATTATGACCCAACAAGGAGAGCCATTGTTAAGAGAAACACCAACAAAAAACTCTTGGAAATTACAGATGATAGTTTTGCCTCCATGTTGGGGGTTTTAGAGGATTTGAAAGGAACCACCCCAATAAACCTAGCAAAACTTTCTAGTGGCTATGCAACTGCCAATAAATTAGAAAATAATGTGCCTCTAGATCAAACCACAAAAGACAATTCGATACCCCAACAGGAACCTCCCTATGACTAGACCATATTTAGCACTTGGGCTCAAGCAACAATCTCCATGTTGGCATTTCTTCTTGGATTGGGCAATGATTATCAAGTGTATGACCACATACGAGAAATGGCATATGATATCCATTTTACCAAACCTCTGCTTGAATTCAGATATGCTACGTAAATTTCTGATTCTATACATGGACAATTGCAGTCAATTTCAAAATAAAGTTCAAATACCTTTAGGTTCACCTCATACTTGTGCCATTTGTTTCTATGACAGTTTTGGACTTGGTTTCAAAACAATAAGCTGCGTATCCAACCCTATAGCAATGTTAAGAATAAAGTGATGGCACCAATTTGTGAGTGATCCCATAAAATACGGACGCATGATGTTGAAAGTTCTTGCATCCATTTTGTAGATTATTTCTTGGCCAGCTTGCATGTAGGAATTACAGGCAGTCCCATGCCTAGATGCCAAAAAGTTGCAAAAATCTAATTCAACTGGGCACGAAGATTAGATTTGCAGACTGGTATCTGATGGAAGAATTTAGTGTAATTAGATTTTATGGAGCAGAGGTAATGCCTTACAGAATGCTAATACATGTTACAAAGAGGGTTTTTGCCAGTGTGTAAGGCAGATGGCAGATGTAGATCAGATGTATTTTTTCATCAAAGTAAGAAGACATATTTTCCTTCTTTGCCTTTTTTTTTGTGGAGAATTCACTTTTGAGAGGAACGGAATCCATGTTGCTAGCAAATTGTTGAGAGTATTATTGTTTTGGTGTGGATTTATAATAGAATTATGACCCGCGTGGGGTCTTTAAAGAAAATCTTGCCGCAATTAAACTTTGCAAAGAGAATTCAACATGAAAGAAGACCCCAATTAGCAAAACTAAAAAACAGAGTCTTGGAATAATGTGTTAAAAGAAATGAAATAAATTGTTAATGAGAAAGGCACCACTGTTGAACTGGTGTCCAAACACATATGTAGTATTTCAACCCCCGGGAGATATAATAACTTTTATCAGAAAGCAGCCATTCCATCTACAACGAATATCCCGAGTAGGCTAAATAAATTACTGGAAGAAAAAAATTGGACAAGGTAAAAAATGCAGGCATCTTGGTCGATGAGGAAGCAGTAGGGCTCTCCAAAAACTTAATCAGCATTTGAGGGAATCAGAGAAGATGAAGACTTCTGCAAATTGTGGGACGAAGAACACCCCCAAATGAAAGTATATTCAGATAGTGATTAGATGAAAATGTCTTAGCAGGGGGGCCTTTTCTAGAGGGGGAAAGCTTCACCAATGGTCTCCTTGAAACAACAATGCAAACTTATACCATGGGGGCTTAGTTAATTGAAAAAATGGATTTGTGTACGTGATGGTCTGGACCCAAAGGGTGAAGGAAATTGGCTATCTCCATAAATAGAGTTGAGGAACAGGGGAGACGAGCAAGGTATTGGAATTTCACAATCTACTTCACTTTCAATTAAAACTGCCATTGCATTTGTAGCTCAAATACCATATTATGAAAACCAAACACACAAAGAAACCAAACAAGAACACAAGGGACTTGAAAATTTGAAATACTTCTTGGATATATTAATAAGAGCAACTGTCACTTTATAGGAAAGCAACAACATCGACCCTAATACATGGGTGGCACAAACCCTAAACCTAAAATGATTTAAGTGAACCTTAAGTGATGTTTACATTATTTGATAGAACAAATTAAAGTCATGAAGTGACATTATTACCAAGCCTATCATTAAGACTAGCATGACCATGACAACTTTATATTGCAAACTCTAACATCCTCCCTTAGAGGTCATTCTAGAAAAATACACCAGGTTTATCTGTGAATTTTACAAATTTATCTAGGCCAAGAGACATGTTGAGAATGTCTGCAGTTTGGTCCTACATTGGACAATATTGTAGCTCAACTTATCCATCTTCTGAGTTGTTGAATTAAATGACAATGTACATAAACATGTTGTGTTTGCTCATGAAAGATGGGATTCCTTGCCAGCTTGAGAACTCCCTGATTATCACCAAAAGTTATTGTGGGCTCAATCTGATGAACTTGTTGATATGCCAGCATTCTTCTAAGCCAAACCTCTTCAGATGCCTCTTTTACTGTTGCTTTGTACTTGCTTCTGTAGAGGACAGTGTAACCACACATTTATTGTTGATCCAAGAAACTGCTCATGTTCCAAGACAGAACACATAACCTAGTGTAGATTTCTCATCACCCATGAAGCATGCCCAATCTGAATCTTAATATCCACATCCAAATCTCCTTATTTTGACCATATAGAATGCCAAATGACTGATGTTCTCTTCGCATATCTTTGCACCCTCTTTGTTGTTGTCCAATGTTACTACTTCTCAAGTTGTCATAAATCAACAGATATAGCTAACTGCATAGCTCAAGTCATACTTGGTTTCCTATAGACTACTCATAGATTGTTTTTGAATTAGCCTCGGCTAAAAGTTTCAGCCCTTTCTCCATAGGTGTAGATGATATTTTGCAATCTGCCATCCTGAACCTGTTGTTGACAATTCTTCCACAAGTCAGATTGTCTCTCACCATTCGGAAAATTCAAGTCTCTAGCCAAGGAAGAAGAGTACATTGTTTTGATAGGGTCCTTGCTACAAAGGATGAATTCCTTCGGAAGGGTTCAACAAAAAGGTTTTAACTTTGGATTAAAAAAACCTTCGGACAAAAAGTCCGAAGAAATTCGGAAGACCGCAGAGACAAAGAAAGTCCGCACAAGGAAAAGCCAAGGAATTAATTCGAAAGAGGCATTTTCAAGAATTCCGAAGGGCAGAGTACCCTTCAGAAGGGTCACTTTCAAAAAAGCCGAAGGGCACCTACCCTTCGGGCAGGCACAAGACCAAATTAAAGACTTTTGCAAAAAGCCCGAGTGCCCTCCAATTTTTTCGAAGGGCACAGAAGGAGATCAACTGGCCCTTGCGGAGGGCACTTGGTCGGCGACAGTACCAAAGCAGAATTTCCGAAGGGTACATTTCAAAGTTGAAACAGAGCAAATAGCAAAGGACAAAGAATTCCTTCGGACAAAAAGTTCAAAGAAATTCTAAGGAATGGCCGCGCAAAAGTCCAACACATAAACCCGAAGGTTATGTGTCCTCCGGAAAAGTCCATCACATAATCCCGAAGGGCAGGAAAGACCACAGTTAAAAAGCCGAGGGGCACATTTCGGAAAAAACAAGTGAAGCCAAGACACAAACGAGACCTTCGGACTTTTGTCCGAAGGAATTCGCAGAAGTTACAGGCCCGAAGAAAGTCCGACGGCAAAATACAAATGCAAAAAGCCCGAAGGAATTCGGGGAGGGTCCGCGGGAAAATGATGAGAAGAAAGTCCGAAGAAAGACAAATAAAACGAAGGAGAAAAAGTAAAGGAAAGATATCCTTCGGACTTTTTGTCCAAAGGAATTCCTTCGGACAAAAGTTTGAAGAAATTTGGCCACCAAAACAATAAAGGACCCGACTAAGACAAAAGCCCATGGAGAAAAAGGCACAAATAGCAGAAAAGGAAGGTATCCGAAGAGAGAGAAGTCCGAAGGAATTCTGCGGAAGATTATCCCGAAAAAATAAATGACCAAAGGTGACGTCCCGCTAGCCGTCAAATTTTGACCCCGGGAAGTAACCGTTGGAACAGGGGTAAAGCCAGAGTTCCGAAAGCAAACCCGATGGAGAAAATATAAACCGGATATAATTAGACTAACAAATCCTAATATATAGAATCCCGCCAGAAATAGACACGAAAGGGCAGACTAAAATTGGACAGAATGCATGCAAGCAAGGGCTATTTTCAAACTACGGTCAAAGCTTCAGTTGACTGGCTGTTGAAGTCCTGTTCGTCTCCAGCCAACTCATGCATCCGAAAGTCCAACTCAGCTTGATCTCTTCGTCCAACTCAGCGTGATCTCTTCGTTTAACTCAGTTTTCAAACGCTACAACTCAGCAATCAAGCAACTCACATGGAGTTCTAAATTTGACATTTGCGTAGATTTCCATGCAAAAAGAGGTGGGCAGTTCATAACAAAGATAAGTTCGCTTCATCAAACGAAGAAGCTTCATGCAAGGACAAAAGGGAAAATATATTTTATTGAAGGGCCAAGTAAAGCCTTGAGTTAAGAAAAGTGAATCTTTCTCTTCAAGTTTCTATGCCAATCTTTGGCCTCTTGTAATTTTCTATATAATGGCTTTCAACGTTGTTTAAAAATCATCCAATCTCTCTTAGTTAGACCAGACTCTGCCATTGGTGAGTTGTGTAACCTCTTCGATCAATAAGGACTGTACTTTCAGATTTCAAGCATTGGCATAGTGTATATTTCTTCACCAATTTGCATAAGTGGTAGAGTTCTCTCCCTTCACAAATTTTGTTTCATACCTAGTTGCTATATTATCCTTGTGCAGGTCATGTTAAAGTGTTTTTTATTTGTCTTTTGTTGAAGCTGTAAGTGGATGTTAGGTGGCCGCAAAGTGTCTTTTATCAAAACCTCTCTCCATCGTTTTCCCTCAGGTATTAGTTATTAGATCAAACCTCTGCATGAAATACTTATGTATAAGTGATTAATTGAAGTCTAAGGTCTTCCTTCTCCCTTGTTCGTTCAGTGTTCGAGGTTCCAAGTTGAGTAGGATCAAAATTCTGGTGTATCACCCCCTTTAGGTAGGATTTCCCCTTTAAGTTTTCCTTCTCCCTTTTCCACGGTAGTCCGCAGCGTAGAGTAGAAGTCCAAATTGATACATCATATAGGAACCAGCCTTCTCTGGAGGTTCTTCTCACTGTTGAGGCACCCACCCTCGTGAGAAGATCCCATTGTTTCAGCCGGATAGAGGACTGGCCATTTCGCGCACGTCTTCGAATCAGGGCGCAGCTCCAGGTTCACAACACTTGTCTAACAAACTTTTTGCATATTTTGTTTTGGAAACAAAAATATACTTGTCAGTTTGCCAAACTTCTACACCAAAGTAAGCGGTAATGTAGGAGGCCTAGATTTGTCAAGTCAAAGGTGGAACAAAAATCTGATTTTACCTTTTCAATTGGTTCGACCTCAGTACTTGTGATGATGATGTCATCAACATACATCTCTAGAATCATATCATCATTCTCTCTTTTGACGTAGAGATTTAGGTTAAAAGGACTTCTTCTAAATCCATGTTCTCCCAAATCCATATCAATTTTGATGTACATGCCTTAGGAGGCTGTTTCAACCCATAAAGAGCTTTCTTTAGTTTGTGTACCGTATATTCCTTCCCTCTAACCTGAAATCCCTACAATTAGTACATATATACTTCTTCTAGATCCCCATTGAGAAAGTCACTATCCATGTCCATTTGATATAGTTTCCAACCAAACCATGCTGCCATGGATAGTACCAGTCAGATTGTTGCCATTTTTGTAGGAGAAAATTTCTCCTCATAGTCAATCCCTTCCTTCTAAGCAAATCCCTCTACAACCAACCTTGCTTTAGTTTGTCAAGTATTCCATTTGCTCTATACTTGACATTGTATAATCATTTGCATCGAATGGTTTTGGTCCCAACAAGTAGCTCATCTAGATCCCATGTTTGATTCTCCATCAAAGTCTCATGTTTGGTTTTTCTAGCCTTTTCCTATTTTGGTCTTTCTTTGGCTTCTTCATATTCCTGAGGCTCAAATGAGTTTTGAAGGTTAGCCATCAGAGCATAATTCACGTATCAAATGTCATACCTCTTTTTGGTCTTCCTTTCACCCTCATATCAATAATCTCATCTAACCAAACATCACCAATAATGTTGTACCACCATTTTGGCCTTTTCTTTGCCACCTCCTCCAAATCAGCACTGTTTCCTTGCTGATTTGGGTTATTTTCAGTAGCTTTTTTGCTTTGAATTTCATGAAAATCAACCTTGGAGCTATCCCCTCCTTCACGTTGATGTTTCACATGCATCATACCTGATTTTCCAGCCAAATTATCTTCATTTCCAACAAACTTTCAGATCTGATTTTTGTCCTGCCGTTGCTTGGACTAGCCCTCAACTTTCATCAAATACCACACCACGACTAAAGCTTGCTTTGTTAGTTTCAACATCAACCAACCGATATGCTTTATGATTGTCACAATAGCTTGTGAGCATCATTGT
This sequence comes from Torreya grandis, assembly GCA_037957365.1. Lineage (NCBI taxonomy): Eukaryota > Viridiplantae > Streptophyta > Pinopsida > Cupressales > Taxaceae > Torreya > Torreya grandis. The sequence continues at coordinate 4,433,735 of JARHVA010000053.1, read as the reverse complement.
CTTGCATTCTGCATCAAGTTTGGTTTGTTTTTCTTTAGGAACCCATGCATACAAACTGAACCAAAAACTTTGAAATGACTTACATTTGGTTTTCATCCAGACAATGTTTCTTTTAGAATTTTTGTTCCACTTTTGTCATTTACCAATTGAGTAGATACACTAATGTGTGTACTGCTTCTGCCCAATTTTTATTAAAAATAGGGTTCTCTAACATATGCCTTGCCATCTCCACAATTGTATGAATCCATCTTTCTACCACTCCATTTTGTTGTGGAGTGTAGGGCACTATGTATTGCCTCTAAATGCCTTATTGCGTACAAAAATCAAGGAATTTTCTAAAAAAAATCATCTTTGTTATAATCTAAGGATTTTGATACTCTTTCCTAATTGTTTCTCTACCATGATTTTGAAATTTTTGAACTCATCAAATGCCTCTGATTTTCACTCTAAAAAATACACCCACATTTTTCTTGAAACGTTATCTACAAATAGCAAAAACTACCTAGCACTGAAGATTGATGTCGTTTTCATAGGCCCACAAATGTCATCATAGATTGATTGTAGGACCTCCTTAGCTCTCCAAAATTATCCTTCATCAAACAAGACCCTGTGTTGCTTCCCAACCTAGGATGTGCCACAAACTATTTGTTGATTCTAAATCCCTAGAAGGCCATCCACCAAACTTTCTTTAGCCACAAAAAAAAGATAGCTCAAATTTAAATGCCCATACCTCTTATGCCAGAGTGAAATACAATCTTGACCACTTTTGGCCATCAAATCATGCTCTTGTGCCTCCCCTGCATCAACCAACCTGAAAAGCTTATGGTCTTCAATACCAAGAGCAACTATATTCTTGCTGACCTTATCAATAATATAGCATTTGTGATTGTTGAAATTCACATGCAAGTGGGGCCTATGCTTCATGATCTCATATACAGAAAGTAGACTCTTCTCCATTCTTGGAATAAAGTAAACATTAAGGAAGACCAATTTTTTACCTGACATGTTTATCTACACATCTCCTTTTCCTTCTATTCTAATTTCATCCTAACCACCCAAAACAGAGTCAATAGAAGATAAGTTAGAAACATAATTACTACACCAATATTCCTATTAGTAAAATGACAAAATGCACCAAAATATGTGTACCAAACATATGTTTTCACACTATCTGCTTTATCCCTAACCATAAACATGAGATCCTCCTCTTCCTTACGTTTCAAACATTGGCCTACTTCTGAAGCCCTTGGTTATTTTTCTCATCCAATAATTGTTTCTTGCAAAACTTCTTATGGCATAGCTTTCAACAATAATGGCATCTAAAAGTATTGTAACTCCTTAAGTCATATGTCTTGTTGATGCCCTCTTTGTTTCCTCCTCCATACTTCTCGGCAAACTAGCCCATGCCCTTGAAGTTTGTTGCCAAATCCATCTCTGAACCCTCACTCCTGCTCTTGTTGCCAAACTACTTTTTCCATGCCTTGCTACAAGAGTTTAGTTTTAAACTCTTCAAACTTCAGGTCAATGTCAATAGCAGTAATATTTAGGATTTCAATAAAATTCTCAAATGAAGGTAGTAAGCTCTTGAGAGTGATTACCACTATGTCATCTTCTTTCAACTTCCGCCCAATAGCATTTTATTTTTCTCTAATATTGTTTGATCTTTACCAAATGGTCTTGTAAAGATTCATTTTCATCCATTTTGATTGAAAATAATAAATGGTCTGTCTGAAGTTTTGTGCAACTCCTTCAATCGCCCCCAAATAACTAAAAAATCATCGCCAATATGCACTTCTAATAGCATTTCATCAGTCATAGAGAGTTTTATCAACATCATTACTTCTCTATTCCGCTCATCAAACTCGTTTTGATCATTTCCAATTGTTGCTAGTTGTAGACACCTAAATTTGATATTAGACACTTTATCAACATCAACTTTGACATACTTTGACAAGCTTAGACAATGCACATACATCTAATCCTTGAGCAAACTTTCCCTATTTTTGTCTACCCTTTTGTTGTCTTAGCCACCTCTATTCACCAAACACACCTGTCCAAGTTCAGCTTAGTCTATACAGGAACATATTAGAATCCTAGACAGACCTTCTCCAATCCAAGATCACAATTTTACACTTCCAAAACACTACCGGTAATCCTGGACATAGTCGATTATCGCAGGGATTTGCCTCTGTCGGCAGTGTCTATGCACACTCAATGACTATTTTTCAAATTGGGAAGACTCCATTAGGTCAGTGTAGACATGTTTCATGGGTTAGTTATAATACAAATCAATGAAGAATAATCTATGAATACAAAGCATTCCTAAGGTTATACACATTTGGGCAATTACATGAAAACTTGAAGAATGAATTAACACTCTCTTGAGACATTATCAAAAAGGCATACACATCCCAAATCTTCAAGAAATAGCCCTAGAGCAGTCCATGGAACCAAGACTGAATACACAAAGTCAAAGTTGCATGGTGCCAAGTGGCGAAAGTCAAAGCATTGCATTGCAGTCTAGATTGTTCAGGATGTTGCACGCACACACGTAAGTGGAGAACTATGTGCGGTTGGAGTCTTCTTTGGAGTATCGGAACATAAGCAACGCTCAACCATTCAGCAAGGAGTGGTTGGGGTTGTCCAACCCAAAATACTAAACCCTTTTTAAGGGAATCTTGGGGTCAAAAGCACGATTAAAGTTTGGACAAAAGAGAAGGAAAACAAACATCACTGCCCAGGATTGAAGGCATTCGCACACACATGAACCATTTGTAGGCACAAGCATAGGGGTCTTAGGAATTACAGACCCACACAATGTAGGACATTGTCCATAAACTCCGGACAGTCAGAATCAGCTAAGAACATTATCTTTCTCTTGTTTTGTCAATTCTAAATCAAAACAATGAAATATCAATCAACACATTTCAATCCAGATTAGTATATTTATTGCCATATGTTTTATATCTGACTTAATGCATAGTTTACATTATTTTATATCATTTAGGTGTAAAATAATCAAAACACTGGTCTTGTTTCTTTCCCCAACATACTCTGATCCGAACACCTATACTCAAAAATAACTTGCATTTATTGTTTCTACATATTATAATTCTTCCCGATAAACTGTTGGTTACCTTCCAACATTATATCAAATAAACTAGCGATTTTTAGCAAAACAATTCAGCCTATTTGCTGCTGAAAAAAATTAACACTACTGAAATAGATACAATAAAAAATCTGATGCAGGGAAAAAACAAAAGAATACTTTTTGAAAACTAATGGATCTGTTGAAAAATACTGAAAATTGCTAAAAATATGCAAAAAATAGCTGAAAATCTGCAATCTAGAATTTCCAAAAAATATGAAAATCACTATTCCATACGAATTCCATATGATGGTACAGATTCCGTATGGATGCCCTCTATTGTTTTGTACAATCCTCTAGGGCTCGATTTTCTTTAATCTAGCTTTAAATCGAAAAAACAGAACTCAATTTAAATTTGAAAAAAAAGACCTAGCTTTCTTTGCTCAAAGGCCCTTTCAGTTTCTTGGTGTGCATTGTCATCTCTACTAGATCTACCACACACGATTTTTATAACATCTATAGCATCTACTACTGATTCTTACATCTACTCTAACAACTACAGTTGGTGCTCCTCAAACAGCTACTACATGATGCTCTCTTGATATTATTTATCATCTTCCTTTCTTCTTTTTTAATTGTCTTTTTCTTCAGTCTTTGTGTCTTCAAGTCTATCGATGCCATTTGCTACAAGTAATGATGCTCCACCAGCAAATCTATTGAATGTTCACTTGTTGCGTATGTATATTTCTCTGAGTCTTATGAAAATTTAAAAAATATCAAATGCTTGGTGAAGGGAAAAAACTCAAGTATCAGTAACCTATTTTTCAGCTTATCGACAAGTATTTTTTATAAATTTGAGTATTATACATTATTGACAATATCATAAAAGATTATAGAATATTATATAAAAAAGGTTATATATACTTAATAAATGACTCAATGAGTCACTCTTAATGATTGCCAATGTGATTAGGGGTCGTTGATCTAAATAGATTGGACGACCCGCATGCTTTCCAAAATTCATCTGCTCAGTTTGTCTCTCTACGGCTTTTCCATGCACAAATGGCATTTATGTCATTTATCAATAGTGGATAAACAACACAAATGCCATTTCTGCATGGATAAACAACAATGACACAAACTGATTAGATGAATTCCGAGAAGCGCACGGATCATCTGATCTGTTTAGATCATGGTGCTAGTTTAAGGTTCATATATATAAATTTGGCAACCATTGACTTAGTAATTACATGATGTGATTTGACAAATTCACAATCACTTTCATCTTTACGTATTAGTATAAACTTTACACGAATGAGAGTGATTTGACATTTGAGGATGATTCGAGAAGCAGTTACAACACACACAAATGACAACATGGCATGTGCGAATTTACAAGATTAGATTGTATAAATTACTATATTTAATTATTTGACATGACTCATCCCCTCAAAATTCAAATGAATGAATGTTTTTAAGAGAATTAATGCGCTACATGTCACTGCATCATTGCATTGTCAATTAAACAAGTTGCCATTCACACTTGTGACACATCATTGAATCTAAAAATCAATATCCATATTTATCAAGCTCTAAATTCTATTGAATGAATAGACAATGCAATCAGTGGCAGGAGCCAAAGAAGATTTTTTAATTTTCGAAAAAGAAAATCATATCTAAGAACAAATTGAGTATACCTAATATAAATTGATGTCAGTAATTCTCGACACTTCTACTTGCAACATCCAACTTATGGAAATGAACTAACCCTAATTTCTATCCTTAACCACAATAAATATAGAATATTATTAGGCAATTTTACCAAAATATGTCTTGCATTCACATTCCAAAATGGAAAATCAATTGAGTTGTATTTAGAACTATCTCATTTGCTTCCAGACATGGAAGTCCAGGAAGAAAAAGAAAATAATGCTACCAAATGTGTATTGGAATGGGTGGAATTGGAAATAATAGGATGTCCTCCTTCCTCAAGTTTTTTTTAGAGTAAAGGGCAACTTCCTGGTTTTGGGAGCGGCATTTTTTCAGCTTCCTTTCATTCATGAGAGGGAGCCACCTAAGAAAATCTCTCCTTACTGCTTTTTTTATTTGAGTCCACAAAGTTTATATATTATAATGATATACAACCAGAATTTGTAGATTCGCAGCAGTGTTGATGGCACGCTTTCTAGTAAAAAGTGTGACTAGACCAAAAAAGGAGAATACTCTGGTGTAAGACAAACATGCCACTAACAGCAGTAGCCATTCCAATCGACCTATGAAGGTCATCAGGATATGTTGTAGCCAATCCAATGGACATATGAAGTCCATCAGAATATTTTGCGGCCAATCTGATGGCCATATGAAGGACACCAGAAAATGGAGCCATCTGTTTTCCTATCTATGGTTATTTATTAATGGTTAGGTTTTGTGTTGTTGAAATTGAGTTTGTGTGCCCAAAGTAATCAGTAATTACTAAAAAGTGGCTATTGCCATGTACTTGGATATCATAGTTCAACAAAAAAACATATGCGTTATTTTAAAATGTCAGTTTTGTAATGTATGAATGTTTCAGGGTGGAAAATTCAAATGAGAAAATATATTCATACCTTTAAATTGTGGTTGATATTTGTCTCATGAATTGTAATTTGAATACAATATGCTTCATATACCCAAGAAGTATTTTCAATTGTTGTAACTTCATCAAGAGATAATGCGACAAATGCTGAACGTTCCATTTTTTCTTAGATATCCTCTCTTTCCACTTGAGCAAGACAGCTAGCCCGTTCCCCACCACCATTTACAGACCAATGTGTCTTCAAAAAGTTTTGCACTCCAAAAAAAGACAAGTTCTTATATTCTAGATAATCCGCCATAGGATGGCTTATGATTAAAATGTGGAAAGCCATAAATAGTTGTGTACCACCTTTGACATTTGAGTGACTTCCATCATCTTTCCAAAAAGACCCTAAATCGCACCTCCTCTTTCATTAAGATGTTCCTAAGTTTGCATGTAATAATTATATTCAATTGCATACTTGACCTGAAAACGTTCTTCCTTTGTTTTCCATCTTACCACTGATTTTTCCTCTCCATTTACTATCTTCTTTTTATAGGCATTGCCAACATGTTTTACTATGGTGTCAACTGTTAGCTATAAGGTCTTGTCCATCCCATGTTTCTAACTACATATCTTGCACCTACATTCTTTGGGAGGTTCATTTTCATCCTCATTCTTGATCGGTTCGATGAATTGATAATTTGAGACCCATTCAATCTGAAAATTCCTTGACATGTCCCAATGACATGCCTTTCCTTTTTGTTTTCCTTCACACTTTTTTTTTAGCATCTACTTGTGACTTGATCCCTGTTTAATTGTGAAGAACCTAACCTTTAAAAAAATTAAATTGATTACACAAACCAACCTTACTGCAAGTACGAAATTGCAACTATTGGAACCCACTAAAATGTCGATGTTGTGTGGCTTGATCTAAAGCAATTCCGGCCTGCAATCATAAATCTTCCAAGACAAAAGTTTTTGGGGACAGAATTCATTGTCAGATGTCAGATTTCAAAGGACGTGTGGTAAGGATTGAAGATTATAATTGGAAACAGTACTACCAATGGTGGAGCTGAGGGTAGACTGCCTATCAAAGGGAAAAAACTATTTTATGTTTAAAACAGACCAAAACGAAAGTTTTAAGGGTTTGGAATTTAAAACTTTGGATTATCAAGGAAAATAATGGCAGACATTTAACTAAACAAAACAGGTATTGAAAACTTATAAAAGACAGATTGATATATAAATATTTGATATTACATACCTCAATGCCTGAGGCCTCAAAAATGTTTCTTGATTGTCGCAGGACCACAGTGCCACTATAGAAGACATACAGATTTGCAAGCTACAAAATATCTAGATTCCATAATACATTAGTAGAAAGTCGAGACCCAAACAAGCACTGCAGAGAAGAAAAAATCAATCAAATCCAATGATTGTTGAAGAATATATTAGCAAAATAACTATTGTAATTGGGTTGAATGGTTCAAGAGATCAAGTGTGGAAAAGAATTATCACCAACCCTCTATGTTTTTAAACAAAGCTTAAGTGGGAAATCCCACCAATTATTTAATGGTGGTTGCAAATGCCTAGCGATTAGAACCCAAAACGGAAACATGAGCAATAATTTTATGGTGAAGTGGACCCAAAGAGTAAACATGCATCTTAGATTAATGGTGATATGGACACAGAGGGTAAATGTGCATGTTAAATGAATGGCAAATAGGACCCAGTGATAGAACATGTGTTTTAAATGTCGGGTGATTAGGACTCAATCATGCATATCATTTAAGGCAAAGTCGTCCTTTTTTAAATTTAAAAGAGATCGTGGCGGGGCGATTGAATGCAGGTAAACTCAAAATTTCTTAAATTTTTGACAAAATTGCCATGGCGTAATTTGTTATATAGACCAAAAAAGAAGAGCACAATTTGGAAGATTCACCACTAAAATTTACCATGAAATATGTTTCTCAAGCTACTCAAATAAGATCCAAATAGCAGCGGATAAAAAATGAGCTCTTATCATAATTTTATTCATTTCACACAACAATCTATGAATTAGAAGAAGATAGTAGAAAAACATTTAGCATTGCCTTAACCTATCTTTGTGTAGTACATTTTAGACTAAGAATTCCCATATTACCCAAAAATAAAAGTGTTTGGCAATGTTCTGTAAAATTTCACATCTTTCTTGTTGGACATATAATAATGCATTAATGTAGTTTGTTTTTCCTTGGGTTTATTGTTAGCTTCTACATCTTAGGATGTAACTATTTGGATATATCACAAGCATGAACTATGGGCTCCATCTATCTAATGAACTGCTATGCTATGTGACAGTTGAGACGCATCATATTTGCCAATAAAAAGTCTAGTGTTCATTAACCTAACATGTTAGCCTCAAAAGCAGTTTCTGATTTATATTTATTTGAAACATTATAATAGATGCTAGGAGAGATTCTAGAGGAAGTGTTTTGCTTCCCTCTAGGATCTCCCAACCGAGCCCCTCCGACAATGGGCACTCCTCGACGAACACTATCAGATCTTCTCACAGTAATTGATGATGGGTCAAATAGCCCCTCCACTTTAAGGACCACGAGAGATTTCCAATGAGTTCTGCCACTCTTCATCGACACATGCTTTTGGAGTCTCTTGTTCGCCCCTCATTGCTATTTGTATTGGTTCCATTACCACCTTTGTTAGTGGCACAATGCTTTACTTTGTCTTATGTACTTTAGTTTGTTGGATTCTATTTCCTTGAAATTTCTATTGGTAATGGTTGTATCCTTGAGTCCCATTGACCTACTTTTGGTCATCTATGGACAGTAATATAGTTTCTTTCTTCTTTCTTTCTTTCTATGGTTTGCACACTATTAACCCTAATCATATGCATCTCCCTTAATTAACAAGAAATAGTGCATATTCCAATAGTACACGGTCTAAACCTGAAATGCTAATACTATCATCTAAGTCACAGGGTTCGTCGAATTTTTACCCAAAAATTCAAAACTCAATGAATTTAATGCTCTTGACCAAAAAATCGGTCAAATTTGACTCGTTCGGCGAATTTAATGCTCAGACGATGTGAGGACTATTTGGTGACTATTAGAGGAGTTTGAAGGAACCAAGGAGGAGTTTGAAGGATAAACACCACTGATTTCAGAGGAGCCGAGGTCTACTTTAACACTGTGTGCACCGTGGAGGAGCCTGCATGGACGACCCTGCTTGTAGGAGCCTATCATCTAAAAGGAGCCTGACATGTGAAAACGCCTGCTATCTGTTCTAACCCAACTGCAAGCTAGTAGGCACGAGGGAGGAAAGTTGTCGACCAAGGGAGCTGATTCTAATCAGAGAGCGGCAACCCAACGTGACCTAGCAAGGAGTGACAAGGTAAGGTATCCTTCTTTATGCCTTTAAAAAAAATGAACTTTTTAGGTTTTCTTCTAGGGAGTTTGCGTACGGGTACAGGTATGGGTACGTCTCAAGTACATGGGTATGCCATTTTTTAAAAACCTTGATTTGGATACGTTGTGGGTATGCCTGTATATATATTTAAATATATATATATATATATATATATAAAAACAATGCATATTACTCATTTTTTTAGTAAAAAACTTGAAAATACATAGTGTTTGTTCTTTCATTGCTTCAAAAATTTCAAAGTAGACATTGCAAAAACATTCAAATCTAGAATAAATCATCTAGATTCGGATTGTCCTAATAATCATGAATGCCAATCCCACTAGCCCCACTTGGACCACTCCCACTAGCTCCACTCTCCACCCCTTGTGTAGAACTCTCTTGATTGCCATCATCAAAACCAAGTAATGTCTGTATTCTTTGGAAGGATATCCCAAAGTTTGTTAGGCCTTCGCATATAGTCCTTAGCTTGTATGAAATAAGGCGCAAATTGGAATGCACAAATACCAAATTCTCAACCTTTTTAGATGCCAACTTGTTTCTTTTAGCAGAGTGGATAAAGCCATATGTACTCCAATTCCACTCTACTGAAGAATTACTAACCACGTATCACAAAAAAAAAGATTGTTAATTGTTAGAATTTTCAAATTTGAAATCGTTAATGTAAAAAAAAAATGTTAATAACTTAATAATTTTGTTGATTTAATTAAAATTGAATACCTGTGAGAGAATTTTGATTGCGATAAGTTAGGTACTTGGCATTATGGCCATGTACATACCACCACTTGATTGGAGTCAAGTTGGATTTGTCAAAAAGAGCATCAATTTCTCCCATGTTGCCTTCTGAAGCTACAAACTTCCCCATTTCATTGCGGACCACACTAGCTATAGAAGAATTGGGAAAAAGGCTTTTGAATGCTTCCCTAGTTCCATTTGCAACCTCTACATCATCGTATGGTGGTTGCCTATTATGTAGCCAAAGTATTTCATCGTTATAATACTTTGGATTGAGAGCATAAGCAAGGAGATGCAATGGGGTGGTCATTTTACTCCACCTCTTCATGACCAAAGACTTAATTTCATTATAAAATATTTCTTCTAGGTCTTATTCTTTCTTTTGTATGATCTCTCTCATACTTTCAAGCATGGAGTCAATCCCATCATAAACCTCTCCCATGCAAGTTGCATTTGTATTTGTAAATTGGATCATAGATAGAATAGGCTCTGTAAAACTGAGCACATATTCAATCTTGGTCCAGCAGTTATCATCAAAGATCAATGCTTTGATCTTATTGGCTCTTTAAGTGTCGGTATTGCTTACTTTCCTCCACACACTCCAAACATTGCTAATCACCATATTGCTTAGTGCCTCTCTTACCTTCACAAGTCATCTCAAGACTAGCGTGTGAGAGGCAAATCTAGTCTCAGCAATCTACAAAAAGAAAATAAGACTTATAAGTTTGATTGTTCAAATGTTGTTAAACAGTTAAGATTAATTATTAGAAAGCTAGAACTTCAATTCAAAAGTAAGAACTTCAAAATTAAAAATTTGTTCTTTTACCTTCAACAACTCCAACTTTGAAATTTGTTTACAGATGGCCTGAGACGTGATGATTTGTGACAAATGCCCAAATGTCACTCATCTCTGCATAAACTTGCTATATCCACTAAATTTTGTCAATTTTTGGCAGCATCAAATTTAGGGAGTGGACAACACAAGGTGTCCAAAAAATGTGCTCGTATCTACCCTCTATAATCAACCTAGTTGCTCTGCAATTCTTTGCATTGTCCATGATGACTTGGACAACATGTTGGGGGCCCACAGACAATAGTCTCTATCAAAATGTCTGTAATAAATTGAGCATCTTTCACTTCACCCTCACAATCCATTGCCTTCAAAAACATTGCCCCTTTAGAACATACTGCAACAACATTGATCAAAGACCATTTCGAGCATCTTTTCATCCATTTGAGATAATAGACACTCCTGAATCCTTCCACTAATCTCTAATTCGCTGCAAAGAAGTGTGAATATGTTATACTTCCTTGGTCATCATTGACTGCTTTCAGCATTTGTTGCCAATAAGGCGACCTCAAAACATTGAAGGGCAGCCCACATGCATAAATGCATCGAGCAACCAACTCATCAACAATGTCCCTCTTTTCGACATTGAATGTTTTTTCCAATGGTCCTTTTGATTTTTTCCATGAAGTGACATTTGCCTCATCATCCAAAGGGAATTGCAAGTGACTGAGCTTGAATTTGATGTTGAATGAAAGGATGACTTGCAAATGGGGGTGTTGTGGGTGGTCTTTCTGATCTGTTTCTTTGGAACGGTATTGCTCTAGATTGGATTTTTGAAGCAGTTGCTACATCTGTCTGTTCTTGCTCTTTTATGTACTCAACCATTATTGACTTGAGAATTTTGTCACACTTTTTGATCCCCACAAGTCCATACCCAATCAAATGAGTTTTGACTCGAGTATACAAGGACTTGTATGTGGCATGACAATCATTGCATACCCACAAACGAGTACCACCACCGCAAAGTCCTCGAGTATCGTCGCACGTTTCCAAAGAGGAAATGCAGAGTCATATTTCACTAGAATCGAGATTTCATCCCAGTTTGCTTCATCATGCCCTCCCCGGAGTTGAATTAGATGCTATAAATATCCTAATCTGCTTTTGATCACCAAGGTCACCTAAATAGTGCAAGGTGAGAGCATATGCAGCATTAGGATATTATCAAATTAAAACCAAGCAAAAAAATAAATTATAATTATACATTTTAATTTTTTTTAAACTTTACATAAAAATTTAAAATTTAAATTAATAACAGCTAACTCTGTTTCTAATTCTCAAGATTACATAATGCACGAGAGAAGAGAATACGCAGAAGTTAAGGTTAGATAAAGAAAGTATACATTTGATCTTTTTTTTAACTTTCAATTTTAATATTTACGTAAAATTTTAAAAAAAAAATTTATTGCATCTAACTCTGTTTCTGATTCTCAAGATCGCATAACACGCGAAAGAAGAGCATATGCAGAAATTAGGGTTAGAACTTAGATTAAAAAAATTAAACATGGTATTTAAAAGTTTAAAAAATAAATATTAAATACCTAAAAATTAAAGATAAAAAATAAACTAGGTCTTTGGAATTCTGAATTAGTTTATTAAACACAAATGAAATGGATAAAAAAACACGTGAAAGAAATGAAAGATACATGTTCAAACAATCACTGCCTTCACAAATTCATCCTTGCAATGTGCCAATGGCTGCCTCCACAAATGATTCCTCCTTGCAATCAGCAACGGCAAATTGAAACAACTCCACCCACCTTGCAATGACAAACAATACTTACAATAACAAATTCCTTCCAACTGCTGCAAAGTGCAAACTCCTTGTAACTGCTCCTTGCAACTGCTGCAAACTCCTTACAATTCCTTCTTGGCACCTTGCAATGACAAACTCCTTGCTACTAATGCTGCAAACTAGAAGCTGCTCTCCTCCTTGCTACGAGTGCAAACTGAGCTTTTTTTTCGTTTACAACTGCAAACTTGTTTTGGTGTGTTATTAGAGTGAAGGGGGGCTATATTTATAACATTTGGAAGCAAAATAAGGCTTTTTTAAAATATCTAGCAGTATTTTTTTCCATCACACTGTGTACCTTTATTTTTTTCCACCGAAAAAATCCTCAGTGCGTCCGGAAACAAGTCGGAAACGTATGTGACATTTCCGGTACATTTTTGGACGTTTCAAGTATGTTTCTGGGACATACCGGTACTGGAGGTGTACCTGAACAAGAATTGTGGGGGGGTCGGGGTGTTCTTGCAATGTAGGTTTTATATGTTTTGAATTTTTCCATTTTCTCTATAGTTTGTAAACTTCGTTTCTTTTCTTTTTTTTTTCTTTTTTTTTGTCTTACAATTTATTTTTGTTTTATTTACTTAAATAATTTTTAATTATTTTAATTTTTATTTTGTTTTTATTTTTTGGTTATTTTTATTTTTTAAATTTATTTACAATTATATTGATTTTTATTTTTTTCGTTTATTTTTATTTATATATAATAAACTTTTTTTATTTTTTTATTTTATGCATTTGTTTTTTATAATGTAGAACTTTTGGATGTATAGTTCAAATGAAGCTAAAGAACTTATTATTACATGTTTTAAATTTTGACTTGTTTGACTTATTTTTATAGATTTCTTATGTTTTTCTATGATTCAAACTTAATGGCGATTTTTTTCGAACTTTATCCATTGACAAACTTGAGCCGAATTTTATACTCGTCGAACTTGAACTCGAACCCTGTAACTTAGACTATCATAGGCACAGCATAAACTATTTTAATACTCAATCGTGATATGTTGCTTGAGCCATCATTTGCATTAGTGATATTGCTTATGTTTTGGAGACATCTTATTATGCTGAACATAGGAAGAAAAGCTATTTGAAAAACATGGCAATATCGTGGGTCCTATTGAAAATGGAAAGCATTGATCCTACATATTTCCATCAACAACTAAACAACTAGGAATACACTTGTTAGTTCACAAATATTTTTTCCCTAAGGATTTAACTATCTTCTGTCATTGCCTTAAACCTCAAGAAACGAATTTCGAAAAAAATAGTGAAATACAATGAGTGGCAATTTGGTAAACCATTTTAGCCACAATATTATTTACAAGTAGCAGAAATAATAAAACCTGCTGCTGTGAGTTCATTTCCCATTGAACGTGAGCTCATGACATTGGCAAGGGAAGACAGACTACTTTGTCGTAACCAGTCACCACCAATTATGCATAGTTGAATTAAGAGAAAGATACCCAAAATCTGATACCTGCATAAAAACATTTTAGACATATTACCATACGTTGTTATAAAACCAAAGAACCTTGTTTCATCTACACCAATTGCAATTGAAGTTTCCCTTTTCACCATAAATTCAGTAGTTTTTTAGCAACAAGCACTGGAAAAAAAGAAATACTAAACGTAGTAGTCAGTTTTCCACTAAATGATAAGCTCTAAGCAGAAAATTCTTTTTTGATACGCATAAAACAGATTTCAAATATATCAAAGAGATGTTACATACAAAAGGTTGAATTAAGATCTGCTATCATAATGCTTGAGATACAGCTCGGATAAGATTAACAAAATCTTACGATTAACTGATACATATGTGCAATTATCTCTATACTATGCCAAAAAATCGGTACAAAGGCAACATATCTGAATTGAATCTTGACTGTACAAATTACAATAATCTGCTTACAACACCTTGACAATCGAACTTTCACTAGATCTAATATCATGTGTCTGGAACAACCACGCCTTAATGAGTTTAAGATTGATTTTTAGAAACCAAATTCCTCTACTGCTGGGGAGGTGGCCCATAAATGGTTGTTTTTCTCTCTCTATGTCCCAAGGAAAGACCCGAAATGAACATGAAGGATTAGGGAATGGGTTGTTCTAACGCATTGTTTGCAAATCTTTCGGTTTTGGGATAGGCATTAAGAACTTTTCCTTCCTCCATTCCTTCTTAACAGGTGAGCTAAGAGATAGCAATAGGTCTTCCTCCTCATCCGCAGAGAGAGATTGATGACCTAGCTTGAAATTTATTTTGTTTTAAGACCATCTCCTTGAGTCTGCGGTTAGACTCCTGCAAGGCACGATTAGATGTTTGCAGAGTATCCAACTGTTCTTGCATCCACGGTTGTGCTGGAGTTGGTATAACTCCCCTTGGTGCTTGAATCTAATATTCTGAAACTCCACCTGATGCTGTTTCTTGACCTTGACCAGGTCCTTGTTGAGAGAAGACTTGATTTTTATAAGGACTGTTATGGCAGCAATTTAGATCCAGCATAACTTGTGGATTGTGCCCAAAGATGGCCGAAGAGGCCTTATAAACATTATTGCACCCCTCTGTAGCAACTGAGTCTGATGGGAATGGAGGAATGGGAGCCATCAGCAGAGTCAAAAATGGAGCCGTGTATTTGCATCTGTGCAAGAAATGTTATGGTTAACTGTAGGAGACCCTAGTTTGAGCTATTGTACAAAGCCCCCTCTGTTGAGCCCTGTTCTATGCTACATTGTTAGTGACGGTTCCTACCAAAGACAAAAGTCAAAGTTCAACTCTTGTAAAGCCGATGACAAGTGCTTGCATCTTATTAGCATGAAAATGACTGTAGCTACAGGCTGCCGATCTGACTGTAAGGTAACATATTTGGTGGACTGAAGGTGACCTATCGCTAGCTAACGACCCAATTCAAGCCTACTTATGTTTAAATACCCACTAAAAAGGGCATTCTGTTATTCTTTTGTACAAACTTTCTCCAAGTGCATTGTTTTCAACTTCTCTCCAATACTCATTGATGCAACTCATGATGTTATTGCAAATATTTATGAACAATATATTACATCTTTCCTATGTTTTAGGGTTCCAGGCTCCAACATTATGCTTGTACGATGTCACTATAAAATAACCATAGCACATGGTATGACCATTGGTTGATGTCCATTGAGAAACATGACTGTCAAGTGACATGACGATTGATTTACTTATATGGCCATGATTTTCATGTGACAATGCCTGAAATTTACATGAAGATACTATCTTGCAGGGTAAATATTAAATATCACAAGTCCTCTAAAGGAGGATTTGTCTATGTTCTAAGGGATTTAATAATGCTCAAAGCATCGAGTGCCACCGACCTCACACTCTTACATGAATTGATTGAGGGATAAAGCCTACTTCCATAGATGCTGGCAGTTAAGCCTTGTCTTGTACCTAAAAGTTTTGTCACTAAACACATGGAACCCTTAGAGGGGTTCTATGGAAAATTATATGATCTCTATGAGCATCCTTTCCAGATATGAAAATCCAAGTATTCACATGGTTAGCAACACTAATACTATTAGGAACCTACTTGCACACAGATTAATCTAGCAACAGAGATATAGAAAATATGCACTGCAATTGAAAGAATATAGAAATAGTGTATTGAAACAACAAAATCACACTACAAAGTATCGTGGGCCTCTTCGAGGGGTAACCTCTTTTGAGCACGGCTTAATGTAAAATATTCAATGGATGGCTTCCCCTCTTGCACTTGCTTTCTCTTTAAACTAATATACTCAAGACAACTACTACTTCCCGTGCATGTGGGATAATCACAAATAACTAATGGGGTGACTTACAAAGCATATGTGTCCAAGCTTTTTATTAATAACACCTAATGCAAAAGAAAAAAGTTATGACAAAGGGGTCCTAGCATGCCCTCCCCCTTAAAAAGGTTTTCCCTCAAAGCTTGAGATGAGGATACTGTTGTTGTAATTGGTGTAAGGGTTCCTACGTTGCATCTTCTAGTTACATGTCACGCCATTGTACCAGAATCTCTATGATAGTGTAGGTGCGGAGCTTGCATGATTGCCTATCTAGGATAGACTCGGGTTCTAAGAGGATAGATCCTTTCGTATTGAGCTCGGGTAGTGTAATCTAGACCCAAACATGTTTACCAATGACCACCTTCAAACAAGATACATGAAAAACAAGAGCATCTTAGAAGAAAAGGAAAGGAAAGCCCCAACTTGTATGCCACAGGACCAATCTTTTAGAGGCCTTTATAAGGGCCATAAAACTTGGGTGCTAGTTTCAAATGACATTTCATCTTCAAGGAGGACTGAAAACCATGTCCCCTATGTCGAAAGCATGTTCAAAGCGATGTTGATCAGCATGTTGCTTCATGCGGTTTTGTGCCAGATGGAGGTTATCCTTGAGTGTTCGATGAATATTTTCATGTGTTAAGAGTGTGGAATCTACGGTTTGTACCTTGGAACTACCTAGAAGGTATGTCTAAAGAGATAGCGATTGCTGACCATAGACGACTTCATAAGGTGTCATCTTGGTGGCAGTGTGGCATGTGGAATTGTACCACCATTCTACAAATGTTAACCATTTGACCCAATGATGGTGTTGATCTGAGACAAAGCAACACAAATGGGTCTACAAGTATTTGTTGACAATTTCCATTTGACCATCTGTTGGCACGTGGTACGCAGAGCTCATTTTAAGTTGGGTGTCGTAGTAGTGGAAAAAATTCTACCAAATGTTATAGCAAAAATAGAATCACTGTCACAAAGAATGGAATCAGCATCCCATGGAGGCGGAAGAGCTGATCAAGAAAGGTTTGGGCAACGATGGAAGATGTAAAAGGATGGACAACGACACAAAAGGGGGCATACTTGGGGAGGAAATCCACCACCACAACAATAATTGATTTCCCTTCTGACTTTGGTAGCCCTTCAACGAAGACCATGGAAATGTCAATCCAAACTCAAATGGGAATAGGTGATGGCTAGAGCATTACAAGAGTCAATACAGTTTCACCTTTGTTGTGCTGAAAAATCTCACATTCTACCACAAAATGTTTGATGTCGTGCTTTATGCCTTCACAAACGAAATCCCTGTGGACCCTTTCATATGTATTAGAACATCTTAAGTGGCCGACGAAGTGCAAAGCATGGATTTCTAGCAAAATTTTCTCTCGTAATGCCTATTTGAGGACCAATACAAGATGACCTTTGTGTTGCAAATAGTGACTATCCCAAGTGTAATTCGGCTTAGATGGAGTAGTGTACACTTGTTGGATGTTTCACTGAATTTGGGCATCCTAATGCCATTCTTGTTGGACCTCATGCACCCACTCCAGAATGGGGAATAGAGTTGCTTGTTCTTCATATCTACGAGACAATGCATCTACAACAACATTGTACTTACCTTTCTTGTAGGTGATCTCATAATCATAGCCCATCAACTTTGTTACCCACTTATGTTGCCTAAGAGAAGAAAGTCATTGCTCCAAGAAGTACTTAAGACTATGATGATTTGTTTTGATGCAGAAATGTCTCCCAACCAAGTATGGTCACCACTTGTTAACTGCATGAAGGATGGCTAGCATTTCCTTCTTATATGTTAATCGAGCAATGTTTTTCCCTGTAAGTGCCTTGTTGGTGAATGTTAGAAGTCTGCCTTCTTGCATTAGAACTACTCCAATTCCACTTCCCAAGGCATCACTTTCAATGACAAAGGATTTGAAGAAGTTAAGCATAGCAAGATCTAGTGTAGTATACATGGCCTACTTCAGAAGTTCAAAGGCCATTAATGCCACCTTGGACCAATGAAAGGCATCCTTTTTCAACATGGTTGTCAAGGGAGCTACAATTTTCCCATTGTCCTTGATGAACTTGCGATAACATCTTGTGATGCTCACAAATCCATGAAGGCTCTTAAGAATTTTGGGCTTAGGCCAATTCTTCGTAGCCTCAATTTTTTCTAGATCCACTTTGACTACTTCCTCGGAGAAGATGTGCCCTAGATACTCAATTTATTTTTGGCTAAAAGTGCACTTTGACGTCAAAAAAGATTTGGAAGGTTTATTCCAAATGCATCAAATGCTCCTCCCATGTTCGGCTATAAACAAGGATGCCATCAAATAATACTAGGATGAACCTTCTAAGAAATGAAAGTAAGATCTCATTTATTAAACCATGGAATGTTGACGAAGCTTTGGTGAGGCCAAATGGTATGACAAATTCGTAACGACCATCGTGAGTTCAAAAGGTTGTCATAGGAATATCCACTTCCTTTATGCAGATCTAATGATAGCCTAACCTCAAGTTGAGCTTTGAGAAGAAATCGGCTCCATGCAATTCATCCAATAGCTTATCAATCATCAGAATGGGAAACTTGTCCTTGATGAGTTTACTCCATGCTCAAAAGTCAATAAAGAGTCACTAGGACCCATCGTTTTTCCTTACCAGTAGTACCAAAGAAGAGTAAGGACTTATGCTTGGTCTAATGACTCCTTCCTTCAACAATCCCTACACCATTTTTTCTATTTCATTCTTTTGTAGAAATGGGAACTCGTAAGGACAAATTTTGTGATGTACACTTCCTCGAAAAAGTTAAATGGCAAGATTTCTAGGCATTGTGGTGGTAACCCTTTAGGCTCTTCAAAGATAGTTGTATGCTTAGACAACAGTGCTTGTAAGTCCGATGGCATAAAGTTGGGAGACAACCCCATAAGATCTCTTTTTAAGAAACTTCTCCATGCGATGAGAGCTAATGATGCTTGTTAATCCTAGAGTGAGTCCTTTTAAGGTGTGTTGTTGACCTTTAATGGTGAATTGCATCCACAGTTCAGGAAAGTCCATAATATAGGTCCCAGTGTAGCCACTATGCTCCCAAAACTATGTTGCAACCTCCTAGAGGTAAAACAAACACGTCTTATTTCAAATTATATTCCTCCATTGAAATTCAAACACTGCAGCATTTTCCCTTACAAGGTAAGGTTCCCCCATTTTCTATCATAACTTAAAAACTTGAACATGGATACACATGACAATCGACTTGTTTGGCTAGCTGAGAATCTATGAAGTTTAGTGCTGCCATAATCAATAAAAATTGAGGGGATGCTTTTTAAAGTACCCCTTGAACTCTGGTGATGCCAACCAATGTGTGCACTGAAAATTCTAGCGCTAGGTCCTCTCCAATGTCTACTTCCTCTTCCTTTTCTTCCTCTTGGGCTTCTCGTGCATCTTCACATTTCTCAGACTCTAGAGGTGACTCCACATCAAGTAGGTACAGTTTTTGTCCCACACTCACCCGATGTGAATTTATCATTACAGTTGTAACACAACCCTTTTTCCTAACGGGACCACATCTCAGCCTCTGTTAGGCGTTTGATTGGTGTAGTTCTGGGGTTTTGGAATGTTACTGTTCATGGTGGCATCAAATTTTTGCATGGGTGTGATTTGGAAGACCTATGTTGAGCTATGAACTTGTCTTCAGCTGACTTAGCTAATCCTGTGGCTGTCATCGTATCTTGTGGTTTTAACATTTTGAACTCAACTCTAATATCTGCTTTTAAGTTGCTTATGAAACAACTTTTGAAGAAGTCATTTGTCAATCATTTTGTTTTGTTGGCTATCTTTTGAAATCTTGTCTATTATTCCCAAACAAAACCAATAAACTGCAATTTGGTTAATGCTCCCATAAATTTTTCATATGCACTTGGGCCATATCAAACCAATAGGATTTCGCAAAATTTTGTCCATGTTAGCACAACATGATATTTTTTGATAGCAATGGAACCATTGGACATCGTCTTCCTCTAGGTTGAAAGAGGCTAAAGGCACCATGCCTTAGAATGTGCTGTCAGACGGACATAAATATTGCTCTACCCTATATATCCAACTGGTGGGATCTTTACCATCAAATTTAGGTAAATCCAATTTGGGACCCGGTCTGCAATTCACGGCCACTTAGTTCATTGAGAGTGTCCATCATGCTTGTATGTTGGGCATTAATGCCAAAGAGTTGGGACTGGAGGTTGTCCCTTATGGCATGTATTTATGCTAGAATTTGAGCTGTGAGTTGCTACATTTCCCTTGATCGGGCTAGTATCACCATATGGGGCGGGTAGGTTCGGGGTTTACCATAAATTTTTACCGCAATTTAGACCAAAACGATCAGCTCGTTGACACAATTGTAGGCGCCCCAACTTCGAAATACAAAATTCCCAAAGCTTTTTTTGGCTCTTGTACAGACTAGCTACTGCACCATGTCCAAAGCATTGTTCTGGAATATTCTGACCCTTCTGGCTTTTGTTGTTATTGTATTTTTGTAGGATGCCAGAATATTTTGACCCATTATGGCTTTTGTTGGTTCTGGATTTCAACAAAAAAATCAGCTTGTGGTGGTAATCTCCAGCTCGAAGAATGTCAAGGTTATTACCATGAAGGTCACTATATGATGTGCCTGCCCTATACGCTCACAATTATACTCATAATAAATAATACCCAGAAATTCTGCCCTGGACTGCAAATGGTTCATGTCACAGATTAATTTTATATTTTGTTTTTTATATCAATATGCAAACCATGTGGTTGATGACAATGTCACTAATTTCCTATTTATTAGGCTAGAATTTCTATATTTGTTTATTTTTATATATTTTTTGTACAGCCGTACCAAAGGCCAAAAAAAATCGCCATACCAGCGAACTCGGTTCTTCAAACCCAAACAAGAATCCGAACCAAAAACGAACTGATAACTTAGAGATAAACCTTATCCTTGTGGAATTGTTCTTCAACTTCCCTAAAAAATAACAAGATTGCAGTGAAAATTAAATCCCTTATAATCTCTCTTGTAAAATTATGAATATCTTGTTTCCTGATCCTTTCCTTTATTGTTTCCTGTTTTTCCATCAATAATTTTATGACAGAAATTATGGATATCAAGCTTGTGTTTAGGTAATTGTCATAACGTAGAATTGATGTCAACAATGCTTTCAAAATACAAAACATAAAAAATTAAGATCTGCGGTTGCTTAAAAGAAGCATTTAAGGATCATGGAATACCTAGGCTTTTCAGGCAATGGCCTTCCAATGAATACATAAAGAATCCCTGCTGCACGTTTTGCTATATGATAGTAGAGACCTGTCAAATTTAGAAATATTATCTTAGATATGAAAATGCAAATCCTGTTGTTTTGTACCTCAATGTATGAAAGCTCAACATGGTATTCAAAAGTCTTGGTCAGTTCTATTCAGTTCAAATATCAATATCCTTGGTTGCATGAGTTTCAACAGTTCAAGACAAATGGGAAATACTCAAACTTTCAACCATACTTCAATGTTATCATTATCTGTTTACATCTATGTCATTTTTCATAAACTAGAAAGAAAAAATTCAATAAGGCTGAATTTTTAAAAAAACATGCCAAGATATAAGAGACTCATAAAAGGTTACATAAGCTGTGCAAGGTTTGTGAAATAAATAAACAAATTATTGGTGAAAAATGAATACAGCTAATATTACACAATCCCTTTCAATGGCAATGTCATAGACATATTTCTGCAGGTTGCAATATACTTGTTGTATTCTGGAGTCAGCTGTTTCTGGAGATAATAGAACAATGTAAATACCCTCAAAATAAAAGAGCATCAGGTTTGTGCGCATGACTAGCTGTGAAGCCTCCCGTACAGATGGCAGAATCTGATAGCAATGCAGGGAACAAAGACACTTTAAGAATGCTTTACAAGCTTTATGAACATTCAATAGGATCAATATGTTTTGTTTGTATAGAAAAGTGCATATCTCAGATCAGGTAAGACACAAATAGCATGAACTCAATAAGTGCGGAAATGTTACTTCTACTGAAACCCTCCAACAAAAATATGGCAGTCGACAGTGCATTTTTTTTTAAAATACAAGTCACCCAAAAGAACCCACCAAAGATTAGAATGCAAAGGTCCACACCAAATTTCTAAGTGATCAAAGAACGTACCAAAGGCCATTTTTGAACTGCAACTAACCATGTTTTCTTAACTCTTTCCGTCAATCTTGACCATCTTATGACAGCAGTATCTCTATTTGCTGAAGAGGACGATGAATGACTTGCATGATCAGAACCACCATCAGGTAAACTACTTCCAACTCCAAATCTACCATATGACTCATCAGAATATCCACTGGCCAGCAAAACTCCACGTGCAGCCACCCTAGAACTGTCATACTACTTAATTAGGTTCAGTGATCCCAAAGCTCCCCAAAAAACAACGAGAACAGAAAATGATTATAAGAGTTAATAATTTTTCAAACTTCTGAAACCTGTAAAAGGAAAGTAGCTAGAAATTCTGCTCGACAATAGATATGATATTTCACCTAAGCCTTTCAGCAAGATAAGGAAAAGCTGATTGAAAGAAAATAAAAAGAATTCGCCTTGCTGGTGTCGGAGGAACTCCAGATGAACTTGTAACCTATATAATGTAGTCAAACCAACTTAGTTTCAAAGAATGCAATAGCCATATCTTATGTATTGATTGCAAAATTGAATCCCACTGGTACTGTAAAGAGTACAACTGAATTACCAAACTACATTCAACATGTAAGACATCTCAAATCTGAATAAAAGCATGCATTTATTTTCACCATTATTTATTGAAGACAACCTAAACATATTAGTTGGGCCAAGACAAATACATTTCTAAAAAAAGTGCATGTAAAAATCTGAAATATCATTTCCAAAATGTTGGTAGTGCTTTCCAACCAAGAGATCGCAGTAGACCATGGGACAGATCATAGTAGACCATAGGACTCATTCACATAATCAATGAAGAGTTATTTATGATGCCTGTGTGCTAGAAAAAGACGACATTTAGCAATTCAAGTCTTCCTTTACCACTGACATTCTTGTAATCAAGCGTTTCCATGAGTGATCAACTATTTAGTTTCTTGGTAACACAAATACGATCCTCAAAAAACACCTCATAAATAGATGTACGACATTCTTTTTTTATACAATGATGTTTCAAACCTAAGGGTCTTCCTATGCTTAAGGCCTTAGAACACTCCACCAATCTCTTCTGAGGATAATCATTGCCAACCAGCCATCCTATACCCACATTTATGACAGAACGTGAAGACTCGGGCACAATTATCAAAGAAATCATAATTAAACCCTATGATCCTCCTTTTGAGTCTTTGGCTCTACTCATTCCCAAAAAATATGGGGCATGCTTATGCACAAAGTATTTGACAAGACCATTTTCAACAAACTCCTTAAACAGCATAAGCCCAGGGCCAAATGCAAGAAATGCCGATCCTTGTGGAATTCATTAACAATAACCTTTTAAAAGTTGAAGCTTTTTTATCGCAACAAAAAGAGAGCATATATTAATAAGTTCAAAACCTAAAAAACTAAATATGCTGCTAGTAGGAAGGGGTTGAAATCAGGGGTTGAAAGATAAAAATTAAGATACATGACATTCTGGAACACCCTTATGGAGCAAATCTTGTCTGCTCTTGACTTCTCCAAAACAAAATCTGATCTTCATAAACTAACACCTCACAATAATTCACATTAGGAATCCTTATAAAAGAGGACATTGTGAAAAATCATAGACTAAAAAGCATCCCCAAAGTCAAGTAACCTCAAATTGTATGAGCCACCCTTTCTAGAAGAAATATAGAATCGGAATCCACAAGACAAAATCCAAGGGGTTTTACAAATCCACTCCTATGGAAGAAATTGGAGGCAATTTCTCCTAAAGCAAGGAGGTGAGCACCTACACATGTAGGAACATGGTTTGCTCATCTACAAATAAGTTAATAAATATATTGTGAATATTAAGTATTTAAAATATAGTCTTAGTTGTACTAGATATTTAATAATGGCCCTATTAGTACATATGAGGTTATTATCCCAAATTATGACTAAAATCAAGGTATTGATTTCTTTTGGAAGGGAAAATATTTGTAGAAGCTAAGCATTAATTCCTTTAGGTGAGCCTCTTGTTTACATAAAGAGCATCATCCTCTCACAGAACTAGGCTTGAATCCCACAGGAGTCTTGTAAATGAAATCTATGTTTTGAGTAAGTTTTGTTGCATATTAGAACTTAGAAATCCCATCGCTCCATGGCATGTATCATTAAAACTCTATGGTGGTGAAAAAATGCATCAATAAACATTGGTCCATTGCTAGATATGTAACGCCCAACTCCTGCACTGTTTCATACTTCATCGTGAACATGTCTTCAAAATGTGAAGTTCCATTTACTCTCAATAATCAGATAACATATACATACACGTACAAAAGGCCCAAGGAATTCACAAACTATCATTGACTTCTATTATCAGCATCCCACAATAAGCTTACACAGAATTCAAGCTGGCATGTAATGAAAACCTATGTTGCAGGGATACGCCCCCCAGCCCGACGCCCCCTGTTCGGAGACGCCTCCGGCACGGGGACGTCCCGGGTACTCCTTGAGGCATCCCAGAGGCGCCTGCCGGCGTGCCGAAAACGTCCGGCACGCCTCCGGGAGTACCCGGAATGTTTCTGGCGCGTACCCGAGGGATTCCGGCAGAAAAATGGCGAATTTTTTTAAAAAAAAACCTCAGAAAATCCTTAAAAAAAACCCTAAAAACTAAGCAACCCTAAATGTAAATCCAGTCTGAACCCAACAGTATAGAAATAAAATAAACATTTAAGTATAAGAAACTAGTTTCTTATACTTTAAGTTATATTTTATTTATATACTTTCAGGATGTTTGAGAGGGGTTTCGGACTGCTAGGAGCTATAATGCAAATTCTAGGTTTTGGAGGATCCTGTCATATTTCAGAGTTAGTCAGATTCCTGGGTTTCAGGGTTTCCAACTTAGCCATATTTCAGGGTTTCAAGATTTCAAGGAGACATCATAGAAGGTATGAACGCTACATGAAGGGAAGTATGCGTGATAGAATAGTATGAGAATATCTCTGGCAAAGTACCACAAGCCGATCCCACCCCATTCCCTGTGCACCCCTTAAGGCATGCACTCGTGAGATTCAATGCACCGATAAGCCCTTGTGAGAGAAAGTGTCAGTAAATGATAAAGTTGAAAAATAATGGGAGTGGCATTCATGATTTTGTGGACAATCGAGATGATTTATTCTAGATTTGAATGTACATCTTGTCTTTGAAGTAATGAATGAATGAATATTATATATTTTTAAGTGTTTTATCATTTATAGACAAATATTTTCACACTATGTAGTTTCAAGTGTTTTACTAAAAAAATGAGTAATATACAATCTATATATATATATATATACACAGACGTACCCACGACGTATCCAAATCAAGGTTTTTGAAAAATGACGTACCCGCGTACCCGAGACGTCCCTGTATCTGTACCCGTACCCGTACCCAGACAACATAGATGAAAACCAATCTTTCATTGTTATGACTCCATGAGAAGCCTTGTTGACTGCATGTAATTTAGACTAGGGTGGATTTCGTTCACTAGAATCTTACTGACTGCATGTAAGTTAAACAAACTGAGCTGATTTTGCATGCCCAGTTTTGGGCACGGAAGTTTGCATGTGCTTAGCTTTATCCAATCAACACACATGTTTTATTGGTGAAGCGTACAAGGTTAAATAATGCTACACTAAACCAATAAAATAAGCACAATGGGCAGATCTGATATTAATACAGTAAAAATCGTAAATAAAGACCTGCAATATGCCTAAGGGATATTGAATGAAATTACCTAGATGTGTAAAGAATTGACAAAGAAGGTTTATAGGTGTGTACCTAATTTTTGACTAACCTGTACTCTGACAGAGGCTGAAAGTACTGAGGAGGACCAAAAACAACGCTGAAGAGAATCCAGAAAGATGAGTGTGATTTGACAATGCGACCAGAATCGGACTATCCAGATAATGGCAGACTAGTGTCAAACTGCTTCGATAGCAGTTGGATATCCCAAAAGTGGCAATTTGCTTCCAAACAATGGCAAAATAAGAATCCTTTCATCTCTACTTGCTTGACAGAAACCTCTCCCAGATCAATGAATTGGTGCACAAAAGTGCTAGAATTCCTTCCCCTTTGCTGAAGTCCTAATCCACTCCAAAAAACCTTGCAAGGGCAAAAAAATCGGAGTATATCCCAAAAGTGGCAATTTGCTTCCCACAACAGCAGAATAGGTCAAATCAGTCTGAAACTCTAAGAATCCCTTCATCTCTACTTGCCCAACATAAACCTCTACTAGATCAACGTATTGGTGCACAAAAGTGCTAGAATTCCTTCTACTTTGCTGAGGTCCTAATCCACCCCAGTAAACCTTGCAAGGGCGAAAAAAAATTGGTGTTTTTTTGGGGACTACTTCAGTCAATACCGTGTTTGAGGACAAGTTGGAAATTAGCACTCATGCAAGTCAACAAGCAGATCCGTGTATATAATAGTCCTAACCCTTATTTTTATGTATAAGATGCAAGTAGTCGATTCTATACGCTATTTCCCTATTCCTTCTTTTGGCACAAGTATACATCAATAACTCTTCAACAAATAGAAAGGTAGTAAAAATCAGCATAGGATATCTTTAGATGTGATCCTTGTAATTGGGCAAGCATAAGATGTTTGTGCAATGTCTTTGTGGTCCTCAAATGCATTAGGATGCTTATGTATATATAGACTTTTCAAATTCAAATTAAGACCTTACTAGCACCCAAGCCAACAGTGTGGAAGCGAGACAATCAAGGCACAATAAAATATGGTGAAAGGTGCCAAAGGACCCACAATCGACACGACCACTATCAAAACATTTTGATAGCAGTCAAACCAGTATCAAATTGTTCCTATAGCAGTCAAGGTGACCAATACCCTAGATACAAAGATCTAAAAGTTTGCAAGACTATCTAGAAGTATCCCAAGGGAAACCAATGACACATTTGAAGGTATTCATGAATGAATGATGATAAGTGAAGAGCTATATGGAGCCCAACACAAAGGAAAAAGTGCCAATATGAACCCAATTTGAACCAATGATCCCTATGTAGAAAAACACAATAATAACATTGCAGTTACAAAGTTTTCATCGACATTGTCAACTTAATGCCACAATTTCATGTGTGATATACATTAAATTAAAACAAATAAGTGCACCTACGAGGGATCAATGACGAAGTTGCAGCTGAAACCTATAAGTTATGCTCGAATTTAATGCCGGATACGAAAATGATTTGAAAGTCAAGAGGAGAAGAGAGGTTATCTTATATTACAGTCCAGCTCCTGCAACCTGCATAACAGAAAAACCTTGTTTCCTTGCTATCTACATGAATGTCTTGACTGCACTAAGGGCCCATGAATGATCATCAAGGGTCCATGAATGATTATCAATGCTCCTATGTCAACATCTTAAATGTACTTGCAAACAAACATAATATTTGCAACAAGATCAATGTCTCTATAAATTGATTATAATGTAACCTCTGAAATAATTGATAAATGAAAATAAACAATAGAAACAAATACACTTGGTGGTATGTGAACCATGTTTCCATCTTGAAAAATCTTGAACTATCATGGATCCAACTAACCCTACCAAGCGGCAAAATCTCTAGAATTTGGGTTCTATTGACCTTGATGAGTGGCGAAAACTCTCTACTTCTCAGCTAAAGAAGCAAAAACTAGGTATCTCTCTATAACCTCTTAAAATATGTTTGTAACCTCTTGAAATCATGTAACCAAAAAATAGAATAAACCGACCACATGACCCCTTTTGAGACGAGGATGTTCCTCCATATCACGCATCTCAAACGAAAAAGATTACATGCACCATGTATAAAATAGATAAATGTAAAAGTTGTAATAATCGTGAAAGCACATTTGTAACACGTGTATGATCATAGAAAAATGTCATCATCAAAGCTCATCGATAACCCAATACTACCATGCCAAAACAAAAGTAATATAAGCAAGGGATTGAAAAGAAGGGGCAAGCAACATGTCCTAACATAACAATATGCCCCAATAAGGACAATTTATAGAAATGAAGCACAACAATAGCATGCCCCAATGTGAATAAGACATAAAAAGACATATGGGAAGTGCTTGCCCTGATATAAACAATGTAAAATCTATAGACATGGGCGAATGATCCCCAAAATGAAAATACATAAGCAATGAAGCATAATAATAGTATGTCACAATAGATGCATGTTAGAAATCATGGTAATGTAGGCAGCTAGCATAGAATCCCTCAAGTAATAGTGTGAGTGATATAGATCATGGCACCAAACATATTTACATAGGATAGTCAAATAATGTAAACACGCATAATCATGCAACCACATATGATAATTGAAGCAAACAAGTGAAACACCGCAATCAAAAGCAACAAAGAAATAAATGAGACATAAGTGACAAAATATACAACTAAAGGATCCTCTATAGAACAAACAAGAAAGACACAAACAAGCATGCAAAAGCACAAGCCATCAGAGCAATCATAGGGCAAACAAGAGAGACAAGCAATATAGCAAACATGCGCAGCAATCTAGAATCAACCCAAAGTATTTATGTAACGAAGCGCACAAGATATATGTTAGATCAAGATATGTATAATCAAATAATAGCTCAATATGATAATAGAAAATTAGAAAGAGATAGAACCTAAAGTACAGCTAAAAATGCCCCCCATGTAAGCATGCCCTCAATGTAAGGATGCCCCCAGTGTAGGCATGATGAAGCTGCTATGCAACTGTAAGCTCATAATCATAAGTAAAAGTGCATATCTTGCATCTAACTTAGTGATATCATCAACAACATGTGCGTAAACAATGTATATCTAGAACCTCTAATGATACGCAAATAATCATAATATATTAAACTGCGTAACAATGTAACAATCTAACACAAAAATGAAGGCAAAGCAATTCTTATTTTTGTTTCATCATTTTGAAGCAAGAATTAGAAGAAATCAATCAAGCAAGAAACAAGCCAAGGGCCGAAGGCGAGAAAAAGCAAGAAAAGGACAATCCCTACTAACCTACAGCTTCCCTCAGAACTATGTGCGCACTAGGGTGGAAGGCCTCAATATGTATGCATTGTCATCATTGGGACGTCCATGCAAACTTTTGGGATGGCGGAAAACAATCAAAGGAAAGTAGCACTGAAGATACACAACAAATAGAAGAAATCTAAATAAAGAAGCTATGTATAATAGATTGTTCATTTCAAGCACATGGGGTTAGCAAGCAATGCTAACCAATAAAACCATTTATATAATCATTTATGTGACAATACTAAGCATATATAGATCCCATCTTATCTTCATGATCAAGATATGGATGTCTCAAAGACCATGAATCTAAGAAAGCCAATGTCTCATCATCACTAGTATCATCATCAATATAATCATGAGCCCTATGGTAACTAGAATCACTACTAGTATTATCATCATGAATAGCTGCAATAGTTGTAATATCCCCTTGTAAATGAGCACTTGTCTTAGTCCAAATGACGTTTCGTATGGTCGGACCCTTGATAGGTGTTTTAGTTTGATTAGGCATTGGAGGCTGTGATAAGATTACCTTAGTGCATGGACGAGTAGGTACTTGAATTCTAGGTGTTTTAAGTTGAGGTTGTACGATTTGTTGTTTTGGCAGCTCTTTAGGTAATACCTCAAATGGAAATTGTATTGGGGACTCATAAGGAGTGCCTTGAATGGTAATTACTTTATTATCATGTACAAACTTTAAGCATTGATGTAATGTGGATGAGATTGCTTTCAATTTATTAAGCCATGTGCGTCCAAGTAATACATCATATGTCCAATTATCCAGCAATACATGAAACCACACCAAAATGGTCTTAAAAACCTAGAGTGACAAGGAATGTGTTATTCCCAAGTGGTGTGCAAGTAAGACTGCCATATTCTTTAATAATAGTGGTTGTATCATTTAAATCCTTTTGAGTGTACCACGACTAGCAAAAAATTGCATTATAAACATGTTTATACTTGAACCATTATTGACCATAATTTCTTACATCAACCTCGAATGTGTATCAATGGAAGTCAGTTTAAACAATGGTCCATTATTAGAATTGTCCTTTGGAATCTCATGGTCATAGAATGTAATCAGCAGAAGCTCCTTACGTGATTTTGTGACCACACCTATGAACCCGCCCAAAGGATGAGTATTAGAAACCGGTGGAAACTATTTTTGAGCTATCATCTGAACATCATCTTTATTTTCATTGTTTTGAGTAGTATGATTTCGAAGAGGGTTGTTAAAGACTTTCAAATGTTGACTTGGTTAAGCAATCATTTCATTTAAAGTACTGTTGTGTCCTTCCACTTGTATTTTGTTGTTATCAATCAAATCTTGAATCTTATACCTTAGTGGAAAACATTTATTTTTAGTGTGACCAAAAACTCTGTGAAACCACAATATGCCTCAACATCATAGTTCTTAGGTAAACGCTGAGATCAATCAAACTCTCATAGTGGAGGAAAAGAAATCATATTGCATTCAAGCAATTGTTTAAGCACTTGATGAGGACTCTCAGCAACCATGTCAATTGTCTTCGATTTTGTGCTACAAGGACAAGCTTGTCAGGAGGTTGAATTATCGTATTGACTATATTCTTGATCTCATTCTTAGGTTGAGAAGTAGCATCATTAGCCTTAGCTTTGTATGTTGTTTTACCTTAATATTTAGAATCACTAGAGGTAGGGGAACTAGTCCCATATTTGAGCATATTCGCCTCTACAAGCTTAATCTCATAGTTCCTAACCATAAGACAAAGTTCATCGGTTGAAAATCACTTTGTTTTTAATAGGTTGAAGCAAACTTTGAGAGAATATACTTTGCAACTTCACATCAGGCAATTGGTGAGTTATTTCATAAACATTGTTTTGAATTTAAGCCTTTCGCCCGAATCTTCTAGCTCAATTGACCATCGATCCTATTGTCAATGTAAGCCAGCTTCAGTTATACAAGTCATCACACTCGGAGGAAATTTTCATCGCTTATCATGATGCTACCATTCCCTATTCTCAACAATTGTTGGTCAAAGATGCTTTGCTCGAAATTTAGACTCACAACAATTGGTAGAAGCATACCACAACTTGTGTTGTCACCTACAAAGGCACCTTGTAGACACAGGGCAAGTGGTTATCTGAGTCAGTTTTGTGCAGAAATTTCCTCATCACATGTAGAAGTTGGGGACAACTTCCTCTCAACGGGGAGAAAAATGATGAGAAACCCCCTTGTAATTATTTCATCTCTTGTAATTATCTATATCTTTGTATGTATACTTGCTGCAGTTCATTGGAGCCTCACTGACTGCTTGTAAGTTAGACTAGGGTCAATTTCAATTTCTTGGAGCCACACTTACCGTATGCAAGCTAGAATAAATGAGGTAAAATATTAGTTGTTTTTGAAGAAATGCATCTTATATTACTTCAACGAACAAATGATTTATACCATATTAAGTGTTAGGATGACAAGTTAGATCTCTCACTACATAGGCAAGGAAAGAATGCACTTGGTCCAGCGCCCCAATGGGCAAGTAGTTCACATTCTTCTGAAACCACTCCAGATTATAGCTGGCACAATCAAAGCCAAATCTTGTCTAAAAATTCGCAACTTCCCCAAACTGAGGTGACTTAGCATGCACTTCTGGGACAGTTTGCATGTGCCTGGCCTTATCCAGCCAACACAAATCCTAATCCTTGTAAATCTAATTAACTTATGCTAATGAAGGGTGTACAGCATCAAATTTTGCAGTAACCTTCTTTTTATCTCTTGCTGATCTCCATTTTTGTGTCTTTCTGTTGTATGCTTGTATTGGGTTATATCAAAAAGGTTCATCCACATCTACCATCCGCATTCCCACATTAATCCCACAGAAAATTCAGGATAAATGTTTTTTAAAATAAAGTCCTCCATTGTTAATCCCCATGAAAATGGAAGTTTCTCACAACTATTCATTTGCACAATGAGGTTTGAACAGAAGATTCAAATAAAATACGAAAGGTGGGTGAGAGGGAAATTAAGTTTACTAGCTGGGATGATCACATAAAATAGAAGAGCATTTGTAGACCTGGTATAAATCACAATATTCTTCTCCCAATGTTTGTAGACCTGATCCCGTTGTCATCAAATAATAGAGCGTTTGTCCTGCCAGTTTTATCTGCAAAAGAACACAATCAAAGGGGGGAATCAGGAAGCTTTCAAGCACAACCAATGAATAACTATAGTATATTCAATTCAACAATCAATAGGATGTTTAAAGAGGATTTCAACAATTTATCACAACCTCGACCACGAAAACCAAACATCATCCTAAACCTTACCTATCATTCTTTCTGTGGTGTTAACGTTTATGGCTACACACACAAATTTATCCACAGTTATGTTATCAAGAGTCATGAATATTATCTTTGAGCATATTAGCAGTGTCTAGGGTTTAAGAAAATTTGAGCTTCTCAAAGTTGCACATAACGTTCAAAGCCCATGACCAAGTATAAGAAACCGTGCCCAACAGATAAGAGTCTTTTTTCTTATATACAACGATATCCGGGCTTTCACTCTTAACTCTGGGCATCATGTTATTCTAAAACAGTAAGAACTCGGGGTATCAATATACCTTCAATAGTAATTCTACGCTAATGCCCTATCTTGTCCAACCATCAATTGGGCTTGCACTACTATCTTCATCCACCAAAATGTCTGAAACTGTAAGCCCGAATAAATTATTATTGTGGTGATATATCCTAATGCTTTCATCAACATATCTGGGCTGTCAATATGTCACTCGATTTAATCCTGCCCTTCAAACGTAACTTGCCAAGAATCAAAGGATGATCAGATTCAACTCATGCTTTTTGT
Organism: Torreya grandis; assembly: GCA_037957365.1. Taxonomy (NCBI): domain Eukaryota; kingdom Viridiplantae; phylum Streptophyta; class Pinopsida; order Cupressales; family Taxaceae; genus Torreya; species Torreya grandis. Next base: position 4,400,430 of record JARHVA010000053.1, on the reverse strand, counting down.
CTTACCTTGTGTAGCACATTTGTTAAACTCATAAGGCCCCTAACCGTTGACCTTGATTTTGTCATCCTTTATCTCTTTCAAGTTGCGAATGTTTAACCCTAAAGAATCTAATGTCTATTGTCACAACCTTAGGTCTAGTGGGCCTGTTTTCTTAAGTCCATTACCACAGTTGCCATCTAATCATCATAACTCAATCTGAACCGTCCATGTCAGCTGAGTCATATTTTAAGAAACCATTTAATTATTCCTATTTTTCTATTGACCATTGGCTTATGTCTTTAGTTTGTTGGGCCCACCTTCCATCAGCTCAGAAGACCACCAGCTGTTGATCTCAATCGAACTAATCACGACCATCCATTTTTCTTATTATTCATAAGATGCTCTAAAATCATTTATCACCATTCTCAACAGTCTGCCTTTTCACCCTTAGGTGTGGAGTCATCCCTCTAACTAAGACCAAAATGACAATGGCCGTTGATAATTGTCTCAATTTAACTCAACCGTCCATTGAATAATGAAATATATTAAATGGTTTTTATTAAAACCAGAAATTTTGGCAACCATTCAATTTTATCCAATGGCCACAATTCATCCATGCAAAGGCCCCTCTTGGCGCCATGACAATTACACTTGCCTTTCCATTGGTCCCGCACATAAGCCCATAAGTTACCACTCCATGCAGACTTAAAAACCTAAACCCACTAACTTCCACATGTATTTGGCTCCCATCATTGCTATAGCCACTTAGGCCCCTCCGCCCTTACGATGTTCACTCATACCGCTTAACATCTTGAATACTTAAGCCCAATACAAAGAACTTTAAACCTCTACTTCACCCTTGCCCCCTTAGCTCAAAATAAGCTAAAAGATTAGATCTGTAAAACATGGATCGTTGGATAAGTCACATCAACAATAGATATTCAAAGCCTCTATATCGATGATTCATAAATGTTTTTAGTTGCCACAACCCATGAAACACAGGAAAAGCTCTTGGGCGAGCTGAAAACATATAATTCAATTAATTCCATTCCCTGTAATTTATTATGAACTATTTGGAGATACAAAAAATCAGATTTCATAGCCTTAAAGAAAAATTCAGGTGCAATGCCATTGTTACAATTGCTTGAAAGACTAGGAAGATTGAGTTGCAGAGAAGTGCAAAATAGCAAGGTTTGTATTGATAGACGCTTGTGTTGTATTGTGAATTAAAAGCTTGGGTTTTTAAAGCTTGAAGCCATGAATGATGTTTCTACCATGGAGTTACCAGACATGGTTGGCCCTGTCGTGTTCAAACAAAAGGACAATGCAAAGAAGAATGCCTTCTGACAAGAGGAAGAAAGCTTATGTTTTTTGGAGATGCATTCCAGCTTATGTTATCAAAAGAAATTCCAGCTGACCTCCAATCATTGATCATAAGTTATTTGGAGATGCATTCACAAATGTTTTTTTTTTAAGGTAAACTTTATATATCTGAACAGAATAATTACAATGAGGGATAATAATAACACTTCAGTTCAACCAAAGACGGTCCACTGAACAGAGAAAGCAAAGCACTACACTGTGTTAGAACACATCGTAATTACAGCAACCAATAACCAAAAACATACCATCAGTGGTACAAGAAAGAGGTCAATTTTCATGAGCAATGGTAAACAGATTTCCTTTCTCCTGAGGTAAGTGAGAAGTCCTTTCTTTGTTCGATGGGGAGCCGTGATGCGTTCTGGGCTCCAAGCCTGCTCCTTGTGCTTTTCTTCATTGTAAATTTTTGGAATGAGGGCATGTCACTTTGCAGGGGGGTTTGCAGAGAGGTATCTGGAGTGATGCAGTGATTGTAGCCTCCAATCTTCGTTTGGAAGATTCAGAGACCATAATAGCATTCCCTGCTTCCATGGTTTTCTCATGTTTAATCACTATTTTGCTCAAAATTTCAATACAAGATTGAAGAAAATCAAATCTTTCAGATTGTAACTTGGTCAATTGGAGGTGATTGGCAAGGGTTGTTTCTATGAAAGGATTATGGACTCCCTTGGTATCAAGGATATGTGCCACTTCTTGTATCATGGCAGATATGTTGAGCATGGCTTGAAGGCTTTCCTCATTCTTCGATTTGGGAGTGTAAGGAGTGAAATAGGAATAGCCCTGATTATCCTTTGTGTGACTGGGATGAAAAGGTTTGCTTTGGCCATGAGGTGGAAGAGTAATGGCAATTCCGCCTCCAGGAGTAACATGAGAACCTGCTACTTGAGTGGGGGCAGACAAGCATATTGGCCTTTGGATATTGATCACATTAGGATTCAGACCAAGACGTTTGAATGAAGGATTCAGAGCTGAAGGGACTTTATGCATTTTTTGGGTGAACAATTTTTCAGAGAAGGCCTGCACAAACAGGTGAGGTGGCAGGAAATTTATTCACAGCAGAGAAATAAGCATAAGCACAGGTAGAATCCAATACCTTAGTGAGGTCTATTTCTTGAGGCCAGTGAAACTGAGGGTGAAGATGTGGACCTGGTTGGTGACGAATTCTGGTGGGAAGTTCCTCCTGCGTGAGGGTTATCTCATCTTCCTGAACATTGATACGTAGTTGTTAAGTGGACTTTATTTTGGTTTGCTCTTGTTGTAGAATTCTTTTTTCGTTTGTTGTGGAAGGATTCTTGGGTCTCCATTGTTGCCTTTGATACATTTGAATCTCTTTGCTGTGGAGGATGTCCTTATTATTTGCATTATGCTTTCCTTTATTTATAAGCCGTGAGGGTCACCGTTTTTTGATACCCAACTAACTGACAGCTGCAGGATTGAGCTGGATTTTTCTAGGGTGATCATGAGTGGATTGCATCAGGTCATAGAGATTTTGACAGATTTCAAAGACTATATGGTGAGAATTGATTGCTGATGAGAGAACTGCACAGTCTAGAGACTGCTTAGCAATTGTGTCCAAGAGAGTTTTTGGAAGGCAAATCCGTAGTGCCCTGATATTCAAACAATCAGCTTAGTTGGACGTCATGCCCTCTTCACCAACCGCACTAAGGATTTGGACTTTATGAAACAAACCTGATGCCTCCTAATGGGCCATATTATGGCTCTAATAATATTTAGGTTTGGACTTTATGAAACAAACCTGTGTCAGGAGGAAATCTAGCAAGCTGGAGATGCAAACATTCTTATATTCAGAAATATTTCTGATACAAAGATATGAGAAGGTGTCTACAACGTTTATCAGAAATATGCATAAGAGAAATGTCTGTTTTCCCCTGCATAGTACACACGAAAGTCCGCTGACATATGGCACCATTCAAGAGTGCTACCTGGCCATAGAATTCTTTGCCTAGGTGTTGGAAACATTTAGAAAAAGAACACAGATTGTTATACTCCTGTTGTCCTAGACCTGTCACCAAAGGCCTTTTCCCAAAGTTTCAGCGGAGGTTATTCACTGAAACCTTTATTTCGGAATCTCTTAAACAATAACTAAGCAAAAACACTTGGCACTGGATGAACAAGGTACCAAGCTACACCAAAGAATATGAGAGATGCCCTAAATTACCAGTATTTCCCACACTTTGAGAAATGTCCACCATTCAAAATGGGTTATTTTATGCATCGGCTACAGGACAACACTGCTATACAATGCCATATCCTTGGAATAGACTATATGGATATGGTGGATGAAGATATGTGGAGTTTTGTTTAAGAGAAATCAGAGGCATTGACAAACTTCAAACTGTCATGTCCCTCTTTTGTTAGGGACATCTTTGAAGACCCTTAGCCTTAACCCATTTCCCAAGGGGCTAAGGGAAAAGAAAGAAGAGAAAAGGAAATAAGTGAATTTGAATGAATATATGTAAAAAGTACTTTATGTTATAAGAGCCACTTAAGTTGGGACCTTTTAAGGGCCATGAGTGTCACTTGACTAAAGTAAGAGTTTTAAAAGCAATCTTCCTTATGATTTGAATATATGTTTCCCTCCCTCTGGGCATATGCCCCTTGGGGGCAGTTGGGGGGAGTTGTATAAAAGCAAAAGAAGGATTCATTTGGAGGCATGCTAATTTTGATATTGAATTGTATGTTCAAGTATGTCAAGCTTGAATTCATGACTTGAGGATGAAACCCTTCAATTGCGCAACGGAGTTGGGGAAGAAAACCTCTATTTTCCTTTATAGGGCAGCTCTATCCAAGGGCTGTATTTGCACTTAATTACTCATATTTATAGTGAAAAGTTCTCTCCTAGGGCAGCAAACTACTTGGGAAGATTGGCGATTTGGTTGGTGGCTGATTTGCACCAATTTTTGGTGATTTTCTGCCATAAATAATATTCTGAATTATTTGTAATATTTCTGCACTTAGGCGACTTGTATTGGGAGGATTTTTGGCATGTTTTGAGGGTCATCTTTGCCCTAAAATATTCTAAAATATTTTATATATTTTTCCAGCATGTGGCGAATTGATTTGGAGGTTGTTTAGTAGGGTTTGAAGATCATTTTATGCCCTTACATGATTCTGAATTTTCTATAATATTTCTTGAATATTTGAATAATATTTAGGGCATTTTGGAGCAAGTACTTTATTCTGGAAGTGGTTACAATAGCAGGGAATAAATCTGATATTTTTCTACAGGGGGACGCCTAAGGTTTGGTGTTTCAAATCACCCTTTGAAGGGCTCTTTTGGCAAGTTTTAGTTGCCCAAGTATTGCACTTGTGTTAGCATATTTTATGCTATTTTTTGACATATTAGATCAGCTAGGGTTTGCTGTTCTAAAAATCAGAATTCCTTATTTTGCTAGGGTTTGACATAAAAATCAGTTTTTCTCGTCCAATTTGGGGACATTTCACAAACCCAGAGGTAGGTTCAGATTTTAGTCTCATCTTGTTCACTTATTTATTTATCAATACTAATGACTTTAGGATTAACTGGACTGTGACTAATGAAGCCACTTGGTTATAAATTTGAAGACCAATTCAAATGTGTACCCATCACCTTGTTGTGTACTATTACTCAGATACTCGTAGGTTCTACAATCGATTCCTCTGGAATCCCTGATCCCATTAAAGAATATCTTCAGCCCGGGTGCTTTAGTAAGGCTCTGCCAAATAAAAGAGACTATTGAGTTCACCATGACTTTGTAGGGTGTATGGTTTTGATCAAGCCCCTTATTTGATGCCTAAATACTTAACCAAGATAATATTACCGTCTTAGAATATCTTAAGCAAATGCATGTTGCAAATAAATACTTTACCATTGCTGGCAAAGCTAGCTTCATTTAAGTCCCTTTCCAACTTGAGAAGATTCAGTTCAACAATGTAGTGGCTCTAGAAAGACCTGATTTTCTTATGCAAGAATACCAATTGTACATGGGAAGGGCCAAGTATCATGACCCTTAAGGTGTCATGGCAGAAATCAGAAAAAAGGCAGGTACATGCCTTCCATTTATTGGAGGATTGAACAAGAAATGTCTTCCATGAAGGTGACCTTGAAGATGAGAAGACAGTTGGAAAAGCAGCTCTGCCTTGAAGAACTGAAGCAAAAGGCATATCCAAATTACAAGGGCCACATGGCTGGGAAAGGCTTGTCAAAAATTCAAATAATCTTGAAATGTCAAGAGGAGGCACGAGATCAGGTTTTTGAGTGGGAGAAAAGCAAGGGAAAGAACAAGATTACTAAAACTTTGATGTTTGACTTTGTTAAGCCAGCGAAAGAGCCTCCTTCCCCTCTTACAGATGTCCTCCTAGATCCTCCTGAGAAGGATTTGGATGGTTATAGACTATAGTCTATATGTTACTTGAGAAGCAAGAGTTGAAACTAATTCTGTTAAGTTGAATGAAACCAAAAGTTTGTATATATGGTTCATGGAAAAAGGGAATACATTGCTGAATTAGAGGCTAAGGACCAAAATACTGCTAGTGCAGGTGGTGATCAACCTCCACACAAAATATGAAGGATGGTTCCCATGGATGATCCCCTGCTCCCTAAGGAGCAACTAGAAAACGTTTGACACAAGTGGCCCTGAGCAAGTAAAACCCTTAATCAGAAATTGCGGGGCTGTGCTTGCCAAGAGATGGGATCCTGGGATGCAATCTATTTTTTAACTAATTGCTAAAGTGGAGTTGAGGCTGTCGTGTGGGGAACAAATACGAATTATGATAAAATGGCCAGGATTCACAATAATTGTTTGTAGAATGAAAATGCTTGCCAAAATGAAAATTAAGGAGGTTGTGGGCATATGATCTTGGCATCCCCCCAAGGCTAAAAAGTATAAAGAGATAACTATTGATGGCATAGAAGGATTTTCAATTGTAATGGATGTTAGACATACAGGAACAGAGATGGAGCAGCATATGTTTCAAATAGGCCGAATGGAACTTACTGTTGGTAAACAGTTAGATAAATCAAATCGAAAATTTGAAGGAGGATCTAAACAAGGAAAGAATAGAGAGACACAATGCTGAGATGAAAACTAAGGTGCTACATGACAAAAATAAGATTCTATTGGAAAGAATCAGTGAAATGGCACAACCACCTCAAGCACTCCCTGCTCCACAGAAACCTATGGCTATTGGGGCACCTACAAACACATTGGAGGGCGGCAGCGGGAAGCTCAAAGAGTTGGATAAGGCATAGAAAATAATCTTGGTCCCTATACTCACTCCTTATAACAAGGGAGCATCTAATATGACTTCCGAAATTGGAAGACAATGAATGCCCTGTGCATGTTAAATAAGGAAATCCCCATGATACAGTCCTTAATCCAAATTGTTGCAGGATGGCTTCATAAAAAAGAGGAAATTGAGAAGCTGTGGAAGAAACTTGAGAATTCCCCTGTTGATGAATTGAATAAAATAGGCACTGATGCCTTTAGAACCAAAATGAAAATTAAGGAGGTTGTGGGCATGTTTAATAAGTGGATAACACCAAACAAATCATGCAGGAAGTAGGTACACCCATGAAGGTATCCATTGAACTGCTGAATATACAAGACTTTTTGGGCATGCCCAAACTTATTGATGAGACAACTGGAAGAATCTACAAAGAAGAATATTGGAAAGCTTCAGTTGATATTGTACTCCAAAGACTGGAAATATATTTACAGTGATGCTATCCCAGATGGCACTGTGGTCAGTATTCTCCTTCGCGGTGCCATTCGGTTAAAAATGGAAGTTGATCGGGGTAACGGAAAAGGTGCAGGTCAAGAATTGGCAGAATAAAGAAAATATGTTGTTGACTTTAAGAAACAACATAAAATGCACCCAATGGCCTGATGATGTATGGAATTCTCTTTCTAAAGTATTTCTCCCTTCCTCCGGAATGAGCCTCCTCCCTCAAAAAGAAGATGCAGCCACATTTGTCAAATCATTCCTTCATCCTCTTGCTGCCAAAATTTCTCAAAAGGATAGTGGAACAGAAAGGGTAGGACCCTTGACGCTCAAACTATGGAGTCCTCAATACAATAGCATGGTTCTAAAGGGAAAGGAGTTATACAAAGTGAAGCCCCTGTTGCTTCAAGTCAAGAGGTTACAATTGCAACATTCGATCCTCAGCTTGAAGGGGGTGATAGGAATACAGAAGCTGGAATTCCATCAAAACCAACAATTGCAGTGACTCCCAAAGAAGATACCCCTGTTCCACATCCTATCGTGTAGTCATCACCAATGGAGATTAACTCCACTCCAACTCAATGAAGGGAAAAAGGAATGTGTCGTGTGGATCAACACTCAACCTTGATACACCATGCTTCACTTGGACCATAAGATGATTATTGCGACTGTTCTTAAAAAAACAGGGTGATGCTGCCGTACCAGTCTCTTCTACCTTTTCCTACTGCAATGGCTCCAAACAGGGTGAAAGAGGTGTAATGTGAGCCAACACAATAAACCTAGCTCACCAGGACTTTAAGATCATGAAGATATATTGTAATACTACTATTTTAAAATTTGTCTTGAAAGGTTGTTTTCATTTGTAAAATTGATCATGTGTGGTCCCCAACATCGGGACGTTGATATTTGTTTCAAGGAAGGAGTAGCTGAAAGGTGGCATGTGTACCCTTGGTGATGGTCCTTTACTCAACCCCTACTCAAGAAACTAAAAAGGAATATCAGCCACAATTTCTAATAAATATGGATTTTTATAATTCAACATAGCCTCAGCTGTTACAAATTATCCTTTTTTAAATATGTACACATATCGATAGAATATAAGGATACTTTAAAGTGTTAGCAAGACATAAAGTTAAAAATAAAAAATTAAATACCTAGTGCAGAGGAAGACCATCACCAAACAATGTTTGAATTTAGGCATCCCTTGACATTCATCATTATGAAGGCATCACAAAGTTAGGACTCCAACTAACTTCGCCTGACTGGCCTTAAAAACTAGATACAAATCAAGGTTCAAAACAAAATTTAGTACCAAATGAATGAGGCTCAATATATAGCATAGCCCAAAAGGACTGTATCAATATGACTCAATACTAAGCTTAAGTCCAAAGTACGTAATCAATACACCTCAGAACTAAGCTTTTTACCGAAGGAATAAATTGATATGGATGAGAATTAAGCTCAACAACCAAAGACTCAATTGATAAAGCAAGAAAGAAAGAAGGAAATTCTATTGATTTCCAGAAATGATCAAAGTAGATCAATGCGATTCAAAAGTACATTCTCTTACAATAGAGAAGGCTAGGCTAAGAAGACCCTAGATTATGAAAAGTAACTAAACACTAAATAAAAGTAATGAATACAATAGAGGATAAACTCAAAGTGGTTAAACCAAAAAACCATAAGACCTAAGTACAAAAAGCCATGTGGGGGAAGACCCCACAGTGAAGCATGGAGACAATGAAGAACCAATGAAGGACCAAGCGTCTCTTATCACGTTTCGAAGAATGATGGGTAAAGAAACATCCAAGTCTTTGCATAGACAATGGTAACTCCCCTGTATTTCATATTAGACTTAAATATCTTGTGAGTAAAACCTCTCTTTGACAACTCTATGAATGACCTCCTTGAAGGGAAGGTGGTGAGGAGACCTGCATGCTTGAATGGAGGAAGTTAATCAATGGAGATGTCGTTATATTGAAGGAGTAGACTGGCTTTGAAATACCAAAAGCTTCAACATCCAATGGGGCACAAATACGTGATCCTCTTTAAAGAATAAAGTGCCAAATATTGTTACTTTCACAATCTGTGACTAAATCACCCAAGGACCCAACTCTGTGGATATAGAAAGTGAACTAGAATATACTCTCAAGGCAAAGGGGTTGGGCAGCAAACTTTGCTTAGATAATGAATTGAGGAACCATCCATTTTGCAACCTCGTTCATCACCTTCCAGTCATTGCTAGAGTCGAAAAATTTATTAAAGTGAATGTTTGTTAGTGAAAAGTGGAACAAATCTTCCTACTTAAGGACCAACGTCAGGGTTGATGTTGTAGAATGGGTATTCACGGAGTCCACTTTTGGGTACCGGTGAAAGAGATTGTAGATGAGTGTTTTTTAGAATTTTTTTGATTTTCATTTTTTTTTTCATGTTTTAAATTTTTTAATTTCATTTCTCTTTATTTAAGAGTCAAGTGTGTAGAGTTAAATTTTTACATATTTCACTTTTCACAGGCCAATAAGCAACTAGTTTGCTTCTTTTGCATGGTCAATGGAGAGAAGCCTGCAATGGGCCTATATGTATGAGGGCATGGACATTGTCACGTTAGGATGGGAGACACAAAGGCGTGAGAGCAGCAAATGATTGCAGAAGTGATGCGCCTAACAATAAAGTGATTATCAATGCTTTATTATAAAGTTTTTTACTTTATAAATAATCAGGGTTAAGTTTTTCAATGTTTAAAACTTTAACCTTATAAAATAAGCAAATATTTCCTTGAGTTTTCTAGGAATCGAACTTTTTACATAACTCTTAATCAGGTCAGAGATTGAAGGCAAAATTATGCCAACATGAGAAAAACATCATTGTAAAACATCTGGTAAATGGGTTTTGCTTCAGATCTTACATGTAACATTTAATTATTTTTCTGTAGAAGTTTCGTTAATGTACCTTTTGGAGTCATCTTTTTGAACCCATAAGTTCAGGGATGCATTTTCAATGGTAACTGGCCTCCTTACAAAGATTTTTTGATTGATGGTGGAGCTCTTGTCCATGGAGAAGAAAACTATTGTCGAAAAAATTGATGGCCAAGATTTATCCACCAGTGCAAAAAGCAAGGCATCACTCACTAAGTGAAAGTGATGATGAAGATTGTGCTCTTACTACACCCAATGAAGACCCTCCCCACGATGATAGTGAGGAGAAATATGCTAACAAAATCAAACAGTAAACTTGTTCCTGTGAATAGAATTCACAAGGTGTTGATGTTCACTTAGGCCCAACTCCCACTGGAGATGAGATCGATGTTGTTGTTCAGTGAAGCCTAGTTCCCACTGAGGAAGTGTTTTGAGGCCCAGTCCCACTACTATTTTTGGCATATAGTTGAGTATGTCCCTTATGGGCAGTTGAGTGTCTCCTTGCTCATAAGTATAAGGCCTAATCCCACTATTGTTTTTAGTGACTAGTAGAGTGTCTCTCTATATGTACATAGTATTTTGTTGTGGGCAGATGTGTGTGTCATTGTTGACACAAGTGTGTATGGACTATAGAGTATGTTGTAGTCCATGCATTCTAATGTTTCTTGGTGAACTGATGAGTGTGTCCTCGTTCATCAATTGATTGTTAGTATATTAGACATTGTGTGTGTCCCAGTCCACATGCAAAGTTTACTCTCTCCCATTCTTGGGACTATGATGTCATAAGGGGGGAGAATGTTAGGATTAGTATTACAACATACTTTAATTAATATACTTGATGAAATAAATAATAATTGGTTAGGGATAGTTTAAATAATTACTTAATATTTAAATCTAATTAGTTGGGTTTGTTGGGTGGTGGTTGTAACACCATGTAGAATAGAATTTTTTGGATGATAAGTCCCTGATGATAGGATTTTTTAAAGTATGTGTCATAGAAAATAGGATCACAACAAACCATGTCAATTGTAGAAATAAAGGAAAATTTTAGGGAACCCATGGGAAAAAAAAAGTTATGGGATGTTACAGTTATTAACTAGTTGTTAGTTAAGCATTAACTAATGGCTGATTATAAGCCTTCCCAACTGGTGTAACTCCTTTTTGCTTAATAAAAGATACAGACACACAAGTGTGTAAGTGTACCATATGCCTTCCATTTCTCTTCATTCTTTCAACATTCATTTGCTAAAATTGGTATCAAAGCCAATCATTTGAGAAAGCCCTATTCAAGTACAAACGAAAAACAAAGTTCGAGGAAAACTTGGGAAGCAGAGGAGTATGGACTATATCATGAATTGAAGTGGTCAAAGTTTGCAATAGCAAAAGGAAATCATGCAAGCTAGGGCACAGGGAAGAGAAAACCACGACACAGAGAAGACAATCAAGATTTGCAGACAAAGAAGGTCGCAAGAATGCAAACCAATAAAGCAGGACACAAAATGCAGTAAATCAAGACACAAAACGGCAAAATGACATTATGATCAAAGCAGAACAACAAAACACCATCATGATCAGATCCAACAGATTTACAAGAACAACAATAGACGAATCCACTGTTCCAAATCTTGGTTGTTTCTCACCATTTCTCGCAATATGACTGCGAGCCGAGAAATCATTCCATTTCTTGCGAGACAAGAAACCTTGATTTCTCGACAATTTTCGGTGAGTAATATCAATAATTACTCGGCAAAAATCGTCGAGAAATCCCCGCCATCTCGGCATTGGAAAGTTGCAGTGTGGAGACAAAGTCAACTCTAGGGCACGGGAAAGAGCAAACAAGGTGTTTATTGCGATTTTGTGATTTGCAGATGCGTTAACAAAGATTGTGACGAGTTGCAAGGAGAAGAATGGAGTGGAGGACATATTTTAGGTCAGAATGCGATTTGAAAGAGAAACACGACAGGTGTAGTTGATGAAGGATTTGCAGACCACAGACCAGACATAGAAGAACACAAGAAATGTGAGGAAGAATCGATTGTAGACTTGAACAATTTGTGATACGTGATTTCCACCAATGCAAACCAAAAGATGAGTCTGCAAGATGAATTTGTAGACTAGAAGGTTGCACACCAAAGACGTGACTACAAACTAGCACATGAATTTTGCAAACTATCATAATTTTCCAGTCGCTAAGGTTGTGACCACCACAGGGAATTTTTTGCACAGATCACTAGGGCATGACCAAAGGAAAAAAATTGCAAATTGCAGTGATTTTCACACATTTTTGTGCAAGACCATATTATCCATAGTTTGATCTTCTTGTTGAAGGTCAAAAATGATGGCCAATAATCAAAATTAATCTCATGTCATTTAACAATGTTTTACATTTAATTTAAGTTTATTTTATGAATTTATATGTTTTTTAAAGTAGCGATAAAGTTGCCAAGAAATTCCCAAGATCCGAGATCCGATTCAAATTTTGCCCTCCCGAGAAATTGCCGAGAATGAGATTTTGAGCTATGGACGAATCACAATTCAGATGCAGACAAATATGACAGGAAGGAAACACAAACCAATTAGGGCACAATCTTGGTAGAAGGAAGCAGTCCAGCGTTAGTCTAGTGCAGCCAATGAAGAACGAAATCGTGACAAGAGATGCAACAAGAAAAAGACCAAGTAGAAATGCAAACCAGCAGTAATAGAAAGAATGCAACTGTGCAGTGCAGTCATGAGTCATACTAGGCCACGACAGAGCCAGGGAAATTGCAGACCACTACAAACATGAGCCGTGAAGGAAAAACCCAGTGCTAGAGCATGGTGAAAAGGTGGAGTTGCAGATTTGTAGTTACCATTAGGGCATGAAATCTGGAGTCTAAAGAAAACAACCCAAAAAGGACCAGTTCAGTGCAGCAGCCAAGAAAGGAAAACGACCCAGATCGTAAGTACAATTTTGTACTTTCAAATATTTATAAGCAAATTTAGAAGTCAAAGAAAATTGTAATTTTCATGTTACATTGATTTTCGTGTCAAAACTATCCTTTTTCCATTGTGTTAAATTTTCAGGTCAGAAAACAATAGTTTCCCTGTTGCATTACATTTCGGGTCAGAGTTGTACTTTTCTTGTTATATTTCTGTGTAAAATGCCCAGCATACAAAAACTGGTTCTGTTGAAAGCACAAAAGTTCACTAGCAAAATAATTATAATGTTTGAAGTCATAAGATTTTCAAATTCACGAAATATCATGATTGTGGCAAAATCATTCTCTGTACTAAAGCAAGCCCTGTTATGAACTTTGCAGATTATTTAAGTTATCTGCAACGGATGACATGATTCTTGAGATCTGGAATGCCACTATAGCAAGTGCGTTGTGGACCATTTGAAGAATAAATATCAAACTTAAGAGAAAAACCAAGTTTTGTACCTGAAAAATTTGTTATTTTTCACAAAGATGTCAGAGTATGAGTCTTTGTCAGATTACTTATTGCAGATGAAAGATCTCCGAGACTAACTATCAAACATCAACAAAGAGGTGGATGATGATGATATGGTGGTGTTGGTTCTGAATAGTTTGACATCCTACTATGAATCTTTCATGGAGGCTCTACCCTTGATGATAGAAAGTAACATCCTGACATTTGATCGGGTTAGTTCTCATTTGTTGTACAAAGAATGCCGACAAACATAGAATGAATCCAATGTTAGACAAGTAAAGAATGCATTAGTTGCTCAGTTGAAAGGGAAGTGGAAACGTATCCCTACTACTTCATCTTCTAAATATCAGGGAAAGTGTTTTCACTGACATAAGGTTGGGCATCTTAGAAAGGATTGTCAGAAGCGACGGCATGCATTTTTCCAACAAAACAGTGAAATGACAAATGTGACAGCAGTTGACGAAGGATGGGATTCTGAGGAAGAATAAGCCATTGTAGCATTATACTCGAACATTAGTACTACCAATTGTTGGTTCATTGATTCTAGCGCATCTCAACATTTCACATGTAAGGACAGTATGTCAAATTCAATGTAAGTACAAACTTTTATGATTCAATTTTTTTCATTGATGATCAGTCATATGCAGGACACGAGAGAGGAGACATTAGCCTAGTATTGAATAATGCTAGAAAAATGAAAATAAAGAATGTAAGGTATGTTCCTAGCATGAATAAAAATCTCTTATATGTTTGTCAGTTAAAGGAAAAACCCAACATTGTTGTGCATTTTTATGGGAAACAGTGTCTTGTGTCTGATGTCAAACAAGACAAAGTGGTTGCCCGAGGCATTGGGCAAGATGACTTGTATAGGCTCGTTGACCCAGTCACAATCAACGTAAATGCACGTGTGGAGAGAAATTCCACCATACAGGATGTGTTGAAAGATGAAATTCCTTATAGGCTTGTTGACCCTAATCCATTCAATTTACATGCACTAGTGATGGAGGGTATATCCACTATAAAGGACGTGTAGGAGGATGCAATTCCTCAATCTCAGTCATATGCATAAGGAGTTGTGTAAAAGGATGCAATTCCTCAATCTCAATCAGATGCACAAGTAATTGTGCAAGAGGATGATATGTTTAAGTCACAGGGATTGGCTCAGAGGAATAGAAACAAGGTTGTTACTTCAACAGAGAATGGTCATTTTGCTCTCACATCTGACTTTTGTATGGTACCTAAACAATGGGTTACACAACCCATTGGATGCAAATGAGTGGACAAAATTTGTACTTTGGACAAGTATAGGAAACATCTTGTTGCTAAAGGCTTTTCCCAACAGGAGGGGATAGATGAAGAGTTGGTTTCTTCTACTACGGAGTTGGTTTTTACTCTCATTGTTACCAAGGAGTTTGATTTTACTCTTGCGAAGATGGTCACATTTCAATTGCTTCTCTCCACAACAGCGTAGTTTGGTTTCTTTAGTGGAAACTTGGACGAGGAGGTCTACATGGCGATGCCTTAAGGTTTTCGGGTACTTGGTCATGATCATTTCATTTCCTGGTTGATTGAGTCCCCATACGGACTTAAGCACGGTCCATGGGCGTAGTATACTTTGTTTGAGCAACATCTTCAGGATTCTGGATTCAAAACTATGGAGATCAGGCTGAAGTTAAAGCCAATGATTATTCATCACCAATCAATGAATTACCCTACAACAAATTTGTGGACAGCTTGATACGTCTTATGTTCACACGGCAAGATCTTTGTTTTGTTGTTGGCTATCATTTTCAGTTTTTGTCTACACTGGAGTTCCTACATTGGCCAACAACAAAATATCAAAGGACTGCATATTTCATGTTGGTATTTTTAAAACAGTCTGTAAATATAATGACTAAAATCTTTGGTCCTGTTGTTTTTGTAAAATTTTGAGACAAACTTTGAGTAGTCTCCAATTTAGTCATTAAGGGAGGGTGTTAAAGTTATTAACTAGCTGTTAGTTAAACATTAACTAATGGGTGGTTATAAACCCTCCCAATCGATGTAACTCCTTTTTGTTTAATAAAAGAGACGAACACACGTGTGTCGTATGCCTTCCATTTCTCTTCATTCTTTCAACATTCATTTGCTAACATAGAATGTGTGGCAAATCTTGCTAGAATGGGATTCACTAGGGTGGCGAATCTTGCAAAAATAGCCATCATTCCTATGGCGAAAAATGGAAAAAAAAAAATGTTGTGGATATTAAGGCAAATCTTGCCTGATTCGTAGAAATTAGCAATATATTTTGATGAATTTTAGTTGTCCTCTCCAGGTCAAATACACAAGCATTGCATAGAATATAAAAGCATCTCATAGAGATGAAGAAAAACTTTGTTTAGCGAGTCACTAAACAAAGCACTACAACAAATACAAACTTCATGCCACTAAAGAAAGCACTGTAATGAAAAAAAAAATCTCATGGTAATAAACGAAGCACCGCACAAAAGAAAAACTTCACATGCATGATGACACTATAAAAAGCATCGCATAAAGGGTAAACTTTGCTAGGCACTCAATAACAAAGCAGCACACAATAATATGAAAGAGGAAAATGGCAATTAATGCCAATTGCACACATCGGATTTTCATTGTTATGAGTCAGGAATCCAAATTCTAAATTTATTAAAATACGAGAAGAATTTTACTCACAGAAACAAGAGTGAAAACTCTAATTGACATTTTAAATCTTCGGTGACTAAATTTGGAGGAGCGCAACAAGTTAAAAAGCAAAGCAATGGCCTCCAGGTCTAGGGAAGAGTTGGACGAGTTGCGAAAGAAGATGCCAAACATGCAAATGCCACGAGAATACCTTGAGCAACTCAAAGAGCGTTTCAAGATTGGGTATGTGGCAATGGGGATTGAATAAAAACAAGCCTTTGGCAAGGAGGGATCCATGACATCTCTTCATGTTGTTGATTATGTGTCATTCCCTCACATGGATCTCTAGACGTTGTCAGACTCTAAGAATTCAACCAAACGAGTATTCAAGAATGAATACAAAAAAATGGAAGAAACAAATTGGGGTAAACTTCTCAGGTTACCAATCTTTGGATTGTTAAAATATTTCGTACAAATGGTACTAACAAGAATATCGGATGGAAAAATATTGCTAACTCCAAATATAATTATACCAGTTATTGTAGAGAACCTGGCTAGGGTAACCAGTATTGCTCAATATAGGGCAAAGACTTTGTCGTGTATAATCCAAGAAGTCAAGAATATATCAATAGAAGATGGGAATGAGCATTGTTCTCCTAGGAAGTGTGAGCGATATGATGGTTTAAAAACTCGTTGAGCATATTAGGGATCGCTTTTAGTGTACAGTTAAAGATTGGAAGGATGTCTCAGCAGGGAAATTGTTATTGCACACAAATGGTGACTTCCAACATCAAATAAACGAAGCATTGTAATGATAAAAAAGTTCTCATGGTAATAAACGAAGCACCGCACCAAAGAAAAACTTCACATGCAAGATGGCACCATAAAAAGCATAGCATAAAGGGTAAACTTTGTTAGGCACTCAATGACAAAGCAGCGCACGATAAAATAAAAGAGGAAAATGGCAATTAATGCCAATTGCACACATCGGATTTTAATTGTTGTGTGTCAGGAATCCAAACTCTAAAGTTATTAAAATACGAAAAGAATTTTACTCACAGAAACAAGAGTGAAAACTCTAATTGACATTTTAAATCTTTGGTGACTAAATTTGGAGGAGTGCAACAAGTTAAAAAGTAGAGCAATGGCCTCCATGCCTAGGGAAGAGTTGGACGAGTTGTGAAAGAAGATGGCAAACATGCAGATGCCACAAGAATACATTGAGCAACTCAAAGAGCACTTCAAGATCGGGTATGTGGAAATGGGGATTGAATAAAAACAAGCCTTTGGCATGGAGGGATCCATGACATCTCTTCACGTTGTTGATTATCTGTCATTCCCTCACATGGATCTCTAGACATTGTAAGACTCAAAGAATTCAAGCGAGTATTCAAGAATGAATACAAAAAAATGGAAGAAACATATTGGGGTAAACTTCTCAGGTTACCCTTCTTTGGATTGTTAAAAGATTTTGTACAAATAGTACTAACAAGAATATCAGATGGAAAAATATTGCTAACTCCAAATCTAATTATACCAGTCATTGTAGAGACCCTAGATAGGGTAACCAATATTGCTCAATATAGGGCAAAGACTCTATCGCGTATAATCCAAGAAGTCAAGAATATATCAATAGAAGCTGGGAATGAGCATTGTTCTCCTAGGAAGTGTGATTGATATGATGGTTTAAAAACTCGTTGAGCATGTTAGGGATCGCTTTTAGTGTACAGTTAAAGATTGGAAGGATGTCTCAACTAGTAAACTGTTATTACACACCAAATGGCGACTTCCAACATCAAATCCAATTGGCCTGAGTATATTGTAGTTGAATTATTGGAGATATGTGAGAAAAAATTTAGGGTACTACAATTTACAAAATTTCAATACACTTTCTTGCTAGTTTTTATTTATTTGTTTACTGGAAGACCCCAGAAGGACCCATAACTCTTTTGTCAAACTACAACCCTAAAGTAACATTTAGAAAGTATGTGTTGAGGAAAAACGGTATGTACAGTACAAGGAGGCACAAAATAATTTGGCATTCGAGTTGTTTGCCTTGAGGGAGCTCATCAATAATAGCCCCAAAGTACCAAAAAGCTACATTAATGAGCACTGAGAGAATATATATGTCACATTCACAAGAGAAAACTTGGGTTGTAGATACATGACACAAAAAGGTTCATCCTAATCTATTGCCATTCATGGCAATGGAGGAAGTGTTATTACGAAAATTGTCACATCAGTAGGACACAGTGCCAAATCTAAAGGTAAATCCAATATCTTGGAAGGACCCCAATGTAGCAGGATCATCTAAACGACCTAAACAGAAAGCTGACAAGCCAAGAAAGCATTGCAAACCGAGGCAACACCCAAAGAGGAAACTAGGGTCGAACCTTCACAATCTAAAGCCAGCCCTAGTAGGAAAAAATGTTCGAAACGACGTCTCTGTGGGGAATAAATCCCAAAAACAAGAAGCCACATTCTTTTCGGAAAAGGATATCAAAATAAACCAAAGTGATCTCGTGTACAAACTTGTTAGCAGCTCTTCCCATGGATAAGGTCATACTAGCCTAGAAGGCTATTCCAGTAAGTGTAGGGAATCAACCTTTAACCAACAAGGAACGAGATCACTTTATTTGGATGGAGGTTTTTGAGAATGCTAAAGAATATGGAATGTCCAATATAGACCAACCAACAACTCTAAGTCCTTGCAGATTGTAAGAGGCACTACAACTATAACAGAAGGGGTGAGCGTTTTTCAATCCAAGGTTGAGGTAAGACCTTCAGCTCACTTTTCTTCTTTGCCTCAAACTATTCCAGTGACACAGTCATTGGATGTAGACACCACGCATATAAATGTGAAAGCCATTCAATGCATATGAGAAGATATTCCATTGGAAATTAAAGCTACTACACCTATCAAACCATTGATGAGTGACTTCACAGATCCAGATGTGGTTGGGGACTCTTCCAAAGGGATTGATACTCAGTTTGCAATAGGTCTAGATCATGGGTCCCTGGATTTGGAAGATTTGGGGGGAGCAAGAACTGCCACGGCCAAACATAAAGACAAAATGAAGACAACTACTTCAAGTCCATCTTTGAAGTATGAGAGGGGGATCAGGATATCAAGAAAAAGGTTAAGAAAGGGGGGAGAGGATGTTGACAATTAGAAGAGGTTGCATACAATATCAGATGCCTTGAACATGCTGCAAGAATATATTAAATTGAATTCCCCCACACTAGGAAGTCAGTTGGAAGGACTGTGAAATCGAGACAAGGAATTGACTAATGAACGACCTCCTAAATCTACTCCCAAAGCACCACCGCATGTCATAGAGACTTAAGATCAATCTCATGTTGAATTTTTACTCATGTAGCATCAACTCAAGAGCCGCACATGGTCAATGTAAACTCTATTTGACTATTGAAGGGTCTAGATACAGTGCAAAAGCACTCATCGAATCAAGAAGCCCATGATGGTGATGATAAGGGTGAAAGCTCAAATACGAAGGAAGGGGAGCAAGGTTCAAACACCGAAACTCAAAATCCAAATGCAAAAAATGCTCAAGACACGAAGCAAACAAGTAGACAAGCATCGTAACCCACTAAACAAGAATATGGGTCAACAAATCTTGCTCCCAATATTGGGAAAAGAAAGACAAAATGTGCGCTATTGATACATAATTTATCCTTGTCCAATGTCTTTGTGGCTAGAAGTGGACAATTGCAAGTAAATCCAACTTCTCAAGTAATTCTTCTCCCTCAGACCTTGACAATCCAACTTAAAAATTTTTTGTAGTGAAGAAAAGTTGGCTAGATGAAAGACTTGGTATAATGTGGTTCATCATGAGTATTATGATTTTGTGGAGACCACGAAGAAGCTTCAAGAAACCTTGATAAAAGATGCTCTAGAGATTCTACATGAAGTTGGTGATATACAGGAATTCCCTGACCCTAACAAGCTATCCCATTTTATTGGCCAACTTACAAAGAGCTACATGAATTTGAAGAAGCATGGTAGATCCAAATAGCAAATCACTGAAATCAAGAAAGAGTTACAATAGGAAGTCCATACAATGGAACAACATATGGCAGAAGTCCAAGAAAAGGAGGAGGGCCATCAAATTACGAAGGCCTTTGTATAACTAGGTTGTTCTCGAGATAGAGAAACACGATTTGGTTAATAAGCTATGTGAAAGCATCAAGGTTGCAACTGATCACATATGGAATGCAGAGGTGGACATTGCTTAAGAAGATTTACTCGAATACAAAGGAAGAAGCATTAGCTTCAAACTATTTGAACTCATTGGATAGTGGATAGCTAGAGGAATAAGGCCTTAGGTCTAATGATCAAACAATATCATGAATGGGTCAATTATCTTCTTATTGATGTTGTTATTGAGATTGACCTATCCAAGCTATTACTCCAATGATATGATGCCCTCTCAATGGAGGAGGTGAGTACCACTCTAGCTAAGGTACGAAGTTAGAATAGTCATCTAGAGGATGTTATGGAAGAATGGGAGACTATGAAAGGTGATGTTCTGTCAATAGTGCTAGAGGTTAGGAAAGCATTGCATCCACCACCTGACAAACCTTCTCCTCCATGATAAGTTTTGTGTTTGTTTTGTCAAATTTTGAGCATGGAAAAGCATTGCAAGACTACAAAAGCTTTGCATGAATTAAAAGTTCATAAAATGCTGAAAAGTATAAAAATGATAACAAACAAGTAATTTCTTGTATATTTCGTGTAATTTCTTTTGTATTGCAAAAGAATCGCAAATGTTGGTGATTGTGTAATGTGTGTCTTCACCTCTAAACGTTTAAAAATAATTAGTCTAAACAGTATATATATAGCAGTTTCTTAAATGGAATAATGAAACTACATAATTTTGAACAGTATAAACATATATACATACCCAAGAAGTATTATGTACTACTACACATTTAGGCCAATCCCAACGTCTGCTTTCAGACACATGTTCTTATATTAAGTTGAAACTCCTTCCCAAGTCCCAATTTCTTTGCTCTCTCTTTCTAGAAGAAATTAGTGTCCGCAAAGTATTTGCGGTGATGTAATTTCCTTGATTGTTGAAATTTCCACTTCCAACATTCAATCAGGTAGTTGTCAACATCCCAAAAGTAGAGTTGAAATCCAATCCTTCCAGTGATGCGGATTTAAGTTCATTCAATGGGATGCCTTCAAGCAAAGGCATTTCATTGTCATTATCATTGACAATGTCAATCATTAAAATATCATTGCATCCCTAAAAAAATTAAATTCTTGTTAAAGATTTCCATTCCTGTAAAAGCATCGCAAGGCTAAATAGGTATCATGATCCTGAAAAAGCACCGTGTGCCTTAGCATTGCAATCTATAAAAGCATCGTGGGCAGATAAAAGCATCGCACACTTGTAAAATCATCACTAGGGTGAAAAAGCTTCGCTTTTCAGAAAAATCATCGCGTGCATTGTAGAGCATCATACACTTCAAAAAGCAACGCAGGGATGGAAAAGCATCACAGCTTAGAAAAGCTTAATATAAACCCAGTAATCTAATAAAAGTGCACAAATCTATAGAATTTCAAAAATGATCACAAACATATTTGAATTGGATCAATAGATTTACCTATAGGCTGTAAATTGCAAAGCTGGAAGAGTTTTGAATTGGATCAATAGATTTCTTGATTCGCATCCACAAGTGCTTGATTTATTTGTATGTTGAATCACCTATTTATTGGATCTTTTTATACTCCCCGAGACACCGAACATTGCCAAAGTCGCAACTCGCAAAGATGAAAAATAGCGTTTAATTCTCAATATATAGAGAGAGGTACATGTAATACATTTGGGTTGGGTATAATTGGATCTTCCCTCTAAATTTTCATCAAGTGTGATCCAAGGGCCCATAGAATGTGTGGAAATCCAAACATGTTTTAAAATCCTAGACCATCAATTTGTTGGCAATCCAAAAAAAAACCATTGGAATTAGAAATCATTTGGCCGTTCGAGTGAGAAACAATAACGTGTATGGGTTTTTTTGGCAAACTATTGTGCCACCCAACTTTATCCACAACCAATCCCAACTCAAGAAATCCCAATATTCACCTAACTAGGAATATTCGCCACAAAAATTTTCCTTCGTAGTGTAATGTCCCCAATTTGGGACAAGCAAGCAATAATGGGATTGGGCACAAACCCCAATCAAAATCTGAAGATGATAAAATAGACCAGCCACTCTAGGTATATCAAACAAACCCCAACACCTCTCCAAAGTGATCCAGATGCCAGATGCCACTAGGGCATAAATTAATTCACAATCACAGCCCTTTATATTCACTCCAAAAACTAAGAATACACTATAAAAGATGATGCAAACTACTATAATAAATACTTGGAATCGATGTTCACACTCACTGAAGATATATACCCAAAATTCCAACGAACACAGATCTTCTTTCCCACTCACCAACCCTGATGTAAAACCCTTCAAAATAGTTTGCAAAATCAGGTAAGACCAACAATTAGTTCCAACCAAAGAAATCTGAAATTAGGCCAACAAAATGGCCCTGGACAAGAGAAAATCAGATAGCCACACTTCAAAAGCAAGCTGAAAAATTACTAAATAAATTCACCTCACAATATCGTGAATATCAAGTGATCAATGGGGTCAAAACCCTCAAACAACAAGTTGAAAATTATCAAAAAATATCACAAATATTAAAGATAATATTTGCCCAATGATTTAGGGCCTACAAGCACCCCAAACCCTTGCAACTTCCCCCTCCAAGTGAATCACCCAACTTCTTATTTTAATTGCTAAAAATTCCAGAATTGATACTTTAATTTTAGTTCTCCAAAACCTTGTGATTTTATCCCAAATAAATCAAGAATAATATTAGAATTTTATCTTTTCAAATTAGAGTCCAAAAGCCCTCCAAAAAGTCTCACTTCTTTCCCAAACCAATTGGCCACACCTCAGAAATAAATATAAACAAATCAGAATATTTTATCTCACCATTTGATCACCAAATGACCTCTTATGAAGCCCTAGGGAAGTCGCCCAAGTGGAATAATTTAGACAATAAATCTCCAAACCCTCAAAGGGGTCTCCGTGTAGCACAGCCCTCCCAAGAGGGGCCTTCTTCTTGGCACAAACAAATCGCCACCCAAGGGAATGGCTCCAACCTCACTAGCAATCTCCCAATGCAAGTCGCCAATCTCCAAGACCTGTAATTTATCCAAAAACCAGCTCTCTATAGGATTTGCAACATTCTTTAATGAAGGTGGTGTCCAAAACACCCTTGTAAATCCACTTGCATGCAATCATGCAAATTTGAAGCTCAACTACAGCCCTTGAATAGAGCTGCCCTAAAAGTAAAAATGAAGGTTTTCGTTCCCAAACCCTTAACACACTTGAAGGTTTTCATCCTTAAGATGTGATGAACACGCTTGACATACTTGATCAATGATGCAATATCAAAATTAGGCATAATCTCCAAATGAATCCTCAATTGCTTTTTATATTCATCCCCCAAGGGTGGCACCCAAGTTGGAAGGATGTCTTTTGAATCATAAGCAAATTTACCTTTTAAAAACTTATTTTTTGAGGGTTTAGGCTCACATGACCCTTAAAGGTCCCCTACTTAAGTAAAAATTAGATCAAAAGCACTTTTTACATAACTACTCAACTAACAATTAGAATACTTAAGTCCTTTTCACCTTTTTGCTCTTTGAATAACCCCCTCATATTTCCCTTCTCTTTCTTTCCCTTGGCCTTGTGGAAACAAAACCAAGCTAAGGGTCCATAAGCAAGTTATGCCAAAAAGGGGGACATTACATGTAGAAATATCTCTTCCATGTTTTAATCAAACATTGATATGGATAAATATTTTCTAACAATTGACCGATACAAGGAGCATATAAAACTTTTACATTGCAAGGAAGAAGCCAAGTATCAACCCATTTGGGATGCCATTGACCATTGGTGGTAAAAACAACTCCATTGGCCATCTCATGCGTGTACCTACTTTACAAGCCCAGCCTTCCAATTCATTGAGAGCTTCAATGCTAATGAGGAGGTTATGGGTGGCCTCTACATAGCGATCAAGGCCATGAAACCAAATCGACAAATCAAGATGAAGATCATGTCCAAAATTGAGATCTAGGTGATCAATTTTTGCAAGATACTTCTAAGGCGCTAGGACATAGTTTAGCCCAAGTAAAATTTGTTAAAAAAACAATTTTGCATATTTAAAAGTCAAGTCTAATCTTTCCCATTTTTTTATTCAATATTGATTTTTTTTTTTTTTTTGAATTGAACTTGAGTTTATAATGTTTTAATACTTATCGCTACAAATGCATGGTGGGAGAACTTTGCCGCTATGCTACCAAATCTTCAGAGGATTTCTATTTCGAGTGTTGAGCCAACCATGCAACACATCATGTTGTGAGCACAATTATAGTATGTTTGAGCACCTACACTTCAAAAAGTGCAACAAGTTGACAATGCAAAGGTTAAATAACCTTCTATTTGTGCATTACAACCTATGCCTCCATCAAAGGAAGATTATAGGGGTTGATGATGAATTATCATCCATCATGCTGGATTAGTATGATCCAAAATCAATGTGCATCAACAAGGATGATGACCTCATACTCACAGAGGAGGACCATGCATGGGTTGATTAGGTTTCCACTGATGAGAAGCTTGTAACGATGGGGAGGAGTGAGCCCATACTTGTAAAGATAAACAGGTTGGGGAGGATGCTCCTACTACAACCTCTACAATGGGTAGAATGGTTACAATTGTTTTTGTGACGTACACAAAGCATTGCAAGGTCCAACGTGGTGCATTTGTTGTTGGGATGAGCAATGTAGTCTTCTCTCAACCTTAGTTTGGTTTTTTATATTATATTTTTTGTTAATGTCATCACTATGGATTTTGAAATTCAATTTTCGTGTACCGAAAAACAATTTTGTGAAACATAAAATAATATCTTCTTTCATATCATCTTTCAACTTTCAAATTCAACTTTCAATATCACGTTATTTACTTCTTTGCGTATACTTGTGTAGGATAGCTGTAAATGATCAGTTTTGAGTATATTTGAAGTTGATTTCATATGGAATCTACTTTAATAGCTTTATTCCCTGAAATTTGCCATTTTTATGATACATTAAATTTGTCGAGTCAAAATGTGTCTTCCCAGTTTTTGTCGATTCTGAGTCTCAACACTTTATTCCAAAGTCTACAAAAGTTCAATATTGACTTGTTCACTACATCTTTACACATTGTGCCATTCAAATCCTCTAGTTGCATTGGCTCGTTATTCATTACTTCATGGGTATTAAATAAACCTTGTCATAAGACTTTAAATTTCCATGGCTTTATCTTGCACTAACCATCATATTTTAATACAAGCGCTCTTGGCTTGAAATTGTTGTGACTCAAATACTCATCATGCTCATGTTTCATCCAGCTCTTTATGACCTCAGTTTCCCACTGTGCCATGACTCTATTCATCTAGGGTAATCATGTTCGCATCCAAGCATACTTTAAAATTAGTTCATGCTTCAAGAGGTTGTACTTCACCGTCCATGCTAATTTTACCCTCATATTCCACATTCACACTAACCGTAATCGACTCTTTTAACTTCATATCGGCTGCACTTTCAAATTGGTGTGTCAACTTATCGTTGACCTTTGCATTCCTGAATTTGTTTTTTATAAACTCGGGAGGGTAAGTCAACTCTAGCATCAACGGTCCAAAAGGACTCAACATCACTAACTTCTGCTTTTGGTCATCTCTTTGCAAGCCTTCCTTGTCTTCTATCTCTATAATTGCAATAAAGTTGCAATCTGGATAGAACCCGTCATAGTCTTCCATTAGCCAATGGAACAACCTATTAAGGGAGTTTGTCTCATTTTTTAAGCATTGTTGTCACTCCAATATCTCTTCATCGTTCAACTCCATGGTGTCTTGGTTTCCATCTTCCTAGCAGCCTCCTTTGATGTTTGAGTCTAATAAGGCAAACGAGGTTGGTTCCTCACTTACTGCCTGACTCTTTAGGTCTGTCCAATAATTTTGGCCTTTATTTTCAATATAAAGTAATTGTTTTCTTCTAATTGTGATTGCTTTGGTTGCTATCAACAATTCACAACCTCACAATGCCTCATAGGCATTCTTGCATAATGAGATGACTACAATGTCAACAAAAAGTGGTGCCTTCCAATAAATACCTTTTGCACCATCAGTATGCCAAACACCTTTATGCCATATTGGTCTATTCCCACCATTTGGAAGGTTGCAGACCAAATAGTTGGCTTCCCCAAACTTCTCCAAGTGTCCTTTAGAAGAAAATTCACACTAGAACCACCATACACAAAAGTATTTGTTAGATTTTTCCCAATATCTTCATGTGCACTAGTACCAACCTTCGAGCTAGATCATTGTCAAGCACATAGATCGATCACTTGGTCACCTAACCATGGGCAATCGACTATAGGTTCGCTCTTTTTACTCTTGTTCTCCCCACTGTCCAACACTACATTTCGAGAACCTAAGTTCATTATTGCATGCTCCATGCCGAGGCCATTGCTAGGTACGATAGTGGTTATGGCATTCTTGATTTCTTGAATGCTTTGCAATAAATCAAGTACCTTTACATGCACCATAGTTTGCAAAACTATGTTAGAGTTATTAACTAGTTGTTAGTTAAGCATTAACTAGTGGGTGGTTATAAACCTTCCCAACCATTGTAACTCCTTTTTGCTAAATAAAAGACACACAAGTGTGTAAGTGTGTCGTATACCTTCCATTTCTCTTTATTCTTTCAGCATTCATTTGCTAACATTTGTATCAAAGTCAATCGTTTGAGGAAGCCTAGTCGGGTACAAATGAAGCACGTTGTTTGAAGAAGCCATAGGAGAAGGTACAAAAAATCCAAGACGCAATAGAAGTTTTGAGGAAGCTCTAGCGGGGTACAAACTATCAAGTAGAGGCAGTCATCGTCAAGTTTCTTGATCAAATCAAAGGCAAATTTTCGTGATCAAATCGAAGGCAAAAAAGCTTGCAAAGGAGGATGTTGACCTCAAAGAGAAACACACAATTTTGAATTTATCAAAACGACAAAAAAGAAAGGCAAAAGCATGAACAACTGTATTGCAATTTGCAAGCAGGGGCAGAGGAAAATAGCAAAACACGACTGAGACTGTCGTGCCAGAAGGAAACATATTGTCGTGGGTGGATGACGAACCCAAAACAAAATGAAAGCAGCAGTGTGAAGACCAAGGGAACGACAAAGACTGTCACAGCAGAAGGAAAAACATTGTCATGGGGGGATGATGAACCTAGAAAGAAGCGAAAGTAGTCGCGTGAAGACTAGGTGAAAACTAGGAGGGTCATGTGAAGAAGGAAAGACATAATAAAAGAACCAATCACGATTTGCAATGTCCAATGCAAACAAATGCAATGGAAGAAATCTTGACAAGAGGAAACAATCCAACATGAGGAATAACCAAGTGTGAAACGCGACAGGGAGTTTGTTCTAGGGCAGTCACGCCACAGTCAACACAAATCGTCTAGGGCATGGTGTGCAAAATTTCCAATCGACTAGGGCACAGAACAGTGCCAGTATAATATTAGTACGACATGTAAACACGAACAACACTCAGAATTTTAAGTCATTTATAATTTAGAGAATTTTTCAAAAAGTTCAGAAAAATGTCTTTTTCTTGTTAAATTACTTTCTAGATCAGAAAAATTTGTAGCATTGATCGATCAAAGATCTGTACTTTTTCTATTGAATTATTTTCCAAATCAAAAAAACAGTGACTACATTGATTTTTGGGCCGTAAAAATTGTAGTATTGATTTACAAGTCAACCCTATACTATATTGTTTCTATTCACAATCAAACATTGTGTATAAAATGGCCAACATACAAAATATAATTTTTGGAAACGTCAAAATTAACTGGGCATAATTATAATGTTTGAAGGCATAGATTTTGACAATTGCAAAATATCGTGATTATGACAAAATCATATTTGGCAGTGAAGCAAGCCCCACTACAAACTTTTTTGATTATGACAAACATCATAAGGAGGCCTCGTTGTTGTTGAAGCTATCTGTGTCGGATGACATGATTCTTGGGATCCATAATGCCATTGTGGCCAGTGCATTGTGGACCAATTCAAAGAATAAATACCAAACTTTGGAGAAAATTTGGGTTTTGTACTTGAAGAATCTGCTATTTTTCACAAAAATCACTGAGGATAAGTCTCTTTCAGAACACCTTCTTTGCATGAAGATCTCTTAGACCAATTAGAAGCCATTAACTATGTACCCAGATACGATACGTATCATATATGTATCCCGCAAGGATATGCGCTAGGTACGCACAGGGTACCATAAGGACCCTGTGAGTACCCCTGAAATCCTAGGTTGCAGGGTCCCAAGGCGTATCCCTGTAGTACCTTATGTCTACCTAAGGCGAATCCCCACACGATACAGATCCCCCAGACATATATGGGCGTTCCCGCAAGGTCCTTTTGGTACCTTATGCGTACCTAGTACATATCTAGGGAAAAAATAGTTTTTTTAATTTTTTTCAATTTCACTTAATAAAAAGTCAAACATATACTTCAAAAAACAATATAAAGTATAAAGACAACCTTAAAAACAACTTTCACTCTCATTATATCAAAAGAAAAGAACACATTTACCTTTCATTACAATTTTACCTCTCATTGCATATTTGCTCTCACCTTCATTTTTTAAATTGCTTAGGATTGAAACTCCTTCCTTTTGCTAATCCTACATTTTTACCTCTACCCGTTTGGCGCCAAGGAGTTTAAAGAGCTTGCAACAAATAGGATTGTTCCTTTAAGGTAAGTTTTCAGTTTTGTGGTTTTTTTTTCAGTTTTTTATAGTTACAAACTTAAAAATGTTTGTAACTAGTTTTAATTTTTTTTTGT
Source organism: Torreya grandis (assembly GCA_037957365.1). Taxonomy (NCBI): domain Eukaryota; kingdom Viridiplantae; phylum Streptophyta; class Pinopsida; order Cupressales; family Taxaceae; genus Torreya; species Torreya grandis. Next base: position 4,371,377 of record JARHVA010000053.1, on the reverse strand, counting down.
TATTCTTTTAAAAATTCTTTCAACAAAAGCCAAATGCTTTAAATTTTAATAGCAATATTACTTTTTTAAACCAAGGGCTATAAGGATTTGCCAGAATGTCTCAATCTACAAGTGTTAGTTTGGTGGGCCAAGGGAAAGCCTTCAAAACTGATCTGCAAGCACCTCTTAGGAAATATGTGACAATGTTAGAACAACTTCCAGGTGGAGGGTGTTACATATAGGTTTGCTTAGAGTGTAACTGTAAATACAAGAGCTCGTATAGTAGGGTGAAAGTCCACCTATGTACAATTCCTAGTTCCGGAATCAAAGATCGTGGTGGGCCAAACATAAATGGAAAGCTAAGAAAGGGCTTGCCACATGCAAAGATCTTTGCAAACATCAAATAGCAAAAAGAAGCAGATGCCTTTGTTGCCATAAGATTGAAGCATCCTTTGAGAAAGAAAGGATCTACATCTACTAAGCCACCTATTGATCCATCTTGTGCTAATGTTGTGACCCCGTCACACTCATTTCTTTATATAACCATCGAAATTACAGAGGAAGAGGATTCACCTTTTAGTTGCAAGAGAAAATAATGCAGGCCCATTGGAAAGAGCATTCCAGAATGAATGCAGAGACATAGCGGAGTACAGCATATGCATTGTGTTTATGCATGTGGGTTCTGATTTAATGTTGTTAGATGATGCCCCTAAAGAGTTCATCAGCCTAGGGTATGAAAAGGTGTGCACCACCTTGTTGGCAAAAGAAAGAAAACATGTTGAAGATGCATTGAAGCCCATTAGGGATTCGTGGATCAAAACAGGGGTGTCCATCGTATCTGATGAATGAAAAGATGCGGCAAATAGGCCATTGATTAATGTGATCGCAATGTGGCCTAAAGGGGCAATGTATTTAGGACCATTAATTCTGAAAGACAAGTGAAGAATGCACGATTCATTGCCAACATCCTAATAGAGTCCATTGAGGCGGTGGGGCCTCAAAACATTGTCCAAGTTGTAATGAACAACGCAAAAAATTTGCAAAGTTGCAAGCATGTTGCTTGAGGCACAATATGGACACATATTTTGAACACTTTGTGTCATTCATTCCTTCAACCTTACGTAGCAAAAATTGGGCACCAAAATTTAATGGATCCAACAAGTCTATGAAGAGGCAAGTAAAATCCGAATGTTCATAAGCAACCATCACATGTCCCAAGGCATCATCAGGGCCTTCTCGAAGTTGTAGTTGTTGAAGATAACTTTTTTTTTAATCATTTATGAATCACGTATTTTTTTAATTTAATTTTGTAGATTCGTAATTTGTAGGATTTTTATTTTTGAATATTGTTTTTAATTTTATTTTCTTTAATTTCATATTAGATTGTCGAGACTTGGTTTGCCTCACACACATTCGCGTTGAGATGACTTGTCAAAGTGCGTGAGGCATTGACCAACATGGTTATCAACAATCTTTGGGGTGTGTAGATGCAAGCAAACACTGAGAAGGCCACAAAGGTGAAAGGGTGGATTCTCGATGATATCTGGCGGGAACGTGTGGAGTATTTACTCAATTTTGCCAAGCTCGTCATGAGTATGTTGAGATTTGTGGATATGGATCATCCATCTTTGACTGAAAGTTACAATGGAATCGACTCAATGTTTGAGAAGATTAAGTCCATCATAAATGCCAAAGAACAAGATACTACGAAGAGGTTCTTCAAGGAAGTTCAGTGATCTCTCATTGAAAGATGAAACAAAATAACCACCCCATTGCATTTTCTTGTTTTTGCTTCAACTCCCAAATACTACAACATAGAGATCCTTTATTTGCCTAGGAGGGTCGCACCATATAGAGATATTGAGATTAGTGAGGGATATAAGACAACATTCTCTAGACTCTTCCCCGATCCAAAAGTAGAAGACATAGTTATGGGAGAGTTTGGGCATTTTATAACCTCCCCTTGGCGCTCTTCGTGGCAAGTACAAGGACGCTCATATGTGGTGGTACCTCCGTGGGCAAACATCCACCCACCTCTAGCCACATGCAATAAAAATTATATCACAAATAAGATTTTGATTTTTTTTTTAACTCTCTACTCTTCTTTTCAACATTTTGTTTTGATTTTGCAGCTTGCCTCAATACGTTGCAAGTTGCTCCTCAGTCGAGCAAAACTAAGCTACGTAGCTAAACCGTTATCCAAGGATTTGTTCTATGTAGATTCCAACTTGCATCTTCTCATACACAAACAAGATGATTACAAGGGGCAACAAAGAGTTGGGATGTGGGACAAAAGACTACTGACTTGGATGCCTTTATTGCCTACCTTTCATTGCTCAACACGGAGCTAAACGGTGCTTCACACGACCTACATAGTGGAGCTAGTGGGAGTGGCACTACTACCGCTTGTGGTTCTAATGACCCACATGATGATGCTCTCAATAAAGACATTGAAGTCGAAAACAAATATGAATATAGTGAATAATGAATATGTCGATTTGGTTTTATTTTTGTTCATACATTGTAACATTTGCATTATGTACTTGTTATAAGACTAATCTAAGTTCAACCATTTAATATTATAATATTTGGCATTGAGTTATTAATATGTTTTGTAATTATTTAATTTAATTTGTTTCCTCTATGCATATTATGTGGTTAATTTTGCTTATATGGCTATATCTTTAATTTGTTATGTATATTTTTGTACGGTCAATCCAAAAATGTATCCAGGCCAAAAAAAAAAACTATCGTATCCAAGTATCCAATTCTCGTATCCGTATTTGTTTCCATATCGACTACTTAAGCCATTAACAAAAAGGTCGATGATGACAACATGGTAGCTCTTGTTTTGAACACCCCGACGCACCCATATGAATCTTTCATGGAGGCTTTAGATTTGATGGTGGAAAGTACCACCCTAATGTTTGATCGAGTTAGTTCTTATTTGCTGCAAAAAAAAACACAGATAGACACAGAAAGAGTCCAATGTTGGACAAGAAAAGAATGCACTAATTGCTCTATTAAAAGGGAAGTGGGAATGTATCCCTATTGATTCATCTTCTAAATATCATGTAAAGTGTTTTTATTGTCACAAAGTTGGGCATCTCAAAAAAGATTGTCGGAAGCGATGGTATGCACTTTCTCCACAAAACAGTCAAGTGGCAAATGTGGCAGCAGTTGACAAAGGACAGGTTTCTGAGGAAGATTATGCCCTTGTGGCCTTATACTCGAACAATAGCGCTACCAGTTGTTGGTTCACTGATTTCTGCACATCTTGACAATTCACATGTTGTAAGGACTAGAATGTCAAATATGCTACAAGTACAAACTTTTTTAATTCAATTTTATTAGCTAATGGTCAGTCATATGTAGTAGAGGGAATAGGATATATTAGCATTGTATTGAATAATGCTAGAAAAATCAAAGTACAAAATGTTGGGTATGTTCCTAGCATGAATAAAAATCTCTCATCTATTAGTCAGTTGATTTAAAATCCCAACATTGTTGTACATTTCTCTAGAAAACAGTGCATGGTGTCCAATGTCAAATAGGACAGAGTGGTTTCCCTAGGTATTAGGCAAGGTGGCTTGTATAAGCTCATTGACCCTGCCACAGTCAATCTAAATGCAAGTGTGGAGAGAGAATCCACCATACAATATGTGTAGAAGGATGACATTTCTTATAAGCTTTTTGACCCTGATTTAGTCAGCTTGCACTAGTGGTGGAGGGAATATCCACTATAAAGGACATGCAGGAGCATGCAATTCTTCAATCTCAATCACATACACAGGTAATTATGCAGGGGGATGCAATTTCTCAATCTTCGTCACGTGCACAGGCAATTGTACAAGAGGATGATATGCCTAAGTCACAAGCATTGGATCAGAGGACCGAAAACAAGGTTGTTTCTTCAATAGAGCAAAGTCATTTTGATCTCCATTTTGACCTTTGTATGGTACCTGAACACAATTGTACTTTGGACAAGTACACGACTCATTTTGTTGTGGAAGGTTTTTCCCAACATGAGAGAATATTTGAGATGGTTTCTTCTCCTACTGTGGAGTTGGTTTTTCCTCCCACTATTACTAAGGAGTTGGTATTTACTCCTACAAAGATGATCACATTTCGTTGCTTCTCTCCATGGTAGCTCAGATTGGTTTCTCGAACGGCATTTTTGACAAGGTATACATGGTACTGCATGAAGGTCATGATCATTTGGTTTGCAAGTTGATTAAGTCCCTATACGGACGTAAGCAAGCTCCATGATTCTAGTATACTTTATTTGATCAGCAACTCTGGGATTCTAGATTCAAAACTATGGAGGTCGAGCTGAAGTTATCATCCAATGATAATTCATCACCGGTCAATAAATCACCCTACAACAAATTTGTGGACAGCTTGATACATCTTATGTCCATGCGGCTGGATTTTGTTTTGTTGTTGGTTATCCTTTTCGATTTTGTTTACATCGAAGCTCCTACATTGGATAGAAGCAAAATGTCAAAGGACTGAAAATTACTTGTTAATATCATTAGAACAGTCTATAAATGTAATGACTAAACTCTTTGGCCCCATTGTGTTTGTAAGATTTCGAGACAAACTTGGAGTAGTCTCTAGTTTAGTCATTAAGAGAGAGCGTTAAAGTTATTAACTAGTTTTTAATTAAGCATTAACTAATGGGTGGTTATAAACCTTCTCAACTGTTGTAACTCATTTTTGCTTAATAAAAGAGACAGACACACAAGTGTGTGTGTCATATGCCTTCCATTTCTCTTCATTCTTTCAACATTCATTTGCTAATAAACTTGTCTTGCAATTGCCTTGCCTGAATCAAGCCATTCGATCACCGTACTTGTTTGCTCAAGGGACGGCATTTGTTTTTTGACCATGGCCTTCTAAACTTCCGCCCTTGTGTCAAAAATTCTTTTCTTCTCCATTCTTAGGTGATCAAATATGGTTTTCTTTGGAAGCTCTCATGATTGCCATTAATTCTTCATCCTCCGCTACCTCAATCATGTTGGCATTCACTCTAGAAGCTTTCTTCGAACAATTGTCATCATTATGATTCCCAAGCCTATGACATCTATAGATATGTCCAGTATTTTCCTCGTTTGTGAGGAAATCTCTTGCAAAATGTCCCCACTTGTTACACGTTTTCGTCATTGCACAATTGGCCAACCTTGGGAGTCATACTAAATTTGACTACAACTTCGATCTTTTTTATTTTGATATCAATTGTTATTTCTTTGATTCGACTAGTCACAATGGTGGGAGGCTTTGATTGCTTCCCTTGTGTGAATATTACTTGGGAACTCTTGTTCCTTAGGTCATACAGGGGATTCGGAAAATTAGCCTTGGTGTGACCTTTTGTCATGCAATCAATATGCCAGACCTACTAATCCTTGCCTTCTTTATCGATGTCTTCCTTTAGCTCATTCATCAATCGAAGCATGTCTCTTCTCATAGCTTGGACAGATCTTAGTTCACTAGCCTCGGTCTACTATGAGTCGTCATCGTTATTTCTCTTTCTCAAGCAATGGATGTTTAATTCTTGCTCTAAATCCATCGCTTTGTTATATGCATCTTCATAAGACAAAGGTGGAACCACCTTCATCTCTTTCCACAATGAGGGTACTAGTCCCTCAATGAACAACCTCTTTTTGAGACTATCAGCTGGTTCTTTCTCAAGTTTTCCCAGCAATTCTTCAAGTTTTCTATTATAGGATCCTAAATTTTTGTGTTTGTAATTGTCGAGTGCTGAAAATTTCCATGTCAATTTCATTGTCGTCAATAAGAAGCTTTAAGTCTTTTTCAAATGCCTTGAGCAATTTGTCCCAAGAGATCTTGTCAACTATTAGTGCGTTGTATACCAATCAATAGCCACCCCTCTATGTGTGGCTTGGAATAACCACAACCAGTGTTACATCTATGTTCCCATTAACAATCCAAATCGCAACACATGTTTTGCAATGCCACGAGTAGTCTTCTAACCCATCTCTATTTAACTTCATTAGCATCTATCTCTCCGAATTTGGGCTTGGTGGTGGGTTGACCATGGTATTGGCCTTGTCTGATTTTGTGTTTGTGCTTGACGCACTTGGTTTTAGCTCTAACTTCGACTTCTACTAAAGCTTTGGCCTTGGGTTTCACTTCCACTCTAAACTTGTTTTGATATGTTTTTAGAATTCACTTATGTCTCCCATGTTTTGTCTTCTTGTTTTTCCATCAATCTAGTAGACAATGTAATTTCAAGGACCACTCCCTAATCGTGTTGTCTTCTTCTACCACCTTTGTTTGAATTCAATGGCATTAATTCCATTTTGTTCATCATCGGTATTTAAAGCTTCCATGTGCTTGCTCACTGTGAAAACTAAGTATGTCGCCTAAAAACACCCCTATGTTTTACCCTAATTTAGATTGTACAACCATAATTAAGATAGAAACTTGAACGTAATTCAGATTGTAGATATGGCATTCAAGTATACATCTAAATGTAAAAGACTGAAAATGATTCTTTTGATTTGACAAGGGCATACACTAAATATGTAAAGTACTAAAGAGATCACGATACTTAGCTTTTCTAGTTGACTATCTAACTAGGATTGTATTTTGGAAGTGAAAATCGAGGATAATTAGTCATGTGGTTTGTTCGGTTCCAAAACTGATCTGTTATTTGCATTGGGTCATTTCCACAATATCGATGTCAATATCATCAGTCAATACTAACCTGTTGGTTGGTGTTGACCTGCATGGAAGTGCAGCACAATGATTGTACGGTCACCTGTGACTATCTTTGCTTGCTCTGTATTTATGATCCCAAACCCTGATGATGCCCACAAATCCAAAAATTAAACTCATTTGCCTTGAAACCCTAGATGTGCTTGTGAGAGCTAGAAACTTAAAAAATGAGGGAAGTGTAATGGGTTGAGTTATCCCCAATCACCTTCGCCTAATGATTGGTCACTGCCTACATATCAAGTCACACATAGTTCTCCCACCCAATACAATTGTGCAATTGTGCTCCTTCGTTATGTGTATGCAACTAATGATTGATCTTAATACTTGACACTGTTTGCTTTGACTTGTCTTTTGAGTGCTTCAAACTTGGGTTTTGACCACTCCTAGTGATAGGTATGCAAATTGGGAAGAATAAGGCAGATTTGCTCGATATGCGATATTGTATAAATGTGTATCAAATAAGTGCCAAGTCCCTTTTGAAAGAGACCTTGATTTGTTTATATATGGATCCAATTGAATAATTCATCGCGTTGCCAACATGTTACACTTATGGGTCAACCTTGAGGATGGATTTGATGTTTAAAAAATAATCATTGCTGGGAGCAAGTCAATTCTGACTAGCATAGGTCATTATTGCCTGGCAATAATGACTGTAACTAGCGGAACTGACCTGTGTACAATTGGACCAAATAGAGTGTCTGGAGATGTCTATGTAAGATATTTAGCAAGTTTGAAACAAGATGTAATGTCCCCTTTTTGGAAGTCAAAGTAATATTATTGCTAAAATCAAAAGTATTTTTAAATACTTAAAAATAAAAGCTCTTAATAGAAAAAATACTTTATGTTATAAATTTCACTTAAGTTGGGGCCTTTTAAAGGTCATGGGCATGTAAGGCCTAAAATGAAATTATAAGAATGTTCTTTTCAATATTTTAAATTAACTCTTCATTCCAAATTGAGCGTTACACTTGGAGGAGGCTTTTTAAAGAGGATGAGGGCTCATTTGAAAATATGTTGATTTTTTATAATTCTTCATGCTTGAAGATTTTGGTGAACCTGTGTGTTCAATAGGAGTGGGCACTGTAACGCACGATTTGCTGCTGATTACACAACAAAAGGTGTCTTTTGACACCACCTTTGCGAAAAGAAAGCTTGTTTATACCCTAAGGAGTGGGGCGAATTGCTTTGGAGGATTTGTATGCATGATTTTGAGGGTTTGTGGTCTTTTACTTGCATCTTGGCTTTGCTAATTTATTGTGCTAATTTGGCAAACGGAGGGAACCACTTGAAGAGTTGGAGGCTAGGGTTTGAAGGCTCCAACTGGTCAAAAATTCATAAATTAATTTATCAGAATTTATTTGATATTTCTCTGATTATTGGTGTGAAGTTTGGATGTATTTGTGAAGGGTTTTGAAGGAGAAAATTAAATAATAATTTTCAAAATAATTATTTAATTCTTTTACAGGAAACTAGGGTTTTCAGATCTTCAGAGCAATTTTCGGTGACCTTCCCATGAAAAGAAAATTCTGATTTATATTTCATTGGAAAGCCTATATTTTTAGCTTTGTTTTGAGCTATCACTTGATTAGAAATTCCAAGTATTTTCAGAGTTATGGATTTATGAAGTTTCAGCTGTATTTTGGCCATAAAAATCACAATTTTCAAAATTTCAGAAAAATAATTGGATATTCTTTTAATCCATATTTTTGTGCATCTACAACGATATTTTCATAATTTTTGAGTGGCTAGAAGTGATAGATCTACAATTGATGAAGACTTTTTATCCTTCAAACAGTAGCAGAAAATTGACGATTAACACTGATTTTTTCATCATCATTTCATGGCATAAGGAGAGAGGTATTTGTCTAAGCTATTTAAATCTGAAATCTATTATTTATTTTCAGATTATTTTATTGGCAGAAAATTCCCTACGAAACCCTCATTCTTGGCATCTAGGGTTTTTGGAATTAATTAAGGGTTTTGAAAATTAAATTCGTAATTTAGCGCTTGCTGATTTTCATTTCAGATTTAGGGATTTTAGGGAAAAGCCCTTATTTGCTAATTTGTCCCATTTGGGGACATTACACGGGAAGTGAGGTTCTTGTAGGTGTTTAACAGCATAACAAAAGGGTTCTCTCATAAGATAGTATGCAAGTGTCAGAGGATGTCGAATTAGGACCTTGTATGTGTGCTCAAGTCATGCGTGATAAATGTGTGTTAGGGTTGTCATTGTCAAGTACTAAAGACCAGATTTTAGTATCTACACACTATTATTCCTAATATAACATGTTTCAACAAGGATAGAGTATGTGGGTCAATGTAGGGATCTATAAAGGTTGCAGAAGAGTCATGCAGTGATCCAAACACATTGGAGTCACGAACTGAAGAAGGTTCTTAAAACAAAGATAAATCAGAGAACAATCTGCACAATGACAAAACCACCAAATACAACAAGGTGGTGTTTGCATCACTATCATGGCTGTTTCACTTGTGTCAGGGCACTTACACTAGTGGCATGGCGGTTACACTTGTGCCATGGTAGTTATGCTTGTGTCACAGTGGTTGCATTTGTAACGTAGCTGTTTTTCCTTGATGTTTTAGGCAATTCAACCTAAATGAAACAAAAGAAGAAAGAGTGTCTCTTCATGTTTTATGGCATTTGCTATGTTTGTTTAGTTCATTCTTGCAAAGGTTGGTATTTTTACACCCTCTAAGGGCCATGTAATGCTTCTTGGTTAAGTGTTTTGGGAGTTGTAACATGTAAGTGCAGTTTAAGAAGTGTGGAAAATTTGCAGAGCATAGGAAAGTTGTAAGAATATTGTTGATATGTTGTTGGTCTCCTTGGAGGTGTCAAGAGGGCAATCAGCTTGTAATATTGCAAGGAGATAGTGGGAAGAGAAGGCATAGACCTTACTCTTTTGGAGTTTTCTAACATTAGGTTTCTCCAAGGTAGTCCCTTGTGTTATCAGCTCTGTTTTTGGTGTGTTTCCAGTTCTTGCTTATTTCATTTTATGCATACAAGAATCTACGAAAATCACGGCATCAAAGCAACTCATTTCTAAGCAAAAATTGATAGTTTTCTTAAGTAAATACTAAGGGAACAACATACAAATCAGCTAAATTGTTTATTCATAAGATAAGATTCATGTTGGTGAATTAATAATGGCATATCTATGCTAATTACGAATCAGTAAAGTAGTTGAAGTTTGGTGATCTTTGTTAGAATAATTAATATAATGGTCATTTATGCAAGTCATAAGTACTCATATTATACAAGTACATTGACAAGGAAATAAATGCATAACATTAACATATAATATTCTGTTTTATAAAAATTTAGTAATAAGGGAAATTTAGTAATAAGGGGGATGCATTTAATTACCCTTTCAACATCTAACTTTGGTACAAACCTTAATATTGTAATGTTTTAGAGTCAATTTGTGCATGTGCATTAGTTGTTGGGATTAGGCTTTTATTAAAGTAGTTGGGTGTTCTTCTTCCTCTCTTTCTTCTTCTCTATGTGGTCCCATGTCTCTCTTCTTTTGTTTATGCTTTTCTCTATTTTGTTTTATGATTGGAGGCCTCCTCTCCACTTCTGCTCTTCATCTATTGTTGTTTCCTCTGTCAAGACAAGAACGGCAATCCATCAACCCCGCCATGGGTAAGATCGGCAGACACGCCAATCCCTTTTTTTGTTTTGCAAGCCCCTCTACCCTTGTGTGTGTTCTCTCAATGTTTAACTTGCAGCTTGTTTCTTGGTCGGCTTTTGTGTGCCAATGGGTCCCTAATTCAAATCATGCAAGTCTATATATACAAATCACTAGGATCGGCAGACCGCATTCCCATCCTTTACTATTTTGCGGGCCCCTCTGCCTTTTGTGTGTTCTCTCAATGTTTGGCCCCATGTTTTCACTTGCCACTTGTTTCTTGGTCAACTTTCATGCACCAATAGGTCCCTAACTCAAATCATGGAAGCCCATATATAAAAATCACCTAGGAGAATTTCAATAAGAAGGATCAAGGATAATTCTTATAGAATTTGTGTCTAAGATCATTCATATTGCTATATTTCTGCCTGCGGAGTTATATCAAAGAATCATTTTGTACCGAAAAGAGGACATAAGCAAATATCTTGTAGAGTGCATTGTATCTTAAGGAGAGTGCACACTACATAGGAACTACATGGGGTCTAATTCCGGCATATGACAAATGAAGTTGCAACACCTTCATGGTTGTCGAACACAAACTACTACTTCACTTCTCTTTTTTGACATTTTATGAAGATCAAGGTCATGATCGCAAATTGGCCATCAAATCAAAAAAATGTAGGTACAAATAAGTATAGCATCCAATGACGAAGCAACAAAAAAATCTAGATTCTCAAAGTGAGTGCATGACACAATCGGCGATCCAAGACACAATCAGAGGTCAAATTAGGCCATCGACGATCCCGCCCAACGCGTAGTTCCCGTCCTTCCACAATCGAAGGTTCAAATTTTGTACAAAACCTGCTAAAGACCTGCACAGCTTATATCCACACTCAGAAATCCAAAATTCATCAATTTGTAGGTGTTCCAACATCTTCTGCCTCTTTTCAAGTTCAATCATCGATTTAGCATTTTTATTGTTTTCAACCACCAGGACAAATCTGAAAGTACTATTTTTCATGATTAAATGGTAGTTCTTCTTAGTGCATTAATTTTGTCTTGTTTCATTAATAAACACTTAAAACATTAAACATTTTGGTGAACCCGATGATGACAGCATATATATCGAGAACTCTTGTCCTAGCATGCATTGAATTCTAAGGAAAGTTGTAGGTTGCCTAGAGTCCTCCTTGTCTTCTTCGTCTTGTCCATGACTTATGGCTTCTATTTCTGATTGTGTGAGTCTTGCTCCCTTCGTCTAAATTGTGGCCCCTGTGCCTTCTTTATTTATCTTCTTCTAAAAAATTGCGAAAATTCAAAAACATTATAAAATAAAAAACTCAAAAACATTGCTTTATCATTGGTTACATATCTAACTATGCTTGAGGTTTTCATATTCATACACACATACTTCTCATGGTATTTCTTTGAGTGGTTGTTATGCAGATATATAAGTTATATATAATGTTGGATCACTCAAATGTCACGTTGCTACATGGCCAACACCCTAGGGAGCATGATAACATTGGTGACATGCTTATGCTAGGGGCATCTTCATACGATAGATTATCACGGTGATATTTTTCCTTGCTGTCCATTTATCATATCGAGCTACTTTACATGGATCATATATATCTTTCTAGTACCTAGACCTTTTGTACTATACGGATATTTACATGGATTGGTTACATCGTGGATAGTGTGTGAGTCCTTATTTGTGTATGCATGTGTATGTTTGTGTGTGTTTGTGCATGTTGTTCTCTCCTTGTTCATAGAGAATGCTCTAGTTGTCTTGTCTTGTGAGTCTCCCCCTTGCATGTTGTCTCACTAAATTACGTGTAGTGACTAACTTATGTAGTGCTAACCTGGGTGTCATTGATTGATATATCCTATGCTTAATACCATCATGTTTATCATGCGTGTTATTATACCATGTTTGGTTCCATGATCTATATCATGCACCTGTATTGTGGTATAATTGTTTGGTGCCTAGTTGCCATGGTATTTACCATGCATCTATGGGGGCACGCTACTTGTGTGTGTTTCTCATTGCTTATCTAGCCCTCCTAAGGGCATATTTGCAATATTGGGGTAAGTTCGTTGTTCCTATCTTAGTTTTCCATAGGGGGCATGGTACCCTTGCATTGCCCTTTGTAAGATATTATCTCACATGCCACTCCTTAGAGTTACATGTTGGGCATTGAGTTTTACATGTTATCTATATTATGTGATACGAAGAATGACTAGTTGCCTATCTAGCTTACTATGGAGCTTTGCATGTAATATTTATAATAATTATATACATTTTATGCAAATTTCAAATTGGTATTATCTATATACTATCTTATTACACATGGTGCTTGTAACTCTATTTCTTTTGAGATGAGTGATTGTAAGCACAAGCTATTCAATCCCTCACCTCAAAAGGGGGCAATATATTAGAGCATTTTCAAAGTACCCTCAAACGAAGGTCAAGCATGAGCATTTTTCAGGATACTTTCATCATGAAAGTCAAGCAGCTCCCCTTGGAGCAAAATATTATCTACTTACCTGAACAAAAAATAGGAGGGTGGTTCACAAAAATCTCAAAGAAAGAAATTATATTAAGTGGCTATGTCTAGCACTTATCAAAAAAGTTTTCAATCGGAATAGGAGCATTGTTTTCATATTATGGCAGCATTTGGTTCAATACAAAGCAAATGTATTCGTTCCAATGCTCTTTTAATTTTCAAATTCAATTTCAAGTTTTCAAATTTAATGCAAAGAGCATATATGGCATTGATTACTTGTTGTAAATTGGCCATTGTTGACAGGTATCCTCAAGTTTGTGAAACGGCAAAAGGTGTGGATGGACACATGACATAAAAGCTTCCTTCTCTCCCTACATTAAGTCAAGGACACACTTCACATATGTATCGTTTTACTTTGACACACACATTACTCACATGCGCACATCAAAGTAGGGGCATTATCTAGACACTTAATTTTGGTACAAACCTTAATATTGTAATGTTTTAGTGTCAATTTGTGCATATGGATCAGTGATCAGAATTAGGTTCTTCTAGGTGTTGTTGGGTGTTTTTCCTTCTCTCTTTCTTCTCTCCATGTGGTCCTATGTCTCTATGCTTTTGTTACGGCTTTATCTATTTTTTTTAATGATTGGAAGCCTCCTTTTCCCTTTTGCTATTGTTTCCATTGTTAGGATGGGAACGATGATCCCCCAGGGTTGCCCTATGCGGGACCAACGGGCCCACCGATCATGTCCTCTATTTTGTGGGCCCCTATGCCCTTGTGTGTTCTCTCTATGTTTGGATCTGTGTTTTCCACTTGCCACTTGCTTATTGGTATGCTTTTGTGTGCCAATACGTCCCTAATTCAAATCATGGAAGTCTATATATACAAATCACCTAGGAGCATTTCAAAAAGAAGGATCAACGAGAATTTCTATAGATTTCAAGTCTAAGCTCACTTCATATTGCGAGATTTCTGCTTACGGATTTATATCAAAGAATCATTTCGTACCGAAAGAAAGACATAAGCAAATATCATGTAGAGTGCATTGCATCTTAGGGAGAGAAGGTGGAGACTTCTTCTCACTCCTCCATTCACTTTGCACAAGAACTCCATGAGGTTTGATTCTTACATGTGGGATATGTAATTGCAACACCTTCATGATTCCCTGACCCAACTACTTCCCTTCTCTTTTTCTGATATTTTATGATCTAAGCCATAATTGCAGCAAAGATCAAATTAGATAGGTTATGACTGTCAAATCAGAAAAAATGTAGGAACAGACAAGTACATCATCCAATGAGGAAAAAATAGAAAAATCTAGTGCAAAAGTGAGTGCAAGACAAAATCGACAATCAGATTAGATCATCGACGATTTGCCCAGTGCAAGAACGACACAAGCACCGATCCCATCCTTGCACTCTCACTGATTCAAAATTTGTACATTGTCTGCTAAAGCCCTGCACAACATAGGTCTACACTAAAAAAATCTAGAATTCATCAAGGTGCCACTGTTCCAACATATTGCCTCTTTTCAAGTTTAATTGTCAATTTAGCATTTTCCTTTGGCATGGTTATTGTTTTCAACCAATAAAGGTAGATCTAAAAGTACTAATTTTCATGGTTAAATGGTAGATCTTCCTAAGTGCATTAGTTGTCTTGTTTTATTGATAAACACTTAAAAGATAAAATATAACCTTGCAATTAAAGGTTAGTTGACATTTGGTTTGTCATCACTCACTTTATGCTTTCACCCATTTCGTTTTCTAATTAAATGAAGAATAGCGCACCAAGTCTCTCCTTCCATTTTCTAATTTTGTCTCCTATCTTTGCTTGCCTCTCTCATGGTATTAGAGTTGTTGGTGTGAGACGATCCAGGGAAGATAAGGATAAGTGTCAAACAGGGATTGTACGGTCAAATTCTCAAGGAATATACCTGAATTAATATCAACCGCCCTATAATTCTGATAAAGGAGAAACCAGAATGGCTTCCAAGGCTTCTTTGTGGGGTTTGGAGGCAAAATTCTGGGTTGTTTAGTGTGGTATTTCTTGCACATTTCCAAGGACAGATTTGCACAAAATTATGCGGAATCATACAGATATTACTGAAATAAAAATCAAATATTCGAATTTTTGTATTTTTGCAATTTTTTTGGAGGCCTTTGGCATGACTTTCGAGGCAGTTTTGATCGGTATCTGGCTGTACAGAACACCATTAAATCTCTACATAAATTGGTGAGTTTCATTTCACATAAGAAAAATCAAGATTTGGTAAATTTCTGAAATAATAAGGATCAAATCAGTAGTCTCCAATATCCAATAAGCCCTACTTGTTGGGAGGATGTAAACCGGAAGCACACAATTTGATTACCAAACCAAGCAACTTAATATGCGGAAATTAACCAGATTCACCAAGTAACTAGAATTCAGAATAACACATGATATGAGAGACAATACCAAATTGTATTAACACTTTATACAGAAAAGAATACAATAAAGAAGATGCCACTTCTTCTCCACCACCTTACAGAGGTTTCCCACACCTCAAGTGAACAGTAATTCTCCTCTCCAAAGCTCTCCCTCTCACAGGTCCCAACACCCAACTCAAATACAGAGTTGGTGTTCACCTCCTGTGCTCCACGCACACCACAAGTGCTCCACGCACTCCACAAGCACTCCACGTGCTCCACAAGTACTCAAGGTACTTCAAGTAGATCTCCCATGAATCTGCAACAACCTGCAATTCAACAGACCATACTTATGGAAGGAACTCCCTTGCCTTCCTCTTGCTCTATCCGAGTACACACCTGTACTCCAAGTAGATCCTGCCTGATACTGCTCCCTGTTGTGTTGCTGTCTATATGACCTTGCACACCTGCAAATCAAACAATGGTTCTATTCCCTTGTGAACCTCGACCTTGCACACACATACACCTGCAGATCAACGATCTTACTTACCATGTAGATCTCCTATATAGGCCATGCAACTGTGACCAAGATCCTACACTCCTGAAGAACCCAGCTGGCTCTCCAATCCAGCACCAACACACCTGGTACTGTGGCACTAGGAGGAACGCACCATTGCTCTACCTCACACACAGAAGGAGCTTATAATTATGCTCTCTTACTCCCTAGCACACTTTTCCAATACAACCATGAGTCTATTATATAGATCTCATCCAAACAATGATTAGACATCTAATTACCATAATTAGATCCGCAGCTATGAGTCTAAAATTAGCACTCATCATGCAAACACTTGGTTCGTCAACCCACTGCCCGTAATTAACTCGCAGTCGAACCACACAGGCGACCGACGTCGGTCCCTGTCTGCCTGGGGTCGCCGACGCCGGCCGATATATGACCGACGTCGGTTTCCTTCCTGTCTTACCCTGCCGATGCCGGTTGGCCAGACCAACGCCAAACACTTCTGACACTTCGGCAACTCATTCTGCAACCTCCTCCATGTCTGCATCAGTGAAGCTTTTAGCTCCACAATCCTAACAATCTCTCACTTGGAGATAAACAGCTGCACTGTACCTGTACCTGTACTCCGTCTAATCTGTTTCCTGGTTTGTATCCCTCTTCAAGCTTTCACCTGAAGACAACCCACCACACATCCCGTGGTGTACCACCTGTCATCCAAGTACCCTGCCACATCCGAACCTACAACACCTGTAGTGAAGTCCTGACCCTGCATAGCAACACCTGCTGCCGGTCCCTCTCAGAAAAAACCTGAGAACCCACTTCCCCGAATTGGCTCCTAACTCTGACAGCTCCCACTGCATGGGAATACTCAGGTCTATACCAGACCTCATGTGATTTCGGACACTGTACCTGTCCAGCCCTTAGTGTGCTCCGGTTCTGCATCCCGAACCTCGCCAACACCTGATTCACATCAGCTCCCACTCGAGACAAAATCAACCTGTGATCTCCATGTCTCCCATGTCAAAGAATTCCGCTGCTCCAAACTCCCCCTGACATGCCACTGAACTAATCTTACCCTTAGCTCAGCAAAACCCTGTATGTACACCCCTGCTAGCTAGCATACTATCCACATACAGCAACAGAATGATGTCGCGACTCATCATCCCCCTGGTAAGACAAAATCACAGTAGTTACCCTGACATTGACTGAAGCCATGCTCCGTCCTCCACCTGTCAAACCTGGTACCACTGTCCTGCAGCTCCACAAGACCATATCTCTGATCTTCCGTCTCACGTATCCGTTCTCTCTATTCTTCTACTAAGGTATCCATTCGTCTCTGTGCTTTCATCCCTGCTGGCAACCCTACCAAAACACACCTGTTTGGTTCTCCTCCAAGGAATCACATCCTCATCCATGCCAATCTCACACCTGTTTCCTGGATCCTTCCTGCTCTACAATCAGCAACATGTATAAAGAAGAGGAACAACGAATTTGAGGCCCTACTTACGCCTTCAGTCCTCCGTATGGGTGTTTGAGACTCCTTGACAGCGTGTTGTCCACCCAAAATTCGTTTACAGTGACCGACCTCGGTCACTCCACAGTCTGCATCCGACCGACGTCAGTTCCATGCGTCTGTACCTGACTACCAACCTGCCTGCGCTGGTGTCCCTGCTGCCGACGTCGGTCCTCCTAACCGACATCGGTCTTACATACTGCCGACGTCGGTCTCCTGACCGACGTCGGTCTTACCCTGCCCGACATCGCCGGCTTCGGTCTGCACATGACCGACATCGGCACCTGTCTGTTCGACGCCGGTTCCTCCTGACCGACATCGGTACCTGTGTTCGCCTGTGAGTGATGACTTTTTACCCGCGAGCTTCTTTGAATCAAAACCTATGTCCAAACTGCCCTGCTCAGAAGTATCCAGCCACATCCACTAGGTTCTGTCCGCCATCTCCTCCATAAACACCAAGGCTTTCCAGTTCTTAAGCATGTCAAATATATCTGTCTTCCGCTTAAGAACATGCATCTCCTCCCTGCTCATGTGACCAAGCCTACGAAGCCACGTCTCCGCAACAAAAGAAGAATCAGTAATATAAACAAGTAGATAAAGGATACCTGTTTTCTTACCACCAGCTAATTCAAGTGCATCCGCTGTGAGAGTTCTTGTGCATCTCTCATCACCCAATCTTTCTGAAGAAATTAGCCATATCTCCAAACCTGGGACCTGCATGACCTTCATCAACACCTGTGTGTTGGCCGCCTGCAATTTCAGCTTCACTTCCCCTTTGCCAATCCTTTGGCAAGGCTCACCAGCTCCTCTACCTGGAACTGCATGGAAAGAGGCAACCGAATCTTTTATCCAAGATTCAACTTTATCCAAGAAACCTCCAAGAACAACCTGTGCAATAACACCTGCAACATCTGCTTCTTCAGTTTCTTCATGCTGATCTGCTACCAACCAACAATAATCTTTTACCTGCTCTTTCTTTCCATAGGACCGTAAGTGACCATCTGTGCTTTTCAACTCCTCCATTCTTAGCTTACTTTGATCTGCTATTGCTCTACTCCCACTCGATCAGAAACCCCTGAGAGTGCCCTGTAACCAAACACAAAACCTGCTTCCTCCAACCTTAGCTCTGATACCACTTGTTGGTATCAAGCTCAAGAACCTACAACCAAGGCTCTGATACCACTTGTTGGGAGGATGTAAACCGGAAGCACACAATTTGATTACCAAACCAAGCAACTTAATATGCGGAAATTAACCAGATTCACCAAGTAACTAGAATTCAGAATAACACATGATATGAGAGACAATACCAAATTGTATTAACACTTTATACAGAAAAGAATACAATAAAGAAGATGCCACTTCTTCTCCACCACCTTACAGAGGTTTTCCACACCTCAAGTGAACAGTAATTCTCCTCTCCAAAGCTCTCCCTCTCACAGGTCCCAACACCCAACTCAAATACAGAGTTGGTGTTCACCTCCTGTGCTCCACGCACACCACAAGTGCTCCACGCACTCCACAAGCACTCCACGTGCTCCACAAGTACTCAAGGTACTTCAAGTAGATCTCCCATGAATCTGCAACAACCTGCAATTCAACAGACCATACTTATGGAAGGAACTCCCTTGCCTTCCTCTTGCTTTATCCGAGTACACACCTGTACTCCAAGTAGATCCTGCCTGATACTGCTCCCTTTTGTGTTGCTGTCTATATGACCTTGCACACCTGCAAATCAAACAATGGTTCTATTCCCTTGTGAACCTCGACCTTGCACACACATACACCTGCAGATCAACGATCTTACTTACCATGTAGATCTCCTATATAGGCCATGCAACTGTGACCAAGATCCTACACTCCTGAAGAACCCAGCTGGCTCTCCAATCCAGCACCAACACACCTGGTACTGTGGCACTAGGAGGAACGCACCATTGCTCTACCTCACACACAGAAGGAGCTTATAATTATGCTCTCTTACTCCCTAGCACACTTTTCCAATACAACCATGAGTCTATTATATAGATCTCATCCAAACAATGATTAGACATCTAATTACCATAATTAGATCCGCAGCTATGAGTCTAAAATTAGCACTCATCATGCAAACACTTGGTTCGTCAACCCACTGCCCGTAATTAACTCGCAGTCGAACCACACAGGCGACCGACGTCGGTCCCTGTCTGCCTGGGGTCGCCGACGCCGGCCGATATATGACCGACGTCGGTTTCCTTCCTGTCTTACCCTGCCGACGCCGGTTGGCCAGACCAACGCCAAACACTTCTGACACTTCGGCAACTCATTCTGCAACCTCCTCCATGTCTGCATCAGTGAAGCTTTTAGCTCCACAATCCTAACACTACTTTGTCTTGGTGTTTGGTGGTTATTTTTGTGTATGGTGATGAAAACATGAAATTGGGTTTCAATGGGATTAGTCCCACATTGACAAGAATTTAGAGACAAGGGCGACTTATAAGGCATTACATGCTCCAAAATCTTTGTTGATGGGGAAAGGGACTAGAAGGTGAGAAGCCCAAAGAAATGGATAACATTCAACATTCCTTCCCCCTACCACCAAATGCTTTACAGTGCTTTGTGTGCCAAGTGGGTTCCCTTGCCTCATGATTATTACCAAAAATACATGAGGAAACATGTCATTATGGTAGTTACTACTCATGAAGGTCATCTTGAGATGACTTAAACACACAGGGTAAAATCCCACAAACATTAATAATCTAAACTTATGGTGTTGAACTCACAAAGTTAAATGGTCAAAATTTTACCATTTGGAAAAATAGAATGCTAAGCATATTTGTATATAGAAAATTGGATGGGGTCATCAACAAAGAATTGCCTGAGAATCAAGCAACAAACTATTAAATCAAAAGAGGGACCTTATTAAAAATTCCCTAACAATTTGGTGATACTTGGTGATGGTAGGTCACATAATGTGCAAGGCCATGGAGATGTCAAGATGAACTTGAATGAGGGTAAGAAATTCACACTCCTCAATGTTCCTTATGTTCTTGGTTTGACTAAGAATATTGTCTATTAGTTAGATCACTAGTTATGAACACTTGGAGGTTGTAATTTTGGATGATAAGTGCAAAATTAAGGAGAAGAGTTGCGGTAAAGTCCTGCCAAGGGGGTTAAAGAGCACAGCCTTTACAGATTTGAAGTTGCTAACACATCACAGGTTTATGCATTAGCTGCATCCAATTCGGAGTTTGGAGTTGGCACCAAAGGTATAGACACTCTTTGCTACAACAAAACAATTTGGTTGATGGTTCGCTTTCATTTCAAATTGAAAAACAAAAATATCCAGCATAATTGAAAGGGAAACATAGCAGGAAAGCATGCCTGAAAGAATTGGCATGGAGGGCCACCTATCGTCTCAAATTGGAGCATGCAGATGTTTACATCCCAATGATGTGGATGTAAAAAAAATATGGGAATTCAATGCAGGGAAAATCAATATCCAATGCTCTATACTTCTTTTTGTTAATGATTAGAATAGGAGTTTGAGGGTACACTTTCTAAAATGCAATAGAAACATGTTTTACAAATTTATGTAGTTTAAAGTTACTATAGAGGTTGAACACATTTTGAAAATTGAGTTTCTACATATTGATAATGGTGTTGAGTTTTGTTGTAAAGGGATTGCTGATTTTAGTGCAAATATAATATTTTGCCCCTTATGTGCCACAACAGAATAAGGTTGTGGAGAGGAAGAATATAGTGGTGATGGAAATGAGTTGATGTGCAGTAAGGGTGATCCGAAATTGGATCGCATACATCATCAACATCAGTTGGTTGAGTTAATCAACTATTAATGAGAATAGATAAGTGTTTGCGACAATTTATGACCTCACAAAGAAAGGTTTTTTTGCTGAGACAAAAACAGCATAGGGAAACATCCAAAGTGGTTTTTTATTACATATTTGGATTTCTCTCAAGAAGTTAAAACACTTTTAAAAAAAAAAACAGCACATGATTTCAAGTTTGTATGCAAAAGTTATGGCCTTCGTAAGTTGCACGACTTTTTGGATCACGAACCCCCGGTTAAAGTAGGTGGCAATTATGCAACCATTGGTCTCTTTAACATGGTATTTTTCCAACCTTTAGGGGCAGTTTCACAGCCGCCATGGTGGATCCGTAACTGCTGGTTCCCTGAGCGGCAAATTTTCCACAATGCAATGCACAAGAAGAGTAAATGATAGAGAGACAATTTCTTTTCAATTTCCTGACTTTGGGGCTTCTTGTTGGAGCCTAAGGCTTCTTGAAACTGTATAAATGAGTCCATGGAGGGCTAGAAAGGCATTCAGATGGAATTAATTCATGGAGAATGGATGGAATCACTGTTAAGTGTGTTTATTAAAAGGAAGATGACTACACAACTGAGATGGTTGAGGATAGTAGTCAAGTTTGCTGAGAGGCAAGTGATCCATGGTAGATTGCAGAGAAAATTTGCAAGTGTTAGGATGTTGTTGATAGATGGCATTGTCCTTGAAGGTCTCAAGAAGGTAGTGAGCTCATAAAACTACAAAGGTAGCAGATATGAGGAAGCATTGCTTCACTCTTCTAGAGTTTTCACACATTGGGTTTCTTCAAAAAAACTTCTTTTGTCTATCTCTCTTTTGTTGGTGTGAATGATTCATTATTTGCATACTCTTATTTCCTGCAACTAATTCAGTATCTAAAACACCTAAGCAAGCTTAAGAATAAACAATATGTATAAGCACAAGCATAATACTTGTTCATGACAGCAATTTGAAGTTCGATTCAGTATCATATGAAGTTAAGGGAACAAGACGTCCTTCTACACTACTGTTTGTGGAATTGTAAGAAGAGTCGCATGATTGGTAGTAGCATAGTTGACGTTGGACGATATGCAATGTACGTAGCGTGTATCAAAACATGTGTAGAGTTGCATAATGAATTGTATGGTGTAGATGGCAGCTAAAATAGATGTAGAAAGCATCAAGTCTGAGCATTTAAGTGTTGTTTCAAAAGCATAGAACTTGGGACAACATAAAAGGAAAGTAAATCCATATCATGAATTGCACAACGGAATATCCATGTCAATTACGGATCAGATGGTATTTGAGCAGGTTTTCCTTGTGCCTTGAAAGGGTTTGCTAACAATTTTCAGATTTGAGTGTATTTGCTTCCATATTTGTTTATTGACAAGGAAGTGCAGGATTTTGATTGCATAGTCCAAACATGGGAAAAGATTTGAAGAGATAACGACTTCAAGAGTTTGAAGAGATCAACCAGAATGTCCAAACGGAAAACAAATACTTGAGAAAGATGTTGTAGCATTTGGAGGATGTGAATCAAGTGTTGCAAGCTAGATGGACAAGCCATGGATATTTCCTCAAGGGAATCATTGAGGAGTTGCAATAAGATTTGCACGTGAAAGGAAATGTTGGCAAAGTCCCAAGACGATGGTGAAGGAGAGAAGAGTAGAGAGAAATCTACCATGAAAAGGAGACCATCTACGAAAAACGCACAAAGCATAACTGAGGTATGCATACTAAGCACTCCACTTAATGATTTTTCTTCTAATGAAGTTCTAGATGAGTCCTTTGGTAGTTCTAAATGAGTCCTTTGGTAGTTTTGAGAAGCATATTAAAAGAATTGTCTCTAAGTTGTTATTAAAGATGGGTTATGATGGAAAAGGTCTTGGCAAGAATGGCCAAGGAATGACAAATCCTGTAAAAGTTGAGAAAAAAACTCAGTATGCAGGATTGGGGTATGCTGGTGGCAAAGGAGAAGATGGAGAATACTTCAAAACAGCTGAAGCAAGACAAGCTTGCAAAGACAAAGAGCCCAAGACACTAGCTCAACAAAAACAGCTCATGCAAGGTAATGGCATCATTCTTTTTGTCAAAACTAATGAGAAATTTAATCCTCTAAAAACAGGATAGGTCTCTAATGAAGAGATAGATAGCATTGCACTACCTCAAAGGGCCAAATAAGAGTCTCCAAGAGAAGGACAGCAGCTGCAAGGAGGAGGAGATAGCACATCATTCCATCATAACTACATGGGTGAAAGCAAGCTGAATCCAAAGGGACAACTTTTCAATAAAGGGAAAACAATCAAAGAAGAATGCAAAGTGTCTCCAAAAAGAGGAGGACATCTGAAAGGAGGAGGTAAATCATTACCACTTCATCAAACTTCTACAAGTGAGGGCAGCCCAAGAAGGTATGAAAGAGATATGTCTTCCATTGTTTACTTCAATTTTAGAAAGAAAGGCCATGTAGCACAAAAATGTCGGTATGCCTATCCATGTTCATTTTGTGGAATGAGTACCCATTGTGTGGCCATTATTGGAAGGAACAATCCATCACCAAGAATCCTAAGTACTTCAAAAAAGAGGCAAACTGGTTACACTGCTCTTGAAACCAAAGAAGAGATTAAGGTGTAAGAATCAAGAAGGATGTAAGTTGTAAATACCACTCTCCAAATTAATATGAGGTGAAAGTCAAGAAAAAGGAAATTTGTCCAAGGAGATGGGCAAAAATTATTGCACTCATTGCAACATAAGTGGGCATTGGCATGCAAGATGTTGAAAACTTCATCCTCAACTACACCCAAAGAATTGCAAGGTGCATTCCAAGAAGGAAAAGGCATCTACAAGAAAAAGGGAAGTTGTTCAAGCATTTACAATTCAAGAGGTAGCAAATGAAGAGATGTCCAAGGGAAAATCCATCAAGGAGGAGCAGCCCATAGAGGAGTACCCCACCACTGCAAAGAGGTAAACATGGTAAATGATCATTCCTTGGAAGAATATTTGCAAAGCTAAGAATTTGATTCGCATCCATTTGAAGAAGATGGAGTAAAACTATCCAAGGAAGAAACCATCAAGGAGGAGCAGAGCTATCCAAGGAAGAAGCCATTAAGGAGGAGCAACCCATGGAGGATTCCGTGTTAGCATTGCAAGTGGGTAATGGTAGGAAGCTGTTCTTGGTTCCATGGGTAGAATATTTGCAAAGCTATAATGGTTTTGACATGCATACGTATGAGTAACACTCAGATTGAGAAGCACCTCCAAATTGTTTTATGTGATCTATTTGTTGAAAGAAACAAGAAGGGGGATAACTCTATTTGCGTAAGCAAGAAGGCAGGCATTTCACTTATCAAGGGCAAATATGGAGCAGCCATCCAATCTATTTGTGATCCATGTAGCAGTTCGGGACAGTATTTTGGGTAGAATACCAAAGAAACTAGTATATCACTAGTACACCACCTTGCCAGGGTCATATCTCCTAGACAATTGATTAGAATTGTAAACTGTAATACATGTTGGAAAGCTCATCAAGCAAACTAGTCTAGGTGTCCTACAAACATGCCTCCAACAACTATGTAGGGCACCCAACTAAAGTTTGGGGTCCAGATTCCAAACTGAAGGGTCTAAATGACACAAAAGACAAAAAGGTGTATAAATGCCTAAAAATAGTAAAATTGTATTTTTGTATTATTGTGAGTTTCAGGTCATGACAAAACCTCTCTACGTCTTGGCAAAATACTTGTCACATGACTCTTCACATTCCGATTCAAATCACTTCATGTTCTATTTTTAGACTATTCATTTCCAGCTAAAAATAGCTATAAAGGCAAGGCCATTCAGGTTGTAAAACCAGTGGAGTTCTAAAAGGAAAGAGAATCATGTAGCTTCTTATCTCTTCGCAGAGATTGCAACCACATTGTAATATGCAGAATATAGATCAATATCTTCACATCTATTCTTAGAGATTGCTACCTTATATTTGTAATATTACGGGAGAAATAGCTCAATCTCTTCTCAAGTATAGCAGCACACATTTCTTCTCAGAGAGAGCAGTTCACATCTCATTTCAGAAATAGCATACATACCTCCCACATCAATGAAGCAGTAAAATTATTTGTTCAGAATTTATTCTCTCTCTGTGTATATTTTATTTCCATTCATTCAAAGTTCATTTTTATACAGTTATGCAATCTTGTTTTCTGCAGAAACTTAATGTATATGTTTCACCATATTAGCACATAGATCTCCGTAAAAGCATCATAAGCAAATGACCATAAATTAAGATGACATAAATGAATGAGAAAATGATGAAAGTAAACCTCCATTGCTTAGCGTCTTGTGTTGCAGTTTTCCAGATCTCCTTTTTTAATAGATTTATTCTCTCAATAAAGCCTAATTAGCATCTCACTCCTCCAATTTTATTCATAATTGAAAGTTTTCTAATAATAATTAAAGCTTATTTTAAAATCAAAAAATATGATGATGGCATAGAATATATTTCTACAAACATTGTGCAATTACATAAGTAGTTCCCATTTCCAAGCATCGATTAAAAATTTGCAAACAATAGTTGCTTTAAAATTGAACTAACCTCATTCTGGTACGTCACAGAAAGCCTTGTGCCTGCAAAGTAAGTAAAAATTACTAACAAACAATCAAAGGAGACCTAGCGATAAACAGCAACTAATTCTTCTTTCATCCTGTTGTGAATCAGTATCATATAACAGGAAAACAAGATCCAATCCTTCATGCACACATTGCAATTATATCTCATGAAGGGATGAATAGGCATATTAGAACCCAAGTAATAAACGTAAGGCTTATGAAGTAGATATATGGAACAAACCAAATAGATGGCGAAATGCATCATGGCAAGCATTATAAACATAAGATGCATAGTGATCATCTTTATCTGCTGCTCGGATCATTTCTGCTTGTGATGCTGGAGAAAATTGCTTCATAACTGCCTTTTCCTTGGGTCCACTGCTCTCATGGTTATCCCACATGGCGTCTTCTTGTTTCTGTCTTTCCTCAGTAAAGTTAGCCATAACTAACAAATCTGCACATGGTAGTGCACTGTCAAAGTCTCTGTCCAAACTAGATAAAGATAAAATGCAAATTGATAGATATCTTTCATGTGAATCAATGAATAATGTTAAATATAATAAAATTGTATATAGCCCTAGAATGTCTAACCAAACAAACCTGGTCTGTATTTTAATTGAAAATTTGGTGGACAATGCGCTAATTTGCAGAAATTTAATGTGTTTTAACAACAATGAACCAAGTCACAGAAACAGACACAATAAATATCAATATATTGCAATGTAAATGACGCTTTATTGAAGCCAAGAGTAGAATACAAGATGGGTAGCAATCTTTGAGAATAGAGGTGAAGCGATAATACTATGACTTTAACATTTGGGTGCCCATGCTTTTATGTCTATTTGTAATAGGTAATGAACAATCTAAATATACAAAATAAAGTGATTCAATTTGAAATCCAAAAATTCATGTGACAAGTGTTTCTCCAAGAAGTTGAGAGGTTTTGCCATGACCCGAAATTCTTTAAAATACAAAAATACATTTTTTCTATTTTTAGGTATTTTTCTACGGTTTTTTAGCCCTTCGGAGCATATTTTGGCCTCAAAATTTCTGCTAAAGGGATGCATTAGCATATATTTTATGGCCATCAAAAGTAGTTCCTTCCGCGATCTTTCCAACGCACATAAGAAGTTTGAACTCTGATCTTCAATCAAGGAGTTATCACTCCGGCAAAGTGATATAATAGTGTTTTCAGTATTCTCCTCAAAAGACTGTCCTAAACTGCCACCTCGATAAATATTAAAAACCACAAATAAAAAACAACACTAAAAAGTGTCCTGCAAAATTTCAAGTAAGCAATGTGAGGAAGGAAAACAAGTCATTTCAAATCTCCAAAAACGTAAAAAAAGAATCACACGTCAATCATTATTAACTTATTATTAACAATGACTTAAGTTCTCAACTTTTATAAATGTTCTCCATTTATAAACTCCCTCGGATTTCAAACTAAAGCATCAAATTTCCTTTTACCCACTAATAATGATAATAGAAAAAAGTTTAGCAAGATATATCTCCCTTTAATGAAATTTAAGAAGTTCTTACCTAATCCCTACAAAGTAAAAGAAAGCAACTATCTTGATGTAGCACATATAATAAAAAACTACAAGAATAGATTCAACAAGACTTGATATTACTTCACATTGGCTAAAATAATTGGTTATAACCGATTGTATGTTTTTATGCCATGAAAGTTTAGTATTATTACCATATTATGACGATGATGATGAACTTTAATGTCCTTTAGACTAAATTGGTCTGTAGGACCTGACAAAGTGTGCAGAAAATGCAACTTCTCTTTGAATCCTGTCAGCAAAGTGTGATTTGTAGTTGTCTTCCTTGATGCCAACCTTTGCAATCTTTGGAATCTTCCCATCTAAGGTGCCTTAGCAATTTTTTGACTCTTTCCACTCAAAGTGCCTTCACAATCTTTGGACCCTTCCCAACCGAAGTGTTTATAGCTATCCTTCGACTCTTTCCATTTAAAGTGCTTACGAAAAGAATGATAATTTAGAAACATATCGGGATTAAAAAAAAATTGAGATAAAAAAAATTAAAAAGATGGATGAACTCTTTAATCAAAAAATTCAAAGTGATTTTTCATGGGTTGAAAAAATCCCAGACTGTAAGTGGGCAAAACCCCAAAATCCAGCCCAATTTAACCTAAGTTACCGGTTCGTCACTTTTTGCAGAAGAACCAGGGTTGGGTTCGAACCAGATCCTGGTCCTTGTTCAGTACATGTCCCTGGTCCTTGTTCGGTACATGTCCAGGGAACCCAGGTGGCCCAAGACGAACCCAAGGTGAAATTGGGGTGAACCCACAGGAAAAAAACATCTTTTTTATTTTTTTTCTCAAAATAGTGCTAGTAGATCCATTTGCAGTCTAAAGATCTAATGCAAACAACGAATTTATGTATGCATGAACAGTATGCGTAAACAATACTCACGAACAGTACACATAAGCCACCCCTATTGTTTCCCCACACTTTCAACAGCTTAATGAAGTGGATATCATAATATTTAAATATTATTTATTATGACTAAAATAAAAATAATACCCAGAAATTCTGCCCTAGACTACAAATGGTTAACGAACCTTATTATTTTCATATTTTGTTTTTTATATCAATATGCATACCATGTGGTTAATGACAATGTCACTAATTTCCTATTTATTAGGCTAGAATTTCTATATTTTTTTAATTTTATATAATTTTTGTACAGTCAAACCCAAACCGTATCCAAGGCCAAAAAATTAATCGGCGCACCAGCGAACCTGTTCTTCGAATCCGAACCCGAACCAAAAACAAACCGGTAACTTAGAATTTAACTAGTCACATAAACTTCACTACTTGACATTTTGGAGCCCACCTTTGTTACTACAACACCAAAAAAACTCAACTAAATCAAGAGTCGGTTTCCTGAATATTAAAAGTTACGAAAGATGACTCAATTTCCCCAAAGAGAAAGGTCGTCCATGTAAGAATTATAGAAAATCTAATAAGAAGGACCTTTATCACCAAATAAACAACTCAAACTGGAGATCCAAGACCACTTTGATGCTAAAGAAACAGGCATAAATGGACTTGATACAGACCAGAAGACACGAAAAAGGATTGAGAGTACAAACCTACCTGCATAGTGGAACCAGCATGGATGATGTTAGTGTAGCACAAGGGGCCCTTCAAGCCAACTTAAATCAGCAAATGAATTAAAGAAAAGAATACACATGTAACTAATGTTGACATTATACAAACAGCAAACAAACACAAAACACAAGAGAAAAGAATATATTTAAGTAGAACAAAACCTCACCACATGGATTTGCCATATTGGATCAACAGCTGGTAATGGAAAAAGTATCATAATGATACAAAGCTCGAGAGAAAAAATTCACTTGTAAGTTTAGAAGGAAACTTTCATGTAGCATGCTTAGCGTCCACTTTATTCTCCTATTAGTAAAACTAAAGCTCACAATCTCAGTGAGCCAGCACTAATAGTTCCATGGGAACACTAAATTTCCATTTAAATTAATCGGTTCTTTTGTTTTGCCAATGAGCTAATTTTTCTCCAAAAAAAATACAAAAATTAGATTCGTCATTTTTTTAAGCAAAATACAAACAAATTACTTACAAGGGTAGAAAGGAAACAGTCACATGTATGTTCAAGAGGAAACTTTTATGTGGCATGCTTAGCATGCAATCTATTCTACTATTAGTAAAACTGAAGCTCACAAATTCTGTTAGGTGGCATTAATAGTGATAGGTCATGCATTTGGCCCCTTATGATATCAAGGGAGCACTAAATTTCCATTTGAGACGAGTCCAGGGAAAATATTAATGGGCTCCTTTTTTGCCAACGAATTAATTTTTCTCAAAAAAGTTAAAAAATTAGATTCATCATTTTTTATACAAAATACAAATAAATTACTTACAAAAAATTTGTTGGGAATGGAATTACCCACATTGATCATAATTATGAGTCCAAGAAGGATTATAAGGAAGCTCTGGCATTCTAACTAAGATAACCTCCGGATTAAGCAAGCTCCCCAACATAGCGCTACCTTGCTTGTGATGAAAAGAGTAATGGAAAATAGAGAATGCAAAAGTAAAAGGGCAATGCGCTAAAACAGTGTGATATTCTATTCTTAAAAAGGAATGAAAACACAAAACAATTACTCCGCTCAATCTAATATTAGTCACCGGTTCTTAAACAATTGATGAGGATTTGATGGTAGGCAAGAGCTCTAGAGCATGGATAAATCTTCAACATCAAAGGTTGCATGGAAGAGCTCTAGAGGGGATCCAACCCTTTTGGAGGAGGATCCACCCACATCATTACCCAAGGCTACATGCAAGAGCGACACAGAGGAGTTCCATAACCCTTTAGGATGATCCATAATCAACACTCTCCAAGACAACTTTCAAGGATGCATGCAAGAGCTATGAAGGAGAAAAGCCTCCTAATAAAGCCTCGCTCAAACGAGAGAAAAAAAGCAAAAGCCTCCTAATTAAACCTCCTCCTTTTTTTTTCAAAGAAGTTGCTGCCAAAAGGAATATTGAGCTACATAAAGAAGGATCTTTGATCGGATTCCCAAAAAATCATGGATCTAGTAATGCTTCCCTTCCCTCTCATAGGCAAGGTTTTATTGTTGAAAAAGTTTTTTTTGTTAATAAGAATGAAAGAATAGATGAAGAGAAATGGAAGGCGTATGGCACACGTACACACTTGTATGTGTCCATCTGTTACTAAGCATAAAATAAGTTACATCAGTTGGGAAGGTTGATAGCCAACCATTAGTTAATTTTAACTCATAGCTAATTAATAACTTTAATACCCTCCCTTAATGACTAAACCAAAGACTACTCAAAATTTGACCCGAACTTTTATAAACAAAGTGGGACCAATACTTTTAGTCATTACATTTATAGGCTGCTCTTTATATACCAACCTGAAATCTGCAGTCCTATGGCATTTTGCTGCAGTCCAATGTAGGAGCTTCGGTGTAGACAAAAACCAAAAAAGATAGCTAAATGCAAAACAAATATCCAGTTGTGTGGACATAAGATATATCAAGTTGTTCACCATTTCTTTGTAGAGTGATGAATCATCATTTGTTGATAACTTCTACCCAACCCCCATGTTTTGAATCCAATAACTTAGAGATGTTGATCAAACACAATATACCAGGCTCGTGGACCCTACTCAAGTTTGCACAGGGACTTAATCAACTTGCAAACCAGATGATCATGACTAGGTACCCAAAAACCTTTAGGCTATACCATGTAAACCTCCTCGTTAAAATCTCCGTTCTAGAAACCGAATTGAGTTGCTATGGAGAAACACAACCAACATGTAACCATCTTTGCAGTAGGAGCAAAAGCACAAGTCTACTCATTGTCTATTCCCTTATGTTGTAAAAATCTTTTCGCAACAAGACATGCCTTGCACTTCTCCAAAATATCATTTGCGTTGCTTTTGACTTTGTCCACCCATTTGCATCCAATGGATTTTTTAACTAACAATTGAAATATCATAAAAAGGTCAGAAGCTAGAGCAAAATGACCATGCTCTATTGAATTAACAATCTTGTTTCTGAACCTTTGAGCTACTGCCTTTGATTGAGGCACTTCATCCTCCCGCACAACTACTTGATCAAGGAATTGCATCCTCCTACACATTCTTTATAGTGGATATTCCCTCCATAGCGAGTGCATGTAAGTTGACTGAAGCAAGGTCAACAGGCCTATGAGGAATTTCATCCTCCAACACATCCTGTATGGCGAAGTATCCCTCCACACATGCATTTAAGTTGACTATAGCATGGTCAACAAGCCTATACGAGCCACCTTGCCCAATGCTTGGGGCAATTACCCTATCCTATTTTACATTAGACACAATACACTATTTCCCAAATAAATTTACAGCAATGTTGGGAATTTTTTGTTAACTGACCAATAGACAAGTTTTATTCATGCTAGGAACATGCCTAACATTTCTTACCATAATTTTCTCAGCATTATTTACTACTACGTGAATATCTCCTATCCCCTCTATTGCATGTGGCTGACCATCAATTAATGAAACTCAATCATAAAAGTTTGTACTTATAGAAAATTTGACATACCAGTCCTTACAACACGTGAAATGTTTGGATGGACCAGAATCAAAGAACCAACAATTGGTAGCACTATCATTCGAATATGATGCCATGCAAGCATACTCTTCCTTACAATCCTTTTCATCTTCAATTGTTGCTACATTTGCTTGACCTCTTCCCTAGGAAAGAACATATTGTCACTTCCATCAATCTTTTTTGACATGCCCAACCTTATGACGGTAAAAGCACTTCACTCAGTACTTGGAAGATGAATCAACAAGGATACATTTACACTTCCCCTTTGACTAAGCAGCAAATGCACCCTTTGTTTGTTCTGCACTAGACTCATTTACCTATGTTTGCATACATTCCTTCTACAGTAAATGGAAACTAACCTAATCAAATGTCAGGGTCTGGGTTTCTACCATCAAATGTAAGGCCCCCACAAAAGATTCTATAAAATCCCCAAACTCAACCTCAATTAAGAGATCACTGCAAGGGAGAGATCGTTGCCAAGAAGAAGATCATTGCCAAGAGAGGAATTGCTGCAAGGGAATCGCTACCATTACACAGCAGCAATTATTTATTAAGGAACAACAACAATTACTTTAGGAGATCGCCACACTAAAGAGCTCACCACACTTAGTTATTTAGGAGATCCGACCAATAGCAATTAGTTATTTATTAATTATTTAATTAATTATTTGTTAACCAGCATTCATTAAGACAAAGGACGCCACCCTTGGGAATATACCTCTTGGGACAAGACATTTGGAAAAGTCATGTCTCTTCCATGGAAGGATTTGAAGATATAAATAATCCATTATGGGAATGGAAGAAGGCATTCAATTATGTATTCAATCATCTAACTTCGTATAAGCGTCATGCTATACAACCACTTTCAAGGACGAAAACCTTTGTGATTATAATAGCCCAAGGACGAAACCCCTTGTGGACTTATATTTTATTTAATTTATTATTTTAAATGCAATATTTATATTATAAAAAATAGGATTTTCGAGAAAACTAAATTAATATAAAATATTCCGATTTGGAATATTAGAATGGTATCAGAGTTGTTCTTGCCAACCTATGAACTATGGGATCACTACATAAGAAAATTATGAATAATTTCGAGTCGTACAACATCATTTCAACAAAGATTCCAAAAAAAATCTCTTTTTCAGAGTATTTGGAGTTGAGAGAGTCATGGAATGGAAACAAACACTATGAGGAAGACGAGTTTGTGAATCATAGTTATGGCAGTACTGAATATGAAGAGAAATTCAATTTTCAAGAGGTCCCAGAAGAAAAGAAGATAACAAATTCCAAAACTGACTTCCCTATCCAGAAGCAAACAAATGAGGCATCCAACATTGAACTAAGGGAATGCCCAAACATACTTATCCAAGAAGAAGTTGACATTTATGGAGACTTGTCTATTGGGAAGAATGACATAAAAACTCAGGATATTAGACATGCACACGAGTTATCTATCCAAAACACTAATGATAATGTTGATATGTGTTGTCTACGTCAAAGTGAAGATAAAATTCAGTGTGTGCAAGAGAGAGGTCTTGAGGATCGTTCCCCAAACACAGGTTCTAAGTTTAATAAACCAATTGATTGTCTAATTAATGTACACTATCAACAAGATATCATGGGCTACGGTCTTAAAAATAAACAAGATGGAGAGCCAACCAAAATAATTGATAGAATATGGAAAAAATGTCCACCAGATAACCTTGATGCCTTAGAAGACGAACAATCATTAAATGCACCTCACTCGTTGAAGGATATCGAAGAGACTTCCAGTGATATTATGGATAACAAACAAGACTCTACATGTGCACTTTTTCTTTTAGATTTGCCTGGCTATCTGGGAGTAATAGGAAATTCACATGTTGAACATGGAGAGTCCTTGGAGGTGTGCTTAAAACATTCAGAAATCAATAAAGGCAATCAAGTTGTAGTTGTTAATCTTGGATATGTTGCACTTGAGGGCTATGACTTGGAGATAATTTACACACAACCATCCACAACAAAGGATGAACGAAAAGCTAATTCCATGCCTACTTCGGTAGGAGGGGCTCCAGTGATATTGGAAGAAATAAACTATGATGATGGGCTATTAAAGGATGTTGATGAATGGCATGCCAAGGATGTTGTGAACCTAACAATCGGACGAAAAAGTCCAAATTTGTTCATATTAAATATAAGGGTTGTGTATCCATACATCAAGCTATTAGAGGATGTAGGTCCTCAAGTGTGGATTTTCAAGGTGATTGAAGTTATCCATAATTCAAACTTCATATTCCCAGAGTTACAATATCGTGAGTCTCAACAGTTTAAACTTGGCTTTGCATCTAAAATGGTTAAACTTTCATTAGTGTATAGGGAAGAAGACATTCTTCATGGGAAGTTTGCATTCAAAACATGGGACCCAAACTTGATATTAGAAAGTTTAAGTTTCTCCAAGCCACATGAACCATGGTTTGGTGCCCCTAACCTTGTTGAAGGCATTCCAATTCCTATTTTAGAGGAAAGGAAAAGGCCTTTATTAAGAGACTCCACTCTACATCCATGACTTCAACATAATTATATTCTGGAGCACTATTGTATAACTTAATTGGCTTGAAGAATTTCGAACAAAACCTGGAAATTCTCAAATGTGTAGTAGATGATCATTTGATCAAAGTATGGCCTGAACAGCAAGAGATTGCAGTTTCCTCGAGTGAATGTCTAGAGACAAATGTGAACAAAATAGATGAACATAATGGCAATCATACAATTGTTAAAGATGACGACAAAGCTATTCAACCTATTCGTAACATTTTCCGAAATGGTGGGATTGGAACTGATGGATTGTTACATACAATTGAGCCTATTGACGAAACCACAAACATTTTTGTTGGCCTTTTGATTTCCTTGGAAAATTGGATGAAGGGTTTCAAGAACTGGTTTACAAAGATGGGTGTTGGATTAATTGTGAAGTTGGGTATACCATGGCTGCGGAAGGATTGTCAATCTGCTAGTATCAATGAAGCTGAGTTATCTACAGAAGACCCTACAGATATATTATTAAATCCACACCAAATCATCATCTATGTGTTGTTTATACATAGATCCTCATTTTGTATACTAAAGTACACTAATAAGTTGAATGTGCAAGAGTGTCTTTATGCATTTGTAATTTTCTATTACTCAGAACAAGAGAACAACTTGGATCAACATAGGGCCACTGAAGAATCTATGTTTGCATTACATGGAAATTCTACATGTACTTGGTACTCTATCATAAGGAATGGCTTGAAGGGTTTGCGTAAGATAATGTACATGTCTGCTGGAAATGTTTGCACCCACCTCTCGACTAAGAAGAGCTATTCATATTTTTTCTGCTATCCTTCGTTGTTGAGTGAAAACAAGAAACCTAAAGATTATAGAGTGTTGGTTATTTGTAAGATCTTCTCATGGAAAAAGAATGCAAAACTTCATGACATTTCGGTGGTTCCCACTCAGACTGTTGATGTCTTACAATATTTGATCGCATTTGTGAGATTGCCAATCGAAGATACAACAAGGGAAGGAGCATTCATTCTTGACCACCTCAATTTACAAGTGCTTGAGGACAAGCAATTTGAGGAAGGGAGGTTTGTTATCCCCAAACTCAGCCTCAATTAAAAGATCACTGCCAAGGAAGAGATCGTTGCAAGGAAGAGATCGTTGCCAAGAAGATCATTGCCAAGAGGGGAATCGCTACCATTAGACAACAACAATTATTTATTAAGGAACAATAGCAATTACTTTAGGAGATTGCCGCACCAAGGAGATCGCCACACTTAGTTATTTAGGAGATCGAAATAGCAGCAATTAGTTATTTATTGATTATTTAATTAATAAATTGTTAACCAGTATTCATTAAGACAAAGGATGCCAGCCTTGGGAATATACCTCTTGGGACAAGACATTTGGAAAAGTCATGTATCTTCGATGGAAGGATTTGAAGATATAAATAATCCATTGTGGGAATGGAAGAAGGCATTCAATTATGTATTCAATCATCTAACTTCGTATAAGCGTCATGCTATACAACCACTCTCAAGGACGAAAACCCTTGTGATTATAACAGCCCAAGGATGAAACCCCTTGTGGACTTATATTTTATTTAATTTCTTATTTTAAATGCAATATTTATATTTATAAAAAATAGGATTTTCCAGAAAACCAAATTAATGTAAAATATTCCGATTTGGAATATTAAAGATTCATATGAGGGCATCAAACTGTTCAAAACAAGAGCAACTAAATCGTCATCATCCACCTTTTTGTTTATGGTAGCGAACTAGTCTCAAAGATTTTTCATCCAAAGATGTTTTGACAGGGACCCATCCTCAATCATCTTTGTGAAAAATAGAAAATTCTTTAGGTACAGGGCACGACTTTTCTCCGAAGTTTGATGCTTGTTTTTAAGACAAGTCCAAAGCACATTTGCCACAGCGGCACTTTGAACCTCAAGTATCAAATCATCTAAAACAAATAACTTCAATAGTAGAACCCCCTTATAACGTTTGTCATAATTGAAAAAATTGTAGCAGGTTTTGATTCCTTGTCAAGAGAAAAATTATCATGATCACGATTATTCTGCAACTATTAAAATCTTATGACTCCAGACATTATGGTTCTGACCAATCAACTTTTGCACTTCTTGTAGAACCAATTTTGTATATTGGCCATTATAAACAATATTTGACCTCTAACCCGTAAATCAAGGTAAAAATAAATGTGAAGTCTATAAAGCAACTCAAATTTGGGGAACACAAATTCTAGAAATAATAAAATTGTGTTTGCATAGCTTTCTCCTTCTATTGTCCCCTACGATTCACGATTTGTCTTCAAATTGACTGCAAAACATTTGAGAAATTGTGGCCTCAGAGTCGTACAGATCTGCAATTGCACTACAAATCACGTCCACTGGATATCAAATTTGCGAAATCGCGACCCTTCTGCCCACAGTCTATTCTCCTTTCAATGACTCGTGTGTGCCCCAGCATCTTCTCCTTCATGAAAGTTTGAAAGTGCAAATCACGACTACAAATCATCGACTATCAACTCCTACACTTTCATTTTTATAAATTTGTATTAGCTTTGTCTTCGTCTACACTGCGTATACACTTTGCATGTATTGTGTCAACATTTGTTTTGTTCTACATTTTATCTCGTCTAGTTTGCACTATACCTTATTTTGTTCTCCCATGCCCTTGTGCTAGTTTCCTGGTCTGCCAAACCGATTTTCCTTGGTTCAATTTTATGTTCTCTCAACTGGCTTCATGTCAGTCAGACCTTTGTACTTGTTTGCAACTCCTTGTGTAAAAAGTGTGGCCCTCCTAGTCTGCACGATGTATGCACTTAAGTGATTGTAAAAACAAAAAACCATGACTATATTTTTTGTTTCATGTTTGCTCTAGATACCACAAAAATCGTGACTGAAAATTGTGATTCGATGAGAAACGTGAAGGTAGAAACTTGTCCTTCAAGTGTCTAGATCTTCACGACTCGTCACATGCCCTAAACTGCACATCTCTACTTTTGGGCTTTTGTTTGTTTTCGGAAATAGCAATTTGTCTTTTTATCACATTCAAATCGTCATTTTGTTTGCTCCTGGTGCGTTCACCTTGCAACATTTTGGTCTTCGCCCTTTTCCTGACTTAAAATAATCCACGAAAATGCTATGAAAATGCTTTGAAAAGAGTGGTTTTCTTGTTAGGTCTTTCACAGACTCATGTGTGGTCTTTTTGGTCTTCACAACCTCAAATCGTGACCTTTCCTCCTGCCACGATG
This sequence comes from Torreya grandis, assembly GCA_037957365.1. NCBI lineage: Eukaryota > Viridiplantae > Streptophyta > Pinopsida > Cupressales > Taxaceae > Torreya > Torreya grandis. The sequence continues at coordinate 4,333,724 of JARHVA010000053.1, read as the reverse complement.
CCTACAACTTGTCTTATTTACTAGTTATCTAGTCTTTGACTACAAATCGATCTTTAAATGCCTCTTCTTTACAGTTCGTACCTTGTTAATCTTCCTAGGGCTTCCTCTAACCTCAAACGTCTTCATCTTCTTTCTCCTAGGGCTTCCCCAACCAATGGCTCTAATACCAATGTTAGTAAGAATGAAAGAAGGAATGAAGAGAAATGGAAGGCATACGACACGCTTAAACACTTGTATGTGTCCATCTTTGATTAAGCATAAAAAAAGCTACCTCAGTCGGGGAGGTTGATAACCAACCATTAGTTAATGTTAAACTAATAGTTAATTAATAACTTTAATATATTCACCCCTATTTGTTTATCCAAAAGGTGAAGTAGTCTTCTTCTCACATCTTCCAGTTATAAGTGAATGGATAGGCCAAAATTGGTCTCCTATCATCTCTTATGAGGTGGAAATTTACACTTAAGTCCAAGTGTTTTTCATTATGTTTTTTGTATAACCGACAGACCGAGATATGATTTACAGTAAGGAGCCCTAGTTTCATAAGGGGCTTGATATTTTCATGAAGCCCTGGTTCTCATATTTTGACCCTTTGGTTAAAACCCCTTCTTGTGTCCTTGTATGGGTCATGTTGCCAAATTTGCCTTTACATTTTTAGATGCCTTCTATATACACCTTATTTTCACTTACTGACATTTTCTATTTCCAGGGCTCATCAGTGCACTAATCTCTAAGTGGGATCAGGGGTGAGTTGGCTAGTGGCTCTTTGCGAGAGTTTTTATCATGCTTTACCATTCTTACTACCAGCCTCAGATCACAATGACATCAGCTTAGTTTTTCCCCCAAGGTTCCCATTTCCCCTTTCGCTCCTCTTTTTCATTTGCACGCCTTAATCTGACATCATGGAAAACCAATGATGTATTGTGGTGCCACTAGTCTAGCCGACATCATCAATCGGGCTAAACAACATACCATTTCTGTTGGAAACCTTTTATATGCCATTAGTCGGGCCGATGATGTTGACTAGAACTAGGTTTTGACTTTTAGGGCTTGGATCCGTATTTATAAGGGGCTTCTTGATGGTCATTTCACAAATAGAAGACATTCAATCCACTCTATTCGCGCACAAAAATCCACCTTAGGAAGAAGAAGAGGAATTGAGGCTTTGAAACTTACGCTAAGGGAAGACAAGTACCACAAGGTCTTTGAAAATATCAAGTGTAGGAGTTGAACCAACAAAGTACACCTAGTCTTTGGAGTCCCCCACTTGGGTCTACTTAGGTCTTTTTCTATTGACTTTGACTTCACCTACAACCACTCTCACAAAACGCTACAATCCAAGGGGGAGATAAATGGACTAACAAGTCGACCTAAGGTAAGTATCCCCACCCCTATGATATTTCTTTTGTACTTTGGTTGGTATATTATATTAGTTCATTTCATGTCTTCCCATGTTTAGATTAGTACGTGCTTGTTAGTTTATTGTTATCTTTACATGCTTTTTATTTACAACTCTTTCTCATGCCTAGAGGCACCTTTACTTTGCTTTACAACCTTTAAATTAGATATGCTTACCGCTTAATGGCACTTTAGTTACCTATAGCTCTTGCTTACCGTCTACTAACACCTTGGATCTACTATGTAGATTCCCCTTTTAGATCTCTTGCAACCTCATTTGCTCCCAACCCTTATCTATAGCCCTCAACTACGTTTTGGACTAGCGTCTCGTATGTGTGGTGGATCTAGAATGGTCTTCTACATTTTCCTATTTTATAGGATCCTTAAATTGTAGACTATTTTAGGCCTACATACATTCTGGTGAACCCGACATGAATCTTATCCCACCATTGGTCAAGTCATTTTCACATTTTCTTGTTTTAGCTTCAAAGCTTTTTTGTTATCTTTCCAATCATGTCACTGCCCACGGTGTTCCTAGAGAGTCTCAACCCATTTAGATTTTATACGGGTTGCTCATTTATCCCTTCCATGCACACCATCAAGAGTAATGCCTCGTGGTGCATTTTTTCTCAATCTCCCAACCATTCAATGTAACTTGATGGGTTTTGCCCCGTAATGGAGAAGAGTCGAAGGCTCAAAAGTGCAAAGCAGAAGGTTTTTAGTCAATCAACTTCATTCACATTATTCATATCATCTCCTACAAACAAGGAGATCTTCCTCATCCTCTTATCTCCCACAATCTCTCTACCCTATCCTCTACAATCGCTCCTAAAGACTAGTGAGGTGAGTTGTGACAATGATTCTCGCACACATAAAATTATTGTTGCTCACCTACTATTGTGAGTACTAATCTAATTTTTCCTAACATTCCCCCCCTTAGTGCTCACATGGTGAGAGGAACTATAGAACTAAAGATCTCTAAATTACCCCCCCTCCACAATTTTAACTCGTGGGTGTTGGGTTTGCCCGATAATGCATCTATTACAACAATGGGCTATTGTTACATTGAAATAACACTATATGTGCTTTATTGAGGTACAATTGTATTCATAGGCTTATTTGAAAACTTTCAACACAAGACTCAAACGACAAACTATAGACTCTAAATGACGACACACCACTTTCAACAAACAAAAGACTACTAATTGACACTATTAAAATGAAACACTATAGACATAAGTTATAACAAAAATAAAAGACAATAACAATTTATTTGATATTTTGCTATAAAAAAATTACTTTTTAAACTAACAAACTTATTTATTTTAAATAAACAAAGTTAAAATATCTAAACATGACACAAAACCGACACCTAAAAACAAATACCTAAAACCACGTACAATCTAAATACCACTAAATACTAAATACTAAAAAAGAAATGACATAATAATTAAAAAACTTAAAACAAAAACTTTAATTAAATCATAACTTTAAAAAACAAAACAAAACTGAACTTATGCAAAAAAAACCCGAGTTGTGGGCAACAAGGGTTGGAGAGCTCATGGAGCTTGTAGGCATGCTGAGATAAACCAAATGTAAACCGTTGATCTATGCAACACAATCTTGAGCCAATCCAAAATCTCAATGCAGAAAGCAAGCCCTTATTCCGTACGGCCTGCAAAAAACAAAAAATTGTAATACAAATATATACTGCCAATCAGAATATACAGTGGTCTGCACTATACAATAGTTGACAAAAAATAATGGTCTATCAATGGATAAAAGTGTTGGACGTGGTCTACACTCGAAAACTTTTATTATGGGCAAGCCCAGAATTGCAGAGAGGTCCCTTAGGTACCTGCTCTAATACCAATGATGGGTTTTACCCCATAATGGAGAAGAGTCGAAGGCTCAAAAGTGCGACACATAAGGTTTTTGGTCAGTCAACTTCATTCACATGATTCATATCAAAGTATTACATTTATAGGTAATATATCTCCTACAAACAAGGAGATCTTCCTCATCATCTTATCTCCCACAATCTCTCTACCCTATCCTCTACAATCTCTCGTAAAGACTAGTGAGGTGAGTTGTGAGAGTCACAACTCATGTACAATTATTCTCGTACGCATAAAATTATTGTTGATCACCTACTATTGTGAGCATTAATATAGTTTTTCTTAACAATAACATGGTTGTGATCACTCAATAAAATGAACAAGAAGATCCTGATAGAATTTACAAAATCAAACATCTATATAACAATTGTAGTTACACCACTACTAAGGATGGAAATCTTAGAAAACTTCCTCAATCACTTAAAACCAATCCCACATCAATGGCGAGGCCATCGAGCAGTGCTCATCAAAGTGTTGGATCAAATGGCCCTTATGCAAGCTACAAATAAAAATCACATGGTGCAAATGCAAAATCAACTTTTGCAAATGGCAAATCAATCTTAAAAAGTTATTTGGGCCTACCTAACAATCCTCCTATCCTCATGGATGTTAAGGGGAATCCTATCCCTCAACCTCCTAATTGCTACAAGGTGCTTCAAGATGCTTCGAACACTACAAAGTGAGCCCTTGGCTCCCTATATTGCTTCCATGGATATTGGAAGTATTTCTCCAGCCATCACTTATATCAGGCACAAAAATGCAATTAAAAGGAACAAGAATGTATAAGTACCTCGCCTATCAAGGACCTTCCCCCTGCAAGTGTAGAAAGTGAACAAGAACTGCAGCTCTAAATAATTCCAATAAGCTCTAGGGCATAAAAGATATCTAGTGAAAAAAGCGATGGTATTTGGTCTATTTTCTTAGGTATTGGATTTTCTTGTAAATCACGGACATGCATGATAAAAATGTATAAACATGCAAAAAGTGATGGTTTTTGGTCTATTTTCTTACGTATTGGCTTTTCTAGTAAAACACGAACATGCATGATAAAAATGTATAAACATGTGTGCATATTTGTCAGTAGATAAACATACGTGATGAAAAGTAAGATCGTGCAAAAAACATGCATATTCTTTTAGAAAGCATGAAAAGGTAGGACTAGAAAAGTATGGAAAAAAGAAGTTTTCTTTTTTTAAATCTAGAATCTTGGTGTAAAAGCAAGATGTAATTTGAAAAAAAATTATATTAATATATTTTTTACTTAGCAAAAATAAAATCTATTATTAGCCTTCATACATAACTAGATGCAAGAGGCAAGAAATCCAACACTACAAGTAGATTAAGATATCCACACATATTTTCAGATCAAGTGCCGAAGTTTAGCCACAAAACCTTTTATTAAATGCTTCAAATGTACACAATTGTCTATAGTTCCAAACACTAACATTAAACTCAAAAAATAAAATCTAAGGCTTAAAATTTCACAATAAGAATTGTCAGAGGGATGGAAAATGTTTACCTTGGAATTGCACTTAAGACAACTAAGGAAAGTCTATCTAAGACTCGATGTGCGAGTGAGATGCGCCAAAGACTCTTAGATACTTGTGAAGTGCATCTTCAAAGAGCATGCGTGTAGACAAGAGCAAGTTGTGCAAGAACCATGGTGCACATTGCGTGGTTTATAACAAACACATATTTCATAAAGAAACACACTTAGGAATGGAAACACAATGAAGAAGTTAACACATGGCAATCACTTAGACAAGGAGAATGTGTATTGCACGGGATCGATCTAAGTTGGACAAGTATATGCTAAGAAGGAAAAGGAATATGCCACTGTGCACAACAGTTGGAAGGATCAATATAAGAATATTCTACGATGTGCAAATAGTTGGCAAAAAGGCGCTAAGTCAACAACAACTGGCAAAGTGTTCAAGGGGTCCATAAATGTTATAAATAGGGACCTTGGCCTCTCATTTTGAGACATCAAGTAATCAAGAGATCCAATATTCAGTACAAGTTGGACTTTTTACGGATGTTGAGACAAATTGCTTAGGAGAAGTTTGGATGTAGGGTTTGAAGGGTTTGAATATGTAACCATTGTAAGGAATTCATGTGTAAAGGTCGACCTCTAATGGCGATCATTGTATGATGTATACTTTGTAATGGAATGTACATTGATACGAATAAGTAAATGAAAGATGGATTATATATGTGTGATGTATATTGTTAGAATGTTATTTTTGTACTTAGATGATGTTTGCATGGTTGGCTTTCTTGTGTAATGTTGATGTGCATGCTTGTATCTTTATACTTTGTTCTCATAATGGAGTTCTCAATATTCTCTTGTTGTGCCTTGGGTGAGTGCTTAAGTCATCAAGTTTAAAAGATATGCTAGCATTGTGCATGTGAGTGTCCTATTTGTTGCACAAGTTCACTCCTGTGCAAGGCATTGGAATAATCTAGAATAAAGCACAACAGAAAATTCCAAGGGAAAAATACCCTCTATACAGAGAAATTTACAATATTTATCCTAAACAAGGCGAAGGAAGAAGAGTGTGCCACATGCACAAATCCCAACTACTGGAAATAAAGCCAAACCCTAACCAAAACAAGTGTTGAATCCTCTGAATAATCCTTGTCAAATTATCCTCCTCCTTTAATCAACAAACAACATCCTTCATCCATTCCATGATTATCCACACAATTTTGTGTGAAAATCCAACCCAAAAATGGTCTCCCATCTCAAAAATGTTTCTACTAAAAAAGATAAGGCACAGAGGCCCTAAAAAGATAAAGCAAAAGCTTTTAAAATGGTCATTATAATAGAAGCTTTTCCTTTTATTTCATCCTTAACCATAAGGAATATATTCTCACTGTTTGCTTTAATGAGACTAGGCCTCTTTATTTATTTTATTTTACACCTGAGTTGGCCTAGTGGTGAAGAACTTGTGCTCTTGAAAAGGAGATCACAAGTTCTAGGGTATGTACACCTTGTATTTGAAGCACAGTTAGATACCTCTTGCATATTGGGAGTACGAGGCACTCTCATATGCTATAAGCTACCCTACAAACCTAAACAGGGCGACCAGCATTGTAGACCTTAAAAAGGCCTTTCCTTTCCTCTTTTTACATAAGAACATATCCTCGCACACATTTTTAAATAATGCCATCTTACTTTATTTGCTTCCCCCTTTTATTTTATATGATGTACTACCTCGATTTCTCTTTTACATAATAAGGACCCTATATAAATATGACATCACAAGGCAAGGTCTCTTAATGAACTTTTGCAACCCCTTTTATTTCAACCTGCCTTAATAAAAAGTGTACCTTTTTTTATGGGAAAAGCCAATGGAGAAAATATTACAATTAATTTTGAAGTAGTGAAAATTTCACATGGTGAAAAGCCCAAAGCAGTGAATTTTCTTAAAATTATCATTCCTCCCCCTTACTAACAAATGCATAGCAGTACTTGTGTACTTTGTGGATCTCCTTGCCTTGTAATTATTCACCAATGTACAACAGTTAAAAGGTCATCAAGAAATGAGTGCTAATGGGAAATAGTCATCAAAGTGATGACTACTCGTCGAAAACAATCAACAAAGTGATAATTTCTCATATAAAATAATCATCAAAGTGATTGTTTAAGTATTAAAAATACTCCAACATAGTGAAACATCCTGCATAAAAATAAAAAATACTACACTACAAAAGTTCCCATTATGTATCTTCTTCCTATTCAAGCATTGGCTTCAATCTTCTCTTCCTTGAAGGTAGATCTAGTAGTAAGATCCGAAACGTTGGAAAATAACTTTATTACATAGTTGATTCCAAAAGAACATTGTTTATTATTAACAATGTGTTGGGTACAGAATATCTGACATTGGTAATAATTGTGAATCAAGGAAAGCTTATAAGGCTTACATACACACAAAAGGTTCGCCAATTGGGAAAGAGTCCAGAGGGTGAAAAGCCCAACAGAGTAGATTTTATAAAAATGGCTATTCATCCTCTACAGTCCATACTTAAAAATGCTTAGTGGTGCTTGTGTGCTTTGTGGATCACCTTGCATTGTGATGATTCGAGTGTTCATGGTACATGTAATGAAAAATTCCACAAAAATAAAAACATCTAAAAAAGATTTTACAAAATTAACAGTCGACTATGTGTTTTTTCAAATATTAGCCTGTAATAAGTATATTTCATATCTTTTTAAACAAAGATTCGCTGGCTCTTCTATACTGGAAAGAAAAATCCAACCCGTCAAATGCTTTCCATGTCACTTGAGATTTTGAATGATTTTTAAGCGTATTTTGGGCATTTTTTAAATGTTTTTTAAAGTGTTTCGTATAAATCCTAAGTATTACATTTTGGTTTCTGCTGTAAAAATAGTAATACCACGGAAGTTCCACGAATACATAAAGCTTGCCCAAAATATTATGTCATACAATGCTAGAGAAATGTTAGGGTTTACTCATTTGTATAAAGCTGTGTTGTGCCACCTAGTAAATTAGTGGAAATTTACTAAACAATTCGTAGATAAATTCATCAATAGAATAATACCCTGGATTAAACAGGTACCAGAAATGGCAGTAATTGTTGACTTTGTACACTGAACCACCTTAAAACACCAGGTCTTCGCCTGCGTGACCAATTCAGTATTTTACCCTGCAAAAACATACACAAAGTACAAGGCTGGCAAATACTTTAACAGGCAAAAATAAGGTTGTTGAATATTCCCTAATATGGTGGCTGAATAAAAAATTAACGAACATGCGGAGACCTTAACTTTAAGTCAGGCTACAAACACAGGAATTTGGATCAGAATTAGTAATAGAAGAGCCACACTTTAAGCGGACCTTCAATTTTCTTTATGTTTATTAATCCCTGCCTGTTGGGTATCATAGGAATACTCCAACAAATATATTTTTTATTTTACCTGATCAAAAATTTTCAAAAAATATAATATCTTATAAGTCTAACATCAAATATTATAGAATATTGTTCTATATGTTTTTATGAAATATTTTAATTATATTAATATTATAATAAAAATTCATTTAAAAATTAACTTGTTATAATACATTATCAGTAATAAAAATTGGCAAAAAAATCTCTTAAAATTAATTGCTAATTGAAATAGATATATAATATAATTTAAAAATAAAAATAAAACAAATTTTTAACATAGATGTGTACATACATTTATGAATTTATGTAACTAAAAGACAAATGTACATTATCTCTGGGACTTCATATAACTTATTAGTTCTCGAGGGTATACTAAAGCCTTCAATTTGCTTTAACCCTTGATTAAATTTTGCATTTTGGACCAATTAGAATGCATTGTTTTTTGTGCATAAATTTTTTGCATTTTTCCAAAATTTGAGTTGCACATTTCTTAACAAAAATTATGAAAAAAACCTTTTATCTTTATTGTCATTGGTTCAAATCTTGTACATGTTAATAAGGGGCAAATGGATGATGTCATGCAAAGTACTGTGTCAGATTTGTCAAGAAAAAATAAATACGGTGTCAAAGTTGTGCAGGGCACAGGGCTCAAAAAAATTGGCAGCAGTTTCTGCGATGCTGAAACTCCTTGCATCATTTTCTCGATAATAGAAAATCTCGACAAGTTTGCCAACGGTAGGTAAGAAAAAGAACAGTGGTTTTTACCTCACATTCACATGACATCCATATTTAAATTCGCTTAAACCCTGCAAAAAAACTCATTTTGCGCACAAAATGCACAAATTTAGAAAGGAAACACATACGTTCGCTCAAAATCTGCAAAAAAAACCCTTTTACGCACAAAATCTGCAGATTTAGAAAGGAAACACAGGGAATGTTGGTTTTTTTTTTTTTTTAATAGGGTAGTAATAGTGTGGCGCACTCTCATAAGGCACTAACAATTTTGTGTATTAGTGTTTGGAGACAAGACACTACATTTGCTAGGTGAGCAAGTCACATTTTCACAAACCCCACTCGCAATCTCCAAGCAACTATAGCTAGCACTACACTAGTTTTTTTTCTTTTTCTTTTTCCTTTTATTTTCCTGGTGTTAGTACAACTAGTAAGTTTTTCGATATTCGAGCGACATATATTTATGTGGGCTATCGAAAACATGCAAAAAAATAAATGGATGTATTATTTTAACGCAGGGGCTATATGTCTCACCCTCTTGCAATGGTGACAGGGGCAAGGTCGAGCGAGGAGCAATAAGGAAGTTTTTCGGAGCAACAGAGAGACTTCAAATATCGTAGATCCAAGTCTCGTGAAGAACAAACCGTCTAGCAAACAAACAAACCTGGATTCATAGATATGCTCCCCCATCTTTCTGATCTCAATCTTTGTTCTCACCAATTTCCTTAGGTTTGAATTTTTCCTCTAGGATATAAAAAATTCTTTCAAGTGTAAAGGACAGCGAGAATTTACCAAATTAGTAATGGTAGTTGATCTCTGGACACGAATTGATAGAATTTTATAACTTGCACATATAAAATTTTATGGGAATCGTAAGGTGCTTGAGTTTAATAAGTTCCAAAACTAGAACAGTAATATGGGGGTAGTAGATGGGAGTTTTTGCATCTATGCCATGTGCGCTAAATTTGTAAATGTTGTTGTGCACGGATTTGGGAGGGGGGAGGAGTTGAGATTCAAAATTGCAGCAAGGGGGAGTGTGACTTGTTTCCTTCTAAAAGTTGGATTACACTCAAGCTTTGCTCCAATCATTGGCAATAGATAAATATATTGTTGCTTTAGGGTTCTTTCTTTAAGGCCTCAATTTCCATACTACCCATCTACAAATGAGTTTATAAGGTTTGGTATTGTGGCTACGAACTCTGCTTTAATGGTATGGTTGTTTCTAAACTTGATTGTGGTCAAGTCTTATTTTTGAAGTACCACTGTAAATAGATGTGTTTGGTTTGTTTTTTATCTAACATAATTGCTTACACATGAGCACAAATCTCTACAAAGTAGCAAAGGCACCAAAACCTATCTGGTGGCACCACTTTTTTGATTGCTGGTGATGGATGCAATTTATTGCATCTCTGGGTTGTTTTTCAATCCCAGTTATTTATGGTACTCCTTTGTATTGGGTTTATGTGCTTTGTTACTATTGCCATGACTTTTGCTTTCATGGTCTATCTTTTTTAAATTTAAATATTGTAAATGAATATATACCTTATTTTTTATTAATAAAAGTGCTATAGAATTCGGTGTAGATTTCTAGTAAAATAGCCATCAATGAATTGGAGAAAGAATCAAGTAATTTAGATGTAGGCATAGTGGATGAGAATCTTTTCATCACTATCATGTGCATTAAATTCGAGTGTACTTGTGCATTGGATTTTGTGGAGGGATTTATGAGGAACTAAAATTTCTAATTTGGAAAGCTGGGTGTATCTAGTGGCACAACTGCTAGAGGTGAGTATAGGTGGTGTTTCATTTCAATCACTGGCAGTAGATAAATATGTTGTTGCTTTTAGTTTCTCTTTTTGGGCCTCAATATTCATAGTGACACATTATATTGTTTTTATATAGTATGGTAATGTGGCTACAAATTATTCTTTTATGTTACCTCTGTTTTAGGACTTCCCAGTGGCCAGGCTATTCTTTTGCAGGGCTAATGCAAATAGACTCTTTTTTACTAAATTAACTAGGGAGACCCTAATGTAAATAGACTTGTGTTTTTGCACTAACTTAACTAGGGAGAGCTTAATGTAAACATACTTGTTTTTTTTCACTAACTTAACTAAGGAGAGGGCCCTAGCCTAGCAAAAAAATCGTTGAAGTGCTAAGAATTATTAGCCAAGCACAATAATTCTGCCAATGAAAGACACATTATCGTGCAAGTAAAGAGAAAACCAACAACACCAGAATGAAGCGATAGTCTCATCTCCACGCTTACTATGTTTCCTCGATGGCTGCTTCAAATGATCATAATTGACTAGTATCAAATAATGATAGCTTTAGATAATTTTGGAATCGCCTGCGCATGCATCTACCTTTCTTGCCACCTCCAACTCATGAATCTCACTAACTAAATCTTGTAAATTTATGTTTGAAGATTCTCCATATGCAATAGCATGTCTTGTCATCCCTTTCAACTTTTCTGCATCTCTTTTCATTTCTTTCCCCTTCTCTTTACTCAACATTAGTATAACAACATCCTTCACTCATAGCATGTTTGGAATTCCAATTCTATGTTCGCAGACTTTCTGTACTCGACTCATGCTTCGATTTGCCAGGAAATACTCCTTGCATGGCTTGATGTTTTTTCATTGAATTGCCAATGTGACAATGTTTTTTGTCAATGGTTTTGGCATTTTATTAATATTATTTTGTTCTTTATAAAGCCCATCGCAATTTTATATTTTTTAGTTCTTACATGTTTTTTGACTTGCAGTGATAAGAAATAATTTATTGGGGAAGCTGCATGTCAGATATGCCAAGAGAGTTTCAGCACCTCTATAATTGGTCAGTGTAGTGCTTGATTTTCAAATTTTAATTCTCTTATATATATTAATATCTTTATACATTATCTTTTCTACATTAGAGTCCCTATTGAATATTAATTTTTTGTCTTGGATTTCTTGGACGCGACAGCATTGACTGAGCCTATTGATGTGTAAGCTTTAATCTAAACCATACATCTGGTATTTCAATTCATTTTGTTACTCATACTAGGGAGGTGTTTAGATTGACAAATCAATATATTTCTAGAATTTGAAATGCTTGAAATGAAATAACATCCTTGTTCATATGAAGCACAAAAGATTTATTTAAAGAGCAACTAATTAATTGTAGCTTGAGTGTCCACAAAAAACTGTAAGTTAATTTTTTTTTATTGTGTTTTCAAGTATAGCAAGTGGATTGATGAATGTGAGCATGTAAATAACTCTGGATAAATGGTTACATCTTCACAATTGCCTAGATTATAGAGTCTCTCTTATATGTATAAAACGAAGACAAAAAAATTTGTCTGAGATTGCCTAATATTGTGTTGGTCCTCGCAACGTTTGGGTCACCAGACTTGGTCTCTTTTATTTAAATGTCTTGTTTTGTCCTCGAGACAGTCCATGATAATTGTGATGTTTACCGATCTACTAGTAGTTTTGTATGTATAATTGTAACATGACAATATTATGATGGGTTCCTTCAATGTATGCTTAAATCTCTTTAAATTTGTGTTTAAATATTGTGTAATTGTAGGCTTGATTTGTTGTGCATGGTTTTCAATTTTGGCTTGCTTGTAATTTGTTCATTGCTAATGATGGAGTATAGACCGTCGTGTGTATGTTCACTGGGACTTATTCTCTGCAGGTTGAAACCTCTTGGTTTTCACTCATTTTGTGTGTTTCTTACCAGTGATTCTTGTATAAGCAATTTTTGTCTAATTATTTCGTAATAGGAAAAAATTGAAATGTGCACAAAAATGAATATATAATAAGAATGATTTCAACATATTACTTTTAAAAACAATTAATAGGGTACATAATTCTCTCTATGAAAACTATCTTTAAGCTTAAGCTCAATTTTTTAGCTTAAAATTCTCAAAATAAAATTTAGTTCTACTCTAACCCCGCAAGGGCTTAGCACATGGTACCCTTATTTTTGTTTAGCTAATATAAAATTTAGAATGCATATTATTAATTTATAAATGTATGAATAAAAATTAGGAACTTAACAATTAGTAAAATATAATCCAACCCTATCCACTAACATAGTAGATATAATTGCTAGATAACTATCTACTCACAATACAATAATGGTAAAAATATGCATGCAACACTCTAAAAGCATGTTTGGCTTTTTATTATATATTTAATGCAACACTTCACATATTATTTGCATTTAAGTTAGCACTTATCCTCCTTTTAAATTATTTTTATAATTTTATATAAATGAAAAAAATAATTTTGTAAGATATATACTTCCATGATTTAATAGTCTATGTATACTAGGTTTAATGTTAGAAAACATAATATTTATTTTTAATAATTAATTTTATTATCCTACCTATTTATTTATTTATTCAATATAGGAATGAAGAAACATTAAAAATCAAGTTTATCCTTTGTTAGTATTCAACACTAATAACACTTCTTAATATATCCCTAAAAATACTACTAAAAGTGCCTTGATCTTATCAATGACCACCAAATATACCAAATTAAATACACGACAATATCATAATATTTTTTATTGAATCATTCAATGTACCATTTCATATTACACTTTACTTTTATTATAATTTTATATATAAAATCAATTTTAAACAATTTATTCGCAGAGACTAGCCACTATGTGGCCCTTGTTAATTTTATGGCGGTAAATACATTAAAAAAATTGGTGGCGTTGATATAAAAAAGACCTTCAATTTTTATTTATTTTTATTATTAATTTTATGATGGTAAGTATATTTAAAAATAAGGGTTGTGTAGTGGTTAGTTCTTATTTCTATATCGAAAATTGTTGATGATTGAATTTGAACATAAACTTATAATATAAAGTTAACATATTTTCAATTAGTAAAAAGGGAGAAGAACGAAAGCAGAGAGGCTTCAATTATATGTTTTTGATTTGATCTTTGATAGGTCACAAAGGACTATGGATAACTTTCTCTCCGGCAGAGGAAGAAGAATCTCGAACATCAGGTAATTCTTCAACTTCTTGAGAGTTGTTGCTTTTTGGATGGCCCATGTTGCTCCTTCAACTTTGAACTCGAAGGGTGGCCATTTTTTGTTCGCTTGTATCCCTTGGTATCTTATTGAAGTTTGGTAAATGGCTAGTGATTTTGTTACGAGTTGGCTATTATTTAGCAGAAAGTTGTGATGGTTGTTTTTTTGTGGTTGCGACCTTGTTAACTCATGTGTATTTGTTGACTATTGATTTAGTTTTTAGTGCTTATTTTTTGACTTTGTAATTGGTTGTGAGGTCCCATCAAAACTCTTCTCTTTATCGATCAATTTTTTTTTAACATATCAATGAATAATACACATGGATTAATTATAATGAATTAGATTAAAAATATTATTAATTGGGATAAATAATATAATATCCTTATTTTAATAACGTAAACTTCTATAACTTGTCAACTTATTAAAAACTAAAATCAATTATAACTTGCACTTAATTTAAAATTAAAAAACAAATGAACAACTTTAATTTTAATATTATTTTATATAAAAAATAAATAAATACTACATTCAAATATCATACCCAATAGGTATTAAAAACAAAGTACAGTAATTTTTTAGCAAGGAATTTTTTTGAGATAACTTATACCTACAATTTAAACAAAGTTAAACATTAGTTTAATTATAATCTATAAATATTAAAATATAATAAGAGAAGTAAATGAATATAAAGAATATTATCTTTTCGCTTTCACAAATGTTTAAATATGATTATATTTTATAATAAATTAATTTTAAACTTATTTTAATTAGTTATATAATTAACTAACAATAAATTGATAATATATTTTTTTAATAAAATTTAAAAAATATATATATATATATATATATATATATAATTAACTTGGTAAAATAATTCAATTAATGAATAGAAATTATCATATTTAACCTACATAAAAGTGATCATTTGGAGATTTAAATATTTGAGATGTACATCATAAATAAGTAAAAAAATAATTAACATGTGCATTATAAATAAGGGAATACAATAAGTTTCTTGAGTATGAACTTTAAAATTTTATATAGATTATGTTAGTTAATCAATCTCTTAAAAAAAGATCGAATTAAATAAGCACAAATGTATGGTAGAAACAAATCTTGATATGAATATTTGTGAGAGATTTTAATTAACATTTGAAATGTGCTGACAATATAATGGATGTATCAATTGTATTAATCGTGACTTCCTATAGTAAGTATGAAAATGCGAGTTTACTATAATTATGCTTATAATAAATAAATAATCATTGATATTGTGAAATAAACGCATTCAATACTAAGTCTCGTTGTAAGCAGATAAATAAACTAGTGGCTATGTTGCAACACGGAATGGGGAATGGAAAAAAAATCATTTGTTCTCTACTATTTAAGCCACTAAATTTTGTCAAATTTTACACTTGTAGAACTATTGTAAATATACATGTCCATGTCATTAATCAACGGAGTGCCATTAACATGCCAAAGATTGAGACACATCAAAGAGGTTTAGTTTAATTAGTGGAGAAATTATTTTTGTGCACCACCATTTTATTGGTCTGGCAGTAGAATTATAAAACTAGCTAAACATTTATGAATCTTGATCAATATATTTGTTGTTTTGTCTAGCCTCGCCTCTTCGAACAAGTCAGTTAGATTGTTTACCCTCAAGTTGTCATTGTATTTGATACGAATGTCACTACAAGTTACGCACTCCATGATGTAATGTCATTATGTCTCCACGACCCCCTTGTCACAAAACATGCATGCTTTCATTCCTCACTACTCCTTAAGTGTTATCCACATGTCGATTTCACACCTAAGTTGGTGAAAGCAAGTTCTTAATTGACCCATCAACATTTTTGCCTTCCACTTGATTTATGTTTCTATGAATGCCTTTACGTCATAGTCATGTTGGCGATTAATCTCTTTGATATAATATGCTTCATTTTGTCCCAATTCTTTTGTCCACATCATTACTCTAAATTTCTCTCTCACGTACTTTTTCATTTCCTCATTAATGTGTAAACACTCTTGCATGGTGATGCCCCATTTACTCATCCACTTCTTGTTATAGTGTTTAAAGAATGAATGAATGTTTTCAATAATGTATGTGAAACCATGCAGTCTATAAGATAAAAGGATAGTGACTAAATGGGCAATCTCATTGAAGGAGCAATACTTTTATGACCTAGGTGACCCCTTGAAATATAAAAATGCATGCCTATGTAAAATTTAAAAACTTATCCTCAAATGTAATAGCGACTATAATTTAGGAAGAAGAATTTTAGTTGGTGGTTACAATGGAGGGCAAGAACTTTGTAAAAAATGTAACATTTTATTTTTCATGAGACCATATAACTGTAAGAGAGTTCTGAAATTTTCTCTATTGTGGAATGTCCCTTTCATAGGACTGCCTTATAAGTTTATTTTTATGCAAACAACCTTCCAAAACAAATTTGACGTCTATTGTGACTTTTATATGTAGGTGAAATTGTATCAATTGTTAGGGATATGCTATATCAATCATAAAACTTAGAGACACATTTAAGGAGAGTGATATAAAGAACCAAAATCAAAGGAGCATTTTGCATTCAGGTATCTAGTATATCAAGAGATTTGTGACAAGTTTGACTGCCTTTTTAGAGGAAATCAAGGCTCTCCACAAGAACTTATTCATTGTGAGGATCAAAGATGTGTAGCTTTGTTCATCACAAATATGACTCAACACAAAGGTGGTCTCCTTAAGAGTTGTCAAAATAACAATTTGTTTCTTGGTTTAACTTCACACTCCTTTCATCAACCTTAATTTGAGAGGCACAAATGGATTTACTATTATACTTAACAATCACGAGTTATCAGGGAAAATATATCAACAACATAACTCTTGTGTCTTATATTTTATCTCCTTTTTCTCTTGCAAATTTTTATTTAAAATGTACTTTTATTACAATGATATTACCATGTTATGGTTACTATTAGACGTTAATTACATATATAGGCATTATAAAGCAGGGCAAACTTAGTTAAGAGATTTTAATCGATGGCCAGCAAATCTCTTAGACATGGCAAGATCATAGACAAGATAACCATCATCCATGTGCTCTCCCATTATTCGAGCAACTACATATGATCACTTGATAGTAGATATTGTTCCACTAGCTACAAGGCCATGCCTCATGAAGGCTATATTCATTTTTTCTAATATTAACCTTCATTTCAAGACACTTGTGGCATTGTTTTGGTTGCCATGTGTATTCTTTAATTATCATAGGTTTTATTAAAGTATTATGTGTGCATTATTAATCTTTTTGAGATATGATTACGATGTATTTGTGCATTGTGTGTATGAAAAGGTGTGAATGTATGATAAATATAAAATAAAATCAAGAGTTCAATGGACCTGTAGACTTCGAACAAAGGTATTTCAAGGCTTGGAAGCACTTTGTGACCCACGAGTGATAGAGTGAAATATTGTCACGTGTATCACTTAAAGTAGCCACAGTTGAGATAAAAAAGGTAAAGAAAGACTCAAAACTAGCTAAGTAAATTTGGTCGTTATAGCTTTATTAATTTTGAGTTTGTGGCCTTAGTTACATCAAATAAATATGGACAATCCATGTGTGCCCAACATGCAGTCTATCATTCATAGTGTTGTAAAGTTATTTTTTGATGTTCATTTCTTCCCATCGACTCTGCAGACACATTGAATTGACAATTTGATTTTATGTTCTCCCAAATTCAAATGTTTTTCATCTTTATGTGCACCATGGCCACGTGGTGGAATCTTGTGTAATGTGTCCTCATCAGGCTCAAATCCTTTCTTGCCTTTCACGTTTACCATATCTGTTCAAAATGACAAATGTGGCAATCAAAATAAGGTCATGGAGTCATGGAGCTTACATTAAGGTTCACACTTTATTTTTCATGCCACATTCACATCTTTGAGATGAATATACTTTATCACATTTTAAAACAAACTCCATGTGCTAATGTATCCATGAAGGCTTCTTTTACTTTGAATATTAATATAGACTTTGAGGCACTCTGTGACACCGCTCTGATTACCACATCTTTTTATATCACATATTTTATTAAAGTATTATGTGCACGTTATTAATCTTTTCAAGACATGATCATGGTGTATTTGTGCATTTTATGTATGAAAAGGTGCAAAATCAAAGAAATATAAAATAAAGGAAAAAATTTAATGCTTTTACAAAGTTAAAAAAAGGCATTTGAAGGCTTGGAAGCACTCTCTGACCCTATGACTATGATGCAATGAAATATTATCATGTGTATCACTTTGAATGGACATGGTAAAGATAAAAAAGGGAAAGAAAGACTTGGAAACGCAGTTGGGCACTCACCCTCACCTAATCAACTACATTGATGAGAGCATGCCCACCTCCCTAGATATTAATAGGGGTAGTGAGTTATATCTATTTCTATATAGGGGCACTGATGCCTATTCTATCTTATCCTAGGATATTTCCCATGGAGTTTTCGTATTCTCTTGGCAAACTAAAGGTTGATGATCTAAGGCCTAGGAGAAGACCTAGTGGACAACCTACTTAATGTGGGTTAAATAGGTTATACGAAGAAGTGATTTACAAAATGATAGAGAATATGAAATACAATGTGATAAAGAAAAAGGTAAGAAAGAATAAAATGGCACCAAATATAGAAATGTGATATCAAAGTTATATTATCGTAGGCTATGTACAATCTAAGAGATCATATGATGTTATTAAAGACTTCCTAATCCTGTTCTTATCTGTGGTTATGCTTAATGTATTTCTAACCTACCTAGAAAGGATGTGTACATTATTATACAATGCAAGAAGATGAGGTGTTGGCTAAACTATTACAACTGCTAGAATCAACCACTTCACAATCGCCTAGTATGGTGACATCATTAACTATCATTCATGACTATAGTACTTTTATTGTAGGAGTTTTATGGTAAAGCATCAACAAAATTGCAAGGAAAGAATTGGCATGTAGATGCAAAACCTACTGATGTAATTGTTGGCATAAGCATAAGATTGGACGTCAAACTACAGTGATATGCCATATGATTTAGTAACTTATATCCTCCTAGATCGGTTGACCCTCCTTGAAGAGCAATGGACCCCAATGCATGTAGTTGCAAAAAAATATGTGGAAACAAATTGGTAACCTGCACTTTTGTAAACCACTTTTCTTAAGAAGGCACTTGACCTGTTTTGATGATTTGGAAAAGAGGAATCTCTTATTGATGTGTTTATTTAACCAAAGCATTAATGACTTGATATTATTATGTTGGGACATTGTAATATGGATGGATATTTGTCTACTAAAGAGTCTTTGCAGTATCTAAAGTATCCAACAAGGTTGGAAAGTAATATCATAAGAATTGTGCATTGAAGATTGCATGCAATCCAAGATAAGTCAAAAGATTAAGCTCAAAAGTGTTATCTCCTACTTGTTTGGCGATGGTGTAGGGCCCATACCAAAGTGGACAAATATTTTTGTAAGGTCCTATCAATTCTTGTTTCTACAGGTGTAGCCAAAGTCAATTAGCAACTTGGAATGTGTGTGAGGTCAAATCCTTGTCACGACGTTGCTTGTATTTGACATTTGCCTATTGAAGAATAGTTTGCACCTATTTTTAAATATGTTGAATGCATTCAATGAATTTAACAACTTTTTCAACTTCCTTTTGAGCTGAAGAATTACTAAAATTATTGGTAGAATAGGATAAACTACGTTGATGGGTGCTAAAGGCTGAAAACCAAAACAAACCTAAGAAGCATTATGTGTAATAAATTTGTGTAGAGCTCTATTGTAGTTGTGTTGAATGAAAGAAAGACTTTCATCCCAAATGTGTTATTTTTTAAATTTTACACTCTTAGAGATGCACTATCATTGTATTGACCACATTCATTTGTCTATCAGTCTAAAGATGGAAAGTGATGGATTTGTTCAACTTTGTGTCTAGCATATACCAAAGTGGTTTCTAGAAATCGCTCAGAAATCTTGTATCTCTATCATACAAGATAGTTCCTTGGATTTCAAAGTGGATCTAGACATGTTGAAATTATAATCGAGATGTTTCTAGAGCTATTATTGATTTCTTGCAAGGTATGAGAAATGTCATTTTTAAGAATCTATCAACTACTATATAAACATAATCATTACCATGCTTAGTAATAGGGTATCTTGAGATAAAGTCCATGGAAATGATTCTCACGTTCTCATTGGAACTGACATAGGTGTGTATAGACCTTGCTTCTTGTTGGTTGGTTTAGAAAGGACACCTACAAGTAGAAGTCCATCCTGCGAGTAGAAATATGGTACTAAATTACCGTAAATCAAATTCTAAAAATAGAAATTGATTTTGCCCAAATTATGATGATTTTGTAAAATTTAGGTCAATTTTGCCATTTTGAAAACACATGTTCAAAAAATATAAATTAGGGTGATTTTGATGAGCTTACGTCAATTCCACAACTCTGTAAACACAAACTGTCAAAAAATAGAGATTAGGGTGATTTCACTGGAATTAGAGTGATTTTACCAAACTTAAATCAATTCCACCACTCTACAAACACAAATTATATGAAAAAAAAAAAATTATGATATCATGAAACTTAGCTCAATTATTCCACTCTACAAATATAGACATAAGTGTTTCCACTGAAAAACAATATTTTTTTACTAAAGTTTTAAAAAATCATGTTTTACAGATCGAACGTGATTTTGCTAATTTACAGGGCTAGTCCACCAATTTCATTCATGATTCTATTAAAAGATAGAGTTATTCTGCTAAGAGTCTAGGAACAAATATTTCAATAGTTTTTGGGAGATTTGGAAAGAAGTTTGGCTTGAATCAACATGGAATTACTGGATAAAAGGACTTAGACAACTTCAAAGGTGATATGGGGTGCAAATGTGATGCAGGAGCATCAAGATGACAAAGAAAATTTATTTAAATGAATGTAAAATGTCATATGATAGTGTGAGGGACCTCATAGGGCCCTCTAGGAGGTTTTTGATTCATTGAGGAGTCTATGTTGGTGTGTGATTAGTCATTTTGGTTTTCTTGCCAAAATGCAAGATTTGAAATCTTAAATATGGTAACTAGTTTTGGTGTGGAATTTTGGATTATAGGACAAATGTAAATATTGTGTTTGGGTTATAATGGGTCCTCGAAATGTGTTAAGTGGTCTTTCAATGTACACTTTATGAAGAAGGTAATGTAGGCAAGAAACTTGATTTGTAACTACCACATCATGTGGAGTGGCCATAAAAAAAGGAAGTTAATATGTGGGGAGTGATAAAATGAATAAAATGCATGTAGATGGTGCGTATGAGGTGGTAGAGTGATATGAGGTCAATAGAGAGTAGGAAGTTTGAATAAAAGTAGAAAAGTTATAGAAAAAGGAAAAAAACTAGTTTACCCCATGAAGGGCAAAAAAATGGCAGAAATCTTGTTTACATTTTAGTTGTGAAATCAATAAAATGAAATTTATTTTGTGTGTATTATTATTATGAGGACATTTTTAGTGGAGATTCGATTGTGTTGATTTTCTCTTTGTCATGAAAGTTGTGTTCATTAGTATATTTCAAGTTTATGTTATACAATTCTATGTATGACTATGTATAGGCATGAGACAAATGAATGAGAGATTATTTCATGAGAATAAAGGGGGATTCTAGATAATCTTGGTGAGTAAGTATTCATCTAATGTTGTTCTCATTTGTAATGTTTTGAATTCTTATCATTTATCTGTTGATGAAAGAGTGTAAATGCAATCTTTAGGGAAAACTCTATTTCAAGTATAGTCCAAATTTATTAGTAAATATTGAAGGTGGTTTGGTGATATTAAATGGTATTGAGTAATTGTATTATGGAGAGATTGTTCTGTGATAAGGGTAATCAATCTAGGGTTCCAATACCCACTAAAATTTTAAGAACCAAATTATAAATAGTCACACAATTCCAAGAAAAGTAGTTCAGGGTTGAAGCACAGTCAAGAAAGAAGTTATTAGCGTCTCCAATAAGATGTATTAAAATATTGATATAATGAGAAGGCAGTGAAAGTGATTTCCTATAGTTTGTGATCCTTTAAAATGGTAAGAGGTTCCTAAGGAGGCTCAAGTTTTAATCTATCTTGTGTTTGGCTAATATACAGTCTACTTTTATAACCATAACTATGTATATTTACATATTAAAACAATATAGTGATTGGTCCTAGACATATAACTATAGAAGAGGTTGGATTACACCTGGGTAAGCATTATTCCAATATTGGAAGTCTTTAAAATGGTCATCAAATCAAAACAACATATGTTTGGAGTTCTCAGGTGTATACCGGACTGTGTATCCTCAACTAGGGTTTAGAAAAAAAGAAAGTGAAACATCTTATGTTTCCTTCAGTGAAAAATAATGAAACTTGGTCATATGATGTATTCCAGCATGGGATATAGTATTTTGGAGGCTTGAGGTTGGTTTGAGACCATACATAACATTAATGTGTCAATGTTGTGACCTTAAGAGACCTAATTGATAGCAAGAGGGTGTTGAGTTAGGTGGTTTCCAATGAGAGTGGAGTCTTGAAATTTGGTGTGAAGTTGTATGGAGGTAAAGGATATCTCAAAGTGGTATTAGTTTCCTAAGAACCTCAATAGTTTAATCAAATCAAGAAGCTTTACACAAAATCAAGGCTATTAGAATAGGCCTAATTGGTAAGGAGTAAGGCAGATTTAAAGGTTTACCTTGAGAACTATGTCAATAAACTTTACATGAAGTTGAAACATGATAAAGGGTATCTAAATATGGTTTTATTATATTATAAAGGTCTATGGATAATTCAGGCCTTGAAGATTTAGGTTTTTGGAGGCTACAAGAAAACTAGGCTTAAAAAGATGAGTGGATGGTTGAAGAGTTTTACTTGGGATACTGTTGTTTAGTTAGAGGATTGAAAGGATTTATAATTGAACAGGTTGATGGATATAATACACTAAAGAGAAGTTGAGAAGCCTAGAATCAAGATTGAGTCCTTTAGACCTATGAGCAAAGTAAGATTAAGTAAGCTTAAAACAATAAGAGTGAATGACATTGTAGAAATTGGATATGAAGAGATTGATATTGGTGCCAAGGGAGTGAGAGGAAAGATAATGGTGAAGTGTGATGTGTCTTCAAGGAAACAAGAGGCTTAAGAGCTTGGTTAAGCTAAAAATTGATCAAGTAAAGGAAGAAAAGAAAAAACTACCAGAGTCAAGCAAGCAAATCATAAAGAGATAATTGGTAGATGTCAAAGCTCTGCATTAAAATGGTTCCATCGGGCATGCCATATGTATATATTAAGAGGAAACTGGTTAGCAAAACATAATCATTAGAAAGACCCAAACAAAAAGACATATAAGATACTAAGCAAACTTCATGAATGAGATACCTCAAAAGAGATATCAAAGAGAGAAACAATCAAATAAATGTATACCTTGATTTTACCTAAGACAAACAATGCTCCTCAATTCGATTAGATTGTGTTCAAATGGATGTTATTACAATGTTCGTTGAGATGCATAGATAATTTGGCAACACCTCCCCTTATAAAATGGATGTTTGGGTTGGACGAGTGAGGATGTGAGTTGAAGCTTTGAATCACAAATTATCAACACTTTGTTGCATGAATATGATTATTGAAAATTAACGATGGCCCTTCAATTTCTAGAGTTTCTTGACTGATGGGGACCGTTGAATGAGACTAAAAATCAATGGATGAGGATGAGTGCTCCTCCTCATAAATGAGAGGAGTTGAAGAAATAAATGAAGGGACTTGGAGTCTGGAAGGATTTCTATTTATGAAGAGTGGGATATGGCATGACTTAAGGAAAAAGGGATTGCATTAAGATTGGAAATGAATATAAAATTTCCTTTTGTGGGAGAATGTGAAGATTTCATTGGGATATGAGTGATGTGAGGACTAATTAGATTTATGGAAAATAGGAAAACATGCATTTTATAGAATTTTCCATTATGGAGGAGATTAACTAATTAACATTGGTTAATTTACTAATGTGATGTGATATGATTTTTTAGGATTTGATATGGTTGTGGAAGAGGGAATTAATTGATTAGGGGGGGATGAATAGTGGATTGGCTAGGAATGTTAGTGTAGATAGAAGACTAATTAGGGGTTCAAGACAATGTTAGCATGGATTAGTAAGATAGTTAAAATCGACATGAAGTGTCCAATTTTCGATGTCTATAATATATTAAGTTATTTTATATCGCATATTGGCACCATTTGATCAAATTATGAGGCATGAATATTGTTCATACACACACTATTACAATTTTTCTATTTTTTCAAGTTGATATTTACAGTGCTGAAGTTGGCATTGATGGTAACATTTTGAATCTAAAATCCATCCGTAATGGTTGATTCACCCTTACATGAGCTTAATATAAACTCCCCCTTTCATCTTAAGGTTCAAGATCAATAAAATGAGTAGTGTTGTTGAAGTTATGCATCGTTCAATGACCTAGTTGTATTCTCTCTTCATGAGGGTTGGGGCATTTATTTTCCCAACCAATGATTTGAATAATGGAATTTTCTTTAGGAAATAATCATCTTAATATCCAGTGCTTCAGAAAGAAGCATAATCTCTATTGCTTTAGAAGCCAACACAGTTCACCCACTTACATGCACATTCCTTCCTTTCTCTTCAAGTTTCAAGTTTCATTAATATAATTGATTTCATTTTTCATTTCATATATGGACATTGATTATTATATGTTTCATTGCAGGTTTGCATGAAATAAGCTACACATTTGGATCCTTCTCCCAAAAACATAGTTTGTTTACACATTAAGGTATGTTTATTTATTCTTTTACTCTTAACATATTTTTGTTTTCAATAATAGAATAAAACGCAGGTTTTTGTAGACATTAATATATATAATTAGACACTTGGCAATGTCAGTCTTGACCTATCCTTACCTTACAAGACGTGTGCATAAACATATGGCTCTTGCACAAATAGGCACACCGTTCCTGATTTGTGATCAGTCACCTGCAAGAATTTCCTGGTCTATGCCAAACTTATTTATTAGCATATTCAGGGTTTTTTGGGTCATATGATCATTATTCACATCTTTCTGGACACTTTCAACAATACTCAGATGACTTAAAATTTTTGAAATTCTCCACCTCCATTAGACTCATCTACACACTAGGAAATGATTATTTTTTTCAAAATGTAATCATCTTTATGGGTTAGCATGTATGTTTCGCATGTAGGTGGCGTGAGAAGTTACCTAAAGTGTCATTAACTTATCTACATATGGCAAGCACCTAACATCTATCAAAAACACATCGTTTTATATCTACACATTGAGAGGGATTGCCCTAAACTTCCCAAATCAAAAATCAATCACAAGGAGTAGGCCCTAGCCAGGTTTGAAGCACATAAGCCAAGTCAAATTTTCATTTTCAAGTGTTGAAAGCTAGATCACACGATGCATTCATACTATTGGACCATAGTTGCACACATTCACTTAAAGGGAAGAACAATGTGCATTTTCATTTCCCTCCTTGGAGTATTTGATACATATGCAACACTCAACCATTCATTGGGGAGTCACTGAGGTCAACACAATTCATCATTTTTCCTTATTTTTACAAATTAACTTAGTGTCTGAAATGAAACTACGATTTCAAAACGAAGAAAACAACATTATAAAATTACGTAAATATCGAGGGACTAATTTTCAAGTAGGCATAACATTCTATGTCAAAATACTAGCACACAAATCTCTAGAACAAATTCATCAGAGTTCACACACTTTCATCTTATACAAACAACCAAATTCTGTCAAAACTCAAATTGATCTTCGAAGCTGAGCGATTCCATATTCATTTATAATCATCTTTGTCACTTGCACATAGTTTCAATCAATGATAGCTAATAACCTTCATGCAAGTGATGTATGCGGCATAATTAACCAGAGAACTTGGCACCTTATGTATTGACGGCATAAATACGTGGTGAACGCATCATGATTGTGGATAATCATCCACACGCACACGTGATAAAGAAAATAAAAAGGGAAATGATTGAAATGAGATGTGGACAAAAGAAAGCCACAGGCTTCGTGATCAATAAAATGAAAATTAAATACGTGACAGAGTAAAAAGGGGCCACAATTATAAATTGATATTGTGATCACCAAAAAGAGGCCATCACAAGCCATAACCAGATTAGACAAATACTCTGCACTGAACTAATATGAAATAAAGGTGTGCACGCGAAAAGAGTCCATCACAAAGAAGTCAATGGTGAAAATTAAGATGAAGTGGACTCCATATAACATAAAGAAGAGAAACTGAGGTAGGAAAACACAACTGACCA
The DNA here is from genome assembly GCA_037957365.1 of Torreya grandis. Lineage (NCBI taxonomy): Eukaryota > Viridiplantae > Streptophyta > Pinopsida > Cupressales > Taxaceae > Torreya > Torreya grandis. The sequence continues at coordinate 4,307,341 of JARHVA010000053.1, read as the reverse complement.
TACAATTTGCAAATAAATAAATGTAGATGGAGAAATAAGTATCCATAAGAAATCAAAAAATCAGAACGCAGGGATCATCAATACCAAATTGATTATGCTACTGAACAATCTCTTTATCTAGGATGATCGGGTGATCACACCAAAACCAGCCAAGCGAGTGAACCTCATAAAATAAATGCACATGTTCTAAACTCTTAACACTCTTAATTCCTTTCCCTTTTTAATAAAATAGTTGCTTGTAAAATGTTAAATTGTGGAATGAATTATGTTTCATTTATGGTTTAACATATCAGAATGAATTAAGGGTAAGAAATGATTATTTTTCTTTTTCGTATTTTAAATGTGTTAAAGCATGTGAAAAACGAGACGTGAATTATTGAATATCATTACACAATGTTTATTTCTCCAAATGAGTTAGGATCATACATAATTTCTCTTAAAGTTTCTAACCAAAAATTAATTAAACAAGGATCATGTAACAGTTAATCTTTACTTTTGTATTCTAAATTGTTTAAAGTTGGATTTGTATATAAATTTACAATGTATGCTTAGTGTAATAATAAATGATGTGCAAAAATTCATAATAATAAACCAGGAAAAACATGAATAATAGGATTTAGGGATATAGTGTTTCTATGGATAAGATTAATAATAGTAAACAGAGAAAAACATTAATAATAAGATTAAAGAATATAGTGTTTCTATAGTATATGTCATAGAAGTAATGACTAATACATATAACATAGAAATATGAAGATGATAACAAGTGATACAAAAGATGTAAAATGTAACATAATGTGATCATTTGACACGTTAGATTTATTAGTGTGCATTACTTACTTGAATATATTGTTAGTAACAATATATTCGTATACAGTGTTTGAGTTATAATAAAGAGATTCGGGAGAGATATTCGTGAAGATTTGATCTCCCCAATTATAAAAATCACTTTCCTATATATTTATATTTTCTGTATGATTTTGATATAGAAGAAATAATATTATTTTAATATCTATGTCTATTCATAAGTTTAATATGAATTAAATTTTTATCGTGTTTAACTCTGATTTACCCCAAGATCTGATATCAAAACATGGACATTCTACATGATTTACTCCAAGATCTGATATCAGAGCATTAAATCGACATTTGTATGCATCTCTGATCCAAGTTGGCATAACTGATGCAACTATAACTCAAGTAATTCATTATTATTTATCTCATTTACATTTTAATTGATTAGAGTTGTGCAAATCAGATTTGGAAGATCAGTCCAATGGCGTACATGCAGTCCTCCATTGCCGCCCACTTGCATGTCCCTGATTCATTCATGCATGTCACTCTACCAAGCCAGATGACCAACTATTTTTTACAATCTCTTTGCTCAACTCACCTGAAGTCAACCCCACATTTTTCTTTATGAGATTGGTCAAAGTGTGATTAGTGTTTAGATTGGTCTGTAGTTTTAATCTATTACTCAGCCGTAAAGTTGAGTCATGACTTTATTTTTTGAGTCATAAGTTCATTATAAAATTTGTTTTTATTAAGTTTGGATTTGGCAGTTATGTCAAAGTATGTCCTTTTTCAAAATTTATTTATCTATCCATTCTTCAAGCCGTGTGGTTTGTCTATAATATAGTTGTCAAATGTTATTGGTTAAATTTAATCTTTCTAGTTTCAATTTGAAAATGTTAAAAAATATTATAAGTGTCAATTTTTTGGATTTATTGTTAAAATAAAAAAATGAGTCGAGAATCAAAAGTCGTCGAGTCATTTTTTGTAGGAGTCATTTGTTATGTCAATATAGTCCATAGTTTTAAATGTTTTGTAAAAATGTGAATAAAACATTTGTATGTCAAGAGTTGTTTTTATGTTAAAAATAGTCAAAAACTCTCTTTTACGGACACATTATCGAGTAAACCCAACACTTGAGTCGTGTGTGTGGGAGTCTTGTCATTAAAAATGATATGAGCTTCAAGATCTTGTCAGATGAGTAAGTAACATCGCCAATTGGAGGAAGGAGAAAACAGAGGCTGAAAGTTTTATAGCCCCTCGTTAGCCATTAGCAGCAGGGCCACTTTCTACTTTAGTGGCAAATTTTATTTTCAGTTGTGTGTTGTGTGTTATTTTCAGCATGGTGTGGTTTGAAACAAAAACAGATGATGTATGTCTATTCATGTTTGTCTTAAGTGAACTGAATACTCCTATGTAACTTCTCTGAAATGTGATAATGATAAGAGATAGAAACTATATTGCATATCGTGATATGGTTTATGATAAGCCATTTGTAAAACCATTGTTTTATGGTTTATGGTAATCCACTTATAAAATCATTATTTTTGGTTGTTAGTTAGCAATTTCTAAAACCATCATGTAAGGTTTGTGATTGCGCTCTGAAAATCATTGAATCATGAGTAAAGGTGTAGATATGGGAGAGTTATTTTTTCCATGTTCATTTAAGGGGGTGTATATAGCATTAATAATGTTCACAAGGGGGTAAATGTTGCAGTGTGGTGCTCACATTATAAATGTATAACATAATTATTATTTAATAAACAATAATACATTAATAGTTTACGGGTTAGATTTATTAGTATATGTTAATTACTTGAATATATTGTTAGTAATAATATATTTGTATATAGTGGTTGAGTTATAATAGGGAGATTTAGGAGAGATATTGGTGAAGATTTGATCTCCCCGATTATAGGAATGACTTTCCTATATATTTGTATTTATATGTATTCATGAGTTCAATATGAGTTAAGTTTTTGTTGTGTTTGACTATGATTTACCCCAAGACTAGGTGGGATTGAGAAGTAAATCGATGTGTTGTGTGTCATGTGCTAAAAAATATTATTAAATTACATATGGTAAAAATGTTCATTGTTTCTAGCCTCTTCCAAATTTCTATGTAAGTTGTTTCTATGAAAATGACAGAATAGACAACATAGCTTGACTTATTTGTATGAGGATCTAGATATGAATGGAGCCTTGACTTGCTTGTATTATTTTTCAAGTGTAAGCTATATGTATTTCCTTAATCCTCATGAACATGTTTCGCATTTAAGAGAATATGTTATAAATAGTTAATAAAATGTGATTTGAAAGATAAAAGAGATTATGCATGCAACCCCAACATCGAGTAGCCTATTATTTTTAGTTCATGGACAAGTGTTGAAATGTGGTTACCTAGTGGACCCCATAAGTTTTGACATAGTAATGGTGATGAGATGGGGATGGACATTGGGAGCATGGATTAAAGTCAACAATAGGATGTTGCTAATATTAATTTGGAGGGTGAACTAATGCATTCAACATTACTACTGCCAAACAAAATACAATGTTATCTCTTTGCTTGAGAACATGAAGTTGAAACAAAAAAAGGTGTGAGTTTGCAAGTGGCCCAGGTTGTAGCAACAAAACCCACTTTAAGAACCAAATAATTTGTTTTAATTAGATGTGTTTCGTATTTAATGTTTTGTATCAATGTTTTAGCAACTTAAATTGAATTAGATTAAATGACTTCATTTAGTGACAATTTGAGAATGCCTATAATATGATATACTTTCTATATATTTAGTAATTATTACAAATATTTAATATGAAATATCAATAAATAAGCTTTAAATTAATTTTATATATTATTATAAATGACTATTTATTTAGTATATATATATATATATATATATATATATATATATATATATATATATATATATATATATTCCACTGTTCAATAATATTATTATTGATATATTACGTTTCCATGAAACACTTTGTTTAAGTGTGTTCCCATTCATTAGGATGTATGTTTTCATATGATAAAGTAACAAACATTTTATTAACCCTATAGAATTTGTTTTATATTAAAGAGATGTAATTGATGGTTTGAAGATTTTTAAAAAGAAAAAGAAATAAATAAATAAATAATAATTTATTCAATTAAAAAGAGAAGAATGTGGCCTTGAGTCAAGCAGTGTCAAAATAAGTCCCATTAATATTTAATTAAAAAATAAAAATCAAGCATATTTAATATTATTTTAATACAAAGTAAAAATTAGAAATAATGTGAATTATCTATTTGAGTTAATTCAAAATAATAAGTTAATAATAAATTATATATATAAATATTTGAAATATTTTATAATATTAATTTAAAAAATATTTTATCAATTTTATATTCTAAATTTTAGATATATTAAAATAAAAAATAAAATAAGGTAATTTAATTAATTATTAACATTAAATGAAAGTTGTAATATCCTTCCTTATAGAAACTAATAAGAATGAATAATGATATTAAAATTTTAAAAAAAAAAAATGTTTGAAATTTAAATAAGAAATTAGATTTCAATTGGAAATTGGTGGAAAATTGGAGGGTGTGGTTAATTATCACATTACCTTTTAAGAAGGATGTATACGAGGAAATAATTAAAGAGAACCGATTTAACTTCCCATTTATCTACACTTTTAACTACTCTCATTTGGGGAAAGTAATTAATTTTTTTAAAGGGACAGATGGGAATGGTCCAAATTCATTTGAGTGCACATTTGAATCACCCTAGAGTGCTATTACTAATGTGAAATTATGAAGTGAGGTCATGAGTATTTGAATTAAGTAATGAAGATATTATGATTTGATTTATAATTATTGTTAATATTTTGAGATATTTTTTACGGTTATCATTAAGATAAAAATGATATTGAGAAGAGTTTTATATTTGATTAGAATAAATATATGAAGTAGAGTATAAACAATTATATGAAGTTAATATTTTTCGATTAATGGAAGTTAAGATAGAGTAATTAATAAATGATCATCTCGATTTAAATATTTTTTGCTTTTAATAATTTCAATGGTTTCTCTTATTTTTCTTTTAGAACAATTGTCAACTTCTTCCAAAAAAATTGTGCCCTCAAAACTAACTGAATGTTTAGTATCAGATCACAGTGTCTCCATGACTTGATGCCAATTATATTCACTACAAATTCTCAACTGGGAATTTACAATAAAACATTTAAATCTCTAAAATCTCCTTCACGATGAGTTGATGGTAGTCAAATATTTCCATTGTCACTAAAAAAACATTCCAATGCCTTGAAAATGAAATTGTGAGCTTGTCCCCTCCCCTGAACTGGGAATAAGAATTTACGTGGAGGCCGCATAAACCATTGGCACCAAATATATCTACAATCGTTGGGTTTGGAATGCATTTTCACAACTACACGATTGGCTTCACAATGTTGTTTAGAATTGTGAAGAGTTATGAGAAAAATTGGAAGGGTAATCCATGACCGAAAAAAAAGTGTCAAAGTTTAACAAATCAGAATTTACGTGGAAATCGGATAAACCATTGACACCAAATAGCTCTATAATTATTGGGTTCACAATTCATTTTCACAACTACACAATTAGCTTCACAATATTATTTAAAATTACGAAAAATAATGAAAAAAATTGAAAGAGTAATCCATTCTCATCCACAACCCAAAAAGCAGTTTCAAAGTTTAACAAATCGTATCTATGTGTACTGAGATCTTTCCACAATGGGTGCACACTGATCTTAAAACTTTTTTTTATCCTTGCTATGGTTTTTTATGACTGTGTGTAAAGAATACATGGGGTGGCTGATTTGGGTATCTACGTTATCACAATTATTTAAGTGCATGTGATCTCGACATATGTCGCTATCCTAGAGCCTCACACCATACACCTACTCACAATAGCCTCAACTATATTTTTCCCTTATTTTAAAGCCGGGTAGATGTGTTAGAATTACTAATGGTAGTGATGACTGTTATTACATCTAAGATTATTAAATTTGGTCTCTGATTATATAAAAAAACTTGATCATATTATTAAACAAAGTGAAACTTAGGTATAGGCATTGAACTCCCTCAAATAAAGATTCAAGCCATATCCACATAATTACACAATTTTTATTTTATAGAGATAAGTTATTATCATAACTCATTACACATACCAAATAATATGTTATGTGATGCATTAATAATTTTAACATTATCCATTTTATTGTAGGCATAAGAGTAGGGATTTTGTCATACACACTAGAAATAATTTGTTATGTTAATATATACACATGTTCATAAATAGATTATATATGTATTTTATTTTAAATAATAAATTAACATATATAAATATAATTATTCATGCTTTTATTTATAATGATTGTGGGACTTCTCACCAGTGTATCATTTACATTTTTGAGTTTCTAGTATTTATATATGTAAACATAGTTGTTCATGCTTTTACTTTCAATGAGTATTACACTTTTTACTGGTAAATTATTTATAAAATATTTTCACAATAGAGAATACATGTATTTATTTTATCCTCTATCTTTAATCGTTGCCACCCGATTGCGAATAATATAAATAACAGCTAATATAATTATAAATAAATTTGATATAGATATTTTTCACATATATTTTCAAAGACATTGATTTCACCCAATATTATATCCATTACAAACAAATTTTTTATTTTTAACTTCATTTTTTACAATACACATACATGCTAAACTCTAAACCCAATCTTTAAACTATAAACCAACAAAACTATAACACTAAATTAACCCCAATTTTCTAAATAAATAAATAAAAACTTTTAATTTATAAACTATATTCAACAAATCCAAACAAACTATATTGAAAACCTATCAACAAATATGACCATTATAAATCATTAAATAAAACTATATAAACAAATATGACCATTATAAAATAAATCACTAAATAAAACTATAATTACCTGTTGACAGAAAGTCACAAATTGAGTAAACACATTCGTTATTTTTTATTTTGGACATATACTTACGTGACCTCTCAGAGGAAGAAAGAAATCCTAAAATATTAAATGTCACATTATACACTAAATATTATACTTTAAACATTAACCTTCATATTTCTAAAAACAAATGTTCTCCTTTTTTTTTTTAAATAAAAATTAAAGTATTAACTTAAAGAGAAATTAACTCAATTATTGTATTATAAAAAAGTTATTGATTGGTATGTTATTTATAGTTTAAAATTATTCAATTCAAAAATAAAATATATAAATGTCATGATGTGGTTTTAGTATTTACTGTTAAGAATAATTTTGATGGATAATTTGATAAATCAAATAAGTGGAAATTAAAGTGTTTAAGTAATTTTTTATTTTATTTTAAATTAAATGTTACTAAAAACTCAAAATAAAATAGGGTTTATGGAAACCCCCGTGGATCGAAAAATGTTGCGCATCACTTGAATCCAATGATAGTTAGAGTTCCTTTTTTGGTAAGAATGCTAACTTGCACACATATAAATACTTGACGGATATAGTTTAATCAAAAAGATAGGTGGACTACCGGATCAAATATCAATTCCAGGAAGTGGTACACTTCTTTAAAAGGATGTTAGTCCATTGTTTATGCAATTAAGCGAATTAAAAGCATAAGAAATTATAAATAGATAAATGATACGATTACTATGTTGATTAAGATTTAAACCTAAAACAAGCTATCAATGTAAATTAAATTTTCCTCCCAATAAGTGGAAGTAAAATATACATCATCTTTGATAACAACAAATTGTTCTTCAATGGCTTCACGAGAGGGTGAATAAATGATTGCACAAAGGGCTAGCTCAAAGGCTATGCCACTCTGATCTGCAAACAAAGGTTGGAAAACTATGGGAAGATCAATGATATTGGTTACATCATGAACTAAACTAGGTAGAGTCATATACAAGTAGAAGGCCACGTTCAAATAACAATAATTAGTAAAAGGAATGCAAACAAAGGCTAAGAATTAAGGTCTCGAAGCCTTTGAATTAAACATAGCAGATCGATGTCGATCCTAACAGGATCGATGTCGATTAAGAGTGAATCGACATCAATTCTTTTTTGTGGCTAAGTTTAATAAAATATAGAGCAAAATGATATAGATTTGTTAACAGGGGTCGATGGATAGATATAGAGAGATACTAACAATATTTTAATGATTAAATAGAAGGATACATGAAATACTAGTGGATAGAGAATGATAATAAGGAATACGATACTTACCTTCAATCGACTTGTGACCAGAATGAAATTCTTCCACAGGTGGAGGCAGTGGCTCAGGTTGGAAAAAGGATATGACTGATTGCAATGAAAATCCAGTAGAGTGTCGTTAGGAACATCACAAAATCTCTAATAATTCTAACAACAATTCGAGGCTCTAATTTTTCTGGTCTAGAATGCAAAGGCACGTTGCATATTTATAGATCGATGATGATCCAAAGAATTGATGTTGATCGTGGGAGAATCATCACTGATTCACCCAAAATAGGACTTTGGTTCCAACCGCAATTGAGAATAGCTTGAAAACGGGTGGAGTTGTTGATAATGACTAAGACTCCACCCATGGATAAAATGGTTATGGGAATAGATTCTTAGGTTATACATGGATTAAGAGGTTGGGAGGGGTAAAAAGGTAAAAGTAATGGCTATTTACCAAGTTAGTAAATGGTAAATAATCTAAACTTTGAGAGAAGGTTTATTTAGGAGATTTAACTAAATAGGACCTACGTCACTTAATTAATCATCCCTAGGGGTACAAAATTACAGTGTAGTGGTGGTCAAATTAAGGTTCATTTCCAACTTCTTGTTGGCCCACCATTTAGCTGCCTCATTACTGTGGTGGTTGAATTAAGGTTCATTTCCAACTTCTTGTTGGCCTACCATTTAGTTCTCTCACTAGCCATCTAGTATGCTCCTCAAACTGCTTTGGTGACCTCATAGTAGTTTTGAATCTCAAAATACTTCACCATCTCTATCAGCCATGCTTCAGCTCTATCGTCTACGACAGTTCTATCAAACTTAGGTGGACTCACCTTTTTCATGTCCTTAAACAACTCTACAGCTACCTGAGCTCTCACATCCTATTGGTTTTCCTACTCAGTGGGATGCTCAGTAAGTACTTCTTGATGTTCTTCCTCTCCATGGCCATGAACTTCATGTTCTAGGGTTGTGATCTGATCCCTGATATTGTTCATGGATGTGATAATTTGATTCAAATCTATTACTTATTCAGTGGCAAATTGGTTAAGATCAATTTGAGGGTTATTGTCATTGACATTCGAAGGACCCTCACCCAATGCTCTTGCTTGCACCATTCTTCTTTCTCTCTTAATAGAAGAGCATGAAAATGTTAGTGGATTCATTAAGTCCTAGATTTTGAGCCTTGGATCTAATACCACATGTAACAATCCCTCATGGATTGTATTAGAATAATGCATTAATTTTTTTTTAAAATTATTTACTCAATATTTATTCTTTCATTAGATTTCACTACGAGAATCTAATTAGCGATTTTTAACATAGTACCAAAGCATATTAAACAATCTCCATCTTTTAACAATAACAATTCCAATCACTAGCATTATATGTACATAACATAACTGCAAAGAAAGTTATCACTTTAAAATCAATCTATGACTGGTACAATAATATAACTATTATTTTTGAAGTATAACAATTAGTATAATTACATTTCCATAGGTATTTTGTCTTAATACAATAAATATATACTATGCTCCGCGGAGCTTGAAGCATGAAACTAACTCATGTATCTCTGATATTCTCAAGTGTAGTCTCCAAGTAAGTACTGCAGTGGGGAGGGAGAGAAACATCTGAGCACTTTTCCACACTAACCATGGACAATCATGGATTTTACTAGAATAATGCATTAATTTTTTTTTAAATTTATTTACTCAATATTTATTTTTTCATTAGATTACATTGTGAGAATTTAATTAGTGATTTTTAACATACTATCAAAGCATATTAGAAAATCTCAATCTTATAACAATAACATTTCCAATCACTAGTATTATATACACATAACATAACTGCAAAAAAATTTATCACTTTAAAATTTAGCCACGATTGGTATAATAATACAGCTACTGTTGTTGAAGTATAACAATTAGTATAATTACATTTTCATAGGCATTTTACAATAATACAATAAATAAATACTATGGTCTATGGAGCTTGAGTCATCAAACTAACTCATGTATCTCTAATAATCTCAAGTGTAGTCTCTAAGTAAGTACTGTAGTGGAGAGGGAGAGCATCATCTAAATGTTTTTCTACCCCAACCATGAACCATCGATCCCCTGCACAATCTCCCATTAGGGAATGTCCCTTCCTTCATGAATGGGTAGATAGTGACAGTGCAGGAATCTAGAGAGACATGTCAGTACCCGTATGCTGTAATATTTCTACTACATAATGTGTATCATAAAAAAAATATGTTCTAACATGATATCACACAAACACGCAAATCAAACATATGAAATGACAGTGTTTATCTAACATTACTTTGGATAAAGTTTTCAAATAGAAATTGATCTATAAGATCAATCAATTTCATACACACCACTTGATCAGATTACCTTCATCTTGTATTCATGATGCTAACTAAGTGAAGTCTGTCTCACTACCTAATTGGCAATATCAATGCAAGACTAGATAAATATAACATGGTATATAGACTAATGATTCAAAAAAATTATTCCTATTAATAGATGTGAAAACATGCTTAATATGAGAAATAATCATAACTATGCATTTAATACATCAAATACATTAAAAGAATCTCACATATAATGATATTTCAAATATATTGATTACTCTTCAAACACCATACCATCTGGACATGAATCATATCAAGTTCATAATTGCATAAACATCACTAGAATTCATTGAAATCTTTATCACAAACACATATATACCATAGCTAGCTTTATACAATAATCTAAGCATCCCTATAACCAATCCATATAGGTAATGTTCAAATGCACATAAGTTGTATACAACTATACATAGTATACTAGTTTCCAGATTTGTAAAAGGGTTTATCATTCCATTTAAACTGTATCTCTTGTACATTATAGAAATCCCTTTACAAGTTTATATACACAAATCCCATCAATGTATACTATGTTAAATGTTCAAAACTTGGTTTAAAATAATAATATAATAATAGATATATTATTCATAGTCAAATACTACAATTCACTTTGTAAGTAGTTAACTCAACTAAAAGTTCATGACTCATTTACAAAAGGATAACTAATGCATAGCCTATCACAATGAATACTAAATCTAAGTACGACTATCATACTTAATCATTTGACCAAAATATACGCGTGCATAGCCATTCTACAATGCTTAACTCAAAAACATAACACAAATACCGACACTAGTTCGACCCAGTCGACTAGTTATAATAAACAAAGTGTACAGAAGATGCATTTACTTACATAAACTTGTGTTCAAACCACAATACGAAAATCCAAGGCAAAAATAAAGTTCCACCCAAATTTTGATTTGCAATCAAGAGGAAACGTAGTTTCCTTTGTGCATTTACCATTTCTTTCCCAATAGAGTATACAAAGCATTCCCATATCATCGGGATTTTAACTCTTGAGAATATATACATATTTATCTATGTCTATACATATATACTACATAGGCTAGATTGTATTACAAAAACACAAAATACAAATACTTAAATGCATATCCAACTTATAATTTCTATATCGACTACACAACCAAGATAATTATTTCACAAGAAATAATGCATGCACAACCAACCAACAGAGTATAACTCAGTTTTTTATCTTATACATAGTCAACTACATAAATTAATTGCCTTCAAAAGGCCTATGCTTGATCAAACATTGAAAGGTTTTAAACACAGTCATAGCTTGATGCAATCAAATGACATGTTTACGTCCTAAGTATTTATCTATTTGCTCAACCACTAGTTTATCTTAGTTGACTTGTTACGGTATTAAGAGTATGCAGTTGACACAGGTAGAAACCATATGCAAGAAGAATCTTCCTTAACCACTTATAGGATCTCAAACATAAAAGACTCGAGTCGATTTCTGAATTCACGTAAACATTATATATATATATATATATATATATATATATATATATATATATATATATATATATATATACACACATACAGGTAGAAACCATATGCAAGAAGAATCTTCCTTAACCACTTACAGGATCTCGAACATAAAAGACTCGAGTCGATTTCCCAATTCACGTAAACATTATACATACATATATATATATATATATATATATATATATATATATATATATATATATATATATATATATATATATCCAATATACATATATATACTACCATATATATAAACTATTTTTAACTCTCTTGCTAAAACAAAAGAACTCAACTTAAACACACATAGTTGATTCTTGCAGGTCCATACAATAGTTCATAATTTTGAATACAAGGAAAAATACACACAGTTCATTTAAAGTATACACAATATTTTCTATGTTATAAACAATATGAATGAAATTACATCAAATATCGGTAATTTCCGCCAAGATGATTCTCCTTCTTGAGTGGTTTTTTCTTTTATGTTATTTCCCTATGATCGCTTCCTTCTTACTTCCCCTATCGTGTTGTACCCTCGCCATATTCTCCAATTGTCTTAATATAATTTCCTTCTTAAAGATTCCATTTTCTATGCATAAATTGTCGCTCTACCATTTCAGTTTAAAATCAATTACCGTTGACTTAACTTGAGCTTCATTTATTTTCATAATCCGTGCATGTTTAATCTTTTATTTTCAAGGTTGAATTGCTCACAAGTCCGTCCACTTAAGTCATTCTTAAATGAGAAGTTCAGACCTTCAATACTCAACGTATCTAGGCATTGGACTTAGATCTTAAGTTAGCATTATTATTATAGTTAATTTTTATTAAATTAAATGCAATAGGTAATTATATCTTTAAAAGATAAATCAAATCAATTAATAATTTCATTTATAACATAAGACTAATGCCACTTGCATTTCAATCCTCTAGCTAAGGTTAATTTCATAGGATAATAATGAGACTATTGACATTAACTCAAAAAAGTTAACTACATTATAATTTTGAATAGCAATGTGACTATGGAGAAATCATTAACCAGCTTTCGACCACAAAGAGAATCCTATTGAACATTATAATTTTTCATCACATACAAAGTTGTTATAGTAATTCTAGTGTTGTCATTATCTAATTATAGATTCATACTAATGCCTTGATTATTTCTTATACATAAAGACATAAAATCAAGATAATGATATTTACCAAATATCATTTAAACCATTCAATGTGTTAGACAACCAGATTAGTGTGAACATCGATAACATGATCATATAATAATATTTTATGAGTAAATCTATGCACTACAACCATACATGAGATACACAATCAGATCATCCTAATCATCAACCAAAATATGATCAGAAGTATATCAACACTAAAAAATAAACTATCTAAATCAAACAAAGAGTTAAACAAGTTATTCTACTATGGTATGTGTTGGGTTACTAATAGTTCATCTGTCATTCCATCTATGCCATCCTCTATGATGATGTTCTACCTCTGTCATGTTCTGAGGGAAGAATCAATCCTGCATCCATCTCATGACAAGTAGGTAGTTAGTCTGAGTCATCATATATATCAAAAATTAATGATGCATACTAACAAATATCTATTTCTAATGTATAGAAATATGAAAGTACAACTATCACATAATTAATCCATCATGTTTACAAATCAACATATAATTGTCTCATAACCAACATATGTCATAAAAATCACATCAAAGCAATAATAATCAAATGATAACTATAATAATCTATGAATTTTAAGGTTATAATACTTAGGGTGAAATCAGAATGTAACATCTATCTTCTAAAATGACAATGCTTAACATAAGTGAACTTTTTGGCAGTGTAAAATCTATAACATTTAGAATTATAAATAAGTTCATTTAATAATGTTATGGCAATTTGTTTTGGTGATCATACATAGTGGCCAACAAAACATTTAAGAATGGAATGTATAAAGGAATGATTTCACCAAGAAAAAGGATTTTTAAATTGTTGTGGAGCGATAGATGTTACTCACATCTAATTTCAACTTTCGACTAATGAGTGTTCAACAGATTGGTTTGATCATGATCATAATTATAGATGTCATTGCAATCTATTATAGATAGTAATATGTGATTCATGGATTTTTCACTGGATGGCTTAGGTTTGGTAATGATATTAGACTATTACGTAATTCTTCTTTTTATAGATTGTGCAAAGGTAGGGAGAGATTAAATGGTTGTTCAGTTTCCATTGGTTCTAAAAACACGAGAGAGTATATTATTGGTGATGGAGACTATCCATTATTACCATCGTTAATCACACCCTTCTCCGGAGCCTCAATAGATAGCCAAAAGGAATTTAAGTTCAAGTTATCGTCAACGTGTATTATTGTGGAGTGTGCATTTGGGAAGTTGAAAAACATATGGTGAATTTTGCATTCCAAAATTACTCAACCCAGTTTATAAATGTCATCGAAAACTATTCTAGTATGTTGCATATTGCATAATATGTTGTTAACATATGATGAAGGTGTCATTGCTACATTTTAAACCATAGAGAATCAATGTGATATATCAACAGATCAAGATATATTATGCGATTAGACTGTAACACTAGCTTGAGTAGCATTAAATGAATATCTCAATGGAAGGAGTGGCATGACCCAACCAAGTGAACATGAATAAACATTAGTCTAATTATATAGCCTATTATTTATGTTGTTGCAAACTTTTTGTTCCAATCTATATGCCTCTCAGGGTTTTATCTTTTTGTTTGTGGGTTGAGGGCACCCATAGAATATGTTTCTGATTGCATTATTTGAATATTAGAGTCCATGCTTAGCCTTATTGGTCTCTATGACTATGATTGATTTTAGATAGGTTGATTATCATTTTGAAAAGGTATCATTAAATTTTGTACCTTTGATGACAACTTAGACTCATATTTATGTACATTCATATGAAAGAATCATTATATTGATATATATTGTTTTTTTTGCATTAATGGTTGTTTGATTAATGTTGTGAGTTTGTTTACTTCTTTACATAGCTATTAATGAACAACTCAGGGTAAAAGTATGTTATTAAGTAGTTATTACACAACATTGTGGAGTGTCACATGGACATAAGCAAGAGAAATTTTAAAAAAAAAAATTATGTACCAAAATAAATCCATGTACAGATAATACCAAAATAAATCAATGTCTTCTAATGCAAGGTTGTCGAATAAATACAACAATCATATTTTATTTTTCACAATAATGGTTGTAATTTTTGTTCAAGCATTTCATGTTATAATTCTTAACATGGGTGATTATCCTTACTATTATGCATTAGAGGAATGTTGTAGATCATAATTTAAATACTTTAGATTCATGTTAGGGACTCAGGGAGCATTTTTTTCGTACTTTCAAATAAATTTTCACGTACATGAGATATAATTCTCTAAAACTGCAATCAAATGAGCCTTTGGAAATCCCATCACAACCTTGTTATAAAATTTCTATACCAAGCTTTAAATTCGGGGCATTCTAATAAGAATGGAGCTCAAAATCACAATGTTAAATATAAGGTATGTGCAATTTACAATTTTATTAGACAAAATGAATCAAGGGATAATGGTTATAGTGTTTATAAAAAAAATCATTTACTATTTTCCGATCTAAAAAGACGGCTACTGCTTGTAAAAAATCTCATTTCTTGAAATTTTACACCACAGTTCCTTCAATTTCAACACCCTTTGAATCCTTAATATGAAATTACAATTGAAAAGAAGGGTTTACAGATAATTCTTATGAGGCTATTGTCATAAAATCCTACACATCCTTTTCGTTGGTGAAAAGTGAAAGAAGAGCATTGAGGAGGTCTGTGTTACAAATGGATACATATCTTTGCCTTGGTAATATAATTCATGAGATGTTTTCTTCGTCCTCTTCTCTATACAATTTTTCAGTGGATACTTGCTTGCAATGGTCTTTTTTATTCAGTTCTTCCCCATGTATATATTGGTTGATTCCTTCTTTTACCTCCAACTCCAAATTTGTAATTGCTTTGCACACAATTCAAACATTAGAACTAGGGGACTTGGTTGGTCTGAATAAACAAATGTTTCCATTATTGGGTTCAAATTTATATAAATCATTGTTGTGATTATGAAGATAAACAAGTGTTGCAACACTTGAACTGTAAAAATAATAAGTGGCAGTGATGGATGCAGTTGTGTTGATCAAATTCGTTCATCAAAATTGATATAAATGTTGAGCAGTGTCATGTTATTTAATGAAATGTTGCAGCCAAATTATGTGTGGTTGTATTCATTTTGCTACTAATAACAAGTCGCGAGTTTGTGAGCTCAATAAAATCATTCACTAGCTAAATAACTAACAACCAATTTGAATTATTGGTATCATGATGTTTGTCTTTCAACCAAATAAATTATAAATTGTTGTTAAATGAGAAAATTCATGGATATATCAAAAATTTAATTGGGCAATCCTTGTTTTAAGTGGTTTTGTATGTGCTAGGTCTCGTGGAGATTATAATATACTAATGAATTAAATTTCTGATCACTGTACTGTTGTAATTATTTTTTTTTTCTGCAGATTTTTTTTATGTTGATGAAGTGAATTCTTGCTGCTGTAATTATTTTTTTGAACTTCCATGGGACCGTCCTACAAAAAAACTTCCTATTTTTTCTCTGTCGAGGAAAAAGAAAAGGATTGCATGGGACCGTCCTACTACAGAAAACTCCTATTTTTACTCTGCAACATTTATGGAGAGATTTTAGTTTGCTCCCTCCATGAGACCAGGGCCTTACTCCACCAACATGAAATGCTCAAAGTCGAAAGGTGCAAAAACAAAATAATTAAGGTACATTTAAATTAAAACTTTCCATAGCATCAAGTGGGTTGCAGTTCAACATATTCTTAAGCCTAAAGGGCGAAAACAAAATAATTAAGGTTAAATTAGATCAAAACTTTACATAGCCATCAGGTGGGTTGTAGCTCAACGGTGAGGATGATGGTGTAAAAGGTGTTGCCTAGTCATCCACCAATGTACAAATCTTAGGAGATACCAAAAAAAAACATAATGGAAACCTCTCAGTCCTTAGCACTAAGTCGAAGAAGTATTTTGTACATCTAATCCATGTAAAAAGTAGGGTTTTGATTATTTAAAAAAAAAACTCTCCACAACAATATATTTATGAGTTGACATCCATGATTTTTTAAATACTCCAAAAGTGGTTGCATCCTTAAATGTGCAAAAAGTCAAACCACTATGAAAACACAATGTACCATGTGAAGGCAGGGTAGAAAAATCCTCTTGGTCAAATGAGGGCTTCCATTTAAAGACTTTGTATATACTTTGGATTTTGTCCATGAAAGCGAAAAATTGTTGCACTTTATCTCTATTGTCATATGTCTATGGACAGTTACTCTCCATTTTGTTAGGAACCCGTGGAAGCACAATTGATTACCTTTCTTATAAGCAATTAAACACGGAATTATACCAGAATGATTAAGTAACTAGAAACTTGAAACAACACAAAATTTGAGAGACAATACACAATCTTGTATTAAATACTCTTCAGAAAAAAATACAATAAAGAAGATGCCACTTCTTTTTCCACCTCTAAGGCTTGCCACAGCTCAATGACTTCTTCCCTCTCTCTCTCTTGCTCAACCACAACCAACTCAACAACCTGAGTTGTTAACCCTTCCTTGATAGCTTCAGCTGATCTCCTTGACCTTACACCTTGCAGATCTCCTTGACCTTGCTTTCTTGCTTCAATGTTTTACTTGCCTTAATTACAATACATGCCTCGTGGGTCTCTTAAATATGATCTCATGCATACAATAATTAGACCTCTAATTACAATAATTAGAAACACAGGCTCAAGACTTAAATTAGTCTTCAACATGTAAACACTCTCGGACCTCTTAAATTAGACGAGTCTAATTCTAGAAATGCGTTCTGAAAACACATGCAAGCTGCATGCACACGCATAGGTGATCGACGTCGATTGCTGTCAGTCTGCTCCTGACCGACGTCGGTCGATCCCTGGTCCCTGCCTGATCGACGTTGGTAATACTGTCGATGTCGGTTACTGGTTGCACTCAGTAACTCCCAGATTAGCATCTCTAGTGAAGCTTTTAGCTCCACAACTTAACAATCTCTCACTTGGAGATAAACAACTGCACCTGTACAGCAAGCCTCCACTAACCATCTCAAGCACCTCCATCTTCAAGCTCAATTTTGAAGACCAACCACCACACATCCTGTGATGCTATCCCTGTCATCCAACTCCCCTAGCCACATCTGAACTTTTTGACAACTCTCACTGGAGACAAAATCAACCTGTGATCTTCCATGTCTCTCATGCCAAAGAATTTCGTTGCTCCCAAATTCTTCATGACACCCATCTGAACTAACTTTACCTTTAGCTCAGAAACTCCCTGCATGTGTAACCCTGCAACAAGCACACAATACAGTAACAGGATAATGTAGCTAATATTATCCAACTTGGTAAAGAGAAATACAATGGTCAAACTTCCATTGTCCTGCAGCCTACTCAAGACCATATACCCTGGCCTTCTATCTCACGTATCCATCCACTCTCTTCTCTAACCTGGGAATCCATTTCTCATCCAGTGCCTTCCAGCTGACAACTCCACCAACAAACACTTGTTTGGTTCTTCTCCAAGGAATCACATTCCTCATCCATGCCAAGCTCTCATTGTTTCTGAATTCTACCTGCATTGCCTCTTCACATCTTCCTGGTTCTTGACCATCAGTAAGCAACAAATAATATAAAGAAGGTGAACAAAGAATATGAGGTTCACATACCCTTTCAGTCCTCCATATGGGCGTTTGAGATTTCTTGACAGCTTGCTGTCCACCCAACATCCGTTTCAGTGATCGATCTCGGCCATCTCTCAGTCTGCACTTGATCGATGTCGATTCCTTGCACTGACCCTGACTGCCGACGTCGTTTCCTGGCCGACGCCGGTGTCCCTTCTGTCGACGTCGGTTCCTGTCTGATCGACGTCGGTCTTATCCTGCTCGACACTACCGACCTTGCTGGTTTGCACATGACCGATGTCGGTACTTGCCTGACCGACGTCAGTTCCATGTGACCGACGTCGGTACCTGTGTTTTCTTGTAAGTGATGACTTCTTTATCCGCGAAGCTCATCTTGGATCAAAACCCTATCCATACTGTCCTGCTCAGAATTATTCAGCCTCTGTGACTGATCTCTGTCCATCATCTCCTCTATAAACACCAAGGCTTCTCTGTTCTTGTCAAAAGCATCAAATTTTTTTTTTTTGCAATGAACTCGATCAATGCCCTCCGAATCTGAATTCATACCTTTTGACTCAAGAACGTCCATTCTCTTCTTATTCATGTGACCAAGCCTATGAAGCCACATCTTCGAATCTACAGTTGAAGTAGATAAACCAGAAGTAGAATCAGTAATACAAGTAGATAGATAAAGAGTACCTACTTTTTTACTTCTTGCTAAAACAAGTGCACCCTTGGTAACCTTCCAAGAATCCGCTGTGAGGGTTACTGTGCATCCCTCATCACCCAACTTTTCTAAAGAAATCAAACTCTGCTTCAAGACTGGGACATGCATAACCTCCTTCAACACCCATGTGTTGTTTGTCTGCAATTTCAGCTGCACTTTCTTTTTGCCAACCATTTGACAAGGCGTACCATCCCCTAAATAAAGCTCTCCAAAGTCTCCCTGGTCATACTCATGGAACAAATCTCTATTTGGGGTTGCATGAAAAGAAGAACCAGAATTTAAAACCCATGATTCTAACTGACTATCCAAAGAAAGTATGAGAGCATCCTGTGCCACAATACCTGCATCCTTTGCTTCTTCATTATCTTCATGTTGATTTTATTTATCCTTCAACCAACAATCTTTCTTTGTGTGTCCTCTCTTTCCACAAAACCAGCAGGTGATACCTCTGGATTCGGATCTCCTTCCCATCTTTGACTTTGATTTCCCTTGCTCGACCTTCTCTCTTTGCCTTCGCCTGCTTTCTGCACTTAGAGCATTCCCTGATGATTCTCTTGTGCTTTTTCTACGTATTTTTTCATTCAAGATTACACTCACAACATCATCAACTTTTAAGATTTTAAAAGCAGACGCATAATTACTTACTGGCATTACCAAACTATCTCAACTTTCAGGTAAAGAGCATAAAATTAAGAGAGCCTTTACTTCATCAAAAACAATATTGACTGAAGCTAACTGGTTTACAAAACCATGGAAATCACTAAGATGAGTATATACTGATCCACCTTCCTGCATTTGCAAAGTAAATAACTACTTCATAAGAAATACCTTATTTGAAGCAGATGGCTTTTCATATAAATTTGCCAAAGATTTTATCAATTCTTCTGTTGTCTTACACTGTGATAAGTTGGAAATCACAGACGATGCAAGGCTCAACCTTATGGATCCCAAAGCCTTCCGATCAAGAACATTCCATTCTTCATCCTTCATATCTGTGGGCTTGCATGCAACCCCACCCAACGGTAAGTAAAAATCTTTCTGATACAGATAATCTTCTATCTGCATCCTCCAATGTTGATAATTCTTGCCGTTAAACTTCTCCATTTGTAGCTTACTTTATTCTGCCATTGCTGTACTCCCACTCAATCAAAAACCCCTGAGAATGACTTGTAATCAAACAATAACCTGCTCCCTGCAACCTTAGCTCTGATACCAACTGTTAGGAACCCATGGAAGCACAATTGATTACCTTTCTTATAAGCAATTAAACACGAAATTATACCAGAATGATTAACTAGAAACTTGAAACAACACAGAATTTGAGAGATAATACACAATCTTGTATTAAATACTCTTCAGAAAAAAATACAATAAAGAAGATGCCACTTCTTCTTCCACCTCTAAGGCTTGCCACACCTCAAGGACTTCTTCCCTCTCTCTCTCTTGCTCAATCACAACCAACTCAACAACCTGAGTTGTTAACCCTTCCTTGATAGCTTCAGCTGATCTCCTTGACCTTACACCTTGCAGATCTCCTTGACCTTGCTTTCTTGCTTCAATGCTTTACTTGCCTTAATTACAATACATGCCTCATGGGTCTCTTAAATAGGGTCCCATGCATACAATAATTAGACTTCTAATTACAATAATTAGAAACACATACTCAAGACTTAAATTAGTCTTCAACATGCAAACACTCTAGGACCTCTTAAATTAGACGAGTCTAATTCTGGAAACACGTTCTAGAAACACATGCAAGCGCATGCACACGCACAGGTGACCGACGTTGGTTTTTGTCCGTCTGCTCCTAATCGACGTCGGCCAATCCTTGGTCCCTGCCTGACCGACGTCGGTAATACTGTCGATGCCGATTATTGGTTGCACTCAGTAACTACCTGATTAGCACCCTGGTGAAGCTTTTAGCTCCACAACTTAAACCCGTCTGCTCTTGACCGACGTCGGTCGATCCCTAGTCCCTGCCTGACCGACGTCGGCAATATTGCCGATGCCGGTTACTGGTTGCACTTAGTAACTACATGATTAGCACCCTGGTGAAGCTTTTAGCTCCACACATTTCTCCATCATTTTGTTGGTCCTGAAGCTTCTACTTTGCTCCCTCACAATCCACAATAATAACTGAGTCATTAAACAAAATGGGTGTAAAAATATGAGATCCCAGACCTTGTCTCACCCACAACCCACCACAAAAAAATGCATAAGGTCCAATGAACCAATATTTATCATATATTAGTGAGTGGTTTCATGGAAAAAGTAACTTTATAGTTATAAATGGTCTCATATAAATGTAAATTTTATAGATAATAAAGAATAGAATCTTTATTTTAAAAATAAGAGTAGTGATTCATTAGGAGGAGAAAGGTTTTCAAAAATAGGTAAACGTTAAAAATAAGAATTTACAATCCTTTCAAAATATACCATACAATAAAAACACTTTACAATTAATAAAAAATTATTTTATAATTCTTTTTTACATTGAGATGAAATGAGTTTTAATAACGTCCATGAGAAGAAATAGTCTATGGGACCAAGTGTCAAGATCATTAGAGATTCTTCATATTCTTTTCGAAGTCATCTCACCTCCTATGAATCTTTACCAACAGCCAGGCTGTGTTGTGTAGCCTCTCCTCAAATAATTCACTAAAACTGCCCACATTCACGCTGTTACCCTGCTGCATACGAATATTCTTGTATGCATCGCACTCCCTAATGAAGTGTCGTTCAGTTTCAATCACTCTATCATTGCAAAAAATGCAAGTCCTATCTTCCCATCTTTCCTTGGGAACCATCCATCTTCCCATTTCACACCGAAGATGGTGTGAACCGGTCCTCAATTGTGCCATTAGGATCCTAGCATTACCTTTAAGTTCGGCACTTAGGTATGCTTTATCCCCGTGCTCCCAAGTGGGATTAAACTCTTTGATACAATGCATTTTTTTTACGTCCAATCTGATTTGTCCACATGGCAGTCCTGAATTTTTCTAATACAAACTTTTTAATTTCCTCTTTGGAGTAAGGGCACTCATGTAACTTAATGTTCCATTTTCCCAGCCACTTGATGTTTTGCTTCATCCACGTCTTCTTCCTCTGATCTAGCATCTCGTTCACCACCATTTTGGGCCACCGGTGATTCCCCATGTTTTCAACCTTTTTAATGTAGCTTAGTACCCATGAAATCACCACAGCGTCCATTGGGAAAGTACCGGCTTTTGCCACGAGGATCTCATATGGAACAGTTGCTTTAACTTTAAGACTACTGGTGATAAGATTTTTTTGAATTCTTTCCAACTGTCTCCATCTGTGATTTGACATGCTGCTTCCCCAAACCTCGCAACCGTAGAGGACAACCGGTGTGACCAGCAAACCAAAAAGGGTTTTCTTGGTTTTCCAGTCCCGAAGTTTTGCTTTCCTGCATCTATTCTGGAGAAGGTAAGAATCTCTCCACCCTCCTTGAATCCTTTTCACCCTGCAAGTTTCCCAACTGAGTTTGTTATGAAAAACAACACCAAGATACTTGTATTCTTCGACGATTTCCAAGGGGCTACCTTCAAACATAAAATTAGTTTGATGTTGTTTCCTTTTTAGAGAGAAGATCATGACTTTAGTCTTGCTAATGTTTACTTGCATCCCGACATCTTGGCAAAATAACTCTAAATCAAATGATCCCTCAAACCATGGGCAGTTTTTGCTATAAGAATAAGATCATCTGCATGTAAAAGTAGCTTTAATACAACACTGATCAACTGAATGCCACCTCCTTCAGTTTTATTTATCCATTCCTCAAGTTTGTCAATGTAAAGGCCAAACAAAGTGGGGGATAGTGGGCACCCCTGCTTGACCCCTATGTTGCTGCCAAAGCATTCAGACATGCCTTCTCTAGTTCTAATTTTTGCTCTAACACGCTCATAGAGTTTATGGACAGCTGCTCTAAACTCATCGGGAACCCCTAGTTCTTCCATCCTTTTGTAGAGTTTGTCTCTGGGTAATGTGTCAAAAGCTTTTTTAAAATCCACAAAACAACAGTAAGCTTCTCCACCTTGGGTGTTCCAAGCTTTTTCAATCAAAAGCCTAAGAGTAATATAGTGATCAATGGTAGAGTGCTTTGGTCTAAAACCAGCCTGTCACTCTGCTCTTTTCCCTTTTTTTTCTGCCCAACTATTGATTCTACGTTCGATCAAGCTCCCAAATAACTTTCTAAGAAGAGGGTTGACCATGATAGTATGATAGAGGGATTATTGATAGCCCCACTCTTGAAGAGAGGGATAACGACACTAGTCGTCCTCTCCACTGGAAATCCCTATTGCGTGACTTCATTAAAAATTCTTTTGATATGCAGAGTAAGGTGTTCAACGCCCCACTTTAAGAATTCAGCTTGCAGCCCGTCAATGTCTTGTGCTTTACCATTTGTTAATTTCTTTATACCCTGTTTGATCTCCTCATCCAAGAAGAGCTCAATTGACGTGCTAACACTGGGAGGGAGAGTTTCCTCATGTTCACGCTCATAAAGCAGCTTTGCATACTCTAACCATTGAGATTATGTGATATTATTTTCTGTATGTTTCTTCTCTTGTTGTAGCTCCCTCCAAAAACCTTTGAGATTGTGCTTACCTAACTCTATTAGCTCCTTCCTTCTTAGTATAACAAATTTTTCTTTCTTGGATTTTAACAATTTCACATATTTTTTCTTGTTTTCTTTGTTTGGCTCGCTCTCTTTGTATGATCTTTTCGGTGCTTTGCACTCTTCATCATATCAGGGGTTAGCCGAGAACGTGTTGGAGACTCCTTTCCGAGGCTTGGATTTCTTGCAAACATTTAGAGCCTTGTGGATCAAAGGGACCAACAAACATTTAGAGTTATTGGTTTTTTTATTCAAAATGATTTTACCATGTGGATTAGCTGTCCTAACCTTGTGTTGAGCTTTCATTTCACTTTGCTTGTTTGTGAGAAAGCCAAACTTAACCAAGAGGGGCATATGGTCAGATTTCATATCCATAGGGCATTCCCCTATAACAAACTCCAATAACCTAGCAGGTAAATTTTTAGAGCAGATGACATAATCAACCACACTTTGACCATTGTAGGTTTTGCATGTAATACCTCCAAATCTTCGCCAAGCTCTTGTCCCGTTACATATAACTATGTCATACAAACTACAAAGTCCCAAAAGTTCGGCACCGAAGTGTGTCACATTGCCTTTTCCATCTTGTGACATTCTTTTCCAAAGTTGGTCCCCACTCTCTTTTAGCCATAAGGGATTGTTATCGTCTCTATCTTCTCCTTCCATTTTAAGAGATTGATTGTTGGCCGTTCTAGCATTGAAGTCTCTTATTAAAATAATTTCCCCTGATGTGCTAAAAACAGAGATATCTTTCTTTAACGTTGCATACGGGTCTTCCCTATCCAAGTTTCTCTTTTTGTAGAACGTTGACCCTTTCAGAGCAAAGTAACAAGCAACCAACCTGATTATGTCTTTATTGTCTATTATTTTCAGCCAAATATATTGTTTATTGAGATCCTCCTCTATTTTCACTGTTTCATCCCACCCTTCTTTTATTAGCACGGTGACCCCCCCATGACCCTTTCCTGTCTCCGTCCCTTCATTCCATATTGAGATTTTCTTGTACCCTAGAAAGTTTGGGACTTTGCATCCACAATGCTCATGTGTTTCAGTTAAAATAATAATGTCTTTCCCTTCTGCTATGGGCCCCAACCCTGGTCCTCTTCTCCAAGGGTATCCTCTGCAATTCCAACTTATCATATGCAGAAATTCTCGTGGGGCCTCGAATTCCTATTTTTTGTGGAAAGAGCGCTCGCTGATTTGAGCTTTTCCATTTTTCAGCCATGCCCATTTTCCATCCTCTCTTGCTTTTTTCACTTTTTCCCACTCCTTTCTTCGTTCTTCTTGTTGTGCGAATGTTAAGTCCTCATCAAAGAAAATGTGGGTGCCTCTGAGTAGCCCCCTATTCTTTAAAATTGTGTTCTTATCCTCTATGTTTCTTAAGATAACTCTTACGTGCCTATTCCTTCTTTCTTCTGTTTTCTTTCCAATCCTATTTGTCTGCTTGATAACACCCGTCTATTTCAATTCTTCTTTTAAAAAATCTCTTGCTAGATGTCAGTTCTTTTTTTCTCGCCAAAATCCCTCAAACCTTTGATGATAATATTAACCTCCTTGTCCTGTTTGTCTTTTTCTTCTTTTATGTGTCTCTTGATTTGTTTCTCGATGTTTTCTTTTTTGCTCATGAATTGGTTCTCTGACAACTTGAGCCCAGGATTTTGCTTCTTCTAGTTGATCTCTCAACTTATTTTTCCTTAATTCCATGCTTGCCATAACTGTTTGGATCTTTTGTAGCTGTGAAATGTCACTTTTTATCCCTGTTTCCGATATACTTTTTGTTGATTTTGTTTTCTCTAGCTCCAATTTTAGATAGACCAGCTCCTGCTGACCCCTTATCATGTTGCTTTGCAGAGTTAAAACTTGTTCTTTGAGCAACTTGTTTTCTCTTTCAAGGTTCGAGTTGGTTTTCAAAATTTCTTTAATTTTAGTGCTTTCATGTCGCCCTTTCTCTTCTATCTTCTCCAGAGTTTGTTTGAAGTTCATAAGCTCATTAACGTACAGTTTTGATGACCACATAAGCGGTGTAGTCATAGCGTTGTACGGCCCTGTATGGTTTTGTGATCCATCTTCCCTTCCGTATTTGCTTATTAGAACAGTTTCTATTTTATCTCGGTTTGCTTCCCGTTCTTTGTGGCGCAGATGATTCTCAATCTCTTTCCCCCTGTCTTCACTTAGCCCTATAGGTTCTCCTTTCGAGTGATTCTTTTTTATCACGGTGTTCGCAGTGTTTCCATCTATATTGGGTAAAATCTTAATGAGTTTTTTATTATGTTTTTGACACTATTTAAGGATTTGTCTGCGTCTTATTATCCCCTTGTATTGCTTTGCGTTCACAAATATTAATTTTTCCTCTGTTTTGATAGCGTTATCATGAGGATGTAATAAGGAGAAAGGGTTCCCTGTTTTCTTTATACTCTGGGCATGAGTGTTTGGATCATTAGGTCCGTTTGTTAACTAGAGAGTTTGGTTCCAAAGAGTGCTTAATCTTCCCTAGTAAAGTATCCTAACCACAGATCCCGTTAACTGCTCTTGGGGGCCCCCTGAATCCCCTGTATGAAATGTGGAAAGCTTCAAAAGTCCAAGAGTTTGCAAAATTTTTACACTTGATGAAGACCGTGTTTCCTCTGCCATATAACCCTGTGTGACCCGCTGAGGGTTATCTTTTAACTGTTTCCTTTTGTTTACCATAGCTTGCTTTGCTTTGTGATATTTGAAGAGAGGTTTTTAAAATTAAAAAAAACGGATGGAGAAGAAATTAAAAAAGAGGCTTTGGGAGCCGCAGATGGAAAAGAAAAAGCGGATGGAGAGAAAGAGGACGGAGGAAAAAAAAAAAAAAAATTGTCGGGCAGCTAAATTCGCCGCCGCTGCATATCAGGGGCGGCAAAAAGTGCCAATAAAGCTGGGGGGGGGAAAAAAAAATAAATATAATATAATTATATTTTAAAATTCATAAGATTATTTCGAGGAATGGCGCACCCGGCACACTATGTATACAGAATAAATGTCTACAAATAAATTCCACTCACCTTGCATCGCTGAAAAATCAAATGGAGAATGGAAGGCGCAGCTGCTTTGACAGAAGAAACAGCATGTCGCGCCACTTCACATGCACTATGATGCGGAGATGGCAGAACACGAACTTTGGCTCGTGTGGGCGATGAGAAAACATAAACAGTAGGTAGTTAAATCATAACGCACAATAATTTAGCATTTAAATCTGACGACCACCTATGCATAAGGATAGAGACACGCAGATCTGAATGGTCTTTATCTGAGTAATAATAGTAATCACAGTTTATGATCTTCGAAGTGATGCATTCATGACAATTAATAAATATCTTCATAGTTTGTGAGAGGTTACTTGTCTGATCCTCATGCATTTATAAGAATTAATGAACTACACTCTTTGAAACACCTTTCAGTGGGCTCTTATTTTGACTTTTTAGATTTCATATCTTCTTCTTTTAACACATTTTTTGTTTTTAACACATTGATAAGGGGGAACCAGTAACGTCTTTGATGAAGTAGGGCCATTGTCCGTATAAATATAATAATAATCGATTTATTGAACCTATTTTAGGTGGGCATTGACAAAACACTTAGGGCCCACCGTCACGGCATATCCTTATACCTTGGCACATATTAATTCTTATCCTTTGTGTTTTTGCTATGCCTCTAACTTTAAAAAAAAAGATAATACAATACTACAACATGCTTCTATATTGGATCTACATCTCACCCCAAAAAATAAGTGCTTCACTGCGTATACTTCTCTAATCACATAATAAAAACTGATATAAGAGAATTTTCTCAAAGTATAGCTCTTATTATTTAGGCAACCAAGTGGTTTGAATTATCCCTTGCCAATGAAATTATCGTCTTGCTCTCACAAAAAACTTGGCTCTGATACTAAATATTAAATTTGGTTAGAGACAATACATTAATATTATATATAATATTATGTCAGAGATGTTTATTGTCATGAATCTAGAGAAGATTCATCTCGGTATAAAGTAAATGCAAAATCATGGTCAGGGTCATGTTGGTTGATAAATCAACATATGGCAGCAGGGCAATAGGTTTGGGATTATTGTAGCGCTTGCCAAGATTCATATCGACATTTTGAGAAGCCAATCTTGTCAATCTACATAGTTGTTTAAACGTGCTTTGGTTATTGAGTCATAAGGGTCTTCAGAGGATGTCAAAAATTAGAGAACATGGGGAACTGTCGAGCTGTCGAAACACATCCAAGTGCTACCTACAGATTTGGACTCACATATTGAGCCAAGGTCGTTCAAAGGTGGAATGGAAGGCAAGAGAGTAGAAACTAATAAAAATATGCAAAGATTTAAGTCTGGGTAAAAGGGAGTTGATTACAATAAAAAGAATATTTATTTACCAACATGTTGATATGATCTGTTATTATTATTAGTGTTTAATTATTTTTTGTTTTGGTAAAGCAGGGTTCCGTAAAGTGTAAGTTTGTAAGTTTCCAGTCATACCTCACTTGAAACCCATTACTATTGACTTCGCTCATCTTTTGTGCATGATGTGGTATGAAACAATAATCTAATATATTTAGTGGAGGTGGTGCAGAGTTCAATGACGTGTCACATATGTCAATATAATGTATAGCTTCCACTGAACTATTTCAGTGACCCAATGCATGATTGAAATATGTGTAATCTAATATTTCTTATAGAGGTAATGCTACGAAATGAGGTTTATTTCTTGATACGGCATAACAATATGTTGTGTGAGGAGGACACGATCTATTTCACAGTAAGCTTGAGTAATGGTAAAGTGGTGGGAAAGGGGAAGGCTATACAGAATATAAAAACAGGAAAATATTTCTAGTTACGCTGTGTGGTGATGGTGAGGGGCAATGATAGGGTATTTCAGGGGATGGACTCGAAGAAGTCAAGGGAGATACATGTGTGTAAAGTTTAGTGGCATGTTACATCTGGTTGTATGCATGAAGTTGGAGGGCCAAAAAGTGGACATTATTTCGCTTCCCCCCAATAAACGTTCTGCGTACGCAATTATTAGAATAACATACACAAAATAACCGCGTACTCAGTATTTAAACAATAAAACAAAAAAACCATGAAAGCCAAATCAATTGGCATTTCACACAGCAAAAACCGTGAGCAAGAGGAAGAAGAGAGAACCCGCACCTTATAGCGAGAAGATTGAGCAAAAAAGAATCTACATTTTGGAGCAAGGTACCCTTCGATTCAAGAATGCCACACTGAAGGAGAGGTAATCCAACGTGTTTTTATGCAATAAGACTAGTTTTTTCAATTTTGTTGTATTTTTCTTGAAATTATTTCTATTTTTATGTTTTTATACATCTTCACGTGTAACGGCTAATGTGTTCGCACCTAACCCCCAAAACCCTCCTATCCCTCCTAACTCTCCAATCCCTCTTATCCCTCCTACCCCTCCAATCCCTTCTCACTCGCAAAACCCTCTTATCCCTCCTATAGTTCCTCAAGCCCCCCAAGGTAGTCACGAAGATTTAGCGAGCCACATAGTAGAAAATAAGCTTGAACTTGAGAATCCGATTAGGTCATTAAGGGATCCACATTCAAACAACCCCCACTGAATTTCCCTGTCAAACACACTACAAATATTAGTAGATCAAGTTGAGTCATTAAACGAGTCAAATTGATAGGTGGGATGACTATAGAAATAGATGTAGGACATATTATTCCAACAAACTTTCAACAACCGTTGTGAGAGATAAACACATAACCAAAGCCCAAATTTGTGCCCTATTCATTGATGGGAAGACTGGTGCTTCACTTGATGTGACGACCAAATGGATTCTAATCCATTGGTGCACTCATGATTTGCTCAAACATAATTTTTGGGACCGATGCTGGATGGTCTTTGATCACCTGCCTTGCAACGATAATGAGGTCCCACTGTATTTTTTAAGAAAAATGTATTGTGAGTTTGTGATGAATGAAATCCTATATTATTTTGATTTCTCAGAGTTCTAGGGTAGGGTAAAGGGCTCTACGCAGGATAGGCTAGGTGCATGTCGTGCACCTAATCAGCTAGCGAGAGCATGTGTTAATAAACCCCATCTTTCTAAGACACTACCCTCTACAAAAAAGGAAACTATAGAGATTGATACCTTGCATTTGCTTAAGGCGTTTACTGACACTCTCATCTAGCATACGAGATAGGTTTCTCATACTCCTCTTGTGGAGGGTGGATGTAGTGAGGCTTCATCCAACATTGCTACTCGATGAGCTCACTTATGTAAATCTTGTGGCGCTACATTCACTAGTCCTGATGAGGACGAGGAGGATTTCATGTATTCCACTTGTAGTGGTTTTTCCATGGGGCTAGATGTTATCGATATTTCTATGTTTCAGCCATCTACATTTCATCTGGTCACCTTGCCTACCACTTCCCGCGTATGTTTAATATTTTACTTATTACAAAAAAATGTTAGTCTTGTTAAATTTAAAATATTTTTACAATTTAAAAGGTAATTTCATGTATATGAACTATTTTTATGTTGCAACAAGTTTGTAGGGTCCAGATGAGCACATGTGTTGCTCATAGTGCACCTGCAATTTGTACCTATATGGAGGTAATTTATAACAATTAATTAATGTTATTGTTCATTGTACATATGTGTGTGTGTGTGTGTGTGACATAACATATATGTTGAATATATGTTAGTAGTGACATAAGGGCTAAAAAGGGATGTCCACTGTCACCCACTCTATTTAAAATTTATATTGACAAACTTGATTAATACACTGACATATTAGGGACTAGTGGGTCCACGTAACTACTTGATAAAACCACTCCTATGCGCAAATGATCTTATTTTCTCTGCAACAACAACCCAAAGCTTAAGAGATGATTGGAAAGCTTTATATCTCTTTTGGAATAAGGTCATAAAACAAGTCAACATGAATAAAAATAATATTTGCATCTTCTCACATTGAAAGATAAGAAGCATATCAGCTTAATATTTGAGGGGAACCTACTTGAGATAGTCTGATAATACAAAAACTTTGGGTTTGATTTCACTAACAAGTTTAATTGAGAAACATGCATAATGAGGACAATTAAAGGAGGTTAGACTTGAAAATAATTACAAAGATGTTTATTTGTGGGATTGGAAGACCACCAAGGTCTTGTATGGGTTACTAGTAATGTTTGCAGTCCTCTACAGGTGTGAAGTTTGGGTTAACAGTACACCAAGTTTAAATTGGAGACAAATTGATAGAATTCTAAAACATTTACACACAAATAACTTAAATATTAAATCATTGGTACCATAAGATATTCTCCTATATAAAAAAGTACTTTTCTGATAGAAGTAACAATTATGATACGTCTATTAGGCTTCATAAAGAAATGGAAACATGATGGAGGATGGGTGGCCAAAGGTAGTAATTAGAGAAGAGTTGAAACAAATAAAGTTGACATGGATGAAACATAATAAGCTTGAGATGAAAAATTGGGGCACCAACCTACAAGAATGCCTAACGCCAACCAATAAATAAGATCATAAATTATGTGAGGGAAAAATTTAAACTAAGCATGTGAATTGTGATCAAAACATCTTGGGAGGAAAGATCAATATGACATGATGAGTTGAACCCCACCCATGAGCATGCCCAACAAACTTGCATAGGGATAAAAATCAAATGGTAAATGAAGATGCTCATAGTTTAATCGAGAATTGGATCACACGAACTTAGATGTGAGAAGCATAAATGGAAGATCCCAAAAGAAAGGTGGGAAGAGAGAATATGCCCTTTCCATGGATTGGGTATGGTAGAGACAGAATGGAACTATATCATGGAATGCTCTTCGTATGACGACATTCAAGCTAGCTACTTGGAAAACCTACATGAGATGTCTATGTTTATCATATTTAAAGAAGAAAACATTCTAAAAGGTAGGGCGGGTTTGATCAAAATTCATAACAAAAATGAACTTTTAAGTTAGAAAAAAGAACATAGATTCGAACAAGGTGCAAACACATAAATCTTCTATTTTTTCATAATTTATAACTCCTTTAACTATACTTTTATTTCTTAAGGTCCCATGGACTATTTTGGTCTTGTGAATGTTATCTAAATCTCTATCTATTTATATAGAATATTCACAAGCCTTTTAATTAAATTAGTTCAAGCTCAACCAATGTCATGGAATTATCCACATATGATGACATTTGATCTAGCTACTTGGACAACCTACATGAGATGTCTGTGTCTACTATATTCAAAGAAGAAAACATTGAAAACAACAGGGTGCTTTTGATCAAAATTCGCAACAAAAGAATGAACCTTCAAAGGTAGAACAATACATAGATCTAGACAATGTTCAAACACACAAATATTCTCTTTATATTAAATTTAAACATAGATAAACTTTGTGTTTATGGGCAGGCAAAGTGAATTCATCTCAAGCTAAAAAACCAAGGATCAGATAACAAAATGAGCAATTGAGAATGAACTCTCAAGGAGGGTTTCTATTTATAAATTATGAAAATGACCAACACTTTGATTGTTTGGACATCCTCGAATTTCCCTTTAAAGTCTGAGAAAATGGGAAAAAACAAAAATAGATAGGTTAGAAGGCAAATGGGAATGGCTAAAAAATGGAAAAACATGGATTGAAAAGTGGATGCCACATGATAAATAGGGAGACGGGGCCCATCGAGAATGCTCAATGATGGTAAGCTAAAATTTCAAAGGTTGCCCTCGGAGTAGAGGTCCTAGTTTAGGGCACACAGATGAAAGAAAAAACATAATTGTCCTTGTAGAAACAAATGAACATGATGGATGAAAAACCCAAACTTTGTAGGATGCATAAAAACATATGTATGGAATGAAAGATTTATAAAAGAAAGGAACAGGGGCGACGGTGGGCGGGAGGGCAGGTGGCAGACCAAGGGGGGGTTGATGATACTCATAAAATAAAGATAAGGTCAATTTATACAAATAGTGAATCAAAACCCACACAATAAATACATTTGACTTTAGATTGTCAAAAATGAAAGGTTACTCAACATAGTACCAAATGCTACTTTGTCCTACAACAGTTAAAATCATACAAGAAAATGAATCTAAATTGTGAAGAACCATATACAACCTTAGGGAAGGACATGTCAACGTATAGTAGAATCAAAGAGCTAACATTAATGGGAGATATTTCAACGCTAGGACACCAAACGAACATGTTAGTACCTTAAGGGACAACAGAGTCACAAATGACAACTTGTTATGGTTAGACAAAGAGGAAGAGAGTAGGTGGGAAAAGAAATTGGCAGATGGGAAAAAGATTGTAATGTACTTTGGGGAATAACTGATAGGGTTATGCACCATACACGACCTTATCATATGTAATGGCACGAGGACATGGCCAAAATCAAGGGGGTACACTTGCATGACTTACAAAAGATAAAAAATGGTAGATTACATCACATTCTCTAATGGGTTGACTTAGAAGATTGCATAGATAGAAATTAGGGAATCACAAATTGATCTTAAGTCTGGTTCCAACTCAATATACTAACAAATCAACATGTCGGGGTCCAAAGGTCACCATAAACAAATCCAAGACAATCAAAAGTGAAAACAAGTGAAATGGAGCATAACCATTATGTAATAAAACTAGGAAACTTTTAGAATAACTCTGAAATTCAACCTACAAGGAATAAAAAAGAGACAATATAGGTCACACATGAGTCACATCAACAATAACAAGGGAATGGACACAATCCAACAAACACTAAAGAAGTATAAATTATTTAAACCTAGGAATGAGAGAAATGTCAACGTTTCAATAGATGTTTGGTTCAACAAAGAATGTAAGGCAACAAATAAAAATCTCAAAGAATTAGGAAAAAACAAACAAAAAAGCATATGTGCAATTGGTGAAAACAAAAAAAGAGGAATACATAAAAATAAGGAAAGAAGACCTAACACGGCTTGGGAAACACGATTCTAAACATTATTGGAAAGAACTAAAAACAAGTAAAAAGTAAACAAAAAATAATATCACACCAGTGTAATGGCTAGAGTACAGAAGACAACTATATGACCACGGAGAAGATAAGAACAACCCCCAAGTAATCGAGACATGAGAAAAGTTATTTACCATAAAAGAGGTTAAAAAAGGCATCAACAAAATAGTAAGCGGTAAGGCACGAGATATAAATGGGCTACACACTGAATAATTAAAATAGGCAATGCAAGAGCATCTAGGTACATTTGTAATCCTACATCAACCTAAAATATGTTAGATTAGGAAAATTAGCCACTTTTAGTTTTGCACAAGTTTTTGATTGCGTACAAGTCTTTATTTGTAAGTTTTGTACAAGTCTATTGATGGACATAATTGTTGTCTTAGTTTGAATAAACTTGCGAAGCTTTGTGCAAGAAGGTTTGTTAGGTATTTTGATCAAGTGTAGTAGTGCAGAGATCTATGAGGCATTTTTAAAGGTCAATGGTATCTTAAGTAACATTAGATCATTCATTAGAGTAACTGCATAGTCTAGTTTTTTTCCACAAAAAGTAAATGAGTTAGTGTGTTACAATAGTTCTTGGAGGAACTATATCATCACTGCACAAGTACTGCGATAACTCGTGGTGAGTTTGGAGTACGAGTTAACTTCAAAAGATGGTCTAGCATTAGTACACTTAATTTAGAGCTTTTAGATTTGGTATAACATTACCACACATTCTAGAGCCATTTGGGAACCTTGCAGTAATGCACATTAAGATCCATGAATGATATAAGGTTTGCGGTAAGATAACGTGTTTATTTGAGGCTCTTACATCTATTAGTTAAATCACATCACTTGTGGAGCCATATAATGGTCATGGTGATGTAATAGGTGGAAAAAGTGTCTAATTCTCAATTGTCTAACTATTTCTTGTTGGGTAGGTAGCATTGTGATCAGCTAAAGGGGGTAACATGTTAAATGTGATGTGTTATAGTGTATCAAGTTATGTTACAATGTAATTCACTCTATTGTAATGTTTTATCATTGGGGTTGCGTTAAACATTTAATGTTGTTAGCGGGTTGTTAAACACTTAATATAAATAGGTGGGTATTGTGCCTATATAAGCATGCCCTTACACTCATGCTAAAGAAAGGAAAAAAAGGAAGAAAGGAGAAGAGATAAAAAGGAGAATAGGAAACCATGCTTGCAAATTCCATGAGTTAGCACACAAAGATCTGCAGATTTAGTGTTGTACTACATCTCATTCGTGATATTATTATAGGTTTGTATGTGCCTTGTAGTCATTGAAACTAAAGTCAATGATGGTGAGTTTTGTTGCATTTATTTGCATATTCCATTGTGTATTCTAAGGGTTGCATGCTATAAAACATCTCTTAATTGAGACCCGTAATTGTAATTGTATTAGTCTAGGGGATCAATATCTTGACACCCCATTAAAGTGTCCTCTTCAACAACATTGCTCGAGAAGGAGGTTTCCCCATGAAGTGGACCACTAGCCTCATCACACCTCTTTTCAAAAGTGGAGAGGTAAACTACAAAACTATTATGGTCATTCCTCTCATGGCAAAACTATTTGGAAGACTGTTTGAATGTAAAATTAACAAATGAACTAAAAAATAAAGAAAAAGAGCAAAAGGGCAAGTGGGCTTTAGACTAAAGCATCAACAATAGATAATTGCATCACTATTAGGTATTAATTGAAAAAATATGGGATGACGAAGGAGAATAAGTCTTCTATAGCTTCGTTGATTTCTAGAAAGCATTTAACATGATTCCTAGAGACAAGTTATGGGACCGGATGGAAGAACATGGAGTTCCAAAAAAAATTAGGTCAGTAATCCATTGATTGTATGAGCAATTCAGTGTTGAAATTAGAATACATATAAGATTATCAGGAAGCTTTAGTAATGATATAGGGGTTAAATATGGATGCCCATAATTACCCATTATATTTGGTCTTTATACTGACAAATTGGAAGAATGGATAAACAAAGTAGGGGTGGTAGAGTCCACATAGCTAGTTATGTGATAAAACTCCTTCTATAGGTAAATGATAATATTTTGGCTGCAACAACAACCCAAAGCCTAAGAGATCATTTAAAAGCCCTAGAACTGTTTTACAAAGAGGTCATGATGCAAGACACCACTAGCAAAATTAAGATTTTTATCTTCTCATGTTGAAAAGAAAGGAAGTAAATAAGCTTCATATTTTAGGGAAGTCCACTCGAGATAGTCTTATAATACAAGTACTTACGGTTTGATTTTATAACAAGTTCAACTGGGAAATACGTGTAACAAAGATAATCCAAGGAGGGTGGAAAACACTATACTCTCTTCAAAACAGGGGTAAAGATGCTAATTTTTGAGATTGGAAGACCACTAGGATCTTGTTTAGGCTATTAGTAGTTCCAATGGTAGTCTATACATGCGAGTTTGGGCCAATGATATGTCGAGTCTAAAGTGGATACAAATTGAGAGAATTCAAAAATGTTTAATCACAACTACCTTCAAGATTAAAATGTTTGTGCCATACAAGATAATCCTAACAAAAATAGGTATTTCTCTAATAGAAGAAACAACTTTGATATTTCTCTTAGGCCACTTAAAGCAAGTAGAGGGCACAAAGGATAGGTGGCCAAAGAGTTGAACCAAAGAAAGAGGACGTGGACAAAACAAAACAAAATATGGATGAACAATTGGGATATTAATATACATAAATACCCAACCACGGATTAAGAGATAAAGAACCACGTGACGAAAAAATTTAAACTAAACAAATGGAAAAAATATTATTACATTGCCGAGTTCAACTGCACTTATGAATACGACCAAAAAACTTACGTAAAAGTAAAAATCAATGAAGAATGAAGATGCTCATAACTCAATTGAAAACTAGATCACACCAACTCTAATGTGAAATGGGCAGGGGAATGATCCAAAAAAAATAACGAGAAGAGAAGATATATCTTTTTTCTACACTAAAAATGGTTGAAATAAAATGACATTAATCAAAGAGTGCTCCAAAATATAGTATCTTTCAAACTAAATACTTGGATAACGTGCATGAGGTGTCTATGTCCATTATATTTAAAGGAAAAGACATTTAAAGAAATAAAGAATTCGAGACTAAAAACTACAATACGAGAATGAATCTTCAAAAACATAACGATAATATGATTTTGAACTAAAATCGATCCATTCAAAAATATATATATATTTCTGGGAACGTTTTCATTACCTCGCATAAACTATTTGTTCTTAGATTCCATTCTGTGGACATTATCAAAGTCTCTATCCATCTCGAATCATATCCGTGGTGTCAAAGGCTCCCATATTTTCCGAGTGTGTCCCCCGTTAAAACAACAGATAAGCCCAACGTGAAATACGTGGTGAAGACCGAGGGGCCCATTCGACTCTCTCCCGTCGCACAAAAACCTGTGCCCACAGTGGCGACAACGACCTGCCTTAACTAGAAAACGAAATGTCCGGTCGCTTTTTATCTTCCTCTCACCGTGTATTGATGCAATTGGGTTTCCAAATAATGATGCAATTTAATATCGTCGTGCTCGCAGAGACAAACAAACTCCCAGCGCCTGCATATATTCAGAATTTCAGCCGGAGTCCAAACAGAAGCAAAGTTGGGTTCTTCTACCTTATCGATTTCAACAGTAATTTCCCGGAGAATAAATGTGTTCACGAGGGCGGCCTGCGACTAAATTCATCAATACGTGGTTTACGACTCCTCGCGTCGCAGTTGGGGTTTGAAACCGTGCACGGTTTTCCTTTTCTTTTTGAGCTTTTAACCGGCCCGCTCATTGTGTAGGTAAAATGAGAAGAATGGGGAAACCAGAGGAAGTGTTTGTGGTGGTACTTTTGTGTTGGTTCGCAATACCAGCAATGGCGAAGTTTTTTGTGGAGAAGAACAGTTTGAGAGTAGTTTCGCCGGAAAATTTGAAGGGAAATTATGACAGCGCGATAGGAAATTTTGGAGTTCCACAATACGGCGGAACAATGCTGGGAACGGTCGTTTATCCCAAAGAAAATCAGAACGCCTGCAAATCCATCGATGCGTTTGGTGATTCTCACGGATCGCGCCCTGGGGGACTTCCCTCGTTTTTGCTCGTTGATCGTGGAGGCAAGGCTCCATTATTTCTCCTTGTTAAAATAATTACTGCTTATTCTTTATGACGTATTTTTCTTCTATATCTCCGGGTCTTACTTTATAACGCAATCTATTAACTCGAATCCATGTCATCTGCATATGTTCGCTGTCTTACTTAATAATTTACCTATTTTTTAGCATTCTGTTACCCTATTCTGTAGGAATTCTGAGTTGGAAGTTGAATATTTGTAATTATTAGATTATCTATAAATAGAATGTTGTTTTTGGATTACATTAAGCGTACATCTAAATCAGAGCCTTCTTTTAGCTAAGCTGTTACTATTAAGGATGGATCACTCAGGAATCGAACTTGAATGAGAGCCTTGCCATCCTTTGGCCAAACTGTCACGATTAGGGGAATCCGTATGTCAAAATCACACAGGAATTAAACCCAGCCCCATCTATTAGACTATCTGTGCTGAGCATCTAGAAGGATTTGTACCCTGATGGATGGTACATCAAACTGTCATCCTCATCAGTTAGACTACAACCCGTTGGATCACCATAAAGCGGAATGGGCCCTTGCAAGAGTCCTTTTTTATAGATTTACTCTATATACCTTCGTTGTCTTCCTTTAACCTCCAATATATATATATATAGTATAGAAGTCTGAAGATACGAGACAGTAACACGACACTATATAGAAGTTTCTAACTCATTTTTAAGGGGTAATTTTAATATTGATGGCAGGAACTGTTTCTATTTGTCTCTCAAATATTTCTCAAAAAAAAAAAAAACTTCCCTGCTTGTGAGATATCAGTTTGTACGGTTGATAATTTACAATTGTAGATATACTACTACAACTGATGTGTTGCTCCTTGAGGAGCTGCACTGCACTTGAAACTGCAGCTTATTTCTCCTTGCCTTTGAAACAATTCAAATTTTGCCTTTGAAACATGGCCCTTTGAGGAGCTGCACTGCACATGCCACATGAGACTCAGATGCCAGATTTGTTGGGGTGCCTAATTGCTCCTTACTCATCCCTTTTATTCACTTGTCAGTCAGGTGGAGCAGCTGAAGTGGAACCCTGGTGGGTGGTCTGAAAATCTTAACAATTAAAATTTCTCAACATCCCTTGAGATGCTGCATTATAATGAAAAATGTACAGGAGTATCTGTTTTATTCCTAAAACGAATGGTTAGTTAAAACCCCATGGATTTCCCTCAAAAAAGTTGCAACTCTTGCATACAATATTCTTGCACTGTATTCAAAATTTACAGCAGGAATTTACGATTTATCTGGGAGGCTAACAATGTCATTGCTGAAAATCTGAAAATTATAAAATCACAGACTCTCAAAAAGCATGAATTCTGCAAAGAAATTCTATTTCATAAATGAATTTCATAAAATAAGTGTGTACAATGTTCTGGGTGCATGGGTATTATATATAACTTTGAAAGAGTTCAATATTTGAGAAAAGCACATGTACATGCTCAAATAACTAAATTTATAGATGGGATAAAGCTAAAAAATAACTCTTAGAACTTTAAAACTAGCTTATCCTCTATTTAAGTCTTAGATAACTTCTGTGCACAGGTTACCTGTTTTTTTTAAGATTGCACCTCTATTAGTAAGAGCAACATCCTAAATTTAGTGTGGAGTGAAGTCTGGAATATTCCAACATTCCTCAGACAAAACCCATCACTCTTGTTTTCTTCATGTTTTCCACAGTAGAACCCATAATTGAGATGTATGATTCTCAAATTTAATTTGAGATAATGGTTTAGTAAAAAATGTCTACAACCATTCTATCTGTATGGCAATACTCTAAAGTAAGTTTTTGACTTTGCACTCGATCCTGAACAAAATGGAATTATATGCCAATATGCTTTGTCCTTCCATCAAATTCAGGATCTTTAGCAATTTGAATGCAACTTTGGTAATTATAATATAACCTAAGATGTATATTTTGTGCCAACCCATATATCCTCGTTTGCTGCATGAGATGCCGCGATACACTCTGCATCAGTGCCAGAAAGAGCAATAGTGGATTGCTTTTTGCTATTCCATGAACAACAGCACCATTGAACATAAAACATCTTGTAGTTGATTTCCTTGTGTCAAAATCATCTCCCCAATCTGAATCACAATGCCTTGTTAAATTTAGTAGTTCATCTTTATTTTGAA
This sequence comes from Torreya grandis, assembly GCA_037957365.1. Taxonomy (NCBI): domain Eukaryota; kingdom Viridiplantae; phylum Streptophyta; class Pinopsida; order Cupressales; family Taxaceae; genus Torreya; species Torreya grandis. Next base: position 4,266,899 of record JARHVA010000053.1, on the reverse strand, counting down.
AACATATACCATTATCAGAAGTACCTTCAACATACCTCAACACTCGTTTCTCTGGATTACAATGCGTTGATCGTAGGTTCATCATGTATTGGCCTGAAGAGCTTATTGTATAAGCCAAATCAGGTCTTGTGCAGACCATAGCATACATGAAGCTTCCAATGGAATGTTTATATAGAGCTTGTTCCATATCTCTCTTTCGTTGTTCAGATTTAAGACACATATCTATAGACAACTTCAGATTTTATCACATTGGAGGTACCACTGGATTAAATTTAGCCATATTAAACTGCTTCAAAACATCTTCAAGAAACCTCTTCTGATTTGTGCAATTTCCATGTTTTCCTGTCTTGGGTTATTGCAATTCCAAGATAATCATGGACATTAATTGTCTCAGGCTTTGGCAACGGGAATTTTTCAAAGAAGAATTTTATGGATACACTGCCAATTAGCCATATTTTCTCGACATTGCGGGTTCCTCTATGGAACCCATTGTCAGGGGAGAAAAAAGATAATTATTTCCTAAAGAGAGATGTTTACAATTTATAAGCATAATCTAATGCTTGGCTGTTCAAATTCTGTGTGAGACCCCTATTTTAATTAATTTTAAATAATGGAATAAGGGGTCTCCAAGAGTTACTCATAATTAACCCATTATTATTATATAAATTATTTGGAGTTTTCTCTATCTCAAAACTTGCACTCTTTCCAATGGTCTGCTTTTGTGATCAACCGTGCATCTTCTTTGCGAATGTGGTTCTTTGACTTGATTGAGTGCTTGGCCAGTGCTGACTTCTCAACCCGCTCATGTAAAATGTATGTGCTATGCTCCTTTAGTCTAATTTGTACTAATCTTACTGTTTCTCCAATGTATTACTTTTCGCAAGAACATGGGACCATATAGACACGTCCATGTAATTTTGGGTCCTTTGCCCAATCAAGCATATCTCTTAATGTTTCCATGGGGTTAAACCCTTGCAATTCCTTGTATGTTAGACAAGGGTCATTTGGAACATGATTGGAATATCTGAGGAAAGTATTACGTGCCAATGGATATACGGACAGACAAATTCAGTGAGCTTTCAAATAAGCCATTGAGCGGAGAGGTAGAGGTAGAACACATTAGAGAAATGGAGGACAGTCAAAATAAGCCCATGGTCAAGCTCCCATACATACAAGGTGTCATGGATAGATTGCAAGGACTTCAGAAAAAAAATGATGTTAAGGTTGCGTTCACCCCACTAGAAACATTGAGAAATATTCTTGATCTGGCAAAATAGAAAAAAATGATGTTAGACTTGTGTTCACCCCACTAGAAACATTAAAAAATATCTATGTTACTGATATGGATACGGGTATGAGAATCGGATATGAGGATTTTCTTTGGTGGCTTGGATCCGTTTTGGATATGGCCATACAAAAATATATATAAAATATTTAGCCATATAAGCAAAATTAAGCACATTATGCAAAAAGGAAACATAATAAGTTAAATAACCACAAAACATACTAATAATTCAATGCCCGATATCATAATATTCAATTGTCAAACTTAGATTAGTCTTCTTACAAGTACATAGTGCAAATGTTACAATGTATGGACAAAAGTAAAGACAAAAGAAAATGCACTCTCTGCAGTTTGGTGAAGATTACAATGAGATGACCTGGTGTAAAATCAACTTAAGACTATGCCTTGTTCTCTTCTTTGAGCTTATTCATGAGTTGAACTTTTGTATTATACTTGTGCAAATGATCTTACCGTATGTACTACACAAAATGAATCCTGGAGAACCATATTTTTTGGGACATAAAGGATAAGCAAAAAAAGACATTATTGATTTCCACCTCTCCCTCATCTCGATCATGTTACAGACATTTATTTCCTTTATTTTGGCAAGGCTGAAACACGATCTGATAACTGGAAGACTTGCTGACTTGCTTTGGCAACCTTCTTAGCTGTTGTATACAGCCCTAATAAAGAAGATAAAGATGAAATTACGTTTTGAAAACACAGCCAACCATTGAAACTGCAGAGAGGTTTTCATACTTTATTTTGTTTTTTGAAGTCCGTGTTTGACTTTTTATTAAGCGAGGAAAAAAAGTTTTTTGGGCAGGAAACGCCCAGGGATGCTCCCTGTGCATTTCCCTTGCGTTTCGCTGGTGTATTCATACCTGGGAGCATTTTGTTTCTGTTTCTGGGGCCTGCAGGGGCTTATCTGGTAACATAGAGAAATATTCTTGATCTGGCAAAAGACCCTCAAAACACGAAACTATACAGAGATTTCTATACGGTACCATGCTCTTATGGAAAACAAGACATTGGGGAAACGGGGAGATTGGTACAAATTATACTAAAGGAGGATATTAGAGACATTTTACATTGGTGTGTTGAGTAGTCGGGACTAACGGAGCACTCAGTCAAGTCAAAGCACCACATTTGCATAGAAGATGCAAGGTTGATCGCAAAATTAGACTATTGGAAAGAGCGCAGTATTCAAGAAGCACTCGAGACAGAGAAAACTCCAAATAATTTAAATAAGATGATGGGTTGATTATGAGTAATTATTGGAAGCCCCTCATACAATTAATGAAAAATGAATAAAATAGGTGGCTCACATGGAATCTGAAAGGCCAAGCATTAGATCATGCTTATTAATTGTAAACATCTCTCTTTGGGAATAAAATTTTCTCTCTCTTGACGATGGGTTTTGTAGAAGGACCTGAAACATTGAGAAAAAATTAACTCATTGGCAATGTATCCAGAAAATTCTTCATTAAATAATGGAGAGCTCCACAATCTACCATTTCAAATTCAGCACACAATGTACTTTTAATGCTTTTCAAGAATTCCAAATTCTTGCTCATTAGAATAAATCATCTACATACAAACCTAGATTGATAAACAATCATGCTTTTTAAGAATTCCAAATTCTTGCTTATTAGAATAAAATCATCTACATACAAATCTAGACCGATATACAATTCATATTCATATTATTGTCATTAGATGTGCCTCTCTTGAAAATCCATTTACAATCAATAGCCCTTCTTTTAGGAGGAAGATCTACAGTATCCCATTATTGATTATTTATCAAGGCCTCATACTCATCCTTCATTTCTTTCTTCCATTTATCTGAATTTGGAGAATAAAGAGCCTCTTGAACACTTTTGGGCTCTTCAAAAACCACACAACATAAAAGAGAAGCAATGTATTTTAAGTATTTTCAATTACCTTCCATGAAGGCCTTCTTGGTTGTGGTGGAAGAATCATGGGACCTGTGAAAGGTTGAGGCTCCTTCTCAACTTGAAAATGAAGTTTCTCCTCTATTTCCATATAAGATTCCTCCTCCTTAATCTTTGTATCTTCTAGGTGATCATCATCTTCAAAACATGATTCATTAGAAATCTCTATACTAATTTGCAAATCAGATCTATTTTGTTCACTTGTCTTGTGTTCTTGCTGCTTTAGATATGAATCTTCAATGAATTTCACATCTCTACCAGTAAACACTTGCTTAGTAATTGAATTGTAAAGCTTATATGCCTTTGATTCTTGACTGTAGCCAATAAAAATAGCAGGACTACCCCTTGAATCTAATTGCTTTCTTTTCTCCTTAGGAATATGTGCAAAAACTTTACAACCAAATACCACTAAATCTTCAAGGTTAGGTTTCTTACTAGACCATAGCACCTTTGGTGTTTTACCATATAAAGATTTAGAGACAACTCTGTTTCGAATATAAGCAACAAGAGACAACGATTCTGCCCAAAAACTTCATGGAAGTTTGCTATCTTCAAGAATTTCTCTAACATTGCCCCCTAGAGTATGATTCATCCTCTTAGTCACACCATTCTGCTGGGGATTGTATGGAACTGTAACTTGCCTGAAAATTCCATGTTCTTCACAATACTGCTTATACTTTTTAAAAGTATATTCCCCTGTATGTATCACTTCGAAGAACATATATCATCTTACCAGTTAAATTTTTAACAATATTATGATAATTTTGGAAAACTCAAAAAATTTCCGATTTATGGTTCAAGAAATAAACAACTTTCTTAGAATAATCATCAACAAGGGTTGCGACAAACCTGACAGCTCTAAGGGAACTAACAAACATTCCACTTATGTCAGAACGAACAAGGTCCAGGATTCTTGTGGCTCTATTTCCTGATACTTAAGGAAATGGATTTTGCCATTTTTCAAAGAGCACATGCTTCACGCGGATTTAAGTTTGCATTTTAATCTGGTTTAAACCTAATAACTGCTTCAAATCTACTCATTTGTTGTATGCTTTGAAAATGATGCCAAGTCTCAGCATCAATTTGAGTTCCAACACAAGCTTCTGAACAAATTGCAAAAGGATTTAGGGAATAGATGTTTTGGACTACACTTCGTGGTTCATCGTCAGTATTGAATTTATACAAACTTTGGATCAATCTGAGTATCAACAACAAATGTATGTCCTTCATCGGATATAGATGCAAGCTTTTACAAATTACCCAATCTTCTTCCTTTAGCAACAATCTGTATTTGAACATTTGAAAAGAAACTTTTTTCTTGTTCAAATAGAATCTTGAAACCAGTATCTGAAATCTTATAGAAAGTAGATTATGAGCAATCTTTGGAACATAAAGAACATCTTTAAATTGCTTCTTGACTTCATTAGAAATAAAATTTCAACTGTTCATTTTGTGGTCGATGAGGAGGCCATTATAAGAGATGGCCTCACCCTTGAGCAAAATTTGCATCATGCCTATTTTTTTTTAACGCTTTCAACAACCTTCTTCCAACAATCCTTTTGTAGATGTCCAAATTTATGACAATAACTGCACTATACCTTCTTTGATGGATTACCTCTGTATGATGCTGATTTTGCAGGATCCTGCTTGAATCTTTGCTCCTCTGAAAAAACTGATTTCTTCTGCTTGTTTGTAAAAAACAACTGTTCCATCTCTTTTTTTTCAGACCGAGTTTGCCTTGTCTCCACTTGCAGTAGCATATTAACTGCAGTATCCCATTGCATCTTACTTTGATTGCTCATAAGAGTCATGAATATTGTCTAGCAATATGACAATTGACAATTCTTCCTCTAACTTAGACCCAACGTTTGTTAGCTTGTAGTAATAGCTTTTGTCTCATACAAGGACTTCAATTTGTCATATGCTTCTTTTGTAGTTCTAGATCCATTTACTTGTGCTATTATTGAATCATCAAGATTCAATACAATAGCTGACAGTGCTTTTTCATCCTTTACAGTCCATTTATTTACTGTTTCTAGAGGAGCTGTAGGGATAACTTTTGCGCATGATACGATGCCCCACAGCCCTTTTTATTTCAGCACCATAGTGAGCTTGTTGCTCCACAAAGCTGACACCTTCTCCACTAGACCACTCTGTCAAATTCATGTCAGATGCAACTGCAGCTATGATTGGATGTTGAATTAAAAAACCTGAAAAAAAAACACTTAATAGAAGAGAAACTGCATTGGAGGAAACTGCACCAATTGATGAAGAATCCGTCACGTAGCCTGCTCTGATACCATGTTGAAATTTTTATAAATATTAAATTATAAAGACAAGGAAAAGCATAAATTTTACAAAGATGAAAATAAGAGAAATTCTATTTCATAAAAGAAGTGTGTACAATGTTTTGAGTACATGGGTATTATATAGAACTTTGAAAGAGTTCTATTTTAAGAAATTCACATGAAAGTGCTCAAATGGCTAATCTTATAACCACGCTCAAGTTAAAAAATAATTTTTAAGACACCAAAACTAGCATATGCTACTTTTAAGTCTCACATAACTTTGTGCACAAGTTACATAAGTTTTTCTAAGATTGAACTACTCTGAATAAAAGCAACATCCTAAATTTATTGTAGGGTGACATATGGAATATTCCAAGAGTCTTTGCTTGCATGCCATTTTGCAAGTTCCATAGAACTTGAGTGGCCTATCTAGTCGTTGAACCCCCTTCTCTAGATGAAGGCAAAATTAGTAGATAACACTCCAAAATGATTTGTTTCCCCTATTGTTTTGGTTAATCACAATATGATATTTAAATCAGAATCTAACCGCTTCATAGAATTAAAAGTAAAATAATTCTTTGCCACACTGGCATTTTGTGCCTCTTGTAAATTTTGATTACACTCAAATTTTGTCCTCTAATACTGGACCATAATACGAAATTGATAAAACACTTACAACTTCATTCTATGTTTTTCAGTAGGATCTAGAGTAATATGTTTTATCATGTACTTTTCATTCTCCGTGTTGTAGAATTTTAATTAAAAAAATGAAGCTCCAGATAACATATGTGTCGTGGCTCATGTCTCTTTTACGGTTATATATGGTTAGATAGTCAGTCTTCATAGCTCACTGTCTTAAAAATTTGTATTTTAGCTCCAAGTAAATTGATGTTTTGGCATTGCAGATTGTTACTTTGCTTTGAAGGTCTGGAATGCCCAGAATGCAGGAGCAGCAGCCGTGTTAGTTACAGACAACAAAGTTGAGACTCTTATAACCATGGATTCACCTGAAGAGGATAACACAGCGAATGAATATTTGGAAAAGATTACCATTCCATCTGCTCTCATTGAAAAAACCTTGGGTGATAGCTTGAAGAAAGCTCTGAAAAATGGGGAGATGGTCAGTATTAATCTTGACTGGAGAGAGTCCCTTCCGCACCCTGATGACCGTGTTGAGTATGAGTTTTGGACAAACAGCAACGATGAATGTGGGCCAAAATGTGAGGGTCAAATTGAATTTGTGAAGAATTTTAAAGGAGCTGCTCAGATGCTTGAGAAAGGGGGTTACGCTATGTTTTCTCCACACTACATAACATGGTACTGCCCGGAAGCCTTTATTTTGAGCAAGCAATGCAAATCTCAATGCATCAATCATGGAAGGTACTGTGCCCCCGACCCAGAACACGATTTCAGCCAAGGTTATGATGGCAAAGATGTGGTTGTTGAAAATCTGAGGCAATTGTGTGTCTTCAAAGTTGCAACTGAAAATAAAAAGCCCTGGGTCTGGTGGGATTATGTAACTGATTTCCACATTAGATGTCCGATGAAGGAGAAAAAATATAATAAAGAATGTGCAGAGAAAGTGATAAACTCTTTAGGTGGGTATTATGTCTTATTTTATGGGTATTTCTACATTTCTTTTGTTCAAGCAAAGCCTTTTGCATCAAATTTGAGACCTGTGAATCTCTAAGCTCTTCGGTGATTTCTGAGGTTTTGCTCCAAGTTATCTTGAGAATTTTGCTACAAGTTATCTCGAGACCGTGTCTCTAAGTATCCCTTACATGTTTGCCATTGTGATTTTTTACTTTTTGACAGGTCTAGACAGCGAGAAAATAGATGAGTGTATGGGAGATCCAGAAGCAGATGAAGAGAACAGTGTTTTGAAAGCAGAGCAAGCTGCTCAGGTTAGCTTAATGGTCTTTAGAATTTGTCTCAGCTGCTTTAATATACAAATATTGCAATTTGATGTTTTATGTTTTTTCTGTAGGCAATTATAGGCTTCAGTACTGTGTTCTTGAATGCTGATATCTTTGGCTGAACATTGTTTTACAGGTCGGACATGGCTCTCGAGGCGATGTTACGATATTGCCCACTCTGATTATCAACAACAGACAATATAGAGGTTATTCTTTTCTCTATGTGGATTTTTTTTTGTTTGTGAAGAATATAAGTTCAATTATAACTTTTTATTACTGGCAGGAAAATTGGATAAAAATGCTGTTGTCAAAGCAATTTGTGCGGGCTTTGAAGAAACCACTGAGCCGGCTGCTTGTTTGAGTGAAGGTGAGTCCCTTTTCAATGTAAGCACTTATAAAAGTAATCTCTTCTTTAATATTTTGGTTTAAACTTTAATGTCATGAATATTTTAGGAGGCAAGATCTTTGTCATATGCAGGGATACAGACAAATGAGTGCTTGGAAAATAATGGTGGGTGCTGGCAAGATAAAAAGGCAAATATTACTGCTTGCAAGGTATATAGTTTGCACATTAAGGTAGAATCAGCCATTAAGCATTTCAGGACTCAAAATTTCTTATCAATCAGATTTCACTTAATAAAAAGTCATAAATGTGTGTGGCATTTATTTCCATCTTTTCATGAAAGGATACTTTTCGGGGGCGAGTATGTGAGTGCCCTGCCGTTGATGGTGTGAAGTTTCAGGGTGATGGATACACTTATTGTGAAGGTAAGCTTCCTGGACTTATCATCATTAGTTTTTAGTTTTATTTTTATTTTTGAAGTACGCTCTCCAACATTAAGCATTGTTGTGTGAATAATTTTAATGTATTTCCTTTTGTTGTTTTATCATACAAATTTATTCTCGACTTTTTTTAGTTCAGTTGATCTTGCATCAGAAGACTTATCAAAAAGAGTCATGCATCATTTTTTTAAGAGTTTTTTTTTTGCCTTCTTTGTCTATCGATTGATATTGAGTAAAGCGTTGTCAGTAGTGCAGACTGTTCTGTCATAAGGAACCTGTGAATTTGCAGATTTCTCTTGAAAAGAATTTGATAATTTCATTTGAGCTTGTGTTTTGTTTAATTTATGCCTTTTGGATTTCTGATAGCGAGGCCAGATTTGGAAGGACAGATTAGTGATCATTTGATTGATTTGTACTCATCATAATACTGGTTGTGGTTATCCGTATTAGCTATTTACCTGGAAATGATTTTCGTGGAGTTTATACATATAGCTAGTTTTGTGCCATAGATTTGCAAGACCCTTGTTCCATTCATTTTTCTGTTTCCATAATAGAACTTTCTGCCTCCCAAATTAACATCAAAGACGGTAGGTTTGCTGTACAATGTATAACATGTCAGTCTTGTATGTTTTGAAGTAAGTTTGATTGTTTCTATACACCATGTCAGTCTCGTATGTTATAAAGGATTTCTTACCAGATCTATACCTGACACAGTGTTAGTCCGTTTTGGACTTGCTTAGTGAATTGACATGTAATGATACAAGTATGAAATTGATCAAAATATGCACCAAATAATGAATACACAACTTTTGATTACATGGAAGTACTTTGAAGAGTATACAGGGAAGGCGTTATAAAACTTATACTAGGTTCCATCCCATTTAATTTCTCATTACAGCATGCGATATATTTTCTAAACAATCCTAGGGTGGTTAGCATGGCTTTGTCTTGCGAAAGGATGAGCCAGGATTTAACAGTATTTTTAAGGATGGTGATTTCATACTTGTATCATACAATATCACTTCGCTGAGATTTGTGGCAAATTTCAGAAAATTAAGCTCCCATTTAATAGACACCCTTCCCTGTGCATGCAAACAATACGCTGTGGACGATATCCTCTCTAATTGCAACACATGTAGCGAAGACAACAAATATAAATATGTTAGCTTGGAAGGATTAAAGTACATCCCTTCATGCAATGGATTGTCCCTATCATACTGATATGATCCAAATGGCTGATTGGAGCAGAATTCTGATTTTTTTTGAAAATATATATATTTTTTTGCTTTTTCTACATTTTTGTATTTTGCATTCCGGGGCCCTTTGGTGCCATATTGGGACACTAAACTTTAGTCAGGTGCCCAAAATGGTTTTGGATGCATGTATTTAGGGCATCTAAACTAGTTTGCTTGATGAGCTTTCCAACACATATTACGGTTCCAAATTCCGATACATGGGCTATAAGAGGTATGACCCCAAAAAGTTGCACTACTAAAATAGGAACACCAACCAAAATTCTGCTATTTATTCACTTCTAGCCGTTCATTTCGACTTCTAAGGTGGATACATCTCATCTCCATGTAGAGTGACCCTTTGGTTCCCATTCAAAAGCCTTATTTTACTATTTTTAGCAACTTTTTGGTTTCTGCATTGTATAGCTATAAAGCAGATAGTATAGAACGAAGAACACAGACCTCAAGGCATACATCTCTCCTACAAAGATTGCCCTCTTTGTATAAACTCTCAATTGAAATAAAATACTATAGTTTTCGCAATTTCAGTTCTTCCATTACACATAAAGCTCATAAAGCTCCATAGTGTGTGGTCCACTGAATTGCATACTTAATTTGGATCATTGGTATTGAATCCATTCAATCTGTTCTTGCATGTCCCATCAAACAAGGTTAGAATACACGAACTCTCGTGAGACGTGATCCTTTGGATCATTTTCTTTGTCGGTTCAAGCGATTTCAGATGACAGAGGAGGAATGTGAGATCCTTTCAAAAAATTGCTTGATGAAGCCCTCGAGAGGCAGAGGAGGGAGATGATGATTGCATCCACACCATCATCAAGCAAGTCCTTTGGGGGTTTGACACGCTTCAAGGTACAATTAAATTTTGACATTCCACTATTTGAAGGAAAAATTGATGTCGATGAATTGGATAAGTAGCTTTGACCGTTTGCAATCATATTTCTATGTGATTAATTTATTTGATAGTGAGAAGATAACATTCACACTCTTGAAAGGTTCCTTGTATGTCAAAAAAATGGTGGGAATCATATCATCTTTGAGAAGAAGACAATTTCGAGTTATATCTCAAGGCAACACCAAACCAACTGTGTGACGATTTTGTAGAAGCTATCAGGGAAGAATGCTATCTAGTAACTAATTATGATGACTAGTTCAAAAAGTTGCATCCATTGGGCCAAGGGCGGGACTGGATAGTGCAAGACTACACCAATGAATTTCATGCCTTGTCGACAAAAGTTGGTACAAGTGACAGTGAATTCACAAATGTTGTAGTGGTTTGTGATATTACATCTTGGAAAATATGTAGTTTCCAGATTTTGGGACACTAGGAGAACCCTATTGAGATGGAGTCAATATTGAGGAAAAATTTAAATGTAGAGGAAAGAAGAATATTATTCTAGATACAAGGCACATCTAAAGAAAGGAAATGTTGACACTGAGAAGCAAAGAAAATATGCGTTATGGTAGAGGCAAGACAAGAAGCAGAAATGTCAGAAAAAGCCATAGAAACACATTGGCATGTGGTGCGAGAACCACAAGAGCAAGTATTGCAACACCAGAGACTATTGAGCAAGGAAAAGATGCATTGTGGCAAAGGCAAAACAAGAATCATAAATGGAAGAAATAACCACAAAAACACACTGGCTTGTGGTGCAAGAACTACAAGAGCAAGTACCACTACACTTGAGATTGTCAAGCCAATAAGAAAACCCTTTTGGCATAGTCGCGAGTTCCAAACACAATAGAAGCCTCTACATTCGTTGTGACAACTCCATGTGTGCATAGAGAAGGGAAGCAGATTGTGGATGCAAATCCATACACTATTGTCACCACTACACGAACGCCTCCACCATAGAAGGATGCGGATCGTTGGTTCCCCTCATAGACATGAGTGGAGAGAAAGGATTCTCCCTTAATTATAAACAAGAGTCAAAATAATTTTATCTTTTCCAAAGAAGTCAAAAGGTTGAATCTGACAACACCACCTCACCTGCAGTTGTACTTGACTGAATGGATCAATCAAGGCAGAGACATTTGCATCTGTTGAAAATTTTGCTTTCCCTATTCCATCAAACCATTTAAGGGCGAGGGGGTTTGTGATGTGGCACCCTTGGATGTTTGCAATGTGCATCTTAGACAACCCTACATGTGGATGCACCATGGTGTCTATGAGGCTAGACATAGGAGTGTCATCATCACTTTAGGTGATAAGCACTACCAGATACCAGAGGTGGCCTCTTCCAAGTGAGTAGCCTTGATTAGTGCAAAGCAATGTCAACATTTTATTGCTCAGACTAAGGCATTTTTCCTACTCATGATTAGACTTGAGAAGAATACAATAGGCTTCAACAACCACAGGTGCCACTGTAGTTTCCAAACAACAAAATAGAAGTAGATGGACTGGATGATGTTTGAATACAGAGATGTCTTCACCTCATTGATAGGTGTATTTATGTACTATTAGGGGAAACATTTTATTGAATTGGTTCCTAGAAGTCCATTGACAAATTGACTGTTGGATAGGTCTTTAATGCTTGAGAATGGCAAGATTAGGCGTTAGATTTAGGAACTGATTTAGTGGGGCCACATTCGGCCAAGTGCCTCACCTTATGGGAGCCCAATCATACTTGCCCGAAAGAAAGATGGAACATAGTGACTCTCCATTGATTATTGAGCATTTGAACAAGATCACCATCAAGAAGTGGTATTTGCTTCCACGAATTGATGACTACCTGGACCGGCTCAAGGGAGCTAGATTTTTCACCAAGATTGATATGAAGTCAGGGTATGACCCATTTTGATCAAGCTAGTTGATGTTGGAAGATTGCCTTTAAATCCAAGGAGGGCTTGTTCGAGTGGTTTGTCATGCCATTCAGTATGATCAATGCACCAACAATATTCATAAGGATGATGAATGATGTCCTACGAAACTTAATAGGTTCTTTTGTGGTTGTTTACCTGGACATCTTTGTCTTCAACAAGACATGAGAGGAGCACCTGCAACATGCTTAATAGGTTCTTCACACTTTACATCACCATAAGCTTTATGCCAATGTAGAGAAGTGTTCCTTTGGCATGGAAAGATTTCAATACTTGGGAAACATCACCAACAAGGAGGGTTTACATGTGGACCCAGAGAAGATCCATGTCATTAGGGATTGGTTGATGCCAAAAAATCACATAACTCCATATTTTCTTGGGACTAGCCGATTTCTACCACAGGTTTGTGATCGAGTTCACTCACATTGTGTGGCCTTTGAACTAAGCAACAAAAGGAGTGAAAGCAAAATTCGTATGGACGAAGGCACAACATCAGGGTTTTGCATCGTTGAAGCAGAGACTCCATTCAATGCTGCTCCTTTGTCTTGTTGGATCTGCAACAATATTTTGAGATCGAGATAGATGCTTTGGAGTATGCACATGGTGTGGCCCTCACCCATCTTGAGCACTCTCTTATTTACCACAACGAGACTTTCTCTGTCACAACTTGGTATATGACATATGACAAGGAGTTGTATGCCATTGTGAAGGTGTGCAAATAGTGGAAATATATTCAGGTCAAAGAGGCCATTATACATACAGATCGTAAGCCTCAACAATTCATGCACATCCAAGGCAAGTTACAGAATGACTGTCATTAGGGATGATCCACCTATCTGCAACAATTCCACCTCAACATCCAACATAAGAAGGGAAGGGCCAACTGAGTTTTTGACTCTTTAAGTTGACCTCAATTGCACCATTGAAAATGATTCTTGACTCACCTAAGCATGAGACATCAAGGTGGCCTCATTTGTATGAAAGCAATTCCAACTTCTCTGACATATACCAGATACACCAGTTGGTAGACATGTTCTTGATTATCATTTAAAAGAAGGTAATTCGTGCCACATGGGACACTTATGTGTTCCTATAGGGAAGCATCAAAAAATGATTTGGGAGGCTCACTACATCCTTGTGGTAGGTCACTTTGGGGTGGAGAAAACGACGGTTTGGCAAAAGTATTTCTATTGGAGGAAACTTCAACATGATGCCATCGTATACATCAAGCCTTGCACAACCTATGCAATTGTGAAGCTGACAACCAATCAAAAGTGGGGTCTATACACATCTTTGCCAATTCCAGAAAAACTGTGGTAGTTTGCCTCAATGGATTTGATGTCAAGTCTTCCCACAACCAGACATGGTCATGATTGAGTTTTTATGGTGGTGGATAGGTTCCCAAAAATGGTAGTTCTAACACCTTGCAAAAAGAGGTCTCAACAGAAGAGACTTACCAACTCTTCTTCAAGCATTTTGGCCTACCACAAAGCATTGTGTTGAACAAGGACAACAAATTTGTTGGGATTTTTTGGTCTACATTGTGGTCCATGATGGACACAAAATTAAACAAGTCCCCTACATTACAAAATTAGACAGAGGTGGTCAAATGCATGATTGTGCATCTTGTTCAGATGTACCATTCAAAACATCTATGCACATAGGATGATAGTTTTCCATATGTCTAACATAGATATAATTGAGCTCTTCAAGAACATTGCCCATTTCAGGTATATCTCGGCTTCCAACCACTACCCCCCATAGATGTAGCATTGCTTGTTGTGTTGGAGGAAGCATCACCCCATGCTCAGAAAGAAATGGATAAGGCAACCCGGTTTGTCCAACAAATTTGACAATTTAACAACAGGTTCGTGAAATTTTGTAAAAGACATGTTATAAGTACAAGAAGCATCAATAATTCTCGCTCTATTAGGTGGTGAAGGTAGGGAAGTTAGCACACCAAGGAAAGTGGTTCACTAGGAACAAAAAATTTCACACTCAGTAAAAAAACTAGAAGCAACAGGGCCCATTTATTTTCAAGGAGGAATGAAGGAAATATACTTTTGTGGTTTTTTCTACGTTTTTGCATTTAGCATTTTGGGGCCATTTGGTGCGGAATTTGGACCCAAAACTTTAGTTAGGTGACCAAAATAATTGTTGAAGGCATTTATTTAGGGCATCTAAACTAGATTACATTGATGAGCTTTCCAACACATATCACATTTTCAAATTCTGATCAACAGGCTAGGAGGTATGACCCCAACAAGTGCCACTACTTAAATAGTAACACCATCAACAAAAATTCAGCTATTTTCCCACTTTTGGCCGTTCATTTCCACTTCTAATGTGGACACATGTCATCTTCATGTGGGGTGACCCTTCAGTTCCCATTCAGAACCCTTCATTTATTATTTTTAGTAGCTCTTTAGTTTGTGCATTTTGTAGCTATAAAGTAGATATGAAGAACGCAAATTTCAAGGCATATGTCTCCCTTGCAGAGATTGCCTTCTTTGTATGCACTCTCATTTGTAATAAAATACTATTGTTTTTGCAATTTCATTTCTGTCAGTTTCAGTTCTACTTCTATAATATATTAAGATCCATAGTGTGTTGTCCACTAAATTGCATGCTTAATTCAGATCACCTACATTGCACAAGACATTAAAACACCAAATACAAGAGAACATGTTATGAATAATAGCATGCAAGCATATAGCCTTTTTGTGAGACGCATACATTAGATTCGCACAATCCACAAGTTTAGGTTTGTAGTATAACCAACACCAAACCCATATGAAGTCAGCCATCTCTGGCTGTTGAATGCCATATTAGGGCTCACTAATTTAGGAAACTAAGCAACTTTGATCTAGATCCCAGGAGAAATCTGAGGGATAACACACAAATTACAGATTTTGGTGTGTTATGGCATACACAAATTGTAAACAACAATTAAATTGCAAAGATAACATGAATTCATTAAAACATAGAGAACAATATTGCCTAATCTGAAACAGTAAGAACTAAAACAAGAAATTTGTTTATCTGAAAGCCTTGTATTCTTGTGCTAATTTGAAAGCATTGTAAATGGTGAATCTTTGAGAAGAGATGTGTAATGTGTATGGCAAATCTTTTGCCACAGGGGTAAAATATGTATTAATTCAAAGTATGTGGAATAGAAGATGAACAGATATTGGGAATGATGAGTATGTAAGCCTAAAGTGGTCTAGAATATATGGATCCTCTAAAATAGGTTAAGGTAGAAGATTGTTCTAGATCCAACACACATTCAAAATGTCGGCCCACAATGCGGTCTGGTGCTGTAAACAAGGGTTGTGAGTGCAAATGGTTATAAGGGGATCTAAAAGGGGTATCTACACACAATAATGAGTGAAGAGCCTAAATAGCATAGTTACCATATTCAAAAAGTTCGGGTTGTTTGGAAGGAGGAAAAAGTTCGAAAATTCAGGATTTTGAAAAAAGTTCGGTAGTTGGGTTAGATTTTTTAAAAAGATATAAACAATAAATATATTAATAGATTAATAATAGACTAATAGACTAATAGTATGTTTTAATTTAATATTAATAAATCTAATCTAAATTACTTAAATACAATTTTACACATATAATACTAATTACTAACTACTAAAGAGTGAAACCGAGATGTGAAGAAGCCTCATGGAAAATACTAACTACAATAGACTAATATTTCCATATGAAAGCACATAAATAAGATAAAATCATTCTATTTTCCTTGTTGCCTTACAATTAAAAAAAATATTAATGCTATCATATTGTGTGTTAGTTTATCGTGTTGTCTAAGATTAACTACTAATAAAATAATATCAGTAATTACTAACTACTAAACAATGTTTAAATAATGTCTTGTAGCTAGAACTCGAAGACACATTAAATTTTTAAAATACACATTGAAAGTTTAAATGGAAATCGTCAATACAAACGTGGCAACAAAGCGATGGTAGATGGCGATAGCGATGGCAGAGCAGTCTTTGATGGTTTCAGTCTTCGTCGGTCCTCCTTCAATCTTCTGTGACAACCGTGATAGCAAATGCGAACAACGAAAGTTCAAACGGTGATAACAAAACTAGCTGCCAAACAAAGAAGACCCGCAAACAAATAAAACTCTCAGCGGGTCGATTCAACAGGTCTGCGTTCTTTCGATGCTATGCCTTTTGCCTCTAGGGTTTGCGTTTTTGTGTTGACTGTGTTTTTATTTTTGAGTTTTTTAGGGTTAAAATGTAATATTTTAAGCTTTTTTTTTTAATAAATTTTTTAAATAAAAAAATATAAAAGTTGGACAGTGGAATTTCACCGAACCATCCATATTTGTTCGGTTCAAACCGAACTTGAGCTCTATTCGGTCAAACATGGCAACTATGCTAAATAGACCCAGGGTGTCAGTAGATTGTAATCAATAGCTATAAAGGTGAATATGTCACGAGACCATAATCAAGAGCTAGCTAATCTAAAGGGTTGCAAGGTGCCATTAGGTGGTAAGTGTGCTGTAAATAAAGAAATGTAAAGATAGCAACAAACTAACAAACATATGCTAATCTAAACATGGATAGACATAAAATGAATCAATCTATATAGCAACCAAAGTACAAAAGAAAGGGTATAGGGTTAGGATACTTACCTTGGGTTGACTTGTGATTGCATTATTCTCCCCCTTGGCTTGTAACACTTTTTGAGAGATGGTTGTAGGTGAAGTCAAGGTGTACTTCACAAGCTCAACTTCTCTCCTTGATATCTTCAAGTCCATGTGCTAGCTTGTCTTCCCTTAGTGTAAGCTCCTTAGCCCTCATTTCTCTTCTTCTTGCTAAGGTGGATTTGCGTGCACAAGTAGAGCAGATTGGATGCCTATTATTTTGAGAAATGACCATTAGGAACCCTATAAATACGAATCCAAACATTAAAAGTCAAAACTCAGATCTAGCCAACATCATTGGCCCAATTGATGACGCCGACCAAACTAGGGGCATTGCAAGACATCATTGGCTTGATCGATGACGTCTACCAGACTAGGGGGCAGTGCAAGAAGTCATCGGGTTGGATAAAGGTGTGCAAAAGTAAAAAGAGGAGCATAAGGGGGAATGTAAACCTCAGGGAAAAAGCTAAGTTGAAGTCATGGTAATTTGCAAGTGGTAGTAAGATTGGATAAGCATGAAAAAATTTCTCACAAAGTGCCCTGGGCAGCCCATCTTGATCTCGATGTACTCCTTAGGATGTACACTTAGGGAGATTAATGCGCTGACGAGTCCCAAAAACGTAAAATGTTAGCAAGCAAAAATAAAGTATATGCATATGCCGCACCCAAAACTCATCACGTATCACAGTAGTGTAATGTGGGATGGTGCTTTGGGAAAAAGACATAGTACCACAAAGATAATAAGCAATTGCTATAATAAATGTGAAATGAATAAGAAAATAACATATACGTATCTTGACTTACCTTTCCGATTAAATGGATGCATGCAAACATCTTAGTCTTGATTGTAGCAGGTGTAAAAATTGCTTATGTTAACCCTAATGATAAAAGACTACATGGACAATGCAATGCCAGCATACACATGAGTTTAGAAATGGAAGTACATGAATCTCTTGAGGAGGATGATACTAAGATAGGTCCAGATAGCCACGAGATAAAGGCTAAATTAGGTCGGGGCGACCCAAAGGATGATAATAAGGTAGGATGAAGCGTGTCTGGATAGACATAAAGGAAAGGCTAGATAAGGTCCAAATGATCCAAAGGAAAAATAAGGAAAGAGCTCAACATCTGAAACATAATTAAGAGGAATTTGAGAAAACTAAGTCAATGATTGAGAGAGCATATTGAAAACCCAAAGATGCAGTTGATACTCAAGAATGGCTTGCTCAAAGAGAATGCCTAGTTGATTCCCCATGTCTTATCATTTGAAACCTTTAAACCCTAATGATGTTGTAGTGCTAGCATGTTTGAGAGAGATGAAAAAGGATGCAAAGAAATGGGGGAGACCTGGAAACAAGTTTGTCTGTCAAGGGGAAATAATGGAGGGAAAAAAAAGAGGGTGCCCCCAAGGTGAAAAAATGTTTATTTTAGCCAAGATACTCTAATTAGTTTGGCAAGACTAGGATTTTTTGGCATTGAAAGGTTTAGGGACCTTGCTTAGCCAATCCAAAACTTGGGCTAACTAGCGAAGTATGTAGATATATCCCATGAAGGTTATGCATTAAAATGTAAAGGTGCCTACCTTCCCAAGATGTGGGTCCTCGTTCCTAAGGACCCCATTGGAGCCATCGACTAACTATGAGGATTGGGTACTCACATGAAAAGGCAGGGAACATGAATGATAGATATGAGGTTTCCTATCCATTCTACTAGCCTGTCACACTTCAATGGACCTCTGACTCTACTATGAGGACAACTTTTGGTGTTTGAGCTTCAACTAGGATAGGGGCTTGTTAATGATTTTGATCACGTCTTTTGTGTGATCAGCTTTCAAATTTTTTGATTATTGATTTCGGCTTTTGCTTTTGATATTTTGGTTTTTGTCTTGTTTCTTTCTATTTTCCTCCTCCATATGAATTCAAAAGATTATTCAATGGGTTTTAAAGATGAAAACACTTAAAGAGCTTACACCTTGCGAACCTAGAAACCAAGATGCTTAGATGCTTCTAGACTTGCACCTTAGAAAAGAGTGCGATTTAGAATCTAACCTTGGTGTGCCCAATAAGGAGCATGAAATAAAGGGAAACATATGAGAATAATTGTGTTACCTTAGTAAAAAATGTATAAAGGGAATGTTAATGACAGACAGATGTGGGACTTTCATCACAAGAGAGGGTAAATGTGAATGAGAGACATGTGGATCAACTACACAAGTTTTGCCATAAGGAATACAATTGACTTTAGGAGTCGAAATAACATTCTCAAATTCTCTCGACCATTCCTTTATCTTTCTAAGAAACACTTAGCTATGGTTGGGAGCGAGAGCAAATGAGGGTAGGTAACATGGGACGTGGGCGCGTGTGAGGAAGGCTTGTTGATGCCTCAAGCTCTTACAATGCAACTCACAAATTGGGTGTAAAAATAAGAGGATAAGAGCCAAAGGCACGATAAAGTGGGATAGAGCCTAGAGGTGTGTTAAATTGGGATAGAGCCAAGAGGCATGATAAAGTAAGAGAGAGCTTCGAGGCGCAATATAGTGGGTACATGAAGTAAGCTAAACTACAACACAAGAGAGTTATAAATATAATGCAAATAGTGCTAACATGAAATGTAGATTATATTAAATGTCTAATTAAGTGCAAGAAAGGAAATAAATGAAGAACATGGACAAAATGAAAACTATGGGAAACATACCTCAAACATGGTATTTTTTAAGATAATGAATGTTGGTGGGCTCTTTGAAAATGTGTCCTTCGTTAGTTTGTAGTCGATAAGTACTTGGTCCAAGGATGTCTTTGATGATATAGGGATCCCACCACTTTTGGGCATATTTTTCATTTTTGTTGTGGTTGTAATTTAATTTTAACACTAAATCTTCAACATTGAATTTTTTTGATTTTAACTTTCTTGTTGTGTTGCTTAAAAATGGATTTTTATACTATCGGTTGTGTTGGAGAGCACTCACGCTTCTCTTGTCAAGTAAGTCTAAGAGCGCTCACATGTCTCATCTCTTGTCAAGTAAGTCTAAGAGTGCTCATGCATCTTTTGTCAAGTAAGTCTAAGATGTGAAGGTGGGCTGCATGGAGCTCTTCATCGGGAATGATGTCATGAAGAGAAATGTGCAACAAACATAACTCCACTTCTAGCGGTAAGATGGCTTTAGAGCCGCAGACTAGAGAGAATGGAGTTCCCCAAGTGGTAGTTTGAATACTAGTGCAATGGGCCCATAGGATGGGGTAGAGTTTGAGATTCCAATATGTGTGGGAATCTTGGATGGTCTTTTGTTAAATTTTGTTAAGGATTTTATTGGTTGCTTCGGGTTGGCCATTGCATTGTGGATAATAAGAAGTGGAAAATTTGTTTGTAATTTTGAATTTAGTGCAAAGTTGCCTAATGTCTTTTTTTTTGAAATTCCCACCATTGTCACAAATAATGGTTGTTGTGCTTTCTTAAGTCGTTCCCTTGGTCCTATGCAAGCCAAACCTCATGCAACAAATACGAATACTTGCAACGGCGACATATTACCTTCAATTGAATTCTTAATCACTTCTTTATGCGGGTTTTCTTCTTAAGTCTTTAATGCAGCTTCAATCAACTCTCTTTACTGCTTATATAACTGATGCACAAACACTTCCTCTGCTATGTATTTAGCTTAATTGTATATGGTTGTCTTTGACACTACTTCATATCCTAAATATGCAACCTCTTTGGTCACTGTTTTCCATCTCCTTATGAACACTATTTTGGAGCTAATGAGTTGCGGAGTGACTTTCATTGACTTTGGCAACAAATTCTCCATTGCCATTATTATGCTTTTTTTCTCCATACCGAGCATACTTGCTACCCCGTTAATCTCAATAATCCTTATCATTGCTTTGCGCATATCTGTCCCTTGATTCTTTGGGCTTGTCACCTTACTAATCCACATGGCCAAAATTTTCAATCTTTGCCTCACAATATTAAGCTTTCTTTTATGGATGTGCATCAACAATTATCTCACTAGTTCTTTGTGTTTCGTGAAGTATGGTTTCTCATTGATGTCCAAAACTCTTGCAGACGCCAAATGCTCAGCTACATCGCCGCTTCCTTGCCTTGCCCCCAAATCTGCCTCCAACACTACCTGGTACTCTTTCTTCCTATGGTTGAAATCCTCAACCACACAACTCCCTGCACATGTAACTAGAGTTTCCCCTTCCAATACTCCCACTCGAAATGACATTAGTGTTATGATAGAGGCTTCTTCATCTTCTTCGTTGGCGGTGGTGCATCCACGGGTCTCCCTGCCTCTCTCTTTGGCTTTCCTCAAAAATTGAATTGCAAATGACCATTTAATGCACCTTTTCCCTCTTATATCCATCCGTGCATTTAATACTTTCACCTACCAAATTCATTTGCTTACGTGTGTCATCAACTCCAATGGTGACGTTCTCATCCTCTTCTTCCATCTTCTCTTTACACGTTCTTAGGTTATGTGCACCCTCTCCACACAACATTTCCTCTCTAATTCAAGCCTACGAATATGCTTCCATAATCTGTTCATCACTTCTTTCCACACACTTTTCTACACATTATACATGCCTGTTACTTATTTCAATTTTTTCATGCGCATCACTGGACACACTCCACCCATAATTGAGCCTTCCTTCCATCTCATTTATTTTCTTGGAATGTTTTCCTTTTTCTGCTACCATTTCTTCATTTCTGTTACTTTTCTCCTATCCCCAACCAATTATGCAGTAAGTCCTCTTGTGCATCTTCTCCACTCTCCCAACATCTTTTCATTCCATGTTCCACATATCTTATCAATCCAGTTGATAAGTTTTCTATTCATTCGTCATTCCGTATGCTTTGTATTTGCTGACTAGATTTATATAAAACCAAACTAGAAAGCAATAAATATTTGTGTTACAAATTTTCTCTTGGTGAATGCTTTATTTATGGCTTCCCCAGTGCATCATTTGAAGTACAGTTGGAGCCTATTCCCATCCACCCTTCTTTGGAGTAGTTCTCCCAAGGTGCCATACAAGTTTCTTCTCCTCTCTTTCAGAGCTGATTAAGTTAGTAGTGGTTGGTCTCCATCTACTAACTGGCTTTGTCTTGTCATCACGGACTGTGTGTTTTTCCATCTCCAATGAGATTTTTCCCTCTTTTTGGACCTCACATCCTTGTTCTGCAATCTGATCTGTATAAATTTTGCTGGTACCCATTGTATCTACAAATATTTCTTGTGCAGTTCTGTGTGTTGTTGGTACCTTTTCCTTTTGTTTCTCCACATTTATCTTCACTGTTTGTTTTTGCAGCCGTTACCCCCTCAGCCGTCTTCATTTTTGGTTGCTTGATTGATTGCTTCTTCTTAACTTGAAGTTTCTCCACTAGCTCATTCGCTACACATGAAACACATCTCTGCACAATCTTTGGTTCCTTAATCCTCTTCACTATGCGGTGCTTCATCAAACCATTTCTTGCAATAGTTGGACCTTTGCTTTCCACTTTGCGCATTTTCATCCCGTAACTCTATTTGTTCCTTAGATCCATGGATAAGATAATTCTCTGGTAGTGTTTGACGCACACTCTTCACTCTCCTAGCTAAGGGTTTCATCATTTGTCTGATTTCCTCCCTTTATAACACTGAAGAGATTGTTCTCTTCATCATCTATTTCTATTTCTTCCCCACACTGCACCATGTTCATTATCCAGGGGAATAACAATTCTTTGCTCCTCATTCTCGAAGTTTATATAGCATTGTTTAAAGCATATATCAGTGTGATTGTCATAACACTATGGGCTTCCCAACAACGAAGGATAGTTGTCATCTTCAGTCATCTTAATTACCTCAAAAACTATTGAAAACGAAACCCCCATAATCTCCAATTCCGTGTTGCACAAAACCCCTATAGGTCTTGACTTGGTCTTATTGGCCATGAATAACATTTTGGCTGATGGCTGTAATGATAGCTTCCCCACCCTCTTCCATGCCTCTTTGGTCAATATGTTAACTTCCGCATCTGTATTGATCAATATATTTTTCATCTCCCAATCATTGATCTTTGCATCAATGATCAACTCTTGATCGTATGGTGTGTTCCTAGTAAAGCGCATATCCCTTGGTCTTTATTGAACCTCATATGGTTCTGCCCCCATGCTTTGCTGAAGCCAAGTCTTCACACGGGAATCACCCCTTCTGTTTTCAACAATGAGAGCAGTTCTGAAATCTCCTCTATTTATTTTTGTTGAGGACCTCTCCTCGAGATTTCCTTAACTTTCTTCCTTATTTCCTGCATTATTTGAACTTCCCCTTTTGATTTTCTTATCATATCCTGCACCTCCACCAGTATTGTTTTTTGTGCATGCGTATTTGGATAGTTCATTTTTACTGACTCCTGTCTGCATTGCATTGTTTCTTTCTATACCTATGGGTTGGATGGTCCTGCTCTTGTCTCCATCCCACTCCTTGTTGTTATGTTCACTTTAGGACCTCCTCTGTCTTTTCCTTTCTCACCATATTTTGTGCCCAGATCTTCTCCTGACTTGCAATCCTGACCATGCCTGCAACGTTTTGCACCCGGTCTTTTTGTAAAATCCTTTGGCACAATTCCACACAATCTTTTGTTTTATGGTCACCCCGACAATGCATGCATGTTGGAAACTTTGTACAAACCCTTTGATAGTGGCCTACTTCGCCACACTTAAAGCAAGTACTTGTTCGCATCCTCCACTTCTACCACCTCCCTTGGACCCAAATGATCTTCCACCTTCGTTATAATTTACACCTTTGGTTTTGGTTATAGCCTCCTTGATTCTAATTGTAACCTCCTTGGTTCTGTTGTTGATGCAATGGTAGCTTGTCGTAACCCCATCTCTCTGGCTTCGTGCATCTCATCACTGACTTTGCAATTATCTGTTTCAAGTGTGTTAGAATCATAGATCTTGCACTAACAAGTGACATTGATCTGTTTTGTGCATTGTAATAACAGACAATTGTGTGTCTCATGATTCCCCTTGCAAACTTCACAATACAATGTCACTAATTGTACTCTCTTCTTGGTACATTCCTCCTTCGTACGGCCCTTCAACTCACAATCGGTACTCTCTATGCATTGCTGGAATGTGTTGCAGAGGTCGTGCTAGGAGTTGTTGATAAATGTGAAGTGCAATTTTATGAAGGAGCTCGTATACTTGGGTTTTGTGGTATCCCAAGAAGTTTGAAAATGGATCTTGAGAAAGTGTGCGCCATCGTTGAGTGGCCATCACCAAGGAGTGAATTTGAAGCATAATTTTTATATGGCTTAGCAAGTTTCTATAGGAAGTTCACCAAGAGCTTCATTGGGATGTGTGCAACGATCACAAAGATGTTGGGAGGAGATTGCAAAGAGTTGGCTGGACAACAAAAGCTGATTGCAGTTTTCAAGAATTGAAGAGGAAAGTGACTGAACATACAATATTTGGCACTGTCGGATTTCAACAAGGTATTCCAAGTGGACTGTGATGTTAGTGGCACAGTGGTTATAGCAGTTTTGAACCAAGAGGGTAGGTCTATAGCTTACTTCAACGAGAAGTTGAATGACTTGAAGAAGAAATATTTAGTCTATGACCAAGAGTTTTATGCCATTGTGCAAGGGCTCAAGAAGTGGAGACTGTATTTGTTGCCAACGGAATTTGTTTTGTACACAGGCTATCATGCACTACAATTTATCAACCACCAAGGGAAGTTGAATCAACACCACATGAAGGTGGTCGAGTTCTTACAAAGTTACTCATTTGTGTTAAAGCATAAAAGTGGAAAATGAAACAAGGATGCTATTTGGTTTGAAGCTTTAAAGTGGAAAATCAAACAAGGTTGTTGATGCATTGAGCAAAAAAGTTCTCGTCATGAATAAGATGCAAGTAGATTTCTTTGGATTTAATTCCATGGAGGAGTTATATATAGAAGACGAAGATTTTCGTGATGCTTGGAGAACATGCGCAGAACCGATAGGTGTGGACAGAACACCGTGGTTGGGTTACTTTGTGCAAGGAGGAATGTTGTTCAATAGAGCGCAATTGTGCATACCAAGGGCGTCAATGCGCAATAATTTGATAAAGGAGAAGCACAACAAAGGTTTAGCGAGATATTTTGGGAGTGACAAGACATTGGTGTAGTTGGCAGAATGCTACTTTTGGCCAAGGATGGGTGCATATTTGTACAAATATGTTCAAGGGTGCAGAGTTTTATCAGTTGACAAAGGGGAGAGAAGTCAAAACTTAGGGTTGCATTAACCATTGCCTATTCCAGAGAAGCCATGGGATGACATCAGCATGGACTTTGTGCTAGGATTGTCGAGAACTTAGAGGGGAAATGATTCCATCTTTATAGTGATGGATAGATTTTTGAAAATGGTGTATTTTATTGCATGCAAAAAGACAAGTGATATGAGGAGCATTGTGAATTTGTTCTTCAAAGAAGTGGTGAGGCTACATGGTTTGTCGTGTAGCATAGTGTTAGATAAATATACCAAAGTTGTAGGCCATTTTTGGCGCACATTGTGGAGGAAGTTAGGAACGGAGCTGAATTTTAGTTCAATGTACCATCTATAGACTGATGGACAAACCAAGGTTGTCAACATAAGCCTTGGAAATTTACTAAGATGTTTGGTTGAAGACAAACCAAAATGGTGGGACATGATATTGGCACAAGCAAAATTTGCGTGCAACATTTTGGTGAACAGGAGCATTAGGAAAACACCTTTCTAGATGTATGTGGAAAATCACAAAGCTAAGGAAAGACAATAAGATGCATGATATGAGCGCAAAAATGAAAGACAACACAAAGTATATGCATGAGCTACACCAAGAGGTGCAAATGAAGTTGGAGCAGAGTAGTTTGAAATACAAACATTGTGCATATGTGAAGCACAAAAGTAAAGAATTTGAAGTGGGGAGAATTGGTTTTGGTGCATTTGCACAAGGAGAGATTTCTCCGAGGAACAGACAATAAACTAAAGTGGAAGAAGACAAGGCCATGTAAAACGCTGCATAAATTTTTGGAAAATGCATGACATGAAGTTTCCTGAATAATTGGACATATCACTCATATTCAATGTGGCTGATCTATATGATTACCATGAAGGGCAAAATGATGACGAGGAGTTAGAATCTTGAGTACCCGATTGGAGAGTGTCATTACCAGAGAAGGGGAAGGAAGAAATAGAGGTCATTTTGGACTTTAAGGTTGTCAAGAGGATGCATGGGAAGAAGTGTAAGCAATATTTGGTGAAGTGAAGGAATTGCACATTAGTGGACTCGTCATGGTTGGATCTTGCAAAGATTGGTTGTTATGGCCGTACTCTGAATATTTCAACATGTGAGCAGTAACTCACATTTCCAGTTACCTAGGGTGTCTGATGCAGGAGCATCTTTGGTGAAGAGCAGTTTGGATCACCTAAGTATCATTTTGCGAATAAAGTTGCAACTTGGGCCACATGGCGTGAGTGTGCAATCATTTGTAGGGTGCAAAAGTCAATGTGCAGAAATGAAGGTAGAGTTTGGTTGTGCAGGTTTTGGATCGAGTCGGTTGAGCGGGTTTGTTTTGTTAGTTTTGGTTTGCGTGATTTGTGTGTTTGCATAGTGTATGCAAACATGCAAAGATTTGGATGTGAGGTGCAGTGCCCCTGGATACTTGGTATACACGTAGATGCATAGCATGTTGTAGACAACAATTTCTCCCACAAATGGAGTGGAGTCACATGTAGGTGAGTGGGGTTTTGCGTGCACAGGGAAAAAATAATGGCACAGGGAGACTTGGTGTGCGAGGATATAGGTGCAACTTAGAGCAGGTTGACTTCTAAATTCTTAGAATAGATCTTTGACTCCAAGATGCTTGGAGATGGATTCTAAGGACTCGTGTTGTTCATCCATGTTTGTGTAAAAGGCAACCCTTGGGGGCACGTGTTGGCTTGTGAGAATTTGCATGGATCTTGCTTGACATGTGGCACTTAGAGGACCCTATATAAAGGCAGACTAGGCAAGCATTTGAGGAGCTTTTGGGAGAACCTTTCAGAGCTTGGCCATTTATTGAAGAGAAAAAACTCTTGGCCTTGGAGGAGTTTCTGCCAATTTCAAGAGAGAGCTCATAGGTAGAAAGGCCATTGTAGCCATGAGTGTATGCATGGAATTTTGAGAGACTCCATTTTTCATAGAGAGAGAGAGTTCACATGTTGCTGCTTGAGATCCAAGCATAGCCTGTAGCTCACACTTTGGAAGAAATTTATGTAGCCTGTTATCTTTGTGTTTCATATTTGTGTGTGTGTTATTTCGCTGTTGCAACGTAGAGCAGGTTGACTCCTAAATTCTTGGAACAGATATTTGACTCCAAGATGCTTGGAGATGGATTCGAAGGACTCGTGTTGTTCATCCATGTTTGTGTAGAAGGCAAGCAACCCTTGGGGGCATGTGTTGGCTTGTGAGAATTTGCATGGATCTTGTTTGACATGCGGCACTTAGAGGAGCCTCTATAAAGGCAGACTAGGAAAGCATTTGAGGAGCTTTTGGGAGAGCCTTTGAGAGCTTGGCCATTTTATTGAAGAGAAAAAGGTTCTTGGCCTTGGAGGAGTTTCCACCAATTTGAAGAGAGAGCTCATAGGTAGAAAGGCCATTGCAGCCTTGAGTGTATGCATGGAAGTTTGAGAGACTCCATTTTTCATAGAGAGAGAAGCTCACATTTTGTTTCGAGATCCAAGCATACCATGTAGCTCATGCTTTGGAAGAAACTTATGTAGCCGTTGTTATATTAATATATAAACATATCTTTGTGTTTCATATTTGTGTGTGTGTGTGTTATCTCGCTGCTTCGTTAGGGCTTTCCTTCATTGGAAACCCCATCCTTGTGACTGCATCAACAACGATATTTGATTGACGAGAACAACTTTTCACTCAATTCTTATGACGAGCACTGGTGGAAAATGGAAATTCACTTGCAAAAAATCATCCAAAGTCAAAAGTATAGTTTTAAACCCTTGGTTGTGGAGACTCACTCCATTTTTTCCCAATGGTGCTTAAAATCCGGGTTTCTTTGGTACATCTATCATGTGCTCTTGCCTTACCTTGCAAATGAGAAGTGAAAAATGTAAGATAATACATAGTTATAGGCTTTTTTTGTGTTTTTAAGGCCAAATCTTATGCTTGGACGTGCCAAAATTGGATGAATCATCCGACTCAAATAAAGTCAGTCCATTTGGCTCATTTTACCTCTCATTATGATTTGTTTAGTAAACTTAGAGTCTTACTATGCTTGTAATTACGAGTGACCTAATTTGAGACATCCTTAGGCTCACCAAAATATTTAGTCTACACTAACTATGTCTAGGATTAAAATTGTCTATGTGATGCGTTTAGACTCAGAATGGTCTATGTCATGTGTTTAGACTCAAGGGGTGACATTAAGGTGCTTAAGATCAAAGTGACATGCATCTTGCATGTAGAGTCATTCTGTCCTACATTGGAGTGTCTAGGCTAAAGTTGGCCTACATCATGCATTTAAGCCTTTCATTTATTATTGCAAACGCCACCAATGGGTAAATTTATTATCATTCACTTAGAACCAACAAAGATGTTTAGGAATTAATGACCTCTGACGTGTATAGTGGTAATGCTCTTTTGGTTTCTTTGGCTGATAGTTGAATGTATATTGAAGGGTTGCTTTGATCAATTGACTCACAGTTAGGCAGTATTGTCCCTGAAGCGTCTGTGGGGTACAAGGAGAGGCTCAAAGGGCCCAATGAAGTGCATCACTGTTGGAACATAAACATTGGAAGTACTGCCTGAAACATATGCCCCAGGAGGGGCCTAAATCATTATAATTTTTCAGAGCTTCTAACCTTGAGTAAAAGTTGTGATTGATGATTTGAGATCTTCAGGTGTTGAATCCCAAAAATTTAGATTATATGACAATAATGATTGGCATATTTGACATATATCAGAGCCTCTAACCTTGAGGAAAAGTTGTAATTGATGATTTGAGATCTTCAGGTATTGAAACCCAAAAATTTAGATTATGTGACAATAATGATTCGCATACTCGACATATATCTAAGGTTTGTGTGTCTTTGTACATTGACAATTTAGAAAGATGGACTATTGGATGTTTTTGTCATGTATCTTGTCTCAAGTTCAGTTTAGGAGATATTGTTTTCCTTAATGGTGGCAACAAGGATTGGAAGTCCTAGAGATATCAAGCCAATTTGTATTAAGGCAGGATGTTTTTGTACATTTCTTGTATATCTTCCAGTTGTCATCATCCAGCTGACTGGAAATATTTTGCTCTGGTATGGATGTTATCATCTATCCATGCCGCATGATTTAGAAAGTATATATATTAGAAAATAGGCCGAGCTAGTCTCTGAATATAATTTTATAGACAATGACTTCGTAGTGTGCAAAAGATTTAGAGTTTTGTTCTTTGTAGTTGAATTACATTTATATGCTCCTTTTTTAGCATCAACATGTTCCTTAAGAACTTTAATTTAATTTGCATTTAGAATATCTATACTTTCCTTGAGTGATATGTTCTATTTATTTTTGTCTCTCTGTTCTTTAAACTTTTATAGTTGGGGTTTTATTATTTAAAGAGTTGCCACTATGAATTGCCCTCGAGGATAATCTAATAACTTCAGCTATCTTTGTTAGCTGTTGGAGTTGGACGGTGCGAGATCGCTAATGGTGGTTGCTGGCTAGATACACAGGATGGGAAGACATATTCTGCTTGTGTGGTGAGAGCTTTTCCTTGAGTGTAATGGCCCAATGGGGCTCTTTTTACATTTTTAGACTTAAGAATAAAATATTAACATATTTTACTAATTTGGAAATGTTTATGGGTTCTCTTCAGCCAACACAATCTAAAGGATGTCATTGTCCTCCTGGATTTAAGGGAGATGGCATTAACAAGTGTGAAGGTGTGCTGGTGTCATATGCATTCTGTTTTTCTCCATTGTAATGACGAGCAAAATTTAGTTGCAATCTTACTGTTGTGGGTTTGTTTTTCTCTTTTTCAGATATTGATGAATGCAAAGAAAAGCTATCATGCCAATGCTCGGGATGCAATTGCAAGAATACATGGGGTACCTATGAGTGCAATTGTGAAGCTGGTCATATGTACATAAGAGAGCATGACACATGCATAAGTAAGCAGATTATTTCTTATTGAGGAGTTTTTTAACATTAAGTTCGCTTTGAGATCTTTCTACGTGCCTTTTTTTCTGATGGTTTATTTTGCAGGTATGTTGGGATCACCATCAAAGTTTGGATGGTCTGCCGTATGGATTATTGTACTAGCCATGGCTGCTGCTTCTGTTGGAGTGTATGCTGTTTATAAATACAGACTTCGGGTAAGTCAGCTGTTGGGATATTCTTTGCCATTTCTTGTCTTTGATTAAAGGACACTCTTGTTCAAAGGTGAATACATTTGCTCATATACCACCAGGCTGTGCATTATTTTTTAAATGCCTGTTTGTGGCTTGTTTCTTGCAGTCATACATGAATTCAGAAATCAGGGCAATCATGGCACAGTATATGCCATTGGACGGCCAAGGAGATGCTATGAACCAGCTCCGTGATGATACATTATAAAATGGAGGGGTCAAGAAAATGTTGCATACTTGTCAAAAATATTTTTCCAGTTCTGCTTTCACAACTGTTGCCTGGAAAAGAAATCCTTAGATTTGATAACTGCATAACGTTTTAAAAAGTGGTAAAATCAGAGTTTTCCAACTTGATGGCTAGCAGCAGGGAAACTTGACTCAATCATTGTCTGAAGCTGTCTGAGCTTTCTGTACATATCCGCTACACTTCTGGTTCACTGCTGTGGGTGGCAATTCATGTCAAAGTTGTGCAGTTTATAAGTAATCACTTCCAACTTGTGGGTGGTTAGTAAGGCGCAACAATCTAGTTTTACATTTTTTATGCTTGTTTAGTTTTAATTTAATCTGCTTTCTTTAGACAAAAATCTTATTGTTAATATTATAATATATCATTTGACTACTCTGGTACCGAGAAATTCGCTGACCATTGCTGGGATTTGTTTGTAGAAAGAAGCTTTGATGTAATGCCATTGCACAACATATTTTTTACATGTGGTAATGGCTTGGATCAACTCATGCTATTAAATGGTTATGCAAAACTATTCATTAATATCTTCTTTATTCCTTGTTCCATTGAAATTCACATTAGTTATCTTACTCTAATATCAGCTGACGATTTTTGGCCATAATTGCCTTTAGTAATTTTTCTGAAAGGCAAGAAAAACAAAAGCTTAAATAACATGGCAAGCAAAGTAGGTCGATCCAAGATTGCCCCATATTTTCTATCCTTGTCTTTACAACATTGACCAAGTTTATGAAGTTGGCTTTCCTTGTATTGGGTTGGTGCACATCAGTTGATTCTCTTTGTGCTCTTGGAAGGGCTAGTGTTAGGCCTGATATCCTGGCATGTTGATTGTAACGTTGTCTTTGATTTTCCTGCAAGAGCCTGTGCACTTTCTATTTCTCTATGGAGAGTTCGAGAAGAATGTTGAAGAGGCTCATCCATATTCTAAATCCCATACTAATGGTTTGGGCTACTTTATTTTCTCGATTATAGATAAATCTTCTTCAGAAGGTTCCATTCTTGCCTTTCTTTGGAAACTATCACAATAACTAGAGCTTGCTGCTATTATTTCTTATCTTCTTCAGATTTTGATATTGTATGTTATTCATTATGTACGTTTGATGACGAAGAATTTCATCCTTTGACATGAGAATATAAATATGACAAGAGTCTAGCATAACTATTAAGGGAAAGTTGATGGCATGTCAATGGCTAGGATTTATTTTATAATGATACAATTAATGATGGTAATATGAACATGTGAAACATGACTCTTTAGCCATCTTACATATTCTAACAATGGGTTTTAAGGCAAAAAAGCAGACCTACCATACAACGTTGCAGATATTTTTTGACCCATTCTCAACAAAAGATTTCCATCAGACGAACTGAATGCTCCATGTCACAATTATATATCTCGAACCAGTAGTGCAAAGCTTAGTTTATCACTTCCTCTTTTAGGCTTCTCTTAAGAAAGTTACATCCCACTTCTAAACTCAACATTCTCTTAAATTATCTGAATCAAGTCCTCTAGCTCCTCATACAGCTTGCTCATCATTTATTTTTTCGAATAAAAGGATTTAAATCCTTTTCCTAGTCCAATGAGTCGAAGTCAAGGGATGTTTCTAATAGACGAAAATTGTCTTTTTGCTAAATTCACTAGTTTAATAGCACCAATCAAAGAATGACCAGGGCAGTGGTAGTTAACCATCAAGAAGTGACCAAAGCCAGCAGAGCGTCCTTCAATTACACTTTCTTTTATTCAAACAAAGAGGTACACCATCTCTGAGTCCTATTCAGCCGGCCCAAGGAGGAGCTGCAAAAAATTGCTATTTTCGTAGGTTCATTCTCAACTTACCCCGTTTACACTTAACCTGCAGAGCTCTCATCAAATATATATAACAAATAATAGAGCTCTCATCAAATATATATAACAAATCTCACAGAGCTCTCATCAAATATATCAAACTAAATATGGAAAAAGCAGAATAAAGGACACAATAATTGAAGCGCACGCATTATCCAGAATAGGAAAAGACATATTTCAATTATCTTTCTTCAAACATCAACTAGCACACATTGGAAAAAAAAAATCCAGATTTCATTCCATGTAGGTATCACGGTGATGATCTGTGTAAAAATATTTAACTCCTCGAATTCCTCTCTTATCCTAGTTCTATTCTCCTAAAGAAATGGGGGAAGGCAATGTTTTTTTTTGATTGAAAAGCATTTTAAAAAAAATACAAACTATACCAAAAAAAAGATCTAGTGGTATGGCATCACATTCTAATGTATCTAATTAAATCAATCATGGAGAAATAGTTAATAATTTAAAGGCAATGTTTTTTTGATTGAAAAATGTTTTCTTCTACTAATAGAAACTATACAACAAAAGATGAGTGATAGACTATTTTTTTAATTGATTTTTTTTTTTTTTTTTTTACTAATATAAATTATACAACAAAAAATGAGTGGTATGGCATCACATTCGAATATATCAAATTGAGCTCAAGGGTCGAGAAATAGCTAATAATTTAATTCAAAATAAAGTTAAAAAAGTCTTGACAACTTTTCAATTAAAAAAGTTTGAGTATATCTAATGAAAACATGATAAATATTTCAAAGGGCACCAAGACAACATGACACAAGAACTAAGGCGTGGGAGCAAGTAACGAAGTTGGTTAAGGTGGAGGATCATTTGACTTGTCGCCTTAGTCCCACAATTACTAGCAAGGGGCTCTGTTGTATTAGGGGCTGACTACCACTTGTCATTACTTTTATTATTATTATCATTCTCTATTGGCTCTTGTCTAGGAGGGGAAATGGCTAAGGCCAACTAAGGAAACTTTCTTATTGTCATGCTCTTCATCCACTAGTATGTGGGAATGCAAACCCACCACCACTATGAGCATTGTGTGCCATCAATGTATGTCGTTAATGCGGTGAAACACTTCTATGTCCCCTTCATGGATGGTGCTTAACATGAGCTCCAAAGCTACGATATTGAGAAGGTCACTGTTGGCAAGGGGAACCTAGAGGGACCTAATTGATTACACAAAGAGCACTCCCCCAATGGTCCAACATAGTTTAGAGGTGGAGCTTGAATCTATAGTATTACATTAAAGATCACTTGAATATTATTAGTAACAAAAAACAACCATATGGAGATGATCAAATATGGCACTTGTTCCATTCTTTTTCATAAATAAAAAATAATTTTAGAATGAAAAATATACCATATTTGGTTGTAATGTGCATGTATAATTGTTGAATCCCCTAAGAGCACCATTTTTAAGAAAAGAACTCTAGAGAAAATGGTTGAAAAGGGCATGAATCTACCTCCAGGGTGATTGAGCATGCTTGCAAAACCAAAAAAGATGTTTGAGACTCTAGGTGTTGGCAAGATGGGCATAAGGGATTAGAAACATATAGATGGACAAGGCGTTTGATAATAGACAAAACTTGTTGCAAGATGCATCATAGGAAATTTCTTTGTTTGATTTCAATAATTGCTTTTCATATTCCGGAAAACCTTTGTCTACAAGTCTCTACAGAAAAATTTGACTTTCTATGAGCATTCAGAGAACCCACCTGAATGTGCCGAGGAGAAACCAACTTATAGTCAAGCTAATGTTTGTATCGATAGAAAAGGGTCTCAACAGGGCACTTCTAGTTAGTCCACCATGTGGCGGGTGTTTGAATTCTAATTTTGGGGGGTGTTCATCTAGGATAACTCTTTGAACCTCATAAATTGAGGAAAAATCATTGTTGTTGAGCTCATATTTGCCATGGAGGATAGGCCAAGGGAGCCAATCACATGACCATTTGCAAAATAGGTATGAAATAACCTTGATCCCTTTTTTTAAAGGTTTGAGACTCTTAACCGAAGAAACCATGGCAAAAGGGACACCATAGTATGAAAGAATTGGAGACTACCAAAGAGAGTGAAAATTAAGAGAACCCAAATTTGAAACCATCTCCATCCCAAGTTAAGTGGGGCTTTAAATCATTTTCCAAGCTTTCCAAATACTTTGAGCCATAAAGAACCCTACAATCTTGACATGAATTTGAGTGAGTAATAAAGATTGGATCCCAAGACCTTTCCATGTCTTTCTACCAAAAGTGCTACCTTGAGCAATGCAATGGCGAAGTAATATCTTCCAAGCCTCCTTTATTCAAGGGAAAAAATTATTCACGTGACACAGGTGGTAAAACCTTGTAGTTTGACATCAAGAAAGCCAAGGCCTCCCATTTCTTTTGGTTTGCAACAAGAATTCCATGTAACTTTTTGAAACCCCTTAGAGCCTTCAGAATTAACCCAAAGAAAGTTTCGAATTAGATGTTACAATTTAGCATATGTAGTCTTGGATGGCGTCCAACTTGAAGAGTAAGAGACATGAGTTGCTATAAGGACCTTAAAGCAGTGCTAGGACTTACCCGTTAGGGAGAGTGGTTTAGTTGACCTGAAAAACAATTTTCTCCTCCAACCTCTAAACCACATAGTTTCATAAATCTGAGGGAGATGCTTGAAAGCCATAGGGGATGCCCATAAGTTTGATTTGTTCTCCTGGTTGTATTCAATACCACTTGTGTTTTTGCAAGCAAACGAGTAGGGAAGTGTCAATTTGTCTTGTCTTCTTTCATTGAATAGAAGATCCATAGGCTAAACATAAAATGTCCAAACATTTTATGGTATTTGTGATGAATATCTCTTCTTCAACAAATGTGAGAAAGGAATCATCAACAAAGTGTCCACTGAGCATCTAATTTTGAGAGTGAAGGAGGGCGGTACATTTAAGCAACCCTATAGAGATGTAGTAAACTAGAAGATAACCAAACCCTTTGGTTGCTAGAACATAGAAGGAGGGGGATAAAGGGCATCCTTGCCTAATGGATTTGAACAACCCAAATTGTTCAGATTGAACTCCATTAATGGTGATTCAAACACCAACATCTTGGAAAAACATACTAGTCATTTGAACAAATCTTGCCCCAAACCCTATACCCTATGGGATAGCTAAGATAAAGAGCCCTTTGATCCTGTCGTAAGCCTTCTCAAAGTCAATTTTGATGAATAAGCCTTTTTACTATAAGGAACAAGCCCATTCTATCCCTTTCTCGATTGCAATAACGTTGTCTAAAATGTATCTATTATGAATGAATACCAGTTAGCTTTGGGCGAATGATGATAAATAGAAAATACCTCACCCTAAGAACAAGAGTTTTGGCAACAAGCTTGCAAGATACATTCAAAAGAGTAATTGGGCACCAATTGGTAATGAGCTTTAGGTCCCCCATTCTTAGGAATGAACTTGATGTTAACTTGATTGATGAATTTTCCAAGGGAGTTGGTGTGAATAGCCTCAAGCTAGACTTTGTGAGATGTTAACTTAATTGATGAATTTTCCAAGGGAGTTGGTGTGTATAGCCTCAAGCTAGACTTTGTGCGAATTTGGACCTAAAGTATCCCATAAAATTTGGTAAAACTTACAAGGGAAACCACCAATTCTAGGGGCTTTGTCAACAACCATGTGCCTTGTAGTGTCATGTAGTTCTTTGATTGACAAAAGTTGATCACATGGTATTTATTGACCCTCAGAAAGTTTGCAACGAACCATTTGCAGGGATTTTATGAGAGCCTCTTGATGCGCTGGGGTAGATCGATGAGTGGAAAAACTCCATGATAATGAGAAACAAAAGCTCTTAAAATATGAGGAAGTTGTGTCAGTTGTTGATTGGCATGATAAATTCCCTTCACTTCGCCCACTATTTGCTTGGAATAAATAAGGGAGAAAAATTCCTTGGAAGTTCATTCTCCAATTTTCAACCAAATGCATATAGACACAAATTTGGCCACTATGAATTTGACAAGTCTCTTCGATCTTGAGCTTACGTCTCCACTTGGTAGTCTCCTTTTGTAAATTCTTGATGAGAGGAGACACCTCTAATTCCTGTGAAGTCCAAAGGCACGCAAAGTATTACGCCTAATGGGCCTTATGACAAAATCTAGCCATATGATTTCCCTAAATACAGAGGAACATTGCAGCTTGAAAGATGGAAGCCTTGAACCAATCTATCCAGCCAGATTCCCCACCAGGTTGAGGAGCAAGGTTTCAAATTCTAATGATATGGGCACGAATCCACTCATGTTGGAGGTGAGAAGTGTTGAGGTAAAACTAGGATTTTGCATTATTGACTTGAGGTGTCAGTAATCTAATACCAAATTTGATTAGACAATCTAAAATAATTGCTCCAAGAACAACACTAACTAGGCAATCAAAATTATTTGCAAAAATGAAAAGGTTTTGCTATGCAAATAATGCTCTATTGAATCTTTTCACTAGCCTATTACTGCCTTGTCTAAAATTAGACCAAGTAAACCATGGATTGAAGGGGAGCATTGGTGGTGGTTGGGATTGTAACCCAAGTTTATTACGTGTGTAAAATGACACCTCTATTTTGTTGGTGCAACACAACATTAAGATGAGCCCCTCTTTATATTCCCTAGATTCAATCATATTAAAATCTTCACTTTAGAATCCAGCTAGAATTTGGAAGCGTGTCTACAATCCATAGGCAAAAACTTGCCCTCTCAACAACATCATTGGACGTGTAAATGTTCACAATACCCAAGGAATGGCCATCAAAATCGAAAAAGGTCCACACTAATCGATAAGTGGGGTCAGACCCCCAATTGATGATGTATGGAGGTAAAGTAGGTGCAATAACTATTACTACCCCCCATGTTTGTTCTTATGATTGGACATCTAGAAAAATACTCTAAGACAAATAAATATGGCTACAAAATGAAGTAAAAATATAGAGATTTTAATTCCTTGCAGATACAAAACGTTCATATTATCAACAAATTGACAAGGGTCCCTTACCATAAAATTTTAGGTTGTGTTAGTAAGGCCTCACAAATTCCAAGAGAAAATTATCATTGGGAAATATCAAGGTTTATTTTGGACTCCCCGTCCACCTCATTTAAAGTGAAAAAACAATTAGACAAGTAGGCATGATGATTTCCATACATAAAGTTGATGGGCTAGAAAGTATGCCAGTTTTCTTGAACATACTCACCATATTTAGGAGGTGGTGATGGTTTGCGAGAGCGATGCATAACTATTTTGTGATCAAAGGTAACTAAACTATCACCTTGGCTTGATTATTTTACCTCTACAGAGGATTGTGATGATTGGGAAGCTATAATTTAGCTTTGAGGACTTGAGAATATTTCCACTGCTTAAAGAGTACGATAAATGGGCGGTGTCATTTTAACAGTGTTAGGAATTATGTACTTGTTTGTCGCATTAGAAACACATGTTAGTTTATATAAAGTAATCGATGTTTTTCTTGCCCTGTGAGCTTTTTGTGTAGCTTTTTTGTTGGTGAATGTAGTCAACCCATATCTAGAAGTAGCAACAAATTTGTTCACCTTAGGAGAGGTTTTGGTCAAGATTGATAGATGTGAGTTTTTCATGAGCAACCATTCACAAATATTATGGTTTGTGGCTTGACACTAAAAATAAGGGTTTGGCATGATATACAACATGTGTTGTGAGATACGCTTATCCCATATTTGAATGCCAATAGAATCCTTAAGATCCTTGGAAAGATCGACCTCGATACACACTTGCTTATGTAGTATAGCCTCATAGAATTTGTTCTATTTATATCATATAAAGCAACATAAGGCTTTATTACCCAGTCTATAAAACTCCAAAGGGGCAAAGGTAGACTTGAAAAATCTACATAGATTAGGATTCTAAGCTTGGCTTGTTTAGAGACAACAAAAGCGTTAGTCCAATCGAAGAAGACTACAAAGGTGTTCATGATAAACCATGGGCCATAAGAAATTATGGAATTATAGTTTTCAACATTAGTAGACTTGAACAAAACAAAACCTTTGTTTAGTTTTGAACACCCTCGAGCTTAACACCATGGGATTACCATATATTGTGCAACTAGGGCATGAGCATACCCTTAGAGGGTATTCGGCCACCAAAATATGTAACCATGTAAAATTTTTAAACCAATGATAAGAAAATCTCAAACAACATCTAGTAAAGAGTTAACTAGGAGGGATTCGTTACTTCATAGAAGACTTTTAGAACAAACTTCCTGGCTCGTTTCAGTGCCTTTGTGATTAAGAGCTCCACAAAAAACACTTGCATCAAATGATGTAGGAGCCAAGGAGTAAGACATAATATATATAAGTACAATGCAACAAATGTGTCCAACTATGCAAAAAATGGTAAGTTACAAAAAATGGAGGTTTGAAAACTTAGTAAATTTTTTCTTATCAAATCAGGGGCAAGGTGCTTAGTTGACATGAAAGCTCCGTTGAAATTATAATGATCTCATTCCTTTTGCTAGTGCGACCCAATAGTGCCGCCCTTCCATAATTTACATAGGAAGCAAAAATACACCAAAGTAGTAAAAAAATTCATCTCTCTGAGCATTTCACATTGGTACAATTTTCATCAGATTTGGAGCCCGTTTTAGGGGATTTTCACATCGAAAGAAGCTTGATGTACCTTAGGTACACCAAAGTTCTACCCAACTCTTGTAGCCTACCGATGAATAATTTAGGTGAAGTATACTTTTTCATGATTGTAATAGCTTGCTTTGTTGCCAAACTCATAAAAATATCTAAGCTCTTACTAAAGCAACCTTCCACATTGCTAGAGAAGCCAAAATGAAGTTCAAGTACATTGTTACGAACCCATGTTCATTTTGGAGACTGATATCCTAGAGATCAATGATTTGTAAATTGGGCATGTGGACCTGGAAGAGTTTCATTGAAGGATCTATTGACCATTTTGTGAATCCTGCATGCCAAAATGGGCACCCCCTTCTTTTATCTTGAAGCCTTGTTCTTCATGCCCTCTTACCCTGAAACCAGGTCTTAACCCTTTATAAAATCAAGTAAAAATTTGCTTTTGTGCAGGTGCAGGTGTTGTCTCATCAAGCATTGGTCTTTTCCAGCACTCACAAAGCAAGTCAGTTTCTTAGAACAACATTACTTGTAAGCTTTACAAGTAATAAGCAGGAGCACTTGACAACCACAAGGGGTCTATGGCCAATTCCAGTGTAAGTCAGGTTTTGCAAGGTCCTTTACTTGCCAATTGTCATGAGTTGGAGTCATTCACAACCCGAAAGGGTAAGGAAAAGGCAATCAGGTT
This sequence comes from Torreya grandis, assembly GCA_037957365.1. Classification (NCBI taxonomy): domain Eukaryota; kingdom Viridiplantae; phylum Streptophyta; class Pinopsida; order Cupressales; family Taxaceae; genus Torreya; species Torreya grandis. Next base: position 4,227,131 of record JARHVA010000053.1, on the reverse strand, counting down.
TTGAGATGTCTTTACTTCAAAGCTTTTTGAGTAAGTCCTTAGGAAGAACCTGAATTGGTCTTAGACACTTCTTAAGGCAAGTGTTTTTTCTGCGGAGGGCACCTTGGCGTTCTGTAGGGTCATTTGCAATTTCCTCGAAGGGTATGTGCCCTTGTGGGAGGCACTTCAAAGATAAAATAGACATTTACAGAACTTTCGAAGGGTATGTTGGAAGGCAGAATGGACCTTGCAGAGGGCTTTTCGTCGATGTGAGGACCGGTGCAAAAGTTTTGAAGGGCACTTTGGACTTGAAATGCCCTTGCGGAGGGCAGTCGGTTGAAGCAAAGGGCAAAGACAAGAATCTCGAAGGGAACTTGCCCTTCGAAAAAAGGTGACAAACGAAAAGAATTCCTTCGGATGAAATGTTTGAAGGAATTCCTTCAGACTTTTTGTTTGAAGGAAAACCAAAGAAGAAAAGCCAAAGAGAGAATTACTTTGGACATTTTGTCCAAAGAAATTTGACAGTCACAAAAAGTCCGAAGGGTAGGTGTCTTTACAGGGGGCACTTGGTCATGAAAGTGGACCATTTCCTTTTTTTCGAAGGGTCACTTAGTTTTCAAAGTGGACCGTTGCATCTTTTCCAAAGGTATTTTTTCTAAAGGTAGAGGTCATTTTCACTTTTTTGAAGGACCATTTCAATCTTTTCAAAGGCCCACTTTCCCTTCGAAAAAGTCATTTGCAAAAAACCTGAGGGAATTGTCCTAGTGAGTGACGGGCCCGTGAACGTCAACTTCAGGGTGATAAACTAGCCAGTGGGATTCAAATGTCTAATGATGGGCCCGTGAACGTCAACTTCAGGGTAATAAACTATCCGTTGGGAAGTAATCAAAGGAGAATTCCTTCAAAAATTTTATCTGAAGGAATTCAAGCCCTAAAAGCTCGAAGAACGAATGAATGAGCAAGCAAAGACAGGAGGCCGAGAGAAAATATTAAGCATCGAGAGACAAAATGGATGAGGACAAAAGGGAAATAGAAAAGTAAGGGAAAATAAGGTGGGTAACCCAGAACGTGGCCACGTGCACAATAAAACAAAAGCTCAAAATTCTCCAAGTGGTGTAACAAGTCAAAATGCAGACCCAAGGATGAACCAGACCAAGGCAGGTGGCACAGGTGTCGTCAATAGGAAGAGTAAATGCACTTAGGTGAAATAGTCTCTACCAAAAACCAATAAAAGGATTGGTTTTTGAACTATAGAGGGGAGCAACCCATGTTTTCATGCTTCACCATTAATGCACAACCAGTTGCACCTAGTATTGAAGAGAGCATGGCCTGGTCAACACAACTTGGGGATGGCCTTGTCAGTTGCTAGGAGTATCCCATGATTTTGCAGGTCCAAGACAGCAAGGGCAGCGACTTGGACACCTGCAACATGGCTCTCCCATATGCAATTGGAAGGATACGATAACAACATGGGCTTATGGTCGTTGCAGAAGTGTTTAATACATCATGGGTTTCCATCCCTTGACTTGTCAATTATCTATTTCTAAGCTCTCTATATATTTGTAACTTCTCATTTGAGAAAGGATCATCTCTCAGCATTGTATGGCGAAGCCCTGAAGAAATTTACCTTGAATCAAAAGAAGCATTTTTACCTCCATTTGAGCTTGCACTTTTGCATATGTCTATGGTTTTCTCTTATGTTAAGTCATTCCCTTTTCATGATTTCATAAGTTTATGCCAACATATCTAGTGTATTGTGAGTTCTTCTCTTGCAGGTCAACAAGAAGTGTCTAATTCAGAGTATAGGTGCATGCAAACAGGTTGTCCATAGTGTGTCTTAGAACACCTCTAGTAGTTCTTCCTCCCTATATCTCCATATGATCCCCTGTTGAAACATTGATGCAGGAAAGGTCCTCATTTGAATGAAGTGTATGTTTGCTTCTCTCTAGTGTAAAGTGCAGGTCAAAGTTAAGTAGACCAACCGGTTTGGTGCATCACCACATTAGTTAGGTTCTATTTTTAGTATTTCTCTCTTTTCACCCCTCCCCCCCCCCCCCCCCATTCTGAGCAGTAGGAAATCCGGGGCCTCAAGGTGCATCAAGGGGAGCTAGCCCCTAATCTAGAGATTCATCCCTCAAGTTTGAAACCCACATCAAGAGGAATGTCTCCATTGTGTTGCATGGAGGAAGAATGCTGAGCCTCCCTAAAGAGGGTGCAATCCACAGTGTCAACATGATTAATGCATAATCTCCTACTATTGTGGTTGCATTCTTGTCAATGAACAACCTACCATAAGCCACTAGATTTCCTACTTTAGTACAATGTTCAGACTTAGTGCTTGCATGTGCACAACACTGCAATGTAGATACCAGAGAAATCTGGTTTGTAGCTGCTGCTTTGATGGCTAATCTTGACAACAATGGCATAGACATGAATCTCAGGATACCTATACAAAGATGAGCCTTAAAGTTGAGAAATCCTACTAAGACGAGAACCCGATGAAGCATCTCACAATCATAAAAAATGGGTGGTTGAAGCATAAGAGAAGAGGTCTTTCAAAATTTCTCTAAGAACTTCTATAGGTTAGATTTCAAGGAGGAACTATCAGATATGGTCACCCTTTTTAATAGGGTGGTAGGGAATAGGACCATTATGGAATTCCATCTATGGATGTTCTTGGCATAAGCATAATTTATAGTGGCAAATGGTACATTGACCGAGGAAGTATCATTAGTGATGCCTTGCACCAACATCTCACCAATGTAAATGTCACGAAGGCATTTTACATTACTTATATCTAATATACTCTTTGTCTACTCGATGAATCTATCTTGGACTTACCCAATTGGCCAATGCTGATCCTACAACCAAGGTTCACGAGTTCTATTTTCAACTTGTCTTCGAAAAAGTAATAAAAATTTCAGATGAGTCAATGATGCTTTCACCATGAGGATTGTGAAATATTTGAGGGAGGAGTGGGGAATGATGATGTCTATTGAAGGAGCCAATCTTCTATCTCATTGGAAGTTGATTTATCTAGTTATGGAAATTCAACTACAATAGAGTAGGATGATTTTAAGGCTGCCCTCTTAGACTTACAAGGCTTGTGAAGGATAAGATACCACTGATCTAAGTATACAAACAAATTATTCAAGTCCATAAGAGGTGTAGAAAGAGGCATGTGGATGGTGTAGTTTTTCCAAACAAATTGGGACATTACACTTGAAAAAATGCGATAGATGCTCAAAATATTGAGACATCTATGGTCCAATTTATGTTGCACCCTCACATGAGTAGGTTCTCTAATAGTAAAATCTATATCAAAGCCCATATTGGAATAGGTGCCACATACACACATGTGCTTCATTTGGAAAACTATCGAGAAAACTGTACTGATGAGTATGATGAGCATAAACAAGATTGGTGTCGGTTGAGTCTAACATAAATCAAAGCTTTCACCACCACCTAGGTTCTGGATGGAATGATAGATGATGAAAGTGAATTGATGGCCCTACATATACTGAGAGAGTCATGTCAACTCCATTGACAATAATAATTTGGACTGCTTAGGAATTAACAACTTTGTGAATTTGAACCCAACTAGTACTCAATAGGTCTATGAAATGGTTTAATAAAAAGTTGGCATAATTGATAGGGGCTAGTGGCTCAAAAAAATATAGGTTTTTAGTTCCATAGAAGCAAACTCTTGCGACAACATCTAAGGTGGCTGGCATTGGTAGCTTTTGTAATTTATCTCATCCAATAACTGCTTCAAGTGGAGAAGGTGATGGAGAAGACCCAAATCGACCTAAGTTGCCAACAAAGGCCTAGGGTGAAGTTTTTCCACAATGGTGAAGTTTCAGATCAAGAGACAACCACAATTGACTTCCCCTAAAGAAGGTGATGCTTCTTTGTTAATTGATAATACCACAGAACAATATATTTATATTTGCCAATGTATTGGATAAATACGCTATTATAGGAATAGTGCAAAAATTTGCACAATAAATTTCATCATCCCCTATTTCTCCATCATCCCCTCGGATTCCTCCTACTCCACATTCCACACCACGAAGGAAGCCTACACCACCTTTAAATTTAGCGGATTTATGTGTACAAGTGGTTAGTTTCAGTGATGCCTATTTTTTAGTGGATGCGACCACTATTAGGAAAAAATAAAAGGGTTTTTAACACAAACTTGCCTAATTTTAATGTTGTCACAAATGTTCTGGTCACACCTCCTCCAAATAAAACTAAGATTATTTTTAGAAATTACTAAGGCAAATGTTGAGAATAATGAAAAGGATATGACTATGCTTTCAAGAGAATTCCATTAGGCATAGCCACTTGTGAGAGTGATATACACAATCTTAGGGAAACTACCAAATAAACTATTAAGAGGTTCAACCAAGATGAGATGACTCGAGAATAATTGAAAAATCAAATCCAATGAAGGATTCGTGAACTATCTCTTGAGCCCAATAAAAGCTCCAACGACTTCTCAGGGTAATGCTCCAATTCAAATACCCAAAATTAAAAAAGATGTCATTTCCACCATAAGCAAATATAATGACTATGGGAAAATGCTTGAGGATTGGGTGGAACAATTAGTTTTGGATGGGCTAACATATATTGAGGAAATGGTAAAATTATATTAGAAGATTGAAGTAGAAATAAACAAAGTGGATCAACAAATCAAATGACATCAAAAAGATCTCGCAATGTTAGAAAATGTGAAAGAGGATATAGAAGAAATCTCAGTCACAAACGTTGATTTGCATGTCGAAGGGGGAGTGATTGGAAAGAGAGAAAATGATGTCTCCTACGATTGGCTCAAAAGTATTTTGCAGAATATTGAAGTTCTGAACATAGAAATTGAAGATACGAAGAAACAATCAAAGACTTGAGATGAAAGGATTGTTGATGTCTGTTCAAATGCGTGGAGCCTGCATTGTGACTTAACTAAAGAATATGGTTTGGGGAAACACCCAATGAATGTGGTAAAATAACAGGTCAAAAATCTTATCAAAGAAAAACTATTCAAGGAGGGCGTTTTCAATGTCTCTTCCATGAAAAAACTCAGCAAAATTATTACATCATTGGAGAAGTTGAATTCAAAATTGAAATAATTCTGGGAGACTCCAAATATGATGATAACGACATCATATATATGTTTGATATGTTGTAAGAACACGATAATTCAATAAAATGATTCCATTTTTGAATATGTAAATAAATTTAGTTTATTTAAGGAATCTCATGACAAGGGGAAGGGTTTAGGTCAACCAAATTCACAACAGAGAGCTCCATCAAGTGTAGATCCTCCCTCAAGTAAATCCTCCTAGGAGGTGTCTTTTTTTGTATCTTTTCACATTTTATTTTCTCTTTTGTAATATCACAAAAAGTACAAATTTTAATTTGTAATTTTATCCAAAAGTAAAATGTGAATGCAAGTTTAGAAAAGGATAAAGATGAGAATATTGTTAATCACGGGATATACTAAGAGGGGGCGGTGAATCACTATATCATATATCTTATAAAACTTTTACGTAATCAAACTCCACTTAACCATACATTTAAGATATGCAATAAAACTGAAACAATAACATGCACCACACAAGAGAGAGAGAGAGAGAGACCATATTTTTACGTGGAAACCCAATGTGGGAAAAACCACATAGAATAATCTCAAGTATATGAATGAGCACCAAATTAAATTACAAAGTTCGCAAGCACCAACCCCTTTGTTGAGCGCCAACACAAAAACTATTTGTGAGCACCAACCCACATGAGCACTAACCCCTCTTATGTAACACACAACTATCTCTCAATATTGCTTTCTCAACAAATGATAAAACTTTACTATATCTCTTTCTCTTCTCTCCTCTTTTCTTATATAAAACAATTACAAACCATGCACTCTCTTGCATATATAAAATGGCTTCTCAAGCCTCCTTTTATAGCTTTCCAAATGACCTTTGACATTCACCCTTTGTGACCCTTCAATCCACATGGAAAATGGCACCAAACTTGCATGACCCTTTGAATCCTTTCATTTGAAAAGTCACATGGTGACCCTTCATGAGTAAGTGCGTCCTTTCCCTCTTTTGTCTTTATCCAGTGATTCTTCAAATTCCTCAAGGTGACCCTTCATGGGAAAATATGTCATTTCCCTCTTTTGTCTTTAAAGGCGACTCTTTGACTTCCTCATGGGTCCTCTTTTGTCTTTATGCAACCAAGAATATATCCATTAATATATAAATATTATTAACACACTTTAGCCAACATATGAACATTAAAAACACCTTTAGACATTAAATGCTATGGGGTCTTTGTCACCAATAATGTTAGACCTTTGACATTAATGACAATATTTTCAATAATCTCCCCCTTTGTCATTGATGGCAACTTCAAATTGAAACTGCCACATCTTGAAACTTGTTCCTGTACTTCTAAAAAATTGAGACCTGCACATGCTGCCAGCTGAAAACATACAGTAACTCCCCCTTACTGTAGCATCATATTTTTTGCACCCGTTCTTGTACCTATTCTTGTACTTCTCCCCCTTTGACATCAATGGCAAAGGGTTTGTCCTGGAGTTAATACTTAGCTCCCCCTCAACTGATGTTGATCCTCAATGGTGGAAATTAAAAGAAATTACTCCCAACTTCTCTCATAGATACTTGAATGTGTCCTTTGATAGTGCCTTTGTGAAGATATCTGATAACATATATAAATTGTTGTCTGTCCTTTGAGCATCTGCAATCAACTCATCTGAATCTTTTCTTATAATCTCACAACCTTCTATATAAAACTTTAATGTGTATCTCTGATCACATATTTGACTTGCACTCAACATATTATGCTTAAGACCTACATACAAAACATTCTTAGTCTTAGTTATACCATTATCCAAACTTAATGTACCTTTTTTGGCTATTCTAGCAGTGGTATTGTCTCCAAATTTTACTGTGCCACCATTGATCTTCTTTAGAGTGATGAACTTTCTCTTGTCTCCTATCATGTGCCTCAAACATCCATTGTCAATGAACCATGGTTGTTCTTCATTTATTGCATGCAAAGCTGTCTAGACTAACATAGACTCTTCAGGGTATTTCTTCTGCCATGAATTTGTCTGAACTTTCTTGATGAATGGAGCCTTGAAACCTTGGCCTTCTTGACTGATTCGAACATGCTTCTACAATGTCGAGCTATGTGTCTGAAATTATTGCACTTGTAACATACTATGGCTTCTTCATTAAAGCTTGATAGAAGAGTAAAAAAGTTGTGGCTTCTACTTGACTCTGCATGAGTTCCCTTCTCATTTTTCTGAAATTGTTAGCTCTTTTTTGACAGTCTATTTTCTTATGACCATAATCATTACAATAAAAATAATAACCATGAAAATAAAACCTATTCTAGTTTGTGTATCTTTGACCTGGTTATCTTTTGTAGCTCTGTTCCTTCCAACCTTCTTTGTTTGAGCTATCCTCTGCATTCTTAACTTCTTCCCTTTTTATTTTCTCTTTTGTTAGGGCTTCATCATAGCTCCTTTTCTTTTCAAATCTGATACCTGTCTTATCTGATATTGATTTTTGACTTTCTAATATCTTATTCAACATGTTAGTGGTATTCTAAAATTTTGAGTCATTGACTGCTTTATCATCGACTATTTTTTTTGTTTTCTCGATATCTTCTTTTAAAGAGACAATTTCAACAACATACCTTTCACATTCTTCACTTAATTTTTGCAATTCATCGTTAGATGTTCTTCAATCATTTTGGCTTCTTAAATGTGTGTTGTAGATCTTCAATTATTTCCTTTGACTCCCTTTCATTTTTCTCGATATGGAGCTTCAATCTTCGATTCTTCTTCTCAAGAGCTTTTAATTCTTCTAAGTCACAAATGAGTTCTCCTTATAGATTCACCTTAACTTCATCCTCACTTTCATCGCGTTCTTCTTCTTCATCATATATACTTTTACTTACGAAGGCATCTTCATGTATGGTCATGAATAGATTCTCTTCTTCATCTGAGTCATTGACTCTACTATCTTCGATTGAGCTAAGATCTTTAGAATATAAATTCTTCTTCTTGAATATTTTTGATCAGAAATTGAGTTATGATAATGGTTTCAAGTCTGAGTTTCAGTGGTGGCACACTATAGAGATCGTCGAGAGCTTTTTGGCACTTTTTGCAGTTCGCAAAACGGACACCGTATGCAAAAGTTATAGGCTGTTGAAGTTTTGGTTCGACAGATAAAAATTTGGTGTCGTAAGATGACGTGGTGCAATGAGGGCATGCCAAGTGGATCAATCAGGGGGTGACAAGTGGCAGTCAACAGGTGTTCGTAGAAACTTTTGGTTACACCACATGGGAGAATCTCGAGAATGGGTCACGAATGCATGCCACGTGGCATGTGAGAAGAGGACAAGGCTAACATTTACCAACATGCATGAACACTTAGCGCCAAGTCTCCCACAAAAGGGGGACGTTGACACTTTCCAAGGAGGTGCCAAGCTTTGTAAATGCATGCAAGTAATTTATTCCCAACCATGTGGGACAAAAGACAAAGTTTGAGCGCCCAAGGAGGAGTCCAAGCGCCCTTAGAAAGGAGGAAAATTCAAACTTCATGCAAAGCACGCCTAGAAAGGAGGGCATCAATTTTGAACCTCTGACCTACCGCCCAAAAGGGATAGGCTTTGACCGCTTGAGCTGCAGAGGTCTAAGTGCTATTAAAGGTGTGAATTTCTACTTGAAGTTATCAAATTCTGGACTGTGTATTGAAAAATATAAACCAGTTTGTTGTATTTGGTCATTTTAGAGCCCTTAAAGGCTGAACCAGAGCTTGGAGTAAACTACAAAGTTGTTTAGAATTTCAATACGCTATGTGCAGTATATTCATTTGACCATTTTGGAGAATTGGTGATGCCATTTTGAGCTATATAAGTTTCTAATTTTGATTTGGAGAAGCCTCTGCGTGTGATTCAAGAAGGTGAAGGACGTGTTGAGTCAGCCAAGGTCTTTCGAAGGTTTGATCACTATTATTGTCGAGAGATATGATCTTTTGTTGTTTGTAAGTATTATTTGGCTTGAAAATTTATCAACAATTAATGGATCAGTTTGATATGAACCCGGAGATGTAGGAATTTTCGAACTCCGTAAACAATTTCTGTGTTTTGATCTTTGAATTCAGTTTTGCATTTCATTTTTAGTTAATTTACAGATTTTAATTAGAATGCAAAAATTACTCATTTGATCTATTAAGGGAAATTGGATAAAATCATGAATTTGAAAAATCTGACGGTTTCAATGGAAAGATGTGATATATGAATTCACCTTTATTTCAGTTTTGAAACTTGGTTTAGATCAGATTTTCATCAATTTTTTTTTATCATTCCAACATCTTATAAGTTGAGAAATTCAAAATCCGTACTTTTAAAATTTCACTTAGAGTTTATCAGTGGAGTTTATGGATCAAGTTGGTATCAGAGCAGTTAGAAAGTTGGATTAGCTTCTGATTGAGTTTGGACAGTTGCTTTCAGTTTATTGGTTTTCAATATCACTTGATTAGATTGCAGTGTGCAGTTGTGGAATCAGTGTGTTTGCAGGAAACCATGGGCAACTTGTCACATAAAGCCAAGATGGAAGAGCTTGAAAGCATCAATAGCCAGATTCATGATGAGAATGCATTCCTGAGATGCAAACTTTATTCCCTTGAAGAGCAAATTGCAAGTTTAAAATCGGAGCTCGAATCCAAGGATGAGCTCTTGATTAGATTGCAATGTGGTGAGTGTGAAAAGGTAAAGCCTTCAACTTCAAATGCAGAGATTATGACTGAGTGCAGTGTAAGTTTTTCACCACAGGAATCTTCATCTTCTTCTACCATTTTAGATTCAAATTCTAGAAATATTGTTTTTGGTGATTTTGAAAATTACACTAAGAGCATAGGATGTTAATTGTTGTTTAAAATGGGTTATAATGGAGGAGGACTTGGTAGAGATAGCCAAGGTATATCTAACCCAATTCAGGTTGAGCATAGACCTCTTCATGCAGGTTTGGGTTATACTAGTGTGCAGGTGGATGATGGAGAATTTTCTTCCATGGCTAAAGGAAGACGAGCTTCCAATAGTGAAGGTTCTAGGCCACTAGTTCAAAGGTGTAAAGGTAAAAGAGGTATTGAGATTCCACCTCCTAATTCTTACACTAAATCTTCTGATCCAATTGATATATTTAAGAAGTTTGGATATAATGTACAAAAGATAATGCAATTATTTCCATGCACTTTTTGTGGGATGAATAACCATAGTGCTAAGACTTGTTGGAAACGAAATGCTTTGTTAAAGCAGATTGCATGTTTTAAAGACCATTCTTATGTTAATTTGGGAAATGGCAAAAGGGGACCCTCACCTAAGAAGGAATTTTTTACTCATTGTAAAGTGAGTGGACATAGGATTGATAGATGTTTTAAGCTTCATGCATCTTCACATTCGAGTAATGTTAGAACTAAGATGATTTACAAACCTCTCATTAAGGTTAATGAAGCTAATTCAATCCATAATGCAGTTGACAATACAACCTAGGATAAGGTAAAACCAACAAGTGAAAATCCATTAAAGAGGTTAAGTCAACAATATGAAATTGATAAGGAATCCACTAAGATAATCAATTTCACTAGGAAGAAAGAAATGGTTAAGTGGATTATCACTACATTCTTTTTGCAAAGCATGGTTAAAAATTCACCTAAGGGAATGAACAAGCTTTGATAGATGTGGAATAGAGTTTGTGAGAACACTTCGAGATAGGTTCATCATTCGAAGTATTTTAATTCTCATGTTGAAAAGCTCTATGTTTTGAATCTCCTATTTATGTTGTGTGAGTTGTCTAGAGGACTTCAACTCATTTGATCAGTTGGAGATAATAGCAGAATGCATGTTGTAGGTTGAGTTAATTCCTTACAACACTTATTAGACTGCTATTTTGAATGTATCTATTTTTGGCATATGGATGAATAGATGCATTGTAAGACCCTATGGGCATGTTTAGATGTTAGGCAACATACACTTTTGGTTGTTTGCATTTGCTTAGCATATAAGTCCCATACTAGGGCATTGTATTGCAACATGTCCACAACATTTATTGTATGTTATCAGCATTATAAACTTTTGTTGCAGTTACATTGGGAGTTGTTTTATATTTTGGCAATTCACCGCTTTACATGATGTGACATTTGGGTAGGTAGTTTTGTAGACCAGTTATAAGATTTCAGGGGATATTGGACTTTTGGAGGCCAAAAGCCTTCCATTGGGGAGGTGTGATCAGAAATTGAGTTCTCATAATGGTTTCAAGTCTAAGTTACAGTGGTGGCACACTATAGATCTCATCGAGAGCTATTCGAAACTTTTTGCGGTTCGTAAAACGGACACCGTATGCAAAAGTTATAGGCCGTTGAAGTTTTGGTTCGATAGGGAAAAATTTGGTGTCGTAAGATGACGTGGCACAATGAGGGCACGCCAAGTGGACCAATCAGGTGGCAACAAGTGGCAGTCAATAGGTGTTCGTAGAAACTTCTGGTTACACCACATGGGAGAATCTTGAGATTGGGTCACGAATGCATGCCACGTGGCACGTGAGAAGAGGACAAGGCTAGCATTTACCAACATGCATGAACACTTAACACCAAGTCTCCCACAAAATGGGGACGTTGATACTTTCCAAGGAGGCACCAAGATTTTTAAATGCATGCAAGCCGTTTATTCCCAGCCATGTGGGACAAAAGACAAAGTCTGAGCGCCCAAGGAGGAGTCCAAGCGCGCCTAGGAAGGAGGAAAATTCAAACTTCATGCAAAGCGCGCCTAGAAAGGAGGGCGTCAATTTTGAACCTCTGACCTACTGCCCAAAAGGGATAGGCTTTGACCACTTGAGATACAGAGGTCTAAGTGCTATTAAAGGCACAAATTTCTACTTGAAGTTATCAAATTCTGGACTGTGTATTGAAAAATATAGACCAGTTTGTTGTATTTGGTTATTTTGGAGCCCTTAGAGGCCGAACCAGAGCTCGGAGTAAACTACAAAGTTGTTTATAATTATGATACGCTCTGTGAAGTATATTCATTTTTTTATTTTGGAGAATTGGTGATGCCATTTTTAGCTATATAAGTTGCCAATTTCAAATTGGAGAAGCCTCTGCGTGTGATTCAGGAAGGTGAAGGACGTGCTGAGTCAGCGAAAGTCTTTCAAAGGTCTGATCACTATTATTGTAGAGAGATATGATCTTTTTTTGTTTATAAGTATTATTTGGCTTGCAAATTTAACAACAATTAATGGATCGGTTTGATACGAACCCGGGGATGTAGGAATTTCCAAACCCTGTAAACAAATTTTGTGTTTTGATCTTTGAATTTAGTTTTGCATTTCATTTTTAGTTAATTTACAAATTTTAATTCATATTTTAATCAGAATGCAAAAATTACTCATTTGATCTATTAAGGAAAATTGGATAAAATCAAGAATTTGAAAAATTTGACGGTTTCAATGGAAAATTGATGTGATATATGAATTCACCTTTATTTCAATTTTGAAAGTTGGTTTAGATCAGATTTTCATCAATTTTTTTTAATCATTCCAACATCTTATAAGTTGAGAAATTCAGAATCCGTACTTTAAAAATTTCACTTGGAGTTTATCAGTGGAGTTTACGGATCACTTTTCTTGTATGTAGACTTTCCTTATTCATTGTCACCATTATTCTTATCTGGGCACTTGTCTGCAAACTATCCAATCTTAACACATTTAAAACATTTTAATAACAACTTTCCTTGATATTTACCTGTGCCTCTTTTAGGCTTGCAGACGAATAGGGCTTCGTTGTCATCTGCATCGTTGGAGATGTCACTTGATTCTTTATTCTTGGCCTTATCTTTCTTAGATGTTTTGAAAGAAACTTCCCTCTTTGAGGGTTTTTCTTGTTTGATCCGCATCTCATATGGTGTAAGAATACCATGTAGTTCATCCATCTTTAACTTGTCTAGATCCTTCATCTCGTCAATTGTAGATCCCTTTGCATCATATCTCAAAGGTAGAGATCTCAAAACCTTTTGTACCACCATTGACTCTTCTATTTTTTCCCCAAAGGATTGAATTTGATTTACAATTTGATCAACCCATAAAAAATAAATTGCTATATTTTCTTCCTCTTCCATTTTCAAACTCTCAAACTGTGTCCTAAAAGTCTAAAGCTTAGCCCGCTTAACTTTTCCATCACCTTTATAAATATTCTCAAGTTTTACCTAAGTCTCATGAGCTGATTTGCATTGCATAACTTTAATTTTTTTTTATTCACATAAACCACATAAAATAGCATTTAAAGCTTTTGCATTATTTTGACTTGCCTTCTTTCTGTGAGAGTAGTTACAAGTGTCTGTGGCTCTTCGTATACATCCATCACTACTTGCCAAATGTCAAATCCAAGGGCCATCAAGTAAATCCTCATCCTTATGCTCCAAAAGGCATAATTTGTCCCATCAAATAAAGGTGCCTTATTTGTAGAAAAACCTGCATATGCTCCGGCCATCATGCTTTCCTCGATCTACCTTCAAGCTATTAAACTCTTTCTAAAAGAACCTGCTTTGATGTCAATTGTTAAGCATGGGATATATTGAGAGGGGGGGTGAATTAGTATATCATATATCTTATAAAATTTTTACTTACTCAAACTCCACTTAACCATACATTCAAGATATGCAATAAAACTAAAACAATAACATGCACCACACAAGAGAGAGAGAGAGAGAGAAACGCCATATTTTTATGTGGAAAAAAAAAGTGGGAAAAACCATGGAGAAAAATCTCAAGTATATGAATGAGCACCAACTCAAATTATAAAGTTCGCAAGCACCAACGTGCAGGAGCACCAACCCTTTTGCCGAGCACTAACACAACAACGATTTGTGAGCACCAACCCACATGAGCACCAACCCCTCTTATGTAAAACACAACTATCTCTCAATGTTGCTTTCTCAACAAATGATAGAACTCTACTATATCTCTTTCTTTTCTCTCCTCTTTTCTTATATAAAATAATTACAAATCATGCACTCTCTTGCATATATAAAATGGCTTCTCAAGCATCTTTTTATAGCTTTCCAAATGACCTTTGGCATTCACCCTTTGTGACCCTTCAATCCACATAGAAAATGGTGCCAAAATTGCATGACCCTTCAAATCCTTTCATTTTAAAAGTCACACGGTGACCCTTCATGAGCAAATGCGTCATTTCTCTCTTTTGTCTTTATCTGGTGACTCTTCGAATTTCTCAAGGTGACCCTTCAAGGGAAAATGCGTCCTTTCCCTCTTTTGTCTTTAGTGGTGACTCTTTGACTTCCTCATGGACCCTCTTTTATCTTTATGCAACCAAGAATATATCTATTAACATATACATAATATTAACACACTTTAGCCAAGATATGAACATTAAAAACACCTTTAGATATTGAATGTTATGGGGCCTTTGTCACCAATAATGTTATACCTTTGACATCAATTACAATATTTCCAACAAATGTGAAGGGTCAACCCATTCCTTTCTAAAGCTATAGATACGAGAAATGACTATTGTATAAGGGGATGCTTGATGTTAATGGTAAATTTGATTAAAAGGAAAGGAATTGTAATTTTTTTTTTTATGCTTCCATTAAGGAAATTCCAGAACTCTGTGTCTTATGGTTTTTATTTGTTATATGCATTATTCTTAGGTTTAATGTGTGTGTCTCTTAACTCTCAAGAAATATATGTTTTATGGTCAAATTGTCAAACTTATTTTGAATTTTGTCTTGTCATGCAAGGTACAAGATCTGTGTTTGCTTGTTCATGTGTGAAATTTTATCTTCTTTATTTCTCATTCTTCCTTTAAAGGTAGAAAGTAATAAAATCCACTATCAAATTCTACTTGTAATATTGTAAATAGTTTTGTTTATGTTTTTCCTATATGCAATAAAGGGAACCTCTCCTTAGAATAGAGAAGGGACAAAGTGTTGTAAAGATAACATATTTGTCTTCGTGCCAATATTTTTTCAAAAAATGATAAGGGTGGTGATGATAACTTCATTCACTCGAAGTGGATTGCATAAAACCATCTCAATATAAGTGTCATCCTGATGCACAAGGATGGTTCCAACTGCATTTGAAAGCTTATTTTTCCCACTTAGAATTTGTGCCATATTATAGACATTCTTCCTCCCAATGGACTTCCCATCATCCATAATCACCTCTTTCATTATCGTCACAATGTCATTCACCTTGACATCATTTAATTCCATCCCACTTTTCACAACTTTTCTATTTAAATCACTTTTTATAAATTTGCTATCTAAATTCTCATGTAGTGGTTCCTTATCTTCAGTTAACATGAATGTATCCAACTTAGAATATATTAACACATTCCTTATTTTTTACTTTACCATTCTACTACTTAAGAAATTATCACTTTCCACAATATTTTTATCTATATTTTAATGTAGAGGTTTATTATATCCTTATTAATATAATTAAAAAAAAAATCTAAAACATAAACAACATCAATTTGAATATAATTACCATCACATGAACCCAACCTAAAATGTATTAACCCTAAAGAATTCCTTCTTTTTTACCTTTCCCTCTTAATTCTCAAGCAATTCTTAAAGGTGAGAATCTATTTTTATATGTAAAAAAGTTTCTTCTGTCTTTTTATTCAATAAGCAAATGGGTGCAAGATATTGAACTATTGAATGTAGAAAATATTAAGTGTATTTCTACCAACCCATGATAGGGCCATATTCTAAATGATATTTTCACATAATAGATGACTTCCACTATGCATACCTCAAATTTGAGAATGAGATATTATCTCTTGACCATTATAAACCATCATGCTTTTAGTGATTTTATAATGTCCTAAAAATCCCAATATGGATTTTTTCTTCTTGTTTTAAAAGCTAACAACCAAGGTCAACATAATCCAAGAAATTTAGAAGTCCTAAAACACTCAAGTTCGCATGAAAATTTTGGCCGATATAAAATATACATGGACAAGTCACTAAGGTGCATGAAGTTTAAACAACAAGGTTTAATAATAGTCAAGAGTACTTTATCTAGTTTTCTTTTCATTTAACTTTTGATGGGGTCACTTTACCTAATTTCACTTTCAATTAAGTTGTTATAATTTTATGTTATGAATGTGGCCTTCAGTTATAAAGTACACTTTCTGGATGTCGTTTAAGTAATTTTTTTAATATCAAACTCATTTTATATTAATAGAGTGTACACATTAATTTTAGGTTATAAATATATTAGAAAATTTAATTTTTTAAAGATAAATTAGAAAACTTTAAAATTTTATTTTTTTCTCCAAAAATCTAACCTCTCATTTAAATTTAGACTTTGAATTTGTTTAAGGCTCAATTATATTACGTTCCGCCTTGTCTCTTATGAATCTCCACATCTTCTGAGATCTTCCATAATTCTTTTTGTAGACTCACTCATTAATGTGACACCCTACCAAAGTCCTCGTACTCGCTCGACCGTTGGACCCTGTCTGACTTACTGAGCTCCCTAGAAGCCTTTCCAATTCACCCACAAATTCAACCTCTCATTTTTGTTTTTACTCTTCTATGGTAATTCATTGCAACACACCTACCATGAAATTTATCTTGAATCGACCGTGTCCACCATTATTGATACCTACAACCTAACTCTCTAAGTTCAACTCTATTACCTTGGTGGATGACCTTACTCGATCCCCGAATCTAAAACACAGTACCTCATACTTGCCGATATGGGGTATCCTTTCAATCTCCTATCCTACACCTAGATGCATTTCTTGGAAACCTTGTCTATATATCTCCTAGTAAATATTATCTCAGAGGGTTCCTTAGACCCATCTCTGCACCATAGAGCTCATCGAGCTTTCTTTGAGCTACATGACTTCACAATTCGGTCTTTTGCTACTCAACGACCCTATTTACCAAGATTCATTGAGCTCCATTTTATCAGACCTCATAATGGCTCTCTTAATCTTTTCACCCCATTTACATCTTTGCTACTTAACAGATTAATCACAAATAAACACTGATCTTCGCTTGATTAACCAGAAAAAGCAACTCGCTCACACACCTTGTTTGTCTACCCCAACGAATCCATAACTCCTCAATTTGTTAGACTTCCTCGAAAACCAATTTGATAAACTCCTTTACCAAACCCAACAAATACTCTACACAATTCTCCCTTTCAAGGTCCTTGAAGACTACATGATTTTAACACTAAAATAATTATAAAAAATAAATTATAAATCTAAAAATTATGAAATAAATTACATTAAATTACTTAATTATAACCCTAAAACATAAAATAATAATATTAAATATGATACTTTACATTGCCATAATTAAAAAAAAAAAAAAAAAAATTCCTCACATCCAGGCACATATACATTTCATGGAACATTGAAACCAATAAAGAGATAAAACCCATAATTAATTTAAATCATAATATGAATATGAACCCCATTAAAACATTTTTTAAAATAAAACCTACATCATATGCATACCCAGTTAACCCTTCAAGTTTAAATCCACCATCAAATAATTTAATTTAAAGTACACATTACCAGCCACATAGCTCTTATTACAATTACATAATAAATTACATTTGACACACGGCCACATTAGCATTCACATAAGGGAACATTACTTTCCAACAAGGATCATGAATGAGCAAGGCCCAACAAGATGAAACATAGGCTCCCATACGTGCAACTCTTTTAAATATTGAGCATCACAAAGTATAGAAAGATCCAAAAGCTTGATTAACCAACCAAAAGATAAGGTGCTTTCCTTCCAACCAAATATGACATAAATAAGTAGGAGACCTTAGTTAACCCTTCAGTTCAAGAAGTCAAAAAAAAAACATCATATCACCACACAAGATAGCCAAGGAAATAAATCTAAGAGAACATAAAAGAAGACCCATTAAACATCGTTATAGTTAGGTTTAGATACCAAGTTAAAGGTAGTAGGTCCACATCATCCATTGAGCCATAAAAGTATAAAATGACAATGTTATATCTACAATAAGAAACATAAAAACTCATAAAGTTTTCAAATAGGAAGAAGGATTTGCACATATAATAAAGTAATATGTAACTTCGATTATCCACATGGGGTATGAGAATTTATAATCACCTTTCAAGAGTTAAGAGGTATGAATTGGAGAAGAATGTTTGTGACTTGTTCATATAAGATCATTTGTTATATAAACCGTTATCATATTTCATAAGTATAAATTCATGAAAGTAATAGTAAGAAGACACAGAAATACATATTTTATGGAAAAATAATTTTACATTAAAATACAATACAACTAGCCATAAACAATGTGTAATTAGATCTAACCAAACATATCTTAATAAAATCATAAAATTAGACCTAATTATAATAAGGAATAATATATAATTTTTGATATGTGTAAAGAGGGGGTTAGAATAATAATGAGTTGTCACAAATTGATAGATAACTAGAAGATAAAAAATAGTGGGAAACATGTTCAGACAACAAGACAAACAAAACCTAGAAAAATAGGGGCAATATTTTTCCAAATGACCAAAATTGTACCACTTATATCCTAAAACTACAAAACTGTACCAATACCTTTCCTTAAATTATAATATTGTAAGAAACAAATTTGATGAACTTTTTATTCTGGTCTTTGGCTCCAAAAATCTTATTCATGTTTTTAAAATTCTTTGTAGATGTTTGTAAAATTGATCTCCTTCATTGAAACCCTAATCAACTCACAATACTTTGCAAAACTTTAAAAAATGAGTTTCATTGAGGGGCATGTATTATCTATCCATTATCAATAGGCCCCTAATCTAGAATAAGTTTGGAAAATAAAACTTGAAACACTTTAGCAAGTAACTTGTGGATGCAAGCTATAAACCCTATATGACTTTTCACTTGCATGAACAAGTAGCACAATGCAATATGAAGACTCAAATTTTGGGTCAAATTATACTCTAAACATTCAAATTTCGGTCTTCAATAAATACAAGACTTTTTCTTATCACTCTTGACCTTTAGCATTTAATTCTCACTTGTATATCTTTCCCTATATGCAGTAATGCACTTATATATTTATAGACTTCTATATTTTCAAATTAGGACACTATCAACATTAAAAATTATAGCAGTCAAACAATCAAACTATTCATATAATGTGAAGATTAAAGCAAATCAAACTAGCTCTAATCATGATTAGAACAGAGAATTAATGAAGCAAGTCTAGTGTGAATGGTAGTTTAAATTGTCACGTTCAACTAAATGTTTATTAGGAAACTAGAAACATATCAAACCTAAGAATTTTGAATCATTGTCTACATTTTCGTTAATCCTCAAAAGATAAAAACTATGGATAAGTTGTCTCAAAAATTAATTAAAGAAACAACAAGCAATTTAATTTACACTATGATTGATTCACTATTGAAAACAACCATTGAATAGACTACATGAAATGGTGATCTAGAGAGTGACTCATGTTAATATACATAAGGAAAACGCCTATCCAAAATATTCTTCTTATTGAGAGTTAAAGGTTACAAAACTAATCCAAGTTGTTATCGAATTCATTATTGTAAACATTATTAAAGATTGTCCATGAATCATAAGATGAAATAATTCAACTCCATCTCTAATCTACATGAAGTGTTCATAAATTAATAGTAATTACTGCAACCATTCTCGAACATGTGACTATAAACATCTCGTATCCACTTAACAATTAGCCTTGAAACAACAATCAGGAAATCAAATCCATTCGAAAAAATAATTTGGATATACCTAAGTGCATTCAAATTGAATACTCGACCATAAGAAAAAATACCATTATTATTCTTACAACTATACCCTGATTTAATATTTTATTCTCACAAAAATGATACAACAAAAATATTAAAGATCTTCTATACATGTGTGACCTCCTTCAAAATGAACTATCCAAACCTTTAAATACCTTCAAGCCTCCTTAAAAAATCTATTTATAACCAAACAAAACTTAAAAGAGCTTTATAACCTAAGTCTATAAAGTATGCATCACTTAAGTGAACTTTATGGAACTAAAGTTACTTTAAGTCACAATATTAAAATCCACTTTCTAACTTACCGTATTTAAGTTACGAACCAAAATTGAAGACTTGGGAAAATAAAAGAATAAGATCAAAGGCATTCACTTATTTTATGGGTGAGGGCCAACACTAAACTATGTTATAGATAAGTAAATCAAGAGATAATTAATTCATGTGATTTCTCTTTGTCACTATCAATAATATTCATTAACTCAATTTAAAAAGTCAATTTCAGACATTTCAACATTTTAAAGTCAGAAAACAAAACCTAAATTTTTCATAGTTGATCAATAGATGTCAATAAATAATGAATATGAAACAATATTGAACCAAAAAATAATTTGAAGAGATATTCAAAATCACACCAATGTATAATATAGAAATTCTTATGAAACATGTTGTCACTTAACAATGAAATTCCACTTGCTTTTAAAGGTTGAAGCCAGAAAATTGATCTCAAACATACCAATGCTTATTTTAGACTAAAATGAACCAAACCAAACAACTATTTCAAAATAAGGCTAAAAAAACATCAACCAACAATCATGTTGATATCATTTACAATTTGAATTTACACCCAATTACAAGATCTTTGAATGAGATAAACAAATGAATAAATAAAATACAAAATCTTTTTTGTCAATGAAAAACTTGATTTGATGATTTCAAAAATGCAGGGAAAAACAACAAACATGTAAATTTCTATATCCTATTTACAAATGAAAATTAATTTCATACAATATTAGACGACGTCAACAATACTTCATTTTACAACATATGAACATTTCCATAATATCTGAAAACTAGCCACATCTATTTAAAAAAGCATTTAGCATCATTGATTAACATTATTGTATTGAAATCAAGTTCAATCAAATTTTAACCAAAAAAAGTTGATAAAAAAAGTTTCCAATGTCATATCAATCTGAACGAATAATCTTATCTACAATCTCCTCATTTTTAATCACTGTATCTGCAGAGGTAAGATCAACCAAAAAAATATTATGATTTTTCTCATGCTCAACATACTCATATGGAACCTTGACCATTTCTTCATGAACAAAAACCCTTACATCCTCATCCATTGATATCTTGACTTTATTTCTACCCTATGTGTTTATAGGTGTGGCAGATGTAGATTTTGCTTACTTCGAATTTGAAGTAGATGGCTCTTAACCTATACAAGCGAGTGGATGAGAAATACTGGGAACAAAATATTTTGAAGTGCGAGTCCTAGTTGGGATGGTTGGTGTTAACTCCTTGTTGGTAAGATGAGGAATCACTAAACCATGGGAAACATCTTGTACTATCAATAAACCACATGAAAAAAAGTGAATACTATGACTCAAGGAATTGTGGACCAAAGGTTTCATAAAAGGACCAAACAAATGAACTATTTGCATGTGCATGTCTGAAAGGGACATTTGGTTTTGGTTGATTATATAGAAGGGCATCAAAGACAATGCTATGATCCATACTAATAATTTTACAAACACGAGGTTCCCAAGGGTTGAAATGTAGTGAAACTTGGGAACCATTTCCAATCCCTATTATAGCATTTGGCCCCAATTTAAAGTATTGATAAAGTCTTTTACCTTGTTGAAAAGTGTTATAACATCTATGAACTCTATAAGACCTACCCATGTTTGAACCTCAAGATTTATGAGAATCAGAGGGTTGTTTTTCGATACGCCATGCACCTTCCAAGCTTGGGTGATGAGACCCCTCACCTCTATGCCACCCTAGAATACTACAGTTTCAAAACAATACACATTGCTAAATCAAAATGTGTCATTTAAAAACTCGAGTTAAACAAACCTTACTTGTAACCAAAACTTGAGACATTTCATTCCCTTTTACCAAATACCTCAAGATGACAAAAATAAGTAATGATAGGAAGGTCAAATAGAAGGTTATTAATTTTACACTAATTGCAATCCTCTTGAGACAACTTAAATGATAACCACACAAGCAATTCATCCCATACAACTATTATTTTCTACCATTTTTAGAGTAGTGATAATGTTGATTCTAAAAAACTTGAAAACATGCCTTAGTATATAACCAACAAAAACACATTTGAATCAACGATTAACATATCCTTACTATTTCAAAAATAACCTTGTTGTGGTTACTTTTGTGAAAACCCAAAGACAAACACCAAAGGCATTGCCTTTTTACAAACATCTTGTTTCAACTTAACCCAATAAATTTCATCAAAATCAATTCTAAGCATATAAGCAAATTTGAAAGAGGAAAATTTCACCCTTAACTGAGTGAAAAAACTGTCTTGAGAATTCACAAGGATGTGTCTAAAATAGACTCATTCAAAACAAGAACTAATACTTCATTTCAAAGAAACAACGATTGCAATATTTACATGAATAACACTGTTATCATGGGGTAAGATAAAACACACACATAATATTCCTTGAGAAACAAATTGAAATCCCTTTATCAAATTTGCAATCAAGCGAAATGATAATGCCGACTTGTATTATGTTCTTTTTGAACACCGTCCAATATTGAGCTCACTTAAATGAATTTGAAAGATACATAGAAGTGATAGAAGGAAAAATCAAGGTTTTTATTTTAAAAATATTTCAAAACCTACTTCATTTTCCAAAGGTACTATCTCCAAAATCCATTTTAGACAAAAACATCACCTTAGGGTTTTGAAAAATAGAAGAGAAGAAAAACACACTTTAGACTGTGATACCGAACCCTCAAAATTTCATATACAACAATAACAAACTAAGTTCCCAATGCAAATAATATTTCGTATTTCCCTCACCTCTGAACTTAAACAAAACACAAACATAAGCTGAAACGAAAATGCAAGAAACCAACACTACTACATGAAGCGTAATTAATGGTATCGATTTTGTCTTTTTTGCATTGTTTTGACGAAATTGTCCAAGATATGACTGTAGAGAATCGAACAAATGAGCATAATATTATGAATGCGAAAGCAAAGAGAAGTAGAACTCTATTGTTGAGAATGACATCAAGCCAGAGCAGAACTAGATAATCTTATGTTCATGATTGCCTTGATCAGATTTATTACAATAGCTTTAGAAAATGTACACATATATGTGGAAAATAGACATGACTCAACATCCCCATACATGTAGGATTATATTATCTAATGACCTAATAACACCTAAGAAAACCAAATAACATGTGTAAGGAAAAACCATTAAATGGAATAAAAATATACACTAACATCCCCCTTAAGCGTAGTTTAGGTGGGTAGTGGAATTGGGGCCTGATAATAAACCTTGATAAAGTACCCAAGTACATATCAATGAAAGAACTAGAAATCCCCCTAGAAGATGATGTTAAGGCTATCGATACTCCAAGTAGCACTCGTAAAGTGATCAATGTCGATGATGAGATCCTCTACTTGTAGACTGAAGAAGCTCCATCCACATCAAACAACATTTCTTCCCTTTGCAAGAGGAAGAACACAATAAATAATTTGAAAATTTATCCATTCCATGATTGAATATTAAGGTAGCAATATGAATATGGTCCAAATTTGATGTGTGGCATAGGTCTAGCAAGATCATGCACAAGAACTGAAGGTAATTCCACTAAAGTAGACCTGTCAGAAGACTAACATAGAACATTCATTGAAAGAATGTCCATGTGAAATGAAAAACATGGCTTAACAACCCTATAAACTAAAGAATAGATTGCAGATGAAGCCTATAAATCTATAGAATGAGTATCCACAGGAACATAGAAGTCATCGATTATCTCAATAGTTGTATTTTCACTAGAGACAATATACTCCTCTAAAGTACAAATATGTGATGGCTTAGTAAGAACAACATTCTATATAGGAACTGATGTGGATTCTACAAAAAGACATCTCAAGTTTGGTAAAAACTTGTCCTATAGTGGTGGCTCGATAAAGAGAAGAGTGATGTCCAACAAGAATGAACATCACAAGAAATAAGAGTAGGAGGAGAGAGTATAATCTTAGAAGAGATAATAGGAGGAGAAGAGATTACAATCTCCACAGATTGGTCTCCAAAAAGAATTTGAAGAGTAATCCAAATAGTGCTAGGACACTCTGTGTGCTCCACATGGTGGTGTAGATGCCAGAAAATGTGCATAATAAGTGACCAAAAACATAGTCACATGAGTTGGCCCAATCATTATACTGAACTGGATCAATGGAAGCAGGAACTCGTCCATATAGAAATGGTAGAAGGTCCAGTTTTGTGATCAAACATTCCATGTACAAGCGCCATGAAGCATAGTTCATCTTTCCAAGAAGAACTATGAGAGTGTAATATTTCCTCATTAAATATCTCTCAAGTGGAGTCGGCATGACCACAAGTAACCCAAAATGAGAGTAGAGACACTAAGGAAGTGTAATACTGCACAATGCAACCTGTAATGACCCTCTGAGTTGCAAGAACAATGCATACTCAATGTGAGGGATGTTAGACTTAGCCAAAAATACGTCCACAAATGAACAATCTATGGAAGAGTCAACAAGTAATAGTGTAAACTCTGTAAATGAGCTTTAGACTAAGCCAAGATTAGTCCACACAAAGGAAACCAATGGGTACACAAGTAATAATGCATGCTAAGTAAATGGACATTAGATGCAGCTGACAATGCGTCCATAAATGAGCAATTAGTGCAATTGACACCAAGTTGTCACATGTAACAATTGCAGAAATTGTGTACATAAAAGAGAGATAGCAGGATCCACAACAACCCCCCTGAAACTATCATGAATGACCCCTCCCCTTATGCTTGCAAGTAACAATGCATGCTCGAGTGATAGACATTAGACTCAACCGAGAATGCGTCCACGAGCAATCTTTGTGATAATAATGACACACCTAATACTAAAAATAAGAGGGACGTCGGACTAAGTCAATAATGCATCCATGAGGAGTGCAAGTGAGAAGGCCAAACGAAGAAGGAAAAGAGAAAGTTTGTTTTGACTATAAAGGGGTTTTAACACTTACCAAACTAAACCTCACCCTCCGTCTTCGTCAAACGAAAATATAAAAAATGTGACAAAACAAATATAGTATTATCCCTTTCAATATCTCCATGTGATATTGTTATTATTAAAATAATAAAAATAAAAGATTGTGCCCCCACTAAATAATGATTACTTATTGAAAAAAGCTCTGCACCTTACAATATTACCTCCAAACAAACTGACCACCTCTGCATAAATCAACTTCACTCTTTGTTAGCCTTTACACAAAAGGTTTGGGTTATAATTGAAACCTAGGCCCTTTTATAACAAGGTTCTTAACAAAAGCTATCATAACCAAAGTGGCTAACCATGATTTCAAATGATTATGCAGGAAATTTTATATTTATCTTTGAACATTTACATTTTAATTTTGTTTTAGAGATAAATAAACCACACTTTAAACTTTATGAAACAGTGGGCTTGACCTTCTGACCAACCTGTGGGCGGTTTGGAGGTCACTAGCATGCATAGGACGTGGTTTTACAACCTGCAGGCAGTCTGACTGCGTAGAGATTGGTGATTCAGAGGATGCGGTTTTGACTGTGTAGAGACCTGTGTGAAGGAGAGGGGATGTTGGAGGATGGAAGAAAGCCGGTGAAGGCAGATCACCTTGTGCGGTGGCCGCAGAGAAGCTGGGGGTGTAGATCTAGGCAGCAAGCTGTGTGGTGAGGTCGTTAAACGGCGTGATCAGTTAATCTTGCATGGTGGACGGCTACGTGGAAACTAGCTTAGAACTGCCATATGTGAGAAAATCAATCTCTTATGGAATATCATTCTTCACAAAGTATGCACGAAATGCTATGTAGGAAGGAACAGTGCATGGGCCAAGGACCATCGAGTCTACAACAGAGGAATGACGAGCTAGGCGATGGGCGATGCCAGAGGATGATAGATGCTCAGTATACCATACTAGTGCCAATGGTGAATAACAGATCTACATAAAATCTGAGGCATATGTAATCCTTGATCCTTGATGCCCATTGTAGTAACCTGATGTTGTTCTGTATAGAGCACTGGCTAAACTAGCCTCGTAAGGTCCTTTGGAGACTAGAAGGTGACTAGTGAGGGTCTTGTTGGAAGATCAATCCTTCAAATCTGAGACACTCCAGATTAACCTTGCCAAATCTTTGTATTGGATGTGTATAAATATGAAGATTCAAAAACTTGCATAACTTGCATATGCTATCAATACAAAAAAAAATGCAAATGCATATTGGAATGCCAATGGCAATGACAATAGGGGAATCAGACTCTATGATCACACAAATATGCAAGTTTCTTCTCAACAAATTCTATTAGAACACAAAATCAATTTTTACTCAAGATTTCATTATGAAAAACAATTCATGATGTTCATTTTACCAGCATTGCTTTGATACCTGATAGATTCATTTAAGATTTGACTCGCTATAATTGAACACACAAGCACAAATTTATGAATGTGGAGCAAAACAGAAGCAGAATTCCATTAGTGAGAATGAAATTAACCCAAAGTAGAACTAGATAATCTTGTATTCAGAATTGCTTTGATCAAAGTTATTACAATAGTTTTAGGATATTATATATATGTGGAAGATAGGGATGACCCAAGATCTTTATGCATGTAGATTATCTTTCCCAATAATCTAATAACACCTAAACAAGCTAAATAACATATGCAGGGAAATTTTATTAAATGGAATAAAAATCTATAACAACACGTTTTTGTAAACGTTTTTTGTTTTAAATCTAGTTTGTTTTATTTGATGTTAAAATAGCACAAAAATCATGCTAATATGTATGCCACCAAAAAAATTTTAAGGATAATTCGATTTTCCTATCTACAAAATACCGAATTGGGGCACATCATAATCTCATTTTACCATTGGTAAGACAATTTGCAATTTTGGTGGATTTTGTTTTTTTGAAATTCACATGGAAAAACAATGTTAATTTTTGGGACAATAAGGTGCGGTTTTTTTCCCATTTTTTTTAAAGATCAATACATATATATATATATATTTCATATTTTACAAATTTTAATAACTAAATAGAGATATTATTTGTGTAAACAAAAAATTATTTATAAAATTGGTCTTTGTCTTATAGATATTATGTAATCATCAAGTAGGTATACATCATCCCTTGTACATAGCTTTTCTTTTGTATTGAAGTCTACTTCACAAGAACAAAGCTTTCCATAATGAGTATACTTATAAAATAAGAGTTTTTAGGTAATCATAATATTGCATAGAATTTTTTAATTTTTTATTAATACTTATTTTGATTTTTTCATGATTACAATATACATACATACATACATACATACCCATTTTATGTATAGGGTGAATCATCACAACTTCATCATTCAAGTAGGGATTGAAATAGAATAAGCAAAAGAAGAAGATAATGCATTTGCAGAGCACCTCTTCCTCTAGACAATAATTTATTTGAGGTAAATGATTTTTTTCGTATGTTGTGTTCAAATGAAGCCATTATAATGTTGATGTGTATGGATATTACATTAATATTAAGTTAATATGCAGGTATTAGATACTGAATGTTCAAAAATTGACTTTGATGTCACACGTTGGCCTCAACCAATGAAAATGACAAAGTGCATCCCTAATTTCCATATTGAAGATGAAATGCATCCTAATAACAACATAAGGAGTAATAAAGCTCTTTTTTAAACAATTTATTCAAAAAACATGTTGGAGTAATGGAAGAAACAAATATGTTCCCTGGAACTTTTGCTAAAGATGTTCCAATATTACAATAGGGTGTTGGACTTCAAAATATGGTAGACCATTTATTTTAAAGTAATTATGATGAGAATGATCATTATGATGATGATGTGGGATATTAAATTGGTGATGTTTATCTTGAGGAACCTAATATGATCAATAATCCTAAGTAAATTGAACAAGAGATTTTTTTAAAAATTTACTTAAACTCCTTTTTTTTTTATGCTAAGAGAGTCCATAACATCAATGTTGGGTGTTATATTATCGTTGATGGACTTGAAAAAAGGTTTGGTTGATCACACATAAGTATCAATACTTTATTGAGGTTAGATGATAGCTCTATAACTATATACTAAGTTTCATATATAGTCTACTTGTCTTATCTTATGCTTGATCTATCTTATTTTTTATGTTCTAGTTAGAGCCTACTAAAAACTAGTTTTTTACCTGAAAATGACACACTTCTCTCCTCATATTAGAATGCACAAAAAATATTATCAAACTTTGAGGTTCTGTGCCAATTATGATTCCTGGAAAAATGATTACATTCTATTTAAGAAAGAATATAAACATGACGCGAGTTTTCTAAAAAGTGGGGCACGATGACATTGACAACAAGTTAGAGGCATTACCATTCCAAATAAGGTATTGTAACATTTTCTAATATTTCTCAGACTCAAGTATCTTTTTCATTGCAAGTCAAATGTAGAGTTAATGTCATGGCATTACGAGAACAAAAGTAGTGATGGAGCTTGGTGTGTTCCTTGAATTCAAATTCAATGAAGCACATTAAGTAGTTTTGGCCTGTAAAATTTAGAGATAGGTCACATAATGTACAATTTAGTTTAGCAATGGATGGTGTTAAGCCCTTTTCTAGTATGTCAACTATTTAATCCGTTTGGCGGGTAGTTCTAATAAATCATAATATTCATGAATGGTTGATGATTCATAAGGATCATTTAATATTATTGATAATGCCTTCAAATTTCTATTTGACTGCACCCACATTTCAAATATAACATGGGAAGATTTGTTAGTGTGTAACTGAGCTTGTAGAGCAACCTCTAAAGCTAGTTGGTTATGTTTCTTAATCTAATGTTATTTTACCCTACACCACTTACATAAAGCTAAATATAGAATGGGAAAGAGTTAGAAGATTGCATAAATTGAAAGTGGTGATGCATCAGAAGAAAGTGGGAAGATCACCTATCTACACAAACATATTTCTAGTAGTATCTAAGAAGGAAAATGAACAAAACTTAAAGAAATGAATGCAAAGGTAAAGATGTTACACCAAGTTATAGTAACAAGATAAAAACTAAGACGAAAATAAGATCCACATATTTTTCACTTGTTGAAAGTATGCACAATAACATTTCACTTAATAAGAGGGATCAATATTCTCATACATATCAGAATAGCAAGGGCTCCAATCTGAGTTCTATAATTTAGTAGACTTGAAAGTCCAGGAAATCATCAACTTGCTCAAAATGAGACTATTTACATATATAGAAAATAATGGAGGAAAGGGAGGGAATGCCATTAAAATTGACCTACCTACCCACGTGGAGGAGAATTGAATGAAAATTTAGAATTTTGTCCCTTGTTATCCAACTCTTCCCACACTAGCTTGTTGCATCTTCTTTCTTATTTTAAATGGCTCAATAAATATTTTCCATGATGCCCATGATTTGATACTATACTTTTCTTGATCTTTCTTTGACTTTAAATTGTTTATACATAATTTAAAGGAAGACAGAGAATTATTTTGAGTATCTAAGTGATGATGGGCTCCCTTTTACTTTGATATAGCCTCTTCATTTTAATTCAGAATCTATTAT
Organism: Torreya grandis; assembly: GCA_037957365.1. NCBI lineage: Eukaryota > Viridiplantae > Streptophyta > Pinopsida > Cupressales > Taxaceae > Torreya > Torreya grandis. The sequence continues at coordinate 4,197,415 of JARHVA010000053.1, read as the reverse complement.
TGATTATTTTTGAATACATGAGCTCTTTTATTTAAATAATGATGGAGCTCACTATATACACCTAATATTTTCACTTTAACACTTTACTAATAGTTTCTCTTGAATGGACTTGTGAGGGCATCAATCTCCCTAAGTGTATGCCTTAAAGGGTGCACCTATAATGGGGTGGGAAAAGATTTAGATACATTATGAGAAATGTGTTACTTCGTGTAAAATTTTGAGCTCCTATGATGCCTCCATGAAATCCTAAAACCTTAAAATATCTATAATTCTGAAGTCTAGTGGGACCCTCTAAAACCTAGAATATGCATTATAACTATTAGAGGTTTGAAACCACTCTCAAACATATTGAAAGTATACATATAAAGTATAACTTAATGTATAATAAATCTTATACTTAAATGTTTATTATATATATACTGCTTGTTTTAGTCGTATTTTACCCTTTTCTACATTTTAGTTGGCTTAGTTTCATTGGTGCCTTTATGGTTTGGAGCCATATATATATAGGGGTCCTTTTTCATTCCTAAATGACATAACACTTTCACATACTCTAATTGCACTCACATTTTTGCTTCTAAGTAGTATTTGGGAGATTTAAAGGTTGATTTCTTATCTTGGAGGTATTATCTTGCTTATTGTCATTGAAGCTCAATAGGATGAGTCAAACCAAGGAGGTGTTATAGTATTTTTGAGTCCCCAACCAAGAATATCTACATCTTATTTTTATATTCGAGGTCTTCAACTTAAAACATTTCTTGAAAAGTGCCACTTGAGCCAAGGGGGGAGATTGAAGCATTGATGGGTCCACCAAAAGGAAAGTATCTATATCCCTATACTCTTTCCTTTATTTATTTAGAAATTTAGATATTACTTGGTTTATTGTTTTGTGGAAGTGGGTGCGTATCCCTACTCATGTTCTTCCTTCTACCTAATAAACTAGTTTAGATATAGGGATGTTAAAGCTTGTCACTTATCACTTTAGGTTACACAGACCCCATTTGATTAATTGTTGCACCTTAACTTTTTTGCAACCACTGAAAACCATTTACTTTACTTGCACGCTTGTAATCATTTACTTTCCTCAAATCTTTACAATCATCCTTAAAATCACTTACCCATCTTTAAGTAGTAGTGAGAGATATACCCCATGTCATAGGATTTGGATTTGGAACCCTTTTATCTTTCCCTTTGACTTTAAATTACCCTCTATTAGGTCTACGATTATTCTAGGTCATTCCCTGATCATTCAAGTATATGCAGGCTCTATTGTTATCACATTATTCGAGTCCTAGTTTATTGAGAGAAGATGATAGTTATATGTCATCATAGCTTGTGCATATATTTTGTTGAACCCCATGTGAATCTTATCCCACCTTTGGTTGGATAAGTTTCCATTTTTCCTTTTTGATTCTTAGCATTTTATTCACTATCACCATACATTTTAGTAAATCTTGTTTCCAAACTATACCAACCATCTTGATATAATTTTATTGCCTTCTGACTACATCAACTAATTCAATACAATTTTGTCCCTTTCCAAATACATTAGCTAGCTGGATACACTTTAGTTTTATCATTTTTTCTTTCGATTGTATTGGTAAACCAGATATAGTTTGAGTGTTTATTTTTGTCAGGAATCTAGAACAACAAACATGCTCTGATACCAACTGTTAGGAACCCAAGGAAGCACCATTGATTACCAAGCAACTAAACATACAGAATTAAACCAGAAGTAACAAGTAACTAGAATTCAAAAATAACACAGAATATGAGAGACAATATCCAATTGTATTAATACTCTTCCAGAAGAAAATTACAATAAAGAAGTGCCACAGTCTTCTTACACCTCCAAGGCTTCCCACACCTCTAGGACTCTTAGTAATATTTCCTCAAAGCTCTCTCTCAATTATGGTCCCAACACACAACTCAAACACAGAGTTGGTGTTCACCTCCACTAGCCAGTAACAACATCGCCAGTCAACCAGTCAGTAATAATACTGCCAGTACACTGAGTATACACATACTCAACTAAGTACACAATGCACTCCAAGTAGATCTCCCATGAACTTGCAACAACCTGCAACTCAAATGATCTTACTTTGGAAGGAACTACCTTGCCTTCCTCTTTTCTCTCCAACTAAGTACACACCGTACTCCAAGTAGATCCTCCTTGATCTTGCTACCTATTGTGTTGCTGTCAACTTGATCCTGCTGCCACCTGTAGATCAACCTGGTTCTGCACACCTGCAAACCTAGACCTTGCACACACATACACCTCTAGATCAATGATCTTACTTACCATGTAGATCTCCAAACGTAGCCTTGCACACCTGCTGACCAAGATCCTACATACATGAAGAATCTTTCTGATTCTCCAAACCAGCACCCATACTTGGCACTGTGGCACTAGGAGGAACACACCATGCTCTCTTCTCTCTAAAGGAGCTAATATTTGCTCTCTTACTCTCTAGCACACCTTACAATACAGCCCATGAGTCTATTATATAGATCTCATGCAAACAATAATTAGACACCTAATTACAATACTTAGATCCACAGCTCAAGACTAAAATTAGCCTTATTACATGCAAACAACCAGTTCGTTAACTAACTGTCTGTGAACTAGCAATTTTGAAACCGCACAGGCGACTGACGTCAATCCCTATTTTCTTGGGGGTGACCGACGTCGGCCGATCCTGACTATCATTGGCAGCTTCCTGTCTCCACCTGATCGACGTCGGTTGGCCTGATCGACGCCGGCGACTGTGACACTCAGCGCCCTCCTCCAATGTCTACATCAGTGAAGCTTTTAGCTCCACAACCTAACAATCTCCCACTTGGAGATAAATAACTGTACTGTACCTGTACCTTTACACTGTCTAATCTGTTTCTTGGCTTGTATCCCTCTTCAAGCTCAACCTTGAAGACCACCCACCACACAACCTATGGTGCACCTCCTGTCATCCAAGTAACCTGCCACATCTAAACCTACAAACCCATGTAGTGAAGTCCTAACCCTGCATAGCATGTATACCTGCTGTTGGTCCCTCTCAAATACCTGAGAACCCACTTCCACGAATTGGCTCCTAACTCTCTGACAGCTCCCACTGTTGGGGAAAACTTAGGGAGTACACATGTACTCAACCTCATTATGTGATTAGGGACCCTATTTTGTGACCTATCCATCCATAGGTGTGCTGCCCTGTTCTGCATCCTGCACTACCTTCACACAATCATCCTGTGACAACATCAACTTGTGATCTCCCTGTCTCTAGGATACTCATGCCAAAGAATTTCGCTGCTCCCAAATCCTTCATGGCAAACCACTGAACTAACCTTACCTTTCGCTCAGTAAAAAAACCTGTATGTACGAACCTGCTAGCTAGCATACCATCCACATACAGTAACAGGATAATGTTGCAATCATTATCCACCTTGGTAAGACAAACACAATGGTTACACTGACATTGACTAAAGCCCTGCTTTGTTATCCACCTGTCAAAACCTGTACCACTGTCTTGCAACTTCCTCAAGACCATATGACCTGGCCTTCTATCTCACGTATCCATTCTCTCTATTCTTTAACTAAGGTATCCATTCATCTTTCAGTGCTTTCATATCGGCTGGCAACCCTACCAAATCTCCCGTTTGGTTTTGCATCCTAATCATGCCATGCTCCCACTGTTTCCTGGATCCTTCCTGCTCTGTAGTGAGCAACGAGTATAAAGAAGAGGAACAATGAATTTGAGGCTTACTTACCCTTTTATTCCTCCATATGGGCGTTTGAGACTCTTTGACAGCTTGTTGTCTGCCCAAAATCTGTTACAGTGATCGACCTTGATCACCACATAATCTGCATCAGATCGACATCAATTCCCATGTGACTGTCCTTTCTATCGATGCCAATTTTCTGATCGACGTTGGTCTTACTTGGTCACCGACGTTGGTTCCCTGACTGATGCTGGTAGCCACCCTGCCTGACACCATCAGCTCTGGTCTGCACATGACTGACATCGACACCTGTCTGTTCAACGTCAGTTACCCCTGACCGACGCCGGTACCTGTGTTCACCTATGAGTGATGACTTTTTACCCACGAGCTTTCTTTGAATCAATCCCATTTCTAAACTGCCCTGCTCAGAAGTATCCAGCCCCATCCACTGGTCTCTGTCTGTCATCTCTTCCAAGAACACCAAGGCTTTCCAGTTCTTAAGTTTATCAAATACATTAGTCTTTTTTTTCCTGCAATAAATCCAATCTTTTCTTGTAGCATCCCACTGCTCATAGAAATCTTGGTCTATGCTCTTTGAAGCTGAACTCTTACATATGACTTAAGAACATCCATTCCCTTCTCACTTATGTGACCAAGCCTACAAAGCCACACCTGTGCAACAGAAGTGGAATCAGTAATACAAGCAAGTAGATAAAGAGAACCTGCTTTCTTACCACATGCTAATTCAAGTGCATCCTTGGTAACATTCCAAGAATCTGATGTGAGAGTTCTTGTGCATCTCTCATCACCCAACTTTCCTGAAGCAATTAGCCTTATCTTCAAAATCGGGGCCTGCATGACCTCCTTCAACACCCATGTGTTGGCCGCCTGCAATTTCAGCTTCACTTCCCCTTTGCCAATTCTTTGGCAAGGCACACCAGCCCCTAAATAAATCTTTCCAAAGTCTCCAAAGACCTTCACATGGAAAAATACTCTATTTCAGGCTGCATGGAAAGGGGCAACAGAATCTATAAAACAAGATTCTACTTTATCCAAGGAACATCCCAAAGCATCATGTGCAACAACACCTGCAACATCTGCTTCTTCAGTTCCTTCATGCTGATCTTTCACCAACCAACAATCTTTCTTTACCTGCTCTTTCTTTCCATAACACCGTAATTGACCATTCGTGCTTTTTAATTCCTCCATTCTTAGCTTACTTTCTTCTGCCATTGCTCTACTCCCACTCAATTAGAAACCCCTGAGAGTGACCTGTAATCAAACACAAACCTGCTCCCTGCAACCTTAGCTCTGATACCAACTATCAGGAATCTAGAACAACAAACATGCTCTGATACCAATTGTTAGGAACCCAAGGAAGCACCATTGATTACCAAGAAAGTAAACATACAGAATTAAACTAGAGTAACTAGAATTCAAAAATAACACAGAATATGAGAGACAATACCCAATTGTATTAATACTCTTCCAGAAGAAAATTACATTAAAGAAGTGCCACAGTCTTCTTACACCTCTAAGGCTTCCCACAACTCTAGGACTCTTAGTAATCTTTCCTCAAAGCTCTCTCTCAATTACGGTCCCAACACACAACTCAAACACAGAGTTGGTGTTCACCTCCACTAGCCAGTAACAACACCGCCAGTCAACCAGTCAGTAATAATACTGCCAGTACACCGAGTATACACATACTCAATCGATTACACAATGCACTCCAAGTAGATCTCCCATGAACTTGCAACAACCTGCAACTCAAATGATCTTACTTTGGAAGGAACTACCTTGCCTTCCTCTTTGCTCTCCAACTGAGTACACACCGTACTCCAAGTATATCATGCTTGATCTTGCTACCTGTTGTGTTGCTGTCACCTTGATCCTGCTGCCACCTGTAGATCAACCTGGTTCTGCACACCTAAAAACCTAGACCTCACACACACATACACCTGTAGATCAATGATCTTACTTACCATGTAGATCTCCAAACGTGGCCTTGCACACCTACTGACCAAGATCCTACATACATGAAGAATCCTTCTAATTCTCCAAACCAGCACCCATACTTGACACTGTGGCACTAGGAGGAACACACCATGCTCTCTTCTCTCTGAAGGAGCTAATATTTGCTCTCTTACTCTCTAGCACACCTTACAATACAACCTATGAGTCTATTATATAGATCTCATGCAAACAATAATTAGACACCTAATTACAATAATTAGATCCGCAGCTTAAGACTAAAATTAGCCTTCTTACATGCAAACAACTGGTGCTTTAACTAATTATCTGTGAACTAACAGTTCTGGAACCGCACAGGCGATCGATGTCGGTCCCTATCTGCCTGGGGGTGACCGATGTCGGCCGATCCTGACCGTCGTTGGCAGCTTCCTGTTTCCACCTGATCGACGTCGGTTGGCCTAACCGACGCCGGTGACTGTGACACTCAGCACTCTCCTCCAATGTCTGCATCAGTGAAGCTTTTAGCTCCACAACCTAACAATTTATTTCATTAATTTTTTTTTTAAATTTTAATATGAATCAACTATATTTATATTCTTGTATTTTAATCTACAACTGTGTTTTGATAGTTGTAAAAATTATATGAGCTATCGTTTTGGGCAAGGCAATGATTCATTTTATGTAAGTGGTGGTGTGAAGGGTACTACTCAAATACTCAATCCATTATACAACATTATATACATATGTTAGCTTAAACATACCTCACTGTATATCAAAAATACCTAGGGTTTTATTTCCAGTCAATAGGAAGACTTTTATTCCTTTGGTTTTGTAATGCACTGGTAAGTGATTAACTTGAAGTAATTACTCTCAACATACCTTAGAAATAGGATAGTACAACTACAGGGTGATGAAATCCTCTATAGTAAGTGCCCCTTTGGGCCTTGTTATCTATTTACGCTTGAGATTAGTATATTTGAGAGCCTACAAATCAAACACACCCAACTTAGTTATACCTTACATTTATCAAAAACTATTTTGTTCTTTTGATACTATTTGTCTAGTTTATCAAATTTGATTAAACTGTATCAACAATTCAAATATAATTCTCTTTCTTTTCAGACTATATCGGTTAGTGTAATACCATTATGTGCCTTCCACAAATACATTAGCCAACATGATATAGTTATGTGCCTTTTACAACTACAGGGTGATGAAATCCTCTATAGTAAGTGCCCCTTTGGGCCTTGTTATCTATTTATGCTTGAGATCAGTATATCTGAGAGCCTACAAATCAAACACACCCAACTTAGTTATACCTTACATTTATCAAAAACTATTTTGTTCTTTTGATGCTATTTGTCTAGTTTATCAAATTTGATTAAACTGTATCAACAATTCAAATATAATTCTCTTGCCTTTCAGACTATATCGGTTAGTGTAATACCATTATGTGCCTTCCACAAATACATTAGCCAACATGATATATTTATGTGCCTTTTAAAACTACATCAGTCAACTTGATATAATTTAGAGTTTCCTCCTAACTACATTGACCAACTTGATACAATTCATTTGTGATCATACTATATCGACCAACACAAAATAAATATATGTTTTTTGTTCCTATTACCTTCTATATCGGCCAACCTAATACAACTTATTTTTATCATTTGTGTGAAATCAATTGCATTGGCTAGCTTGGTATAATCTATACTTTCTCTCTTATAATGGAATATATCTTAGACCAATTTGAAGAGAAAACCTACTAGGATTTTCAAAGATTTTATAACAATCCTATTGCTATGGAATTCATTAATCCTAAAATGTTTTCAAAAAATAATTCTATGCCTTATCACTTTTCTATGTCTCAAGACCATCATACCAATGATTTTAATATGGATTTTAATTGAGCGAATAGCAATGAGCCATATAACAATCCTAAAAAACACTATCTATAAGGTCACCTATTCTAAGACCATGAGGAAGAAGTGGGATGTGACATAGAATATACAAACGATGAAAATATTTCTCCAAGAGACTATTGAGCATAGGAACAAGGAATTTAAAGTTCTCTATAATATCATGATGGGACCTCACATAGAATATACCCCTTCCCATACTCACAATTTTTTTACATGACTTAGAGAAAATTAATTTGTGACTTCCATATTTCTTTTTTATCCACCATGCTTAGTATAACTATTAACATGGTGGATATTTATTTTAGTGGCCTATCCAAGGTGATCGCATTAATACAAATGTTAAACTCACTTCTAGTGTATCCAACATGCCACTCAAGCCTCTACTTCCAACCAAAATAATCTTGATCATAACCATGTTACATTATAAGCAATGAGTCAAATGGATAACAATCAAGCTTCCAATAGTGCTCAAACAACGCAAATGAAAAACCAACTTAAGAAAATGAAATTACAACCTCAACATATTTAGTGGCAAGTGCCAAATCAAAATGCCTCCCCACCCCATAGAGACGTTCTTGGAAACTGCATCCTACAACCCCTACTTCATAATAAATCTATCAAACACATTCAAAACAAACCATTAGTCCCTCAATTTGAAAACACTGGTATAGTTGGTATCACTCCTATGACCTCTTATAATGGATTGAATACCAGATTTGTAGAAGAATTGAGGCATATCTAATCCTTGATCCTTGATGTCTAATGTAGAAACTTGATGTTCTATATAGGACACTTGCTAAACCAACCTTTTAAGGTCCTTTGGTGATTGGAAGGTGACTAGTGAGGTTTTTATTAGAAAGATCAATCCTTCAAATCTGAGACACTATAGATCAACCTTGCCATATCCTTGTATTACATGTGTATACTTATGACAAATATGAAAATTCAAAAACTTGCATAACTAACATATACGATCAATACAAAAAAATGAAAATACATATGAAAATTCCAATACCAATGGCAATAGGAGAATAAGATAGCAGAAGAACACATAAATCTGCAAGTTTCTTCTCAACAATTTTTGTTAGAACACATAATCAATATATACTCAAGATTTCAAAATGAGTAACTCACGATGTTCATTTTACCAACATTGATCTGATATCATGATGGAATCATCCAATATTTAACTGGATATAATCGAACACATGAGCACAAGTTTATGAATGTGGAGCAAAGAGAAGTAGATTTTCGTTGTTGAGAATGAAATCAAGCCAGAGAAAAGCTAGATAAGCTTTATTCAAAATTGCCTTGGTTAGATTTATTAGCATAGATTTAGGAAAGGCACACATATATATGAAAGATAGGCATGACCCAACATTCTCATGAATATGGGATTATCTTTCCCAATGACCTAATAATACTAAGCAAGCTACATAACATGTGTAGGGAAAAACCATTAAATAGAATAAAATTCTACATTAACACGTGTTTGTTTTCATTTTATGTTATAATTTTAGTTTTCCCTATGTGATGCTAAAATGGCACAAAAGTCATGTTAATATTTGTGCCACCAAATAAAATCTAACTAAAGATAATTCAATTTCCCTATCTACATAATAATGAATTAGGGCACATCATAATCTTTTACCCTTAGTAATGCAATTTGTAATTTTGGTGCATTTCTTCTTTTGAAATTCACATGGAAAAGTAACATGTTGATTTTTGGGACAACATGGTGAGCTTTTTTTTCACATATTTTTTAAGATCAATGAATTTTTTCATATTTTACAAATTTCAATAATTAAATAGAGATATTATTTGTGTAAATCAGAAAGCATTTATAAAATTGGTTGTCGTCTTATAGATATTATGTAATCATCAAGTAGGTATACATCATCACTTGTACAAAGCTCTTCTTCTATATTAAAGTCTACTTCATAAGAACAAAGTTCTTCATAATGAGTATACCTATAAAATAGGAGTTTGTAGGTAATCATAATATTGCATAGAAAATTTTAATTTTTTATTAATACTAATTTTTATTTTTTCGTGATTGATTTATTGAAAACAAGAAATCCTAAATTAATGGCATATGCCTTATTGGTATAAATAAGAAATACTTAGGTATAAAAATATGATTACAACCAACTACCATTGTAATAACCAAGAAGAAATTGGCCATCTAAATGTTTCAAATGACATGCACCGGTGGGATGGATACTGTGAATAATAAAAATACCATCCTAGTGAACATGAAACTTCCCAGAGTGGCACACAAACTTGGAGTCATATATTAATACTTGCATTCTAGGAGTAAAAGTCTTATTATTGAGACGGTGTTCATACCAAGCCTTCTATTTACATTTCTCCATGTCCTGACTCCAATATGAAATAAAATGAGCTTCATCTAATTGCTGTAAATATTTGAGGCATGAATTCAATGATGGCTCATCATCCAGTTATCTAACATGCACAATGCAAAGAGAGCGAATAAGGAACTCTACTGGAAGAATTATCTTGATACCAAACACAAGATTGAATGACGTGCTTTTGTTAAGGTACTAGTAGGTGATATAATATGCACAAGGGATTGTAAACACCTGAGCATCCCAACCAGTACATCTAATATTACATATCTTGGTTAAATTTGTGCCCAAGATCTTGTTGAATGCTTCAGTAATGCCATTATCCTTTAGATGATATGGAGTGGTCTTATGGTGAACAATCATTAATTCAACCAACAAGACACAACTAGTCTCTTTGAGGAAGTGAGTACCACGATCACTAGTAAAACTCAACGGGAAACCAAACCTTGTAATAATATGTTCCCAGATGAAATGTGTAGTAGTAACAGTTGTACAATCTCATATCAATGCAACTTCAACCCAATGAGTGAGATAGCCAGTTATGGTGATAACATAGCATGGACTAGTACATCATCCTACTAGTTGATGGGGCAAACACTATCAGTGGTCCACTTTTTAAAAGGTTTATATGATAAAATATGTTGAAATGACATTGCATCTTGTTGATAGAGCTTCCCTATGCACTGGCAAATGTCACACTGACACACATAAAGCTTAGCATCCATAAAAATTGTAGGCTACCATAAATTGGTTAATAGAAATTTTTATGTGGTAGCTTTTTCAATGTAATTTCCCCCAACAATGATGTCATGGACCTCATGGATCCCCTCAATGTGCTCATGTTTTAGGATGTAACATTTAAGTACCTCATCTCATCCAAAATTATAAAGGACTCCTTCGATGAGATGGAATGGAGCAACACAAATGATGAGTTGCTTCTTGCCTAGAGTGCTTAAATGAGTTAGATCTGATCTAGTAGTCAAAAAGGTTGTTATGTCCTCTAATTATTTGAAAATGTGTGAGATATGAAACAATTGCATGTCAAGCAGGTCATCTTCAATGGCATGTGCTGGTTCACCAAAGTCTCTTTATGAGAGATGGTCAGGATGTAATTAGCCTTACCAAGCTTGACCATGATGGAGAACTAGAACTCTTGAAATAACACTATCCAATGGTAAATATGATCATACAAAATTGGTTTGTTAACTAGATACTTCAATGCTTCATGGTCTATGAAGAAGATAAAAGGGGTTACCAATAGATATTGTCAATTTTTTTGAAGTGTATAGACCATAGATAGTGACTTGCGCTCTATGGTGGTATAGTTCCTTTCGATCAAAAAAAGATTTCTACTTGTAAAGTATATAGGGTGATCCAGATTAACCTCATCAGGCTGAGCAAGTATTTTACTGACTACCATGTCAAAAACATCGACATGTACATGGAATGGTTTAGTCCAATCATGGAATTAGAGAATCAGTGCGATGATAAGCTTTTCCTTTAAGGGAATAAAAGCTTCTTGGCATGAACATGTCCAAATAAAATGTTCATTATGTTTTAGTAGCTCTTCTAGAGGTGATGTAATTCTTGCATATTCATGGATAAATTTCTTATAGTATCCAGTATGGCCTAGGAAGGCACAAACCTCTGATTGGGTAGTTAACACTGGTAGGTGGAGGATGACAATAAACTTGGTGAGGTCCACTAGATTTCCATCTCGACAAATATTATGACCAAGGAGAATGTTGAATGGAGTAGGGAAAAGATAATTCTTCAATTTGAGAGAAATTTTAAGTGTACTACAATGCTCAAGCATGAGCTAGAGATTGGAATAATGGTCTTTCACCAAGACGTATACTGTCTAATCATCCAGATAAACTTAAAGAAACTTAGGGATAAAGTCCTTGAAGGCTTCAATGACTATTCTAGAGAATATAATAGGGGCATTTTTAAACCCAAATGGCATGAAAATATATGCAAAAGACCCCCACTCAGTGGCAAATATAATCTTGTGCCTATCATCCTCTACAATCTGGACTTGATGGTACCCAAAAAAATCATATGTGAAGGTATAAGTTTCACATCCAGTGATAACTTTAAGGATATCTTCGATGAATGGTGTTGAGAAAAGATCACTAATGCAAGCAGCATTAAGTAACTTGTAATCCACATAAATTCTTATGTTCCCATCTTTTTTAATCATTATCATCATAGGTCTGATCCACTCAAACTCATCGATAGGAGTAATGACTCTTGCATGCAACATACTATTAATTTATTCTTTAACACATGCACACAAATTAGGATTCATTCAGTAAGGTTATTTCCTGATTGGGCGAGTGCCTTCGACCAGTTTGATATACATTTTACCCAAAGATGAGTGAACATCCTTCATCTTACTATAATTTTTAGGGAAAACATCTTGATATTATTTCAGCAACTCAAACATTTTTGAGATTTCGATATCAGACTAGTAATTTCCCATGGTAGCCATCTTTGGTGCATCCTTAGTTCTAATATTTCACTATATGGTCTGAAGTAGTTCCAAGTATGGGTATTTTGTATTTGGGTTGTGTCATAAATAATTTTAACACCATACTAAGTGTGTATATCTAAATGCTTGGTTAATGGGTCAGGCAGATCAGATCCTTCACCTTCATCAACCTGGAACACAACTTTTTGCTTACTTTTTCAAATTTATTCTTGAAGTGCATGATTGAATATAAGGTATAGTGTGGAAGAAGATGACTTCTCAATAGTCTCATTGAAAATGGTCAATCCTTCCTTTGACATGCCATGTATGCTTTGAATTTGATCTTTAATGGAACTTGGGCTACTGATGACTGCTTGATGCATTGCTTGAAGTGTAAGGAGAAAATTCATCCTCAGGGATGAATATGATAATACCAAAACCATATTATCCTTAAGCAGCTTCCAATAATGTGTACCTAAATGGTTCTCCTTATGAACATACCAAACTCTAGCCCAAGTGCATAGAGTGCTATAGAATGCATGAACCGAAAGATATTCACACAATACAATTTCATCATCCACCCACATTTCCTGGCATACCTCAAGGTGAGGTTTCAATGTTTGAATACCACTATAGTTGATAGTACCACATACGTGGTTATCATGATAAAATATATGATGTAATGTAGAACATCTATGGTCCTAGTTAAGAAGATTCTCATGATGATTTTGACACCACCTTGTAGCTATGCCATCCAAAATGTGAATAAGTGATTGCATGTGATCAACATTAGAATCATATAAGGCCTCCAGTTGTTGGAAGAATTCAAGGACTTACATTTGCCCATGGAACTATGGAAATTCATTTAGAATTTTAATTAGTGTAAGCATAATTGGTCCACACATAACTTACCATTCACGAGATGAACAAACCTATGGCACTTATGAAACTTGCATCGAGTATCTTCACAACTACCAATAACACCACATACTCTCCTAGTAAGGTCATAGTCATCTTACACCCAAATATCACATGCATTAATAATAGTATTAGAGAGGGATTGTATATCGAATTCCATCAGGGATGAGATCATGACATTCACTACCTTGAGTTTTGATGTTATATATGTAATTAATATCCTCATCAATGTTAACTAATTCAACATATGGGGCCCATGTGTATGGTCCAATAGAATGGTGATGCATTGGTCGGTATTTTTAAATCTGATATATCTCTTATTGAATCTCAAATCAATGTTGTTAGCATAACACCATGGACAACCCAATAGGGTTGGGAAGTCATCAGTCGCAACCAATTATATAACTTCAAAGTTTGATTTGAAAGGAACACCGAAGATATCCACAATGGTATTTTTAAGGACATTGATTGACAAAGCAAGGGTCTTGTTAGCCTTGAATAGTACATGGGGTGAAGGCTGCAATGTCAGGATAGCCATATTTCACCAAGCATCCTTTGTGAGGACATTGAATTTAGCACTGATGTCAACTAAAATGTCTTGGATTACCCATCCATTGATGGAAGCATTCACTAATATTTCTTTATCCTCTTATGGGCTAGGGTGAGTGGAAGATTCTTATTGAGCATAGTTTAATCAACAATATTAAGTAGGCCTTGGAGTCTGATGCTTCATCCATTTACGTAATAGGGGTATAATATCTTCATCTAATAGGTGCTTACAGAGCTCTTGGAAGTCATCTTATGCTACACCTTGGTAGTTTGTGGCATTTTGCATATCGACACATTGAGTTGCATCATGGTCCTTAATAAATTAGATATCCCATTGTAATTCCCTTAACAAATTCATAGTATTTTTTAGCACCTCTTTCTATTATTGAGCATCAAGATATCGAGTTACATGAGGCTCTTCGCATTATACCTTCTCAATATGTGGAGTGGATGTAGACTGGGGTTGTCCACCACTATGCATTTTTATATTAACTTTTTGGGTTGTTAGAGTGGTAGGGAATAGTTGCCAATGTGGCTTCTCAATGATTATCATATCGACACCCTTCTCATTTCTTTCCTTTGTAATATCCATGTAAAAATACGTATATTCCTCCAAATAGTGCCCATTTTCAAAGAAAGCATATGTAGGATAGACCAGGCAGTCCCATTGGTAGTGATCAAGGGAGCCACACCTATATCATGTCCATGGTGTAATGCATCCACCTCCTCATCATCAACCTAGACCTCACCCATTATAACAACCATTCCCTTGGCTATTTAAAATAGGGGACCGATGTATATCATGTGTGCACCTCATAAATATCACTGATGAGTCAATAATCATTGGTATCATGGGTATATGCATCTCATATTTTATAGTAAGTGGACACCTTTGACTGCGTGAAATGTTACAATAAAGGACAGTCTCAAACATCATGCTCATCTTGGAAAATCTTGCATGACTACTTCAATATAGTGTGTATGGTCTTACTAGGACAATTATTTTTATTATGGCCTTCAGACTCATAATCGGTACACCATAAGATGCTACGAGTGTCATGATCACTGTGTGCAGTCAAATTTTCTAATTGAGATGCCATTGTAGTGATTTGAGCCTCCATAAAAGAGTTAATTATCATATCATTACTTCTAATGGCTTCCCTACAGAGGGAAAATACCATGGTCTCACGTGGGTTGGTAAAATTTATCTGAGACAATATTCATCAAAAGGGGAGAAACACACCTCCCACGAACCACTAAGCATGTTAAGCAACATTAATCTCAAAAGAAATATTGGAGAGAAGTGTCTTGAATGATGCATCATACTCATGCATGCTCTTAGTTATCTCTTGTTTTATATCTTTTTATGGAACAATACTTTGTTCTCAAACTATAAAATATCAAATTTTTAGAGGAATGTTGCCTTAAGTTGGTTATAATTAATGATAATTTATTGAGGATCATATTTATGATACCATTCATGTGCTCACTCCAAGAGTGGGTTTTAAATTGAGTAGATCTTCACTCAGAGGAGGTTGTGTCGCATGCTCTCCAAATAAGTTCACACTGGTGAATGTGTTCAATGGCATTCTCTACACCTCGATATTATGGAAAATGAAGCATCATTTCATAATACATAGTGGGTGGTTGAGGTGCTTGCAATGATGGATGCTCAGAACTTCCAAGTCTTATTCTTGGGGGGGTACCCTCCACTTCCTCTTTCATTTATTCCTAGTCCACAAGATGAACCACCACCTTGTCCACCTCCTGCACCTCTAGTAGTAGCAAAAGCACACGAGATGTTAAGCGTTGAGGTAAGTTGATTCACTATATTTAGGATAATAATTTTCCCACTACTTATGTTGGGTCCACTAGGAATACCAAGTTGGGCCATGAATTTTTTTTGTAAAAGAAAAGAAAGAGTTAATACACTAGTGTCTAAAATTTTCTCCACTAAGGGTTCTCTAACAGTGTCAGTCTCTGACTCTATGTTATCTATATCCTAGTTTTGTATAATTAGTTTATCTAGCTCAAAATCATGAGCTTGCATTATGGTTTGGGAAATGGTTTGGTTGAACTTAGGGTCTTCAATCTCCACTGCCTAACTTGTTTCTCCCGCATATACTAGAGCCAATGTTGGTTGGGGTTTGAAATTTAGAGAGTCATTGTGTTCTTTTGCTTCCCTATGGATCCTGCACACATCCCTTGAGTCCTCCCATCCACTTCTTATGTCACTTTCACCTATAATCCTTCACTGAGATTCATCATATTTATGCTTCCATAACTCCCACTGACTGGCTACCTATTGAGCATTGTTCTTGTTGTTGAGGTTTGGTATTGAAGTTGGCATTAATGTCAAAGGTTCTTAAAGAAACGTCTTCATGAGGTCATTGAAGAATGTAGATATGAGAGAGGATATAGATCAATGTTACATTATTTTTAAGAATGTAAGGAATTTGAACAAGGTATAGAAGCACCAAAGAGTGTTTTAAGACTAGTTGTCAAGCTTCAAGTACTTGAGAAGCCTAGTCATGGCACTACTCATAACTGGTTAAGTCCTAGTGAGAAGGTTTGAGCATGGTAGCCTGGTGAGATGGATGGACAAGGCATAATAATTTAATGTTGTTTGAGCATGCATATGAGGTATTGGAACACTCAAGAGAGTTTCAAGGTGAACCTATAGGGGTAAGACCTTAAGTCCAAGTCTACAATTAGACTAGTTCTAGACCTTACCTGACCTAATGAGGTGTCATGAGGTGTTATTAAGGCCTATAAAGGATGTAAAGCAGTGTTTGATCATGAGATAGGTTTCTTGAGTTTGATAATGAGGTGGATAGTGCACTAAAAGAGGCATAAAGTTCAATTTCAAGGCTTAATCTGGTTTAGAGGTCAAGGTCTAAGCAAGCAAAGAGAGAGATGGTGGCCAAATGAGGTATGATATTTGAATGTCAAGATAAGAATGAGCATGTGAGAATTTTTAGTGGTGTGATATATATTCCTAGGTGTGTTGACCAAGTTTGAGGTCAAAGTTTACAAGAAAAGGCATGAAAAGTGGTTTTGAGGTATCTCGAGTGCATAGAATGAAGGGTTCTCAACTCGAGGAGGAATTTCAAGTGTTCATTGACATGTGTAAACTCTACATGAGAACTTAATATATTAAAGAGATATAGGTAAGGGTACTAGCTAAGATGTCTAGGAATTAATTTTATAAATAAGGGGAAATCTTTTACGAATAATCATTAACACCGAAAACAGTGTTAACCCTCTCTAAAACCGTAACAATGACCTGATGTGGAAGATCTTGTTCAAAACAACCAATAATGGATTTATATGTATATTTAAGTGATTTTATATTTTATTCAACTCTCCCAAGTACCTCTATGTGTGATTGGTTTGTCAGGTGAGTGAATGGACCCTATAAGGAAGGCCTTATTTCTCAGAGATTTGCTATAGCAGTTAAAGTTGACTAAGTCAAAGTTACTAAATGGATGGAGGATAAATATTTAGACTTTTATTTAATTTTCATCATGGTTTTTTATCAATTTATATCCCTCAAGTGTGTTAAACTTGTCATACAAGTTGACCAGTCACTAACAGGCCTAATGGTGCAAATAGTGAGAAATGTAGGCAAAAGTGAGAAGGTGATTAGGGATGTGTCATAATGGATTAGTGATGAATCCAAGTGCACAGATATGTTTTCAAGACCTATAATACATGTTAATTTTAGATATAAGTGTTGGAGATCATTGTATGTTGACAAAATTAACTCTCAAGTTGACTTGTTTAGCTCAATAAGGTCTGTATACAGTGAGGTCATGAGTGCAAGACCACTAATTCCATTAGAGCTTATGATATTTTTGTTGTAGGTTGTTCTAAGGATGTTTTAGGATATTATTCATGTATTTGAAGTCCTTGATTGTGTTCTTTGAGGTGTCATAATGTAGACACTAGAAAACCATACATAATGGTTCTAGATGTCAAAATCGGGATCCCCTAGGGATCACCTAACCCTTGTCAACCCACTAACAAAACCATCAAACCTTGAGTATAGTTAGATGATTATCTAACTAAAATCAATAAATTATTAACTTAACCATCACCCAACCCTTTTTAACCTACCTTGACCCCTTTTCCTTCGGACACTTGACCACTAACGATTAGCATGACCACCGATGGTTGAGCTAACCATCGACGGTCAAGTCTTCCTCATTCTTACACAAATACCATTTGTGCAAGCTAACATGGAATAATTTAATATATCTTCCTTGCTTAGTGCTAATGAACTCCCAAGCTTCAAAATCAACTCCCAACCCTCTAGGGAACCTTCTATCCTCCATCTCTCTTTGCCTATAAAAGGAGGGGAGTAAGAGGTGAAATGGATCCATCATCACAAACATTCTAACTCACATGTATTCAAACTTTCTAGCCAGTCTTATTCAAACAATTCAACAATAGCAATAGAGATCTGAACCTATGTTGAAATTGCTCTTGAAGTAAAGTACCGTTACTTTGACAAAATTACTCTAGCCATCAACCATCAATCATTTAGTAAGTAATAGGTATACTTGTACTTCAATCTTTTTATTTTGGTTTCTAACCTCTCTACCCCATCAGACCTTTCTGCACCTACTTCTAACCCCCCATTTCTGACTAGACCCTTTAACAATCCTCTATCCAATCTTTGATCCAATCTGTAACTCTTTTCTAAAAATCTTTAAAATTCATAGGAACCATCAACAGTTACCCAAATATTGATAGTCACCCTCAACCATCGATGGTTACCCAACTATCGATGGTCAGCCTAACTGTCGATGGTCAGCCCAACCATCGATGATTATTGTGGCATGAAATAATATCAAATTATTTTTAACCCCTTACTCCAAACCAAATCTGACTTTTTGTGTTCTTGATTATTCACAGACCCCTCCCTAATTTTTTGAACCTAACTCAATCCATTTTAGCACTGGTATTGACCCACTTTTTCTATATTTATTTTATTTTCCTTTCTAAACATCTATCTCTTATTGTATTTCATTTTAGTACTTTATGTTATTTGATGCAAGTATCTTACTTTTATCTCTTTCAACTTAATTATTATCAAAGAGTGGATTGACAACATCCTAGCAAGCTCACGCTTCTTGGATCTAGCTCATGCTAGGTAGTCCACCTAACTATCTTACTAAAAACCCCTTTTGTTAGTAATTTCTTATCTACATGTTATTCCTTCGAAGATAAAGAGGAACTCTCCATACTCGTCTGGATTACACATACATCAATAACTAGGTATTTATACCACACCTTTATTACGAGTTTCTTTCTTGCTTCCTAAATTAACAAATGAGCATAAATTAAGAGAAATATTTTGGTACACTTGGTGGGACCCTAACATCATCTAGGTGCCCTTTTGTTCCTTTATTCTATGCTCATTCAACAAAATTTGAAATTACTTTTGGGCTTAAAATAAACCTTGCATACATTGATTGCTTGCTTGTTTTTAGTTCATTTAGTTAACTTAGAAGTAAAGTAATTAATCGTGGTTTCACTCTTGTTATCACACACTTTACCAAACCACATAATCAATAAACACATCAAAACAAACTTGAGACAGGGCTTGACTAAGATTTCATCACCTAGTGGTAACCTTACCCTTTCTTGACAATCGTACTAGTAGGTGATTACCAAGGGGAGAACCAACTCATCTCTCTGATTGAGTATAAACTCTAGAAATCAGTATATACTAGCTAAGCACTAGACACCTTTATCATTGCAGTGTGTGAAGTGAGGGGGTAGGCCCCAATACCAAGCCACATATTGAATACCAAGCCAAATTCTTTTTGAGAGACTTTAACACCTGAAACCAACCTTAGACTTCCTCTTTAGTGCCTGATCTACAAACCGAAGTTCTTTTTCACTTTCTAAGGCATAATCCAAAAGTGATCTAAAAAGAATCCTAAGTTTCTAAATGCACTCTAGTGTATGCTTTGATTGCCTTGAGATCTTTTTATTTTTCTTGATTTGTGTTTGAGTTGTGAGCTTTTTATCTTTTCCTTTTTATTCCTCACATGGTCTTTACTAGACAATAGTTAAGGAATCAAACTAACCAAGATCCACCTTCCTCTTCTTCCTCCTCTATGGAGTATACTTTGCATGTTGAGGGTTATCCTCATCATTCTCCCCCTCCTACCATGCCTTGGATAGTTTTCAAAGGTGATTCAGACTTTGCCACATTCCTTGATAACAACCCCATGGCCCTCAAACATTATCTCAACACCTTATCCTACCACATCCCTACTGCTTCAGTTCCTCCTATGGATCCACTTTATGGGATGCCATCTCATCTTATGGTTGGTGTTGCCTCCACCCAACCTTTGATTACCCAAGCATATTCTTCTACCAATATCCCATCCACTACCACCACCTGAACTCAATCCAACATCCCAATCAATAGCCAAACACCCCCTACACCATCCAACACCCCCAACATAAGGGAAACCTCACCTCTTGTTACCCATACTTCATCCACCATAGGAATATCTTTTACCCCAATTTCTACCATTCCCCTTATCAATACCAACCCATCAATTTATAGCCCACTTCAAAATTTTGTGCTTTCCTTACCTTCTGCCCTTCCACCTATTAGTACAAGAGTTACTACTCAACCTCAATCTACCAACCCATTCATACCTCCAAATCAACCCATATCAATCCCTCAACAAATACCCATGACATCCTACCAATATGTTCCTAATCCACAAGGATACATAACACCTTCTACCCAACCTTTTGTGCCCATTAACTCTTATGTGGCATCATCCCAACCCACCATGACCACATATCAATATGCAACATCTTCTCAACCTTCCACCACTTATCCATATATTGCATCCACCCAACCTCAAAACTTACCACATAATTATGGAACTTCCCAACCTCAAAACTTACCACATAATTATGGAACTTCCCAACCTCAAACAAATTTGGTTAAAATGTTAATGGATAAAATGTCCAACCTAGAGTCATCTATTTCTAGGGCTCATAACCTTTTATTTTATGATCAAATTTATAATGAACACATTCACCCATTGATTCCTATCTGACCTTATCCTCCTCAATGGGAACTACCCAAGTTTTCCAAGTTCCAAAGAAAATAGGACCTCGAACAACACTTAGGGCATTTCACCATTCTTGCTATTTGATTGCATATGATGATGCTCTTCTCCTTCTTACCTTCCCCATGTCTTTATTTGGACTAGCATTAGATTGGTATAATTCTCTCACCAAGCACTCCATATTTTCTTTTTCTCAACTTGCCCAAATATTTTTAGATCAATTCTCAATCAATATATCCAAAAATATTTCCATTACTGACCTCTAATCCATCAGGTAATTTGATGATGAATCAATTGCAGATTTTGTAGCTAGATAGAGAGGTCTCATCAACCAAATCTCTTTCTATTTACCCCAACCTGAGTTGGTTGAACTTTTCTCTTGGGGTTGTGCCAAACATATTGCTCCTACTCTATAGGTTCAAACTTTTAAAACCTTTGATGAAGTTTTTACCATGGCACGTAAACTTGAAATTAAAGCCATTGATGAAGGGAAATTGAAACTAAAAAACAAAAATTATATCTTCAAATCCAATGACCCTTCCTTAACCAAAATCACCAACCCATCCAATCATCCCAACACCAAAACAAAGGCAACTGTAAACATGGTTGTCCTCAAATCCATTCCACCTCTAATTGTCAATCAACCTAATCAAAGCAATTCTTCTAACCCGTCAAACTGACAAACTTGAAATCAAAACTGAGCTAACCCAAGATAATACACCTGATAAGGGAGTCATATGCTTCAATTTGGGACAAATTACTCAAAGATAACATCATATATCTTTCTTATATCAAACCTACCCAACAACTCGATGCTTCTTGCCCTACACCTAGTTGGTACAATGAGAATGATCTATGTGCCTTCCATCATGTCATTGGACATGACATTAGTAGGTGTAACACCTTTAAAACCATTGTCCAATACTTGATTGACAAGGGTAAACTTGCATTAGATAATCCAAATGCACCTCCAAATTAGTAATTAGACATATTTCAAAAACCTTTTCCTAATCATGTCACTTCTACGGATCATGATATCAACAAACTAGAATCATCTCACGCTCTTGAGGTCCATACGGTCAATGTTATTACTAACGAAACCATCATTGAGGAAACTATTAGCTCAACTACCTCTTCCTCCACTCCACTTATTGAAGGAATCCTCCTCCATTCCTTTGGACAACCAAACAAAGGAAGAAACCTCTTCTCTTTCAATTGATGAGACCATTGACTTACCCACCTCTCCTTTGATAGAAATACCAAAGGAGTCAACCATTGCTTCAACGACTTCTATTTCCGCTCCACTTATTGAAATGGTGGAATCCCCCTCCATTCCTTTGGACACCCAAACAAAGGAAGTAACTACCTCCTTTCTTTCACTTGATACCATCACACCTTCCTTACCCACCATGGAACTAACCACTCCCTCCTTGGAAACCATTCCAAAGGAAGAGATCACCTCCTCTATTCCTTCCATAGAGGCATCATCTTCCCAAACCATGGAACCTTCCATCAAGGACAAAGGTGAAGAAACCCTTCCCTCATCTCAACCTATGGGATTAATATTTGAAACCAATGACCAAGGAATCAAACCCATCAACAAACCTTTCTCTAGGTTTGTCTAAGACCTTGAATTCACTTCCCAACCTAATCTAGATGGAGCCACCATTTGGCACCATCTTGGGCTCCCTTACCAAAACAAACATGAACCATTAACTTCACTTGAATCCACCATCAAACCTATCATTACCTCAACCCCATAATCAAATAATTCTTACTCTAAAACCATAGGGGAACCATCCAACCCACCTTCTAAAATTATCAAATCACCTTACACCTCTCTAACCAAACCCATAAAGAATCTAAGAATATTTCCTACACCCAACCTTGCTGACCCATATTTGAAGTTGGACTCAACCCCATCTAGTCCACCAAATAAAACCCCAACCAAACCAACTAAGAAGGTGAAAACACCTAAACTCCCACCTAGAACTAGACCCGTACCACCCCCTTCTCTCTTACCTTATATCTTAAGACCCTATCCTTCTACCATCTTAGGAGATCATTCTTCTACCAAGAAGATGAACCCTCCAAAAACAACCCAAACCAAACTACCTCCTTTCATTCTACCTTTACCTACACCCACCAAATCCTCAACAAATCCATCATTCTTAACCAACCTATCCACCTCTACCTTCCCACCTATCTCCAAACCTTCATCCTCCAAAATTTCATCATCCAAATCTTCCACCTCTAAATCTTCTACCTCAAAAATAACCAACATCAAACAATCCAAACCAAACCGACCCACTTAAACCATTCCACTGCCCACAACTTCCGTGGTGAAGTCTACTTCTGAGAAGGATCCCACCCCTAAAACCAAAAACCTATTACCTCAAACACCTTTGATCAAATCTTATTCAACCATTATACAAAGGTTGTTGAAAACCTCTTCCTTGATCCTACCACTTATCAAAACCTTCAACCCTTCACATCCTAAACCATCATGGTTCAATGACAATTTGATTTACTTATACCATAGAACTCTTGGACATGACATAGAGAACTACAAAGTTCTCCAAAAACTTGTCCATATCCTATGGGATGAGAATGATCTATTATCGAATGAACCTCATTTGATCCCATTACCAACCTAACCACCAAACTAGCCTACCCAACACTTACCTACTCCCCCACTCTTACCCAAGAGTGAGGAGGAGCCGAAGAAACCATCTAGCCCAACACTTCCCCTCATCCATTCTATCTATATGGTAACCTGATCTCGATCCCAATAGAAGGATAAGGGAAATACAAAAGTGTCCATTCCAAGGACACATCCTTCCACCCCTCAACCTTCCAACCAAACCCAAACACCTTTACCTTCACCATCACCAAAACCTAAAGTATCCATTTTGGGTGCTTCTCCTTCCAACCCTTCAAAATCTATCTAGCGTGTAGTGTTGAAACAACTTCACCAAACTCTGATAAAGATGAGAATATATGAACTAATTAACACCTCAATTCCTCACCATCAAACACTAATAGATGCCTTACAATATATAGAGGTTCAATAGAAATATCCTCAACCCCTTGTAGCCTTTGTCATAGCTCTTCAACTTTTTACCCTTCTCACTTTTAAATATTCAAAATAACCTTCTATTCATCTTGAGGATCCTGATCCTCCCCTCTTCATCATTACATACATCAATCAAAGCCGCATCAAAAGGGTGATGATTGATGGAGGATATAGAATCAACATTATCTCCTCCCATGCTTATGACCAACTTGAGTTTCCAGAGAATATCATGTCCAAAACTATAGTGATCCTTTGCTCTTTTAATGATATAATAGCCACTACCTTGGGGATAGTTGTTATCCACATCCACTTGGGACCTCACACAATTATATAACTCTTTTATATTATAGAGGGTGAGTTACAATACAATGTTTTAATTGGATACTCTTGGATCCATGCTATGATTTTTGTCCCATCCACCTTGCATCGATACATCAAATTTGAATACAAGGGTCCCATCATCACCATACTAGCTGATCCTAGTCATTTTGCATCTTGAAATATGATGTATCGACCCAATGATGTTCTTCTTTTGTGTTCATACACCTCACCACCAACCACCAAAAATTCCACCTCTACTGTCAATGAAGCTTCAAATAGCTCATCCATCCCTTCTTCATAGATCCCCATAGAGGACCCCTTGGAACCTACATTCTAACATCTCTCACTAGGAGAGTACTATATTTGGCCTTAGATGCCTTCCCTACTCCTCAAGAGTGTGGGAGCCTTGAACATGATCCTATTTACAACCCCAATATTGAAACCATCATCCCTTTTAGGCTACCTAACCACTAAAACAATTTCATCTATGGGTGACTCAATCATCCACTTCTCATTTCCTCTACCACCCCTTTTATTTGACCATTTACCTCTAACTTATCCTACCTAATAAACCCATATTTGCCAAAATTTACCTTCAATGGTGTGCTTGGAAGGGATTTGGCCTTGACCATTATGAACAGGGACCTCATGAATTACCCTTGATCAAAACCCAAAAACCTTTTGAGTTACTCGGCCTTAGGTTCATACCACCAGAAGAACCTACCAATTCATCTAAACCCATCACCACCATTGATGAGGATGTCCCATCTTCACCAACCCCATCTCCTTCAAAATCCAAGTATTTTGATACCATCTTATTTAAACTTTTTTTAAAAATCAATACTATTAGTTTGGGCCCCCTGATGTAGCAAAAAGGTGGCCAAATGAAAACCTTTCCTCTCATCCATCCTAGAATGATAGAAAATTATTCTCCTACCATCAACACCATCCAACATTAGGATGATGATTCCATTCTCACCTACCTTGGTGTGGGGGATCCTTCTATCCATAAATCCCTTCCTCTTGAGAACCAATTAATGTTGAACGAATCAACTATCGATTTCAACTTGGGTACTCAAGATAACACTTGCATTGTCAAGATTGGTCAATCCTTAGATTTCATAGAGCAACAAGATTACCCTTCTTTCCTTCATGACTAAAGCATAGTATTTTATTGGTCTTATAAGGATATGCCCAAAAATGACCCTTCACAAAGTCAAAATCTTAACATTGTCCTATAGTAATTTATTGGTCCTACAACATTGTCATCCATCCTAATGTTAACCCTGTTAAGCAAAATCCTTACAAGATGCACCCTCGCATCACCCTTCTAGTCAAAGAAGAGCTTCAGTGCCTCTTGTTGGTTGACTTCATCTAACCCATTGACTATCCTTAATGGGTTTCTAACATCATTACCATTACCAAACCCATAGGGGGACTTTGCCTCTGTATTGACTTTCGTGACCTCAACATTACTTGTCTAAAGGATGGCTTTTGTTTGCCTAACATCGACTAGCTTGTGATCCACAAGTTGATTTCTCGTGGATAGTTTTTTGGGATATAATCAGATCTTAATTCACCCAAAGATCAACATAAAACCTCCTTCATCACCCCATGGGAAAATTTTTGCTATAGGGTCATGCCATTTGGTCTAAAAATTGTTGACATAACCTACCAATGTGCCATAACCTACATATTCCATGACCTCATCCATAAAATGGTAGAGGACTATGTAGATGATCTCTTTGGGAACTCCAAATATCATAAATATCATATATATGTTTTTAAAATCATATTTGAATCCCTTATTCATTTCCATGTTTGACTTAACCCCAACGAATGTATTTTTGGGGTCCTTTATGGAAATCCTCTTGGCTTTATTGTCTCCCTTCGAGGAATCGAAGTACACCTTGCCAAAGTCAAAGCAATCCTCGAGATGCCACATCCAACCCACCTTAAACAACTCCACAACTTGTAAGGGAAGCTCCAATCAATTCATCACTTCATCTTTCAATTATCAACCCTTTCACCATATTCTTCAGAAAGACACAACTTTTATGTGGACTAAGGATTGTCAACAAGCCTTTGATTCACTCAAAGAGTAAATTCTTTCTCTACCTATTTTAACCCCTCCTAAAGAGGACCAACCCTTATACCTTTATATCTCCACCACTAACCATTCCCTAGGGGCAATGCTCACTCACCATGATGAACAAAAAAAAGAGCAAACTATCTACTATATAAGTCAAATAGTTATAGAGTATGAGACTCAGTACACACATTCTAAGAAACTTTGCCTTGCCCTAGTCTTTGTGGATTCCAAACTTCTTCATTAATTTATTAATTATAAAACTTTTATCATCACTAACATTGACCCACTCAAGTATATGCACTCTAAACCATACCAAAACTAACATATGGCCAAGTGGCTCATGCTCCTAGCTGAGTTTGACCTTGAGTTCCTCCAATATAAGTTGATTAAAGGGAAAGTTATTGTCAATAAATTGGCTAAAGTTCCTCTACTAGATAACCAACTGCTTCCTCTTGCATTTCTGGATGAGTCCATAGTGACTCTTTCTAAAGAGGACCTTACCTACCAAATGAGCATGTTCTTCATGGATCTAAATGCCAACACGGTGGGGGTACTGGAGTTAATCTCATTCCCCTCAATGGTGAACCTCTTCCCCTTTCCTTTAAATTTGGCTTTGAATGCACCAATAATGTGGTCGAGGATGAAGCCCTAGTAATAGGTTTTTAAACCACTCTAGCCTTGGGAATTAAGATGATCAATGTCTTTGGCAATTCCTAACTTGTGGTTAACCAGGTCAACAAATCCTACCAATGTAAGAATGATGTATTACTAAAGTACACATACCTAGTAGATGTACTCTTGGCATCATTCAATCATTACCTTATCCAATATGTTACATGATCTACCAACAAGTTTGCAGACATAATGGCTTCCCTTGCTTCCCAAATCTCATCTCAACCTTCCAACTCTAAGCTCTTTATTAAAATCCATAATTTTATCACCCCATATTATATCGATTCTGGATTTCCTACCATTTTTAGTGTAGATCAGTCTCCATCAGACATACGGTATGAGTAAACCTTCAACTACCTCAAGGTTGGTATTATTCCTCCCAACCTCTCTATAAACTTATTCAGAGTACCTCTTGTTATACCATAGTAGGGGAAATCCTTTACAAACTTAGTTTCAATAGTCTTCTTCTCTATTGTCTTTGCAAACATGAATCTTCCCATGCCATCAAGAAAATACATGATGGAATTTGTGGGGGACACTTTAGTGGTTTAGTCGTTGCTAAACGTATGCTTCACCTTGGCTATTATTGGCCTACCCTCAACCAAGACTATTGCGATGATATAAATAAGTGCGTTAAATGTCAACAACATGCCAATTTACATCACGCACCTGCCCATTACCTTCAAGTATCCAAATACGTTTGGCCATTCTCACAATAGGGCCTAGATCTCATTGGGGAAACCAATCTTCATTCTTTACAATGCCACCAATCCATCATTACCACCATTGAATATTTCACCAAATGGGTAGAAGCTATCCCTCTCATCTTGACCAAAGCTGAAAAGATTGTTGACTTCATCAATCATCACATCATTTATCATTTGAGTGTTCCCCATAAGATCATCATCGATAATGGCAAATCTTTTAAGAACAATAAAGTCCAAGGTATTTATGATGCATTTGGCATCAAGTTAAAATTTTCCTTGCCTTATCATCCATAAGTAAATGGACAGGTGGAATCCTAAAAAAAAATCCTTAACAAAATGTTAAATAAAGTGGTTAGTGTTTATGGTTGAGATTGACACTTGCACATCCCCTTCATTTATGGGCCTATCACACTAGCTTTCAAACCTCTATGGGTACTACCCCTTTTTTTCTAGTCTCCGAAGAAGAGGCAATTTTACCTCTTGAAGTCCATATTACCTCTCTTTACATATCCTTATAATAAATTGTTTCTTAGAGAGACTATCTTCAAGAACATCTTGCACGATTTGAGCTACTTGACAAACATCGACTAGCAGTGCTTAACCATCTTCATGTCTATCAAGAATGAATCAAGTGCACCTCTAACAAACACTTGAAAGAATGAGAATTCAACATTGGAAACCTCATCCTAAAGGAAAATATACATGTCGCCAACATGCAGAAAAATAAAAGAGACAAGTTTTCTTTCAATTGAATTGGACCCTACATCATAACCCATAAGTATGGATCAGGAGCTTATCATTTATCCTCTCTTGAAGGAAAACCAAAACTTGAGCCTCTAAATGCTTTGCATCTACGTCCTTTTTTTGTTAAACAAGGATTAAACTCTCTTTTTGTCTAAATTAAGCTTTTCCCTTGATTTACAAGATTTTCACCTTCACTTATCTATCCCTACCCATTTGAGGACAACTGATTAAAACATAGAACCATGTGATTAACAGTCACAATTATAGCCTAATCCTAAATATGGGTATCATGGTTTTACACATGGAATGATTCTCATGGATACTTTTCATCTCTAATTAGATGAAATACCATGATTATTATTCCTCAAACCATTCCTTTCACCCATCATTAACCTTTTTGTGCTAAAAGTTTTTCCCTCATAAAGGTAAACCTCTAAGTCGATATAGACTTGTCCATGTCTAAACCTAGCATCAAAAAAATTTGGGATACCAAAATATCACTTGGGTCACATATTTCTAGTATGCATACTACTCTCTTGAAGGACAACTACCTAAACTCTCAAAATTGGATGAAAAGATAGATTGTTCCCTTGAAGGACAGCTGCCAAAATAAACAAACCCTAACTTAGACCACTCCCTTGAAGGATGGCTATGTCAAATTTGTCAAAATCAATCATTTGAAGCTTCTCACATCGATCAACTTCATAAACTTATCAAAACAAACAATAATAATAAAAAACCCTATATCAAAATAGAATAATCTATCCAAAGAAAGTTACAATCAACTTTCACATCTAGTATTAGTAGACTTCCCGGATCGATCAGTCTACACCTTGCATGAAGACATGAACTTGTCTAGTATAGTTATTAGGTCACCTATAAAAGGGGCAAACTAAGCCACATAAGGTTACCCTATCTATCACCCATTTCCTTCATATTATTATTACCTATCTCCCCTTTCTACTACCTACAAATCAAGGGATTATGAGCTTACTTAACACAATATCATCAAGACACCTATTTATCAACCAAATCATACTAATGCGAAGCATTAGAAAGGCTTATGTTCCTTAAGCTGATATACCTTCAGTTTTGTTTTGTCCTTACCTATAAAAAAACATCATACCTTTTTTTCTTATCCTCTCATTATTGGTTCATGTAGACATATGTCCCATTGATTCTCATCTCTTTTCCCACATCTAGTTTATTATCTAACTTACTTTATGTAACCATATTCAACACATCACATAATCCATGATCACACACCATAAACAAAATCATTATACATCAAAACATCATCACATCATATCATAAACCACATCAATAACCATAAACATCAAACCATCCATAATCATAAACAACATATCCATGAATAAAGAAAAAAATCATCATCACATGCCTAAGCTACTAAGTCCACATCTCATAAAGCATAAACATAAACATTAGAACCAAGAAACCAAAACCATGAATTATGAAACATACATCACATCTATGTATAAATCAACATCACATCATCATATACATCATGCCATCAACATAAATAATACATGTAATAATTTATATCATCTCTCTCACAAAACATGTACATCTGGCTACATCAACACATACACTGGTATCAAAATCATGTACCTCTATATCTATACATCATAGCATATCATATCATGCCCCTAGGGAAATACTACCACTAGCTCCACCTGCACTACCATTGCCATCTAGTACCTTTCCTCTTAAGATGTCTATTTGTCCCCCCATCAAAGTGACCCATTGACTTGGAGTCACCACAACTACCCCACCTGCTAAATTGGCTCTATACTTACCCCATCGGGGCTGATTTGGACACTGTGTCAGAACTATAGCCTTATAATACCTTAAATCCTCCATTATGGCCAAATACCATGCCATAGGGATGGTACATAATGGCCCTCTTATAGCTGGTCTTCCCCTTTGTCTCAAGGTGTCCCTCTTCTAGGTCACCAAACCTAATGAGGTCCTACCCTGATCTCTCTCCCCTATCATGGTGGAAACTTGACCCTATAATGTCACAATCTAGCTTTGTAATGTGGCCACCTATCCTTATAACCCTACAATCTATACATGTGTGATAGATAATGCTACCCCTACTTGCCCATTAGGGCCACCTCCTTGTACTTGTAATTATGGACCCCCACCAACTATATCCACATCAATAGCATGTTAGCCACCATCATCCCACCCAAAATTGGCTATTGCATAAAGTGCTTGGTATCATGCTCTATAGTTAAAAATAAACTAACATCATCAATCTCAATTCTGACAAGTAGCTCCTCATGATCTAGGACCACCTCCTCTAGCTATGGTTCAGGAAGTAAAAACTCAACATCCTCCCTCTTGTACCTCAGGAGGAGACTTGGAATCCCTTGCATTAGGCCAAACTGCCTTCAAACTCTATCAAATGAGATGAGATCGGTCTCACCCTCTCTCCTCTCATAGATCCATCTCCAACTTTGAAACATTAATGTATGATAATTATAGAGAGCGCACCTCAGAAAGCTGACATATGGACTCCAAACCACATCCCCCATAACCAAGCCATCTAATGTATCTATAAACCAATCAATATCCCTTGCACCTCCTCTAGCTCAAATGAGTGCGTAGTAACCCCTCTATCACATGAATCCCACCCTAAAGCCCATTTAGGTGTAGCCCTCCCATGGTAGTCCTAACAATCTCGAAACTCTGATATGCTCATAGGCCCAACACTGGAGTACAAACCCCACATTGATCCCATATCATCGATGAGCTCAAAATCCCCAAAGCTCCCTATAGATCTAAGTTAGAAAAAATGGTGCCCACCCAAACACTATCTTACCAAGCAACATATCCACCAACACTCCTAGTAGCAGATACAAAAAATGACCACTACTTGAATCTAGCAATGCAAAACAAGAAACTGCCATCATCATCATAGTTGATGGTCAATAAACCCACATCTTTAAAATGTTTTTTTTCTACACCAACACCTTAGTGCCACATTTTTGGAGATAACCTTATCTACCAAACCAAAGCCAACCTTCGGAGAATACCCTTATCCAACCAACTATCAAACCACATCTACCTTGATGTTAGCCATTTTTGGCTCAAACTATTGCATATTTTTTCGATGACCTTGCCTTGGTCCTTTTTAATCATATCAACCAACCTTGTAATTTTGAACATTTGAATTTTCACCACCAAGTGCATAAACAAACCATTTATATTTTTCAAAGGAGCACTTCCTACCTCAGATACCTACAAAATTATTGACCCTATCTAGGATACTTATAGAGTAACCCGATCAGCTATGATTGACATTATGGACTGGTTACCCTATCACTTATCCTTCTAGAATTGACCCTATTTTTACTAACTATGACAACCTTAGTCTTTGCATGATCTTGACTATCATACTTAAGCATATTTTATACACATGTTTGCACTTCAAATGCCCAACCACCTTTTATCACCAATCTCGTGACTTATCATAATTGCTTGTCAAACCTTGACTTGATTTTAGTTTCACCTCATTAACTCTTAGTTTGAGGGGGAGCACCTCCTCCCATAATCAGGGCAATCAGATCTTTGACTAGCAATCCATTTTTTTTAATAGCTTGTTAATTCAAAGCCACATAACAAAAAGGGGCAAAATGTAGACACTAGAAAACTGCACACAATGGTTCTAGATGTTGAAATGTTTTAGAACACCCTAGGGATCACCTAACCCTTCTCAACCCACTAACCAACCCATCAGACCTTGAGTTTAGTTAGCTACTTAGCTAACTAAACTCATTAACTTATTAACTTAACCATCACCCAACCCTTTTTAACCCAACTTGACCCCTTTTCCTTCAAAGGCTCGACCATCGATGGTCAGCATGACCATCAATGGTTAAACAGACCGTCGATGGTCAGGTCTTCCTTGTTCTTACACAAATACCAACTGTGCAATCTAGCATGACATAATTTAATATATCCACCTTACCTAGTGCTAATGAACTACCAATCATCAAAACCAATAGCCTGACCCTCTAGGGAACCTTTTATCCTCCATCTCTCTTTGCCTTTAAAAGGAGGGGAGTAGGATGTAAAATGGATCCTTCATCACAAGCATTCTAGCTCATAGGTATTCAAGCATTTAAACCAGTCTTCTTTCAACAATTCAGTAACAATAACAAAGATCTAAACCTCTACCATAATTACTCTCAAATCAAAGTACCATTACTCTACCAAAATTGCTCCAACCATCAGTCATTTATCAAGAAATATGTATAATTGTACTTTAGTCTTGTTATTTTGGTTTTTAACCTCTCTACCCCATTAGACCTTTCTGCACCTATCTTCTAACCCCCTGTTTCTGACTAGACCCTTAAACAGTCTTTTATCTGATCTTTGATCAAATCTACAACTCTTATAAAAATCTTCAAAATTCAGAAAAATCATCAACGGTTACCCAACCACTAATAGTTACCCTCAACTATCGATGGTTACCCAACCATTGACAGTCAGCCCAACCATCGACGGTCATTGTGGGATGAAATAACAAGTTATTTTTGACCCCTTACCCCCAACTAAATCTAACTTTTTGTATTCTTACTTGTTCATAGACCCTTGCCTAATTTTTTGAACCTGACCCAATCCATTTTAGCACTAGTATTGACCCACTTTTGCTATATTTACTTTATTTTCCTCTCTAAACATCTATCTCTTCTTGTATTTCATTTCATTACTTTTGACCTACTTGCAAAGAAGGGTTTGAGTACTTTTGACCTGAGTTGTGAAGTCTAAAGCATATGGTGATAACCCTGAGGTCATGTAGCTTATGTATATGTGATTTAATTTCATGTTTATTTGGTAAAGTTATGTTTATGCTTCAATTTTTCAAGTCAAACTTTTTGGGTATGCACATGCCTAATTGTGAACAATGCTAACGGCATGCTTCAAATGGTGAATGGATCTAAAAAGTGTTATGAAGCCTAGATGAGATTAGTAGTGGTCTATTTGAGTGGTATATGATATGTTCCTTCCATGTGAAATGTTTGAATGTGTTCCAAGGAAGGTAAAGTGTAACGTGTGCTAATGAAGGCCTAATTTAATTAGGTCTCCTTAAGGCCTAAAGAAGGATTTGGTCCGTTTGAGCTATGGCTGACCTTATGTAATGTGTAATTAATGTTTTGGGTATGAACTAAGGCCTATTGTGTGAAAAATATAAGAAAGCAAGTGTGTATGGCCGACCAAGAGGTGTATGAGCAAGAACCTAGTATAAAAACAAGACTTAATAGGCCTAACTGACTAGTTAGTGAGTATGGGTGTTGAAACAAATTATATATAACTTTGAAGAGGTGGAGTAAGTCTTATATGCCATCATAAGGGGGTAATAAAATTATCATGAAGATTTAGTAGGGGTATTGTAGATGAATATCAAGGTCAAATGACCTAATCTATCTTGTAGAGACATAATTGAGTGAGAAGAACATGAAGGGATGAAGAGGTGGTCATCATCAATTGGTTGAGTAATAAGGAGATATAAAGGTGATCAAATTAATCAGGTGGTTGGGTTGGTACTGAGTCATCTAGAGGGTTGGTACCTCCTTGTAAGTGGGTGTTTTCTAAAGCCTAGTCAAGTGGTTGCTTGGCTAGTTGGGGTTGGTGCTCCATGTGAAGTTGGTGCTTCACTAAATCTTGATGTTTGTCTTATAGGAATGTAGTCCATTTACAAAGATAAGTGGTTTTTCTTCTCCTTGAGGGTTTCCCACTCATATTTTGGTTTCTTATGTTATGCTCCAGTGAATGACTCTTTATGCATTACTATATCTTTATATTTTTTGATGGTTCAAGGAATGTTAAAGTACATGTGAGAATTTTTTTTAAGAGACTGATTCATCCCCCATCAATCATTATGTTTCCAATAATTGTTATTAGATCTTGGTCCTTTGAAGAGAAGTCTGACAGCTTGAAGGTGATCCTAAGAAGCACAAGATGTCTTATGATCAATAGGAAGAAGTTAACATGTATGATGAAGAAGTCTACTATGATAGTGAAGAAGGAGAAGCTGAATTAGACCTTGAAGTTGAGCTCATAATATCCCTTGATGATTTGAAGCATCATAAGAAGACTATCAATGATCTCAATAGTTAGTTAAAAGTTGTCAACACAAGGTTTAAGTCAAAGGAAGTTGAGTATGTCCAGTTGACGATAGAGCTAGATTCCTTGAAGGTTGAGCATGAGTAATTCATAGACAAAATGAGAAAGGTTGAGATAGAGCATGAGAAGTCAAAATAAGTCAAGAGTACCAACATGAAAAGACCAATCATGCAACTCAATAAAGTAAAGGATAAGTCATCATGAGACCATGGGAAAAGGAGTAATCAGTCAAGAGGTAAGTAAAAAATATTATTTTCTACATCTATCACAATATAGGAAACATTAAAATATTATAATCTAATAGAGTTAGAAGGCTCTCAAGATTAATAAGACATATGAAGCTTATAGAATGCATGAGAAGGATCAAACATTGGTATGGAATCTAAAGTAAGTTACGACTGATCAGATTGAGCTCAAGAGTCAAAATGAAGACATGAAATGGTTTATAGATAGTGGTTGCTCAAGCCACATGACAAGAAACAAAAATAAGTTAATCTCATTGAATAAGAATGCTATAGGAACAATGAGGTTTGGAGACAACACAACTGCTAATATAGTTGGCAAGGGTGTCTTGAGTTTGGATAATAAGAAAAGCAAGACACAAAATGTGTTGTATGTGGATGGTTTGAAACATAATCTGCTTAGTGTAAGTCAAATGTGTAACCAAGGACATACACTAAACTTTCATGATAGAGGGTTTGAGATAAGTATAGCCAAATTAGGAAGGCTAATTGCTAATGCTAAAAGGACTAAAAAAAATCTATATGTCTTGAATGAGATCAAGAAGGAGATATGCTTTATGATCAAGATAGATGAAAGTTGGCTATGACATAGAAGGTTAGGTCACCTAAACTTTGACAATTTGGTCATGATTAACACTAAGAAGTCTATAAAGAACATGCCTAAGATCACCAAATCTTAGAAGAAGGTTCAAGTCCAAAGAGTACTCTACTACAAGACCCTTGGAGTTAATACACATTGATCTATATGGACCTAAAATAATTCAAATCATTCAATGAGATAGCTACTTCATGTTACTCATAGATGATTACACAAGAATGACTTGGGTTGTATTCTTGAAAGAAAATTTAGAAGCTCTTGACAAGTTTAGGTCATTCAAGGCTCTTTTTGAGAATGAGAAGAATGGGAAGATCAAGTGCCTAATATCTAATAGAGGAAGAGAGTTTTGGTCTTATGAATTTGATGACTTTTGTGAGGATTATGGAATAAGGAGATAATTCTTAGTAAATTTGACACCTCAACAGAATGGGCTAATGGAAAGGAAGAATATGATTGTTCAAGAGATGGCTAGAACTATGCTAAATGAGTCTATACTATCTGATGGATATTGGAGAGAGGAAATAAGCACTATAGTCTAAATTTTGAATAGAGGATAGATAAGGACTAATGGAAACAAGATTCATTATGAACTATGGAAAGGTAGACTTGATAATGTGGAACACTTTAGAGTGTTTGGAAGCAAATGTTTCATCAAAAGAGTTGATAAAGACTTAGGAAAGTTTGATTCTAGATCTAATGAAGGCATATTCTTAGGGTACTCATTAATGATCTCAGCCTATAGATGTTATAATAAGAGGATACAAAAGATAGCGGAAAGCACCAATGTGAAGATTGATGAGACAAGGAAATCACACTCATAGTCAAAGGACACTTTAGAGAATATGGACTTCAAGAATGAAGAAGAGACTATAGAGGTTGATGAGGAAGATGAAGAATTTAGAGAGAGATAGGATTCAAAAGGACCCTCGAGACAAATTTAAAGAGATCACCCTGAATTTTCAATCATTGGTAATAATAATGTAGGTATGCAAATAAGGAGAAGACTAGTAAGTAATCTAAATAAAGCTAATGTTACTCTATTATTCATGATTGAACCTAATAGTCTTATATAAGAAAACAAAAATAAATGTTTGATAGGTGATATGAATGAGGATTTAGACCAAATAGAGAAGAATGAGACTTGGGAACTAGTTCCTAGGCCTAAAAACAAGAAAGTCATTGGCTCAAAATGGGTGTTTAGAAGTAAGTTGAATGAACATGGAGTAGTCACTAGGAACAAAGTTAGATTGGTATGTAATGGATATGCACAAGTTAAAGGGGTATACATTGAGGAGACCTTTAAAACAGTAGCAATATTAAAGGTCATCAGATTGTTTCTAGCATATGCATGATTCAAAGGATTCAAGGTATACCAGATAGATTTCAAATCTGCCTTTTTGAATGAGAATTTGGAAAAGGAAGTGTACATTGAGAAACCTAAGGGGTTCTCACTATCAGATAATAAATACTATGTTTTTAGATTGAAAAAGACTCTTTATGGTTTAAATCAATCTCCTAGAGCTTAGTATGTTAGATTGGATAGGTATCTATTGGATCAAGGATTCAAAAGAGGAGTTACAGATAATAATCTATACACCAAGATAAACTATGACCATCAATTTATAGTATTTTTCTATGTGGATGACATGATATTTGGTGGAAACAATGAGAACATGACCAAGGACTTTACAGAGGTAAAGAATAAAGAATTTGAGATGTGCATGCTAGGAGAACTATCATTCTTTCTTAGGTTGTAAATCACTCAATATGAAAAAGGTATATTCATCTCACAAGCCAAGTACATAAAAGAGATGTTGGAGATGTTTGAGATGGAAGATTGAAAAGAAGTTAGTACACCCATGATCACAAGGTGTAGTTTGAGCAAAGAAGATGAGTCATCAAAATTCAATCAGACATCATATAGGCCAATGCGTAGAAGTTTGTTATACACCATAGCCTCTAGACCTAACATCATGCAAGCAATATGACTTGTGGGAAGGTTTCAAGCATATCCAAAGGAGAATCATCTACAAGAAGTCAAGAGGATACTCATGTATCTCAAGAATACTATGGAATATGGATTGTGTTATCCAAGAAGCAAGGAGTTCAACTTGACAGCCTACACAGATGTAGATTGGGTAGAAAGTATAGATGATAGGAAGAGTACCTGTGGAGGATCTTTCATCTTAGGTGGGTGCCTAGTTTCATGGATAAGCAAGAAACAACCATTAATATCATTATCCACTTATAAGGCTAATTACATTTTAATAGATTCATATTACACTTAGGTCTTATGGATGAGACATACCTTAAAATACTACAAGGTAGAGTATGATGGTCCTAGCCCTATCTATTATGACAATACAAGTGCTATAAACATCTCAAATGAACCTGTCATGCACTCAAGGACCAAGCACATTACTACTAGGTATCATTTTATAAGAGAGTAGGTAAGTGAACAAAGTGTTAGACTTGAGTATGTTTCTACACATGATTAGATTGTAGACATATTTACCAAGCCACTTCCAAAGGTAAATTTTGAACACCTAAGATAGGAATTCAATGTAATTCTTGACCTTAACAATCATTGAAGAAGTCAGAGTGCTTAGGGGGAGATAATCATGCTCATTAGCTCTAAGAATAGATGAAATTTTCTAAGAATAAATGTATGGAAATAGGGGGAGCATGTTTGTGTTATTTCTCATAAACTCATAGTTCTATATGTTGAGTATTTTGGTTGCAAGGAGTATGATCCAAGGAGTTGAATACATCACTTTGTCATTTATGTCAAAGGGGGAGAAAGGTCAAGATGGGGGGATAATAATGATTATTTTTTGCAGTATATTTTTCCATCAATGATAAAGGTGGAGATTATTGAGCATTATTCATGTTATTGAGGTTTTTCGTTGATGTTGTCATTGATGTCAAAGGTTCTTGAAGAAAGGTCTTCATGAGTTCATTAAAGAATGTAGAAATGAGAGAGGATATATCTTATTGTTATAGTAATTATAATAATTTAAGGTATGTGAACAAGGTTTAAAAACATCAAAGAGTGTTTGAAGACCAGTTGTCAAGATTCAAGTGCTTGAGAAGCCTAGTCATAGCTCTAATCATAGCTGGTAAAGTCCTAGTGA
The DNA here is from genome assembly GCA_037957365.1 of Torreya grandis. Lineage (NCBI taxonomy): Eukaryota > Viridiplantae > Streptophyta > Pinopsida > Cupressales > Taxaceae > Torreya > Torreya grandis. Next base: position 4,158,642 of record JARHVA010000053.1, on the reverse strand, counting down.
GAAGGTTTTAGCATGGTGTCCTAGTGAAATAGATGGACAGAGGGATAAGAATATATATAATGTTGTTTGATCATGAATATGAGACATTAGAGCACTTAGGATAATTTCAAGGTGAACCTACAGGGGTAAGACCTAAAGTTCAACTCTACAACTAGACTAATTCTAGACACTACTTGACCTAATGAGGTGTCATGAGGTGTTGTCAAGGCCTATGAAGGATGTAATTAAATTTTTGACCATGAGAGAGGTTGATTTAGTTTTATAATGATGTGGAGAGTGCATTTAATGAGGCATAAATGTCAATTTAAGGACCTGATGTGGTTTGGAGGTCAAGGTCTAAGTAAGCAAAGAGAGAGATGGTGGCCAAATGAGGTATGCTAATTAGATTTCAAGATAATAATGATCACGTGAACATTTTCAATGGTTTGATATATTTTCCTAGGTTTTTTTACCAAGTATGAGGTCAAATTTTTCAAGAAAATGTATGAAAATTAGTCTCTTGAGTGCACATAATGAAGGATTCTCAACCTGATTAGGACTTTCAAGTGTTAATTGACATGTGTAACCTATGCATGGAATTATGAGATATTAAAGATAGATTGAGAATGATCATATATAATATCTCTAGGCATTAGTTTTTTAAATAAGGTGTATTCCTTTATGAACAATCATTAACACCAAAAATAGTGTTAACCCTCTCTAAAACTCTAACAATGACCCAATGTGGAAGATCTTGTTAAAAACAACCCAAGATGGATTGGTATGGATATTTAAGTGATTGGAGGTTTTACTAAACTCTCCCAAGTACTTCCAGGTGTGATTGGTTTGTCAGGTGAGTGAGTGGACCCTACAGGAAAGGCCTTGTTTCTCAAAGGTTTACTATAACAGTAAGAGTTGACCAAGTCAAAGTTACTAAATGGATTGAGGACAAAGATTGAAACTTATATTTTATTCACATGATGGTTTTTTACAATTTTTTATCCCTTAGGTGTTCTAAATTGGTCATACAAGTTGACCAGTCATTAACAGGCCTATTGGTGCAAACAGTGAGAAACCTAGGAAAAAGTGAGAAGGTGATTAGAGATGTGTCATAATGGATTGGGGATGAATCAAAGTGAATGGAAATGTTTTTTAAGACATATAATACATTTTAATGTTATATATAAGTTTTGGATATCATTTTATATTGCAAAAAGTTGATCTCAAGTTGAGTTGTTTATCTCAATAAGGTTTGTGTACATTGAGGTCATGAGATTGGTATGCAAGTCCAATCTTTCCAATAGAGCTTATGATATTTTTTGGAGGTCATTATAAGGATTTTTTGGGATATTTTTCATGTATTTTAAGTCTTTGAGTGTGTTCCTTGAGGTTTCATAAGTTCAAGTTTCCATGACTGTGTTTTGAGGCTAGTTAGTAGTTTTGAGTGGGCTACTTGCAGAGAGGGGTTTGAGTAATTTTTCCCTGATTTGTGAAGTATAAATCATATGGTGATGAACCTAAGGTCATGCATATTTTTTATATTTTATTTTTTATTTTTTATTTTTGTTTATGATTCAGTTTTTCAAGACATACTTTCTGGGTATGCATAGGCCTAATTGTGAAAAATGCTAATGGCATGCTTCAAATGGTGAATATAGATAAAAAGTGTTATGAAGACTAGATGAGATTATAAGGGATATATTTGAGTGGAATATTATATTTTCATACCATGTGAGGTGTTTTAATGTGTTCTATGGAAGGCAAAGTGTAACATGTGCTAATGAAGGCCTAATTGAATTAGGTATCCTTAAGGCCTAAAGAAGGATTTAGTCCATTTGAGATATGGATGACTTGATGTAATGTTTGATTCATTTTTTTTGGTATGAAATAAGTATTATTAGGTGGAAAATATAAAAAATCAAGTTTGTATTACCGACCAAGATGTGTATGAGCAAGAACCTAGTATAAGAACAAGGCCTAATAGGCCTAATTGACTAGTTAGTGAATATGGGTGTTGAAGAAAATTATATAAAAATTTGAAGAGATGAAGGAGGTATTATATATAATAAAAATGGGGTATATAAATAATCATGAATATCTAATATGGTTATTATATATGAATATCAAGGTTAAATGAACTAATTTATCTTGAAGAGACATAGTTGAGCGAGAAGGCCTAGAAGGCAGTTTGAGAGGGATAAGAGTGTGAAGAGTTGAAGAGGTGGTAATAATTAGTTGGTTGAGAAACAAGGTGATCTAAATGTTTTTAAACAAATTATGTGGTTGATTTGGTGCTTAATCATCTAGGGGTTTTGTGCCTCCTTGGAAGTGGGTGCTTAGCTAGTTGGGGTTGGTGCTCCATGTGAAGTTGGTGATTCACTAAATCTTGATGTTTATCTTATAGGAATATATTCCATTTGAAAATATCAGTGGGTTTCTTCCCCTTAAATGTTTTCCACTCTTATTTGTGTTTCTTATGTTATGCTCATGTGAATGACTCTTTATGCATTGTTATATCTTTATATTGCTTTGATGGTTCAAGGAATGTTAAAGTACACATGAAATAAAGTTTTAAGAGATTGATTCACTCCCACCCTCTCAATAATTGTGTTTCTAACACTACCATATTGAACCAACAATTCTTCACAAATACCCCTACAATCCCTTACCAATCATGTTACTCATGCAAGTAAGAGGTTAGCCTTCCATGTGAAAAGCCTCAAGTCCAAAGTCAATAAACATCTTCTTCACCTCTGGTGGGAAATTCTTGAGATAAAAACCATGTGGTTTCTAGAGAAACTATAACTTGGCTTCTTCTGGATAGGAATAAGTGGAAAGGACATACTTAAAAATGTAACTATTTAACACCCCTCTCCACCAAACATCAACAACTCATGTCCATGGTGATCCCAAGTGTGCTAAGGTTGTTTGACACTCTATTGTCCAAGATGTATTCCATCTATGATTTATTGATTAGTCTTGAGCATAAGATATGATCGAAACATGTAAATGAATAGGGACTTGCACAAATAATGTTTCATATAAGGAATTATAGAGATTATGTTCAACTCATGCACATGCATAAACTCCTGGTTTAATAAATGGAACTACAAATTTAAACATTGGTAAGCCATCATTCAATGTTTTTAAGAGACAAATGCTTTAGAATTTTCCAACATCATGCAACAAGCACTACATGTCCCATTAATGGAACCAAAATGTTGGGTTAATTTCCTATCTAGTTGAACATTGAATTGACTAAGAACCAACAAGCTAGCGTGTTGGCATTTCATGCAAGACTTTGGGTTCTTGCACACTCAACAAAAATAAGCAACATGGGCTTGGTTCTCATGGATTTTTTTGTGCAAAGTCGTTCTTAACATATATCAACACTTGAACATTCACCTTATTCAATTACTAAACAAAAAAATAAATACATAGTCATGGGCCTAAGTTTAGTTAAATGAACAAACACAATTAAAATGACCAACACCATTATTTACAGAATCCACACGATAACATTCAGATAAATTAGGTTCTATTCATCATGTTCATAATAGACTCATAAGTTACATAACAAAGGCATGGTGCAACTCAGTGATACAATTTAGCTATAAACTAGAATGCAATAATAATATCATAATGATATCTATGATTACACCAATGAAATAACAATTAACATCAATAAATTATTATACAATAATGATCAACAACATGATAGAGCTCCAAATAGGGGTATTTTTACTTGGTTCTCCCTAACCAAGTAGTTACAATAGTAATGAAAATCTCAGTTACTAGCCAATGATCTCTAGTGGACTAAGAGTAATGGCAACCAACTACATTATTTTCATAAGGACTCAAGCCTTTGTGCCTTTATATTCTCATTCAGTTATGGATCCTCATTTCCAAGTGTCTATCTTCATGCGGTTCAGTGTTAAACTCGTGCATGATTTAAGCTTGTTATATTCTTTAGAATCACTCTTTAACCATCACCTACTTTTCACTCACTCCCCAAGTCTTCTACTAGTATACTGAACTCTCCATTCTTGGGTTATCCATTTATTATGCATCTTTTATTATTGGGTGTTCTTGCATTGTGGTCTCTTATGCCATGGTCTTTTGCACTAGTTTAAATTTTGCATCGTGCTCCTTTCATGCCATGATTTTCTCATACTATGCTTGTACCACGTTGCTATAAAAATTGCTTAGCCAAAATTTGGGGTCCAACATATATATTTTGAGCCACATGACATTCTTAATTTTGATCAGGTTCTCCTAGACTCTAAGATTTTTGGTAGATCTAGGAGATTGACCAATTTGAAAATGATGTCGTGGCACTTTTTTTTGGGTTGGGCTCTCTCAGGGTTGAATATTTCTAACAGATCTAGGAAATTAATCATTATAATTGTGATGTACCCTGATTGGATGGGTTCTAACACCGCTAATACATTTGGAAAAGATACACATGATGCACCTTCATTTAACCACTCCTATAGAAATCCATGAAAAAAATTCTTAGTAAAATGAAAATAAATGAGATGAAAATAAATACTCACTTGGATAGAAACTAAGCTCACTAGTACCATGTAGGACTTTGGGAGTCTGATACTTTGGGGTACTAAGACTTTGAGAACCTGAATATGGGATCAGACTTGCATAAAAGTTAGTGTATTAAATATTCTAAGTAAGAAAACATCAAGTTCACTTTAGGGTTCAACTAGGATTTGACAACGTTAAGTTTAGAGGTCACCAAGACTCTTAACAAGGATCTTCTGGCCACTACAAATACTTGCCACACTCAGGAAAACCAGGGTGAAATAAGAACTCAAATATTCTCTCCCAAAGGAGTTGATCAAAACATGATAGAAAGTCCAAGGAATTTGAGTTTGATCTAAAGAGGGGTCCCCCATTTCTATGAAAATGGGGGTGTGTTGGCCATAATAGAGTCTTAGGTAGTTTGTTTGAAGTGTCCCAAATGTTTTGTAAGTGTCTAGAACATTTTGGCCATTCCTTAGAGTTTCTAGTGATCTCTTTTAGTTAGGGTGCACTCATGAATATAGTTTTGTATTTTTTTATTTTGAGTTATTACTTTATCAATTAGCTCATAAACAAGGGTCCCAATTCGAATTTAATCATATATAAATACACAAGCATTGTAGTTTATTTTCACATAAGGAAATCTATAGAATTCATTTATTCATTTCAAGAATCTATTGAGTACTTGCAAGGATTCTAGAAGAAATCAAGTGCAATGATTAGAGCATTCCTTGTTGCACACAAGTTTATGTTTAGACACACACCACAAGACACCGATTTGCATGTTATTGGAGCTAATCTAAGTATTAATGTTTATTATTATTTATATTGTTATTGTCTAGGGACCTAAAAATATCAAGATAGTTTACCTATATTCTCTAGTTTAATGTAGAACTGAAAACACAAATACACACACAAACACACACACACACACACACACACACACACACACAATTTTTTTAGATATTGCTACCTAATCAGTGAAAGAAGAATTTTATTTTGTGGGTGATCATAGTGAAAACACATAAAACTAAGTGAGGATTTTGGAGATCAAGATTGGAAAAACCCAATCGTCAAATCAATTTAGACATGTCTACATTTTTTTGGAATGATTGGAAGATTTGGACATTGTCAAGAAAATAGAGAACATTCTAGAAAATCTTCTATGCTCATCACCTAATTTATGGGTTAGCTCTATCTCATTGTTAAACACATATTTATACTCTCATATACCAACAAGTGTCATCTAATTGCAAAATAAAATAACCTGAGCTTGCATGCCACCTATTTATACACTTTTAGAATTAGTTAATTATATTTGAACACATATTTTACCTTCATTAAATGTAATTGAGTATTTGTATAGATCTTATAGTATAATTTTTACCATCATCTCATTGTTGGACTACAACCCATTCAATATTTATATTTACTTTTGGTTTTCATATAAATAAATATTAAATTATTGGTAACAAGTTATTTTTTAACATGGGGATCCTTATAGACTCATGGGAAGCAATACCTACCCTGAGAAATTAACTACCAATAACATGGAAGAGTCAAACATAGGACCTACTGTGTAAAGCCCACCAACTTTACCATTCGACCATGTCGCAGGGCTATATGATAAAGTATGTTACTTAAATCAATTGCGTCCAATGATAATCTATGATGTGAAATCAAATCCAATCAATGTGAACATCATTTGATTTGATGAATGAAGTCTGCAAGCTTTGACATTACAGAAAGGGGTAGGGAAAGAAGAACAATCAATCCAACTTCCACTATCTTTGGCAAAGAGGGAAAAATAAGAATCTACTGCATGTCATCAATTCCAAGAGGCCAAACATGGAGTGATTTCCCCCATCTGAAGTTTACATCATATAGTGAAAAATTACCCCATGATGAAGCATCGATTACCTCAGCTCTTTCACTTAATCCAACCTCCCTCAGACTCATGTACTTCATATTTACCTCCAAGTAATCAATGGTAGATCTCATGTATCCATTTTTGATGGATTATTTTGCCTCTTTGATAAGTCTTACACTGTAACAAAGTGACTTATATACTATATCTTTAGCCATTGCATTTTCACAAGCATCAATAACAACATTGCCATAGAAAAATAAAGGTAGCATGGGCTCTAAGTTTCTACATACATCCACTGCAAAGACAAATTTAACAATCTCTCTAGGAAATTTATAAGCATTTATCCTGTATCTCCATACATGATCACTCACCACCTCAAATTTCATACATCATTTAAGGCTCTGGTCTTGCAATGATATCAACTATTTCAAATAAAATATTGCCCCTTCACTGATATAGAACTACTAGCTTGTTATTGTCTCTGAAATGGCCTCCATGAGTTTTGCTTCATTTTCTAGAGAAAACTCGAGGTGGCGATAATGTATGTAATGGGATTGTCTTGGTATCAGAAGAGATTTATCAAAGCATAGGGAAAGAGTGGATCATCATCATGATATTTTTGCCCATGCATTTATGAATTGTATGTTTGCATTTCCATCTATAACTTAGTGTGCGACATACTTATTCCCACCACATGCCCTTCACATCTCAACCTAGTCACCTATAAAATAAAATAAAGTGGGCACTTGACCATTTCAAGCTAAAAAAATATAATTTATTATAAAGGACAAGTTTTCATGATTGCAACATCTAATGATGGTCTACTAGTTCAAAACAAGGGTTTGTATACTATTGAAGTGTAATTCTCTTTGAAATAAAGGTATATTGTCACATGAATCATGTGTGTTCATGTTTTTTGCGTATGAATGAATGATATCCTTTCAATTTTGAATTGATTTTTCACTTACTTTGAAGCTTTTCTTATTGAAACCCTCAAAGTCCTATTTTATGTACTTGCAATCACTTTTAACACATGTGAAGGTTTGTATGAACTTACTTTAAGGATTGGACAAGTTAAAAAATATCTTAAAGACCTTGATACAGGTGTTATAATGGATAGAGAGTCTCTAGGTTTTATGAACCATCATTAATAAGCTCTCAGCTTATGTGTTTCCTAAAAAACCCTAAAATAGGGTTTTTGATACAAAAAGCCTCACAACTCAATTTTTAACAAGTGAAACATTATCAAACTTTGAGAAAAGTTATTTAAGGAGGTTTATAAGTTTTTATAACTGATTTCAAGGTCAAACTCACTCTGAAAATCCCTTTACAATTGACTATGTCTAGGATTGCCTGTAGGTAATCATCGAGAGAGTTTGGAAAAGAGAAAATTTGATGGTTTTGCCCTATTGTTTGATTCCAAACTTATTAAGAAGATTTTTAATTATTGTGAGGTCATTATAAACAACTTGAGAAAATTATCCAACCCATTTGGTGATTGAATTGAGTCTAATCCTTTCAACGAAGATAGATTAGGCCTAGAAAGGTGTTTAAGGTCAAAAAGAGATATTATGATTATTTTGATATGTATTTGAAGCCCAAACTTCATATGAATGTTTTTTTCATTATATGATCATTTTAAACACTTGAGTAAAGTATTATAATTCATTTTTTGATTGAAATGCGACAAGATCCTTCAAGAAGCAGAATTAGGCCTGAACAATCATAAAGAGAGCAAGATTTGTTTTTGAGCTTATTCCCTTGAGAAACCAATAGATACATTGGTTTCTCACTATCATAGGTGGTACATAATATCTAAATAAGTCATCCAATGGACTATTGAGAGGAATATCAACCTATAACACTATTCTTAAGACCTAAAATGTATACACAAAATCTAGTGGCAGAAATACGATTGAGTTGAGTTTTTTGGTCATTAAGTGATCCATGTTGTGATTGAACTTATGCAAAACAATCCCTATATCATTTGCTTAAGTATTTCATGAGTCTTGTGAGTAGGTTGAGTCAATAAAACAAGATTCAAAATTGAAAATTATCTTTGCCAAGGTCCAAAGTGATAGTCGTATAAAAGTTGTAAGATTATTTGAGAAGACTGAATTGAAGAAGATCCTTCTTGGCATCATTATAGATATACTATGGATATATGTTCAACTATGGGGTTGGGATTGAAATTCTCAACTAGTCTCCAATCACCCCTATCTATATAGATATAAATTTTAATTCTCAACTCTAGGGTTAGGATTCTTAGATGCCCAAATCCCAATCGATATATGTAAGTAATACAATTTCATCCCATTCTTTTCTTGATTTCTTGCCTATTTATTCTAGTCTAGGGCTCTGGATACACTCCATGATCTAAACATGGATCACTATATAGATATTTGAATCCCACTAGACAATCATATGATATCTCTGAGTTCCTTATTTGAGTAAAAGAAGATGAGTAAAAGAAGAGTTTATTTGGGCCTTATTTGAGTGAGTAAAATTTGGAATTGAAAAATAAGCTAATTTGGCACAAGCAAGAAGCTATTGTACCCACCATCAAGGTATTAGATGGAGTGATTAAGGATGAGGAGGGATTGAGTAGAGATGATGAGGGAGTTATTAGGGATGATAAGGGATGGTGAGGGTCAATGAGAGAGCGATTAGGGAGGACAAGGGAGTGATTAGGGATGATGAGGGATGGTAAGAGTTAATAAGGGAGTTATTAGGGACGATGAGGGACAAGGAAGGAGTGATTAGAGATGATGAAGTAATGGTTAGGAATGATGAGTGTCGATAAGGGAGTGATTAAGGATGATGAGGGAGTGATTAGGGATGATGAGAGAGTGATTAAAAATGATGATTAATGGTGAGGGTCAATAATGGATTGATTAGGGATGATGAGGGAGTGATTAGGGATGATGAAGTAGTGATTAGAGATGAAAAGGGAATAATTAGGGATGATGAGGGATGGTAAGAGTTAATGAGAGAGTAATTAGGGATAATGAGGGAGTAATTATAGATGATGAGGTTTGGTGAGGGTCAATGAGGGAGTGACTAAGGATGATGAGGGATGAGGATGGAGTGATTAGGGATGATGAAGGAGTGATTAGAGATGATGAGAGATAGTGAGGGTCAATGAGGGAGTGATTAGGGAGAATGAATAATTAGGATAGAGTGATTAGGGGTGATAAGGGATGAGTAGGAAGTGATTAGGGATGAGGGAGGGATGATGAGCAAGTGAAATTAACTCAAAGTGGTTGTTTGATATTTGCAGGACATCAATGTGACTTATGTTGCCCCAATCACACCACTTTGGATCAATTTAAAAGTGAGTGTTTTGTAAACTTAAATTTTGAGAAACCTAAGACTCCTGAAAATGCTAGAAAACAATCCAAAAAGCATAAAAACCTAAAAAAATGACTATATGTAAAAAAAAAACTGGATATTAATTGCAAAAGTTAGGTCCTAAAATCCTTAAGTTCAATACTGAGACCTTGAAAATGCCTAAGTACTGACCATATTGGATTTTAAAAAACTATTTTCCACATCATAAGGTGTGTAAATGTGAGACCAAATCTATCAAATGTAGAGTGACCCTAATTTATTATATTTACTAAAATAAATTTAAAATATAATGTAACAATATAAATGTAAACTTAATTAACATTTATTTTAGTAAACCCTCATTTTCTAAATCATATGCAACTACCAATACATATTTTGACTATTTTTATGCTAAGAGACAGGGACACGTACGAATTATAATGTGTATGTGTTCCTTGCATTATGCACAATGCTTGTCATGATTGCAACATGTAATGATAGTCTACTAGTTCAAAATAGGGGTTTGTATACTATTGAAGTGCAATTCTCTTAGAAATAAGGGTCCCAAATGTTCTATAAATGTCTAGAACATTATGGTCATTCCCAAGAGTTTCTAGTGATCCCTTTTGGTTAGGGTGCACTCATTAATATAGTTTTATCTTTTTTTAATTTTGAATCATTTCTTTCTCGATTAGCTCACAAATAAGGGCTTCAATTTGAATTCAATTTTATATAAATACACAAGCATTGTAGTTTATTTTCACATAAGGAAATCTATAGAATTCATTTATTTATTACAAGAATCTATTGAGTGCTTGCAAGGATTCTAGAGGAAATTAAGTGTAATGATTAGAGTATTCATTGAAACACACAAATTTATGTTTAGACACATAGTACAAGCCACCGGTTTGTATGTTATTGGAGGTACTTCAAGTATGAAGGTTTAATATTTTTTATATTATTACTGTCTATGGCCCTACAAAATATCAAGATAGTTCACTTATATTCTCTAGTTTAACACAACCCTGAAAACATATTTTGTTTTCTCTAAGTTTTTAGATATTGCTACCTAATCAGTGCAAGAAGAATTTAAATTTGTGGGTGATCATAGTGAAAGTGCATAAAACTAAGCAACACTTTTGGACATTGTCAAGAAAATGGAGAACATTCTAGACAATCTTTTGCGATCATCGTGGAATTTATAGATTAGCTCTATATCATTGTTAAGCACATATTTCCACTCTCATATCCCAACAAGTGTCATGTAATTGTAAAATAAAATAACCTAAACTTGTATGCCACCTACCACCTCTTTATATGCTTTAAGAATTAATCAAGTGCATCCAACACTAATCACTACTAATAACATGGAAAATTCAAACACTAAACTTGCATGCCACCTGCCACCTCATCCAACACTAATCAATTACCAATGACATAGGAAATTCAAACAGAATACCTAATGTGTAAATCCCACCAACTTTACCTTTCAGCTCACAAGGACTGTATGTTACTTAAACGGACTGCGTCCAACGCTAATCAGCGAGGTGCAATCAAAGCCAATCAATGTGAACTTCATTTGATTTGATGAATGAAGTCTGCAAACTTTGACATTGCAGAAAGGGGTAGGGAAAGAAGAACAGTCAATCCAACTTCCACCATCTCCGGCGAAGAAGGAAGGAAAAGAATCTCCTGCATGTCATCGACTCCAAGAGGCCCAACATGCAGTGGCTTCCCCCATCCGAAGTCTGCATCGTACAGTGGCAAAGTACCCCACGACGAAGCATTGATCACCTCGCCTCTTTCACTTAATCCAACCTCCCTCGGACTCATGTACTTCATATTTAACTCCAAGTAATCAATGGCAGATCTCACGTAGCCATTTGTGATGGATTCTTTTGCCTCTCTGATAAGTCTTGCACCGTAACAAAGCGGCTTCTCTACCAGCTCTTTAGCCATTGCAGTTGCGCAAGCATCAGTAACGGCATTGCCACAGAAAAATAAAGGCAGCATGGGCTCCAGCTTTCTGCGTACGTCCACTGCAAACACAAATTTCACAGTCTCTGTAGAAAATCCCAAAGCCTTTGTCCTGCATCTCCATACATGAGCACTCACTGCCTCAAATGTCGTACAGCACTTAAGGCTCTTGTCCTGCGTTGATATCAACTGCTTCAAAAAAATCTGTGCCCCTTCACTGATATGGAACTGCTCGCTTGTTATCGTCTCTGAAATGGGCTGCATGAGTTGCGCTTCATTGTCTAGGGAGAACTCCGGGTGGCGATAATCTATCCGAGGTGGTTGTCTTGGTATCAGAGGGGATCTATCAAAGCATGGGGAAGGAGTGGATCCTTCTCGTGATATTTCTGCCCATGCATTTACGAATTGTATGCCTGCGTTTCCATCTGCAACGCAGTGCGACATACTTATTCCCACCACATGCGCTCCACATCTTAACCTCGTCACCTGGAAAATAAAATTAAGCGGGCACTTCACCATGTCAGGCTTAAAAAAATAGGATTTATAAAGATATATATAATCTCCACATCTTAATCTGGTCCCTTGAAAAGAAAAATAAGCCAGCACTCGATCGTGTGAGCAGATTTATTACATGTAATCTCTACATTTTAATTTGGTTCTTGAAAAATAAAATTAAGCGAATACTTAATTAAATGAACAGAAAGAACAGGATTTATTAAGATATCTGTAATCTCCATATCTTAATCTGATTTTTTTTAAAATAAAATAAAGTTAATATTTGATCATATAGGATTTATTAAGATATACGTAATCTCCACGTCTTAATCTCATCCCTTCTAAAATTAAACGATCACTTCATCTTGTGAGCAGAAAATACATGATTTATTAAGATATATGTAATCTTCACGTCTTAATTTCATCCTCTCTAAATTAAACTAAAATCCTGGAGTCATAAATATATATGTAATCTAGGCATTTAAATCTCGTCATTTCAATTTATAAAATAAAATTAAACTGACATTTGATTATGTGAAATTAAAAATAAGATTTATAAAGATATATGTAATCTTCATATCTTAATTTGGTTTTTGAAAAAAAAAAGCGAGCACTTAACCATGTAAATGGAAAGAACAGAATTTATTAAAATATATGTAATCTCTACATCTGAATCTCATTTATAAAATTAAGTAAATGGAAAGAACAGAATTTATTAAGATATATGTAATCTCTACATCTGAATCTCATCTATAAAATAAAATTAAGTAAACAGTGGACTATGTGAATAGAAAAAACATGATTTATTAAGATATATGTTGTATAATCAAAAAATTGAGTTAATATATTGTTAAAATCAACTCAAATTTTAGATCATCAAAACTTTGGAAAATAAAAGAAAATGTTAACAATAATAATTAAGATTAGAGTGATTATACTAAAATTATAGTAAGCATTTGATTCTCAAGTAGATCAATATCACGCTCTAAGACCAAAAAATATGTGCTTGATGGATTGCTTATAGACTCAGATTTTGGCAGTTTGTATTGGCTTGATAATATTTTGATTAATAGACTAGTGGTTGGTAATATTGCCATGGAGGTTTATGGATTTCATAATTAATTTCAATGGAGGATGATTTGGTTATTTATAGAGAGGGAGGGAGGAAGAATCAATGGACACAATACAAATTTGGGTGTAAGAAGATCAATATTAGAGAATTATTCAAGAAATTAAATTTTTTTTGGATGTTCTAGAGATAGAAGTCTCTAGAGTCTTTTTGAAAACCTAATGATAATTAGTAGATGATTAGTCATGTGATTTGGGGGTTCTAGAGAATCTAAGGGAGTAAGAGAGACTATTCATAGGTTAGGGTAAGTGGAAGGGTATTTTAAATTCCCAAATATTAGACAAATGGGGTAAGAATAAAAATAGTTGACAAATAATATATGATTAGAAGAATTAATTGATTTTTGGGATGAGGTAAGGTTAGTAGGTGAATATAGAATTAGTGGGAATTAGGCTAATGACTAGGAAAGGGTTAGTAGGAATACTATAAGGGTATTATGTGACTTGAAGAATGAAGAGGGAGCATTAAACTAAATGGATAGAAGGGGATTTATAAGATAAATTAGATGAAATAAAGTGAGATCGATGATTATTGAATGAAATTAGTAATGGAAGAAAGTGAGCAAATTTAGATGCATACATATGTAATCTCCACATTTTAATTACATCCCTTCTAAAATAAAATTAAGGGAGTACTTGATCATGTAAAATTGAAAAACAGGATTTATAAAGATATATGTAATCTTGGCATCTTAATCTCGTCATTTCAACTTTTAAAATAAAATTACACTAGTACTTGACTATATAAAACTAAAAATGAGATTTATAAAGATATATGTAATCTCCACACCATAGTCTCGTCACCTGTAAAATAAAATTAAGGAGGTACTTCATCATGTGAATGACAAAAACAGGGTTTATAAAGATATATGTAATCTGAAACTTGTACCTGAACAATAAGGAGAGGCCGAGTATCTGTTGGGGGGGGACTGTAAAAGAAGTCCTTGAAGATGGAAACCGAATCTTTGGATGAATGCCAACCGCAAAGCTCTGCAAGGCTCAAATTGGCGTGGGCTTCCACAAATACAACTCCACCCTCGTTGCAGTAGAGCTCAGGTCTTCCCTGCAGAGAAACTCTGATCCTGCCACACATTGGAAAGTAAGGCACAAGGACTTTGGCAAGAGAGGTCTTCAACAAATTGACAAACTCTCCACTTTTACTCTTACTGCCCCTTTTCCTCCTGTAGACATAAAAGGTTTGCACCATTTGAGCCACTATGGCAGGTAGAGTATCAAGATTTGATAGATACATGGTGACCCGTGGAGTTGGTTCAGAGGGAACCACGATGTGCGACGCTTTCACAGTTACGAGAGCCTTGTTTCTCACACCCATTGCCGGCTGCCGCTGATATGATATTGACTTGCTTTGTTGTACTTGAGTTATTTGGTTCAGACGTACTATATAGTTTGTTATGACAATAATCTCATGATCAAACCAACCTTCTACCGGTAAGAATCACAGGTATCACGACGAGTTGGTGTTCCTTTCCTTCAGTTTATAATTCAGTGTCATTGAATGTTCTTTAAGTTTTGATTATTAATATTGAGGTAACCTTCAGTCTTTAACGTTAAATTGAAAACTTGATTATCAGGATAATTTCTTTCCTCTAATTTATAATTCAATATTATTTTATCTTCTGATTATTAATATTAAGCTAATCTTCAATTCTTAATGTTAAATCGAAAACTTGATTATCACGATAATTTGATGCTCCTTTCCTCCAAATTATAATTCAATGTCATTTAGTGTTCTTTCTATTTCAATCTTATATTCTGATTATCAACATTTAACTAATCCTGATCAATACTTAGCATTAAACTGAAAACTTGATCAATCAATACATATTGAAACAACTCACTCGTTTCACATTTATAAAAAAAAATGAAGTAGGAATGAGACTTTTAAATTGCTGTTCACATTCTTTCTCATCTCCTCAAACTCCCCAAATTAACTGTATTTCTTATGTCACGTTTATTTGCCATGTTAATCCAAAATAAAGAAAGATCGTGGTGCACATTATTTAGTAGGTGAAAGTGATAATGATAACTAATCAGCATAAAATTTAACATTACACGATCTTCTTCGCAGAATCGGCGATTTTCATTATTTTCTTATCAATGAATTTATAATACTAATTTTCTTGTTTTGAAGAGTTTTGAGCTCTCGGGTTTAAGGAAATCGAGTCTCGGTGTTTATGAATTTCTGGTTCCCTGATATTTTGTTTCAGGTTTAGACGTTTTCGTATTTTTCTTGTTTTAAGGTTTTCAAATTGGGAGCTTTAGGTTTTAAGATTTTTAATTTTTGGTTTTCATGTTTTATGAGTATTTTTATATCAATCTGTTTTTTTAATGTTTTCAAGAATAATAAATTTGGAATTTATGTTTTAAGGGTTTTTAAGTTTTTAGATTTTCAGAATATATTAGGTGATTTGGGCTTTCAAGTTTCTAAGTTTATCATGTTTTTAACATTTTTAGGTTTGAAACTTTCAAGTTTAAGGTTTAAGGGATGAGGGTGTTGTATATTAATTGATTGTTTCTATTTTCAGATTTATTGGGTTAAGAACTTTTAAGTTTTTTAAGATTCCGATTTTAAATTTTTAGTGTTCAAATTTTCGGTTTAGATTTCAAGAGTTTGGGGTATGAGGGTTTTAAGGTATAGTTTTTGTTTTGAAGGTTTAATTTTTTGGGGTTTTCTTATTCTTAGGATTTCTAGGTTTGAAATTTACAGTTTCTAGTTTTTAGGTTTTAAATTTCATTGGTGTAATATATCAATCTATTTTTTTATTTTTAGAGTTTATGAGCTCAAAAATTTTATGGCTGTGGCTTTTAGGTTTGGGACTTTCAAATTTTTAGAAATTTTAAATTTTAAGTTACAGGGTTTTAGGCTTTGGGTGCTTTTATAGGATGCCTTGCTATGAAAAGTATAGCATAATCCATAACTTAGTTGTTGATAGTGATAAATACAAAAATGAGGCAACTTCAATGTATGGAGTAGCTCTTCAGCTGTGGCTAAATTCTCCTCACCAAATATTCCACTAAGATAGTGGAAGTGGGAAACTAAGATATGATTTTTATAACATGCAAGTATGCTTTCAAATATCATCAATAAGCATAATGAGATTTAGTTAATAGTTTATATATTTTTAGATTAAGATTGTATACACTTAAATCCGCTCATCATAATAATTTTATTAAACTCATTAATTTAACTTATAATTATATTCCCTAGACAAATAATTAATATCCCAATTCTTACATAAATCCTCTACATCCCACTAACCTTATTTCACCCTCACAACCAATTAATCATTCTCATTAACCCACTAATTAAGCCTATTTACCTACTAATCTACCTATTAGCTTGCTTGTCAATTTAAAATCCTCTTTTATTCACCTATTCATCTACCACCCTACTAACCTAGTCTTTCCTACACCCCTATTCTATAATGGAGATTCAAGAATTCTAAAATCCCCTCTAATTTAACCCTTCTCTAGAATTATATATTCTAAAAGTTTCCAAAGAATTGAAAATTCCTTAAAAATTCCCTAACCATTGATCACAATAACTCAAGGTTAAATATGATCCATTGATTTTTCCTCCCATGGCTTATAAAAACAAGCCCATGACCAACTAACTTGAAACTTGAAAGCCATACGTTTCTCTTATATTTGCATTATTAGCCATTATCCAAGCAATCCTGTACTCTTATAAAATCCATTAACAAGCTAACAATCCATTCATTTTGCACTCAGATGGTAAGAGATTTCATTGTAGGTATTTGATTGTCTCTTTATCCCCTCCTTTGATGTTATTTATATTTTGAGTTTTTATTGTTAAAAATAATAATATAGGGAATAATCCAAAATATATTCAAATAAAGATAAAATTTTTTTTTTAATAAATAAATATTAATAAAAAAATATAAAATTTCTTAAAATTATAAAGGCCAAATAAACTTATTTTATTATAGAATTTTTATTTTATTTTTATATATAATTATAAAAAATATATAATAAATTATAATATAATTTTAAATAATATAATAAATTAAAAATTATAATATTTTTTTAATAAAATAAATTTAATGATATATATATATATATATATATATATATATATAAAGAGATGTGTAAAAAAAACTTTATCAAAAATCATATAGCTAAAAGAAATACCTTTTACAATACATCATAATTTTTTGAATGCTTCTAGTATTTAGCGTCTTAAAGGTTTCCCTCCCATACCAAGGACTAATATGGTTATATTTAAAATTGTTTTAATTTTGTTCAGTCCTCTTGTTTCTTTCACTCATTGTTGTCTTAGCTTTCCCAAATTAATTTTAATGTTTATTTTCTTGCTCTATAAGTTCCTCAACTATTTTTAAAAAAAAAAACAAAAAACCTTCCCTTTATTCATAGGATTTTTGAAGTCTCTAATGTAAGCATTCTTATTTATGAGCTCCTGCTAATCTTTTACTTCCAAACCATAAGTTACATTAATTAAATAAATTATATAAACCATATAACTATATATTCAAATGTTTTTGGCTTAAAAAAAAGTTACAAGGTCAATTTATTTATTCCTTTCATTTGTGAATCCTTTCTTTTCCTTTATTTATTATTTTTTGTGGTTTGTAAATTTAAATTATTTAATAATAAAGATGGTTTTTCTCACCATATCAAGTTTTTTATATCTCATTTTTTTATTTTATATGTAATGATAAATTATGGATGAAACTCTTTTTTAAAATATTTAAAGTTATGTTCTTGTTTAATTTATAATTTTCCATCTAGATTCATACATTATTTTAATTATTTCGTTGATAGTCTTAACTCACTTTTTAATCAATATTAACATGAAGGTTACATTTTCATAGGTTTTCCAACTTAAATAAAAATATAATACAAATTTTAATAAATATATGTTTAGATTTAAAGCCATGCTTATAAAAATGACTCATCATATATCTAATAATGAATTTAAAAACATATATTTTTAAAGTTTACTATAATATTAATGCACATTATGATTAACATAAACTCTGAAAACATTCTACAAATATATATATATACCTTTGAATCATAAGATCCAAGACTCGATAAAAAATAGCCTAATATAAATAGAAGGTCACAACAATACTTTGAATGAATCAGTTGCCCAATCCAATCGACATCTAAAGATATTTACCAAAACTCTGTCAAGCCATACTACTCAATATAAAAAAGAAGATGATGTTCATATGAAAAGTCAAAAATAACTTCTGCCAGTTTACAATGATCATATGCCTAATAGATTCATATATGTGGTTAATGATAGGCATAAAGAGACTCATTTGATTACATTTTATGATCACAAAATTCTAAAAGATGATTCTAACAATGGTTCATTGTTTATCAAGTTTTCATAGCTATATATTTGAGGTTAACAAATAGAATTATGGTGGATAACATTTCAAGGGTCAATGTGTGTACAATGCAATTTTTTACCAATATTAGATATACATAGACATTTAGTTGGTATAACCACAAATTTTACAGGTTATCATGGCATAACTAGGACACCCCTTGATGGCATTACCTTAGTAATTACCATCAATCCTAAGATTTAAATTAATTTGGTTTCATGTATTTCTAAATAATAGGGCATATGATACATTGTTCAATGACCATTGATTAATCAAATGAAATAAATCCCATCAATAGTACTTTGTTAGTGTTTGAAATTTGTTCATGATAATAAAAATATTACCATTTAAGGAACTACTTATGAACCTCCCACACAAATATAACGTGAGTTGTTACCTAAAAAATTACTGAAAAAACTAATCATATTACGTCAAGAATTGCAAGTACCTACTCATCCATGAACCAAATAAACTATCACAACATTCTACACCTATTCAATATAAAACACCTACCAAATATCTAGTCATCATATAACCTTCCATTTAGATAAAGGAAAGTGAAACTTTAAAAAAATATAATATAGCTTAGAAATTTCACTAAAGATGATTACGATGAACTTAATTTTAATGGCGATACCTATTAAAGTGTCTATTATTATAAATTGATTATGATAATGACAATGACGATGCACTAGCCTTATTAGACGCATGGGTCCTAAGACATTTAAGTATATTCCATGAGGATATAATCGCTTCTACTTATACATAGTATGGCTAATAGACAATTTTATTGGTTAGTCTTTCTTGCTAACCGCATGTGCCTAAATTGAATAATCCATTATGCACATAGTTTATTTTATTTGTTGGATTTATTCTATTTTCTTGCTTGTCTCTAATTTTGTTTTCTTCATCATCTAGTGTATGGCTTTTAAGCAATGCTTTTTTCATTTTTTAATCTTTTTCCATGTTTTCCCCCCTTGGGTCTTTTGTTTACTCTAAATTTGTTTTGACATTTATCTTGTTTAAAATTTGAAGTTATTTTCTTTTTATGCTTCCATTTTTTGTTGATTTCCTCCTCCAGTTCTTCTTATGATTTCTATATCATTCTTCTAGCCTCTTCATTTACGTTGATTGTGTTGCTTCTTTCCTTTGGGTCATTGATTGTTATCTACCATACCAAAATATTACCCAAGCTTCCCTATCATAACAACACAATACATATCAAGGCCTTTCACCTTAGTGTGCACACAATTCTGATGGAAGTTTCACGTTAGTGGGAATCCCTTCCTTTTTGTTTCTTCTCATTTTCACTCCTTGGATTGTATTTCTCTTTCATTTTTTTTATTGTTTCAAATGTCCTAAAAATAATAACATAAAAATAAAAATTGTTTTTCCTTTATCTTTGTCAGGTACATAGTTACATAGTTTAGCATATCATGATTATCTACCTATTGCTATATGTTTTATAAACATTAATTACCCATATGCTATTGATGGTATTATTGAATTAGATATAGGATATATAGGTTTTTCCATATGATTATGGATCTATGGTTATTAGGGGCTAGATTCATTCTCACACTAGGGGCATCCTTGTGCCTATTTTTGGGGCATCCCCAACAATGCTTTAGGTTCTATCTTTCTTGGTTTGTTTATCATATTTAGCTTTATACTTGATTATTTATCCTATTATAGTGTGTGTGTGTGTGTGTGTGTGTGTGTGTGTGTGTGTGTGTGTGTGTGTGTGTGTGTGTGTGTGTGTGTGTGTGTGTGTGTGTGTGCATGTGCATGCACACACACACACATATTGTATTTTTTTTACTTTAGTGTTACTTTGTGCTTGTTTATATGAGTGTTTTGTGTTAGTTTTAGATTGCTTCATATGTGACTATAGTGCTTATTGTTTGGTGCCTCTCTTGTTTTCCCTCTATCTACTCTGCGTACATGTGTGTTTCTTTGCATGTGTTTATTATCTTCCCTATAGTGGAATCTCGATACTTTAGTTGTATACTTTATGTCATATTATTGTTGCACGTGTTTTGGTTGCCCTTGTATACTCTATTATTTCTTGACATGTTTGTTGTGTGTGACATTGATTGACTTGTTTATTCTGTGTGACACTGTTTGAGATACATAATTTGCATGTAATATAGTTTGCTTTGTTTACTCTAATTTTTTAATGATTTTTATATGATTAGTGTGTTTGCCTTGCTAATTTTGTTTACTTTGTGTTGTTATGATTGGTGGCATAATCTATATCATGCACATTAGCTCTTGTATATGTGAGTTGCTTATGTTTCCATGGTTTCTACCATGCATATATTGGGGCATAATATTTTTTTACTTCAAGGATTATATATTTCCTATTAGGGTAGTCATACACCTAAAAATGGTTATATTTATTATACATTGTTTATACTGGTGTATGTTATAGTTTGTGTCCTCATTGTTTATATTTTATTCACATTGGGGCACACTATTTCTTGTGCTTTCATTGATTATATCGTGTCCACATTTGGGCATATAATTTTCACCCTATTTATTTTTTCCATACCAATGTAGGGGAAACCCCTAACGACCTTTAAGTACATAGTTTAGACCCTTAGGGGTCGTAATCTCTTGAGTATTATATATACTTTAATGATGATATATTTTTATTTAATTATACCAAAATGTGTACGATAAAGATGTTTTAAATGATTATGCCTTTTTATGATTTTATATATTTTACACACAGTACACATATCCCATTCTTTTGAGATGATTGATATGAAGGATATGTAATATTATCACTTATGGATGGCTTTTCATGCTATAACCAAATCAAGATAAAGCCTGAAGATTAACATAATACTATATTCACCACACTGTGGGGAACATTTTATTATTAGGTCATGCCTTTTGGCCTAAATAACATTGGTGCCACTTATCAGAGAGCCATGATTGTTTTCTTCCATGACATGATGCATGATATTGTGGAAGATTGTGTGGATGACATCCTTGGTAAGTGAAAAACAAGAGCAAAACATCCAAAAACTTTGCACATAATATTTAAATGACTTCAAGAATACAAGGTCAGATTAAATCCCAAGAAGTGTGTCTTTGGTGAAACATCAAGAAAGTTGTTGGGCTTCATAGTTTCCAAAAGAGGCATTGAATTAGATCTGACCAAAGTACAAGCCATGATAGAAATGCTTCCACCATCTAATCTTAAATAATTGTGCAGTCTACATGAAAAAATACAATCAATCCACATATTCATTTCATAATGGACTGACCATTGTCATCCTTCCACACATCTCCGAAAGAAGGGTGTTGCATTCTAGTGGAATCATTATTT
Source organism: Torreya grandis (assembly GCA_037957365.1). Lineage (NCBI taxonomy): Eukaryota > Viridiplantae > Streptophyta > Pinopsida > Cupressales > Taxaceae > Torreya > Torreya grandis. The sequence continues at coordinate 4,136,585 of JARHVA010000053.1, read as the reverse complement.
TCAAGAAGTTTTTGAAAAATTGAAACAATATTTGGTTAATCCACCAATCCTAGTTCATCCAACACCTTAAAATCCATTATTTATCTATATCTTTACTACTTAACATGCATTGTGGGTAATTTTGGCCCAACATGATGATCAGGGAAAGGAGTGGCCTACCCACTATTTAAGCAGAACTTTGGTAGCCTTTGAATGTAATTATTCACCTATTGAGAAAACATGTTTAGCAATAGTCTTTGCATCTTTGAATTTGTGGAATTTTATGTTGAATAATTAGATTCTCCTCATCATTAAGGTTAATCCACAAAAGTACCTTCCATTAAAGTAAATTCTTATAGGTTTAAGGACAAAATGGATCATGTTGCTTAGTGAATTTGATATTGAATATGTAAACCAAAAATCCATCAAAGGATAAGTTATTGTTGATCAGAGTGCAAAATCCCCTTTATAAGATAAATAAAAGCTGACCATTATCTTTCCAAATGAATTTATTTTCTCTATTAAAGAGTCAAAATAATGTAAGCTTTGTTTTGATGGATCATTCACATCCTGCAAATCGAGGGTAGGTGTTATGTTTAGGACACCATAAAGAGATCTTGTCCCTAAAGCTTTTGACATTGGATTTCTCTGCACAAAAAATATCATAAAATATGAATATCTCATTCTAGGCCTCCATCTCGTAATTCAGTTGAACATTCAATAGTTCACAGTATATGGTTACTCCCAACTTATCATAAATCAAGTCAATTATAAATATCAAACAAAAGATGACAAATTTGTAACTTACAAGCACATTGTAGACAACTTTAAACAATATTTTGAGCACATATAGTTTGATCAAGTGTATGAACTAACAATAGATCAGATGTCATTATGGCAAATATTGAGTCACTTTGTATATGTCTACAAGCATCCAAGAATATCAATTCCTCATTGAATAATTCATCATAATAGCATATGATCATTTAGAATCAGAAATGGTATATGATATCATTATTCCTACTTCACCCTGGTATAAAAATATTTATATCTACCTCCATGATCATATCCTACAAAAAGACCTATCGCGTAACCAACATAACTCCTTCATTCATAACACATCTTGATATAGCTTACTTAGCAGCATGATCTAGCATAAAGGCTATGATGGAACCCTTCTTAATTATTTAGATTCAAGAGAAGTTAATTTAACCATAAAAGATGATCATAACGAGATTTATTGGGCTCATAATAGTGGAATGGTCCTTGAACTAAGAAACTCCTTCACATAGGATATTATTGGATGACTATGAAAATTGATGCATGTGCATATGTTAAAAAATGTGTTACGTATCAGAAGCATGGTGACCTGATTCATGCTATATCATAAGTGTTATAGTTGATTAAAACTCCTTAGCTATTTTCAATACGGGGACTCAGTCTCATAGGGAAGATAAACCCTACCTCATATAATGGTCATAAACACATCCTAACTGCTACTAAGCATTTTTTAAAGTGGGTTGAGGCCATTCCTCTCACTTATGTAATCAGGAAGCAAATTCTCAAATTCATCCCCCATCACATTATTTATCATTATGGCATTCCCTCTACTATCATTACCGATAATGGTAAGTCTTTCAAAATAAATATGTAAAGGCCTAATGTTCACAATTCCATACCTGATATAAAGGGTCCACTCCTTATTATCCTCAAGGTAATGACAAAACTGAGGCATCCAACAAAAACATCCTTAAAATTATAGTTAATGATGTTGGTTGTGACTGACATTTTCGACTTTATCTAGCCTTATGGGCTTATCACACCATCATTCATACACCCACATGTGCATCACCTTATTCTCTAGTTTTTGGGTCAGAAGCCATCCTCCCTATTGAGATTGAGTTATCCTACCTGTGTATCTCATTGCAGGATATTGTTGATGATGAGGGTTATAGGGTTGTATGGATACAAGAGTTATAACTACTTTATGAGAAATGATCGATAACATTGAATCATATCAAAATCAACTCCATTGAAACTATGACAAGCACATTAAATCCTGAGAGTTTGAATTTGGTGACCTTATGCTTAAATAAAATAAAAGGAATACAAATGTAGAGCAAGAGAAGAAAGGCAAGTTTTAGTCTAATTGGTTGGGTCCATACATCATCACTGCTAAGTACAATTTTCATGCTTACATATTGGCCACAAAATATGGAAGAGACATAGAGGATCACATGAACATCATGCACCTCGAGCATTTCTATGCTTTACGTCCATAAAAATAATAACAAAATAAAAAAATAAAAGATAAAGAGAAATTGTTCATCCAAAGGTGAAAACTATTTTTTGGCATCTTAGATAAGTACCATGGTGAAAACGAATTTCTTGGTGCCATGAGTAACAATTCATTGTCTATGAGTACCCATGTGCTTGGGTCCAAGTCTACATCCTTCCATGTCCCTTTATTCAATCTATATCATTATCCAACAAATTCCTTTCCATTTTGACCTTGGTGGTGACTTACAACTACTCCAGGGTGGAACAGTTTTGGAAGATTAGAGTATGGAAACATATTTTTAGCATGACATCAGATTAACACATAGAGTAGCTTCCTTGACTTGTGATCCTTGGAGAGCTTCCTTTTTAGGATGCATCCATTCATTCATCCTTCACATCCCACATTACTTTCCACAAACGCTATTAAATATGATTTTCCATTTGTTAGTACCTTGTGCACACACATCCTAAACACTTTTTTGTATATATTTATTCCAAAAATCCAAAAATAACAGAAAAATCCATAAAATACCAAAAATAGTGATATAAAGCCACAAAACCCAAAACTCACTTGTGCACTCTTATTTTAGGTTGGGATTTAATCCTTGATCAATTTTTCACCTAGATCATAGTCACTTCATCAATAACATTGTTTCCACATCCAATCCTTTGTATGTATCTTTGCTTGGGGCACCATCCAATTACATCATCGAGATGTCACATAAATATTTTGACTCGATTAATGACAAGATGATTTATGTTGCTTTTATTTTCAGATTTGTATGTGTTTGCTTGCTTGCTTGCTTCTTTTTTTACTTTTTATTTTATGCCTTGACTTAGTCCATATGAACTAATAGGGTCATCATGTCTTTCCCTATCATGGTGATTTTTTGTGTTTATACTTGAGTCTATCCATCGGCATTTGACAATAATGTCATCCTAATTTTTCCATATCGTGGTGTGTTTGTGTCATTTGTCTATTAGATCGAGGGTCAGTCCTTATGTGCATTACAACTAGGTCATCATGGTGTTTTATATCATGGTGCATACCATTCTATGATACATAAAAAATTAGGTTGAAAAGTATACAAGGAGATGCACTAAAATGACAATATAGTTTCTTTGCAAAATCTATCCATTCCTCAACATCCATTTTCAAATCCAATCATCTCATCCATCTTTGACATTTATCCACATTAAATCATCATCTATCCTCATCTATTTAGCACCATCACTCCTCCCCTTTAGGAAAACTACATTGCCCTGAGGTTCATTTGGATTATGTAGGTAACACTTAGTTACATGGTGTTTTTGAGGTAAGCTCAACCAATTTTATTATCATTCTTATCATTCCTTCCATTATCATCCTTGATAAAATTCATTCTATTCCTCCTCCATAATAAACTTGTCACTCGATCACTACCCATATACACATCATCTCATCCCTTTCAACTTATCAATCTCTTCTAATCACATGTCCAACTTGTCAATCTCTTTTAACAAGTTGATTGATATCCATCATTGTGATACTCCTCCATCTTTGCCAATCATCCACTTCACCCCATTTTTGTTAACCCCTTTGACATCTTCCATCCCATTTTCAACTCTAAATACACCATCTAATCCACCATTTGGCTCATCATCTTCTTTGTCATAAATTTTCTTATCAATGCTAGGTTGATTGTAATATCACCTGCTTCTTTACTCTCATATAATCATTTTTATATCCTTCTTACACTCCTTTGCTTGCCCATAGCCTTTTATTCCATGTTTTTCCTTATCCTTCATCTTCCTTGCCATTCCATTTTCTCCTCGATCTACTTTAGACCTCTTTTCACTAATTTAATTTTATGCCACATCCCTCATCATGTCTTTCCCCTACAAAATAACAAAAAATCCATTGTAGACGATTTCAATCCCCCAATCTAACCATTTTTCATTTCCATCATTTCACACCCATCTTCTACATTTTTTTTCATCTCATTTTTCTATTTCATTTCATTTTTCTCATCTTTCTCATTTGCACTTAGTTTCCTTTCAAGTCACATATAAATTCCTTCTTCCCAAAAATAGCTCCTTTAAGGGTATTTATCCTTTTAATAAGCCCTTCATAATTGCCCTTTTATTCTTATTTGAGTGAGCACTCATACTCAACACTATTTATTTATGCCATCTTACCTGCCAACACTAACATGGTTATTCATCCTTGCCATCATCTTTATCTATGACCTCGTTATCCTCTTCCTTCTCTTTTATCGATCTTAGAATCAATAATAAGGGTGTGGTCATTAGATTGTACTTATTTTACATCCATGCTCACCTATATCTTTCAATTTCTTGCTTAAATTTATGAAATCTTATCAAGTTCACTACTTAATGCATTCACCTCTTGCATCTCAGATTTCCACATGTTGTGCATGGGAATTTCTTTTTCTCGTTATATTTTTCTAATTACTCTATTGACATCAAGGTTGACTTATTTCACTCTTCACATCAACCAACATTTTCAAGATCGGCTACACAACCTCAAAATAAAGGTGGTAAAACCAGATGCACTCTATTAAATGATATTCATCTTTGTTGATATCCCTCAATACATAATCACACCCCCACATGGGAATCATACCATAACCTATCACACCTTTGAAAGACATCCATATGATCATTCATCATTATTTTTAATCACCTAAATTGTAAACCAATGCTTGTAATCCAAACTCATGAATTTTGCCCTACTTGGGGCACATCAAAGCCTACAACTTATCTCAAGATGTATCCTTCCTAAATCAACCCTACCAAGGGTAGCTTAATTCATTATCATCAGATAATAAAAATAAAAAAGCATTAATTCAAGTGAGTAATTTACATTTCTAGGTTAACATCATCCATTCATAATCATATCAATTTAAAAAGAGAATTACATTGGCCTAAGGTCCATTTGGACTATGTAGGTAGTGCTTAGTTACATGGAGTTTCTAAGGTAAGCTTGGCCATCTTTCATTTCCATTTCCATTCTCTTCATCTCATCCTTAATCTATGTAATAGGTTAAAGCCTTAATTTATGCTTGAAAATCAATCAATCAATTAGTTATCCATCTAAGCTCATAATTTTCACCTTGTTTGGGGAAAATCAAGCTTGAAGCTCCATCATCATGATAGATCATTCCCACATCTACGCCTACAAATTTTCAAGATATTCTTCTCACATTCACCTTGGTTGGGGTAAATCAAAGTATGCAACTTCTCTTGGGATATATCATTCCCAAATCAACCCTACTTGGGGTAATTCAGTCTACCACAATCAAAAATCAAAACATGCAAGCGTTAGATCAAGTGGCTTAATCTTGTCCATGGATTAATCTCATCCGATCATCATCACATCTTACATCTTAGCTCCTATTTCTTCTTTACCCTCCCATTGATTCTTCCATTCTAGCTTCTTTCCCTATTTTTCAAGATCCCATTTGTATCCTTCATCCCCACATGTCCTCTAGAAGGGGCATCATCTATCGCATTCTTTCATCATCATCGTCAATTTTTTCATCCACCTTTCTTTTAGCTTATTATTTCTTTGAAAATATTTTACTCCATTCATCGTGTCTCACAATGCCTTCTCAAATAGGGGTAAAATGTAGACACTTAAAATTAGACATTTCATGACAATTTTAACTAATCAATCTTATATTCATACTAACATCCCTAGCCTTTACTATTCATCACCCCCTAACCAATTAATTGATTTCTTTCTTAACCACCTCCAATCCCATAAAATTCACTCCTATTACCTTAGTTAATTAATCCAAATTAATTGATTAATCCTTCCCTAATTCTATGGATTTTGATTATCCACAATTATTAAAATCTAAAAATCAAATAATCCCACATCATGACATCATCTTCCACCCCCTTCCACTTTTCAAATTTAAATGATGCCACAAGGTCTACTTGTCCCCTATCATCTTAATTTTATAATCTAAATATTCACTTTTCAAATTTAATAATCCACCTTGAATCCCACTAAACTCCATTATAAAATTAAATAATCTCATTTAATCTTCCATGGTCCCAAAGTCCCTACCTGATTCCCACTTCTAAGATTCCTATTTAACATTTTGATAATCTTCCATCAATTCAATCAGCCTCTACCATTGATCTCCAACCAAGATTAAGGTCTCTCACTAATAAAACCAAATCTATAAATAAAGCCATTCACCTCCATTTCCACTAAGCTTAAATTACATAACGAAGTTCCATCTAAATCCATCTATAGAAGCTTCAAGCATCATCAAGCCATTCAATCAAAGCATCAACATTACAAGGAGAGGTGTTGCATAATTATCTACGTGCTTCATCTACCTTTTACAACTACAATCACATCCGAACAACATCCAATCCAAGAGAGAAGCATGTTTGTCTTGATAATAATCGTTCAAGGTATAATGTTTTATTTAAGCTCTTCTTTCTTAAATAGCTCATCTAGATTACAATTTACATAGATTTAGTTAGTTTCCATTTTGTTTGGATTTCTAATACCATTAATCATATTTTTTCTTATGTTATAGTTGTCACCTTGATGTTGTTATATGGGTGTGAAAAAATGGATAATGGTACGTCGAGTTTGAAATGGAGACAAGTAGAGAGGATCCAAAAAGGTTTAATAATAAACAACTTCAGAATTAGATGTCTAATTATCTATTAAATAATCCTTGCAAAAATACATACTTTCCCTCCAGAGGCAACTGATATGACCAAGCTACTATGATGTGTGTGTGTGTGTGTGTGTGTGTGTGTGTGTGTGTGTGTGTGTGTGTGTGTGTGTGTGTGTGTGTGTGTGTGTGTGTGTGTGTGTGACCTAGGACTGCAAGAGAAGAAGAGTTGCACAGAAGGAAGAACACAAATGACACTGAACCACAAATGGATGAGTAGATCATATATCAACCTAAATGAATACCCAAATCTTAACAAAGAAATAAAAAACTATGTAAATGAAATATTTAGAATGGTCATGTGAAGACTAAAAATAAACATGAAACAACAATATTATATTACAGAATTCAACCCAACTTATGAGCATTGTGAAAATGGAACATAGGAAATGAAATCAAATAAATGTTAGAATATCCTAGGTTAGTGCTCACATTTATGTTAGTAGTGAGCAATAATATTATGTGTGTTATTAGTATAAAATATATAATGTAAATAAGTTGTTAATACAACTCATGTAGAGATTGTAAGAGATAAATAATAGGGTAGAGAAAATATAGTTTGTTAGGATAACTTTCCTAGATTAATGATATGAGATTTGTGGACATGTCAGTCAAGTTAGGAGTCGTTACTGATGAAACTTAATTAGGACCTCATCAAACTTATTTATATGTAAGGAGATTTGCTAATAAAATGTTGAATTGTGATTTATTGAATTGTGCTCTGCACATTCGACCATTTCCTCTTCTACAATGGAGAAATTCTCTATATGGAGTAATTTTTAGATATCAGAGCAAGTTTTCTAGGCCTCTTTGAGCATTGTTTATTCTCCACTCCTTATTTTTGTCAACAAAACACAATGGCTACAAAGTGCAAACCACTTACAAATATCATTGATTTATGTATCCACCATTCTTGCATTGTGTCAATGGTCTAACACTATAGATCACGTGAACCCGATGGAATTCATCATTGACTTACATTAGCTACCTCTTTCCATCGTGTTCACTCTATCCATAGTTTTTTCATTCCATTTTGTTCACAATGTTCATATCCCAAATTTAAAAAATTTAAAATACTTTGTTTAGCTTAGTTTGGTTTGTTTGTGTGAGCACCTATTTGTGTCATCTTTCGTATACAATATTTTGGAGCAGATCAAACCTCAAAATTGAGTCAGAATGAGAAAAAATGCTAAATTTGATTATAAACACTCAATACTTATGGTACAGTCAGATATGGGTTTTTTTTCATATTTTTATAGGTTTTTTCTACGGATCCGTACAACAGATTGTTTTATGTTGTAAAAAAAATTACATAAAAAAATTTGATGAATAATGAAAATCTCAGTCTTCAGGGTGCAACCATAGCATTTGCCTGAGTGCAACCCCACTGTAATAGACCTTGTGTGTTTATGTTTCTGATATTTTATAATATGTCAAAGATATTTGAGGGTTCACCTTGCATCGAATCTAAGATTCAAGGTTCTATTTTTTGGTATTCAGGTTGATGTTTTGCATTAATATAAATATTAACATTGGCTATTCCCTGGTCTACATAGATCTTTGAGCTTGTGTAAAGTCTTAGTAAAAGGATATTAAGTTGAGATATCAAGTCTCTTCACCGAGATCTGCACTTCGATGATAGCACCCACAAAGCTCCATGACGATGTCAGTGGACGAAACTCACCTCTCGCAGTGAATGAATAACTCGTCACCCTGGATTGGATTCATCAATATTTCCTAATTTGCATCAAATTCCCTCTCTATTCAACTCACTCTGAAACAACTCTTCGACCTCAGTTTACGAGCACGCATTTCACAATACCCTGTTTCATCATCCAATAGCCTGTAACTTACAACAAAAGGGTGTGGTTTTCTTTTAAAAATAGTGGTAGTTCTAAACTTTAAGTATGAATTTGTGCATATAATTAATTGAAATAGTAGACACCCCAAGTAGTGGCTAAGGTTTTGATAAAACATAAAGATAGGAGGAGGTTGAGGGGTGGACCACACAATGCATTAACCTTTTGCTCAAAATTATTTTGATTTTTTTAACGAGGTTAAAAATATTTCAAAAATGGTGAAATTTTATTTTAAGTGGGGGAGTATATTTTCATTTAATGGATTTTTTTGAAAAAAGGGTTGTAATTATTTTTGAAAAATTTAGAAAAGAGTGACAAATTTTTTGTTTCGAAAAATTGAAGTGGATGCATTATCAACAATATCCAAAAAAAATTGTATTGTGAGGAGGAAAATTCAATGTAACATAATGATTAATTTACACCACCAAGCCAAACCTAGAAGACACATGAAATAAGGTCAACAACATATAGTTCCAAGTGTAGTGGTATTTCCTATGTTCGCACTAAGGGGGGGAATGTTAGGAATATCCTAAGTTAGTGCTCGTATTGGTGTTAGTAGTGAGAAATATTGTTTTACGGGTCAGATAATGTGGATTATTAGTATAAAATATATTATGTAAATAAATTGTTAATACAACTCATGTAAAGATTGTAGGAGATAAATATTAGGGTAGAGAGAATATAGGTTGTTAGAACAACCTTACTAAGTGATATGAGAGATTTGTGGGGATGTTAGTTGATAGGAGTTGTTATATTGATGCATCTTAATTAGGAGCTTATCAAACCTATTTATACGTAAGATGATTTGTTAATAAAATGTTGAATTGTGATTGAATGAATTGGTGCTTTGCACATTCGAGTTTCAGCGCTTTCACAATGGATAAATTCTCCAAATACAAAGTAATTTATACAATGGAAGGATAAGATATTCATAGCTCAAATAAGGACTAGCTCCCACAGGGTTAAATACGAGACAAGAAGATGGATGATTCCTAAGGAAGAGTGGGACGAGAGCATATGTGTTTTCTAAACCACATGGGTAGTAGAAACATATAAATATTTCATCCTTGAATTCCCAAATTACAATAGCATTTGAGTCAAATATATGAAAAACATTCAGCGTTGGCTTCACAATGAAGCTATTTGAAGAGACTAGAATAAAAGGGTTAGGGAAGCTAATAACCTAGATCAGAAAAAAGAATGAACAACCTTCTTAAAGAAACAACTTGGCCCACGAATCTTTGAGTTATTTAAAAAACTAGAATAATTTGTGGTCTCGTAGACTATTAGATCTAGTGAACGTAATTAAAATCATTTCATTTCATTATCATTACACACTCACCTTTAACAATCTTCCAAAATGACTTTTATATAATTATTTGGAGTTGAGTTTTTAAACCTTACAATGCTAATATATTAAACCTATCAAGATTAATCAATTTTATATTTTAAATATAGATTGAAGTCACCACATCAATCACCTCTTTTTAGATACTCTTTTTAGTACATGTTATGTAGGTAGTATTATAATCATCATGAACTATTATTTTGCATTGAAAAATGAGCAATCAATATAAATCAGGGTATTTTCCCATATTTTTAAGTTTTGACATTAGCTTTGAGGAAATTCAGAAATTTTGACACCTAAAAATATAAATTTTTATACAATATGAAGAAAAATCTATATGGACATTACAAAAGTGATGTGGATTTATTTCTGCCATTAACTATGTCTATATTCAAATATTAAAATAAATGTCAGTTGTTTTGGAATTAAATAGGCATAACAAATTGTCGCTTGCATTCACATTATGTTCGGCTGCTAGAATAATCTTGTTATTGGCACCTATGTAAGAATTTGTGGGACATGTCATCTATTAAGTGCAGAGATGAATGTTGTGTGGAGGAAATCAATAAATCCAAGTATCCTTCCTTCCATCATCTTTAAATGAAATAATAGAAATGGAAGGTGTAGAGTAATTTTTACTCTACGTCATATTTAATTTATTCTTTGATTCAAGCGCTACAATTTTGATTCTTCGAGCGAAGCCGCGAAGTCTTGATGCAGAGGGCCGATTTGTTTTGACTAAGTGTCAGAATGCAGCGAAAGCTGCCAAGTGTCGTTCTCCAACCGCAGGACCTTTTTCCCCTTCCCTTTTGTTTCTTTCATTCAGTCTGCCTATTTATCACATTCAAGCGAAAGCCGCCATGTGTCGCCTTACGAAATAAAGTGAGCTAGACAGCTGGCATTCTCTGAAGCCCTTTTGTAACTTTCTAGAGAACCGCGGACTGCGCCACATACCAAGCAACAGAGAAGGTGAAAAGTGCCAAGTGGTAGTAGCGGAAGATGCCACATATCTTCCTCGAAGCAGCGGAAGCCCCCATGTGTCAATGCTTGAGAGAATCATCGTCAAACCCTATTGACAAATATAAAATGGTGGTGGGTCCCAGATGTTACTTCAAAAGTCTATGGGAGCTACCAAATGTCGCCATCCGACAGAACCCAATATATGCCCCTAGTGTTACTACAAGGAAAGCAGAGAGAGCCGCGTGTCTTTGATGAATCAAGCGGAAGGTGCCAAGTGTCATCCTTCGGTGCACCTAGGGAAATTTTATGAATCGGCTAAGTGTCCTCTCTCGTATCTAGTAGAACAGAGTGTCTGTCTATCTGTTAAAGCAAAATGGAGGGAAAATTGGCTGGAGTTAATTCAAGTAGATGGAACAGTGATCGGGTAGTTTTATGGAGCCCCCCAAAGCATTGAATGAGTCGACTGTTTGTCTCCTCAGAGTTTAAGATGGAATAGACAGGTGTGCGGCCCGGTAGGTGATAGAATTTGAATTTTAGGCACGAAAGAAGGTACCAGTCAGGAATCACCATACCGCAGTAATGGGCAGCTGCCCTTTCTCTAACACGGCCTTCCCAAGGCATTAATGGGCCATCTGTTTTCCCCCTGTGAGTTAGGTCAAAATTTAAAATTGAGCAGGAAAGAAGGCGATGATGTAGGGAGACAACTAAGTCTATATAAGTAGAATTGTATATTGAAAAGGAAAGGGGGAATTCTCATAGTTTAGACTTCTTGTAATTTTGACCAATAATATCTTTAGCTCTTGTCTCAATTTTCTTGAGTCATAAAGTTTATGTGATCGTGCATGTCTCTGTGCCCTTTATGTGGCTAAATGAATTGAGAAATTTGAGCTCCATGCCGTGGTTGATGTTATCTGTGTTGTTTGCGAGGTAGTCTATACTGTAGATTTTCTAGTGCGGTGGTTGGAAATGTCATTTGCTTCTGTTCCATTTTCTGGAGTCTGAAGTTCTACATAACTGTGCGTGACTTTTGTGCCTCCAATGTGATTGGAAGATTCTATTAAGAAGATTGAACACTATGCCTTTGTTGACAATTCTTGTATCTCAGCAAAAGACTCCCCTGTTGTGAGCCTCTGTTTCTGTTATTCCAATCTTTTACATTGATCATGCACTTGTCTACTCTTAAATGTAATAGAATCACATAATAGTTTCACTATGCTTAGGTTAGGATTAGGATTACTCTCAGGCGCATCGCCATAGTTAGGTTTCAATTCCTGCATTTTGCGTTTTTGTTTAGTCTCCTATCCCTTTTCCCCAACACCCAATACAAAAGAAGAGACCAGCTTCTTTAAAATTTGAAGGTTGTTTTCAAGCCGCATTGTCCCACAGCTTGAAACTTCCCATTGTTGTTGATTAAGATCTAGCACCATTTTAAGACATCAACAGTTTCTGGCACACTCGGTGGGACCAGTCTTGAATTCTCTTTCAAGACCGCATGAACCAAAAAGCTACGAGGAGTCGTAGCTATACCTGTAACAAATATGGGAGCCCCTGCATCCCCAAGAAGTTATGCAAGCTGGAATGCTGATGAAGAGGAGATAATTTCAGATTTTCTTCTCAATTTGCAAGATGGCTATGAATTGGTTACAGATCAACAACATAGCACTGAGCCTCAATTACATATGCAGAGGGAATGTGCAGAACAAAGGGCTAATGGTGATAAACCTGTAGCCACTAATTTCTTGGTGAAGAGCACCAGTCTAAGGGACCAACATTTGACAAGCTTCCAAGGACAAGCAGAGTATATATATGTCATAAGCATGTTTGATTCTGATCCGATCAGATACAAGTCAAGTAAGGTGATAGGCAAGAGGAGCAAGTCACCAAATCTCATTTTCCTTCAACCACTTGTCAACCACTGTAAGTCTTCTTGCCAGGAAGGGGACTTCAAAAGTTTTCCTTTTGACCTAGGAGGGAGACAAATATGCCTAGTTAATTGTATATAGTAATTTGCTTTCAATTTGTTGCTCTGTTTTCCCATTCCTTCTTTCTTGCTCTATTCTTTTGAATAAGTGTTCTTTGAGCACGTGGCCATATAGCGGGAGTCAGGTTCTTTTTTAGCAGGCCCAAAAGTCCTAGTGGTCGCCAATAACTGTAGAGTAATTTTTACTCTACGTCATATTTAATTTATTCTTTGATTCAAGCGCTACGATTTTTATTCTTCGGGCGAAGCCATGAAGTCTTGATGCAGAGGGTTGGTTTGTTTTGACTAAGTGTCAAAATGCAGTGAAAGCTGCCAAGTGTCATTCACCAACCGTGGGACCTTTTTCCCCTTCCCTTTTGTTTTTTTCATTCAGACTGCCTATTTATCACATTCAAGCGAAAGCCACCATGTGTCACCTTACAAAATAAAGCGAGCTGGACAGTTGGCATTCTCTGAAGCCCTTTTGTAACTTTCTAGAGAACCGCGGACTGTGCCACATACCAAGCAGCAGAGAAGGCAGAAAGTGCCAAGTGGTAGTAGCAGAAGATGCCACTTATCTTCCTCGAAGCAGCAGAAGCCCCCACATGTCAATGCCTGAGAGAATCATCGTCAAACCCTATTGACAAATATAAAATGGTGGTGGGTCCCAAATGTTACTTCAAAAGTCTACGGGAGTTGCCAAATGTCGCCATCCGACAAAACCCAATATATGACCCTAGTGTTACTACAAGGAAAGCGGAGAGATCCGTGTGTCTTTGATGAATCAGGCGAAAGGTGCCAAGTGTCATCCTTCGGTGCACCTAGGGAAAATTTTATGAATCGTCTAAGTGTCCTCTCTCATATCTAGTAAAACAGAGTGTCCGTCTATCTATTAAATCAAAATGGAGGGAAAATTGGCTGGAGTTAATTCAAGTAGATGGAACAGTGATCGGGTAGTTTTATGGAGCCCCCAAAGCATTGAATGAGTCGACTGTTTGTCCCCTCAGAGTTTAAGATGGAATAGACAGGTGTGCGACTCGGTAGGTGATAGAATTTGAATTTCAGGCGTGGAAGAAGGTACCAGTCAGGAATCACCATACCGCAGTAATGGGCAGCTGCCCTTTCTCTAACACGGCCTTCCCAAGGCATTAATGGGCCATCTGTTTGCCCCCTGTGAGTTAGGTCAAAATTTAAAATTGAGTAGGAAAGAAGGCGATGATGTAGGGAGACAACTAAGTCTATATAAGTAGAATTGTATATTGAAAAGGAAAGGGGCAATTCTCATAGTTTAGACTTCTTGTAATTTTGACCAATAATATCTTTAGCTCTTGTCTCAATTTTCTTGAGTCATAAAGTTTATGTGATCGTGCATGTCTCTGTGCCCTTTATGTGGCTGAATGAATTGAGAAATTTGAGCTCCATGCCATGGTTGATGTTATCTGTGTTGTTTGCGAGGTAGTCTATACTGTAGATTTTCTAGTGCGGTGGTTGGAAATGTCATTTGCTTCTGTTCCATTTTCTGGAGTCTGAAGTTCTACATAACTGTGCGTGACTTTTGTGCCTCCAATGTGATTGGAAGATTCTATTAAGAAGATTGAACACTATGCCTTTGTTGACAATTCATGTATCTCAGCAAAAGACTCCCCTGTTGTGAGCCTCTATTTTTGTTATTCCAATCTTTTACATTGATCATGCACTTGTTTGCTCTTAAATGTAATAGAATCACATAATAGTTTCACTGTGCTCAAGTTAGGATTAGGATTACTCTCAGGTGCATCGCCATAGTTAGGTTTCAATTTCTGCATTTTGCATTTTTGTTTAGTCTCCTATCCCTTTTCCCCAACACCCAATACAAAAGAAGAGACCAGCTTCTTTAAAATCTGGAGGTTGTTTTCAAGCCGCATTGTCCCACAGCTTGAAACTTCCCATTGTTGTTGATTAAGATCTAGAACCATTTTAAGACATCAACAAAAGGAATTCACATTGCCTTGGAAATACATTGGAGAAGCAAAGTATGTGATTGTTGTATAGACGACAAACATAAGGGTTTGATCTGTAAACAATGTAAATGCCCACATCTTGGAGAGAACCTCTAGGAGCAATGTAAGTAATTTTATAACATACTTAAGCTTCACAAAATCATTAATAAAGGAGAAGTTGATGAGCTCAGATGGGAGAGTGCCAAGTCAAAAGACTATTCTATTAAAAAAGACTACAAAAGTCTATCTCCTATGAGAGGCGGTACCCACTTTGATTGATTGGCCATATAGAATGGTAAGGCATGGATGAAATCTAATTTTTTTCTTTGACCGACTTGTACTAGTAGAATTATAATGTAGGATAATCTGGAGAAGATATGTTCTCATTGCCACTCCAAATGGTTTATGTATGAGAAGGAGAATGAATATGTAGATCATTTCCTTGAGCATTGTGAGGTTTCCCAAGATCTATGTTGAAGATAATTACATGAGCTTGATCTTGTTGGGTGCCTTCCAAGTAAACCTAAGGATGTCGTTAGCACAACTATGTCTCTCTTTCTTCAGGAAGAAAAAATACTAAGGTGGGAAATAATCAAATTTCTCCTTCCATGGTTTGTATGAAAAGAGAGAGATAAAATAATCTTTCAAGATAGGAAAAAACATCCTAAACAATTATCAAATCAATTCTAGATTACTAAGGCTAAGATCTTCCATATCATTCCATAAGAATTGAAAGATAAATGGGCAGGGAAGTGGAGAAATAATCAAGATCGACAATCATTGAGATGGAAATCATTGCCAAAGGGATGGATAAAAGTCAGTTTCGATGGTGCCTCTTGTGGTAATCAAGAAAAAATAGGTGTTATTAAATTGTTTACAGACTTAGATGGAAGGTTTACATGGGATTATGCCCAATTTGTTGGTGAGGCTATTCATAACTAGGCAAACTTTGATGCCATTAATACTAGCTTTAAAATCCCAAATTGAAAGAGACTTTGTCTAACTAAGGAGATTTCATGCTAGTGTTAGAAGCATTTTTCAAGAGATATATTAGGAATTGAAGACTCTGACCTCACCTTGAGCAAGTTCTAATAGTCTACAATAATCTACAAAAAAATATGTTTTGTCATGTGTACCGGAAGGAGACATATTGGTTGATTACACGGTCAATAACAATGTCTACAACTATCTTGATTTGTCTTCTCCATGAAAGCCTCCCTCCTCTTTCCCTCTATAAATTTTGGAAAATCATGTCATTTCCCATGAATTTGAATACAATAATGGTTCTCTTCCTTGCTCAAGACAACACCCTAGAAGCCTTAAACAACAATGTTACAATGTTCACACTTGTGATATGTGGTATCAACCTCCTTCAACCTGTCCACACCTTGTTAGGTGTCATTGGCCTCTTTCAACTTGTCTATATTTCTTCCAAGTGTTAATTACTTCATGTCATAAAACATTATATACTTCACATAACAACATTTGGTTTGGTTTTATTTGGTTCTAAGACTTTACAATATTAATTAATTGCCCAAGTTATTATATTTATATTTATAATATATTTACTATTAATATATATTATAATGTGTGTGTGTACACACACACACACACACACACAATAATAATATTATAAATATCATATATTTATTATTAATATAGGTTATTAAATATTATATTCTTATGATATAATATAATATATTATTATATTATTAATTTTATATATATTATATGCAAATATAATAATATTATATATAATATAATATATGATCTTATAATAGATTATACACTTCTATACATTTTGAGAGGAGTCGTTGGATATCTGACACATGTTTTCATTGACATGACACCTGTTTCCATTGAGATAACACCTATTTCAATTATGTATTGGGTATCTGAAATAGTTTGATGTAAACTATAGATTGCATTGATAAGTGTGACTATCATTGAATTTTACGTGTGTCTATGACCAAACTTCATCGATCCCATCATCTCATTGCCCCTCACCATCATCCCCTAGCTCACCTAGAAATCTTTCACCACTTTCATGCTGAGTTTGGCTTTGCTCTTCCCCACCATTTCACCATTTTTAAAGAACACCGTGAAACATAACATTCAAATTTCATTACTTGCATCTAGAATGACTTGATGCCATATGTGTGCCATGTACTGACTAGAGTGAGGTACAAGTGAATAGCTTAAAAATGTGAAATGTACGTTGCATCGTCCAACTATTTCCAACACACTATGTGAGGCTAAATTTGCATGTGGCATTGTTCACTATTTTAATTTTAGTGGGAAAAGTGTGGAATAAGACAGAAAAAGCAATCAAAATTTAATGTAATATTATACTAATATTTATGTGTACTATTAATATATTGATATTATTAATTATATATTGTTAAATAGTATAAAATATATATTACATGTAAAATATTATATTTATTTAATAATTTATTACATTATATTAAATCTAATATATTGTATGATTAATAATATTTATATTATATTCATTATACCACCTCATTTTCCACCGTCGCCTCTACCAAAATATCAAATTAATGTTATTTAACGTTCCATGAACAAAAAATGAAACAAGGTTAGTCGTCATGGATTTTGAGTGAGGTATGATTGTCGATTTACATTGTTTCAGTTTACAAAAACCCCCTTCACCAAAACAACAAGTAACACCCCTCCTAACATAACTTGCACCTTTGGGTAAATTGCTAGTTTTTATGTTGTGGATCGAACACACATTTGCCTCCCTAACTTGTTATTTATTATTCACTATTCATGTGCTTTTTATTTTTATTTTTTCCAACTAATGTAATTTACATTTAGTTTTGATATTATGGTCGAACACACCACCTTCAACCTTTAGTCAATCCTTTAAAAATGTAGTTGATTTAACCTTTTAGGGTTTTCCATGTCAATTACCTATGTTTGGTTAAAGGGCTAAGATGTCTAAATTAGTTAAATAAATTACAATAATTAACTAATTGATTTGTAAATGATTTTGACCTTATTTGACTTTATAATAATAGTAATAAATATGGTTAAACAAAGACTTAGTTGAAAACAAACTATCATGGATGATATAGGATCTGAAACTTGAGAGCTGAGCAGTTTTGAGTGTCGCAAACATGATTCTAATATTTGTCTGTTCACTGGACAGTAGAGCCCAATTTGGATAGTAACATCATCTATGTGTAGTGTCCCAAATGTGGTGCTAATGTCCCTTTTAAGGGACTATTCCTATTTTTGGGGAACATTTGTGCCTATGTATATATGTGTTGTTCCTACATGATCGAAACCTGTAGCTGTGCATTATACTTGGAATGATTGATTTGATGTGCAAACCCTAGTTCTCTTTACAAGTATGATATGAACAAGAATTGAGTGTGTTAGTAGGATGGACTAGACATCCTCAACATCCCACTGTGTAGAGATTTTCCTACATACAAATACTTCAAAGAGGGATCAAGTCCAATGTAGCTCTCCCACCTAGTGCTTGATGTATGTGCAAATGAATGCTAGAATGAGAGTGACCTTGGATACCTTAAATGTGATTGAGCTTTGAAATGATTGAAAACTAGACTTAGGACTGTTGTAGATGGTAGTATGCAAAAAGTAGGGTAGAATAGAGATAATTAACCTTGAATTTTCACAACTTTGTCTTAGGTTTGAATATATTTTGTATATATTTTCCATCTACTAAATAAAGGTGGATTAGACATGTATTTATAGGGTTATATTACTTGTGCAGATAAGAAAATGAACTTAGGTCGAGCTTAAGAGGGGCACACATTTGAAAAAGTATATGTTGGGAAGAGTTGTGGATAAGGACAGTAGTGCCTAGTTAGGGACACTAGCATCATGTGGTTGTAGTGTCCCAAACGTGGTGCTAATGTCCTTTTGGTATACTATTGAGAAATTTGGATTGGGGTCAGAGATGATAATTTAGGGAATGTGTCTTGATTGGCTGTTGGTGACTGTGGTCTGTTGAATGACTGTAAATGTAAGTCTTTTTGACGTTGTGGATTGCACCCTTGACAGAAGGCTAAGCTTTTGTCTTCCACACGACACAATGGAGACTCCTCTCTTGCTTGTGGGTTTGGCAAAATTGAGGGGAGAATCTCTAGATAAGGGCTAGCTCCCTTTGATGCATCTTTAATTTATTCTAGTACATTTGCTAATATATATATATATATAGATATATATATAATGGGGGGTGAAAAGAGAGAAGGATTACTAAAATCAGAGCCTAGATTAATACGGTGATGCACCAAAAATGGTCGATCTACTTAGCTTGAACATACACTTTCCACCAAGAACAAGCTGATATACACTTCATTTAATATGAGACATTCTTCTACATCAGTGAGCTAGGGGTCCTCTGGAGATACAGGGAGGAATAACTACCAGAGGTGTTCTAAGACACACCATGGTAGCCTGTTCACATGTGCCTATACTCTATTGTAGACAATTATGGCTAACTTGCAAAAGAAGAACTCACAATACACTAGACATGCTAGAATCATTTTGTGAAAGCATAAAGGAAAATGACTTAACATAAGACAAATTCATAGACATATGCAAAAGTGCAAGCTCAAATGGAGGCAAAAATGCTTCTTTTTTATTCAAGGTAAATTTTGGCAGGGCTTCGCCTTACAAGCTTAGAGATCCCCTTTCTCAAATGAGAAGTTACAAATATATAGCCTTTTAGAAAAGACTTTGGTGCTTTCTAGAAAATAAATGACCCATGCTGTGTTGAATCCTTGGGAAGAGGAAGTCGCTGATGTTGATATCATCCTTCTAGAAATGGCCTGACAGAACCATGCTGTGTAGTCTCTAGTCTTGACTTTAGTGCTTAAAACATATTAAACGCTACTACATAAGCATGAGTCGCCTGATTGTTTTAATGACAAGGCTGCCCCTTTTGTTTGCAAACAAGACCACTTCTTAAAGAGATTCACATAGTTGTCTACTCATTAATGCAAAATGAGGAAAAAAGCAGGCTGCATCGTTTACTGTTTGTGCTCCTTGATGACCACTTGGCAAAGATTGTTTGAACTACTGGAATAACTCCTTAACATTTTTTGGCATGCCCAGTGGGACTTACTAGTTTTTATCCAAAGATTTGAAGAAATCCTGGTATGTTCTTCAACAAATCAACCTTTGGAGGCTTTTTATCAACACCAATGACAACTCTAAGTTGAATCAGCTGGTTAAGTAGTCCTGGTGACATCAAGAAATCACATTTTTTGGTATGTATAATTCCATTGCTCAAAGCCATGGGTCTTGTATTCCTTCATATAATTTTGATCAGGCTCAGCTTGTTCATGGAATCATCTCAAGCAACAAAGATGCATACGGTTATGAGTTTTGCCCTTTGCAGGCTGGTGAAACATTTCGGGCTTTGCCTCTTCCTCCTCAGTTTGAGCAAGTCCTTGGCCAGCCTGGATATGATCCTTACCAACCTTATGTTTATCCTTATCAGGTCCAATATGACCAGTCTCAGCTTTACCACAAGCTCTATCAGTCTTATGCCCAGTCTTCTCAATGTGTTACTCTCCTACTCAACCTAATCATTTTGCTAATCAACCCATTTCCACCTTCAAACAAGCACTGCTGGAATATGAAAAGTATGTAGTGGAGTTTGACACTAGAAGGGGATGTGGCCAATAAATTCCTGATCATTCCATTCATCAAGTGATAAATGCATTAGATCTGGTTAAGAGTGAATGGACTCCTATTGAAAGAGCCAATTGGCAAAGGCTTACAAGTGAGATGTTGGATGTGAGTGGTTTGATTGCATCTTTGGATGAGAAGCTGAGTATTCATGAGAGGCAGCCTTACCAAGTCTATCAACCTACATACCTGCTACCCCAAGTTTCATATCAGACATATGCAGCCCCTGCTCATAAGCCAAGTCAACCCTGTCAAAGTCCTTTCCCCAATCATGTTGAGGAAAGTTTTGAAATAGTAAACCTTGTGTTTAAAGCCAATCTTGATAAGCAGATCGAATTGGCATATCTTCAAATGCAGCAGTCTATGTTGGCAGCAAGGGAAGTGGAATCCAAACCCTCACTACCCTCTCACATTGCAGTCCCATCACCCCAAAAGGATATTTCCAGTCCTAATATCATGAGCTGGAGTAATGTCGTTGAGTCATGGAATAGCAAGGAGGAGAAAGACATTATCTGAGAGTGTGAGGTACAAAATGAGGCTAGTCCTTTTCAAGTCCCTCCCACCCTTCCTCAAGAAGCTTCTTGTACTCCATGGTAGCATTCATGCACTACCCTTTTCCATGATGATTCCTATGAGCTCCAAGAAAGACTCTTTCAGGATAATCTAGCTAAGTAAATTGAGGAATTAGAGGCTAAGGTGAGATTGCTTAGTGAAAGAGAGATGGAAGTTTCAGACCTTGTAGAGGAGCCTACGCCAAAAGACACCCCTTCTACCAATCCTTAGGCTAATTTTGATATTGATAAAGTGTTGGTCAAGGTCTGCCCCCGCTTTCTCATAAGTTTTCAAAAGGATCCCCTACTTTCCATTCCCAACCTGATTTTGACAATCCTTGTGTTCCACCTCCTTGCCTAGTAAATGAAGAATGTTTCTCTTGTGTTGAGGAATCCATCTTGAAGGAATCAAGTGAAGAGGAGTATGCTCAGTTTATGACTGATCAGGGAGACTTCATGAGTGCAGATGAGGAGGCAATCACCATAGGTAACCCCTTTGATGAACAAGAAGACAAGTCACCAATTTTCTCCTCTATCTCTGATGAGGAAGAGATGATCTTTGACTCTTCTCTCACTTTGCAAGATGTCATGGAGGAGCATGAACAGATTCTTGATCATGTTTTGAATGATTTATTTAAAGTCATTGGGGCAGGTTAAAATCTTCTTCAAGGAGGCTATGACTTGGCTAAGGGTGGAGAAGGAAATATTGGGACTCAAATACGTATGCAAAGGGGCTGCAAGCTTTCTGATTTATCTTTTCAAGAGGTCGGTGAATCTGAAGATGATATTTTTGAAGTCATCAAGGAGGATGACCATGCCAAAAAACCCTAGTTAGAGGAGGATCAGGAGGAAGTCTTTGAACAACTAGAGACTCTGGTCTTTGAGCAGGAAAAGGAGAGGCTTGTCCATCTTGAGGAAAGCTTTGAATAAGAGAGCCTTCCACAAGAAGGTGATGTTTTATGGGATGAGCAATCAGTCTGTGATCTCATTTCAGACATCACAACAGTCACCCTTCTTCAAGAAAGCCATGATCAAGTAGAAGATAAGTTTGACAGTCTCTTCAATGAAGCAGAAGGGGACAAGTCAGTCCATGATGTATGTCAAAGGGACTATGCATATCAAAGGGCTTATGGTGATGAGCCAACAGCCATTAATTTCTTGATGAAACACACCAGCATGAAGAACCAGTAGGAGGCAAGCTTCCAAGAACAAAAAGAGTACATATATGTTGGAAGCATGTTTGCCCCCGATTCATTTGGATATGAGCCAATCAAGGTGGCAGGGAATAAGAGAAAGTCACCAAATCTCTATTCCATTCAGTCACTTGTTTGTCACCATAAATTTTCTTGCCATGAAGGAGACTTAAGAAGTTTTCCCTTTGATCCAGGAGGGATGCAAACGTACCTG
Organism: Torreya grandis; assembly: GCA_037957365.1. Taxonomy (NCBI): domain Eukaryota; kingdom Viridiplantae; phylum Streptophyta; class Pinopsida; order Cupressales; family Taxaceae; genus Torreya; species Torreya grandis. The sequence goes on along the minus strand of JARHVA010000053.1, from coordinate 4,113,865 downwards.
GTTAGCTGTACATAGTAGTTTGCTTTTAGTTTTTCTTTCCCTATTTTCCCTAAGTGTTGTTTGCACAAGTAGTGTTTTTGGTCTTGTGTGTGTTTTCCTCTGTGTTTGGGGTAAAAGCTTCATGATTGATTCTTGGATCTCTCAGGGTTGTTGCTAACTTTTTCAAGCTGCATTTTGACTCTGTGCCCAATGGACTTTGAGGCTACTAGTTTCTTAAGCATAGCAAGCATGCTTCCCCTGGGAATCGCCAATTTGTTGACCATTTTGGTCCTACAGGCCAAAATAAATCTCCTTCTCTTGCTATTTTGAGCCAATTCGAATTTGGTTTGCACAAGTCTTTCGGCAAAAGGATGAACTAGTTTAATGGTTCAACGTCAGGGTTCAACGGCATGATCTTTCCAAGAACTTTGAACTTGAACTTTGAACCATTATTGGTTCAATCAGTTTGGTTCAAAGTGTTTGGTTCAATCAGAAGGTTTAAAGGGAGTCTTCTAAATCCCGAAGGACAAGTACCCTTATAGAGGGTAGTTAGGCACAAACTGGACCATTCGAGTAGGCTACGGAGGGCAATTTTGAACCCAAAGGTGCCCTTCCGGAGGGATCAAAGTCAACGAGGCAGAAAAGGGTAGGTTTCCTTCAATAAGAAAGACCAAGGCAAAGAATTCCTTTGGACTTTTTGTTTGAAGGAATTTTTTAAGGAAAATAACAAAGATTTAATTTTTTCAGGCAAAATGCCCGAAGGAATTCCTTTGGACATTTTGTCCAAATAAATTCACAAGGCAAAGATTGTCCTTTCAGAAAGAAAATTCCACAAAAGAATTCACAAGGCAAATCTTTCAGACAAAAAGTCTAAAAGAATTCCTTCAAACATTTGTCCTAAGGAATTTGCTCGAAGAAAAGAGCTGACCGAAAGAAACAAGCAAGGAAACAAACAAGGAATTCTTTCGAGAGAAAATCCCATGGCAAAATGAACTAGGTAAATTCTTTTAGACAAAAAGTCTGAAGGAATTCCCTCAAACTTTTGCCTGAAAGAATTCCCCTGAAAGAAAGGGCCAAAACATTGAAAGGGACATTTCCTTCAGACATTTTGTCTGAAGGATTTGAAGACCAAGGTTGCCTAAAGTACCTCGAAGGGCAGGTGCCCTTGCGGGGGGCTCTCGATGCTCGTGAAAGGGACCTTTTCAAGACCAGAAGGGGATATCTCTCAGAGAAATGGTCCACTTACAAGTTTCTGAAGGATTTTATTTCTTGACCAAGTGCTCCACACAAGTCTTGAAGGAATTGTTCAAATGAAAAAAGTTTTAAAGACCAAATTCTTATAGATAAAGTTCCCTAAACAATTTCATCGATGGGTACATTTCTTGGGGAAGTGTCCTCTACATCTCCTTCAAAGGATCTTTCAATAGCGAGGAAAGCCAAATGAAAGGAATGAAAGGTAAATTCTATTGGAAGGTGTCCCAAACAAAATCCCACATACAGGGTCCAAAGGAAATTATCTGAAGAAATTGATGACAGTTGCACAAACGCCAACTTATGCCTCAGCAAATAACCATTGATCTTTAAATGCCTAAGTGTGAACCCAAAGGAATTCAAAGGCCTTAAGGCCAAGGAAGACATCACTAAAAAAAGAGCCGAAAGATCCAGCCAAGGATTGATGGAAGATATCCCTAGGGGGCTTGAATTACCAGAAGAAGCCAAGAGATGACAAAAGACAAAACTAGGAAAAGACAAAGCTGGAAAAAGACAAGAATCAAGAATGAACTCAACGACTCGCTAAGAAAGGAGCCCAAAGAGCCAAGTGCAGAAACAGACAAAATAGTCCAGGTGGCAAGAGAAGGTGTTGGCATAAGGAGTTTTTCCAATGGTTGAAACAATCTCTGCCAAGTGGTCATCGAGGAGCACAAACAGTAAATGGCATAGCCTGCTTTTTTCCTCATTTTGCATTAATGAGTAGACAACCATGTGAATCTCTTTAAGAAGCGTCTTGTTTGCAAATAAAAGGGGTGGCCTTGTCATTAAAATAATTAGGTGACTCATGCTTCTTCAGTAGCGTTTAATACATTTTAAGTGCTAAAGTCAAGACTGGCGACTACACAGCATGGTTCTGTCAGGCCATTTCTAGAAGGATGATATCAACATCAACGACTTCCTCTTCCCAAGGATTCAATGCAACATGGGTCATTTATTTTCTAAAAAGCACCAAACTCTTTTCCAAAAGGCTATATATTTGTAACTTCTCATTTGATAAAGGGGATCTCTCAGATTGTAAGGCGGAGCCCTACCAAAATTTACCTTGAATCAAAAAGAAGCATTTTGGCCTCCATTTGAGCTTGAACTTTTGCATATGTCTATGGCTTTGTCTTGTGTTAAGTCATTTTCCTTTATGCTTTCATAGAATGATTCTAGCATGTCTAGTGTATTGTGAGTTCTTCTTTTGAAGGTTAGCTAGAAGTGTTTACAACAGAGTATAGGCGCATGTGAACAGGCTGCCATAGTGTGTCTTAGAACACCTCTGGTATTGCTTCCTCCCTGTATCTCTAGAGGACCCCTAGCTCACTGATGTAGAAGAATGTCTCATATCAAATGAAGTGTATATCAGCTTATTCTTGGTGGAAAGTGTATGTTCAAGCTAAGTAGATCGACCATTTTTGGTGCATCACCGTATTAATCTAGGCTCTGATTTTAGTAATCCTTCTCTCTTTTCACCCCTCCCCATTATATATATATATATATATATATATATATATATATATATATATATATATATTAGCAAATGTACTGGAATAAATTAGAGATGCATCAAAGGGAGCTAGCCCTTATCTAGAGATTCTCCCCTCACTTTTGCCAAACCCACAGGCAAGAGAGGAGTTTCCATTGTGTCGCATGGAAGAAAGAAGCTTAGCCTTCTATCAAGGGTGCAATCCACAACGTCAACAAGTCTAAGGATCTAGAATAGATCTTTGGTAATCCTAGGCATAAGATAAGTCAAGTGACACTCAGCATCAAATTGCCACTTTTAGGTGATTACATTTGCCCCCTATTTATGCTAGTAATGTAGCCAAGTGAAATGACTAGTATAAATGAAAAATAAGTGTACCTAGACTTACCTTATAAGTGAAGCCCACATAGTTGAGTTTGAATATGCGAATCTAGGTCTACACATGTGAAACATGATCCAAAGTGATGTCCTATAATGAAACATGCAAAAATCAGTCCTTACCTAAGAGATGATCAAAAGCACAAGACTATGCTGAAATGAAATAACTGAGTAAAGAGATAGGAAAAGAATAAACACACCTCATTGGGTATGTGAACTAATGCATGAACCTAGTGACAACCTACGTGTGTGAAAGTGCATATTGATCATATCATTGAATAACTTGAATTGAGTCGATGGCTTGATTAATCCTCATATGGGTAGCTCAAGAACTCAATTCAAGTTTTGACTCCATCATTTGCCACCCCTGCTTGGTGGATCTTGATCTTTGTGAATATCCAGTGTGTGTGTCGAACCCTCTCATGTAGGTGGCTCAAGAACTCAATTAGTCCATGATTCCATCATTTCCCCCTATGTGAAGTAGATGCATCTATGCCTATATTACGTAAAGTGTTGAAAGTATCTAATCGAGTAATTTAACTGTGTATTTGGAGCCACGACCACTCAAGTATATTAGGTGGCTCTAGGCCACTCTAGAATGCCAACCACCATAGATGGAGTAAGGCATGAATATGGTGATAACTTGGAATGTGATAACAAGTGTATATATCATATAGAATGATATGGAGTTTGCCATTCCATCTGATCAACCTATCTGAAACTAAGTATATTAAAACTAATGTGTCGTGCACATGCCCTCAATTTGGTATTTGAGTATACTAAACTTGAATCAAGTATGTAATAGTTGAATTTGTGTACTAATCTGAGTGTATGAGTGATCATATCATGCATGATGCCCCTAAATCTAAATAATTGGTATGAGTATGAATTGAAATGACTGAATTTGATCTAAATATGAACATAACTACCAATCCTATGACTATATCTATGCAAATTTATATTGTACCTAGTGTGATAGTCTGAATGATCTAGACAATCCTAAAGCTAGGGCTATTAGACAATAGCACAATGTAGTAGATATTAGTGCCATGTGGCACTAATGTCCTAATATGGGCACTAATGACTGCCTAATTTGATCTTTATGTGGTTTGAATTGATTATTGAACCTTTATTCTGTTCTATGTCTGCCCTGAGCCTGATATCTAAAACTGAGCATGTGTGTTGAAATGTATCTATGAAAATTAAAAGAGGAGCTTGAACTCTGTAGCATCCCCTATAAATGGCCCCCTTTTTTAGAGTAGTTATGAAATTTGTGGAAGAGTTTCCCTCTAAAGAAGTAGCTCTGCAAAATGTGTTAGTTAGAGCATGATATTCTAATATAATGTACAAACATAACATTGGAATGTAAATGTATCTAAGTGATAGTAGGAAATGTAAGATGTATGTTGTAATCTAGCATTATACAAGGGTGTCAAGATAGATGTAAGCAATGTATAATAGCAATAAAATGTAAGTAACTACCTAGGGGGATGGGGCATGATTTCCATCAAGGCTCCCAATTAGGATAGGTAGATGCATGAGATCTCTCATGGCATAAAAAATTGGTGTGTGTGTGGAACAAGCAAATACAAGTGTCATGGTATAGAAGCATACACAAAAGCAAACATACAAACACATGAGGCAGGCAAAAGGTAGGCAAAGTGGCCACAATACAAGGGACATGGGCACATGTCACTAAATCTAAAAATTAAGACATACAAGGACATGTTCAAATATCCACATATGCAAACAATAATAAATTTTACGTAAAGCCATAGAAAAAGACATGTTCAAATGTTCGCATATAGAATCATGAAAGAGCACACACAAGGGACATGGGCACATGTCCAAGGCATACAAATAGAGAAGTGGCATATAATCTAAGGAGCAATAGCATATTCAAATGCCATCGAAGATGGAAAAAGCACAGGAAACACAATCAAGTCTAATCGAGGAACTAGAAATGAAAGCATGTATATTTATGTAATACAAATCTATTTAGATGTCAGGGTGCATATATATTGAGTCTAACTAGTAATAGTCAATAAAAAATCTGAGCAATGAATAACAATGATCAATATCAAGATAAATCAATGCATAATTAGAATGTATAGTACGTAAAGATAAAACTTGGTTATAGTAACTATCTAGGAGATGCCCCCAAGTGGGTAGATGTAGCAATGTATAAACTTGGATCTATGTAAATGCTTCCAATGGGTAGCTGATAGTTGGTCTAGATCAGTGTAAGGGACCAGAGTCCTATCTGGAATCTGCAAGCACTCGACAAGAACAACTAAAGCATATGTGTATGATAAAGTTGATTATACTAGGATAGCTAATAATATGCAATATCTGGAAAGTTGTAGAAATGTAAACATAACAATGCATACAATCTATAAAATGTTATGTTTTTGAAATATTTGAATGTTTTTGTATTTTGACTTATTATATTGTTTTTGTGTTTTCTGAGTATAAGCTATGTACAAGCAAATGAAAATAAACTATGTACAAGGAGCGAGAGAGAGAAGGAAGTATGTACAAGGGTAGGAATTATACTAGCCAATGAGTCTCATGAGAGACTCACTATCACTGTGACCTATGTCAAAATAGGAATGGCAATCTCTCACGCAGTGTGATTGCTATTTTGTAGTTGAATGTTATTGTTGTATAAATATGAGTATTGTTCATTATCAAAATCATAATATTGTTCCACATCATAATCATAATAACCTAGTGTGCTAGAGGGAACTGCCTCATACTGTGGAGTTGACCTTTATGAATTGTGTTTTGGCATATTGATTGTGATTTTTCCCTTTGAAACCATGCTTATTGTAGATATTATTGTGGAGGCTCATTTTCTAGAAAACCTATTTTGAGGATGCTTGTTGGACGAACATGATTTTGACTTTCAAATTGAAGCTCTTGCTCTTTTTGTAATATTTTTTGTGTATCTGGATGTTTTGCCTTGATAAATTATGTTTGTGACTGATGTGCCTTAGGATATTCAATAAACCCCAAACCTAGTTGATCAATATTATCAACTGCTAGAATAGGAGAAATGATGCATTGGGCCTATTTGCCCAAACCTTGACCATGATAATCATATTATTGTAGATACTTTTGACCAAACCCATACCATATTAAATGGTGAGCCTCCTTATAGAGATGTAGCTTTGATTGAATTATATGTGCTTGTGGTATTGTTTCTTGATTTGATTGTGCTTTGAGAACCTTGTATTGCTAAGAGTTATGCTTTGGTATTCATTTTTGTACTGGTTTTGAATTTGACCCTTTTTAAATTGGTAGATGTGCTAGTGTATGTTGTCTAGATAAAATGTCAAAGTGTGAGTCATTTGTATCCATGATATGTTGTATTCTCCTTTTCAATTCTAAACATGAATCGGTGTGGTTTCTATGCAATCTATGATATGAAAAAAAATATCTGGATCTCCTCATTGGGTGTAGAGGAGGTAGGTTGATCAACTTAGCTTTAATCACATCCCTTAGTATCTCACTTGAACTCTTATTTGACCTTTGAATATTTTTGGAATCACTAGTTATAGATGTACTTTGTTGTGATTTTGTGTTCTAATATGTAATATTGTTTGCCACGAATTGACTAGTTGAAGATGTATAAACATGATTTACACTATTGTGCACTGGAGGCCTTTGTCTTATAAATTTATTTTCTAGAGTTGTAATCTTTTCATGTAATAGTTGATTCTAATTTTTTAAACCTATAATTATCTTGGTCATATTGATTATTTGATCATGTAGAGTCTCACAAGTGCAAACCATAACTATTTCAGTTTGAACATGTAGGCACACACCTTGTAGGGAAGAGGTGTGAATAGGTTGAGTGGGGGGATTAGTGACAGTGTTGTATTCTACTTCATCTCGTGGAAGAATGATAACTTGGACCTAGTTAGAGGGAAAGTATCGATCACCCTTGTGGAGATGAGTATCTCTCCCGTGCATAAGATATGACATTGAAGCTTGAAACATAATTGTTAGTCTATGTGTTAAATGCTATATGTGTGTATGGATTTACTTTTTAATGGAATTCCATATAGGAGAAAGAGAACATGTGAAAGAAAGAATGCAACATGAAAGATGTCTTAGTTGATTTAAAACATTATATATGCATATGTCTATGTGATTAAAGAATAATGTCTTAATTATTTTGCACATAGAAGAAAGATAACATGTGAAATAAAGAATGCAACATGAAAGGCATCGTAATTGATTTGAAACATCATGTATACATATGTTTATGTGATTAAAGAATAATGGCTTAATTAGTTTGCACATAGAAGAAAGATAACATGTTATGGAATGTGATGAATATTGTATTTGCTAGTAAGCATCATCTATACATGTATTGATGTCTTGTTTTAGTTCATTCCAATTTAATGGGAATAAACATACAAATGAAAGTATGGAACTTTGCAATAAAAAGCAATTTTATTATTATTATTATTATTATTATTATTATTATTATTATTATTATTATGATTGTAGAAGAAATGTGAATTTGGAATTTGAGTTTTGGAAATAAAATCTAAGTATAAATAGAAACCCTAAGTGTGTCTAGGGTTAGGGTTTTTGGAATCTAGGGTTTGTTTTTATAACAATTTAAATTAGAGTAACAATTTAAATTAGAGTAACAATTTAAATTAAATGTAAAATAAATTGAAACCCTAATGTAAAATTGATTTTAATTAGATAGGTTGTCTAAATAAAATAAAAAATAAAAAGTATTCAACTTTAAATTTATTGCACAAAATTTAGATGAATGCAAACTAGGGTTTGAAGCAATTTTTGAAGTAAGTTTGGTTCACCAAATGATTTAACCTTTTAAGGATTTACATGTGTAATTACCTATGTTTGGTTAAAGGGATGAGATATTTAAATCAATTAAATAAATTGTAATGACTAACCTACTATTTTGTAAATGATTTGACCTTGATTGACTTTCCAATAATAGTAATAAATGGGGTTAAATAGAGACTTAGTTGAAAATAGATTGTTGTAGATGATCTGGGTTCTAAAACTTGAGATCTAAGTAGTTATGACTTTCGTAAGCAGGATTTTGATATTCATCTGTTCACTGGATAGTAGTGCATAGTGTGGACAATAACACCATCTATGTGTAGTGTCTGAAATGTAGTGCTATTATCCATTTTACGAGACTACTTTTGTTTTCAAGGAGCACTTGCACCTGTGTTTGTATGTTTTGTTCTTATGTGACCAAAACCTATAGCTGTGTATTGTACTTAGAAAGCTTGATTTGATGTGTAAATCCTAGTTCTCTTTGCAAGTATGATATGAGCAAGAATTGAGTGTGTTAGTAGGATGGACTAGACATCCTCAACACCCCGTTATGTAAAAATTTACCTACATATCAATACTCTAAAGAGGATCAAGTCCAATGTAGTTCTCCCACCTAGTGTTTGATGTATGTGCAAGTGAATACTATAATGAGAGTGGTCTTGGATGCCTTGAATGTTCTTGAGCTTTAAAATGCTTAAAAAATGGACTTAGGGCTGTTGTAGATGGTACTATGTAGAAATTAGGGTAGAATAGGGATAGTGTACCTTGATTTTACACAATTTTTTCTTAGGTTTGAATAATTTTTGCTAATATTTTCCATTTATTGAATAGAGGTGGATTAGACTTGAATTTATAGGCTTTTGTTGCTTGTGCAAATAATAAAATGAGCTTAGGCTGACCTTAGGAGGGGCACACATTTGAAAAAGTATCCATTGGGAAGACCTGGGGCTAATACTAGTAGCACCAAGTTGGGGACACTAGCACCATATGGCTGTAATGTCCCAAATGTGGCACTAATGTCCTTTTGGCAGACTGTTGAGAAAGTTGGATTGGGATTGTTGTCCCCCAAAAATATCACTCATTTTTAGGACAACATTTGAACAATTTTGGTCCTACAAACCAAAATCCTCTCTTCCCCTTTCAAAAATTGTTCTGAGCATTCAGGTTCTTCATTTTTCAAAGCTTTCTCAGAAATCTATAGACTCTGCAGGCTTGAATCTATGAACTTTGTAGGCCAAGTTCTATGGGCTTCGCAGGTTGATTTCTACGGACTCTACAGGAAAGAAGCAGAGCTCTCAAAAGAACAAGTTTCCAGCACTTAGTCATTTTCAGGATTGGTTCAACGCCAAGGTTCAACCAAAGCGTCCATCGACAAGCTTCTAAGCAAGAATTGAACCATTGAACCTTGAACCATTTTAGTTCAACGGGTTCAATGGGTTCAAAGGTTCAACATCATCAGTAGGATTTAAGTGCATTTGTCAAAGCTTCAAAGTTTAACTGCCTCAAAGTTCCATGGCTTCAAAACTCTTAGCAAAAAATGACGCATTGAACTATTGAACCGTTGAACCTTGAACCACGTTGGTTCAATGGTTCAACAAGTTCAACGACCTATTGGTTCAATGCGCTTGGTTCAAAGATATCAAAAATATAGCTAAATAATGAAGAATGAACAGGTTGAACCGTTGAACCAAAGATGGTTCAATCGGCAGGTTCAAGGAGCTGCCCCACGGTTGAAGGAACAAATGCCCCTACGGAGGGTTGTGAATCAAGTCAAGTGCCCTTGCGAAGGGCCATGAGCCAGAAAAACAAAGTGAACTCTTTCAAAAAAATGAACAAGGCAAAAGGCAAAGTAGAGTCCTTCGAACAAATTGTTCAAAGGAATTCCTTTCGACATTTCGTCTGAAGGAATTCCTTCAGACATTTTGTCTGAAGGAATTCACCCAGGAAGAGAGCCCGAAGATTTAAATTGCTACAGGGAAGAGAAGATCAATGCAAAGGACCAAAAATATTTTCAAAAAAATTATTTCCAGTAGGTGAAATAGTGGCTCGAGTAGACTTAGACTTCTGGGCACACCAAATCAAGGACGCAAGCCTATTTTTCTTCCATAAAGTAATGGCAAAATTGGACAGCTACACAAATATCAGGAAAAGGACCAGACAGTCCATACCAAAGAAGAGACATGTTATAAGAATGGACACGCCATAGTTATGGCAATACACTGTTCCCAGCATGGTCCATCTAGACAAAACTAGAGGTGCATTGAAGACTTTGACTATAGCATGGGCCGTCCCATGGGAAAGAACACCAAGCCTTGCATGATTGCTATAAGTTTGTAATTTCTCTCATTAGTAAGGGAGATATTCCCCTTACCAGAAGTGAAACTTTGCCTAAATTGAAAGGCATTACTGAGACTTTGAGCTTAGATTGTAATTCATATTTCTTTGATTGAATGAGAAAGCAAGTTACTTGCAGACTTTGTGTTGTTATAGCTTGTGCTACTTTAGGAGATTGTTCTTATGTGTGTCTTCTCAAAACATTATTATTTATTTGATTTAACAAGTATGACTAGTGGAGGTGATAAGGAAGGTGTCCTAAAGCCAACTACTTTCAGACTTTGTGTTGTCATAGTTGTCTTCAGTGTGTGTTTTTATTTTATGTTTCTGTGTAAAGGACCTTGGGACGACTTTGTGCCCCCATTGTTCATCGTATTTCACTCTTGGGCAGTCGAGGTGGAGACTTTGTGCTACATTTTAGGCTATTGGTTACTCTGCACCTTTGGTTACCAATTACTTACCAGAAAGATTCATGTTGTTTGCAAGAACAAGCACTTCTAAAAGAAGAGAAGTGTCTTATGTCATTTCATCAGGATTTCTACTATCCAGGAAGGGATCTGGCTCTTGGCTGAACGTTACTTCTAAAAGAAGAAAAGTATTTTCACCAATTACCGAGGATTTCTCCTCTGTTTGTTAGCATCATCTCTGAAAGAAGAGAGATGGATGGTTTATCCTACCCTTGTGTCTTACTTTCTGCTTATATATATATAGTATATAGCCTTCGCATATTTAATAGGGAACCTCCCCTTGATGAGAGGAGAGATTTGTCTCTGATTGATGTAGTAAAGCTACACACTTGGGCGACCAATCTTCTTTTGCTGTGGTGATAGGAACTATTTTGGTCACCAGTTAGCTGGCTGACAAAATATTCACCCAACAGTTTTTGGTGACTCTGCTGGGGATGAACGTGCAGTCTGAAGCCTCAAGTTTTAGATTGAAGCAGTTCCTTCCCTTATCCATTATATTACAGACTCTGACGACTCTGTTCTATGTCTTACCCATTATCATTATAGCCTTACCATCTTCCTCCATCTTCGTTATATTATCTGGTCTGCAAAACCAGAGCCACTGGGAAGAGCGCGCAATTTGAAGTCTCAAGCTTCAAGCTGAAGCAGATCCTACTCTTTTCCATTTTTATTCTGCAATTTGGCAACTCCACATTATACAAAAAGCCAAAAATCTCAAGGTGTTGTTGACCCTACTTTTGAGTTGGTGCGGCAGAGTAATTTTGAGTTATTTCCTCCACAACTTCACCTTCAACGAACTAGGAGTCTTTCTCCTAGCCCTACCAAGTCACCAGCACAAGGCATATCTTCTTTTTTTGCTACTAGCAGAGCTTTGCCTATCCATTCTCCACCTAGATTTGTGAGCCCACTTCTACATAATCAAATCATGGCTCAAGGCCCCTAGGGTGACTCTTTTAGTACATTGAATTTGACTCCACCTTTGCATGAGCTTCCACGCAGTTCAAGGAAGAATTTCCCTAAATTCTTTGGTGATGGGAAGGTTCATCCTGATGAACACATTGCCACTTTCAACATAGCTTGAAATGTAATAGGGGTGGAATTTGAAGACATAGCGGTCAGGCTATTCGTGGAGACACTACAAGGCACTGCTGCAGACTAGTTCTACCACCTGCAGGCTGGATCAGTGACTGACTGGGACACTTTGAAAGACAAATTTGAAGCCAAGTTCAAACATGTAGAAGATGCACATGCCTTGCTGGCCCAACTCACACAGATGAAGAAGGATCCCCATGAGCCTATGAGGGATTTTATTGCCAAGTTTGACAAGCTGAGGCACATGATTCCCATGGTCACCCAGTCGACACTTCAGAAACTCAAATGCTTCTTCATCGACTCACAACTGCCTAAAGTGAGTTTCTTGCTAAGACGGGCCAGACACATAGACCTTACTATTGCTCAGGACTTGGCTACTTAGGTAGAAGATGACCTTATCTTGGCTGGAAAGATAAGCAGAGATCCAAATAGAGGTAAATCTTCTCCTTCTTCTGAATACTCCCTTTCAGCCACCACTGATCCAATGGTGCAAAAGCTAGCAAATGAATTGCTAGTCCTTAGAAGACAAATGGCCCAAGTTATGTCTGCTTCTCCTAATCAAGATATGCCTAAGAGGACATTTCAAAATCAGGCATACCAAAGCAATGCTGTTAAGAATCAAGGGCAGCCAAATTGTCTTCCTCACCCACAAAGGAACCTCGCCCTTGAAGCACCTCTAACCAACGCAGCGGTTGAATATTTGGAAACTGAACATGATTTCTCTTTCCAACCTGAGTTTGATCAATAAAATGATGTTGGTCTCTTCATGGAGGATCACGAAGAATTAGCTGGCGACTCCCACATTGGTTTCTTGAACTATCAGGATGAACCCAGAAGAGAAGACAATGTAGTTGAGGGGTCATATGTTGTATTCACCCGGTCCAAGAATCAATCAGCTCAACAAGTTGATAAGGAGAAAGCAGAGGAGTGACCTCAACCAACAATTTCAATTGCTAAGCGAGGATCCACTCTTCCTTTCCAGCCAAAGGACCCGATGATTGTAAGAAAGGTAAGTACCCCAAATGCCCCTACGCCTTCTACTTCAAATTCACAGTCCAGTCCTCCCCCTTTCAAAAATCAAAAGGATGAACTCCCATCCTCTGCTCCTAGTTCGTTCCAGACATTTGATATCATTGACCATATAAAGAAAACCAAAATATAAATGTCTGAATTTGAATTTTTGTAGTCCCATCTTGAGCAATTAGACAAACTGTTCAATGTGTTAAAAACCAGAACGTCCCTATTGAACAAGCAATTCTCGAAGTGACACATGATTCCCCCAGGAATGCACCCACCAGGAACAACCTTGTCATTGCTCCCCCTGCTGCTCCTGATAGGATTGAACCTTTTTATGTCTCATTATTGATAAATGGACATCAGCTGAATAATTGCATTATTGATTCTGGAGCTTCAGACAATGTCATGCCTGCTAAAGTGGTAAAATCTCTGTGTCTCACACTAACCAAGACATTTGGGAGATGTTTCTCCATGGAGAACAAACAAGTGCCACTACTGAGGCAAATTAAAGACGCCCAATTTGCATTTGTTGCCTTTCCAGACAAGCGAATCAAGATGACTGTCCTAGTGGCTGACGTCCCAGCATCATATGGCATCCTTCTTGGGTAGAACTTCTGCAAGAATGTTGGAGGGGAATTAAGCATGGACTTGTCTCAGGCAAGAATCCCTGTGAAAGGTGTAATGCAGAGGTTGCTTCCTGAGAAGGAGGCAAAATACGTTGTCACTCAGACATCAAGGCCTGAAACTCAAATTCTATTTGAGTCTTCAGGCAGGGGTAATTATTTTCTATCTACTGAAGACATTCATGTTTCAGTAGATGAAAATCTTGTAGGTGACGATCTAGGAATTGGTTCAGACAAAACAACACCAAGTATCCTTGATAGTGCCAATCATTGGTAGGTGTTGAATGGGAATGATCAAATCATGTGCTGGACTGAACCAGAAGAGCAACCAATTATGGTAATGGACCATGCTGTTGCGCATCAAAATAAAGAAAATGAACTTTTTGCCAAGAGAGCAAAGATTCATGGTTTTTGAATTAAAAGTCAAGTCTTGCTATGGGGCAAGAGGAGAAAACCAGAGGGAGGACACAAAAATTTGGTTTCTTGGTGGAGAGTTCCATTCACCCATCACTGATTCTAGGGAGAAAATGGCTTCTTGTTGGTTTCTCAGGACAAAGCACCATTTTCACTGCCTCTCAATGGGCATCATCTGAAGTACTTCAATTTTTGAAGTACCAGATGAGTTCCCCTGTACATATGTACATTTGTATAGTCTTTAGTTCTATTTTGTGCTTTTTGTTTTCATTTTTGGTGCCTTTGTTTTTATTAGGTTGTGGAGCTAAAAGCTTCACTGATGCAAATAGGGAAGGAGGTTGCTGAGTGTCACAGTCACTGGCATCGGTCAGGCCAACTGACGTCGGTCAGGGGTAGACAGGAAGGCAACCGATATCGGCAGTATTCAGTCGATGTCGGTCACCTCCAGGCAGACAGGGACCGACGTTGGTCACTTGTGCGGTTTTGAACTGCGAGTTCCACGGATAGTTCATTAATGAACCAGTTGTTTGCATGAAGAAGGCTAATTTTAGTCTTGAGTTGCAGATCTAATTATTGTAATTAGGTGTCTAATTATTGTTTGCATGAGATCTATTTAAGAGACTCATGGGCTGTATTGTAATTTGTGCTAGAGAGTAAGAGAGCAAATATTAGCTCCTTCAGAGTGAAGAGAGCAAGGTGTGTTCCTCCTAGTGCCATTGTGCCAAGTATGTGTGTTGGTTTGGAGAATCAGAAGGATTCTTCATGTATGTAGGATCTTGGTCGACAGGTGTGCAAGGCCACGTTTGGAGATTTGCATGGTAAGTAAGATCATTGATCTGCAGGTGTATGTGCGTGCAAGGTCTAGGTTTGCAGGTGTGCAAAACCAGGTTGATCTGCAGGTGGAAACAGGATCAAAGTGACAACAACACAACAGGGAGCAAGATCAGGCAGGATCTACTTGGACTACGGTGTGTACTCAGTTGGAGAGCAAAGAAGAAGGCAAGGTAGTTCCTTCCAAAGTAAGATCATTTGAGTTGCAGGGTGTTGCAAGTTCATGGGATATCTACTTGGAGTGCGTTGTGTACTCAGTTTGAGTATGTGTGTATACTCGATGTACTGGCAGTATTGTTGCTGACTGGTTGACTGGCGGTGTTGTTACTGGCTGGTGGAGGTGAACACCAACTCTGTGTTTGAGTTGTGTGTTGGGACCGTAAGAGAGAGAGTGAGCTCTTGAAAGTGAATTACTGAACATTTGGTGTGGGAAGAGTGTGGCGTCTCTTCATTTTTAATTCTTTTTTGGAAGAGTATTAATACAATTGGGTATTGTCTCTCATATTCTGTGTTATTTCTGAATTCTAGTTACTTGTGATTCTGGTTTAATTCTGCATGTTTAGTTGCTTGGTAATCAATGGTGCTTTCGGGTCCTAACACTTTTTTGGGTAGCATGACTCCATAGCCCAATGGCATACTTCAAGGCACTGGAGATTCTGGTTTCTACTCCCCTCACCTGTTTCAAGTTTTCAACTGAAGGAAGTTCCCCAACTGGAGCCAGCTATTGTCCCTCAAAAATATCGCTCATTTTTGAGACAACATTTGAACTATTTTGGTCCTACAGACCAAAATCCTCTCTTCCCCTTTCAAAAATTATTCTGAGCATTCAGGTTCTTCATTTTTCAAATATTTCTCAAAAATCTATGGACTCTGCAGGCTTGAATCTACGGACTCTATAGGCCAAGTTCTACGAGCTTTGCAGGTTGATTTCTATGGACTCGGCAGGAAAGAAGCAAAGCTCTCAAAAGAACAAGTTTTCAGCACTTAGTCATTTTCAGGATTGGTTCAACGCCAAGGTTCAACCAAAGCGTCCATCGACAAGCTTCTAAGCAAGAATCGAACCATTCAACCTTGAACCATTTTGGTTCAACGGGTTTAATGGGTTCAAAGGTTCAACGTCATCAGCATGAGTTAAGCGCATTTGTCAAAGGTTCAAAGTTCAATTGCCTCAAAGTTCCATGGCTTCAAAACACTTAGCAAAAAATGGCGCATTAAACCATTAAACTGTTGAACCTTGAACCACGTTGGTTCAACAGTTCAATGGGTTCAACTACCTATTGGTTCAATGCGCTTGGTTCAAATAGATCAAAAAGATAGCCAAATAACAAAGAATGAACAGGTTGAATCGTTGAATCATTGAACCAAAGATGGTTCAATTGGTCAGTTCAATCGACAGGTTCAAGGGGCTACCCCACGGCCAAAAGAACAAATGCCCCTGTGGAGGGCCGTGAATCAAGTCAAGTGCCCTTGCGGAGGGCCACGAGCCAAAACGAACAAAGTGAACTCTTTCAAAAAAATGAACAATGCAAAAGGCAAAGTAGAGTCCTTCGGACAAATTGTCCGAAGGAATTCCTTCAGACATTTTGTCCGAAGGAATTCACCCGAGAAGAGAGCCCAGATATTTAAATTGCTACAGGGAAGAGAAGATCAATGCAAAAGACCAAAAATATTTTCAAAAGAATTATTTCCAGTAGGTGAAATAGTGGCTCAAGTAGACTTAGACTTCTAGGCGCACCAAATCAAGGACGCAAGCCTATTTTTCTTCCATAAAGTAATGGCAAAATTGGACAACTGCACAGATATCAGGAAAAGGACCAGACAATCCATACCAAAGATGAGACATGTTAGAAGAATGGACACGCCATAGTTATGGCAATACACTATTCCCAGCATAGTCCCTCTAGACAAAACTGGAGGTGCATTGAAGACTTTGATTGCAGCATGGGCCGTCCCATGGGAAAGAACGCCAAGCCTTGCGTGATTGCTATAAGTTTGTAATTTCTCTCATTAGTAAGGGAGATCTTCCCCTTACCAGAAGCGAAACTCTGCCCGAATTGAAAGGCATTACTGAGACTTTGAGCTCAGATTGTAATTCATATTTCTTTGATTGAATGAGAAAGCAAGTTACTTGCAGACTTTGTGCTGTTATAGCTTGTGCTACTTTAGCAGATTGTTCTTATGTCTGTCTTCTGAAAGCATTATTATTTATTTGATTTAACAAGCAGGACTAGTGGAGGTGATAAGGAAGGTGTCCTAAAGCCAACTACTTTTAGACTTTGTGCTATCATAGTTGTCTTCAGTGCGTGTTTTTCTTTTATGTTTCTGTGTAAAGGACCTTGGGATGACTTTGTGCCCCCATTGTTCATCGTATTTCACTCTTGGGCAGTCGAGGTGGAGACTTTGCGCTACATTTTAGGCTGTTGGTTACTCTGCACCTTTGGTTACCAGTTGCTTACCAGAAAGATTCCTATTTTTTGCAAGAACAAGCACTTCTGAAAGAAGAGAAGTGCCTTCTGTCATTTCATCAGGATTTCTACTATCCAGGAAGGGACCTGGCTCTTGGCTAAATGTTACTTCTGAAAGAAGAGAAGTATTTTCACCAATTACCTAGGATTTCTCCTCTATTTGTTAGCATCATCTCTGAAAGAAGAGAGATGGATGGTTTATCCTTCCCCTGTGTCTTAATTTCTGCTTATATATATAGTATATAGCCTCCACATATTTAATAGGGAACCTCCCCTTGATGAGAGGAGAGATTTGTCTCTGGTTGATGTAGTAAAGCTACACACCTGGGCGACCAATCTTCCTATGCTGTGGTGATAGGAACTATTTTGGTCACCAGTTAGCTGGCCGACAAAATATTCACCCAACAGGGGTCAAAGGTGACAGTTAAGGGACTATGTTTTGATTGGATATAGGTGATTGTGGTCTGGTGAATGACTGAAAATGTAAGTTTAAGGCTCTAGAATAGGTCTATGGCAAGCCTAGGGACAGGTTAACCCAAGTAACATTGTTAGCATTCAATTACCAATTTTAGGTGGTTATAGTAGCTAATATTTATTTGCATGTTAAACATGTTTTTCACATACTTTCCCACATGTTCCAACTAGAAATTTGTCAAAAGGATATGCAAAGTATGTTTGGGAAAATGAGAATGGATTTTTTCATAAATATAAAGTACATGTCAATATAACACTCATGATGGAGACAAAACCTAGGAAAGGGGTCATTATTTTTTCATTGTATTTTTAAGATGACACTGTTCTTTTATTTTTTTCATTTGACATTATTGGGATTGCCAATCATAATTATATATTTTATAAATGTGAAATACTTGTTAATGATAGATACACAAACACCCTAACACAATACAATTTTACAGCTAAAAACTATTCTTGTATTAAAAATAATTGTCTAAAAATCTCAAACAATACAATTATTAAGCGGGTTTTTAATTTAATTTCGTTAAAAACTAAAATTAACTTAATTTTAATTTAATTTTGTTGAAGATCCATTTTTTATCAGTATCTACCATATTTAACGAAATAATATAAATTTAGTTAAAATTAATTTATTAGAGTCCATTTGAATATAATATATAAACTCATGAGACAAGGATGTGTCACCACATTATTGTTAGTGTTGTACAAAAATATAAATGCATAACCTAAAGCATAAATGATTGGGATCACTAAACATCATTATATGCAATCGTCTTTTGAAATATTATTTAGATTACAAAGTTCCTCATCTTCTTGTTATATGTTATTAGCTAATTTTTCTCAAAGTTTATATTTATTTGATTTCCACATAAGTTCAAACTTTCCAAGTTTATCCATTCCTTTTTTAGATTGGTATCAATTAATTTTTTTCTCTACATCCTAATATCTAAGAATTACACTATGTGCACTTGAAATATTATATATTGAGGTCTTTTTTATTTAATTAAGTACAATGAACAATTTATCTTATATTTATATGAATTTATGTTATACAAGGCATGTTGACGCAGTGGATTGCACCTGGGGCAAGGAGGTTGAGCTCCTGCCTTCCACACGCAACAATGGAAACTCCCCTCTCACCTGTGGGACCGGTGAAGCTGGAGGGGAGAGTCTCTAGGCAAGGGCTAGCTCCCTTTGATGCATCTGATTCGTTCCAGTAAGTGCTAATACACACACACACACACACACACACACACACACACACACACACACACATAATGGGGGGGGGATGAAAAGGGAGAAAGATTGTAGGAAAACAAATCTACTCTAAAGAGGTGATGCACTAAAATAAATCGACCTTCTCGCACTCACACTTAAAATCAGACATATACATACATACACTTCACACTTGGCAGAAGGACCAGGCTGCAAGAAACTTGGCAGGGAGGCTTTAATGGAAAATATAGGAAACAGAGATTCACCAAAGGTGCTGTGAAATGCACATTGTATAGTAATTTCTTCTATTTTTGCACTTCCAAATACAGCTCTCCTTGTCAGTTACAGAAATGGCACCTTGTAGACAACATATATGTTGGTGTTGAACCTGTGAAAGCATAAAAAAACAATGACTAAACACAAACTAACACTCAAGACATACACAAAAATATCTAACCAAGATAGAGGTAAAAAATGTGTTTATTGATTCAGGTGAAAATTTGCTAGGGCTACGCCTTACAAATGTGGAAGATCCTTTCTCAAATGACAAGTCCTCAATATATAGGAGAAGAAAGGAGGCCTTTTGGCACCCCTTTTACAAATGACCCATGTGCCTTACGAGCATTGGGAAGAGCAGGCTACTTAAACATAAATGTTGTGTCGGCCCTGGCTTTGACTTTAGGCATTTCTTGACATGGCCACATTGTTTCCTCATTAATCGAGACTGCTCCTTGAAGGCACCTACGCAGTTTGTCTGCTCATAAATATGAAATGAAGAAAAAGGGTCACACGGTTGGCCGTTCGCACCTTCTAATGGTCAATTCACAGGCACTGTGTCATCTGCTGGAGTAATTTCTTGAATCGACGCCTCCCTTCGCCACTTAGACTATCTACTTGCTCCTACACCTGTCACTTTTGTCTTTTCCCTACCTTGTCTCTTTTGGCTCCTTCAGCCTTCGGGGCTATCTCTGGGCAGGTTGCTGCATTGCTTGGGCTCCTTTCATGGTTGGCGCTTGGTCGTTCTTTAAAAAATAATGGCCCTTTTGGCTGGCTTAAATTTGATGCCCGCGCACCTATCATTGTTTGAAAACAACAACTAGTTTGCCTTCTTAAAGTTGACGGCATCCAGGACGTCACCGTCCTTGGCAATTTCCTTCGGGCTTTTCTGCTTGTTGAACCGACCCTTTGAACCAATCGTGTTGAACCAATACATTGAACCGGTTCAATGGTTCAATGCTGCACGTCGAGCATGATGGAACCGAGCCCTTGAACTTTGCCAATGAACCAAGGCGTTGAACCCTTTGTTGAACCGAAGCGATGAACTTGAAGATTGAGCCCAGGCCTGAAACAAGATCAATTGAACTGTCGATTGAATTAAACCATTGAACCAGTCTGTTGAACTTTGTCGATTGAACCAAGGCTATGAACTGAAGTGATGGTTCAATGGTTTGAAGATGCCAACCTTCCTTGCAAATTTTCTTCAGATGAAAGCCCAAACGAGCCTTGTAAACCCCAACACTTTCTGAACTGATTTCTCATCTGCCAAGGATTTCACCTGCAGAGTCCGTAGAACTCCTGGACTTATGCAAAATAAAAAAAAATGAATTGGCCTTAAACAGTAGGGGAAGAAGGGGACTGATTTTTTGCCCTGTTGGGCAAAAATGGTCAACAAGGCATACATAATAGCTAAAGTGTATTGAAGATAACATTCTAGCTAAATTCAATATTTATGGAAACAAAAAATATTTATTTTTCACCTTTAAATTGTTGAAATGATGGATAAATTTGATGTCAAATGATTGTGTTCTAAGTAAATTAGTCATTGGAGCATATTTCTCCTTCTTGTTAGTGAATTCAATTTCTTGGTTTTAGGAGATTTCAACTTATTGTTTTGTGTTCTTCCTGTAAATATTTGAATCAAAAGACTCCATACATTTGTCATTATTATTATTATTATTGTCATCTTTCTCATGGCTACTATTTCTTTCAATGTTAGCTTGAAATTGGCAATAAATTAGTTGTTTCAGCATGATCCTTCAATTTAAAATAAACAAGTACATCAGATCTTAAATTAAGAAAACAAGGAATCTTTTTCAGACCTAAAAATAATCTTATACACAGTTGATACACTAAACTGCTCCTATATAAAATAAGAGAATAATTTGAGCTAAGCAATGTAAGAAATCATTTATCATATGTCGAGAGAGATCTAGCGAACATAAAATCTATCACTCGCTCATATGACCACCCACAAGAGGAGCTCAATTATCAATGATTGCTTGCCCATTGCTTGCTTCCTGCCATTACTCAAGCTTAAAACAAAAAATAAAACATTGTGATGGGAGGGAATCTCTCTAGTTTTTCTGCCAAGTCGGAAGAACATGGCCCAATTGTATAGTGAATTGGGTACCATCAAGAATGTCAACGAGTGATAAGCTTCTAAGAATGAGTCAGTCGATAGATTGGGTTCCATCAAGAATGTTAGTGGGCGATAAGCTTCCAGGAATAGGCTGGTTGGTTGCATCGGTGAATAACATTATTCAAGGAATAACTTAGCCGACCCATTTGGTTCCACCACGAATGTAGGCAATTGACATCTAGGACAAAACACCCCGTCGACATTGATGACAAATTTAGGAACTCACTTTTGGACCTCGAGATGAAGTTTCTGGGCTAAGTATTTATAATGAAAATTCATCACTTTGACTTGGTTAACACGATGGAGCAAGAATTGAAAAAAAATGGAAACTTCAATTTTTTTTAATGACAACAAGTAATCCATGTTGGATGAGTTGCGACAATGTACCAGTGAAGTCCTATCAAATTAGTAACAAAAACTTGTGAACCTTCACTTGGAATAAATCGTCACACACACACAAATATATATATGTCTGCATTGATTTCTCATGCCAATATATGAGAAAACCTTACAAACTAGTGTTGCATATTGACAAGATGCTTTAAGCAAAATCAAAAGAATATTTCAGATACACAAGTATTTTATTTTCAACAAAACAAGATTTTATATAAACATTTTTATAAATCTAACATTGTGGATCCCCATAGTCTACTATATTTTCATAATTGATGACCGAATTCCATATTGAAATTATCATGTCTTGGTCATCATATTGTGATGACCATTTTCATTTCTATAGGAATGGTATCCATTATTGCTTATATGTCATTCAGAACATCCCAACTGCTATTTGCATTCAATTTATCCCCACAAAATACAAACTATTGTTATCTTTTCATCTTTATTTTCTACTTCTCTGACTTACCAAATTATTCAGAAAAATTGCTCCTAGTAGTATGTACTAAAGTTGCATCACGACACTTGTTTATTTAGTTTTATTTGGGATATATTAATGTACTCCCTTATTTTTTTATAGTACATTTTTTATAGAATGTTCACTCTACAATAACATTTGGTTCAGGGGGACAACAATATTGATAGTAGACGCTATGTTGGAACTATTTGAAGAGGTTAGAATAAAAGAGTTAGGGGAGTTGTTGACTCAAATCAATATCAAAAGGGAAAACCTTCTTAAAGAAAAAACCCTATTCGTCAAATTATACATCATCAGGGAGTTGAGATAGCCATGACAAAATATGGTTCTTTAGACTATTGAATCTCGGAGAAGTAATTAAACTCATTTCATTTCATTTCATTGAGCTAGTTTTTATCTATTTCTAAATATTCATAATTTAGTTTATATATTAGTGTCTACTCAAAGTTAACACGGGGTCATTTAATTATGAAATGAAATGATTTTAATTACATTTATGAGACCCAACAGTCCAAAGGTCCACACTTTATCATAACTATAAAGTATAACTCGAAGAACATGATTTTCTTTAAGAAGATTATCCCTTCTCCTATTGAATGTGAGTTAGCAACTCTCCTAACTCTTTTATTCTGATCTCTTAAAATTGCTCCCACTTAACATTAACTTTCAATATTTTAGTATACTTATTCCAAATATCACTGTAAGTTGATTATTCGATGAAATACTTTTATGCCTCTATTATTTTTATGACCCCTGATCTTTCCCCCCCTTCATCAAAGACGTTAAGGATTCCCTTAACTATATATTAAAATAAATAAATAAGAAAAAAAAAATTATGAAATATATGGACTGATAACATGTGCTTGGAATTTGTTAAAGATAAGATGGTCACATTGTCACTGCAAGTCTACTTGAGCGCCTGCGGCTGTCTCCGTGTTGCCCCGCCTCTCAATAATGCATTACTATTCAGAGCTCCAATTACCAAACTCAATTTCATCTCCATGCCAAAGGGAATGGATATTTATGATAGAAGAAAGATTTTCGTTCAAAGGCCTCCTCCGAGGGCTGTTATGATTGATCCATGGGCGCCCAGCATTGACTCACAGAGTATTGCTTCACAGCTCTTTGCAGTTTCGCTATTTCCTTACTTGGGCTTCTTGTATTACATCACCAAGTCCAAATCAGCTCCCACTCTCACTCTCTTCGGCTTCTACTTCCTGCTAGCTTTTGTGGGTGCCACGAGTAAGTTTCTGCTTTCCCAAATATTCCAATTGTTTTTGCCTAAGCTATATTTGAAACGAGTATTCAGACATCTCCTTTTAACATAAGAACATTGAAACAAATGGTCATTTCCATGTTTCTTTTTCTAGTACTCAAGGGAAAGTCGACACCAAAACAATTCAAGAATATAATATGAAAAGTATCATATCGAATTCAATAAGAAAATGCAGATAACAGTATGAAAAGTTTCATATCCAATTCGATAAGAAAATGCAGAGAACAGTATTAGTTGCAGCCTGACAGGCCTGAAATGTTATATTTCTATACACCCCCTGTTCTCACAATCTAATATTATAGCATGAAAAGCATCATATTCAATTCATGGAAAAATAGATAACAGCATTAATTGCAGGCTGAGGAACCTGAAAGTTTATGTCCATCACATCCCCCTATTTTTACTAGTTTTACAAAATATAAAGACCAAGTACGAATTGAAATGATATCCCTTAGGAAATATTCGAGCCCATGCCCAATCCGGCATTGCAAACCCTCTGTCAGGTGTGCAGAGGTGAGACTATTGGGCTTTCACCATTCGCAAGGCCGAGATGATTCCTCATGTGATTAGGTGTAATCCACCAGTAATTGGGATTGCCTGCCTTAGATGATTGATGCCTATCCCCTGATCGGGAATTCCCTGCAGCCAATTTTTGAACTGAGGCATCGTAAAAACAGAAAAAACTTATGTGGTAAACAGACTCGTTTGATGTGCTGGCAAGGTTGCTTGTTTGCTGTATTGACTTCTCAACCTAGAAGAGGGTTTGGGCAGCACATAAGTAATTACCAAGAAGATTCCACAATTTCAAGGCTATTGGAGTCATTTGACCTGCACAAGTAGGATAAGCCTCTTGATTACTACAAATGCTTTGCTATACCAACGGAGAATTGTATTTTATGGCAGAATACCCAATCATCAATGTTAGAGATCTTATATTATTGACCACAATTGAAGATGATTGTAACCAGTAGGCACCTATGCTAGGTTGGACAAGAAGGGAGCCATGAGTTATGTCTAAAATTGGTGCAGCATTTTTCTACAATTTGTAATGTCATTAGCGGGTGCTGTTTTTTTGGGTATCAGAAGAAAATATCAACTTCCTATAGATGAAAAACAAGGATTTTAAGGCATGCTATGCTGAGATCGGTTTCAAGTTAGGTCCTGTAGCACCAGTTATATAAGAATTCTAAGAATTTAAAATAATTTTCTTATTAAATTTGTTGACTATACTTGTCTGCCATTTTTATATTCTCTTGATTATGTTCTATGACTGGGATTGTATAGGATGCCCCGATAGAAATATGATTTTCTCCAGATGGTAATCTCATAAATATTATATTATTAGGGAAGGATTTGCGTCAGTTGTGGTGGACTATATTCTTATCTTTAGACAACAATTACATTACTTGTCAATTTAGCCGTGGTCCACTGGTGAGTTGACTTGGATGTTATAGAGGCTACCGGATTTCTATTCCGGTAAAAGGTTATGCCCCAACACGTGCAAAATGGTTGAGGCGGGGTCCAGTCCTACGTGAATACGGCAGGTTTCGTCCCAGACATTGGCATCTAAGAATAAGAAAAGTATGGCTATTTGAGCATTCCCTTAGAATCTTGTTTTTGAGAAGCTTTCTAACTAATAAAACAAATCACTTATTGATATCTTTTGTGTGGCAGTTGCACCAAATTTTAGTGTTTGTAAACTCTATCTATAGCCTTTGCATATCATTGTATTTAACTCACATATGCCATTGGCACTTGATTAAGATATTGTACACGGTACTTTAGAATATTACTGACTACTTTTGGGCCCTTTTTAGTTCAGAAGATTAATATCCTATTTTTTTCTGTAAGTGGATCATGTTTCTCATGATCTTAGCAAGTATTTACATATTATTATCTGATAGAGTCTGAAAACACACCCATACAATGTTGAAATGATCATTATTCTCAATTTTAGAGCTCTAAGATTTCTAAACCTTGATGCTGGCTATGTTCAAGTTTATTGCTAATATTTAGTGATGCTATCAGCAGATTTCCCCTCATTTTTTAGGAAAATTCTGGGATATGATTAAAAAACATTCCCGACTGAGTAAAAGTTGGGTAAGATGCATTTTGAACTTAAAACCTGATCACAGTAAAGGAGCAGATGTAAGGTGAAGTACAAAAACATTATGCAAGAGAATATTGAATTGAATGCTGGTTTTAAAAGCTGAAGAGGGAAAATATATCCAAAAGATCTTGAACAAAAAAATATGAAGGTTTAAAGCTTAGGGTAAAAAATATAATTATGTCAAGACTACATCTGATTATATTTTGGATGAGTAATAAGAAGAATTTTCGTTATTGAAAAAAAAAGAAGAGAAAAAAGGTGCTCTATTTTTTTGGTTTATGATTTGGGTCAGGACTCATGTGCATTGTGAAGGCGTTGTCATATTGATAGGTGATGGTTATTCCTATGGTTTTATCTTGGATTTTCTTGACTGGTTTAACTGAAGACAATGTATATTGGGCAAATATGGTCAACAATAGAAATATCCTCTAATCTAGGAAAGAGAGAAGACCCTACTGGGATCAACAACATACAATTAGCTGCGCCACATAGCAGGGTGGAGGCCGAAAGCAAGAGCTGTTTGTAAGAAGGGTATCAAGGATATAATAAAGAAACCGCATGCAAGGAATTGACGAATAAGGGTAACCTAGATCCAAGATGGTGATATCCTAAACTAATAAGATATAAATTTCAAATGCCTAAAAGGATTGTAACCGTATGCAAAGGTAGAGAAAACTAACCTAAGCATGGACAAGTGAATCTAAACTATGGTTGTATCTATAGGCCTAGATAACCTACACTAGTATAAGCATAATGATAATCTAGGCGAGGAGAGAAGTGACAACAAACATGCTACTCTAACAATATGCGGACTCTATCCATCTACTAAAGTAAATTAAAGAAAGAGATTAGGGATAGGGATACTTAACTTGAGTAGACTTGTCGGCGCATCAATCGCCCCCTTGGCTCCCCCTTGGTTCTAGTGGCACTTTGCAAGAGATGTTGTAGGTGAAGACCTCAAATGGCAAGCATGAAGATCTAAATGTCCTTAATTGGGGACTCCAAAGATTAAGGGGCCACCTCCTTGGTTCAACTTTCTTCTATTGAGCTTCAAAAACTTTGAGCAAGACTAGGCCTCTGCAAGAATAATCTCCTATCTCCTAACTCCTCTCATATACTTAGATCAGACTTTTTGTGCATAAGTAGAGCATATGAGTGTTGTTCTCCTATTAAAATGTCATTTAGGATCACTATAAATACCGGTCAAAGTGCTAAAAGTGACCTAGCAAATAAGTGGACGAACTTGGCCATGATCGATGCAGTTAATGAAAAAGGCTAAAAACAGTTTTGCATCGGCCATGGCTGATATAGTACAAGATAGTCATACAACTATATTGGCCATGGTTGATACAATTGCGAAAGGCAGCAACAGATTTAAGACTGTCTTGGCGTGTCTGATATAATAGGAAAGCCGTTAGTAGGAAAAATGCAGGAAATGAGCAGAATAGGGCCAGAGAAGCCTGAATCATCCAGTAAGCAACGTTTCTGGGTTTTTCTCTACCTCCAGATTCATCGGCTTTTGGTGTTTGGAGAGGTTCCGCAATAAGTACCTTGCTTCCTTTCTGGATTATCCAGCCAAGTCCAACCCCTTTTAGCTTTAGACACTCTCTTATGGAATTTATCAGATCCTCCATTGGCCATCTTGCGGTAGTGGATGATGATACCACTGGTTTTCTAGTCCAAGTTTTGCTACAATCCTATTCCAGCTCGAGTTTTCAGTCTTGGTCTCCAACTTTGATCTTCCTCAGCTCCTTATTCAATTTCATTGAAGGGTCTTTCTCTTACACAACTATTTGTATTTATATTTGGATCATATAATTTATTGTTTTACCTCTTTGATCAGTCATACTTTTCTTAAATTGCTTATTTACTTTTCAGAATCTAGGTTTCTTTCCACCTTGGCACTTTCCTATTGTAATTGAACGTATTTTTGAGTCCCATTGACCATCTTTGATCATTTGTGGACATTGATATAATTTCTCTTTCTTTTTTGACACAGAAAAAGGAAATGCTGTTGCTAAATTGAGAGAGCAGATTTGAATTAATTCCAAGAACCTTTTGTGAGTGATACAACTAGAGCTAAGACTAGGAATCTGGAAAATCAGAAATGGATATGCACAGTAGAAATTACATGCTATGTGAATCTTGCAAGCAGTGCCGAGTAGAAATTACATGCTATGTGAATCTTGCAAGCAATGTTGAGTGAAGAAATCAAATAATAGAGATTTAGGCTAGCTACTTATGCCATTTTGATTACTAGAAGGAAAATGGCCAAGCATTTCTAGTAAAAGTAAGGTGTCATTGTCATTGAAAGTGTATGTATCCTTCCAGGAAGTTGCTTTTGATAACTTCCAATGCTCAAAGCATGATTGCAGAAAATAATATGAATGGAACGGAAAGCTTAAAAACATTGCCTCAAGTAGATAATCATTATGCACAAATATAACTAAATAAAGATTGTTGCAATCCAATGTCTTTTGTATATCACTTCAATCTTCATCTTTTTTTGCCTTTGATTTGGAATTGAATATAATGTTAGTATGAAACTTGTACTGAATTCCAATGCTAACATGAAACTTAGATTGATGAGATTATATCTTAAAGTTTGACCGTTCAAGTTCTTGTTACAGCTCCAAAAAGAATTTAAAGTATTCAATTGCTATTCATGTAGCTATTTTTGCATTCAAAGCGATGCATTATAACATTATCAAACCAAAATAGGGCCACAAGATAGTGAGACCTTCAACAAAGTTAATTGGACAGCTCCTAAGTAGGGTCAACTTAGACCTCTTTAATGGAAGTTAATTTGAAGGTCACCCATGTTTTCCTAATGGCTCCTCAACCCTCTTCTCAAAAGTGCAGAGAGGAAAACTGCCTCTTGAAATTATTTGATGAATTAAAATTTTACAATGGAAAATCAGATAATGTGTACATAGCATCCTCCCTCTTCACAAAAGTGCACTATTAGGAAAACTGCCTCTTTAAATTATTTGATGAATTCAAAATGTAAAATGGAAAATCAGATAATTTATACATAGCGTCCTAGTCTTATTTCTTGAAAACTTCCCTTTATATGTTTCCGAAGGGAAAAAGAAAGGATGCAAGGTAGGTAATAACCTTTTCAGTTTATTTTTAATTGATACTCTCAACCTTTTTTTACAAAAGTGCACTTTTAATCCATAAAAACTTTTGTTTATAAGGTGCATTTTTTAGAGACTTAATGTAACTTCAAGTAACATTAGATGATATTATTATGTATCCATGCAAATAGAGTTGTGTATATATAGGGATTTCCGAACCTCTCCCTTATAGATGTGTTTCATCCTACCACATGCTTCACTAATGAGGATTAGTCTTATTCAGCATCTTGAAATGCTTAGAAAGAAATAAATCTTGAAATGATAATTAGAACTATTTATATGCTGTTTATGACGATGTTCTATGTTTTGAAGAATCTAATCATGAAGATCTGGCCACTGATAAAGTGGGTGATGCTATTAGACCGAGTTAGGGAAATAAGCATAAAATCCTTTTGGATCTAAAATCTCTGTGAACTGCACACGTTTGTTAGGTGAGCTACAAATGATAATAATTACAATAGGTAAGCTTGAGAAGCTTATTAGAGTTTCCTTGACAACCTATTAGATCATGCAAATGACATTTGTGATCCTTGAGGGAAAGCAAGTTAGACGTAAGCACTCAAAGCATAGTTTATCCTACCTAATCCCTAAGGATCTATTTGCAGTTGATGATACAAATGAATGAAATGGAGATCGATAAGGTAAGTGGGGAAAGGTGCTAGGTAATTGGTGGAAGTAACAAAATTTCAATGCTTTGTCAAATATATACATTAAGTCTTCAATTTGTTATATCTATTTTTAGATTTAGGTGATCTAAAATTCTAAATAACATAAAACTATTGAAATTTAGATTGTACAAGATAACACATAAATCATACAAATTTGAATGCTAAAGAAAGATTGATTGCACTTACTAAATATAGAAATGACCAAGCAAAGGGGAGAGAAGCACGTAGCTAATTTTTTGATCTGCACTGTTATTGCTTGTGTCACAGTCCTAAAAATGACTTTGTAATAGCTTTGTAATTGTTTGGATCAGTTAACAGACCATCAAAACCTGTGCAGACATTGCTAGTGGAGCTCAAACACTACTTTTCCTCGGTTATGTGCACATACCCTGATTTTGTCTCTCTTTGCCTTGAAATCCTATCTCCACTTTCGACACAAGCTTGACATAAAAAGGGGGTTTAGAAAGATGGGTTGGACAATCCCAACCACTCCTTGCTGAGTGGTTGAGTGTTGCGTATATTCCAATACTCCAAAGAGGGCTCAAACTGCATGTAGTTCTCTCACGTATGTGTGTGTGCTCAATTGTGATCCACTAGAATGCAATGCAATGCTTTGTCTTTCGACACTTGACCATATGCAACGTTGACCTTGCATTAGTGTTTAAACTTGGCTTTAGGGCTGCTTCTTTGAGGGGTTTAGGATTTGTATGCCTTTTAGATAATGTCTCAAGGATGTGTAAATAGATTTCTCAAGTTTGATAGTATTTGCTAAGATGAGTGCTAGATATTGCTAGATTTGTATTTATAAATGATAATTTGGTGTTTCCCCCCATAACTGTCATGTGAAATGTGTAGAGGTTGACCCATGGGGGATTTTTTGATTCTGAAAAATAGCCATTGCAAGCTTGTGGACGTTGCCGGTGAAGGTGAACACCTGCGGTAACTGAAACTGTCTGACTATTGTTGGTAGTGTCCAAAGAGGAAAAATTAGAGATCTTGAATATGACGATAATCTGCTTAGGATTTTAGAGCATTATGGCACATACTAGGGTGATCCTGAATATTAATGATAGCAAATTGGGTTGGCCAAGACCATAGATAGGCAAACGGATAGGGGAATGTGTGTGCAAGAGTTAAATGTGTACCCACAAGTCATGTATGTCAAAGATATGTTAAAATCAACGTTGCCAAGTGTCTAATACCAAATTTATGTGTCTACAAATGGCCTCTTTTTAATCTAGTATTGAAAACATAGATTAAAAACTTGTTGTAAATCATTGAGAAATTGCAATGTGACCTTGAAGTGAGATATCTTCTGACAAATTGTGAGAAGTGTTGCGGTGATCGATCAACGATTTTCTCCAAGCAATTGTAGTGATTACTTGATGAAAATCGTGACTTTATCATTGCGACTCGCCCAATGAGGATTAAAAGCTAGGTCGGAAAAAGATGATTTAATTATCATTTTTGTGTTTTCTAATTACTTGGCAAAAATTGTGCAATGAGGAATAAGAGCCCAGGTCAGAAAAAAGACAATTTTAATCATTTTTTCTTCGTTTTTTCTCCTTGCGATTCACAACTACATGGCACAATGCATCTAGGGATTTATGATGAGTTTTTAACTATTGAGTATTGACAATTTGACAGTGGTACACATTTATCATCTGTAGCAGGCTATGTACTTATTATTGATACAATGATTGATAGTCACGATTCACTTCATGGCTGCCTCAACTTCAAGGAATACTGATACATATTACATACTGTCATCTGATACATATTAAAATGATTAACATTGAAGTATACTAGTGAATAATGACTATACAATATACAATTACATAGTCACATAGTGGCAACCTACAATTGTAGGTAGTGTTTTAATATATACTCCGTTTTCAAGCCTCAAGGAAAACACAGTCTCACAATGTCACAACCCTAAGCCTACAAAAAAACAACCATAGGTATTTTTTTAATTTTTCATTATCTTTGTAATATGAATCATGATCATAGGTATCTAGTATCTACTTCATCTTCTACTTCTTCCTTTGACTAGTAGCTAGGGTTAGATTTTTTTTTTGTTTTGTTTTATAGGGTTTAAACTTGTTATTTAAGAATGACATCGACATCTGATTCAGTTGTTTGTCGTAAGCCTAAGTCCAATGACCCTTCTTGCAAGCATTGTGAAGTGGTGATAGAGGACAATTGTGTTATATTCAATTATTGCGGGATGAAGATAGTGGAAGTGTTTATCATTTGAAATACCACATTGCTCAACTACAAGAGAATGATGTGGCATTGTGCACACAAGCACTAGTTGAGGCTCAAAGAGAGATGGCTGCTTGCCTTGCGGCTTATGTGGAGGAAAGTTGATGCACCTGCAACCCTAGTGAATAGGAGGGCAGCAAGGTATGATTATGACATTGAGGCCTCTTTTATCGCCTCAACTCTAGTGGGTTGGGGATGGGGATGAGGTTCATCCACTGAAGATAGTTTGACTACTTTTTGTTCCTCAAAGTAGTCCAGGGTCACGACCTTCACTTGAAGGTATCGCTTGGAATTGAGAATTTCACAATGAAGCAAGGATAACTGTGGCAATTTTTTGGTACTACAACATTCCTTTCAATGTGGCAAAAAGTCTATATTGGGAGAATTTGGTCATTGTATTGACAGTTGTCAGGAAGAGGTTCAAGGCTGCTACTCCTTATGATTTGAGTGGCCCATTTTTGGAGGATTCCATCAAACATATGCAAGCTATTGTAGAAGCCCAAAAAAAAGTGGCAAAAAAATTGGTGCACCATTTTGCCTGATGGGTGGACGGATGAAAAAAATTGCACATTGATTAAATTTCTAATGGCTTCAAGTGGGCAGTTGGTTTTCTTGAAATCAATTGATGTCCCCCACCAAGTAAAAAATGCAAACACTTTGTGTGATATGCTGGATGAGGTGGTGATGGAAGTGGGTGTGCAAAATGTCGTCCAAGTTGTGACAGACAATGCGGTAGCATATGTAGCAATAAAGAGACTTATTAAGGAGAGACAACCTACACTTTTTTGGACCCCTTGTGCAACCCATTGCATTGATCTCCTACTCGAGGATATATGAAAGATCTCATAGGTAAAAAATGTAGTTGAAGAGGTGAGAAATATCACCAAGTTCATCTACAATCATGTTTGGGTGCTAAAATTGATGAGAGAACACACCAGTGGAAAAGACTTTGTGCGATTAGGAGTTAAACAATTTGCCACAAACTTCATCACATTGTAGAGCATGGCCGCCTCACTAACATTCTTTAATCAGATGTTTGTGAGTCATTGGTGGTTGGAGTCTTTCTATGCTAGCAAGGCCAAAGGGGAAAAAGGTTGTGAAGACCAGTTTTGATGATATGTTTGTGAAGTGCATGGAGGAAATCATTAAGGCAACCTTAAACTTAATTATTTTTTAATTTATCTTTTATTTGTTATAAATGTTTTTCTTAATTTTGATTATAAATTTGTTCATTATTTTGTTTTAGGTGTTAGAGCCTTTGGTTCGACTCCTATGGTTGGTGGATGAGAAGATAAACCCAATGAGTTATTTGTATGAGGCCATGGACGTGGCCAAGAGTCAAATATTATGGGCAAAATTAAAGAAAATATGAACCCATTTGGCACATAATTGATCGGAGATAGAACGAGATGCTTCACAAACATATTCATACAATGGCCTACTACTTGAATCCTAGGTTTTTCTATTATGAATTATTTAAGGCCGATAAAGAGGTTATGAATGGCCTTAATACATGCATAGAGAGGATGATCCTTGATGATGACACTATAGATGCAGTTATTGAGGAGTTGCAGATTTACAAGAATACA
Source organism: Torreya grandis (assembly GCA_037957365.1). Lineage (NCBI taxonomy): Eukaryota > Viridiplantae > Streptophyta > Pinopsida > Cupressales > Taxaceae > Torreya > Torreya grandis. The sequence goes on along the minus strand of JARHVA010000053.1, from coordinate 4,080,659 downwards.
ACAGGGAGATTCTTTGCTTTGGCTCTATGTGTTAAAAGCATAAACACCTTTTAACCAGGTAAAAAGAAATTGAGTCATTTGTTTTTAATTTTTAGTCTCGTTACTTTTAGTCTATAGATACTTGTAGTAGACTTTTTTCATTTATTCAAGCTTAGTTGACTTACAAAATTATAAATCTCCAATCAAAAGCTAGCCATCCACATTTTGTGTTAGCTGTATAGCTCTTTTGGGTGTGAAAGTAATTGGAGCATGTTTGAAGTTGTTCACACAAAGAAGCGCAACAGGTTGACAACACAATGCCTCAATGACCTCGTCTTTGTGTGATACAATTTTCATCTTCGCATGAGACAAGTGGATGGGCTAGAGAGTTATGATGCAATTGACTTAGATAAGATCGATCTATACGCTGACTGGATTGCTAATGATGCAAAGCCCATGTTTATCGTAGAGGAGATTGTAGATTTGGAGAGGTTGAAGGAGCAATAGCAAAGGGGCAGCTGAGGCATCAGGAGGGGTTGGTGAGGATCAAGATGATATCTTTGTTGATGTTGGAGGCATTGCAGAGGAGAAAGCTTTACCTTCCACTTCCATGAGGCAACTGCAACAAACTTATTTTAAGTGCTAGAGATGAAATGTAATATGTATATTCAATATTTCATATGACTTTATGAGCATTGTAGTTTGTAACTTTGTACGTTGTACTTCATACTCTTTTTTGGTAAAAAAATAATAGAAATATGCTTATGGCATTCTCTATATTCATTTCTCATGTCATTTAACAAATTTTTACATGATATTTAAGTTTATTTTATGAATTTATATGTTTTTAAAGTAGCAATAAAGTTGTCGATTAATGTTGAGAAACGCTCAAGTCTCGAGTTTGAGTTAAAATTTCAGGCTGTCGAGTACAAGTTTTTGAATTATGATTGGAAATGCTAGATTATAAAAATAAAAGAAATAAATTTGGTACCTGTGTAACTGCATTTTGTGTTGTCAGGTATGCCTCAAATATCCAACTTGCTTCATGCAAAACTTGCAAGGAAACATGTAGAAATCAATGTCCACTCATGATAGAAAATTTAAAATAATTTACATCATTGAAGTACTTGAAATTGAAAGGTTAAGGAACGAATAAAACTGAGAGTATGTGAATCAAGTAGCCATTTGAGGTCATTGGAGAATGCCATGGGGTGATTATGCTTGAAGGAGATGCAACTGCTGAAACCATGGGTTGAGAAGTATAAATGCCTCAACCCTCATTGGAGACATTGAAGTGTTAGAAGTTGAGTGACACAAAACCTCAGCCGCACCATTAAAAATATCATCATGATTCTTTTGATGGAACTCCAAAACAGGTTTGTATGTAAATTGAAACTTTGAGTCAACTGTTGCAGATGGATTCTAGACACAAAGTGCTTACATGGTACCATCGATCCTCATCATATAAATAGAAAGGTGTATGCATGGACAACATTCATGCCCCAAAACTGATCCATCTATAACTCGAAGTGATATAAAAATGCCATAATCTGTCCATTAAACTGCTCAGTCAGATTGGTCTGATAAATTTGCTCAATCTGGCCCATATAATTTGTTCCACAATGTTAATAAATCTGTCAACTATCCCTCATAAATTTGTAAAAATAACCCACATATGCCTCAACCTATATCCCATCTGAATCACATAATTCTGACCCAAAATCTGAATTATGTATGTCAAGGCCTTAATCTCTACGACAAGCCCATTGTTTTCTCCCTTTTGGGATGAGGGATGAAACCTGTAAATTACTCATCTCAAATAAAAGAGTTATGCGCATCATGTGTTATATAGAAAATATCATCATGTCAAGCACTTGAACATGATATGTTATCATTGAAATATCTGATTAGCAAAGCATGTATGAAACATGTAATCCAAGGCAATGGGCATACAAGTGTCATGTCAAGTAGATATAACAATTAGTAATGCAGTAATAAGCATCACAATAATAAGCCACACTGAAGATGCATGGTAATAATGATGGCATCACACACAATAGAAGAATATGTGATAACAATCATGGCATCAAGCTCAACAACAATCATATATGTAATCTAACACATAGAAACACAATATCATAATCATGAAGCATATAAGGGCTCAAGACACGACTTGACTTTGACTCGACTCTGACCTGGCATAGACAACATGGCCATGACATGGACTTGAAGATCCTTGACACAACTGACGAACGACGTGACAACACACAACCAATGCACTCATAGAAACATGCAAGATAACACACATCTATCATCAGAGAATGTGACATTCAATAGCATCAAACACATAAAACAAGCAATGTTAATCCACATAATTAAGTAATGTCATCATCTAGCATAGCAAAGTACAATATCCATAAAGTATAGCACCCTAAAGAGTTTATGCAAGAGCAAGGCATGTATAAATAGTTTAAGTAGCTCAATATGATCAGTGGAATGTAGAAAGATAGAACTTGGAAAGTGTATCAAGATGCCCCCAATGTAGGCATGCCCCCAATGTAGAAAAGTGGCCCCTGGGTGTAAGGAATGTTTCGCATTTGAATGCCCACGTATCATATGTAACTTGTATGTCCTGTATCCCACTCATGTATATCATGAGAAACAAGTGCGTAGAAAATGGATATATAATTCACCATGTATAAGATAAATAACGTCAATCAAACATGTAAACTAGTAAAACATGTCATGCATAGGTGTTGATTTTGAATATTTTATTTTTTTTGTATTTTTGAATGTTTTGAAGTGAATTATGTAACTACTAACCAATGATGCCAACAATGGGATGCTCATGTGTAGGTCATGGATTGATGGGTGTGAATGTCACATGTCGTGGGCGAGGAGTGACAAATGTATCATTATTCGAATAAGAGAAGTGATCATGTGCTATAAAATATCCATCATCGCTATCATGGTTCATCTAATCATGTATATATAGTGTAAATGCAGTAGCTATAATAACCTATGAACTTCATTGTATGCTTGGAGAATGTGTTTGTGTTCATTGTGAAACACACAGAGTAGCCCGTAAAACTATTTTAGGACATGACAGACTAGGTAACGTCTGCTGAACTCGAATAAACCTCTGATGAAGTGGACGTTGAAGTAGTGGTCTTTGAGGAAGATTAATTAATTGCCTTTGATTTGCCTTCGTAAGGTGACCCTGTACAAGTTGTGGTGGAGGTGGCAAAGCAAATGTCTATGGTTGAATAAGATACTCGTATGGAATGCCTAGAACTATAACCACTCGGTTGCTATAGATATACTTTACACATCGATGTACCAAAGATGGTATTGCACGTATCTTATGTAGACATGGACTTCTTAATAACATGTCAAATGTCTCAATATTAGGCAGAACTAAGAACCAAGGAGCAATAGCTGCAGGCCCTATTATAAATGGTAACACAATACCCCTATGAGGCTTTTGTCTTTTTCCATTGAATCTTTTTACTATAGTAGTTCTACCAATAAAAAATCTGTGTACCCAAGGCTAGTAAGCAATGTCAATGTATATGTTTTCACTTGACCCATTATCCACCATAACACAGTGTATAGGACATGAATCAATGAAAACATGTACAAACAAAGGCACATTGGTAGAATCATCATTAATAATCTCATGCTCATTGAATGTGATTATAGGTCTTTGTACAAACATGCTTGCAAGTGTACCAATAATACCGTCGAAAGGATGAGCCTCCTCAGTCTTAGAAGCATAAGAAGTCAAAGGAGGATGCACTGATGCACTGCACCTTAGGATTAGTCTTGGTATCTTTTGTTGCATGATTTGGAAAAGGATCGAAAAATATTTTGATTTTCACATTAGGTTGTGCATCCGAATTCTTCGTAGGTGTATTAACATCATTGACCTTAATAGTATCATTTTCAATTAGAACTTGTAGCTTATGTCTCAAACCGAAGCATCTGTTCATAGAGTGTTCCACACTTCTATGCCAATGACAATATGCATTGGTATCGGACCCCTTAGGTTGTGCTGTAGTCATATCAACCTCCATTGGTAGAGGGAGAGATATGAGATTGCCCTTGAGTAAGTTTTGTAAGACCTTGTGTGGAGGTTTTGATAATCATGTAAACTTCCTCCTTTGGGGAGCCGAAAGGACAAGCCTATTAGTAGGTTGTGAAACTACATTAATTGTTTCTTTAGCTTCATTCTTAACATCATTTGCCTTAGATTTAAAAGTTGGTTAGTTTTGAAACTAGGCATTATAAGATGTTGGAGGATTAGACCCATACTTTAGCTTCGTCATAGAAAGAAGCTTAACTTCATGGTCTTTGACTGTATGGCACATCATCAAAAGATTGAAATCGTTTGAACATAATAGACTCATGTATAGGAGCAAGTAAGCTTTACTTAAATATGTGTTGCAATTCATTATCAACCATTTGATTTGTCATTTTAGAGAGCATAGTCTCATACAAAGCACATAGTCACTGATGGACTCATTAGGTCCTTGCTTGAGTTTTGTAATTTGAGCATAGCAGACCTCAGCGATAGTGATAGAAAAGTGCACTAATAATTGTTCAGGCAAAGGATTTAAATCATGCACTAATTGAAAAGGGAGGTCACAAGGCACAATCCTTAAGACTCCTTGGTAAGAATTTGGTCAACAACTTATCATTAGCTGCATGGTCCAAACTTGCTGCATGGAAGGCTCAAAGATGTTGTTTTGGATCACTTTTACCATTATATAGTGTAAGCTTGGTGCAATAAATCTTGTAGGTAAAGGATAAGCAAAAATATTTGGGGCCAATGGGTTGTGTAATAATGCTTGAAAATTAGTCAAATGGCTTATTTGAGACCTTATTCCAATTGGGAAACCTTAGCTTGAAGATCGAGAATAGTTTGCACAAGGGTTTGAACAATAGGCATAAAAGATTGAGTATCAATAAATAATGTCACGAGTAGCAAGCCTAGGAGGCACAAAAGTATGTTGCGTAGGGATAGCCATAGAACTTAGAGGAGTAACTTCTGTTGCCTTGACACCATGGGTGGGCACCACTTGTGTAGCCATATGTGTAGACTCATGAATAGTAGCAGGAGTAGTAGTCTGAACACTTATTGTAGTATTGGTGTTTGTGAAAGGTGGATCTCTATCATTGAAAATTTCATCATGTTGTTCCTCAAATGTGGTGACCTTAGCATTATTTGCATTCTTAGCTTTTAGGATTATATTCAAGACCTTGTCCAAATTGTTAGGTTGCATACAAATTCGACTTTGAAAATTAGAAGGTGCTACAACTTGTGCAAGATCTAAAACATTAAACTCAATAGGATGTATTCTACCATGATATTCATTATTATGTTCATTATCATCTTTTAAAGCATTATCAAGTTCAGGCATATCGTCATTTAACAACATATTCCTCTACATCTATATGTTCTTTATTTACATCATAAAAAAAGGTAACTTGCATTTTACCAATCTTATCCATTTTAGATTGCACGCAAACACATGGTTGGATCAAAGGAATTTGACTATAATCAATTACAACACCTCTTAACCTAGCACTTTGTCTTACAAGTATGAGAGATCTATCTTGCTTAGATGACATAGAATATGTGCATTAAAACACCAAAAAAGCTAGGGCAAAAATGCATAGATTGCTGCCTAATGAAGGAGAAATCAGATCTGAAACTCTAAGAAGGATAGATGAAACCCTAAGGGAGAAGGACCTAGGGTTTTATGTGCTCAAAACAAAGATTAGGTCCACTAGAATGTTTTATCTTGTTTTAGATTTAAGGGATCAAAATAACATAAAACTATTGAAATTCAAATTGTACAAGATAGGGCATAAGTGTGTAAATTTGAATGCTAAAGAGAGATTGATTGCACTTACTAAATATAGAAATGACCAAGCAAAGAGGAGAGAGAAGACACTTAGCTGATTTTCTGATCTGGACTAGCTCATTGCCTTTGTCACAATCCTCAAGATGACTCTGTAATAGCTTTTTAACTATTCAGATCAATAACATACTATCAAACCCTGCATGGACGCTGCCGACGAAGTTCAGATGTTTGCGACAACCATATTGTCCATTGTTTTCCGGTACTACCCAAATTGTTTTTGCCAGTCTATTTTTCCATAGAGCCTGCCTTTGTAGATGATTTCTGGATGTTTGCTTGCCCTCAATTTTTGTTGGATAATTGTCATTGATCTCAAAGGAATTGTAACGGATATGAATGGAAATATCAAATGGAATTGTTGCCGGAAGTGAATGGAATTATTGCCGGAAGTGTTGCTGGAAGTGAACGGAATTGTTGCTGGAAGTGAATGGAAATGTCGACGGAAGTGAACGGAATTGTTGTCGGAAGTGAACAGAAATGTCGACGGAAATGTTAACGAAAATGTCGATGGAAATGTCAATGTTCACATCTTTTGGTGAAGAGGTATCTCTTGGATGGGACACATCCTTTAAAGGCTATTTAAGAGAGAAGAGATGTGGAAGTAAAACAAGGATTTGATTTGAATGAAGATCATATAAGTGTGAGAGAGAAGGAAGCGAGGAAGAGCAAAAAATGAAATAGAATATCTCTTAAAAAAAAAGTATGAAGGGTAGATTTATTTTAATGAAGAATATTCTTTGAGAATTATGAAAGAGAGAAGAGCAGAAAGTATATAAGAAAATTAATAAGAGAGAAAGTGTAAGAGAAGCAAAGTCATCATTCGATTGAAGAAGCAATCACAGATGATGGAATCGATTTGGCTTGGGGTCGGTGCCTCATAGTCTAGGGGTTGGTGCTCCTGTGGGTTGGTGCTCACGAATTAGCCAAGTTGGTGCTTGGCGAAGGGGATCGGTGTCTCCAGTGGGTGGGTGCTCACAAATTGACCGAGTTGATGCTTGGTGTCTCCAGTATGTTGGTGCCTACAAACATTGTAAAAGAGTTATATATATAAAGGAATATTTCTTCGTGGTTTTCTACCGAAAGGGTTTCCACGCAAATTTGTGTCTATTTGCATTGTGTGGTTTTGCATTGTATTCTTTGATTGCATTGAATATATTAATTGCGGAGTAATTTGAGGTTTTGGATTTAAGATTAATAGTCGAAAGCAAAAAAAAATTATCTTATACTGATTCACCCCCCCTCTCAGTGTAAGCTTGTGCTTAACAAGTTTTGTGCAAAGATCCTGATTTTGTTTCTCTTTGCCTCGAAACTCGAGCTCTACTTTCAACACAAGCTTGACCTGAAATCGGGGTTTAGAAAGATGGTTTGGACAACCCCAACCACTCCCCGCTAAGTGGTTGAGCATTGCATACATTTTAATGCTCTGAAGAGGGCCTAAACCACACATAGTTCTCCCACCTATGTGTGTGTGCACTCAATTTTGATCCACCAAAGTGCAGTGCAATCCTTTGGCTTTCGACACTTGATAACATGCAACTTTGACCTTGCATTAGTGTTCAACTTGGCTTTAGGGCTGCTCTTTTGAGGGTTTAGGATGTGTATGCCTTTTGGATAATGTCTCAAGGATATGCAAATAGATTTCTCAGGCTTGATAGTATATGCCAAGATAAGTGTTAGATAGTGCTAGATTTGTATTTATAGATGACTCTTTGGTGTTTTCCCCCATAATTGACATGTGAAATGTGTATAGGCTGACCCAAGGGGGGATGTTTGAATTTGAAAAATAACTGTTGGAAGCTCCTAGACGCTTCTGGTGAAGGTGGACACATGTGGTAACCGTAACTGTCCGACTGTTGTGAGCAGTGTCCAGAGAGGGAAAATCAGGGATCTGGAATATGGTGACAATCTAGTTAGGATTTTAGAGCATTATGGCACAAACTAAAGTGATCTTGAATATCAATGATAGCATATTGGGTTAACCAAGACTGTAGATAGGCAAATGGATAGGGAAAAGTGTGTGCAAGTGTCAAATGTGTATATGTCAAAGATATGTCAAAATTGATGTTGCCAAGTGTCTAATACCAAATTTATGTTTCTACAAGATTATACTTTTATGATAGGCACAAGCTTTAAGTCCTCAACTAAGAGAGAAATTTCACTTACCTTCGAGTTTGAACACCCACGAACACCTAAAACCTTTAAAATATCGTACAAAGATGATCAATTTATCTATTCAATGCAAAATGGAGTGTGGTGTTAGGTGGTAAAATAGGCAAAAATTATATAGTATCACTCCCTCAAACTTAAATGTTACATTCCTCTTTGTGACGAAATGAAAAACTTGTATTTGTTCTTTAGAGTTGTATCTTTTGAATCAATTTTATAAGGAAATTTCTTGTTTAATTTCAGTTTTTCCTTTTTTTATTTTTCCTTTTGTCCCTTCTCACATGTCCACATTTTGGTTACAAGTTGTATTGGGCCTAGAGATGGCTCTTTATGTATACAATCCTATAAATAGGTAAAAGGTAGACGGCCATTCTATATCCAACACATAAACATGACAGTCTACAATGTAGGATGTAGGCAAGAGGCTATTATTGCGCAATGTACTAAATCATATAGGTTGTAACTAAGGGTTATGATGGGTCTAGTCCTAGGTTCCAATACATGCAACCTCTAAATAAAGAGAAGGGTAGTAGACCTTTTTAGAACAGATATTAATGATATAATAATCAAAAGCTATGATATTTAGGTCAGGGACTGTGGTAATAGGAAAGGGTTGTGGTAATATAATAATTATGTAATAAATAGAAATAAGCATGTGCTATAACATTCATAATCAAACCATGCACAAAATAAAAGGAGATAGGGCAAAAGGTTACTTACCTTGGGTTGACTTATTGGCACATTAATCTACCATTTGACTTTGAGCATTTTGTGAGAGATGGTTGTAGGTTGAGTCAAGAAGGATAAAATATATCTGAAGTAAACCAAAGTTGGGGACTCCAAAGACTTGGTGTACTTGGTGTAACTCCTATTCTTGAATCTTCAAGGCCTTTCTTGCAACTTGTCTTCCTTTGGTGAAGTTCCTTTAGCCTATTCCTCTTTTGTAATCCTAAGGGGATTTGCAAGTGTTGGTAGTGTAGATGTCAAATTGTTCGTATAGAAATTAACAAGAATGATCCAATAAATAGGGGTATGAATTCCTAGTTCATAACTCATTAATTCCTAGTTCATAATTCCTTTGGTGAAGTTCCTTTAGCCTATTCCTCTTTTGTAATCCTAAGGGGATTTGCAAGTGTTGGTAGTGTAGATGTCAAATTGTTCGTATAGAAATTAACAAGAATGATCCAATAAATAGGGGTATGAATTCCTAGTTCATAACTCATTAGCCATGGCTTGTGACAAGGAACATAATTTAAGGAAAAGTAGTGCGTTACTAGCCATGGCCAGATGTCGGCTAGGTGTGGGAAAATCAAAGGGTCTTAGAGGAGAGGTTAAGGAGGGTAGTGGAGGACAAGGCAGATGATCTGAAGGTGGTAGATAGGTACTCGTGACACATCTCTCACATGTTGGTTCAAAACTGGCTCACCCAATTCTCGAATAGGGGAGATTAATCTGCCAATGATTCATGGACAAAATAAATGTTAGTAAATTGAATTCAAGGTGTATGCATAAGCCTTTGCAAAGCTCATCACTTTCCATGTAGTGTTGGAAGGGATAGTGCTTTGTGAAAAAAATATGCCAAAAATAAGTAAAATGTCTGAATTTAAATAATTGAAATGCTGAAAACGATTGAGAGAAATGAATGTAAATAAATAGATATACGTACTTTCACTTACTTGGCCGATGTAGAGTGATCACCATGTCCAATGCTGGTGTTGGGTAAGCTCTGGTAGATTGGTGTTGTAGATGTCAATATGTAAATGGTGGACCAAGTTTGTGTTAGGATTCATCAAGCGTTACCAACCATGACCTGTGATGCTCAAAATGAGAAATGTTGATAGATTTTTGGTGACGCATTTCCCAAATGGTTGGTGATGTTGAAAAACTCATTTAGCTGGTGATGTGTATGTAGATGGTCGATGGCGAAGGGTTCTAGAAAATAGCCAGTGTCAATATTTCAACTGGGCGGTATCGTTAGTATTGTGTAATTTTTTATGTTTTTCTTAATTTTGGATTGAGTTATTGATTGTGTTGCTATTTGGGTTTTGCAGGTAGGTAGGTGTGTTTGACTATGGAGATTAGTGGATATCTCTTGGTTTTTGGGATTGATTATAGGCTGTCATGTATGGATAGGGGCCTTTTTAGTAGTTTGGGGTTTGGGGGAATCATGAAGATGTGCAGGCTGCCCTTGAGGTCCAAGCTTCTTATTATGTTCATAGATCATTGGATACCGAGGGCCAATAAATTTTCATGGATCGTTAGGGGTGATGTGATAGAGTGCATCATTACCTTGGAGGATGTCCGTGTGATGTTGGTGTTGCCTATAAACAATGCCTCGATTATATGTGATATCCTAGACATAGGCATCAAGAGGTATAAGCTAGCAGAATGGGGTACCCTTTCAGATTGGTACAATGATCATTGCTTGATTGTATGCCTCAAGGATGTATACAGTGCCTGCCATTTTAGATATCTGGAAGGTGATTATTGGCTTGATGGTGGCAAGAGTTTTGTGCTAGAAGTCAAATAGTGTGGGGACGCTTTATGTTTTGGTTGTTGGGCTGCATAGGAGTAGGGGGTGGTCTATAGTTTGGGTGTGAGCGTATTGGTGCAATTGTATCATGATATTTACACAATTTTGGCTTGAGAGCATCAGATGATTGGGCATATGATTTTGTTGAGCTCGTGGATAAATGAGCGATTTATTATGTACAAACCTGCATGTACACGTTTGGCAGTTGCAGTGGACTTGCTTAGAGTCTAGTGGTGGCATTTGTATTGGGCCTACAATGAGTCTCTACATATAGCAAGCTTTTAAATTGGTAAAAGGTAGAAGACCATTCTAAATCTACCGCATAAGAATGTTGGTCCACAAAGTGGTATAGGGTTGTCTGTAATGGGTCTATAAGGGGAACCTACCCATGCAATATATATAGAGAAAGAGGGTTGAGGACCTTATTAGATTTGGGGTGTCATCAGATGGTAAAGCAAGAGCTATGGTGTCTTTAGATGGTAAAGCAAGACCTTTGGTGTCTCTAGATGGTAAAGCGAGAGTTGTAAATGATAATAATGTAAAGATTGCAATAAATTAAAGACAAAAAGGATGTAGTATACTGTCAAATATATAAAACATACAACAATCACAAATCAACCAAATACAAAAGAAAGAGATCAGGGTTACAGATACTTATCTCAAGTCTCCTTATCGATGCATCAATCTCTCCCTTGGATTTTTAGCACTTTGTGAAAGATGGTTGTAGGTGGAGTTAATATGGATAGAAAAAACCCTAAGTAGATCACAATTGGGGACTCCAAATACTTGGATTACCTCTATGGCGCAATTCCTATTCTTGAAATTGTCAAGGCCTTTATTACTAACTTGTCTTCCATTGGTGGAGCTCTTTAAACCCTAAACCCTCTTCTTCCTAAAGGGTAATTGTGAGCACAAGCAGAGCGAATTGTTTTTGTATATCTTTGAGAAATGACGGATGAAACCTATAAATATAGTTTGGACCTCTATAAGTCAAAACTCAGTTTTAGCCAATATCATCGACTTGATGGACGATGTATAAAAAAATCAAAATGGCTGATGACGGTAATTAAATGTGGGTGTTAAGGGACATCATCTACTGGGCCAATGTCATTGGTTGTGACTAGGCAATGTAGGAATGGGGGTCAAAGGGAGATTTAGGAGGCTAAAGAAGTCAAAACTATTGATATGAAGGTGGTAGTAAGTAGGGCAACCCATGCTGCATCTTTCATCAAGTGCTAGAAACTGACCCACCTTGATCTTTGTGTATGCAAATGCATATGCTGAGGGGGATTAATGCGCCGAAAAAACCTGAACAAGAAAAGAACCAGTAAAATGTTTTTAATGTGTATAAATATTCCCCTGAAGCTCATTGCTTGTCACAATTGTGTAGCAAGTGATGGTGCTTCGTGAAAAACATTATTCTAAACTATAATAATGAATGATTATATTGAAATAATTGAGATGCTAAAAATGAAATATACGTACCTCTTACCTTTCCACTAAATGGATGCATGCAAATATCCCAATCCTGATTGTGGCGGGTGCAACTAATGCTTATTTTGCCATCAAAAGCTACTTATGTTGACCCTAAGCATGCAAAAACTACATGGACTATTCCAATGCAATTGTACGCAAATGAGTCTAATTGCAAGTATATGTAATGCGATAGCTCTCAAAGAGGATGGTACTAGGATGGGTCTGGATAGCTGCGGGTAAAAGCTAAATTAGGTTTGGGAAGCCCAAAGATAATATAGGGAGGTGCTAGGCCGAGTCTGGATAGTTGCACGGTAAAGGCTAGATTAGGTTCAAAGGGCCTAGAGGAAGATAATTAGGATGCTAAGATGGGTCTAGATAGCCTTAAGGTAAAGGCCAAATTAGGCTCGTTGGGTCTAGAGGAGAATAATTAGGATGCTAAGATGGTCCCATATAGCTGAGGTAAGAGATATATTAGGTGTACAGGGCCCGAAGATAAGGACGGGACAAAAAGCTAAGGATCCCAAACATAACCAAGAGGAATCCATGAAGGATAAAGAAATGGGTGAAAGAGCATCTTTAAAACAAAGATGTAGTTTGTATTTGAGTAGGTATGGCTCAAGGGGAAAGCCTCGTTGATTCCCCAAGTCTTAGAGTCTTAAACCCAAGAGCCTAATGTTGTTGCGATGATTGCATGTTTGAAAGAGATGAAGAAAAAGATGTAAAGAAAAGGATGTCAATGGGGATAAATGGAGAGAGGGAAAAGAGGGTGCCACCAAAGCAAAGCTATGATCTTTATTGGAAGCAAGACACTCTAATCAATTCCTCAAGAATAATACTTTTCTACATTGAAAGGTTTAGGAACCATGTTTTGTAACGTGGTTTAGGGTAATTAGTGAAGCAAGTAGCTTATTCCATGAAGGCTATAAAATATATGTAAAAGTAAAGATGCCTACCTTCCCATGGCCTTTTCTCCGTTCCTCATGACTTGTCAGAGCTAACATTCTCTATGAGGATTGGGTACTTTCGTGAAAAGGCAGGGAACACAAATGATAGATAAGAGGTCTCCCAGCCCAGTCTGCAGCCTACCACACTCCAATGGACCTTCAACTCTTCTGTAAGGCCAACTATGGAGTTTAAGATTTCAACCAGGGTAGGGGGCATGCCAATGATTTTGTAGGCGCTTTTTTTGGGTTGTGATTGGATTTTGATATTTTTCCTTTTGACTTTTTGAGATTATTTTAGGGCTTTTGAATTTTTGTTTCTTTCTTGATTTTTTTATTGCCCTTCATATGGATTTGCAAGGCCAACAATGGTTTTGTACTATGACATCACTAAGAGAGCTTGCACCTAGCCGGATAGAAAGAATCTGAAAGCCAAGATGCTTAAATAATCCTTAAATGCTCCTTGACTCGCAACTTATCAAAGAGTGCAATCTTGAATTTGACCTTGATGTGCCAAATAGGGAGTGCAATAAAATGGGGATATATGATGGCAACTAGGTTACCATAGTTGAAATGCATAAAGGGATGATACAGTGATGGACATACTTGAAACTCTGTCAAGAGAAGGGGAGTTGTGGATGAGAGACGTATATATATATTATAGATTGTAATAGTTTTGCTATAAAGAATAGAACTGACTTTGGAATGCAAAACGACACTTTTGACCATTGCCCTATCTTTCTAAGATACCTCTAGCTATGGTTTGAAGTGAGGACAGAAAAGTTGGTAAAATAGGAGGTGTTTGCTTGTGAGGAAGGCTTGGTTGATTCCCTAAGTGTTACAATACAACTCATGAGCCTCTAGATAGAGACTAGGGGCTTGCCAAAAGATTAAATAAATTAGTAAGACTGGTCGAGACATTGAGGAAAACTATAGTATTGAGGAGCAAAGAGGCTATAGTAGCGGAAGATAGGAAGGATCCTAGGGTTTGGGACTAGGGAGGAACTTCTTAAGAGCTTGCTAAAATGCTTGAAGTTCAACTAAGATGATGCTAGATATGATGATGCCAATCTAGCGAATATGATCATGTGAATAGTTCTAACATGAAATGCAAATTATGTTAAATGCCTAACTAAACGAAATATATGAAAAAGGACAATTGTAGCTTAGACACAATACTTTTTCAGAATTTTGAGCATTAGTTGGTTCTTTGAAGATGTATTCTTTATTTTTCTAGAGCTGGTAAATTCATTTCCCAATGATCTCTGTGATGAGGTAGGGATCCCACCATTTTTGGACGTATTTTCCCTCTGTCTTGGGTATAGTCCAATTTGAGAACAAGATCTCCAATTTCAATTTTTTTGTGCTTGACTTTTGTTATGTTGTTTGGAAAGGCGTTTTATTTAGTTAAGATTGTATTGCAAAGAATTCACGTGTCTCTCATCAAGTAGGTTTAATGCGTGAAGGCAGGGTTCATGGAGCTCTTCATCAAGTATGATGCCATGTAGGGAAATACACAACAAGGGTAACTGAACTTCTAGTGGCAAGTGGCATTAGAGTTGTAGACTAGAGAGAAGGGATTTGCCCCAATGGTAGTTATAGTGCTAGTATGGTATGCCCAAAGTGCGGGGTAAAGATTAAGGTGCTTATCAATGTAGGATTCTCTAATGGTTTTCTATGAAATTTTATTAAGCATTTTGTTTGTGGCTTTGGCTTGCCCATTGCATTGTGGGTGATAGGGAGTGAAAAAATTGTGTTCGATTTTAAATATGGAACATAATTGTTTCATGTCTTTGTTTTTTAAGTTTCCACCATTGTTGGAGATGATGGTATGAGGGATATTGAATCTTCAAATGATTTGGTTAAGAAAACATTTGGAGATGGCAACTTGATTACATTGGTTAGAGGCATAACTTCAACCCATTTGGTGAAGTACTTGGTTGTTGTTATGATAAAGGTATGCCCATCTTTTGCTCTAGGTAATATGCCAATGAAATTTAGACCCCACATGGAGAAGGGTCATGGAGCTTCAAGTGTTTGAAGCTCAACATGAGGTGAGTGAATGAGATTTTCATGAAGCTGGCATGGATTACATATTTTGGCAAATGCTATTGAGTCTTCTACTATGTGGTAATCCAATAATAACTTTTTGTAGGTATATGCGGGCTGTAGCGTGTCCGCTACCATGTTCCCCACAACTGCTCCCATGTGCTTGCTCAAGAAGAGGAGATACCTCTTGTATACACCTTATTTTTGATTACTTGATGATTTATCTTGCAGGACTCGTCAACTCATCAATCTCGTTGAGTGTACATACTAAGGAGTACATTGGGATCGGGATGGGCTGCTTCGTGGTTCTTTGTGAGAGTTTCCCCGATGATCACCTGCCATTATTTCTTCATTCATTTTTTTCCATGTCATCAACTTGCTTGTATTTCCTTTGATTACTTTAGTTTACATCACTTGGTTACTGTCTAATGACACCTTGGATCTAGTTAAGCCCACGCTGGCTATTGTATGTGTAGATGCCCCTATCATATCCCTTATAACCTCCTTTGCACATGACCCTTGTCTATAGCCCTTAACCGCTTTGTGGACCGGCGTATTGTATGTTTGGTGGATCTTATTTAGCCTTCTATATTTTCCTATATTAGAGGATCCTTATAGGGTTGACCACTCTTAGCCTACATACATTCTTGTGAACTTGACATGAATCTTACCCCATCGCTATGTTGGGTCTGTTGTCAACCTGGAGCTGCGCCCTGAATCGAATACGTGCATGAAATAGCCAGTCCTCTATCTGATTGAAACAATGAGATCTTCTCACGAGGGTGGGTGCCTCAATGGTGAGAAGAACCTCCAGAGAAGGCTGGTTCCTGTATGATGTATCAATGAGGATCTCTACTCTACGCTGCGGACTACCATGGAAAAGGGAGAAGGAAAACTTAAAGGGGAAATCCTACCTAAAAAGGGTGATACACCAGAAGTTTGATCCACTCAACTTGGAACCTTGAACACTGAACAATCAAGGGAAAATGAAGACCTTAGACTTCAATCAATCACTTATGCATAAATATTTCATGAAGAGGTTCGATCCAATGACCAAAAATATGAGGAAAAATGATGGAGAGAGGTCAGATAAAAGACACTTTGCAGCCACCTAACATCCACTTACAGCTTCAACAAAAGACAATAAAGAATACTGAACATGCCCTGCACAAGGATAATCTAGCAACTAGGTACGAATCATAATTTGGGAAGGGAGAGAAATCTACCACTTATGCAAATTGCTGAAGAAATATACACTATGCCAGCACTTGAAATCTGAAAGTACAGTCCTATTGATTGAAGAGGTTACACAACTCACCAATGGCAGAGTCTGGTCTAACCAAGAGAGAGATTGGATAATTTTTAATCAACGTTGAAAGCCATTTTATAGAGAATTACAAAAGGCCAAAGATTGGCATAGAAAATTTGAAGATAAGGATTCACTTAGGTTAACTCAACGCTGACTTGGCCTTTCAATAAAATATGTTTTCTTTTGTCTTTGCATGAAGCTTCTTGCGCTTGAGGAAGTGAACTTGTCTTTGTTATGAACTGCTCACCTCTCTTTGCATGGAAATTCACGCCAATGTTAATTTTAGAACTTTATGTGAACGTTTGACAGTTGAGTTAACCGTTTGGTAAGCTGACTTGGACGAAGAGATCGGCCGAGTTGACTGTTCGGTACGCTGAGTTGGACGAAGAGATCATTCTCCCTCACATGGAAAGCTCCTAGTGGATGCGGCGTTTAACAATTAGTCAACTCTGAATCTGGAACGATCAACTCGACATTCAAATTTGGACTTTGGTTGAAGCTGAGTTGGACTCTTGGATGCATGGAGTTGATATGGAGATGAGCGGGACTTCAATAACTAGTCAATTGAAGCTTTGACTGGTGTTCAAAAATAGCCCCCGCTTGCATGTATTTTACCCTGTTCTGGTCTACCTGTTCGTGTCTATTTCTGGCGGGATTCTCTGTTTGGATGTATTAGTCTATATTTCCTCTGAGATGCTGACAACCTTTTTGAAGCTTTGGATTTCCTTCGGAATATAAGCTTTTCCTTGAATTTCCTGCGGCATTTCTTTCTTTCGGCTTTATTCTCCGAATTATTCTTTCGGACAAAAAGTCCGAAGGAATTCCTTCGGAATTTTTCCCAAAGGATATCTTTCTTTTCTATTTCCTTTGCTTGTGCCTTTTCTCTGTGGGCTTTTGTCTTAGTCGGGTCCTCAATGTTTGGGGGCCGAATTTCTTCGGACTTTTGTCCAAAGGAATTCCTTTGGAAAAAAGGTCCAAAGGAATTATGTCCTTGTCCTTTGCTTTTTTCCGCAACCCTTTGGTTTTTCCTTTGCTTTCTCTTTGCTTACTCCGAATTTCTTTGGACTTTTTGTCCAAAGGAATTCCTTCGGACAAAAAGCCCGAAGGAATAAATCCTTCTTGCCTTTGCTTTTGCTCATTGCCTGCGAAATGCCCTTCGGGAAAAGACACAGTGATCCTGTCACCGACCAAGTGCCCTCCGCAAGGGATAGTAGCTCTCACTTTGTGCTCTTCGGGAAAATTGTAGGGCACCCGGGTTTTACGCAAAAGTTCCAAAATTGTTCCCGTACCTTCGCGAAGGGTAGGTGCCCTTCGGGATTGTTGAAAATGACCCTTCCGAAGGGTCTTGGCTTTCCCTTACTTGTTTGAATGGACTTTTGGATTCTCCGAAGTATTCCTTCGGACAAAAGTCCGAAGGAATTACTTCCTTTTGCTTATAGGCTCCCCTTTGTTATTTCCTTTGGACTTTTGTTCGAAGGACCTCTCCGAAGACCTGTCTTTAACCAAACCCATTTGATGAACCATTTCTTCGGAATTTTCCTGTTGTAGCAAAGGTCCCTTACCAAGGAAAACAATGTATTCTTCCTTCCTTGGTTAGAGACGAGAACTTTCCAAATGGCAAGAGACAATTTGACTTGTGGAAGATTTGTCAACAGGGTCATCTTCACATTTTATTTTCGTAGATTCTTATCATTATCTATTTGTGAGGCATCCCTTGCTTGCAAACTTCCCTTCTCTCATCACATCAGCTTCACCATCATTACATTTTGGTGAACCCAACATGAATCTTGCCCCACTGCTGTGTTGGGTCATCTTCACGTTTATTTTCCTAGCTTCTTAGCGTTATCAATTTGTCAACCATCCCTTGCTTGCCAAATTCCTTTCTCTCATCACATCAACTTCACCATCATTACATTATGGTGACCCTGACGTGAATCTTACCCCACCATCATGTTGGGTCATCTTCACGTTTTATTTTCCTAGCTTCTTAGCATTATCAATTTGTCAACCATCCCTTGCCAAATTCCCTTCTCTCATCACTTCAGCTTCACTATCATTACATTATGGTGAACCCGACGTGAATCTTGCCCCACCATTGTGTCGGGTCATCTTCATGTTTTCTTTTCCTAGCTTCTTAGCTTTATCAATTTGTCATCCATATCTTGTTTATCAAAATTTTCCTCCTCCTTTAGTAGCCCTAAAGGTTATCTTCCCATTTCTACAATGAAGCACATCAACAACACTCAAGATGAAGCCAACCAAGGTTTTCTGCCTTCCAGGGATTTTCTATCAAGAAAGATTATGATGTGACCTTGACCGATATGAAGAAAAACAAGCTTTTTCCTACAAACTCCATGGTCAACAGCTAAAAATTCATTGCTATCTCACGTGGAATTTGAATCCAAGGGTGAACAAGAAGATAATGAGAACCATTGGAGAACAACCAAGCTGATGACATGGCATGAATGAATGAGGCAATAATAGCAGTTGATCATCAAAAAAACGCTCAAAAAGCACCATGAACCAGCCCACCCGGATCTTGATGTACTCCCGAGGATGTACACTCAGGGAGATTGATGTGTTGATGAGTCTTGCAAGAGAAATCGTCATTAATCAATAATAAGGTGTATACACCTCTATTTTAGTAACACATTGGAGAAGGGCGCCTCTCAAAATTTTGATAATCGAGGATGTCAATTTTGAGGACGTATTTAAGGCTTGTTTTAAGATTCTTGTCTTTTCTCTATCGTGAGATTCGAGTGGATAAGTTTGATCCTCAAGGGACTAAGTGATGTTTTTGTACTAAGGGCTTATGGTGACTACTTCAATGTGGCAGTTGAGGGAGTCTAATTTAGGTATTGTGGTACAAGGATATTTTTCAAAATTTGACTAGGAATTCATTGCAATGTAGAGCTTGGTAAAGGTGAAATAAGAAGGCCGATGAGGCGAGGGAATCAACCACTGCTTTTTGTTCCCTTGGTATTACTTCTATAGTGAAGGATGCAAACTCTTTAGTTAGGTTGGTTGTTAACTCGTGTTACAATTTTAGGTTGTCTCTTTAGCATTGGTATTCCCCATTTACTTGGTGACAAACTAGTTGGGAATCACCCAAGGCATGTAATTAGGTGATATCCATGTCAATTGCGACTTTTATGCCAATGATGATAGCTTCATATTCAACCATGTTGTTGGTGACATCAACATTGAGGCGAAATGCTAACGAAAGTTGTTTTCCAAAGGGATCCACGAGGACACATCTTACCCCAATCCATGTTAGGCATTTAGCTCTATCGAAATGTAAAGTCCAAGTGTCTTCATGTAATTCTATGACTATTTCTTGTTGCTCTTTTTTCTTGGGTTGTTACATTATTTTGGTTGTCTTAACTTTATTTCAACCTCTTTAGTTGCTTGGGCTTCAAAATCTGTCGTGAAGTTGTGGAAATGATCCTTATGCTAGAATGCTTGTTCAACATCCTCAATGAAGCAGACATCTTCATCAGGTAAGGTATCTTGGATTTTTCTATTGGTAGGGGTAGGAGAGGCTGCTAGTTGATCGACAATGATTTGTCCTTTGTCAATTTATTGTGCAATGATTTTGAGGTCGAATTTCATGATGGCCATCCATTTTACAATCCTATCACTAGGCAAGAATGTCTTGGAGAAGAAGTGGCATATGGGTCCATATGGACAATGAAATATGTAGTGTGGTATAGCATTTAGTGTTGAAGCTTGTCGGTGGTAAAGTATATGGCTAGAGAATCATGCTCAACTTTGGTGAATTGTGTTTCATAATCAATTAGAGTGCAACCAATGTAATGTATGGCATACTCTGTTGGTTTTGTCTTTTTGTGCTAGCATTTCCCCATGGATACAGGGTTAGATCATATGTATAAAATCAATGGTTGTTCACAATATGTTGGTTGCCATGTTGGTGGATTAAGCAAGGATTTCTTCATGTAATCGAAGGCATGTTGGCAAACATTGTTACATTCAAGCTATGCCCCCTTATTTAGAAGGGAGTTAATTATTTAAGTGTGGTTTGGGGAGAAACCTCTAGAATAGCCCCACTTCCCAAGGAAGGTTCTAATTTGGGTAATCTCTATTGGTTGTGGTATGTCAATGATAGCTTTGATTTTGGAGGGATACACATCGGTCCCTCGCCTAGATACCAGAATCCTAATAGTTTTTGGATGTGATGCCAAAGACACACTTGTTAGGATCGAGGCAGACTTTGTATTTATGTAGTTGTTCAAAGATGATACTAGGTTATGAGGATAATCCTTGTGAAGTTTGTATTTTTTGAGATCATCAACATATGGTTCAATAATTTAATCAATAAGGTTGTGGTATGTATGTGTTTAAGCATGTTGGTAGGTTCCCTAGTGTTTTTAAGGCCAAATGGCATTTTGACATAGCAGTAGGTGCCCCACTCGGTGGTGAATGTGGTTTTGTGTTGATCTTCAGTAGCGATTTGGATTTGGTTTTATCTAGAAAATTTGTCCATGAGAGATAGCATCTCATATCGGACAACGGAGTCGACTATGGCATTGATTGATGGCAGTGGAAAGTTGTCTTTGGGACATGCCAAGTTGATGTTTCTAAAGTCGATGAATATTCTAAAGACCATTTTAACTTTCTTGTGGAAGGGGACTATGTTGGAGACTCATTCAAAATAGTCTACGGGATTGATAAATTTTGCATTAAAGAGATTCATAATTTCCTTTTGACGAAGTTGAGAGACTTGTTTGGGGATTTTTTTCGTTGTTTTTGGTGGACAGGGGATGTGTTGGTGTATGTGACAATGTTGCGCACAACAATTTTAGGGTCAATACTGAACATGTCAGAATATTACCAAGCAAAGATGTGTTTATATTCCGAGCGAAGATGTCTTTAAATTCGGTGAATAAAAGGTGATAGCAATTTTGTTATTCAAGACTGACGGATGATCCTATTTTGACAATATAAGATTTTTCTTTGGTCCCTAAGCTAATGTTGATGGTATCTTTGTCTAGCATGACAATATCATCCTCAAAGGGATAAGCTTCGTGTGGTAACTTGCAATATCATTGGTTTTAGGTTTTACACATGTGATGAAGTCATGAAAAAATGGGGGCGTTGTTGTGAAATGCCCTAATTTTGGTGTTGCTGAGGGAGTTGGTCTTCCTTGGCATTGAATAGTTCTAGGATTTCTTCATCACTCGATAGTGTAGGTAATGGACCATTATATCTAATATCGATTTCTAGGTCAATGTATTTATTTCCCTTCTTGTCTTTGTCTTGATTGATTTGTCTTATGCCCGTAACTTTGGCATTGAAGGAATTTTGCTGATTCATTGGAGGGATTTCATGATTCTTCTTTAGAAAGAAGTTGATGGACAAATCTTCAGATTGCCGTCAATTTTCCTAAAAAATATCTTATTTGAGGAATTGTTGTCGGTTTTGGCATGTCAGTGATGGATTTTATTTTCGAGAGATCCATGTCAATCCCACATCTAGAGACCATAAGTCCTAAGAGTTTTTCTAGAAGTACTCCAAAGACACATATGCTAGGATTGAGTTGGACTTTGTATTTGCACAAGCATTCAAAGATGTGCTTAGGTCTCACAGATGATCTTTGCAGTGTTTGGATTTTGCAAGATCATCAACATATGATTCCACAATTTTGTGAATAAGGTCATGAAAGATGTGTGTCACAACACGTTGCTAGGGTTCCCCACCATTTTTATGGCCAAAAGGCATGATGATATAGCAAGAAGTGCCCCACATAGTGGTGAATGTTTTTTTGTGTTGGTCATTGTGAGCAATTTTGATTTGGTAATCTCTAGAAAAGTCGTCCATGAGAGAGGGCATTTCATATCTGGTGGTGGAGTCTAATATGAAGTCGATGGAGGCTAGGTGGAAGTTGTCTTTAGGACATGTGGCATTAATGTTTCTAAAATCAATACATATTTTAATGACCATGGTAACTTTTTTTCATACAGGGATGATGTTGGAAATCCATTTGGGGTGGTCTATAGGTTTGATAAATTTTACATCTATGAGTTCTTTTGATTTCTTTGTGCCAAAGTTTGGAAATCTCTTTGGGGAGTTTTCATAATATTTGGTGGAGTGGAGCTGCATCGAGGTAAGTGACAATGTTATGGATCAATCTTGGGGTCAATGTTGGGCATGTCGAAATATTTCCTAGCAAAAATGTCTTGAAATTCGAAAATCAAGGAGCTATAGTTATCTTTTTCTTCAAGGGTTGAGGAGGACTCTATTTTGACCATGTGAGGTTCCTCTGTAGTGCCTAGACTTATATCAATGGTATCTTCGTCTAACATGGTGTTTACATCTTCAAAATGGTATGGTGTAGGTGGTAGTTTTTTGATCTTGTTGGATTTAGGGTCCACACTTGCAATAAAGTTGTGGAATTTTTGAGACATTGTTGTGAAATGCCCTAGTTTGTGATGTTGTCGAGGGAGTCGGTCTTCCCTTGTGTTGATTAGTTCTAATATTTATTCATCCATAGTTGATGTGGGTAAGGGTCCATTGTATTCAATGGCAATTTTTAAGTCTACATAGAGGTTACTGTTTTCATGTATTTCTAGTTTTATTTGTCTTACATCAGTGACTTGGGCATCGAATGATGTTTTCTGATTGATTTTGGGTTGTATAAGTGTTTCAGAAGTTTTTGGTATTTAAGGGGAGCTATTCGAATCATTTTCATTGTCATTGGCCATGGATGGGGACAATGGGCTATTTTCTGTTTGATTGTGTGTATCCCTTGTATGGTAGGGGAAGTTAGATGTTTGTTCTAATTGATATGGCATGTCACCGTCATGGCCGAGGAAGTTAGATGGTTATGCTAGTTGATGTTGAGTGTCATCAACATAAACGATGAAGTTAGATGGTTGATCTGATTCTTTTGAAATTTTTGAAAATATTCGTTGAGGATTTGGTTCAGATTAATTTGTGATTTGTTGGATAATCCATCTTGGGTCTTCCAAGGGAGGATTGGTGGGTAGATTATAAAGGCAACTTTTTGTATTCATCATCACTATTCTCAAACTTGGGATCATCATTTTAGTAGGATATTTGGACCTTGTGTGCCTCTTGATTGTAAGGCATGCATTAGTGCTAATTGTTTTCATTGGCATGGCTGAGGAAGTTAGACGGTTGCGCTAGTTGATGTTGAGTGTCATCAACATTGCCAATGAAACTAGATGGTTGCTCTAATTCTTTTGATTTCTGAAAATATCTTTTGAGGATTTGGTTTGGTTATTTGTGTTTCGCTGGATAATCCATCCTGGGTCTTCCAAGGGAGGATTTGTAGGTGGATTAAAGGGTAAATTTTCATATTCATCATCACTATTATCAAACTTAGGATCATCATTTTTGTAAGAGATTTGGACTATGTGTGCCTCTTGATTGAGGGCATGCACTTTTGCTAATTGTTTTTTGTAATGGAGTACATCTAAGTGTTGGGCTTGGGCATGGGATATGATGTAATCATCGTCATTGTAGGATTATATGGCACAAGATTGTTTGCGCATATGTTCTTGTTGTGTCTGTATCAGCAATGTTGTGTTTACTGAGGGATCTAGGAGAGAGCAAGAGTGAATCTTAGAAAAGTTTTTCTAGTCCCGTTTCATTGCACTCAAACATGTCATCATCATAGGTTGCTTCATTAGATTTGCAAGTTGATTATTTTCATTATTGGTGTCTATTATGGGTAAGTATCTATGTTGCGGTAGTAGGAAGTGTGGGAGCCATTCAGTGATGGAA
The DNA here is from genome assembly GCA_037957365.1 of Torreya grandis. Lineage (NCBI taxonomy): Eukaryota > Viridiplantae > Streptophyta > Pinopsida > Cupressales > Taxaceae > Torreya > Torreya grandis. The sequence goes on along the minus strand of JARHVA010000053.1, from coordinate 4,056,512 downwards.
TTTTGTAGCTTGGATGTATTGCATTTATTTTGGAGCTCATTCAGTTCATCGTTATTTGAATCTCCTATGGTGACATGTAAGTCAGGATGCATGCTAATATATTCTGATAATGACACATTGGTGACTGTTTTAGTTGTAGGATTTTGGAATTCACTTTTAGGGTTAGTGACTGGGAGGTCCCAAGGGTTTGGGTCAGCTTCATCTCTATGTCAAATGTTGTTGTGAATGAATCTAAGGCATTGGCTTCCAAAAGAAGCAAATGTTCTCATGCAATGATTCCAAGGTCATCCTGAGAGTAAGTTATAAGATAGTGATAGATTGAGGATCACAACTCTAGTTTGTACGGTTTTAGATCTGATTTTTTAGAGAGTCAAGTGCATCCTAGTGGTTTCTGGTTATATTTTTCAAATCATGGGAAAGTAAGTTGTGTTTTCTTGAGGTTGTTTTCAGAATATCCTAAAGTTTCAATGAGCCATAAGGAGGTAACATTGATATGAGAACCTTCTTCTACAATGAACTTCTGGACTTGGGTTTTGTTGATGATAAAACTAACGAATAGGAGAGGGGCATTGGCTCCATCAAGAATTTCATCATTGATCATGTCATCCTTTGGAAATATAGAGGTTTTAGTTTTTGATTTAGGTATGGTTTCAATTGTGTGTATGTTGGTATTTGATTGAGCTTGTAAGGGTTTATTAGGTTGTTTGGTATCGATACTTTGCAGAGATTCTTCTATGGCTTGTAATTGTTGTATGAGGAATTTCCTATGATATGGAGATGTGTGCATGAGTTCCATTAGTGGAATTTTGCAAGGCATGGTGTTGAGTTCTTCGAGAAAGTTCCATTGTCTAGATTTTTTTTGTAAGTCCCATATCGGTATTTTGGTTGAACATTGGACTAAGCTTTAGTGTTTTTTGTGTTAGAAAGTGGATCCTTCTGTGAAATAGATGGATTTTTGGATTTGTGGTTGTGGTAGTTGTATCTTTGATGATCATTTCTTCATGAGGGATTTTTTTGGGTTTTAGGTTGGATGGGGTCCTTATGGGTGGGCTTTTGCCTATAGTTTGCTTTGGTTGTGTTGAGTATTACAAGTCAATGAAATGTTAATCGTAACTTCCTTCAATGTTTGTCACTAACTTGCTAGCTCCATGCCCTGTATGGGTTTGCTTGGGGTTAGAGATAGATGGATAAGGTGAAGCTTCTATGTAGGCTATGTTGGTTGTTGAATTGGTGAGATCATTGTTGTTGATTTTGTTGTCCTTGTGAGGCTATAAGATATTCTTGGTATCTTTCATGTGTCAAGGCATCATGATCAAAGTTTGCACCTAACATGAAATTGCAGGCAAACGTTTTGAGGTCACGACAATTTTCGTGCATGTCTCAAATTGGCATGCCGCCGATATAATTTGTTGGGGTTGTACCATTGGGGTAAAGTTTTGGTAGGGTCTGTCTTTTGAGGCTAGGGTGTGGGTAATTTATAGGGTGGGTGCGTTGAGTCTTGAATGCTTGGGGGAGATGAAGGCCATGACATGGATTGTGGAGGGGCATTTTGGTATGCTTGAGTATTAACAATGTTGATTATATGTGTTGATTTGAAGGATTCTTTCTTAGCTGGCTTGTGAGGGTGCTCAAATTGTTTTATGAGATGGACTTGCCTTTTGGCTTGGTCAAAATCTTCTTTTATGTCTTAGGTGAAAATGATTGTACCTTGTATTGTCATTTTGATTCTAGGGCCATGATAAATAGTTTGAAGAGATTTTATCAACTCATGTTATGTTCTGCCTTGTTTGTTAAGGATTCCATCATTTGATGAAGTCACATGTGGATTTGTTTGTTGCTTGTTTTGGATTTGACAAAATTGCTGAGGTTATTTCTGTATAAGTCGTGATATTGGAATTCTTGAATGAATCCATTGACTAAATCTTCTAGTTGAAAAATGGAGTTGGGTTTGAGTTTGTTTTACCATTCTAATGTTGTCATTGAGGGTTCTAGCTAATATCCTACTAGATATGTAGGCATATTTAAAAATCCTATCTTTATAACAAATGCTTTGAGGTTTATAGTGGGGTTGGTAACCCTGTCATAGGTGATAGTTGGGGGGATACCCCAATATCAGTGGCTGCGATAGAAGGTGCTAAGGGTTCATTTTGCAAGTTTTGGAGTACTTTGTTTTGAATGGGAGGTTGTGGCATAAGTTTTCTGTTAGCATCTGTAAGATGGTGGAGGTGGGGACTTTTGTTAGGGGGTCCCCAACAGACTTGTTGTGGTTGAATGACCATTTGAATTACGTGAGTTTGTATTTGAGCCATTTGGTTGTTGGTTGTGGTTTGCATTTGGGCCATTTGTTCCAATACTTGTAGGAACATTTTGGTGTTATCTAGTAGAGGGTTTGACTAAGAATTGTGGCAGAGGTGTTGAGAAGTGGGGCACTAGTTGTGGCACCCACTGTGGATGGAGGAATGGATGATAGAGTTTGGAGTTTATCAATAAGGGGGCATCCATGGGAGCCTCGATTTTTGGGGGAGAAATATAACCCAAGAAATTTGTCTCATTATTGCTTTTTATGATGAAAATTTCAATTTTTTTGCAGTGTCAATAATATTACGTCGGATAGATGGACTAGGTTGAGGTTGAGTAAAATTACACCAAGAGGTGCAAACTTTGATCATGTTGTTTATTGAAGGAATAAAGGAATAACCGCTATAGAATTTAAGGGAGTTGAGACTTGCTAGAAAAACTTTAAGAGGCATCATGTTTGGAAATTTGGGAACATAGGTGCTTTAAAAGAGATAAATATTCTAAGAAGAGAAAACATGAAAATGATCCAACCAGATTCACATCGGGTTCGCCAAAATATATTTGGCCTAGAAATGGGTCTCTACATATAAAAGCCTCCAAATAGTTAAAAGGTAGAAGGTCGTTCTAGATCCAACACATAAACATGTCAGTTAGTAACGTAGTCGGTACGATATAAGCAAGAGGCCACTAATGCATAATGCTGTAAATAATGCAGGTTGTAACAAAGGATTGTGATGGGTCTAGTAATACGTTCTTACACATGCAACCTCTATTTAGAGAGATGGGTAGAATACCTTAATTGAACTGACATCAACTAGGCAATAAGCAAGAGCTATGTTATGTTGGCCAGGCACTATGATAATAGGCAAGGGTCATAATAAAGTAAAGACAGCAATAAAGTAATTGTAACAAGCATATGCTATAACATAAATAAGATAGAACATTCAACATACATAATCAGACCATGCTCAAAATAAAGTGGGTAAGGCAAAGGGATATGTACTTCGAGTCAACTTGTTGGTACACTAATCTCCCCATTGGCTTTATACACTTTGTGAGAGATGGTTGTAGGTGGAGTCAAGATGGATGGAAGAAATCCTACGTAGAGCACAATTGAGACTCCAAAGGCTTATTGTACCTCATCAGCATAGCTCCTGTTATTAAATCTCAAAGGCCTTGAATGCAACTTGTCTTCCGTTGGTGAAATTCCTTTAGCCTACTTGTCTTTAGATTCCCTAAGGGGATTTACGAGCACAGGCAGGGCAGATGTGTTGTTTCTTTGAGAAATGACCCAGGTCATCCTATAAATAGGGGTATAGAATCCTAGGTTATGACTCATTTTAGCCAAAGTCATCTGCCATGCTGGGGATGACAAGGATAAAATAAGGGGAAAATTTGTGCATCATCGGCATCGCTAATGCCATTGGCCAAAAGCAAAGCAATCAAAGGGAGTAAAAGGAAGAGTTAAGGCAGAGGAGGCCAAGGCAAATGACATGCAGGTGGTATGAAAGGGGTAGACAAGTATGCATAACCCATCTCTCACAAGTTGGCTCAAAACTGGGTCATCTCAATCCCAAATATGGGATATTAATGCACCAAAAGTCCCAGACAAGAGAAATGTTAGTAAAGCACATTTAAGGTGTATACATATTTTGTCATGATTTTAATTTCTTAACTTGGAAATTTCCAATAGATTATTTTGTAAGGATTTCTATTCATCATGATGAAGTCTGTGAAACTTAATATTAAAGTATATTTGGGTGCGGCTTTTGGTCTACCTCAATGCCAATTAATTGGGGAGTTTTATCTATGCATGGAAAAGTAGCCGTAAACTGCTATGCATGCCAGTTTGGCATAGTGCATTCATGTACTTATTGTTGTGTCACGTCATTTAATGCATAACCTGCAATATAGAGTTGATTATTTCTTTTATGTCCCTAAAATAACCTTTTTAACATTGCATATGATGTTATACCGTCAAGAACTTATAGTAAGTAATATATAAATAGGTTGCTTATCTTTCTATGCTTTTCATCTTTGTATGTTGGATTTCAATGCTTTTTATGTTTATTTCGGTTACTGATTGTAGTTTGTCTTTGTGGACATGTTGAAATTTTATTTTATATGTTATGGACGGGCAGTTCCTGCAGGCATTTATGGTGAGTTCTAGTCCTTTAAAATTTGGGCTATTAATATAGGTAACATTGCATGCATGCGATTGTTTTGTTTTTTCTCCAACAGCTTCCTTCCACTTTACATTGCAGAAAAGAATATGCAAGGTTGGACCCATAGATATTTTAAGTAAGTCAAAAGCTAAAAAACAATGTAAGCACATGAAGTTGTGGGAAATGAGAAATCAAGTATAAAAAGTTGTGTTCTTACTAGGGTCAACATCACTTATGATGCATTCTCTTTTTGAAATAGGATAATAACTCTTTTAATTGTCATTTGACAATTTGAAAGATACCTTATTTCTGCTTTTTTGCTCTGCCCTTATGGCGGTAAATAAATCTTATAAATTTAATTTCATTTTGTTGAAAAAGACTTTCAACAGAAGAACAGATTCATGCCATAGAATAAAGTTGGTAGCATAAATGGATACTAGTTCAGCATTTTTGGTGTAGATAGTTGAAGAAAGGCTTGTCAACAACTCTCGCCTTATTTTGCTAACAAATATTGTAACAAAAAATTATAATTACATGATGGCTATATGGTAATTTTTGATCTCCCAGGAACTATTGCTTTGTTGTTAGGAAGATTTTCTTCTAAATGATCTGTATAGCCTTGCGACATTCTAGAGGACAATTCTCCAATACAGATTTGACACTTAAATATGACTGAAAATAAATTTATGACTGCTCTACTTCAAGTACCATGCTTAAAAAGTTGCAGAAATGAAAATATTTGCTAATGTGATTGTCACCTGAAAACAGTACAACAATGTAAATGACTGCAGAAACATGGAAAAGAATGAAACTATAGAAAATAACATCACATACACACCTTGTTTACCTTGAAGAAACCCGGTATGGGAGAAATGAAGATTGAATTGGGACATGCCTCTATTTTTTTAATTAATTCTGTAAATAAAAAATTGTGGCTCCCAATGGGGCAAATGGACAATTGTGGACTCATCCATCTCTCCTACACCACCCTACCACTCTTTCCTCTACAAAATTAGTCTCTATTACCTCCTATGATTATAAAACTCCATTCCAGATTCTGCAAAATATCTAAATGCTCAACTGGGACCCCATTACAAGCTTATACAGATACCGAAGGGTGGTTCCAATCTTATTTCACCCTTGAAACATCATGGGAAGATCAATTGAATTGACCTGGGCAAGGCGTCATCTATGCTGCCACGATTTTGGAAGCAGAAGGGTAATTGATGACAGTTTTGACTTTTTTAGGCACTGTTACTAAATCTGACCGGATCTGCACAAAATCTGGACGGATCCAGTTTTTTTGGCTGGCCTGGATAAGTTCGATACAGGTTGGCCCTGTTTCTTTTCAATTTTTTTTGTTTTTTTCAAGTTTTTTGCAGAAAAAATTCCAGCAACCTTATATATGATATCATATTAACATTTTATGTTACATTATTATTATTTTTCATTGTATTTATCGATTTTGCATATTCATAAAACTATGCTTATATATATGTGTGTGTGTGTGTATGTGTGTCTATTTTCTGGACTGGATTTTTCTGAACTTTTTCAAGCATTCTGGATTTTCAGTTTTTTTTACCCTCCCGAACGGAATCCAGATTTCTGGACTTGGTAACTATGCTTTTAGGAAAGTGAATTTGGACAAGTTTGGCAGGTGCATCTGCTTTCGAACCATTGTCAGCTGCTTGCCGCTCAGAACTGTCAATTTATGATGGCTTCAGCATCGGACAAACTCATCACAATTTTGTTGTCTTATTCGGGTGGGTTCAGCATGGGCGACACATGTTACATTGGGACAGGTTCAGCATTGTTTGAACCCATCACTTTTGGGTGGTTCTTCACTCCCTTGTTGCCTTGTACCTTCTTGACGTCCTTAGGGAGGGGGCAGCAGGGAGGGACCGGGGAGAGCAGAGGAGGAGATGAGGTCCGGACATCCTGAGCGAATCATTTTCAGTGGCATAAATGTAGTCTGCTATGTGATGGTCCTTCATGCCTTGTATTGTTTCACATGTTTTGTTCCATTGTAGTGTATCAAATTCTTAAAGGTCTTAAATAAATGTCTTTCAATTTATGATGTTTGGTTTGGATCCATTTTGGATCATACCTTCCTATTTATGGGAGGATTTTGGTCCCCAAAAGCTCATTTCTTCAAGAGATGAGAGAGTGATTCCTCCTTATTTTCCTTGGAGTGCCTGGTAGCAGCCCTTTTAGACCTACCTATCTATATTTCTGCTCTTGCCGTCATGTGGCTCTGACCTTATTTTAAAGTATTATGTACTCCAACTCTTCTTGAGCATTAGGTGGAAAGTCCTTAATGGAAAGTATAAATTTCCTCTTTTCTTCCTCATCTTAGCACGTAAGGCTCATAGAGGTGTTGCTTCTCTACATTCACAACTGAATACATCTTCATATGGGAAGGAAAGTTGAGCTTATAAGCATTTGTATCTCCAACCTAATCTATGATCTCAAATGGACCAATCTTCGTGGTTTTAATTTCTTTGTTTGACATTGGAGTCTCATCGCTCAAGTAATGCCACACCTTATCCCTAACTTAGAAATGATACTCCCTCCTATACTGGTGATGGCAAACTTTGTACTTGGATCAAGACTCCTTGAGTTTCTCTTACACTTGAAGGTGGATTTGCTTGATTATCTTCACGAATTTTCAAGTTCTTGCTACTTTTGAATGTATCTCTTTATCATTTTCTTTTTCTGTCCAAATGCAACATCAAAAGGATTAGGGAGCAAATAATCCAAAGTATATTTATTGGTGAATTTATGCACTGCCCTAGTGTATGAATGTTGAATGTATGTCAAGTTTCCATCCTATATTTTAGGATGTTTTCTATTGTATTTCCTTAGGAGCTCCGCCAATGTCCTATTGACTACTTTGGGTTGGCCATCCATTTGTGGACGGAAAGCAATAGACCCCTCCAACTTGGTATCTGTTCTTTCCCACAATGTAGTCCAAACTCGGCCAAAAAAACATGAGTCTATTTAAAACAATGGATTTGGGCAACCAAAATTACACCCAAATATTAGTGAAAAATAATCAGCTGCTTAATTGTCCTTTAATGGTTTTCTTACATGGATTGGGTATGCACTGCTTGTTGAACCGATCTATTACCATTGAGAGATACTTCCTTCCTTTGACATGGGGAAACCCTTAACAAAATCCTTTAAAATGCTTTCCCATGGTTTCCCGTGAATTGATAGTGGCATATACAAACCAATCTTGCTATTAGTTGGCTTGATAGTGCTACACAACATACATCCTCTAGTGAATTTAGAAACATATTGCATCGTAGGACTAGAGATACTGCAAATTTATCATTACCTTATCCACTCTATTAAGAACTAAATATCCACTATAAAGAATAATGCTGAACAATAACAGAAATGCAGAACATGAGAGATGTATGACAGGTACCAATGTACAGTAATCACCAATATATCCAATAACGGAACACCCTTGATGTAGGGTTACCCCATACAATATTCTCTTAAAGAATGAACCACTAAAATATATCTCCTACTTTGAGAACCAAACCTGCTACGCTACTCTGTCTCTACTACTCAATATAAGTGATCCATAATCCATATTGATTTACAATGATATATGCATCTATATACAGCCTTTACTTTAATAATCCATGTTTAGGGTAAACCCTTTTGCCACCTAATGCACATTAGACCAACTGATAACTAATATAATGTATTCCACAATTTATCTATTTGACCCATTACAAAAGTTATCCATTAGGCCCATCCTATCTAGTCATAAGTTAGGTGCACCACCAGTTGGCTACTCCATAAACTCATTTACATCATAATACCATGTCCTTAGGTGTGTATAACATCACACCCCCTTTATAACACTCCAAGGCTATTTTTGGAAGTATGTGCCTCCCTTAGGAGATGAATTCTTTCCTCCATTGATACCCACAATTTGCCCAACTTATGGAGTAGGCCATCCTTGAGGTGGAAGTCTTCTTTTCCTTCAAAATAAGCATCTTTTGCCTCTTTCAACTTCCCCAAATCAGCATCTTTAGCACATTGCTCCCTGTTGACCTTGCTGGATGTCAAAGGAAACAATAAGGGGTGAATAAACTCCTGTTTTTAGTCTCAGTACGGGTTACTTATCTTAAAGCCTACAACTAAAATAATGAAAATTGCGTTTGAAAAAATAAAATAAAATATTTGCAGAACACTCACCAATTTTTTTAAAAGATTAAAAGAGCCTGGAAATATCTGAAATTGTGAAGGTAAAACAGTTTGGGAAAAAAATGATAAGTCCAAATTTACTCCTGTGCAACTTTTAATATAGATCACTTCACCCTTGAATAACAATGGTTCAAGTAAGAACAGTTTCAATAACCCAGATTTAATTCTTCAATAATCCTTCACAAAATCCAAAGCACAGATGCAAAGAATGGTAAAGAACATAAGTAAACCGTGCTTAAAAAATTCAACTTCTTCTCAAATGTAATATAGAAATAGCAAAGACACATATCTATAACTTTTGAAAACAGATTGAAAGCATGCAAATAAACTGTTCACTAAAAGATATTGCAGAGGGTCAAGTTTGGTCCTTGTATTCGAAAATGATTCTCAAGTGTATCCTTACAATTTGAATTTCCTCTCTCTATCTCATTACATCTATATAAATCGATGTTTACAAAATACAGAAGATGGAGTGTTTACACTTTTACAATGTCCATTTATCTTCTATTAGCTTATTCATCTTCTAAACTATCCATAAAATTTTAACCACATCATGGACTTGATTAATTTTATTAAAATCTAAGCGACACAACTAGTAGCACTAGGGCTTAACTCATACAATTTAGCACTCAACTCATTGCATTTCCTTTTTGTCTTTTCCACAAACAACTTGGTCCTTTCATTCTTTAGTAGTGGATCAAGGACAAAATCTCTGAGTAAGTGCTGATTTCCGGATTGTAGGTCCATGTCCCTTTCCATGTAAGACACTGCCATGTTAGGACAATGTCAATTAACTGCAACTCTGCAACCCAGCTACCATTTGAAGTCTGAAACCCTATGATATGGTGTACAATTGAAATAGAGTATGCCTGGATATTCATATAAATATCTACAATCTTTCCTGAGGTTTCCTCATAGTCTTCCTTTTAGTATCCATGGCACATGACAAATAAAGATTTGTCCCTTTCAGTAAATTTACCAATCTGTGATCTACATAGTCCATGTTTAGCACTGATTTTCTGAACACACTTCATTTTATCCTCCGCCTCAGTGAGCCGTTTCATTTGATTCTCTATTTCCTCTGTGCAGGTGGCTACTTTGCTTCATAGCTCACTGAGATTCTTCACCATAAGTCATAACACCTTCAGAGTCTCCTCTATCTCATAAAAGACTCCAACTATGGTTATCTTAATCATCTGCAAGTCTGCAAGGTGGTCCCTGCGCTATTGGGGTGGCTTCCATATCCTTGATAATAGCATCTGTCTATGCCACCTTAAGCTTCAACTCTCTGGTATTCTCGTCAATTTCAGCCCCAATTGCAAAACTTGGCATTGGCCAAGTAATTTGGGTTTGTTTTGTCACAGTCCAGCACATCTTGTTCTTTGGTCTATAGAATACTTTCCTCCTCTTCGTTTCTTGGATGTTGTCACTTGTTTCATCTTCCTATTTTGGTATCTAAACCTTGTGATAGTACACTCCTCAGTGATTTTCCTTGATCTTGTGGGAGCACAAATCCCATCCCCAATAGGGTTTTCTAGCTAGGTTTCTCACCCTCTGTTGGTAGTGAAGAACTTTGTGTAGCCCCTATAGTGGAGCCTTATGTGGTAACCTGCTCAAATATAATAATCATTGGCACTGATGTATTGCCTTGGGAAATTGTGCTTGGTGCCTTACTACCAGCAAAATCTAGTTTTACCTCATAAATTGGGGTTGTGTACCCTCCCAATGGAAATACCCTGAACGTATGTATGGGTGTAGAAATGGAAGGAAGATGTGGCCATGGAAGTCTGAGGAAGAGTTTATGAGGTGGTAGATGGAGTTGTTATCTTAGAAACAGGAGTCTAAGGTGGCAAAGAAGACACGATAGAAGTGGTTATAACTTGGGGAATGGAAAGCTGAGGAGGAGACAAGGAAAAGTTGATACCATAGCATGTTGTGGGGAAATGGTGTAAATATGAGATTGCAGCTGTATAATGGGAGTGGAAACACTGGGAAGGGTCATTTTTGAGAATATAGTGTTGGGGACACAAGTGGGAGGAGTAATAATGGTGGAGGTGGAATTGATATGGGTATCTAACAACTTTTTGTAACTTATTTTCTCTCCACTATCTTGTTGGATATCACTGCTAGGAGGTGCATGAGTAGCAAAAATAGAAGGTTCTTGGAACATAATGGTAATAAAACTACTATGAGATGTATAATAGGAAGAGACATCAAAATCAGGAGGAGGAGGTGTGTTTGTAAAAGGAACAATATTAGCCTTAGGTACCTGAAAGGGCCTCTTACTTGTTGAGTAAACATTGATCCAATAGGATCTGTCTGTGAAGTTCTCTGGGATTGGGCAAATGAGCCAAAACGTGGAGGCCCTGAATCTCCAACTAGGCCCTAAGGGATCACTGGCCTTAAATTTCTTGTGCCAGTTGCTGAGCAAGAGGGGATTGCTTGTTAGAGTAGCCTTCTCTGTTCCATCATCTCTAACAATGTGGCATATGAGTCTGCATTTTTGTCTTTTTCATCCAAAGGAAAATAACTGTGCCTATATTGCAGGTTAATCTTTTGCCTATGTGAGAGTAAGTGAGTGGTTATCTCGCATTTCCTATTATACTACAGAGGAGCTACTGTTAAGTTGTATCTATTTATATCTCTGTAGCAAATCTGAGCATGTGCAAGATTTTGGAGGGCAAGATTATCAATCACCGCTGGGAAATTATTGAACATAGTAGCATGTGCTTCCTTTAATCACAATCTAATTTGCAATGTCCTATAGGACCGTTATTCAACGCACATACTCAGACAACCTGAGATGCCTGCTATATACTCATGAATATTTTTCTCCAAGTAAAAAGATCCCAACCCAATTAAACTTGCTACCATTTTCCCATATCTCATGCAATATAGGCATCCAGTTCAAGTCTATACGGATTGTGTCCCTTTCCCCTGTCATCCTGCACACGAGTACCATGGAATTCCTTACATCTGATTGAAAGTATATTGTTGTGTAGGCTTTATTAAATTTTGTCGGAGCATAAACAATTGCAAAAACACAAAAAATAAATGCATTCTGAAATATTCAACACGTCTCCCGATAAAATATCAGTTGTTACGTCAATTGTAAGGGTATTAAACAGATTCAGTTTTCAAATAGAATCTCCTTGATACTAAGGGTTGAACTATCAAGGGCCTCTCAATAAGAGAGTACTTATAGTATGTTTCTTTTTAGCTCTCATTCTAGAGCAGCTCTTTGAAGCCTTATTCTAAATACAAGTATGTTTTGCATTTTTTTTTAGGTTTGAAAGATCAATTTGGGTAATTCAAGGAAGAGTAATCAATCAAGTGGGGTTGTCATTTCATGACAACCATACTCAACTCATTATTCTCCCCCTTCTTCGCTGTACCTCTTTGTGATATGTCAACAACCCTACTAGGCTACTTTGTTGCTTTAGTTGTTTTTGAGGCTTTAACCATTCTAAGTTCATATTCAGAACTGTTTCAACTTTCTTATTATATTGAAAACCAAAAACCAAGGAACATTCATAAATGTAGAGGCATTGACTTCATAACCAGGAATTCATAGCTTACTAACAATGTCCAGAAGCGCATGATCTTTCAGATGAAGCATTGGTGTCCTTATTATGATCCACTAGTTGTACCAAATCAAAATTCATAACATGTATTGCCGTGGCTCATAGCCACTACAATATACCATTTTACAACATAGTAGACTCTGAGTGCAGATGCACCACAAGATCATACAATCACCCATCTAACCAAATCCATTCCAATAATGAAATGAAGTTGACACTATTTGTCTATACGTGACATCAACTAAGGTGAAATTTCCTATAACATGAGTAACATTATCCTATATTATGTGGGTATTAATTGCATATTACCTCAGTCCTAAAACAGTCACCAGAGGACAGAGGACGATTGTCACCTTGGAATCTTCTAAAAAATGATTTTTTTCAAACAAAAAACATGAAAGACGGGATGTATTTTGGCTGATTGAGGTAACTCCAATTTGTATGCCATGCTACCAATTTAATGCTAGATCCAATAAGGACCATAATACTTCAGTGACAATTTGTTATCTTTCTTTTCATATTTCTAGGACATTTGTTTATACAGCTACAATCTCAGAAAAACCCAATCAACTGGTTCAAAATGTCTTTCACTCCTATGCTGATCTGCTTGTTGTTTCATTCAGTTTTGTGACATGGCTAAGTTCTCCCTGAGATTACAGAGTACCTCTTGTTGGTGTTGAATTTACTCTTTGATTACTCGATCTCTTTGTGTGACTTTCAAGGATGAGGTGATGGATGGTCGAGGGTATCCATACAATGCTATAAATGGGGACATTTTGGAAGAAGTACACCATTCTGTTAGTGGCAGCCAGTTAACTCATTGTGCCTGTATATCAGAATTAGAGCAATAGAGATAACCTTCCAAGCACTTATTGACCACCTTTATTTGCCCATCAGATTGGGGATGACATGAAAAGCTGAGCTTGCTGATTACCCAAAAAAAGAATAAATCAGTCAAAAAATTACTACTAAATATGGGGTCACAGTCACTATAATCATTAGGGTCCCATGCAACTTTTGAATTGTCTCCATAAATGATGTTGCCACTGTGTTTGCTACAAAAGGATGTGACAAGGCATAAAAATGGACATATTTTGTGAATCTATTTACAAATACCATGGTGACACTTTTTGCTTCTGAGTTTGGCAATTTCTTAATGAAATCCATCGAGACCTCCTCCCATTGTTGGCTAGGGATAGATAAAGGTTGCAAAAGACCTAGAGTTTTAATTGTCTCACCTTTGTTTTGTTGAAACACCAAACATTTTGACACAAATTTATGTACAACACCTTTGAGTCCGTCCCAAATTTTTTTTGCTTGATTCTATAATAATTCTTCAAGAACCCTTGAATGTCCACCCACCAGATAAGCACGGAGCTCCTTAAGAATCATATGCTTGATGCTTGAGTTTTCGCAGAGGTATATCCTATCCTTGTACCATAGGGAGTCTGCTTTCCACACAAATTTATCTAAAGTGCTTGGATCTTGCTGAAGTTGTTGAATGAGATTTTGTGTATCTATGTCCAATTGCCATTCTGATCTTGCTTATCCCTCCAATCCTCCAATATAGACATGGCACAATGTCTGTGTTTTCATCCCATCTGGAGAGTGCATTGCCACTTCATTCTTCTGCTCTTTCTTGTAGATGATCTCAAGGCCAAACCCGAACATTTCATGACCCATTTTTGTTGTTTCTCTGATGACAACCTCTATTCTAAGAAGTGTTTCAGACTGTCATGATTCGTCTTCACCTTAACGTGGCTTCCCATTAGATAAGACCTCCATTGCTTGACTGCATGAAGACTAGCCAACATTTTATTCTCATAAATGGACTTCAATAAATGGGCCTCTTTGCTTCTCATATATATTGTAGACTTGTTCATTTGTAATTGTCTTTTCACGAATTTTGCAAGGCACAGACCTGCTAAATTTTTTACCTGAGTCTATAAACACAGTTTTTACCTCTTCTTGAATAGATATTCTGTGTATGTCCTGAGTGTTGATTTGTGTTTAGTCATTGTATTTGATACTCTCACAGGCTCAATACCGACGCACCAGCTATCTGCAAGGCGCCTTCTGCAGTTGATAGGGGAAGAGTTCTATTTTGGAGTGCAGGACAGAGGGGATTATCTACAGAGTGTGTCTTATTACACCTTTTGATGAACCTCCCTTTTTGTATCTTTCATTTTACCTCCCTGTCAAGTTTGCAGATTGCTTCTTCTGTCAAGAGTGAAGCGTATAAGTGTGTTTTGTCTGATTTTGAGAGTGGGTGTGGAAAGGTCATATTGTTTTGGTGTATCACCTCAGAGTAGTTTGTTTTTTCTTCCTGTATCTTTCTTCCCTTTTCATCCCCCAGTTTATATATATATATATATACATACCTGTCTGTATTTTGCACTACTTGAAACAAACAATGATAGACCAAAGGGAGCTAGCCCTTAACTAGAGACTCTCCTCTCCTGCTTCACCATCCCACAGGTGAAAGAGGAGTTTCCATGTTGCGGAGAAAAGGCAGGAGTTCGACCTCCTTGCCCCGGGTGCAATTTCTAGCGTCAATAGTTCTGGCATGCCCGGTGGGACCCACAGTTTGATAACTCAGAAAGGTTTCAGGATTGATGTTGGTTCTGTCACAACAATTTTAAAGTTTTTCAGCATCTGGGGACTCCACTGGTAAGAGCTTCAGTTCTCTAATTAAGATCAGTTGTTTAACTTTCTATGCCTAAAGTCACCAAAAGGTCTGCTTCAAGAGGGGTTCCTTTCGAATTCGTTGAATTACCTTTCAATTCTGTTAAAAGACTACGATTTGAGAGAACTCATCCTTATCCAACAAGCAATCCTCCTAGGCCTGTTTAAAGAGACACAACCACAGCAGAACCTCAGTTACAGCGAGTCCCAGCCATGGCTTTGCCATTCGCAGCTTTTCGTGGTGAGAGCCCCTTGAATCTCTCACAATATGATCCAATTCCAGGAACAACTCTAAAGAATGTGCCTTCTTTCGATGGAGTGGGACCTATTACAGCCATTGAGCATATTAAGAATATTGCCAACCTTTGCAATATTCACAATATAATAGAAGAAAATATTGCCATCAGACTGTTGGCGCTGTCTCTTAAAGGCAAGGCTCTTGATTGGTACGGGACCTTGCCTGTGAATTCCATACATTCCTGGAATGAATTGGGCACTCAGTTAATTGATCGTTTTGGGGAAAAAAGTGATGACCTCTCTCTTGCTGAGCAGCTGACGACCATAAAGAGAGCTCCGCACGAGTATATGTAGGACTTCAACACACGCTTTCAAAAGACTTGGGACAGAATTCCCATCTTGTTAAGACCGACCCCCAGCTACGCTTTCTTGTATTATTTAAAGACGTTAAACAGTGATATTGATGTGATGATCCAATTTATGGGAGGACATACACTGCCAGCTGCTTATGACATTGCCATAGCAGCCGAAAATTACTTGGTTCAAGCCGGGAAAATTGCCCTTAGGCCTCACATGCCGCTTTTCCCAGAAACACTGCCCCCGATTCAGGTTGTTGCTCCCACAATCGCTCCCTTGCCTATCATTGAGAAACCAGCTGCTGCTCCCTCAAATGAATTAAGCGAAGTTAAAAACCTGTTGCAAAACATGTCAAATGAACTTGTTGCCCTTAAAACGCAGCAAGCTCAAAGCAACAGGGCGAACCAAGGATATCAACAATATGGCCAAGCCCCTAGACCCCCCTTTCAAAATTATAACCAAGGTCAGGGGCAACTCACTACAACCAGGCCATTTCAAAACTACAACACTATTCCCTCTTCATCATCTAAGGCTATGGTGCCTGTTCAGAACAATTTAGTACAAGAGCAGTCAAGCTGTTCGACCATGGGATATGGTCAAGAACAGGCCGTCTATACAAATGAGGTGATGAACTATTTTCAGAATGCAGACAACCAAACAACCGCTCAATCTCAGGCCTTTGAGCCTTTGATGCAACCCAACACGAGTAACAATCAGGCTCAGCCTGCTTCTGCCCTGATGAATCATTTGGAAGAAGATTTTTGTTCAGTGAATTATGTGGGCGCTGCAGACAATCAGGTTGATTGTGTTGTAGCCAACAGGAGGTTTAAGAGAAGGGCAATGGGAGAAGCCCAGGCTACCACTCAGGCATCAGCAGCACCTCCTCCATCACACTCCAATGCAAAGGCCCCAAATTTCAGGCAGTCGCCTATACCTTCAGTCCCTCAATCTGCAGTTCAGCTTGGAATCAACCCCAAAGAAAGCTTAAGGCGTGGCAGTCCTCAAATCAATATAGTGGATCAGATGAAGAAGCTAAATATGAATATCTCTTTATGGGATGCGTTGTCTCTTCCAGGCTATAAGGATGTGTTAAAAAAAGAATTGAATGAGCTGGATCGTCAAGCTGTCCCAGCCAGCACTGATAATGTCTTGATGACAAATGGACAGCCTTCCACTTCAAGACAGGTGAAGAAAGAAGAGAAGACTCCTCCTTTCTATGTATCCTTAGTCATTGGGAACTTCTTGGTGCACAACTGCATAATTGACAGCGGGGCCAACACCTCAGTGATGCCCAAGTGCATTGCTGATAAGATGGGATTGAAGTATCAAGAAATGAGCAAATGAGTCCTACAGCGAGATGGGACACTTGCAAAAATAGTTGGGATTGTGAAGGGTTTAGGCTTGACAATGCATGCTTGCCCAACCTTCTCAATTCCCCATGATATAGTGGTAGCGGATGTTCCTCCGTATTTCGCAATTTGCTTGTCCAGGGATTTCACGTCAAAGATAGGTGGCTATCTAGCAGCGAATTGGTCATATCTAGTTTTCAGAACCAAGTATGGGACCAAAGTGAAAATCGAGTCTGAGCCACTCTACAAGGACCATCAGAACCATATTCGCCCAAGGCAGCAAATGTCAGTTACACCATCATCGATCCAGAAGAGTCTCAGACGGACCAATCTCCATCCTCTGCTCTTGAAGGAGTCACAGACTTACTCTTGGATGAGTGGGGAAATGATAACTTCGAACATGATCCATTCAAATTCATTGAGGAGGCAGACCTTGGAGTCTATTGCATGCACGAGGAAGGTGCCTTCATGCCAAATTTAATGAAGGAAAGTGAAGAAGACCTTGGCCTGTGGCAGCTGTTTTTTGATGGTTCCAAAAGTAAAATAGGCGCTGGTGGTGGGGTGATGTTAGTTTCTCCTTTGAAGGAAAGATACTTTTCAGCTTTCCGTTTCCAATTCTCTTGCACGAGTAATGTTGCAGAATATGAGTCTTTGATCCATGGCTTTGAATGGGCAAGAAAAAGAGGGATCAGGGAGTTGCAACTCCTGGGAGACAGAGAACTAATTGTAAATCAAATAAGAGACCTGAATCTGACTAAGAACTCCTTGCTGAAGTCTTACAAAACATAGAGTTTGGGACTTGGTGGAGGATTTTCTTGCTTTTAACATTGCCTCTATTCCCAGGGAGCAGAACAAACAGGCTGATAGGCTGGCAGCAATTGGTGCCCAGTTTGACGTTTTAAAAGAAATAAGTCGAGACTGTGGTTCGTGCCACCTGAAAGTGGTGGTTCGGCCTTCAATCCCAAACAACGTTGCAAATTGGCAGGTCTTCGAAAGCGACCAGCAGATAGCCTTCTTCCTACAAGAAGAAGCTGAGTTCGCAACACACAATCAAGCGAAACTGAAGCAACAATATGGCAATTAGATTGTTCAGTTGAAGAAAAATAAACTCCCTAAAGGTCTGGTCACGCTTGAAAGCATTTTCAACAATAATGACCAGTTAAGAAATGACAAGGCGTGCATCACTACCAAAGAAGAAAATTACGAAAGTGTCAAAATATTCAAGGGCAAGCTGCTGGCACTTGGCAAGGTCTGCACGTTCCAGTAGAGGCGAACTTTCATTCTGCTGTGTCAAGAATTCGCTGATGTGTTTGCATGGGATTACAGCGACTTGAAGGGCTTCGACCCAAGGCTTGCCCAACACACCATTGAATTGGAAGAAGGTGCCAAGCCAGTAACACAAAAGCCAAGGCCTGTCAATCCTACAATTGAGCCCCTCATGCAAAGGGAATTGGCCAAACTAATTGAGTTCGAAATTATATTTCCGATCAAACATTCCTCATGGCTGGCCAACCTTGTTCCTGTTAGAAAGAAAAATGGGGAGATCAGGCTGTGTGTCGACTTCAGAGACCTTAATAAAGTCTCTTTAAAGGATCATTACCCCCTTCCAAGCATGGAACGAATCCTCCAGAAGGTAACTAGTAGTGAGCGTTTCTCCCTCCTGGATGGTTATTCAGGGTACAATCAGATTCCAGTGCAAGGCTGTGACTAGCACAAAACATCTTTCACCACAAAATGGGAACATTTGCCTACAAGATGCCTTACGGGCTATCCAATGCTGGTGCTACCTTTCAGCGAGCCATGGACATGTCTTTTGGTGGCTTGATAAATAATAACGTGCTGGGATACCTCGACGATGTAACGGTATTCTCCAAGAAAGCGAACCAGCACATGGGACACCTCAGGCAGATTTTTGAAAGGTGCAGAGAATTGGCATCTCTCTTAATCCAAAGAAGTGTGTGTTTGCTATTCATGAGGGGAAACTCCTAGGCCACGCTGTGTCCAAGGAGGGTTTGTCTATTGACCCCGAGAGAGTTCGTTCTATACTGGAGATGTCCCTACCAAAACACAAGAAAAGTCTGCAGAGTTTCTTTGGTAGGATTAATTTCATTCGGAGATTCATTCCGAATTTTGCGGAGATAGGCAAGCCACTCACCCCTATGCTGAAGAAAGGTGGAGATTTCAAATGGACAGCTGAGAGGAAACACAGCTTTGAGGCCATCAAGCAGGCCATAACCCGGGCTCCCACTTTGATCGGCCCAGACTTCAGCAAAGACTTCAACCTCTATGCCTTCAGCAACGAGGAAGTGATATCCGCCATGCTTACCCAAGTTAACAGTGACGACCTCGAGCAGCCACTTGCTTTCTTCAGTCAAAGGTTAGAGGACTTTAAAGTCCGGTATATGTATGTAGAAAAGCAAGTCCTGGAAGTGGTGCGGAGCCTGAAGAAATTCAGGCATATGTTGTCTAACAGCAGGATCCACCTTATGGTCCCACATCCGAGTGTCAAGGATTTCTTGACCAGTCGAGATTTAAACGAAAAAAGGGAAGGGTGGATTACCAAAGTGATGGAGTCCGACATAGATATCAAGATCACCAAGCTGGTGAGGGGAAGGGCCCTGTGCGAACAGCTGGCTGCAGACTTAAAGCAAAAAAAGAGAGACAGCTTGATAATTTGTGATGCAGCCACAGCAGAAGAACCAGCTGTCATAAAGGATTGGACGCTGGACATGAAGCGTTTTCTTCTCACGGGTGAATGTCCACAGGGTCTTGATAAGATCGGGAGAAGGTATTTTAAACTCCAGTCCCTTATGTTCTGGGCGATGAAGTATTGTTTAGGAGGGATTTCTCCGGGGTCCTAAGATGCATTGACCCAAACCAGGCTGATAAGGTATTGGCTGAGTCCATGATGGGCCAGCAGGCGGTCACTTCGCCCTTAGAGCTACAGCAACAAAGATAATGAGAGCTGGCTATTTCTGGCCTACTCTTTTCAAGGACACCCATGCCTAGGTAAGAAAGTGCCAAAAGTGTGCACTTTTTGACGGAAAACAGCGATTGGCTGCCATGCCTCTACAGCGCATTCAAGTTGAGCAACCATTCATGCAATGGGGCCTGGACTTCATAGGGATGATCAACCCTCCCTCCAGTGCTAGGCACAAATGGGTCCTGACTGCTACAAATTATTTCACCAGGTGGGTGGAGGCCGTCGCTCTGAAAGAGGCAAATGAAAGCGCAGTCTTGGAGTTCTATGAGGACCTGGTAACAAGATTTGGGGTCCCAGTCACCATAATCTCATATAACGCTTTGGCTTTTCTGGGGACCAGAACAAGTGAATGGGCGCTGAAGTATGGCATATACCTCAACACTTCATCAAATTATTATCCGCAAGGGAATGGACTGGCTGAGTCCACCAACAAAAATCTGATCAGAATCATAAAGAGAACTATGGAAGAAAATCAGAGGACTTGGCATACCAAGCTAAAGACAGCTCTATGGGCCGACCGAATTACTCTGAAGAGAGCAATCGGAAATTCTCCATATGCACTCGTGTATGGAAAGGAAGCTAGGCTTCCCATCCACTTGAATTGCCAGCGTTGGATCTCTCCCACCAACTGCAATTTGAAGAAGGAAATGGCCTGGAGGTCAGGTTGTGTGAGCTTATGGAACTCCAAGAGGTAAGGGATCGGGCTATGGCTTCCATGACCAGTCGCCAACAGCAAGTAAAAAGACACTTCGACAAGAAATCCTTGTCAAAAGATTTCTCTGAAGGAGACATTGTCCTGAAGTGGGATGAAGATCGAGCTAACTCTGAAAACATGCAAAATTCGATGCCCTATGGAGCGGTCTTTACATGATCACTCAGTGCAAGCAGCATAATGCGTTCCAACTTTCCAGGTTGGACGGCGAAGAACTGCGTATCCCAGTTAATGGGATACATCTGAAGCGTTGCCACTGATTTTTGGGTTTGCTTGTACATATTTTCCCTATTTTTCTTCCCTGTTTTCCCTAAGTGCTGTTGCACAAGTAATAGTTTTCTTAGTCTTGCGTGTGTTTTCTTTTCCTTGGAGGTAGATTTGCGTGACTGTTTCTAAGTTTTAGCAGAGCTGTTGCTGATTCTCAAAGTTCCTATCTAACTCTGCGCCCAATGGACTGCAAGGCAACTAGGTTCTAAGCATAGCAGGCATGCTTCCCTGGTGAGTCGCCATTCTGTTGACCAATTTTGCCCATTGGCAAAATCATGGTCAACTCCTCCCTTTCGTATTCGAAAAGCATTTTTTCCGGGCTACACAGTTCAATGCCAGTGTTTCTCTGCTTGTTTCAACACAATTGGTTCAGTGATTTGGTTCAAGACATAAGTTCAAACGTCCTAGTGGAAGGCAGGGACTTCAAATGAAGAGGACCCGGGTTAGTTTAGTTTGGTTCGAAGTCCAAAGTTCAATTCATTCAAAATTGACTAAGTCTAGGTCCCGAATTCCTTCGGGCATGGCTTAACAGAAAGGCAAAGGGAAAGGGCAGTCTTTAGGTCAAAAGCCCTTTCGGAGGGCAAGCTCTTAACATTTGCATGGAAGGATCGGGCGAGTCCAAAGCTTATATTGACCAAAATAGACAGTCCCGAATTCCTTCAGACTTTTTGCCCGAAGGAATTCTTTCAGACAAAAAGTCCGAAGGAATTCGGGCGCGCTTCAAATACAATACAAAGCCTGGGGGAATAGTCCAAGCCAAACGCGACCTGGGAGGGTGTGCCAAGGAAAAGACAAAGGAAGGGAAGCCACAGATGACTGCCAGCATGGACTCGACTGCCAACGTGGACCCAAAGACAAAGCGAAGGACACGGGGAAGTCCCAGGGCACGTCAAACTTAATGAAATGGTTTAGTTGTTGGGTTTTAAAATATGGCAAGCGCCAAACATGGACAAGGAAGAGCTTAGAATGTAGCGACCCGCCAGTATGTTCGCCCAAGGAGCAAAACGGCTAGAAAGGACAAATTCCAAGTGACAAGGCAGGGAGTAGTCAAGCAGTCCAAGTGGCATAAACAAGGCAATTTATTGCCTAATGGCGTGAACAACACATGGACAAAGCGACAAGCAAGGAATGAGTGAGCAGTTAAGTCCAACTGGCGCAAATTGGAGAAGCGACTTTGGCAGGTGAAATAGTGCCAGCGAATTGATCATTTGGAATGATAGTAGCCAGCAGCGCAACCGCTTTCTCTGTTTCACATTAAAATGGAAGGCAAACCGTGTAAGTCACCCAAGCAAGAAATGCAAATTTCGAGCAGACAAATGAACAGCTCATTAATATTTTGAGCGACTTGTTTCTCTTCATGAAGGGACACGTATGCCACTTGTAAAAGGAGCGCCAAATGGGCCTCTTTGCTTCTCATATATATTGTAGACTTGTTCATTTGTAATTATCTTTTCACGAATTTTGCAAGGCGCAGCCCTGCTAAAATTTTTACCTGAGTCTATAAACACAGTTTTTACCTCTTCTTGAATAGATATTCTGTGTATGTCCTAAGTGCTGATTTGTGTTTAGTCATTGTCTTTGATGCTCTCACAGGCTCAATACTGACGCACCAGCTATCTGCAAGGCGCCTTCTGCAGCTGATAGGGGAAGAGTTCTATTTTGGAGTGCAAGACAGAGGGGATTATCTACAAAGTGTTTCTTATTACACCTTTTGATGAACCTCCCTTTTTGTATCTTTCATTTTACCTCCCTGTCAAGTTTGCAGATTGCTTCTTCTGTCAAGAGTGAAGCGTATAAGTGTGTTTTGTTTGATTTTGAGAGTGGGTGTGGAAGGGTCATATTGTTTTAGTGTATCACCTCCTTAGAGTAGTTTTTTTTCCTATATCTTTCTTCCTTTTTCATCCCCCAGTTTATATAGTTATATATATATATACATACCTATCTGTATTTTGCAATACCTGAAACAAACAATGATACACCAAAGGGAGCTATCCCTTAACTAGAGACTCTCCTCTCCTGCTTCACCGTCCCACAGGTGAAAGAGGAGTTTCCATGTTGCGGATGAAAGGCAGGAGTTCGACCTCCTTGCTCCGGGTGCAATTTCTAGCGTCAATAGTTCTGGCACGCCTGGTGGGACCCACAGTTTGATAACTCAGAAAGTTTTCATGATTGATGTTGGTCCTGTCACAGCAATTTTAAAGTTTTCCAGCATCTGGCGACTCCACTGGTAAGAGCTTCAGTTTTCTAATTAAGATCAGTTGTTTAACTTTCTATGCCTAAAGTCACCAAAAGGTCTGCTTCAAGAGGGGTTCCTTTCGAATTTGTTGAATTACCTTTCAATTCTGTTAAAAGACTACGATTTGAGAGAACTTGTCCTTATCCAACAAGCAATCCTCCTAGGCCAATTTTAAGAGACACAACCACAACAAAACCTCAGTTACAGCGAGTCCCAGCCATGGCTTTGCCATTCGCAGCTTTTCGTGGTGAGAGCCCCTTGAATCTCCCACAATATGATCCAATTCCAGGAACAACTCTAAAGAATGTGCCTTCTTTCGATGGAGTGGGACCTATTACAGCCATTGAGCATATTAAGAATATTGCCAACCTTTGCAATATTCACAATATAACAGAAGAAAATATTGCCATCAGACTGCTGGCGCTGTTTCTTAAAGGCAAGGCTCTTGATTGGTACGGGACCTTGCCTGTGAATTCCATACATTCCTAGAACGAATTGGGCACTCAGTTAATTGATCGTTTTGGAGAAAAAAGTGATGACCTCTCTCTTGCTGAGCAACTGACGACCATAAAGAGAGCTCCGCACGAGTATATGCAGGACTTCAACACACGCTTTCAAAAGACTTGGGACCAAATTCCCATGCTGGTAAGACCGACTCCCAACTATGCTTTCTTGTATTATTTAAAGACGTTAAACAGTGATATTGATGTGATCATCCAATCTATGGGAGGACATACACTGCCAGCTGCTTATGACATTGCCATAGCAGCCGAAAATTGCTTGGTTCAAGCCGGAAAAATCGCCCTTAGGCCTCACATGCCGCTTTTCCCAGAAACACTGCCCCCGATTCAGGTTGTTGCTTCCACAATCGCTCCCTTGCCTATCATTGAGAAACCAACTGCTGCTCCCTCAAATGAATTAAGTGAAGTTAAAAGCTTGTTGCAAAACATGTCAAACGAACTTGTTGCCCTTAAAAGGCAGCAAGCTCAAAGCAACAGGGCGAACCAAGGATATCAACAATATGGCCAAGCCCCTAGACCTCCCTTTCAAAATTATAACCAAGGTCAGGGGCAGCTCACCACAACCAGGGCATTTCAAAACTACAACACTAGTCCCTCTTCATCATCTAAGGCCATGGTGCCTGTTCAGAACAATTTAGTACAAGAGTAGTCAAGCTGTTCGACCATGGGATATGGTCAAGAACAGGCCGTCTATACAAATGAGGTGATGAACTATTTTTAGAATGCAGACAACCAAACAGCCGCTCAATCTCAGGCCTTTGAGCCTTCGATGCAACCCAGCACGAGTAACAATCAAGCTCAGCCTGATTCTGCCCTAATGAATCATTTGGAAGAAGATTTTTGTTCAGTGAATTATGTGGGCGCTGCAGACAATCAGGCTGATTGTGTTGCAGCCAACACGAGGTTTAAGAGAAGGGCAATGGGAGAAGCCCAGGCTACCACTCAGGGATCAACAGCACCTCCTCCATCACACTCCAATGCAAAGGCCCCAAATTTCAAGCAGTCGCCTATACCTTCAGTCCCTCAGTCTGCAGTTCAGCTTGGAATCAACCCCAAAGAAAGCTTAAGGCGTGGCAGTCCTCAAATCAATATAGTGGATCAGATGAAGAAGCTAAATATGAATATCTCTTTATGGGATGCGTTGTCTTCCAGGCCAGAAGGATGCGTTAAAAATGGAATTGAATGAGCTAGATTGTCAAGCTGTCCCAGCGAGCACTGATAATGTCTTGATGACAAATGGACAGCCTTCCTTCAGGACAGGTGAAGGAAGAGAAGACTCTTTTCTACGTATCCTTAGTCATTGGGAACTTCTTGGTGCACAACTGCATAATTGACAGCGGGGCCAGCACCTCAGTGATGCCCAAGTGCATTGCTGATAAGATGGGATTGAAGTATCAAGAAATGAACAAAGGAGTCCTACAGCTAGATGGGACACCTGCAAAAACAGTTGGGATTGTGAAGGGTTTAGGCTTGACATTGCATGTTTGCCCAACCTTCTCAATTCTCCATGATATAGTGGTAGCGGATGTTCCTCCGTATTTCGCAATTTGTTTGTCCAGGGATTTCACGTCAAAGATAGGTGGCTATCTAGCAGCGAATTGGTTATATCTGGTTTTCAGAACCAAGTATGGGACCAAAGTGAAAATCGAGTCCGAGCCATTCTACAAGGACCATCTAGAACCATATTCGCCCAAGGCAGCAAATGTCAGTTACACCATCATCAATCCAGAAGAGTCTCAGACAGACCAATCTCCATCCTCTACTCTTGAAGGAGTCGCAGACTTACTCTTGGATGAGTGGGGAAATGATAACTTCGAACATGATCCATACAAATTCATTGAGGAGGCAGACCTTGGAGTCTATTGCATGCACGAGGAAGGTGCCTTCATGCCAAATTTAATGAAGGAAAGTGAAGAAGACCTTGGCCTGTGGCAGCTGTTTTTTGATGGTTCCAAAAGTAAAATAGGCGCTGGTGGTGGGGCGATGTTGGTTTCCCCTTCGAAGGAAAGGTACTTTTCAGCTTTCCGTTTCCAATTCTCTTGCACGAGTAATGTTGCAGAATATGAGTCTTTGATCCATGGCCTTGAATGGGCAATAAAAAGAGGGATTAGGGAGTTGCAAGTCCTGGGAGACAGCGAACTAATTGTAAATCAAATAAGAGGCTTGAATCTGACCAATAACTCCTTGCTGAAGTCTTACAAACATAGAGTTTGGGACTTGGTGGAGGATTTTCTTGCTTTTAACATTGCCTCTATTCCCAAGGAGCAGAACAAACATGCTGATAGGCTGGCAGCAATCGGTGCCTAGTTTGACGTTTCAAAAGAAATAAGTCGAGACTGTGGTTCGCGCCACCTGAAAGTGGTGGTTCGGCCTTCAATCCCAGACAACGTTGCAAATTGGCAGGTCTTCGAAAGTGACCAGCAAATAGCCTTCTTCCTACAAGAAGAAGCTGAGTTCGTAACACACAATCAAGCGAAACTGAAGCAGCAATATGGCAATCAGATTGTTCAGTTGAAGAAAAATAAACTCCCTAAAGGTCTGGTCACGCTTGAAAGCATTTTCAACAGTAATGACCAGTTAAGAAATGACAAGGCGTGCATCACTACCAAAGAAGAAAATTATGAAAGGGTCGAAATCTTCAAGGGCAAGCTGCTGGCGCTTGGCAAGGTCTGCACGTTCCAAGAGAGGCGAGCTTTCATTCTGCTGTGTCAAGAATTCGCTGATGTGTTTGCATGGGATTACAACAACTTGAAGGGCTTCGACCCAAGGCTTGCCCAGCACACCATTGAATTGGAAGAAGGTGCCAGGCCAGTAACACAAAAGCAAAGGCCTGCCAATCCTACAATTGAGCCCCTAATGCAAAGGGAATTGGCCAAACTGATTGAGTCCGGAATTATATTTGCAAACATTCCTCATGGGTGGCCAACCTTGTTCCTGTTAGAAAGAAAAATGGAGAGATCAGGTTGTGTGTCGACTTCAGAGACCTTAATAAAGTCTCTTTAAATGATCATTAGCCCCTTCCAAGCATGGAACGAATCCTCCAGAAGGTAACTGGTAGTGAGCGTTTCTCCCTCTTGGATGGTTATTCAGGGTACAATCAGATTCTAGTGCAAGGCTGTGACCAGCACAAAATAGCTTTCACCACAAAATGGGGAACGTTTGCCTACAAGAAGATGCCTTTCGGGCTATCCAATGCTGGTGCTACCTTTCAGCGAGCCATGGACATGGCTTTTGGTGGCTTGATAAATAATAACGTGCTAGTATACCTCGACGATGTAACGGTATTCTCCAAGAAAGCGAACCAGCACATGGAACACCTCAGGCAGATTTTTGAAAGGTGCAGAGAATCTGGCATCTCTCTTAATCCAAAGAAGTGTGTGTTTGCTATTCATGAGGGGAAACTCCTAGGCCACGTTGTGTCCAAGGAGGGTTTGTCTATTGACCCCGAGAGAGTTCGTTCTATACTGGAGATGTCCCTACCAAAACACAAGAAAAGTCTGCAGAGTTTCTTTGGCAGAATTAATTTCATTCGGAGATTCATTCCGAATTTTGCGGAAATAGTCAAGCCACTCACCCCTATGCTGAAGAAAGGTGGAGATTTCAAATGGACAGCTGAGAGGAAACACAGCTTTGAGGCCATCAAGCAGGCCATAACCCGGGCTCCCACTTTGATCGGCCCAGACTTCAGCAAAGACTTCAACCTCTATGCCTTCAGCAACAAGGAAGTGATATTCGCCATGCTTACCCAAGCTAACAGTGATGACCTCGAGCAGCCACTTGCTTTCTTCAGCCAAGGGTTAGAGGACTTCAAAGTCCGGTATACGTATGTAGAAAAGCAAGTCCTGGCAGTGGTGCGGAGCCTGAAGAAATTCAGGCATATGTTGTCTAACAACAGGATCCACCTTATGGTCCCACATCCGGGTGTCAAGGATTTCTTGACCAATCGAGATTTAAACGAAAAGAGGGCAGGGTGGATTACCAAATTGATGGAGTACGACATAGATATCAAGATCACCAAGCTGGTGAGGGGAAGGGGCCTGTGCGAACAGCTGGCTGCAGACTTAAAGCAAAAAAGGAGAGACAGCTTGATAATTCATGATGCAGCCACAACAGAAGAACCAACTGTCATAAAGGATTGGACGCTGGACATGAAGCGTTTCCTTCTCACGGGTGAATGTCCACAGGGCCTTGATAAGATCGGGAGAAGTTATTTTAAACTCCAGTCCCTTCCTTATGTTCTGGTCGATGAAGTATTGTTTAGGAGGGATTTCTCCGGGGTCCTCCTAAGATGCATTGACCCAAACCAGGCTGATAAGGTATTGGCTAAGTTACATGATGGGCCAACAGGCGGTCAGTTCGCCCCTAGAGCTACAGCAACAAAGATAATGAGAGCTGGCTATTTCTGGCCTACTCTTTTCAAAGACACCCATTCCTGGGTAAGAAAGTGCCAAAAGTGTGCACTTTTTGACGAAAAACAGCGATTGGTTGCCATGCCTCTACAGTCCATTCAAGTTGAGCAACCATTCATGCAGTGGGGCCTGGACTTCATAGGGATGATCAACCCTCCCTCCTGTGCTGGGCACAAATGGGTCCTGACTGCTACAGATTATTTCACCAGGTGGGTGGAGGCCGTCGCTTTGAAAGAGGCAAATGAAAGTGCAGTCCTGGAGTTCTATGAGGACCTGGTAACAAGATTTGGGGTCCCAGTCACCATAATCTCAGATAACGCTTTGGCTTTTCTGGGGACTAGAACAAGTGAATGGGCGCTGAAGTATGGCATATACCTCAACACTTCATCAAATTATTATCCGCAGGGGAATGGATTGGCTGAGTCCACCAACAAAAATCTGATCAGAATCATAAAGAGAACTATGGAAGAAAATCAGAGAACTTGGCATACCAAGCTAAAGACAGCTCTATGGGCCGACCGAATTACTCCGAAGAGAGCAATCGAAAATTCTCCATATGCGCTCGTGTATGGAAAGGAAGCTAGGCTTCCCATCTCGCTTGAATTGCCAGCATTGGATCTCTCCCACCAACTGCAATTTGAAGAAGGAAATGGCCTGGAGGTCAGGTTGTGTGCGCTGATGGAACTCCAAGAGGTAAGGGATCGGGCTATGGCTTCCATGACCAGTCGCCAACAGCAAGTAAAAAGGCACTTCGACAAGAAATCCTTGTCAAAAGATTTCTCTGAAGGAGACATTGTCCTGAAGTGGGATGAAGATCGAGCTAAGCCCGAAAAACATGCAAAATTTGATGCCCTATGGAGTGGTCCTTACATGATCACTCAGTGCAAGCAGCATAATGCGTTCCAACTTTCCAGGTTGGACGGTGAAGAACTGCGTATCCCAGTTAATGGGATACCTCTGAAGCGTTGCCACTGATTTTTGGGTTCGCTTGTACATATTTTCCCTATTTTTCTTCCCTGTTTTCCCTAAGTGCTGTTGCACAAGTAATAGTTTTCTTAGTCTTGCGTGTGTTTTCTTTTCCTTGGAGGTAGATCTGCGTGAATGTTTCTAAGTTTTAGCAGAGCTGTTGCTGATTCTCAAAGTTCCTATCTGACTCCGTGCCCAATGGACTGCAAGGCAACTGGGTTCTAAGCATAGCAGGCATGCTTCCCTGGTGAGTCGCCATTTTGTTGACCAATTTTGCCCACTGGCAAAATCATGGTCAACGCCTCCCTTTCCTATTCGAAAAGCATCTTTTCCGGTCTACACAGTTCAATGCCAGTGTTTCTCTGCTTGTTTCAACACAATTGGTTCAGTGATTTGGTTCAAGACTTAAGTTCAAACGCCCTAGTGGAAGGCCGGCACTTCAAATGAAGAGGACCCGGGTAAGTTCAGTCTGGTTCGAAGTCCAAAGTTCAATTCATTCAAAATTGACTAAGTCTAGGTCTCGAATTCCTTCGGGCACGGCTTAACAGAAAGGCAAAGGGAAAGGGCAATCTTCAAGTCAAAAGCCCTTTCGAAGGGCAAGCTCTTAACATTTGCATGGAAGGATCGGGTGAGTCCAAAGCTTATATTGATCAAAATAGACAGTCCCGAATTCCTTCGGACTTTTTGCCCGAAGGAATTCTTTCAGACAAAAAGTTCGAAGGAATTTGGGCGCGCTTCAAATACAATACAAAGCCTGGGGGAATAATCCAAGCCAAACGCGACCCGGGAGGGTGTGCCAAGGAAAAGACAAAGGAAGGGAAGCCACAGATGACTGCCAGCATGGACCCGACTGCCAACGTGGACCCAAAGACAAAGCGAAGGACACAGGGACGTCCCGGGGCACGTCAAACTTAATGAAATGGTTTAGCCGTTGGGTTTTAAAATATGGCAAGCGCCAAACATGGACAAGGAAGAGCTCAGAATGTAGCGACCCGCCAGTATGTTCGCCCAAGGAGCCAAACGGCCAGAAAAGACAAATTCCAAGTGACAAGCAGAGTGACAAGGCAGGGAGCAGTCAAGCAGTCCAAGTGGAATAAACAAGGCAATTTATTGCCTGATGGCGTGAACAACACATGGACAAAGCGACAAGCAAGGAATGACTGAGCAGTTAAGTCCAACTGGCGCAAATTGGAGAAGTGACTTTGGCAGGTGAAATAGTGCCTGCGAATTGATCATTTGGAATGATAGCAGCCAACAACGCAACCGTTTTCTCTGTTTCACATTAAAATGGAAAGCAAACCGTGTAAGTCACCCAAGCAAGAAATGCAAATTTCGAGCAGACAAATGAACAGCTCATTAATATTTTGAGCGACTTGTTTCTCTTCATGAAGGGACACGTATGCCACTTTTAAAAGGAGCGCCAAATGGGCCTCTTTGCTTCTCATATATATTGTAGACTTGTTCATTTGTAATTATCTTTTCACGAATTTTGCAAGGCGCAGCCCTGCTAAAATTTCTCCCTGAGTCTATAAACACAGTTTTTACCTCTTCTTGAATAGATATTCTGTGTATGTCCTGAGTGTTGATTTGTGTTTAGTCATTGTCTTTGATGCTCTCACAGGTTCAATACCGACGCACCAGCTATCTGCAAGGCGCCTTCTGCAGCTGATAGGGGAAGAGTTCTATTTTGGAGTGCAGGACAGAGGGGATTATCTACAGAGTGTTTCTTATTACACCTTTTGATGAACCTCCCTTTTTGTGTCTTTCATTTTACCTCCCTGTCAAGTTTGCAGATTGCTTCTTCTGTCAAAAGTGAAGCGTATAATTGTGTTTTGTCTGATTTTGAGAGTGGGTGTGGAAGGGTCATATTGTTTTGGTGTATTACCTCCTTAGAGTAGTTTTTTTTTCCTGTATCTTTCTTCCCTTTTCATCCCCAGTTTATATATATATATATATATATATATATATATATATATACATACCTGTCTGTATTTTGCACTGCCTGAAACAAACAATGATAGACCAAAGGGAGCTAGCCCTTAACTAGAGACTCTCCCCTCCTGCTTCACTGTCCCACAGGGGAAAGAGGAGTTTCCATGTTGCGGAGAAAAGGCAGGAGTTTGACCTCCTTGTCCTAGGTGCAATTTCTAGCGTCAACAGTTGGGTGGTAGCTCCTAAGTACAAGTTTAATGGCATGCTCATGATTGCTTTTGGGAGGCAGACCTTTCAAGATATCCTAAAAAACTATAGAATGCTTATTCACAATAGCTTGAAAATTAGGTGGTGTTAGTACATTTGACTATTTTGCTTCCAATCAAAATAATTGTGCCACAAAACCCAACAGAACCCCTGTTTAATAGGTTTTGCATTTGATGAGAGCTTATTATCTATGACGTCTTTGTTTGCAACTCTCTCAATTTTAATATCTTGACCTCAAAACGAAAATGTATGAATAGGTCTTGGAATTTCATCTCTATCGTGCCCAAGGTAATGAGCCATTGGACTCCCAAATTTATATTTTCTCCCGCCATGGGAATCGAAAACATATGGTTATTTAAAAGGTAACCCCTGTGGTGAGTTTAATACTATAACATTTTCTTAAACTACTAACTGTACCCCCATCAACTATCATGATCCAAAACTTTGGTGCTAGATAAAAAAAATAGTTCAAACATGCAATCAATTTATTGTTGATGAAATTGTGAGTACTTCCCGAGTTAATTTAGCAGTGTCACTCTTTGGTTCTTCAGAAATCCCACTACCTTGAGGGTTTGTGGGGTAATAATATCTGAGAGCGCATGACAAGAGATAGTTGAAAGTGGATCTTCCGATGCTTGCTCAGGCTCCTCTGCAATCTCAACTTTGTCTTCTTCTTCAGTTGTGCCTTCAATGTAGAATAGTTTTTTCTCTGCACACTTATGTCCTTTGTTGTATTTGCTATCATAGTTAAAATATAACTCTTTTGCCCCATTTCCTTTAATTTGCTAAGGTGTTAATCTAGTTGGTTGAGGAAAGGACGGTGTTGGAGTGCTATGATCTTTGATGCTAGAGAATGATTGTCTCCCAGTGACCAAAAACTTTTCCTCTACCATTCATGCCATGATAATAGACTCTGATATAGTAAGTGGATCAAAAAAGTGTACCTCATGTTTAATGTCGACCTTTAGTCTGTTTAGAAACCAATTGTTCGAGTTCTCCTCTGTAACCTTCTCTATTCACAAGGATAGGGTCTGAAATTGCAGAATATAATCCTTGATTGTACCTGTTTGTCGCAACTTGGCCATTCGGGTGAAGTAGTTATCCACCAAACTGCTACTATAGTGTGCAGTTAGCTCTTTTGTAAAAACTAACCATTTGATTGTTATTTTTTTGTTTTTGATCACAGAGCCAATGATACGAAATAAATTGACCAGGTTCCAAATATAAGGATGCCATTGTAACCTTTTTTTCACTTGGAATCTAATGTAGATCAAAAACATTTTCCATTTGGATGATCCAATTGAGCGGGTACTTGCCATCACATTTCCGCATGTCCACCTTCGACATAAAATGATGTGATCCCACATTAGAATTGGGTGGTTATTGCATCAAATCACTATTAGGGTAGGCAATGCATGTATTTGTTGACCCATTAGGAGTGGTAGAATTGGTTGTATCCTTATTTTTGGCCTGCAGAAACAAGTTTTGAAATTCCACCAAACTTTCGACAAATGATGCAAGCTGATTCAAAGTTGTAGATGTGGTTGCCATGCTAAATTGGATATGAGCTATATATTTTTTCGTAATCATCACCCTTAATTCCTCCTTGGTAGCCAAGGTAAAGGGTATGTGGTTGTCATGCCTCTGCATCAATACTTGAACTTTTCCTTCAATCAATTTGCATGTTAGAGGCTCTTCCCTAGTTTGGCTCATGTTTACCTCTTACAGTATGTCCTCCCTTGTGTGATTGTTATCTTGCCCTTGCCGTGTGTAGGACCTACCATGTTGTGGCTAGACCAAGTGTCAAAAATATGGTTAGAGGCTTATATTGTTGTGATCACCTCGTCAAGATGAATCCAATTATTGCTATATTGTGCAAGGGGGAAAAAATCTGAAATCTGAAAAACCTTGAAAATCATTGCCAAAGACCTACACCGTTGCAATCACCTTGCCAAGACGAATCTAACAAATGCCATATCACTGTTCTTTAAAAAAGGGTCGAAATACCTGGTGTAGCCAAAAACACTAAATTCCCCCCAAATCAAAAGTTTTTGATCTTGACCCTCACATAGAGCGCAACAAATTCCACGATGAACATAACTAGATCTAGTACATAAAAATTTTGTAGGAAAAAAGAATAGATTTACCCAAATAACTTGTTTTTCGCCTCCCTCTACTGCCCTAATGTGCTGCATAACTTTGTCTAAATCAGAGCAAATGAACTTAATTTACTGCAAAAGCAGATTCACAACAATAGATTGCAATATAAAAAATGGCATAAGTAGAATAAGAACAATCCCTCGCAAGTAAGAGCAAAAGAGAGCATATCCACTCAATATAAGTGAAATAAAGGACTGATCCACTTTGTGGGGGCAAGCTCCACAATCCTTACATTAAGAATAGAATTCTAAATATATAATGACTAATATCCGAATGCTAACTCTTATATATACCATAATTAGCATAGTTACTAGGAGACGAAGGGGTACAGGTACTAGTACATGGATGGAGACGCCATTCAAATCAGGGTACGTGAGTAAATGAAGAAGGGTACGACTGTATTGTATGTAAATGTTGTCATAAAAAAATGTGGGTACAAGGACTAGTCCATGACCCTTTTCCCTATTTTGGAGTTTCCTGCTAATTATGATAATTAGGATATGGAATCTCCATAATCCATAGGTTGACTACCCCTACCAATACACAACCTAGAGATTATCAAATGATTAAGTTAAAGGTTATTCATGCCATAAGTTGATCACACATATCCCAATCTATGGTTGGCCAGACCTATCCCAATACACACCATATGCTAAGAAAAGCAACCTTTTGATGACTTCCCAGACGTCTGACAACTTATTTGGGGTGCTCTCGAGGAGCAATGCACTGCACTCTTTGGTCAATTTCATGAACTCATGATGCATCTTGGACCATCATTGTTTCATTCTTTTATGTAACCTGTCAATCCATTGTTTCAACATTGAAACCCTTTCAAAGTCCAACTCAATCTAGACATTCTTGTGTTCAAAGGTAAAATCGACACCACAAAATTGGATAATTGGATTCAACAATTGGAGGCCTTGATCCGAAATTGGTTGTACATTCAAACTCTATCTACTTCACCAATTCCAAATACTTATAACAATCTTCTCAATTTCCCATCTTTACACTAAAAAATTGGCTTAAGGAATCAAAATCAGATTTAAGATTGATAATAAACAACAAACAAATGATAAAACAGAAAAATATGCAAACCCAAGTTGATAACGGAGTTCACCCTTGTTGGGTTACATCTCTGGGTTCGAAAGCACTTGGACCGATTTATTAAGCATGCAAAATACACTTTTTTGTACAATATTTACATCAAAATAACGACTTTGGTCTGCAAATAATATTTGCCTCTGCCTCTAAGAAGTCTTGGGATGCCTTTGATTTGATCCTCCAAGAGCCTTCTCGTTTCAAAATATTCTATTTGCTTGTCCACTCCTTTTACAAAGGGCTAATCGTTACCAAACAAATAAGAGTTCATCCTTTTTATAATGTTTCACAAGCCCGTGGTTCATTGGTCAAGGCTTATCCCTTTTACCATCCAAATAGGGGTTCAAATCTCCTCAAAACGTCATCTTGTAAGCTCAAATATCCTAAAATTAAAGGGTATAGGCGAAATCTTTGGTTGACTTCTCCAAATTAAGGCGTGGCATAATGGTTAAGACCCAAAAATAGGTCATGGATGGTGCTGGGGTCGAATCCCATGCACCACGCCCCCCTTTTCTCATGCCATAGTAAAGTAAATTATCCCACATTCTCTAGGATAAAAATGGGTTTAAATAGAAGTTGCTTGCCTTGTGGTCTTAGGACCCTCTCATGTGTTGAACTTGGCCTTGGCTTAGAGGAGATGGTATGTTGAGTTGCCACATTGTGGCTTGAGCGATATTCTTTGTAACCATTGAGAGATTAATCCCACAATGGTTGTGGGGAAGCCTGCAGTATGGTTTATATACAAAAACATTTGTAATGTAGTTTGTAGTTGGCAGCAGGCCCCCCCTCCATACAAAAAGTGGCCTCCAACCGGTTGATGGGCCCCAATTGGCAAATAGCGTGGGCCCCACACTGAATAGAGATGTTGTCAAAGACCATAGACCGAAAACCAAACAAACCCATTTGTTCCTCTTTGCCATGTGTCACTTCATAATGGTCCATGTGCCAGGGTATGATTGGTCCACGTGTATAGGTCTACATAGTAGAATGATGTCAACACTATACCCCGACCGTATTTTTTAACATGTTTGCCTTCAGCTTCAGTAGGTCATAACTTTTGCATACGGTGTTGGATTGACCTTGTTCGAATTGCATTGGAAAGCTCTCGACAAGCTCTTTGGTGTGTGGATATTTGCAGCAGAATTTGAGACCATCTGATTGGATCGGTTGTGTGGATCCCCCTGGATCACTCCTCCCCACTAATAAGGCTTTGGACCACCAAAAGTTTGGTTTTATTCACAAAATAAGGGTACAACTCCCTCACTTTTCCGGTTTCCATCCATCATGCTTTGCTTGAGTGCATCCCTTTTAGACACACACGAAGGTACTCCACATCACCCCTTTGCGAAGTCCTCACCCTCCTGTTAAGAATAACATCTTCCTGCAACTCATCAAGATATTCAGGAACAAAATCATTAACAAAAGGAACTTCAACATTCTCACCTTGATCCATGATCATAGGAGGCTCATATAGTTTCAAGTTTTCAAGATTTACTAAGGAATACATCTGCATATATGTAGGTAACTCTAATAAAAAAGTATTGTTACCAATCTTTTCCAAAAATTTAAATGGTCCATACCTGATTGGTTTGAGCTTTTCACCTTCACCTTTAAGGCATTCTTTGCTAATGTGTATCCAAACTTGATCACCAACTTGGAAGTAATGATCAACCTGATGCTTATCATGCCTAGCCTTATACTTGGCTTGGCTCTTTTCCATTTGCTCTTGGACAGCTTGATGAACTGATTGGATCTTTTGGATGAACCTCTTTGCTTTGTCTGTATCTTTATGTCCATCTGCCACTGATTCTTGTCCAAAAGTGAAGTCCAAGGGGGACTTAGGCAAATAACCAAAACAAGTCTCAAAAGGAGACTTCTATGTAGAAGAATGTATGGCATGATTGTAAGCATGTTGCACCTAACACAAGTGTTCATCCCAAAGCTTGGGATGCTTGCTACAATACACTTAGAGCAAATGCACCACTATTCGGTTAATCACTTTTGTTTGTCCATCGGTTTGTGGATGAAAGATAGTGCTCTTCTTGAGTTTTGTGTACATCAAGTCCCACGAAGTTGACCAAAAATTTCCAATAAATCAAGAATCTTGATCAGATACAATAGATGTGGGCCAACCAAAATGAACCCAAACATTGTTGAAGAACAAGTGTGCAGCCTTCTCCCCTGTTATCTGTTTTTTACAGGGCACTAATACACACATTTTGCTAAATCTATTCACAACCACATACAAATAGTCATGATTCTTTCTTGACATAGGCAGGCTTCCTACAAAATCCATAGAAATACTTTCCCATGGACAGGTTGGTATGGGAAGTGGGTTATACAAGCCCAACTTCTTGTTACTAGGCTTGCTAGTGGTACAAAAAATACAACCTTTTACATACCTAGATACATTTTTATACATTTGAGGCCAATAACAATATCTTTGTAATTGTGCAACTATTTTCCCGATGCCAAAATGACTAGAAACAAAAGAAATATGTGCTTCCCTAATCACATGAACTCTTTCATCTTGTGAAATGCAAAGTTTACCAAGATGATAAAACAATCCATCACGTAAGTGATAGTCTAATTCTTGTCCTTGATTACCATGAGTTAAATCTTCGTAGATATCCTTAAAATCATCTCTAGCATATCGTTCTTTATAATTTTCATGCATCAAAGAACTATGCTGCAAAATAATAGATGCGATAATAGGTCTTGAAAGCATATCAACAACCTTATTTTGGGTACCTTTTTTATACCTTATCATGAGATGGAATTTTTGCAAAAACCCCATCCAACAAAAGTTTCTTGATTGTTGTAGCTTTGACTGTGATTGGAGATATTGCAAATGCTGATGATCTGTGTGGATTATTGTTTCTTTACCCATTAAATAATGCTTCCATTTTTTCACACTTTGTACTAAAGCGTACAACTCTTTATCATAAGTAGGATAGTTTCTTACTACACTTGTGAAGGTTTCTGAATGATAATAGATAGGTTTTTGCTTTTGCATTAAAATGACACCCATGGCATAATCACTTGCATCGGTTTCAATCTCAAATGGGCTATTGTAAATCTGGAAGTGCTAAGATTGGAGTTGTGTTTATCTTTTCTTTTAATGTGTCAAAGGTTTTTTGGTGTTTGCCTTCTCACTGAAAGCCCTGTCAAAACATGCAAAGGAGATGCAATAAATAAAAAGCTAGCAATGAACTTCCTACAATATTACACTGCCCCTAGGAAGCTTGTAACTTCAATAACATTATTAATTTCATATAGCTTCAACTTTAAAGGGATCAATTTTCAATTCACCACCCCCTACTACATAGCCTAAATAAACTAAAGATGTTTTACCAAATTCACATTTAGACATATTTAAGTACAATTTCTTCTTTTGCAATATATTTAAGACTTTCCTAATGTGTTTAACATGATCTTCGCAACTTTTACTAAAGATCAAAATATCATCTAAGTAGACTATAACAAAATCATCTATGAATGACCGAAATACATCATTCATAACTTGCATGGAGGTGGCAGATGCATTACAAAGCCCAAAGGGCAAACTATCCATTCAAAAAAACCTTGCTTAGTTTTAAAAGCAGTTTTCCAAATATCACCTTTGCTAATCCTAACTTGGTGATAACCACTTCTTAAGTCTAACTTAGTGAAATAAACAACATTTTTCAATTGATCTAACAAATCATCAATGCGAGGAAGAGGGTAGCAATTTTTCACCTATATCTTGTTCAATGCTTGGAAATCCATGCACATCCACCAAGTGCCATCTTTCTTTGGCACCAAAACAATTAGCGAATCACATGGATAAGTGTTTGGCCTAATGACCCTTTTCTCGAGCAACTCTTGAACTTGCTTCTTGATTTCTTCATTCTCTACTGCGGACAACCTATATACGCCAATGTTAGGGAGAGGTGCATCTTGCTGTAATTGTATCTCATGTTGTATATCCCTTTTAAGAGGTAAACCTTGTGGATCCTGAAAAACATCATTATAGTTAGACATTAACTTAACTATTTCATGCTTATGTTTAGGATCACAACCTTCTAGAGCCTTGGATTTATCATCATCATTGGCTTTTACAATCATGAGTACAAAGTTTTTGCTTGCATTGACAAGCCTTTTCATTTGTCCTATAGATACAAGTGATAAATTTTCTTTTATCCGATTGGTTCTTACAATGTATTCAACCCTATTTTTTACAAGCAAATATTTATTCTCTTCCCTATAGAAGATTGCTTTTCTATCATACAAATATGGACTTTTCACAAATATCAAGTGGAACCACATCTAGTTCTACCTCATCAATGAACTTAGAGGTGATTGCAAATCTTAATTTACAACAATTTTGCATCATCACATACCCAACCCAAAGGGTATGGCTTAGGATGTGGTTTAGTCCTAAGTCCTAATTTGTTAACAACTTCATAAATGAGATTAGCTTGTGATCCACTATCAAAAAGAGTATCTATTTTAGTATGCTTAGAAATTACCCGTATGTGGAAAAGCTCATTTCTTTTCTTTTCATCATGCATAGACTTAAAATTAAAAGAAGATTGAGAAGTATGAGATCTAGTGCTATAAGAGTAAAAAGATGAATCTTGCAAACACATAGCGGTGACCTTGGTTTCATCACCTGAATCGGATCCAAGATCCTGTTGTATTACTACAGTAGTCTTCTTATTACCTTTATTGTTCCTGAACCTTATTGGCCTGAGTTTTGGATGGAGCTTCCAACACTTAGCATTTGAATGATTTTTTTTGCAATGTGAACAAAAAAGGCTTCCCATCCTCTTTCTTGACCGTGGATGTGTGTTTCATCTTACCCTTTCCTTTACCTTTGCTTTCAGGTGGTTTACTTGGTTTCTTTGTGAAGTTTTCCTTAGTGACCTTACTCCTTGATTCAATGTGGGTAGCTTGGACACAAACTTCATCAAGATTAGTGGGATTAAACATAAGTATTGTATGCTTCAAATAACTATGTAACCCACCAATATACTTTAAAAGAGTCTCTTGAGTGTAAAGGGGAATGCCCAAAATCAAATCCCTTTTTCTTAACTCTTGAGTGTAATCTTGTACATATTGACTCTTCGTTTGCCTTAAGTTTTGCCAATCCATAGTAGCTTGTTGCATATAACCCAATGGATAAAATTGCTTTTTCAATGCAAAAACAAAATCATTCTAAGAAGAAATCTCTTTACCATGTTTCAAGCGATCTTCTTGTGTCTTAGTCTCCCACCAAGTAAGTGTTGTACCACCTAACCAAAGAGTAGCCAATTGGATTTTTGCTTCCTCCACAATTTTCTGAACCTTGCATTATACTTCAATCTGCTTGATCCAATGATCCAATTTCTCTGCACTAAGCTCTCCATTATAAATTGGTAAATCAAACTTAACATCAAGTTATAAAACAAAAGAAATAGAATCAGAAAATTTATTTTGTTTATCATCAAAGAAAGAACTAGAAGGTTTGGAAGGAGATGGAGGAGATTTAGGAGGTTCTCCTTTACTCTTACCTTTGGTTTCTTCCTCTTGTTTACCTTCATTCCTCTTCTTCCTTTCTCGGTACAACACTTCCACCATGCCCCTCATCTCTAAAAAAGCTTGACGGAAGGCCATTTCTAAGTCTAGCTCCCCCCTAGGAGGTTCCATTGTTGCACATTTTGAACCAATTTATGGGTTATACTCTTCAAGCAATCCTCCTCCATGATTTGACTTTAGACAT
Source organism: Torreya grandis (assembly GCA_037957365.1). Lineage (NCBI taxonomy): Eukaryota > Viridiplantae > Streptophyta > Pinopsida > Cupressales > Taxaceae > Torreya > Torreya grandis. Next base: position 4,016,316 of record JARHVA010000053.1, on the reverse strand, counting down.
GGTTAACATTCAAGACGGAAATTTGCAAATTCCAAAACCACACAAAAACAAAGCCCGACCAATAGCTCTGATACCAAAAATGATCCAAAATTGGTTGTAAGTGCAAACTCTATCTACTTCACCAATTCCGAATACTTATCACAATTTTCTCAATTTCTTGTCTTTACGTTAAAAAATTGGCTTAAGTAATTAAAATAAGATTTAAGACTGATAATAAAAAACAAGCAAATGATAAAACAGAGAAATATGCAAACCCAAGTTGATAACAAAGTTCACCCCAATTGAGCTACGTCTTCGGGTCAAAAAATCACTCGAACCGATCTATTAATGATGTAAAATACACTATTTTGTACAATCTTTACATCAAAATAACAACTTTGGTTTGCAAGTAATATCTGCCTCTACCTCTGCCTCTAAGAAGTCTTGGGATGCCTTTGATTTGATCCCCCAAGAGCCTTCTCGCTTCAAAATACTCTATTTTCTTGTCTTCTCTTGTTACAAAGGGCTAATCATTACCAAACAAATAGGAGTTCATCCTTTTTATAATGTTTCACAAGCCCGTGGTTCATTGGTCAAGGCTTATCCCTTTTACCATCCAAATAGGGGTTTGAATCTCTTCAAAACATCTTCTTTTCAGTTTAAATATCCCAAAACTAAAGGATATAGGCAAAATCTTTGGCTGACTTGTCCAAATTAAGGTGTGGCATAATGGTTAAGACCCAAAAAAGGGTCATGGAAGGCGCTGGGGTCGAATCCCGTGCACCACACCTCCATTTTCTCACGCCATAGTCAAGTAAATTATCCCACATTCGTTGGGATGAGCAAAAAAATGGGTTTAAATAGAAGTTTCTTGCCTTATGAAGTGGTCTTAGGACCATCTCATGTGTTGAACTTGGTCTTGGCTTGGAGGAGATGCCACGTTGTGGCTTGAGCGTTATTCTTTGTAACCATTGAGAGATTAATCCCACATTGGTTGTGGGGAAGCCTGCAATATGGTTTACTTACGAAAACGTTTGTAATGTGGTATGAAGTTGGCGATAGCGTCCCCCTTCATACAAAAAGTGGACCCTAACCGATTGATGGGCCCCCAACTGACAAATATCGTGGGACCCCAACCGGCAAATATCGTGGGCCACACACTAAACAGGTACATTGTCAAAGACTGGAGACCAAAAACCAAACAAACCTGTTTGTTCCTCTCTACCACGTGTCACTCCATATTTGGTCCACATGTCAGGACGTGACTAGTCCACCTGTACATGTCCAGTCAGCAGAATGACTTCAGCATTGTACCCTATCCAAATTTTTTTACTTGTTTGCCTTCAACTTCAGCAGACCATAACTTTTGCATATGGTGTGAGATTGACCCGTTCAAATTGCGTTGGAAAGCTCTCGAAGAGCTCTTCGATGTGTGGATATTTGCAGTAGAATTTGAGACCATTTGATTGGATCGGTTGTGGGGATCCTCCTGGATCAGGCCTACTTCTCAATCAACTGCTTTAGTGATATAGACAAGATCGGATTCGCCACACTAAAGATGTCCATCTTAGTGGCACAATGGTGGGAACTAGGAAGCATATATAGCTCACAACATGAGCAATACTATGAATGCATCAACACATGGAGTGAGTTTGTCCATGCGATGTAGAGCGAATACTTGTCATAATGAGCTTTTAAAGTTTCAGCAGTTCCATCAGCGCAACGAATAGTAGGAAGAAACTTACTTCTGGGATTTGTGCATTAACAAAGAAACATTTTTTATTTTCCAAAGTGGGTAATTTTTTTTGCGGAATCTTATGGACCAACTTAATGAATTTGGCTATAAAATCTCTCATGGGCTCATGAGGTTCTTGATTGATTTGCGCTAGCCAAAAGTGAATGCTCTTCTTCAGCTGGTTTGAATCTTTCTTCAAATGCGGTTCTCATTGTATTCCTATCTGTTACACAATTAGGTTGCAAATGGTGAAACTATTCAGCGGCTCCTTTGTTGAAAGTTTCAGTGAACAGTCTGACCGACACATCTTCATGCTCCACACCCAAAATACTACAAGCAGAGAAAAAGGCTTTTATGTGTTCTTCTAAGTGTTGGTTACCGTCATAGGTTTAGGGAAATTTTTTCTTGACCCCTTGGGTAATGCATGAAGTTGAGCCCCTGGAGCCAATAGTCCAATATGTGGACCCAAGGTACTCGTACGGCTGCCATGATTTGAAAATTTGTATCTAGAAATTAGGATATTGGGGAGAGATAGAGTTTTATTCAATGTTGGGCCAACTCTCCTTATCTTTTCTGGGGAAAGTTTGAAACCAGGCCTTTCTTGCAATTCAAAGCACTGGTTAGAAGCTCCTTTACTTTTACTAGATCTCTTGAATCTCTTATCAGCCAGGTTGACAAATGAGCTATAGAAGTGATTCTTTACCTATCGAGCACTTGCCGAGTACGGACAACTCCTCACCTTATGAACTTTTTGGATCACGGAGTGATAGGTCTTTGGGGTAACACGATAATACTTGAAATGTGCCCCATGGTGGGCGCAAAAAAATTCCCCACAGGCACAGTGGATGCGATGTTGTTGCTTTGTTTTCGTGCCCGCGGCATGTTAGAATGTGTCCTTGCGTCCAACATGCCCATGAGGTTAGGCAAGCCTAGCCTTCTGGATGCGGTACAGGGAGGGGCTTTTGCATTTTAGCCTTTTTGAATTTCAGCTAACATTTTGACTTTTGACTTTTCTCATTTAACTCAACTTTTGATTATGAATTTCATGATGACGACGAAATTTTGACTATGAGAATTTTGAAGACAACAATTCAGCATTATGTGAAATATAGCAGTGTAAAATTGCTACATTGTCCAAGCAGCAGACATTTTGACAAAAGTGCTTGGATGAGAAAATTTTGAAAAGTTTAAAGGCGTGCTTGGTCTTTGAATAACCCCTATAGATTAAAGGAGGGGATATAGTATTCTTGTACATAATATTATTTAATCATAGGTGTATTTTGTATGAGAGCTTTTGTCACATAGTGGTAGATGTATAGTCTATGTAGGGAATGTGAATAGTCTTCATAGAAGTTGAAATGAATAGCCATCTTGTGGCTATATATATTTGTATTCTTTCTTCATTTAATGTAACGTTAATACAATTTTGGTTGCATCAAATTATTGTTTATTGTCATTCCATTATTCTTGGCCTGACATAGTCAATCCCAAACTGATTCTACACTTTTTAATCTTTTGCAGCCCGCTTTGTAGCCTCATCAGCATTCTGCAGTTTTGGTGCTTTCCCATTGACCACATCCCACAGAGCCTTCTCAATCATAACAAATTGAACCTTAACTTGCCAGGTGTGGAAATCCCAAAAGTGCATTTGTTTACAACAAAAACAATTAAATTGGGAAACTATATGTACATGGGCAAAACAATATCTACAGAATCCTCTAGTATGGTACTCGATGCAACTTGCCAAAATTTTGTAGACAAACCCCCTTGTGATTAAAAAGTACACAATTAATTCCGTTTAGGGCTACTATAGGAAATATTTAACTCAAACTATAGATTAAATTTTTTCATTTTGTATATATTAAAAAAAACTAAAAAAAATAGATTGAGACTGCCCTAGGTTTTCATAACCATAAAACTATATTAAGAAAACTTAGCAAGCCCTTCATGCACTTTGTTGTACTGTGTCTTTCTACTTTTTGGTATGGCACTCAGCCACCTCTTATTCCTGCACCATTTCCTACACGGGTGCCTCCATGGTCCATCTGTGCTGCTGTGACAGAAACTTTGAAGCGCTTCCTTCACACATATTTGCTGCAATCCCCAAGACTCTGTTTTTCTTCTCACACCCTTTGACATACCTCACACCATTCTCTTGTTATTTTATTTTACTGTGTTTTGTTTTTGAACAGGCTGGTAAGCACTTCTAAATGTTGGTGGCTTTGCTTATGTGCATGACCACTGTGATTTGTACATGCCTCATGCCCTTTATGTTCTCAGGCTGCACTCAAATCTTTTACACATTCCTTTGCTTGATTTTGGTGCATCTTCATCCTATCTACAGCTAGACACCACGCATTGCTTCCCTTTGTACTTATAATCTGCAAAGTCCAGCGACATGTCAGATTCAAGACAAATGACATTTCTGCTGCTCTCATGTTTGCTTGATAGTCAAATTGCATAAATAAATTGATTTTTTAGCAGAACAAATTTGCACTTCAACAATATTCACAAGTGCATATCTCTCCAACACTTTGCTAATTATTGTTTTCCACTTCTTCCGGCTTCATAAACCAGAACACCCCTCCACTGTAACACTTCAACAATAATTACTTCAGTTTTCTTCCTCTCAATTAATGCTTCTCATTTTTTTTACACAGGATCAAAGATGCTCTGATACTAAATGCAACAATTTCGTAACATCCCAAATCATTTTGTTAAATCAGTAGAGAGATATGTATACAAACATTTGATCCTATTTTCTAGGAATCAAAGTCTATCTCCATCCATTAATCTCTCAACCTCTCACTTATTTATGTGTCTTTTAACACCCACCATAATAGGTTTATATAACTAAACCTATTGACTAAGATTTATTCACCGTTTAAACTATGGCATTATAACCATGATCTTCCTAACAGATTGTATTCATGTTTTTTTGATAAAAAGCCTCCCATGGAGGTATTTTGGAATAACATTCTCTTTTTTACCAAAGAACAAAAATGGTCAATATTGACTATTTTAAACTGGACTGGAAGAATAAAAAGAATAAACAGAAACTAGAGCAACCAAGTAGAGTCTATAAAACTAGCAAACAAAAACCAAAGGTTTAGAGTTGCAGATATCCTTACTAAATAAGAAACTACCAGGCAACATATCACAGACCCAGTTAGATGCAAAGAAGGCTACCAATGCTAGCCTGAATAAACAACTCCTGGAGGTAAAGAGCAAAGTCAAGGAGCCAGAAAGCAAGGTTGTTTCCCTGGACCTGATCAAAGAAGTATGCAAGTCGTATTGGGACAAGATCATACAAGCAGTATTTGGTCTTTCAAAGGCATTAATATTTATTGATGACATTGTGAATCAGAGCCAGATTGTCAAGGTAAAGGTTGATACATCATTGCAAGACATTGGTTCCAAATAAATAAGAGGCCCAATTATACACCTTACCAACCAATAAATTGCTTACAATAGGCATCTGAGACATGTTTGATGATGTCCAAAGGGCCATTAGTGTCTTAAACAAACAGGAAACAAAAGAAAAGTGTGGAAGAGATCTGGCCATGTTGGCTCAAAAGTGGCATGCAAAGGTACATCAACTTACTAATTCAAAAAGGAATCCCTTCCCTATGGGGAAACGATCAACAATTGTATGCTGAAGGGGACTTCCTCCTGTTCATAGGGAACAAGACAAGTCTATGTTTCAGTACTGGCCTGAGGCTCCTACAACATAAGGTGTAATTAAGATAATAGCTCTGTTGGTAGGGTTAGAAGTTCAGATTCATAGCACAGTAGAGAATGCCAATAATTTCTCATATCATGAAACTAATGAGCTATCAATAAGCTATCAGATGCTGCTAAAGATAAATCTCCCAACACAAGCTGAATGGAATGCGATAAAGAATGCATTGACCTCAATTACCCAGTCTTTATGAGGTTTACTCATTCTTTCTCCTCCATTCTTTGATTCAGTTCTCTTCTTTATGATTCCTTTCATCCTTGACTCCATTGCCCAATGAATAAGGTCATTCTTGATCATGCAATTCTTCCAAGTAAAAATCCTTCGTGATTCGCCGGAAAGGTAGTGTATAATTCACATGGCTCCTTGGCTTTGATTTTGAACACTTGGAGTTGTTTATTCATGCTAGCATTGGTAGCCTTCTTCGCATCTAATTGGTGTTGTGATAGGGTGCCTGTAAGTGTCCAGTGTTGTCCCTCTGTGGGTCGACCAACCAATGCATGACCAAAAGGGCTTGTATTTCTAAAATAAAACTACCAACAACTCATGTTTTTGGTTGGTGCAAGATTGCTTGTGAACCTTCATGCTTCTGCATTGATTGGTCTTTAAACCAATAATATGGCAGAGATTTTGTCATTGAGAATGGGACTTCATATAGCTAGGAAAAAAGAAATAAAAAGTATTTAGTTTGAAGTGTTGGCAAGTGTTGTCATTGATGTCAAAGATAATGACAAAGTGGTGATGTCATGATGATGATGAGTTTGAGCCTAAAGTTGTGCAAGGCAGGATTTGGATGCATATGAGCTAAGGCAAGTATTGTTTGAGGCTTATCATATTGTATCTAGCATGTTGATGTGGTTTCAGATCAAGGAGAGAAGACAAGCATGTGAACAGTGTGTTAGCATAGGCTTGGTAGCGCAGTATGTAAGCATGGATCTTTAGTATATGCTTGGATAGGATGTTGATGAATGTTATGGATGATGAGATCATGTTGCAGAGGTCCTATGGGGTGTCAAGAGTGCTTGAAGTGCTTATGGGAATGCATGGTGTTCATTAGGTTCTTTGTGGTCATCTAGGCCTAGTTTTGTCTTGTGGCAAATCAGACTGTGTGAGCAGATTGATGACATCATATTTCACACGTGTGAAGGTTTTAGGAGCAGCTTGATATATGGATGGATTCCCCTACGAAAGGAGATATGGTTCAAATTTCAGGTCATGAGGTTGAGCGTAGCTAAAGATATGTGGGTGCAAAGTTGGCCTCTCAGACAAAAGTTCACTAAGTTTCTATATTTAGCCAGACCATCACTGCAGATTATGCAGATATGTATGAACCAGTAAGTTTGTGCATTTAATTCAGGGATGGAGAAAGTCAATAATGGTCAAAGGCTTACATGGAGATGTTGTCTATAGTTCCAAGAAGATACCTTGAAAATTTGGAGTCTTGAAGTGATTTCTAGCTCAAGTTATAAGCTTCAAAGTTGCTCTAGCAAATTGTGATGGGCTAGAGACCGTCAAGTTTAATCATGTTAAAGTCTGAGGGCATTGGTCTAGAAGATCCAACTGTGAGCGTACATATTGAGATCAATGGTGCATATGAAGTCAACGTGTCAAAGTTACATGCGCTGGTGACAAGTGTCACAAGCTCATTAATCTGACAAAAGATCAACGGTGAGCGGCGGTTTGTACTTATGAAGATCAACGGTGCGGGACAAGTCAAAGAGTCAACAAAGCATGCGAGACTGCTAAATGGCACAAGCGCATGGACTAACAACAAAGTGTTCAGAAGGAACGCGAGGGTACCAAGTGTCATAATCGCGAGAGTTCTGATCAAGATCTAATGGTGTGCGTTGCAAGATAAAGACTGGGCTAATCCGTAGAGATCAACGGAGCGCGTTTGTCCACAGTTGCGAGGAAGCACGAGATGAGTTTAAGGTGTTCGATGTTTAACTGTAAAGCAAACGTAAAGATTAGGCTACTTTCTAAGGAGATCGACGGTGTGTATTTGATCAAAATATGCGAGGATATGAGATGATGGAAAAGTGTTTGAAGTTTAACAGTTGCTCAGTGACCGTTGGAATTCAAATATTCGAATTTGCGAGGGAAGACCAGTCTATAGTTTTTGTGCTATAACTTTGGATATATGGAGAATTTGACCATAGTGTAAAAGGCAAAGTTGTAGAGGACTCCAAGGCACATCCAAAGAACCTAGTTAGAAAGTCTGAATGTTTGGACAATCAAAGTTATTAAGTTCCAAAGTTGACTGTGTATGTTGTCATGCTCTGCAAGTAACCCAAGAAGGGTAATTGAGTTGTTCTTGATGGTATTTCGATGTTTTAAGATGAACTAAGTGTTGGAGCGTGTTGTAGACTTCATGAGGACCATCTATGTGGATTATGGAGGTTTGACCAATCCAGATTCTATATGAACAAATGTTTAGAAGTTGACTGCCTGTTCGTTCATGGTGTTCTTGTGTACAAGGCTAATGTTTGAATAGATTGAGCATACGCAAAGGTTTGTAATGATGACTATAATCATTTGATGATGTCTAAGAGGTCATTTAGAGTGGACCAATGCATTTGGAAGTGGTCTTGTGTTTCTAATTTACTCGTTGAAGTGCTAAAGGAGTGAATAGGTCTCCATGAGACCTATAAGGGCTACTAAGGCCTAATTGAAAGGCGTAGCTACTTAAGTGGGATCCATAGTTGCTATGGCTGACTTGTGAGGATAGTATTGAGCTATGTAATATATGTTAAGGGTTAAGGCAAGTCTAAAGGCCGACTAAGAAGATAATAATCATGAAGGCTCTATAAAAGGTGAAATCAAATATGGTGATTTCTAGATGTGAGAGACTTGAGAGAAGATGTGTGTGTGAGAGTTGTAGAGCGAAGGAAAGAAGAAAGAGTGGGTGCCCAGTGGATGGGTTGTAGAGCAGAGCAGGTTGATGACTGTGTGTATACCCTGTAGGTCATATTTCTGATGTCAGAACAGTGCTCTTGCAGGTTTGAAGATCGAGGATGAGCACAGAGGTCTAGAGTGATCCAAAAGGATGTTTTGGATGCCTTGAGTGTGAGTGAAGGACAGATGATGTCTGTGTAAGCTTGGTGGTTGATTTGAGAGGTAGATCAGAGTATGGACTGTGTATGACCATTTGGTCATGTTGTTGAGATTGTGACAGAGTTGTTCATGAGAAGTGTAGAGTGATCCAAAAGGTGGTTTTGGATGTTTGTGACTATGTGAAGAAGTGAAGGGGGCTGATATACATTGTATCTCCATAAGATTGACAAGGAATTAATGTTCAGGAGATGTTCATTTCATAGGTGTTAGGAGGGTGCTCAACATCTAGGTTAGAATGACTTGACCATCCTAGGGGTAGGTGCTCCTTGTGGAATAGGGGTTTCACTAAAGTCTGGTCAGAAGGACTTGACCATCCTAGGGGCAGGTGCTCCTTGTGGAACAAGTGTTTCACTAAATTCCTGGTCAGAAGGACTTGACCATCCTAGGGGCAGGTGCTCCTTGTGGAATAGGTGTTTCGCTAAATTCTAGTTAGGACTTGACCATGTCTCATGTTTGTAATACCTTATAGGACAAGTAGTCCATGTGTTTGTAGGCTTGAGAGTGGGTTTTATTCCCCAAGAGGGTTTCCCACATAGATCTTGCATTGTGTGTATGATCTTGCATTATCTATTGTTCATTGTTATGAATGACTTGTATATTTTATGAATGCTTGTGGTATTTGAATAAGGGTTTGAAAGGATTGGAATTGAAGTTGAAATATCTTGCATCACTGATTCACCTCCCCCTCTCAATGAGTGTACCTCCAACATGAAGGATACTTCCAAATTGTCACAAATATAGTAAGAAGAGAAAGACAAACCAATACCCATCATAATTGGAAAATGGATTACATCATTGATCAAATGCAGACTTTGCTAGGCCAATTTCATGATTTTAAACTTAAGCAAAGAAGAAGAGAATACAATACAGTGGCAGATCTATTATCCAAGACTGCCATTGTTCAGCAAAAGAAGGGACTTTTGGTGACATATCAAAATCTTGTTGAAATACCAAAGGCAATACAAAATCTAATCTTAGATGATTGCATGACCAACCATGAACACTATACCTCTACATACCAGGAAAAGAGTCTTGGTAAGGATCGATCCCAACACTTACAATAGGTTAGTAGGGAGCCGTCAAAACATGGGCATTAATGAGCTTAGGAGCCCAATCTTTTCCTTTTGCCTGAGTGCTTTTTGTTTGATAATATCCACTTTGTATATATGTTCTAAGACTATAGCTGAACTCCTTAACTCCTATGTGTTTAGTGATGATTCCTATGTAAATCACACCTCTTTTGCTTAGTTTGCTCATATTTACTTTTACATTAATTAAAGTCCCTAGAGGGCGCTTCATTGTTCCAAGTTTTAAAACCCATAATTGTGAGTTTAAAACCTCTAGTATCTCAAAACCCTTTAGTACACCCCCAATGTTTGAAACATATCTAAGTAATTGGGCTCCCACGTTCCACATTTGACCCCCTTTTCCTAGCATCACCATTTATAAGGTAAACACCAACTTAAAAAAAATAAGACCATGGAAAGGGAAGTGAAAGGTATTTATGGACCAAAACATGTCATAACATCTTTCAGTCTAATGCCTATACCCAAACACACCTACATGATTCCCATGGGGCTTGATCATATTTTTTTCCAAGTGTATACAAACACCACATAGAATGGGAAATAGAGTCTAATCTTACTTCACAAGCATTCCTTTCTTGTGAAATACAATTAGGTGCCTCTTGCATACTGAGAGTGCGAGGTGGTCTCATATGTTGTAAACTACCTTGCATACCGTAAAACAAGGCACCTGACATCGTGGACCTTATAAAGGAATTTTTTTTCCTTTCCTTTCCTAATAGCGTCCGATCGCACAAATTTAGGAAATATTGTTGAACATATATTGTAACTTACATTGCAGACCCTAAAACAAGGTGCCTAACATCGCGGAGCTTAAAAAGGACTTTCCTTTCCTAATAGCATTCGATTATGAAATTTAGGAAATGTTGATATGGCTCTCTAGTGCCACCATACAATCTACTTCCATTTATTATGGCATATCTAGAATGGATTTGCAGATTTATCTTCACTAGGGTTTCTTACCTACTAGGGCCGTCAAGGCTCAAAAGTATATATGTTCAGTGTGATTTGCAAGTTGATAATAATGGGAAGTAAAGTTGCAGATGCTGCATTCCAGTTGATAAAAACTTAGATGACCTGTACATTTACATGGTCTAAGATGGGCAAACAATCCACAAAAATGTAAAGGAACCCCTACAAATCACTCCTATTAGGACAAAGGTGCCTACTCTCCTCACGTCCCAGGAGGAGTATGGAATTGATTTGAATGATTTTTTGAAGGCTTGCTCAGGCCAAATATCTTCATAAAATCTTTGTGCAATTTGTAGTCATTTCAAGAGGTCCTTTCAACCAGATTTATTGAGGCTGGGAACATCAATGGTCATTTCAATGCACAACAACAGGAGTGCCAAAAGTTTTGAAAAATCTATAAAATGGGAAATCCATTAATGTAAATGCAAATGTCTTCACATTGCTAATAAACCTATGCTAGTTTATGGCCTAACGAGAAGAATGCAGAAAGGTGCTTAAAACAAGAGATGGATTTTTTCGATGAAAAAGTAAGAGTCAAACAATGCCCCTCCTGAAAAGCATGTCCAGTCCAGCCTATCAGACTTGATGAAAAAGAGCCTATATTCAGCCATCATCCCCAAAGCCATGAAAAATCTGCACATCCCTTCTCCAACTCTTCTCAAGTTATGCCTCAACATACATGCACTTCTCTTCCCTGCTCCACTTTTACTAAACCAAGCACTGGTCTCCCTCTTACGCATCCCAACTTTCCTGAACCTGCTAGGGTTTAGTTTACCTCTGAATGATTTAAAGCTTTGCAAACTAATAATCTAAATGTGACAAACCAGGCCCAGCCCCAATCCTTCCCTGCTCTCCCTCATATTAAAGTAGCCGAATGGTCAAGAGAAACTAGAATGCTATAAAGAAAAAAATAAAAATCCCATATGTACTTAGCCTTGATTATCATTAGAGAAAGCATAAATGGGTGGGAAAAAAATGAATAAAAGGGGTTGATATCTCTTTATTTCAAAATTGCAGTATACTGCTTGTGAACTGCATTCAGAAGCAAAAAGATTGCATTCAAGTGCTGCGCGAATGTATCCAAAAGCAAACAAAAGTATAAGCTACCTTAGTCATAACTATCAGAATCTCCAAAGTAGAACTAAGGCAATTGAAAAAATCTTGACAAATGATAGAGGTGTGGAAAATATTGAAGAAAAGGGGGTTGATATCTTGTTATTTTAAAATTGCAGTAGATTGCCTGTGAACTGCATCCACCAGCAAAAAAATTGCATTCAAGTGCTGTGTGAATTTATTCAAAAGCAAACCGAAACTGTAAACTACCCTAGTCATAACTAACATAATCTATCCTTCATGGTCCCAAGGGAGGGACAAAGAAATAAGTGCATTTTGCCTTCTTTTAACTAACCCTGTTCTTCATAAAGAAAATCAAGAAGGGCAATTTTTGTCAGTCTGTAAATATTTTCTGTTTTGAGTCTTTCTAAGAGAGATATAGCTGCCCCATCTTCATCCTTGATATAATTTCCATTACTTTGTTATCCTTCAAGAGGGTGTCTTTGTTCATTCGTTTTTGGTGCTCTCTTTTGAGCTGCTTGCTCTTATATTATAAAAGTTTCAGCAGATGTAATGCCCCTTGTGGAGGAAATCCACTTTTTTTTTTTTGATTGAAAAGTCTTATCTATTAAATTTAATACAAGAATATACATCTCTAGTTGTACAAAAAAGTTAGTGAAATAGAATCACACACCTAAAAACAACATTATATCTATCACATGGATCGAGAGAGTGCTGAGCAACTTTAATTAACTTAAAATAAAGTTAAAGAAAAGCTAAAAAGCACCTTTTTGATATAAATAAAGTTTAACATAATGTGCAACAAGATAAATAGCCCATTGGAAAATTGAATGTCAAGGAACAAGAACATTAGGCCACAGGAGTAATCAGAGTAGACGGTGGAGGTGGAGGATCGTCTGGCTTGTCACCCCAACCACCACTAGCGGGCGGATCCACCATATTAGGGATTGGCTCCCACCCGTCATTAGCTTTATCTTTGTTTGCACCATCCTCTGGATTTTGTCTGAACAGGTAAATGCTAAGGCCAAATGAGGGAATTTCCCTTGTTGCCGAGCCATTCATCCACAAGCATTTGGGAACATAGACCCACTACCACAAGAGTTGTGACTTCGCCATCTGCTCCATGAATGGTGCCTATCACAAGCTCCATAACCACAACCTTGAGAAGGAGACTATTGGGTAGGAGAATTTGGAGGGACTCGATTGATAGGACATGGAGCATTCCCCGAATGGTTCAACACAAACTGAAGGTGCTCAACCTCTAGACGGACCTTCTCAACTTGCACTTGTATCGTAGCTTTATATTAGATATCACTTGCGCTTTATTAGTAGCAAAGAAACAACCATCCAGAGATAAATGGTTAAAAATTGCATTATTCCTTTCTTTCCTTGACTGAAAAAGAAATTCAAAATGAAAAATATGCCATATTGGTTGTATTGTGTAGGGAACATGGTTGAATCCCTTGAGAGCACCATTTTCTAGGAAAATAATTCTAATCAAAATGGTTGAAAAAAACTGTGAATCCACTTCCAAGTTGATTGAGCATCCTTGCAAAATCAAAAGAGATGCTTAAGAGAATCAAATTGTTGGCACGAAGGGAATAACGGATTAGCAACTTATAAGTGAACAAGCATATTTTCTACATGCAAACCTTGGTGTAAAATGCACCAAAGAAAATGCCCCTACTTGGGTTCAATGATAGCTTTCCAAATTCTGGTAAACCTTTGGTCCTAGGTATTTACAGAAGAGTTATTCTTCCTAAAGCATTCAAAGAACCCACTTGGATGTGCTGAAGAGAAATTAATTGAAAAGCAAGTCGGATTTTATACCAGTTAAATGGGGTTTCTACAGGTCACTTCCAATTTATCCACCACTTGGAGGATGATTGAACTCCAAGTTTATGGAGATGTTCATCTGGAATAGCCTTTTGAATCTTAGTGATGGATTAAATATCACTAGTATTAAGTTGAAACTGGTCACGAATGATAGGCCAGGGGAGCCAATCTTGGGACTATTCGTAAAAGAGGTCAAAGATAACCATAATTCCTTTTTTGAACAATCTAAGACTCTTGACCCAAGGAACCATGGAAAAGGGTGCCATAGTATGAGAGGGGAATGAGAATTCAAAGAGAGCCCATATTTGAAACCATCTCCATCCCAAATTAAAGAGGCTTGAGCAACTCCCAAGCTTTCTATACACTAGGCAACAAAGTTTCCCACAATTTTGGCTGGACCCTAAGTGAGCAAAAGAGATTGAATAACAAGACCCTTTCAAGTCTTCATGCTATATGGACAACCTTGAGAGATGTAATGATGAAGTAAGATCTTCTTGGACTCATCTCCTTCAATGGCACAAACAATCCATTTGACATAGAGGGGAGAGCCTTGAAGTTTAACATTCAAAATGTCAAGATGACCTACCTCTTTAGGTCTACAACATATATCCCAAGAAAACTTGTGGAAACATTTAGCGCCTTCTAAATTGGCCCAGAGAAAATCCCTTAGGAGGCATTCCAACTTTTAGCATAAGCAACATTTGAAGGTGACCAATAGAAGGAATGGTACACATGGGTTGTTGCAAGGACCTCAAAGCAAACCTGAAACTTACTAGCTAGGGAGACAGTTTGTGTGACCCAATAAGCAATTTGTTTTTCAACCCTTTCAACCACATAGTTCCATAAATCAAAAGGAGAACCCTGAAAGGCAAAGGGAATGCCAAGGAATTGGTACTGCTCTCCAAATTGAACCCAGCTCATAAACTCTATGGCATTGGATATATATGCTTCTTTTTAAACAAGAGTGAGGAAGGAGCCATTAGCAAAATGCCCATTGACCATTTGCCTATGAGACTGAGGGAGAGAATACCTTTAATTAACTCTCAAAAAGTTTAATCAGCTGGAAGATAGCTGAAACCTTTAATTGCAAGGACATAAAGGACAACCTTGCCTGATGGATCTCAACAACCCAAATTGATCAGACTAAACTGCATTAATGTGATTTAGGGACCAACATTTTGAAAAAACATACTAACAATTTGCACAAATTTGGTCCCAAATCCTAAACACCTGAAGCATGGAAGTGATAAAAGGCCATTTAATTCTATCATGAGCTTTCTCAAAATCAGTTTTGATAAAAAGCGCTTTTTATTACGAGGAGTGAGCCCATTCCATCCCTTCCCAGACTGCAATAACATTATTGAGAATGTATCTATTGCAGGTGAAACCGTTTTTCTTTGGACGAATGGTGAGAGGTAACAAGTACCTCACACACAAAGGAAGAGCTTTGGAAATAATCTTGTAAGATACATTCATGAGAGTGATAGGGCCCCAATTAGTAATGAGCTCTAGGTCCCTAGCCTTGGGAATGAATTTGATATTGCCCTCGTTAATAAATTTACCAAGAGAATTGGTTTGCACAACTTCCAGGTAGACTTTTTGCAAGTTCTAACCCACAATATCGCAAAGAACTCAGTAAAATTCGCAAGGGAAGCTATCAATACCGGGAGCCTTGCCAACAATCATGAGTCATTGCCTCATGAAGATCTTCAAGAAACAGTATACGGTCACAGGTGACCCTTTACTTCATTATGTTCCTAGATCTATTTGGACAAGAGCTTATTGCACTTGACTTGGTTCTGACTCCACTCATCGGATTGTGTGGACCCTTTTTGATTTTGATTGCCATTCCCTCGGTCTTGCCAATATTTATGCCTCCAGTGATGCTTTTGAAAGAGTGGCATTTTGGCAGCATATTGCAGACATACTTCCAAATTCCAACTGGATTTTCTATGTTGATTTCAACATGGTTTAATCTACGGAATATAAAGAGGGGCTCCTCTCGATGCGGTGCTGCGCCAGTGAAAGAGAGTTATGGTTTTACATGTGCAATAAACTTGGTGATCCATATTTTCAAAGGGTATGATGTAAATTTTCTGTTTTGAAATTAGTACGAGTCTTTTTATCAAGAACAAAATCAAAATAATATGCATAATAAATGTCAGGACCTGTTCACTTAGTTTGATAGTTTAATTATTGTAGGCTGCAATATTTCAGCAAATGTGCCTGTTCCTGATTCCAGTTTCATATTCATATGCTTGAATTATTATTATGCTTATACAATTGTAGTAAACAATCAAATAAGTATTTGTACCATTGAAAATTCCTGAATTCAACGAACTAGATCACAATGAATAAAACAGTCAAACACCACCGTAGTTACAGATATCAGTTCACATTAGTAGGAGATCTCTGTGATACACAACAATTCCTCTTGAAAATATATACCGTGTTTTAGAAAAGGAAGCCATGTTGATTGCAATTTTGAACCATAGTGTTGGAAGTTTACCTTTTGAATAGAAAAAGTGTTTTTAAATCATTCAATATTTAAAGCAGGAATATTTTTAGAAGGTTGATTATTTGTGCCCCTGATACCAACGGATGCTAAATACTCCAAAGGATCAAGATGTTTATCCTTCAATAAAACAAAAGTAGGGATATTTTAAAGAAGATTAGTGAGGTTTCCTTGAGCATTTAAAGAAGTGCTGACTGAAAGTTCAATATGGAAGAAAATAATGTCAAAAAAATATAGGTGTACTTGTATTAGAATTTGGCCCTGTGCAGAATTAGGCTTTCTATATTCTAAATCAATTAGAATATCACGTACAGATAAACATGCTTCATGATTGTTTCTTGCAAGTCAACTAAATGAAATAATTGATGTTTCAATTTGTTTACTTTTGCAGCAAAGATACATTATGGGACATCGTTATCTAATGTGGATTGGCTTCATGGAAGTGCAGAGTCATTGTTGACTCTGACCAATTTATTTATTGTGTTGGGTCTGAGAGAAGGTTTGCGCAAAGAGGAAAGCATCGAGACAACATTGGGTGTTGATGATAAAAAACGTTTGGTGGACAAAAAGAGATCTCTCTAAATCTCAGATTTGTTTATTTCTATGCACTGGTTGATGCATCACCGTAAAGTTTACAATGCCTTGCCATCTGTTCAAATTTATTTCCAACGAGTATAACCCAGATTATATAGTTTTTGAGATATGACGACCTTCCTGAATTTCTTTTGGTTTTGGTTGTTATCACGGTAATATCAGCTGAAAGATGATTTTTTCACCAATGATTTTCAGACACAAACTTCATGCTACAAATTATTACCATTTAAAAGTTTTTGTGTGGTAGAGCTGCTGCACTAAAACTGAGTTATAAATCTGCCCAACACTACACTTGGAGGTTTATTCCCATTTAAAAGTTTGTGTGGTAGAGCTGCTGCACTATGACACTGAGTTATAACTCTGCCCAACACTACACTTGGAGGTTAATGAAATTGATAAGGCAACTAATCCTTTGAAAAGTTTAGGATTGAATTGAATGGTTTTAATTACATTCACAAGAGCCAACAGTCTATGGGACCATAATTGGTTACAGCTGTCTCTACCCCTTGATGATGCATATATTGAGGGACGAGTTTTTTCTTAAGAAGGTTGTTCCTTCTCATATTTATTTATGTTATATTTCTCAAAAACACATTGTGATGAAGATAATTGATTTGTCTCAATACACTAAAGTGTGGAGGTACATTAGACTCACTCGAGTTTTGCAAGTATAAAACTTATTAAATATTTTAAACAAGAGAATTAACGTTGAAGATAAGTCAATAAAATTGCAATTACTGAAAGGGTTGTAACTTATAGTCCAACTGATATGGATGGTGGTAAAGTGCGCTGTCACGCTATCCACCATCCACCATCCACCATCCACCAAAGTACAAATTTCAAAAGGTACTGAAAAATGATGAGGCTGAAATCGAATGCCAGAAGAATTTAGTAGAATTGATACCCCTCAATCCTTGGCACTAAGCCATCGAGTTGTTGATTATTTGTGCACCGAAGGGTGTTTATCCTTCAACAAAAAAAAAATATAATTGCAATCATGTCACTCAATTGTAATATTTTAAATCTTAAAACCACCTGGTTCGTTGGCCTTATCAAGAAAAGAATAACGTTTTTTTGAACACTTTATAATTGCAAAAGTTTTAATCCATTAAACACTTTATAATTGTAAAAGATTTTAATCCATATGAAAAAGTTAGAATATATATGAAAAAGCTAGAATGCATATTTAAACTACGAAAATTCTTGTATGAAGAAGATAGAGAAGCCTTTGAGATTGGAAAATCCAAACAATTTTAATTGTTATGATGCATGTACTATGGATAAATGGACTACAACTAAATTGCAACACAAATGTTTCATTATTTTCAACTTAGCTAAATAATATATTCAAAACAATAATATATCCTAATTAATTAATTCAAATCTAGATATAGGGAAAATGTATTAGTACTTTGATTTTTACAAGCAATATGTTAACAATCTTTGGAATGTGACAGTGGAAATGTGTGCCCAAATTTTTTTGAACCCTAACCCAAAAAATTGGGAAATAGAACAATCCCCTGAGGGTCTCATATCCTCTTTAGACATTGCTCAAAGTGTTGGGACAGCTTGGACAACATAACATACATGCTAATATTGATTTAACAATTGTGTTCCCACGACCTTGATCTCAAAAAGCCTCACTTAGATTTCAGTGGTTTGACTTTGATCACTTGCAAAACATTTTTTTATTTCTTGCCATAATTGGACAACAATATCTGAAAACATAATGAAAACATCATATGTTTTAGAGCTTGTGGTAAACCAAAGAATAGCAAAACCATCTTAATATTTGTCAAGCCCCTAGGTAATAACAATATCAAAACAAATGAACCTCAATAATTGGAATAGTTTTAATTGCATGAGTGTTGTGTGGTGTGTCTAACATAAACGTGAGTGTTACAATAAATGCTCTCATAATTGCTTGATTCATCTAGGTTGCATGTGTACACATGACAATTTCTCTATAGAATGCTCAATATAATTATTGATAAATGACTTAGGATGCTTATGTATTTATAGAAAATTTTAATTCAAATTAGGACCTTATTGATGCCCAAACCAACATCCAACAATTGATAAAGTGAAAAAGACAAAAGAGGTGGTCATGTGGACATGAGTTAAAAGGGACTATTAACATCCCAATGCCGTAGACAAATTAGGGTGCATCCGGACTCTTTGGACATAGACCTTGAAGTGAGGTAAAAGAGTGTAGGAGAGAGAAAATGACATATGGAAGGTGTTGGGAGAAGTTGTGGGGACCATCAAAAGTCAATAAATAAATGCACCAATAACACATATTTTGGACCGATGATTGATAAGATAAATATCCTAAAATCATGCAATTCAACAAGTATTAAATGTTGGGAGCCATTTTTTAGTTGTCATTTTCTCCCACTTTGATGTGTGCATGCATATATATCACAGTAGAAAATAAGACATTGTATGGATGCATTTTTTTGTGTTTGGAGCTCAGAAACAAAATCCAATGTACTTGGGAATCTACAAAAACATTCTTTCTTTTTCTACACGTGCATAGGTGAGAGCCAATAATAATAATATGCTTAAATTCTAAAAATTACTGAAAAAATACTCGATTTTTGTGGGAACCGGGATAGAGTTAGGCACCCTCTCAAATTTGGGTCTTCATGCCTTTCTAAAGCCCTGGATAGAATTTTGAGTACAATTCTAAGCAATATCAACTGAATAACTTATGAGGATAATTTTAAATAAAGTTGGGTGACACCCTAAGTACATTCCCTTAGGGGAGTAGATAACGTATGTTGAGTGCATCCTTGATGTTTGTGTGCATGCATATCAAAGTGAAAAAGAAGATGAGGTATGGATACAAAATTTTGTGTATTTGGCGCTTTGAAACAAAATCCAATATAACTAGGAATTTGCAAAAATGTTATTTCCTTTTTACACACAATGAGTGCCAACAATAATAATATGTTAAAATCTGAAAAATTGAAAACAAGATACCTGATTGGGGTGGGAAATGAATTAAAGTTAGGGATCTTATTATAGTTGGGCCTCCAGACCTATCTAAAGCCTTGGATAGAATTATGAGTACAATTTTTAGTAATATCAAGCTAGTAAAATTCTCACTATAATTATAAATAAAATGCAAAGTATTATTGGCATGTTATTATGAGTACAATTGTTTTCTCTCTCCTTTGTGTTTTTCCTATATCTGGAGGCCTCCCCCTATCCTTCATTTGTTGTTTCTTCCCTTGGGTCACAATTGGTGGTTTTTCGATTCTGACCCAATCAAATTCGATGGGCCACCAATTGTGATCCTTTTGTCTATGTGGGCCCTTCTACCCTTCTTCCCCCATTTTTTGATGTGTGGACTTGTGATTGTTAGTTTCATCTCTTTTCTTTTGTCGGCTTATGTACCAATAAATTCTTAATTTGAATTTGAGAAGTCTCTATATAAAAAGTATCCTAAAGCATTTCAACAACAAACATTGACAAGTGTAAAAGTTATTCTACAAGACTTAGGTGCACTCTTAAGATTTCAATTCTACTCTTCAAGGCTTCAAGTGATTCAAAGGATTTATATTTTTGCATATTTGTGCCAAAAAGTCTATGAAAAGTGCAGGTAGTTGCATTTGATTATTTAGGAAGAAAATCCGAAGTATTATCTCTCATCTTGGGTTGGGATTCACTCACAAAGCACTAGAACTCCATTGAGTCCTGATTCCAAGCATGTGAAATATGTAGTTAAAACTTTTCAATTGGTTGGCTTGACTAACAAACATGCATTTATTTTATCCTTCTTATGACATCATGGAAAATTAGGTCAAAGTCAAAGGAGAAGCAAATCAGAGAATTTTGCACATCAATTGTGTGAACCAAGCTAAGATCTTGCTCGTCTACCTCTATCAAAGTGACCCAAAATGTTATAAACCTTAAAAACCTAGAAATGATAGAATCAACAACACATGGATACAATTAGCAATTTGATAATTTTGACCAAGACATAATTGACCCTTGACAAATTCGATCTCTCATAGATCACAGTTAGATTCCAAGATTTGGCATTTTGCACATCTCATGAGTCTGCATCTAGTCTTAAAGTTCAATTACAGTCGTTAGGCGTGTTCGTTGCAGTCTTCTTTTTCTTTCTTTAGATTTTTGTTCATTGTTATTTCTTGTATAATCATTTCTTAATACTTTCAATTAATGTTTTGGGCACTATATCAAATTTAAATGTTGTTATTGACTACGTTATCTTTAATCTCCATTGTGCCATTGTTTTAGCTTCTTGTGTGTAACTTAGCTTTTTGATTGTTTGATGTTGGTTTGCACACCAATATGGTTCTAATTTGATTTCAAGTCATATACAAATACATTTGCATCTTAGTGCATTTAAACATCTAAAGATCATTTGAAAACACATCTAACATTTATTGTTCACAAAAATCTATTGAACATTTACAAGCATTCTATAGAAATCAAACAAACATTTGTAGAACATTGCATTGCCACTAGTTTGTCTAGATGGTGAATTACTACAGATATTGGAGTGTTATTTTTGATATTGTATACCGGTGAGGGGTCTTAAAAATATTAAGGAAACTCAATTATGTCTTGGTGTAATGAATATCCTAAAATACATCATTTTCTTTATCATTTTCAAGCCTAGTTACCCAATTAGGGCAAGGATAAGTGCATTTCCTAGTGAATAAAGTGAAGTTGTAGACAAACAAGTGAGGTTTTTGGAGCCCTCGAACTAAAAAATCACAGTTTTTAAATTCTTGTGTCTCCTTGACATTTCCTAAAACTATACTCATTACGATTATGACAACCAAAAGTAGAACTTGACCGTTTGGACAAGTTCCTCCATTTGCCACAAGTTTTTGGGGTTCTTGTGTCTCCTTGACATTTCCCAAAACTATACTCATTACAATTATGACAACTAAAAGTAGAACTTGACCATTTGGACAAGTTCCTCTATTTGCCATGAGTTTTTGGGGTTCTTGTTATCTTCATACAAAACTATGATTTCCACCATCAAACTTCTATGACTATGTTTGAAATCCATCAATATTCAAGATAAAATTTTAAACCCTCTTTTCATTTTTATTATTCTAGGTTTTGGAAAATTAATTAGGTTTGATTTGTTGCTTTACATGTGTTCATGACTTGTTAATTGTTTATGGATATTTGTGTTGCAATTTAATTGAAATCCATTTATTCATAATAAATTTTGATGAACCCACATTGTTTTGCATGCTCTTTATTCTCGTTAGGGTTACATTTGGCTTCATATTGTGATATATTTTTGTTTGCTTAAGGCTACTTCATGTGTTTTATCCTAATGAATTAGATCTTGTTTCACATAATGTCAAATCTAAATTTATGTAATTGTTCTGGGGTTTAATCTATTGCATGCTTTTAGATCTACTACTCCTATTCTATATTTCGTTCATTTCAAACCCTAGGTCACTGTCAAGTTTCTAAAATTTTATTTTCAATCCTATTGTGCTTTCCAATACTGTGATTGCTTGTGTGCCTCTTCCTAGGGTTTCACCTTGAGTCATATTCTTAAAACCCTAGCCATTGATTGTAAAAATTATTGTAATTTTTTTGTTTGTGTAATACATCTATTATTATGGAAAGGAATATTCTTTTGTTCAATAGAAATTTTAGATGTGATTCTACTATATCATGCTTTAAAATGTTTACATCCACAATGTTGAATTCTAGTATGTGTATTTGTTTTACAAAAGGGCGCACAAGTATTAAGAACACTACACCAATTTGGAAAATGAGGGTTTAAGGGAATATAAGATAAATATAGTAAATCGAATATGCCCTAGTGCAAAATTGGAAATGGATGAATTGAAAGATTGAATTTTTGATAATTGAAATAGGGAAAGAGGGGTAATGAGAGAATATGTACATGAATATGATATTTTTGAGTTTTGAGAATGGCTAAGATGTTGGAAAATAGATTCTAGAAATGTGTAGAAGATCTCCCAGGGAGCAGACAATATTTTCTAATGATGACCACTTTCGACTGACATCCTATATGACATCGAATATGGTCGACCACTTTCAGTAGATAGTGAATATATAAATTTTGGTCGAATTTGGAAAATAACTATGAATATGACCTTGTGACTCCTTAAGTCTGAAACTTTATGGGAACTTTTATCATTTGTCTTCACTAAGCAAAATTGATGTGCATAGTCATTTGAATTTTTCCTCCTTTAATGTAAACCTAATTTGCCCACACGGGTGGCATAGTTGGCTAAGAGCTTTGGGTTCATCCCATATAAGTCTCGAGGTTGATTCTCGTCGCCTAAATTTTCAACGCTGTCTGGTGCATGTGGGCCCCATCGACAACGCTTAAAGGATTAGTCTCACCTTTGCTTGCCCCAATGAAGGTCATTGGGCGGAGTCGCAGTGTCCCAATTGGGATTGGGGAACTGGAAGGTTAAAAAATAAATAAAATTTGCCATAATGTCTCAATAATATAGAAAATGTGCAAGGTTAGTGGCTCGGTGCCCCTTGAGGGTTGTTGCTACATATTTTTCATGCTCGAAATTAGTTCTCATGTAGTTTTTTTGATGCAGGATCATATCTTGCAGAAGGCATACCTTTGACTTGAGACTCTGTTTGATTTTTTTTTCAAACAAAGATCTTGAAGAGCTAACTGTAAGATGCATTAGCTTCTTAGTGACATTTTTGACACCTTTTATGACCTAATAAGGATCGTTAAAGGTTGGAAAATTGCATTTTTAGTTTTTCACTAGTTTTAGAATTTTTTAGATTTAGTTTTTTTAAGTGGGCACAATCTTGTAGTTGCATGTCACCCCCAAGCTTATTTTAGATATGTATGAAGATAAGGGACACTTGGTTGACATGTCTGTGCTTGAATGCAAAATTAATAAAAATATCAGGTTTTGAAAACTGCTAAAATATCAAGTTCAATTGCCTTTAGGATTAGGTTTTCTTTTAATAGCATGTTAGTTGTGTATGACGACTCTATCTTTGAGTTGCACATTAATAAAGACTCTATGTATCATTTTAGAATAATGATGAAAAAATAGTGTTATCTTTTGTCACACAATAATTATTCTCTGTAATTTTCATCTATGTTTTGGAATTGTTGTGCCCCTGACACCATCATTTAGTATTAGAGTAGGTTCAACTATGGGAAGCAATAATTAAAGGTAAGATTGTGTATGAATTTTGCCAATGTTTAATTATTATTTTTTGGAAATTTTTTGGTTTTGAAGGACATGTTTTCTAGAAGAAATATAGAAAGAAAAGGATGCTATGCTTAGATGAATAAGAATCTACAAGATTTGCAGAAGAGAGTGGAAGAGCTTATATGAATTATTACATGAGAGAGAGCATATGAGATGAAAATGATGAAGAAAAAGAGCAAGAAGTAAAGATTCGACAAGAGGAGCCACAATCATTTGAAGAACTATTATTTAGGGCATTAAAATGAAAAAATGAAAGAGTAAAAGTTGACGTTTTAGATTATGGGGGTAGTTTAAAATTAGAGGAGTTGATAGATTGGTTGAATAACATGGAAAGTATTTTGAATGGAAGAATATGGTAGAGGAGAAGAAGGTGAAATTTTCATGTACCAAATTGAAGGGTCATGCCAAGATATGGTGGGATCATTTACAGATGGAAAGACGGTAATTAGAATATCCTAACTAGGAGTAAAATGGAGAAGAAGTTGAAATAAAAATTCCTCCTTATGGATTATTCTTGAACCCTCTACAAAAGTTTTCAGAGTATGAGGCAAAAAGAGTACAATGTATAGGACTAAATAGATGAATTTTACAAGCTATATATTCGAGTGGAGCATGAAGAAACAAAGGAGGAAATTGTTGCAAGCTATGTAAATATGCTAAAGTTTTCTATTCAAGACAAGATAAGCATGCATAGAGTCAAGAGCATGGAAGATGTATGTTTACTAGCTTTGAAGGTAAAAGAAAAATAAAGTAGGCAAGTTTTTTGGAGATTCCCTGAGATTAAGAGAGAACTGTTAGCCCCGTTAGGAGGATGTGGTGGTTTTGATCCCATAGGAGAAGAATCATTGCATAAGATGGAAAGACAAGACAATGCCAAACAAGTATTTCATAATCAACAAAGAGGAAGAGGATTTCAGAGAGGTGGAGGCTATGATGGTGGTGGTTATGAGGATAGAAATCCCCACAAAGACCTTTTATTTTTTATAGATGTGGTGAAGAAAAAATCATAAGGCATTTGAATGTCCCATTATCATGCATAATAAAGGAGGTAAGAGGCAAAACCAAGAGTAATCTGGTTAAAGCTGAGGTAGAGGAAGAGAATGCAAAAGCTCCAATAGATATAGGAGAGACTCTTATGATCAGAAGAACATTGATTGTTCCATGGAAAGAGCATTTGTATGATAAAGACTTGGTGACTCAACTTTGTACAAATATTTTTTGAACATGGTACACTTTAGAAGGAAAAATATGTAAAGTTAAAATTGATGGTGGATGTTGTGAAAATATGGTTTCTAAATAAATTAGGTTTGCATTGTGAGAAGCATCCCCATCCTCACTGTATTTCTTGCTTTAAAAATGGAAATGAAATTAATGTTGATAAAAGATGTTTAATCAAGTTTACCATAGGGAAGACTTATTGAGTTGAAATGTAGTGTGATGTTATCCAATGGATGCATGCCATGTGTTGTTGGGAAGGCCATAGAAATATGATAGGAAAGTAGTCCATGATGGAGAGAAGAACACATACACATTTTGGAATGATGATTCAATGATATCTCTATTACTTCTTAAGGAAGAAGGGTAGGGAGAAAACTTGTTATCCATAAATGAATTTATGAAGGAGTTGAAGATGGCAAGTTTCTATTATACATTGATGACAAAGGAGGAAGGCAAGGATTTACAAATACCAACAGAGATAAGTGTTGGAAGAATATGCTGATGTTATACTTGATGAGTTGTTAGATGGTTTACCACTAATGAGAGACATTCAACAACATATTGATTTAATTATAGGATCAAATATACCTAATCAAGCAACTTGGAGGATGATCCCTACAAAACATGCAAATTTTAACATGTATGTGATTGAGTTGGTGAGAAAATGTGTAGTGAGAAAGAAGCATAAGTCAAGGAAGCCTAATCAAGTAGTTGATGCATTGAGCAAGTGTGTGACATTGCTAACCAATATGTGAGTGAAACAATTGGATTTGAGACTATTAAGGACTTGTATGATTCTGATTCATATTTTGGAAAGATAGTAAAATAATGTAGGTACCCATTATTAAGTGAGACATGTACTACTCATGATGATTATCTTATGCAGGATGGCTATCTATTTAAGGGAAAGCACCTATGTATTAAAGTTGGGTATCTAAGAACAACATTGTGAGAGAACTTCATAGTCATGGTTTAGGACAACACTCTGGTAAAAATAAGACCATATCATTGTTGAAAGAGAAGTGTTTTTTGCTAAAGATGAATGGAGATGTAACAAGGTATGTGCCAAGATGTAGGATATGTAAGTGGCTAAAGCCCATGCACAAAACACAATTATAAACATGCTATTTCTAATGCTAAAAGTATTGTGGAAATATTTAAGCATGGATTTTGTTTTGGGGCTATGAAACACGCAACAAGGTAATGATTCAATTTTTTCTCTCTAGATAGGTTCTCAAGATGGCTCATTTTATTGCATGCAAGAAAACCAATGATGCCAATATAGTAGCATTTTTTTTTTCAAATATGTGGTTAGATTGCATTGTGTTTTAAATACCATTATTTTAGACAAAGATTCAAAAAATTCGAGTCTTTTTTGGAGAAATATGGAAGAAGTTGGGGAACTAAATTGCAATTTAGTAGTTCATATCACTCATAGAAAAATAAGTTCGCATATGTAGTAAATAGGAGTTTTGGAAATTTGTTAAGATGTAATGTTGGAGAGAAGCCAAAGTAAGAAGACTTGGCATTACTATAGGGTGAGTTTGCATATAATAGTTGTGTGAACAAGTAAACAAGAATGCCACCCTTCCAAATTGTTTATAGCAAAAATACTTGGTGCAGTTACTAATTGCAAAATGGGTAAGTGATGATGTAGAGGCATTTGTAGAGCACATATAACCATTGCAAGATGAAATAAGGAGAAAGCTACATGAAAGTAATGACAAGTATAAGGCAACAACATTGCAATCTGAAGGACAAAAGTATTTGAATAATGAGACTTAGTGATGGTATATCTAAGAAATGAAAGATTTCCTCAAGGAATGTACAAGCTGAAGTATAAGAAGATTAGTCCATGCAAAAGTATGAAGAAAATAAATGACAAATCTATGAGGTAAAGTTGCAACATAGTTTTGAAATTTATCTTGTATTTAGTGTTTTTTAATATGTGTTTCATGGAGCAAATAGTGGAAGGGGGGAAGAAGAGGTGAATTGGAGGCTATAGGTGCCAAGGAAGAAGACAAAAAATATAGTGCAGGGTTTGTATAAGAAAACCATGAATAACAAGGTAGCTACAATAAATATTTGGTATAGTGGTAAAACTTACGATATGTGGAAAACACCTAGATACCATAATACAAATTAAAGATATTGGACAAGGTGAAATGGCAAAAGTTTAATCAAAACATCTCGTAGGAGATGATTTATTTAATGTTATAGGAGAATGATGTCGAAGTATTTCTTGCAAAAGGCATATATTTTGACCCATGACTCTGTTTTCACCATTTTTTTAAAACAAAGATCTTGAAGAGATTCATGAAGCTGTAAGACACATTATCCACTTAGTGACATTTTTGACATGTTTTCAGGCCCCAAAAGGATCATCTAAAAGTCAAAATCACATTTTAAGTTTCTTTTGGCTATTTTTATAATTTTCTAGATTTAATTTTTTTAAACTGTGCATGATGTTGTAGTTGAATGTCACCCTAAGGTTATTTTAGATATTTATGAGAATAAGTGACAATTGGTTGGCCCATCCGAAGTTGCATGCCAAAATACTAAAAATAGCAGGTTTTGAAAACTAGTAAAAATAACAAGTTTAGTTAATTCTAAGATTAAATTTTATTTTAATAGTATGTTTTTGCATAATGAATATATCTTGAGTTTTGAATTAATAAAAGACTATATTTTTTTAAAATAATGATGAAGAATTGGTGTTATCTTTTGTTGCTCAATAATTTTTTTTTGTAGTTTTAATTTATGTTTTGGAATTATTGCGCACTTGGCCCCATCATTTAAGTATGTGAGTGACCCAACCCAAGTGATAGAAGGGATGTCATCTTCTCTCCCTAAAATAATCAATGATAAATCTATATGCTCCTTATTGCAATTTTCATTTGGTTCAAGTATACAACCACAATATTGTTGGGTGTGAAGTTAGTATTCACAAACACTATTCACATTCACTATTCATGGTCACTATTTATGGTGACATGGCATGCGAATGATGTGGCATGTGGTCTACAAGTGATGTGGCATGTGGGGATGTGGTAGGCATATGATGTGGCATGGCCCATTGAGGGTCCTTCAAGTGTGGTCAGGTTGATTGAAAGTAGTGAGATGTAGCTCTCCACTAAGTCACTTGAGTTTGTCCTTTGATATGATTTTGAGGTCATGGTGTGGAGTGCCATGTTTGGTGGCTCCTTGCTTCATGTGTGGATAAAGTCAAAATGTGATTGCAACACCTTTTAGACTTGTGTGTGCACATTAAAGAAGAAGATAAGAATGCACTATTGTTGATTGACCTCACATTGGGAGTGGAACACAATCTTTAGAATCATATGGGGTGGCTTGGATCTAGTCTAAAGTAGAGCATCTACTTTGTTGACCTTTGCACATGAAGACAAACAAGTTTTATTGACCACTATTCACCCACTAGAGTGGGGTACATTTCTCCTCCAAGACACATGTGTTGCCTTTGGACTTTGGACATGGGTGCATGTGGGGCTTTGCTGACTCTTATGTGCACATGGGAATGTTGGGGACACAAGTTACTATTAAGCCCAAGTAGAGTATGGCACGATATTCTCCCTTTCTCTTCTTTCTCTCATTGTAAATGTTATAAGAGTATGATTTCTCCTTTGTATTTGTAATCCAATCCATTATGGATTCCCCTTGAGGATCCATGCAAGCTTGGGCTTACATGTTTGGAGGTTGAATCCATGAGCTCACCTTGTATGCTTTGGTTGTAAGCATAGTAATCCCTTGGGTTTGTAGCCTAGAGGCTTGTTATCTCGGCTCATGGTTGGAAGTTGATGCTTGGAGATCACCTTAGATGGTTTGGTTTATGTAATGGATACTATGGTTGTTAGTATTGGAAGGAATTGATTTTAGTAACTTAGAGGTTAGAGCTTGGAAGGCTTGTTTCTAAGTTTGGCTCACCTAAGTGTTTGGTTTGTAGCACTGGAAATGAGTTGTTGGAGGAGCTATAGTAAAAGAGAGTTTTGTTGATGCAATATAAAGTCTGGAAGCTACCATTGCCCCATGGTTTTTCCCTTGTTGGTTTTGTAGGGTTTCCACATATATCTTGTGTAATGTGTTCTCTCCTACATGTTGTGTTTTATGGTATTTTATTTTTTAATTATGCTTTTGTTTAGCTTGCACATGTTTTAGCCATGGATCTTAACAAGTGGTATTAGAGCCATGGTATCTTTGAAAAACTCTTATGTGAATGTTTTCTATTGCGAGGCTATTTTGTGTAAGTGCAAGCTATAAGAGGAGAAACCAAGATGTAAAATAAAATAAAAATTGATAGAAGGTATTTCTCTCTATGGAAGATGAGGAATGTAGGAGAAGCATAATAAGATTTATCATATGGTCATCAATAACACAGTGTTTTTGAAGAAGCAACTATATAGCTTGAAGAGCAAGCTAGTCTCCATTGGTGTGGATGGAGGGTGATGACAAGGAAGTTATCTTGTTATGTTTCTTGGATATGAAGGGATATAGGTTGTGGTATCCTAATGACCATATGATTGTTAATTGATATGTTGAAAAAAAATCCATGGAAAGGAGGAGGTACAAAAAAACTTAAAATTGTATCTATTGAAGTAGTTCACGATGGATGGAGAATAACAAGTGAGACCTGAGGTTTTATAGAAGGAGAAGACTATGTGTTTGGACATGTGATAGAGTAGGATGCATCTCAATTGCAGACTCAAAAACTTGGTAGGTGTAGTGATGCATAGAGTGGCATGATGACTTCCCAATAATTATTGATATGTGCCATATTGAGCATGATGGGTAGTAGTTTGTTATGTGTAGAAGTCAAGTTTTGAATTATATGAGTTTTTCTCTCTTTTTGTTAACTAATATCAAGAGTGCTTATTGAACTTGTTTTTGTTTAGTGTTGGAGCAACTAGATGTGAAAACATCGTTCCTACATGGTGATCTCTAAAGAAAAAATGGAGTAGTCGGAGGGCTATGAGGATGAGGCAAAGATTTGTTAATTTGTAGATTTGAAGACTATACAAGTTGAAGTAGACATGCAGATGAAATACAAGTATTTCGATACCTTTATGAAGAGCCAAGGTTTTAGCAGATGTTATGGATTGATGATATGTTGGTTTCAAGTGCCAACATGATGAATATCAATTCTGTGATGGCTCGGGTAACTAGGCTGAGATGAAGGTGGTAGCAACAAATTAAGGATGAAGATGCATAAGGACATGAAAGCAAGGAAGTCAAGTATCACATTTATTTTGGTATTTTTGAGTTATCTTATGGAGTGTCCTAGAACAAAGGAGAAGACATGGTTGTCTAGTGTATTGTATTCATCAGGAGTAAAAAGCCTCATGTATGCCACGATGTGCACTAGACCAGATACTTCTAAGCAATGGGAGTAGTTATCAATTCATGGTAGAATCATAGATGGAGGATTGGTCTATGGTGAAGTGGGAGTCACTTAAAGTGCTACAATCTATTATGGAAAAGTAGATGTTAACAAAGTTGGTCAGGGCAAAGAAGTTTTAGTAGTGTAGAAAACTTCTACTACGCTTGTTGTGTGGGCAACAGTGGGCATGGATGGTAGCTGGATGGAAGAATACATATGTGTGGTAAATCATGTTTATATTGACTTCAAGTGGGAGATGGTTGGATGTGAAGTCACTATTCATAGTCATTATTCATAGTCACTATTCATAGTGATTTTGTATGTAGATGATGTGGTATGTGGTCTACAAATGATGAAGTTGATGTGGCATGCAGGTAATGTGGCAGGTATGTGATGTGGCATGGCCCATGTAGGGTCCTTCAATTGTGATCAGGTTGATGTGAAAGTAGTGGGACATAGTTCTCCACTAAGTCACATGATTTTGTCCTTTGGTATGATTTTAAGGTCATGGTGTGGGATGCCATGTTTAGTGGCTCCAAGATTCATGTGTAGATAAAGTCAAAAGGTGATTGCAACACCTTTTGGACTTGTGTTTACACATGGAAGAAGAAGACAAGAATGCACTATTGTTGATTGGACTCACATGTGGAGTGGGACACAATATTTGGAGTCACATGGGGTGGTTTAGATCTTGTCTAAAGTAGTGCATCTACTTTGTTGACCTTTGCACATGAAGACAAACAACTTTTGGTGATCATTATTTACCTACTAAAGTGGGGTGCATTTCTCCTCCAAGGCACATGGGTTGCTTTTGGATTTTGCACATGGGTGCATGTGGGGCTCTATTGACTCTTGTGTGCACATGAGAAGTACACATGGGAATGTGGAGGACACAAGTTACTATTGATCCCAAATGGAGTATGGTGCCACATTCTCCATCTCTTCTTTATCTGATTGTAAATGCTATAAGAGCATGCTTTCTCCTTTGTATTTGTAATTCAATCCATTATGTATTCCCTTTGAAGATCCATGCAAGCTTGGGATTGCATGTTTGGAAGTTGAAGCCATGAGCTCACCTTGTATGCTTTGGTTGTAAACATGGTAATCCCTTGGGGTTGAAGCCTAGAGGCTTGTTAGCTCAACTCATGGTTGGAGGTTGATGCTTGGAGCTCACCTTGGATGTTTTGGTTTAAGCATTGGATGCTATGGTTGTTAGCATTGGAATAAGTTACTTGTAACAACTTGGAGGTTAGAGCCTGGAAGGCTTGGTTGTAAGTTTGACTCACCTGAGTGATTGGTTTGTAGTACTGGAAAGGATTTGTTGGAGGAACTATTGTAGAAGAGAGTTTTGTTGATGGAATATGAAGTCTAGAAGCTATCATTGCCCCATGTTTTTTCCCTTGTTAGTTTTGTAGGGTTTCCACATATATCTTATGTAATGTGTTCTCTCCTACATTTGTTTTATTGTAGCTTGTTTTTGAATTTTGAATTTTTTTAATCTTGAACATGTTTTAGCCATGGATCCTAACATTTTTGACATCTTTTCATGCCCCAAAGGCATCATCTAAAAGTCAAAATCATATTTTAAGTTTATTTTCACCATTTTTAGAATTTTCTAGATTTCATTTTTAAACTGTGCATGATCTTGTAGTTGAATGTCACCCTAGGGTTATTTTATATATGTATGAGAATAAGTGACACTTGCTTGTCCCATCCAAATTTGCATGCAAAATTACTAAAAATAGTAGGTTTTAAAAACTACTAAAAATAACAAATTCAGTTAACTCTAAGATTAAATTTTATTTTAATAGCATGTTGTGCATAATGAATCTATCTTGAGTTTGGAATTAATAAAAGACTAATTTTTTAAATAATAATAATGAATAATTAGTGTTCTCTTTTGTTTCTCAATAATTATTTTCTGTAGTTTTAATTTATGTTTTGGAATTATTATGCACCTGACCCCATCATTTAAGTATGTGAGTGACCCAACCCAAGTGAGAGAAAGGATGCCATCTTCTCTCCCTATAATAATCAATGATTAATCTATTTGCTACTTAATGCAACCTTCATTTGGTGCAAGTATACAACCACAAGACTTCAAGAGATTGAGAGTGAATTAACCACAAAATGTGTAGACCCCTGACAATATTTGATTAATGTGTGTGAGAGACTTAGATTGTAAAATATGATAAACAAGGTACATGTGTATATATAATATATTTTTAATTCAAATTTGGACACATTTTCACATAGGCTAACCAAAATCGACACATGACACAAAAAACCCATAAATGACATATGACACAAAAAACCCATAAATGACATATGACACAAAAAACCCATAAATGACGTATGCCCACTTTTGGCTACTATAAAAAATGGTCATGCCACTTTTGATAGTCACCAAAAATGGTTATGACAGAAAAAGGCCATGAAATAGAGATCAAGTTGAACTGAGGATGAATGGATGGATCCTAATGTAGTCAATCAAAATATCTAAAAGTGTTCATAGGAAAATGCAGATGACACAAGGCTATGAAGGATCCAATGTGAAGGGAAAGTGTACCGAAAAGATCCAAACTTAAGCAAATTAATAAAATGTAGTAAGGCATGACAAAGACACAACAATTTCACAACTTGTACTAAAATTAAGTGTCTATAATACTATGATATTATTATTTTACAAGTTGTTAGTCTTTATGTTCAAATATACATCTTATATATAAACTTATAAAAATATTAGAATCTCTTCCAAGACATTTTAGGGTTTCATGCAATTATGATAGCTATTCATGTTTATGTCTTTCTCCCCTTGCTAATGATAGAATAATCCTAGTGCCTTATGCAAACATGCCTTGTTCCAATATATATGTTCCTCAGTGTATGATGAATTATTATGAGGTGACCCATACTATGCAAAGGAGGGATAAGGAAAATAATGCAATAATCCCTCATAATATTCCTTAATGTCAAGATGTGAATAACCAAAACATCCCTCCTAATAGCCCTCAAGCTCCCAAGCTTAGGTTGTATGTTTGCAAAAGATTATAAAATTTTGGAATAATTAGAAAATACCCATTCCAAAATATTTATACTTGAATTACTTACCAAATCCGATGTGTTTAAGTATATTATTTACAAAACATTAGAGACAACATTGTCAAGTGATACTCAACCATCTCACTTTACTCCCATTGTTAAATATTTGAAAGATAGTGAAAATGTAATTAATTTTGAGAATGATGAAATACATTCAAAATATATTATTTGTAACCTTTACCCTCGCACATGCAATGTACAATCAACAATATATGGATAAAGAACATACTTGTGAAAAATGGTTCAAGATTAAAAATTTGTAGTGAAGATTTTCTCTTACAATTAGGCATTGGGCAACCAAGAAGATCATTAAGGGATTTAAGAACCAAGAAAGAATATATCTTTGAGCAATTAAATTAAATCTATCACTTGGACCAAAAATTTATAGCTATGAAATATCAAGATATATCTAATGAGGTAAGCTACAAAATTTTACTTGGGAGACATTATATCCATGACATATGAGCTATTTCATCTACTTTATATATCCATGACACACAAATGATGTGTCATTCAAATTTTGTAAGATGATTGATGTTCAAGATAATATAGTGCCTCACTTGATTAAGAATCAACCAATTATAGTGGCACCCCAACAATTTATTCCAATGAAACAAGTATCAATCTTTAAAATTGGTGAATGTAGTAATTCCAAGTAAGATAATGAGGATACTAATTACAAAGTTGATAACAAAGATGTGAAGTTATCAAAGTTAAATTTTAAACCAATAGACCATTGGCAATATAGAGATGATATGAATGTATTTTATATTGAAGCTCTTTATATAACTCAAGAATATGGAATTCGAATCCAAATACCGCCAGTGATTGAAGTATAGTCAATTGATGTTAAGGGTAATATCCCTATGTGGGATGATTGTTGTAATACAAACAAGCAAAGAAATACTTTTAGTCTTGTCTAAAGATCCTTAGAAAAATATTTATTTGGACTCAAGTGTGTACAAAAGATGGGATTTAATGGCCAAGTTTTAGGAAAAAGTGAACAAAGTATAATAGAGCCTATCTTTCCAACTATTCATCTAGCTAAACAAGGAATTGAATAAATTAATGACGAGTCAAATGATCATGAAGATGATGTAATTCAAGAAATACCTTTTGTTGTGGATAATGAATATTTAGGGGCTTGGAATCATGAAAATATTATCAAGGAATCACCAAATCCCTTGATAACCAAATCAAGAAATCCACAAAGAATTATTCTCAAGAGATGAAAAATATTATGAATATCATTAATCACATGTTTATAATATCTTATGAGAGTAGAAAACGAGTGGAATAAAAATTTATATCCCAAGTTAATTGATCATACTACATTATATGAGATACCATCTCTTGATACTTTTTTCTAATGACAAAGTCGTAATCGAATCTTGTGAACTAACATAGATTTTCTTTACATATTATAAAAAGAATAGTTTCCATTTTAATTTGAGAGATAAAGGTTATTTTTGGGAAAGAGATCCCTCACATGGTGACGAGGAAGTTACATTGGATAATTAATAACTTCACATACTACACCTTATGTGGCGGATATATCAACTTTATTGAATTATGATGCAATTGATACCAATATTGACACTAGTGACACACCTAAGAACTTGATGTTGGGTGCATACTTGACTCTTGAAAAAAAATATACAAAATTGTTAATAAAACATCAAGGCATATTTGCATGATATTATGTTGATATGCTTGGTGTGGCTACTTTTATTACGGTACATAACTTCATTGTAGAACTTGATGCCAACCTTGCAATCTAAAATTTTAGAAAGATGGATCCTAAAGTGGCTTTCTAGTTAAGAAACAAATAAAAATAAAATCTTGATGTTGGTCTTATTAAACCTATTAATAACTTTGAGTGTATTTCTAAAATTGTGCTAGCTAGAAAACTAATTCGTGGCATTGGGATATATATATTTTTTCAAAATATAAACAAGGTGTGTTGAAAATATGACTTTCCATTGCCAAATATTGATATGATATAGGGCATGAGGTGCTCTCCTTTATAGATAGATTTTCAAGTTAAAATTAAATCAAGATTAATCCAAGTGATCAACATAAGATTGCTTTTACAACACATTGGAGTACATTTTTTTTTATACATAGTTATGCCTTTTGGAATTATGAATGCATTAGATACTTATCAAAGGGGTATGGCACATATTTCATGATAACATGCATGACATGTTAGAGTATTATATAGAAAATAGCTTGGGGAAGTCAAAGAAGAGAGATAATCATCTCCATGGATTGAAAATGTTTGAAAGACTGACAAAATACAAAGTGAGATTAAATCCCAATAAATGCAATTTTTATGTGACTTCTGGTAAATTATTAGGTTTTATTATCTTTAGATGAGATATGGAAGTTGATCCAAAGAAAGTACAAACTATTATAGAAATGTATCATCTTAAGAATCTTAAGTAGCCAAGGCATTTATAAGGAAAATTCAATATATTCAAAGATTTATTGCTCAACTTGCTAATATAATCCAAATTTTTGCTACAGTACTAAGAAAAGATATCAAATTTGAATTGGATCACTACTAAATTTGGTGTTCATAGCACCACCAATTGGGTCAGAGTTGTGTTGCCAACATTTTTATATTTTTTCAGCCACAAAACATATTTGTGGAAAAAAATAATACAACTTCAATGCAAATCTGATGCTATGAGTGGCACAAAACTTGGCGCAAGCTATGCTGGGTTTGGGTCATAAAAAAACCTATATAAAAAAATAAAAGTAGGAGGGATTAATGATCTCTGACTTCATTTTATTGTCTACACTAGTGAAGACAATAAGAGTGAGGAAAAAATGGATGACATGTACTTGAGAAAGTTACAACATATAATTTGAGAAAGAGAGGAGACAACAATAACAATGAGGAAAAAAGTACAACAAAAAGGAAAATGTTTACCTACCAAAAAAGCAAAGGCAAGGATTGTGTTTAATGTTTGTTTTGATTTACCAATGAAATGCTATAAACACTAAATGATTAAAATATTGATTTAGTTTACAAAATATAAATGTAAAATACAAAATTTGAAATGAATTCTAAATAGTAACTTTCAATAAGGTATGCAAACAACTTTGGATATGATTTATGTTGAATGCATAGAAAAATTGATGATATAGAATGATTGGGAAGATATTTGAATTGTGTCATGGCCAAAAACAAAATTCTAAAATATGCTAGGACATGGCTGCACCTAGGGTAAACATAGATGCATTATGGCCTTGTTTGTTGACTGTGACTACATTTGGGTTGAGTCTACAATTGATTTTATTGTTTGAGTACCTATGGTTGTTAGATATGGTCAACTAATTGATTGTGGGAGATTATTTGAAGCACATAAGACATGTAATACCAAAACCTTAGTTATTTTATATAAACTAGATAAACATCACATGCAAATAGGGGAATCATGCAAGGGGAATAGCTAAGTTATCCTCATAAAACTTTAAGTAATTTGAGTTTTGCCTACATATCCCAAAAGGGCCTTGAGATGATGTTGTTATCCCTCTTAGAGTGAGTGTGTGAATCTTGATATTTGTTATATTGATTCAACTAGTAATTAACTTGAATGCTTGATAATGAATGTCCTTGACTTGAAATAAAATAACTTTAGACTTGGCTTATGAATATTAGAATAAACGAAAATATGAATTGGAAAGATTAATGTTATTTTTGTCAATGTGTAGTACAATTTCTAAATGATGATTAGATGATGCTTTGAGAGTCCTTGATGTACTCATATAGAGGAATATTTAGAATTTTTTCATTAACTAACCTTGTTAAAAGTGTGTTGGGTGAATATTTTGTCATCAACTAACTGGCGGCAAAATGGATATATCTACCACAACATGATGAGATAAATCTCTCCTTTCAGCAAGGGGAGGCTCACTATAAACTATAATATACTAATATAAACTGAAAATTGACTCAGGGGTGAAATCATACCATTCATCTCTTTTTTCAGAGATGATGTTCACAAAGTAAAAAAGAATTCTTGTGTAATTACTAAAGGCATTTCTCTTTTTTCAAAAATGATGTTCAACAAATAGCAGGAAAACTTCTCAGGTAGTAACTGGATCCACAAGAAACCCACGAAAGCACAAAGTCTTTCGTTGCTTCTTCTACTGATTTAAGACAAAGGACACAATAGAATGAAGTGCAACCCAAAGTCTCCACCTAAAACTACAATAGAGTAAAATATTACGAAGGATAAAGGAAGCTTAAAGTTTCTCCAATATCCTTTACACTAAAACACAAAACACACAGACTAAAGACAGTTATGGTAGCACAAAGTCTCCCACAGTCGACTTCAAGACATCTTCCACATTATTTCCACTAGTTCTACTTATTTGATCGAATGGACAAGATTGCATTTAGGAAAAAGACATAAGAAAAATTTCTTAGATAACACAAGCTATTTCAACACAAAGTCTGAAAGGTCACTTGCTTTCTCATTCAAATGATAAAATATGATTAACAATCTGAACTCAAAGTCTCAAGAATGCCTTTTAATTTGGGCAAAAATTTCAGTTCTAATAACAGAGAGATCTCCCCCATATAAACTAAGAGATTACAATATATAGCAAGCAAAGAAAGACTTTGGTGCTTGTTTTCACGAAATGGCCCATGCTGCATTCAATGCATTAGACAGGGGGAGTTCTATGCAAGGGCCATGTTGGAGTAGATTACTAGCCTAGACTTTGACATTCTAATTATATTAAATATCTTCTCCAAAGTATGGGCCACTTGGTCCTCTTTTATGATACTTACATGGCTGTCCACTCACCTTTACTCAATGAAGAAAAATAGGCCACACCATTGAATGCTTGCTCTCTCTGATATCCACTTGGTGGACTGCTTCACCTACTGGAATAACTCTTCTACAGATATTTTTAGATTTTGTGTATTGTTCCCTCTTTCCTTGCTACACTTTGCCCCTTCCTGGTGATCTGAGCTCTCAGGGCTATCTTCTCGCTTTCTACTGGCTCCTTTAGCTCCTTCCTCAGTAGATTGCTGAGTTTGTTCCTAGGTCTGCACCATTTGAAAATCAATGGTTATTTCATTACCCTAAATTTGATGTCTATAGGGACATCACCGATCACTTGAACTGCTTTGAACCTTGAACCTTTGAACCTTTCAGAGTTCACCGGTTCAATGGTTTAATGGTTCAAAGTTCATCGGTTCAACGGTTCAAAGCTTTACAAAGAGCCGCATTTACTTAGTCTTCTTTAGGAGTTTAATGTTCATTAAACTAGTTGTTTGAACCTTCTTCTGGAATCTTCCACTTGAACTATTCGCTCAAACCTTTCACTCAAACTTTGAACCTTTGAACCTTTGAACCCTTTGAACTCTTTGAAGCGGACTTCAATGGTTCAACGGTTCAATGGTTCATTCCTTATCTTTGAATCCTATCATTGAACCTTCTTGATTGAACCTCAATGTTGAACCATCCTTATAATTTTTAGCAAATGCCTTAAGTGTTTTGAACTTTTCTTTGTGAAAGCCCACCTTTTGAACCTGTAATTTTCTTAGCTAAAAAGGCTTGAGTAATTGAAGAACTTGACTGCTCAGAACATTTTTAAAAAAAGAAAGAGACCATTTTTGGCCTGCAGGACAAAAATGGTCGACATGTTATCCATAAAAACAAGTGACGGATTTTGGGAACAACTGTCTCCAATTAGAGAACTTCCATTGATTGTAAAAAATGATCAGAGGGAGTAGAATCCAGACTCTAAGTGCCTTCATCTATGCCATTGGGCTATGGAGTCATGCCACCCAAAAAAAGAGAAAGATGCCAAAAAATGAAATGAACAACACAAAATAAATAAAGACTATACATATGTATAACTAATCTTATCTGATACTTCAAGGATTGAAGTGCTTCAGATGCAACCCACTGTGAGGCAATGAAAATGGCGTGCCATCTTTAAATTTTAGAAAAAAACTATTTTCACCATTGAATTGATGAATGGCAAATGGACCCCTCCACAAGAAATCCAATTTCTCATGCATTTTTTTTGGTTCTCTCCTCTTGTCCCATAACAAGACTTGATCTCCAATATGAAAATCATGAATCCTTGCTTTCTGGTCGAAGAGTTTTTTTACTAGACTTTGATGTGCAACAATACGGTCCACTACC
The DNA here is from genome assembly GCA_037957365.1 of Torreya grandis. Lineage (NCBI taxonomy): Eukaryota > Viridiplantae > Streptophyta > Pinopsida > Cupressales > Taxaceae > Torreya > Torreya grandis. The sequence continues at coordinate 3,976,556 of JARHVA010000053.1, read as the reverse complement.
ATAGTTTGCTACTCTTCTCGTTTAGTTAAGCACATGATCCTCTTGTCAATAGAATTTTCAAATATTTGATCTTCGACTGCCTTCGCCAACTTTAGTGCTGGTAGTTCTAGGGTGATTGGTATCTCTACATTCAAACCATATAGAAGTTGAAATGGTGACATACCTATTGCCCTCTTGGGTGTAATCTTGTCTGCCCATAGAGCATCAAACAATGCTTTATGCTAGGTTCTTTGATTGTCATCTACCAGCTTCCTGATAATGGTCACCAGGTTCTTGTTGCTTGATTCTGTTTGACCATTTCCTTGCGGATAATAGTCAAAAAAGTGAGAGAGGATAATCTCATAATAGTAGAAAAAATAGGTAACCTCATGAGAAGAGAAACAAGCAACATTGTTTGTTGTAATCTTGGTTGGGACTCCAAACTAGGAAATAATATTTTTCTTGAGAAAATTACATACCACTTCTAAAGTAACATACTTGACTGGAATGGCTTCCACCCACTTGGTAAAGTAGTATGTGGCTATGAGAACATAGTAATGTACAACACTTGAAGACAGGTTCATGGTGCCAATGAAATGAATACCCCATTGTTGAAATGACTCTTCAATTACCACTGGCTTGAGAGGTGATGCATCCAACTTGGGTTTTCCAATGAATTGTTGACACAACTCGCACCTACATACCCAAGTGTATGCATTTTGAAATAGAGTAGGCCAATAATACCTGGATCGTAGAATCTTATGAGTAGTCACAAGTGCAAAAAAATGTCCTCCACAAGCAAAATTATGAAAAGACTCCATAAGTTTACTTTGTTGCACTTTATCCATGCAACAAAGAAATACCCCATCAAGGCTCTTCTTGTACAAATTTTTTTCTCACAAGACATAACAGCTTTCAATTTAACAGTTCTCTTTTCTTTATGAAATAGGTGGGTAGGAAACTCACCATAGGTAAAAAAATGAGTGATATTGGAATACCACTCATCTGTAGTAGTGACAAAGAGAGCTGTATGCATGTCTTCAACTTCTATTTTTTCATGTCCTATTTCCTTTGGTATGTTATCAACAATTAATTGGCAGAGGCCTCTTCCCCGCATACGCTTTTTAGGTTTAATAACAAGATCAAACTCTTGAATTTTGGCTATCCAATTGCCCCATCTGGTACCAAACTCTTGTTGAGTTAAAATGGACTTCACCATTGTATCAGGCACTAGAGCAACATTGTGTGAGTTCAGGATGTAGAAATGGATGTGTTTTACCGCCTTGACCACGGCATAAGCATGCTTCTCCATGTTTGAATATTTCAATTCATGAGCTTTGAGAGGACACCTCATAGATGAGATAAGAGATTCCACACCTTCTTTGTTTTACTGAACCAAAATGGCTAAAAGTGTGTGTTCAGAAGCATAACTGTATACCATGAAGTCTTTGGTATAATCTAAATAAACCAAGATTGGGGCATGGGCAATAGCCTCCTTGATATCTTCAAATGTTGACTTGCTTTATTCAGTCTAGTGAAAAGTAGCTTTACCCTTCATCATGTCAACAATTTGGTGAGTCTTCTCTGCAAATTCAGGAATGAACTTTCATAGAAAATTCACCTTTCCAAAGAAAGAATGAACTGCAGTCTTACTAGCAGGAAGAGTAAGATCTTAGATGGATTTGAATCTTTTTGAGTCAATCTTTATGCCTTCTCAAGATACAATGTGACCGAGAAGTTTCCCTTCGATAACCCCAAAAACTCATTTCTTAAGATTAAGGGAAATGCCATTCTATCGACATCATTTCAGCACTTGTTGTAAATGATACACATGATCATAATGATGTTTGAAAAAGATGATCAAGTCATCAAGATATACCATAATGAACTTCCCTATTTCATTTCTGAAAGCAAGATCCATTACTCTCTGAAAGGTGGCACCAATATTGATCAAACCAAAAGGCATTCTATGATATACAAAGGTGCCCTAAGGTGTAGTGAAAGTGGTCTTATGTTGGTCTACTTCACCAAATTTCACTTGATTATACCTCAAAAAGCCATCTAACATTGATAACATCTCTGAGCTAGTCACTGTCTATAGTACTTGATCCATGATGGGCAGGGGGTAGTTGTCCTTTAGAGAGGATTGATTTAAGTTTCTGAAATCAACACAAAGGTGAATTTCTCCATTCTTTTTTTTCATAGGGACTATGTTCGCAATCCAAGTGGAATGATGGATTGGAAAAATTATCCTTACATTTAACATTTTCTGGATCTCAAAAAGAATAGTACCTAATATCATAAGGTTGTACTACCTTTGTTTCTACTTGTGAGGTAATGACCCAACTTTGAGAGGAATTTCTTCAGGCTTGAGAGATTTTAGATCATCATAAGAATACACCAAAATATCAATGTAATGGTGAACCAAAGTAACGAATTTGAGCTTTTCATTAGGAGTGCAACAATTCTTAATGTTGACCATTTTGGGATTATCTTCTGTACTCAAATTTATTTGATCAAACTCCTTGGAGGAACTTGAATCCATTGGTCACTGCTTGACAACCCTGTCATACTTATCAAATAACTTCTCTAGAGAAACCAAATCTTTTGAGATTTTATTCCCTTTGAGTTGGAGAAACTCCTCACCAAATTTTGAATTTATTTCAAGAGTTGATTCCCATAGTGGAGATTCGCTACTTTCAAAATAAAGCTCTGCAAATGTGGGACAAAACTTAAGCCAAGCGCCTAAAATGGAGGGAAGAAAATTCAAATTGCATGCTTGGTGCCTAGGGAGGAGAGCCTGAGCGCCTAGAATGGAGGAAGGAGGTTTTGAACCCTTGACCTCCCATGTAAAAGGCTAAGGTCTTGACCGATTCAACCACAGTGGCTGAAGTGTTATAAAAAGGAGTTATTTTTACTTGTATTGACACGGATTTCTGACTGTGTAAAGAGAAATAAGAGGATTAGAGCTTTGATTTTGCCTTGTACGGCCTTGGACTTTTGTTTTCAGGTCTAAAATAAATATTTTTAGGCATATAAAGATCAGAGAAGATGAAATTGAAGATTTGTAAAGGTTTTTGAAGCCATTTGTTACAGCATTTTAATAGAACGGTCCTCAGTTGGAACGGACCTGGAGATGTAGGCTATTGAAGCCGAACTCCATTATCAACTTGCTGGTGTTATCTTTGATTTTCTCTCATTATTATTACATTTTAATCTTCATTTTAATTTTGATTTTACTTTCTTTATGCAAAATTAAACACAAAAAATTAAAATTTTGAAAGATCTCATAAACATGAACAAGTGATTTTCGAATGTAGTACACTTGTATTTTTTAGTTTACAAATCTCTTGGTCAAAAGCTTAGTTCAATAGTGTACTTATTTCCTTTGAAATATTAGTGAAGAGTCATGAGGGTCACAGAGACGACTAAAGAATTTGCTCGATTGTTGAATTCTCTAGGCACCACAAAAATACTGAAAGTATCAAAACTTTCAATACAGTCCCATACCAAATTGCGATAATATCACAATTTTTTATTCTTGGTTTGATACAAGTTCCTTACCTGATAAACTACCAGTTCAACATCTCTTTGGGCATGAATAAGCTTAACACCTTTATCATGAGCAGTTTTCAATCTGAGCAACAAAGATTCATACTCAATGGTGTTGTTGGTATTGTTGAACTGCAACTTGTATGAATAAGAGAAAATATCTCCCTGAGGAGATATCAAAACAATCCTAGCTCTAGAATTGATATAAGAATTGCTACCATCAAATTCTAGGATTCAGACATCATTAGAATCTAATCTTCTTTCAGATTTCTCTTCGTTACAGAGGGAGGATTCTTTTGCACCTACACTTTGCTCTACCAATTCTTCTAGTTTTCTATCTAATTTTTTTGAATTGTCACTCAATAAATTTTTGTCTGATGAAACAAAAATATCTTTAGTAGACAAAAAGTAGTTACCTATTCTTAAGGATTCAAACAAGATTTGAGCTTCAGGGTTTGATGTTTGAGTGACAATATACTTTGATTCCTTCTCAAGAAGCAGCGTTTGCATGATGCCCTTCATAGGTATCCTCACCTCAGATAAGTCCATGCTCAACTCTCCACCAACATCTTTGTAAAATTTTTGTCCAAGTAAAATGCCGTAGGAAGTTGGAATGTCAACCACCAAGACTGTCATTTTAATCATTTTTTTTGGGAAGGCCACAAATGCAAATTGAGCATCTTTGATCTGACCCAACAGAGGCACTTGTTTGTTTTCCATGGAGTAACATCTCCCAAAATTTTTAGTCAGAGTGAGGTCGAGAGAATCTACCACCTTGGTAGGCATAACATTGTCTGAAGCTCTAGAATTTATTATGCAGTTGCTCATCTTATAACCATTTATCAATAGGAAAACATAGAAAGGTTCTATTTTCCTAGGGACAATAGGGGGAGTAATAACAAGATTGTTTTGAGTGGGTGTGTTTTTTGGGAGATCATGAGTTACTTTTGAAACATCTTGTCCTTCAGGGGTAGTTTTGTTCTTGATGCATTCAACTAATCTATCCAACTACTCAGAGTTGGCTTGTAAGTATTCAAACTCAGACATTTAGATCTTGGTCTTCCTAGTATAGTCAATTATATCAAATGACTGAAAAAAATTAAGAATAGAGGAAGAAAGTCCATCATTCTGAGTTTTATTGGGTGTGGTATTGGTCTGAAAAACAAAAGCAAAAGGTACAAGATTGCTTGAGGTACTTACTTTTTTATTGATCACTGGATCCTTTGATTGGAAGGGCAAAGAAGTCCCCCGTTTAGTAATTGAAATTGCTGGTCGAGATTCTTCCCCTATTTTTATCTTATTAGCTTGTTGAGTTGATTGGTTCTGAGACCTGGTAAATATAATGTATGATCCATCAGACACTTCTCCCTTACTTCAAAATTTATCTTGGTAATTCAGGAAACTAATGTTGGAGTTTTCAGCTAATTTTTCTTCTCCTTCTGTGAAGAGATTAGCATCATCTTCTTGGTCCAACTCAGATTGGAAAGATAAATTATGTTTAGCTTCAAGATAACCAACTGCTAAGTTAGCCGGTGCTGCTTCAATGGCAAGCTTCCCCTATGTGGGAGGAAGACGATTAGGTTGCCCTTGATTTTTAGTAGCATTGCTTTGATATGACTAGTTGGGAAATGTCCTCTTTGGTATATCTTTATAAGAAAGAGAAGCAAACATCCCTTGTGCCATTTGCTTTTTTCAGAGCTAGCAATTCATTTGCTAACTTTTGCACCATAGGATCAGTGGTGCCTGTAGAATTTTTTTTAGAAGATCAAGAAAATTTATTTCTGTTAGGATTAGGATCTCTTCTTATCTTTTCTATCAAGATAAGATCATCTTCAACCTCAGTGGCCAAAATATGATCCATAACAAGATCTATATGGCCAGCTCACCTCAACAGAAAACTCACTTTGAGAAGTTGAGAGTTGATGAAGAAGCACTTAAGATTTTTTGGTGTTGGCTAAGCAATTATAGGAATCCCGTTCCTTAGCTTGTCGAATTTAGTAATGAAGTCTCGCATAGGTTCATGAGGCTCTTTCTTCATTTACGTAAGTTGAGATAACAAGGCATGTGCATCTTCTATGAGTTTGAACCTAGCCTCAAACTTGACCTTGAGAGTGTTTCAATCAGTTACTATTTGTGCTTGTAGATGATAAAATCAGTTTGCAGTAGTGCCTTGAAAAATTTTCACAAATAATCTGACTGCTATATCTTTAAATTTAATGCCTATCACACCACAAGCTATGCAAAACACTGTAATATGCTCATCAAAATGAACTCTCCCATCACCATAGAACTTAATTTTTTTTCTTAAACTATGGGGTAGTTCATGTAAAGGTGGGGTTAGATTCAGAGGGCCAAAAGTGTTACCCCAAGGGCCTTGGGCTGCCATGATATGACGATTGAAAGGAGGGATAACAAACTTTTGTAAGGTATGTATAGACAAATCTCTGTTAGCAAAGGAAAGAGAGGCCTCGCATGGTATTGGGGACCTAACGTTGGTAGGAGGAAAACTCCTGATTCACTGAAGGCGAGATTGTGGAGGAGAAAGGTCAAAATTATTTTGCTACACAAACTCAAACACATGATCAACAATACCTTGAGCTCTCTGGCTTCATGTATACCATGGATTTGCTAGAGTTTAGAATGGAAAAGAATTGAAAATACTTCAATTTGAAGCTTGAAGCTTCAAATTACGCATTCTTCCCTAGCGGAGTCACCAAAAACTATTGGGTGAATATTTTGTTATCAACTAACTAAAGACAAAATGGGTATATCTACCACAAAATGATGAGATAAATCTCTCCTCTCAGCAAGGGGAGGCTCCCTATAAACTATAATATACTAATATAAACTTAAAATAGACTCAGGGGTGAAATCATACCATCCATCTCTCTTTTTTTAAAGATGATGTTCACAAAGTAAAAGAGAATTCTTGTGTAATTACTGAAGGCATTTCTCTTTTTTCAGAAATGATGTTCAACAAAAAATGAGAAAACTTCTCGGGTAGTAACTGGATCCACAAAAAATCCACGAAAGCACAAAGTCTTTCATTGCTTCTTCTACTGATTTAGGATAAAGGACACAGTAGAGTGAAGTGCAGCCTAAAGTCTCCACCTAAAACTACAACAGAGTAAAAGATTATGAAGGATAAGGAGAGCTCAAATCCTCTCTAGTATCCTTTACACTAAAACACAAAACACACAGACTAAAAACAATTATGGTAGCATAAATTCTCCCACAGTCAACTTCAGGACATCTTCCAGATTATTTCCACTAGTTCTGCTTATTTGATCAAATGGACAAGACTGTATTTAAAAAAAAGATATAAAAATAATTTCCTAGATAAAATAAGCTATTTCAACATAAAGTCTGAAAGGTCACTTGCTTTCTCATTCAATAGATAAAATATGATCAATAATCTGAGCTTAAAGTCTCAGAAATGCCTTTCAATTTAGGTAGAGTTTCACTTCTAATAACAGAGAGATCTTCCCCATACAAATAGAGAGATTACAATATATATCAACCAAAGAAATATTTTGGTGCTTGTTTTCATGAAATGGCCCATGCTACATTTAATGCATTGGACATGGGGAGTTCTGTGTAAGGGCCATGCTGGAGTAGATTACCAACCTAGACTTTAGCATTCTAATTATATCAAATGTCTTTTCTAAAGTATGGGTTGCTTGGTCCTCTTTTATGATACTTACACAGTCGTCCACTTTCCTTTACTCAATGAAGAAAAATAGGCCGCACCATTGAATGCTTGCGCTCTCTGATATCTACTTGGTAGACTGCTCCACCTACTAGAATAACTCTTCTATAGATATTTCTAGATTATGTGTATTGTTCCCTCTTTTCTTGCTACACTTTGTCCCTTCTTGGTGATCTAAGCTCTCAAGGATATCTTCTCGCTTTCTGCTGGCTCCTTCAACTCCTTTCTTAGCGGATTATTGAGTTTTTTCTCAAGTTTGTGCCATTTGAAAATCAATGGTTATTTCATTACCCTAAATTTAACTTCCATAGAGACGTCACCAGTCACTTGAACCACTTTGAACCTTGAACTTTTGAACCTTTCAGAGTTCACCAGTTCAATGGTTCAATGGTTCAAAGTTCATCAGTTTGACGATTTGGTAGTTCAAAGCTTTGCAAAGAGCCGCATTCACTTAGTCTTCTTTAGGAGTTCAATGTGTCATTGAACCAATTGTTTGAACCATTTGGTTGAACCTTCTTTTGGAATCTTCTACTTAAACCATTCGCTCAAACCTTTCACTCGAACCTTCCACTCGAACTTTGAACCTTTGAACCCTTTGAACCTTTGAACTCTTTGAAGTGGAGTTCAATGGTTCAATAGTTCAATGGTTCATTTTTTTTTATCTTTGAACCCTGCCATTGAACCTTCTTGATTGAACCTCAGCGTTGAATTAGCCTTATAATTTTAAGAAAATATCAGAGTTGTCTTAGAATTTGGATAATGCGAATGCAATGGAGACATGATCACACGAGACGAAGCTAGTGCACATCACATAGATGCTAAAGCAATTTGGAATTATACAAGGAGATAAATTTCACAAGATGAATAGGAGAAAACCCAATATTTTATTAACTTAAGATGGCCAAAGTGAAGAATACATATAGGAGAGCACGTAAGTAACTCCTCCACAAAAGGTGGTCAAAGCACCTCAAGAATAGACTTTAACTCCTCCATGAAAGGTGGTGAAAAGGTGCTAAGAATAGAGAAGTAACTCCCATACCCAGAATAACCGGTCAAAGGAGTTACTTATGACATTCTTATGACACCTATGACACATCTCTGACACACATCTCCACATAAGCCAGCCTATCCCACGAATGTAGGAAAACTCCATGTATGCACAAATATATAATATTCCCTAATTAAATAATAGGGAAAAATAAAAACTTACACTAACACCCCCCATAAGCGCAACTTAGGTGGGCAGTGTGGAAATATAAAATGGGTCCCGACAACTAGGGCTGATGAGGTACCGATGTACACATGCAATCTCCCATAAGATAGAGAAAAGGAGAAAACCCGTAGGAAAAAAACTTCCCCCAAAAGAGAGACATAAAAGAAAAAAAAGAGGCTAGAGGGCCCCCCCTGAAGATGATGCTGCTGCAGATGTAGACCGCACCCCAAGAAGAGCTCGTAGATGAATGAACTTACTCTCGGTGAAATATTTGATGAAAATGTCTACAACCTACTCTAAAGACTGGAAAAATATCAAGTCGATGACCTGACTATGAATAAGCTCTCGAATGAAGTGCATGTGAATCTCTATGTGCTTGGTCCACTGGTGCTGAACCAGATTCTTGCAAATCTGGATGGTACTCTAGTTGTTACAAAAAATGATGGTGGGCTACTGGATGGGAATGCCAAACTCAGAAAGAATTCCCTGAAGCTAAATAGCCTTAGTAGCTGCATTAACAACTCCCCTGTACTCTGCCTCTGTGGATGATATAGCAATAGCATTCTATTTCTTGCTAGACCAACTGATAGGACTAGAACCTAGAGAGAAACTGTAACCATAAGTAGACTTGCGAGTCTGTGAATTGCCAGCCCAGTCTAAATCTGTATATCCAACCAAGTCAACCTCTATGCCAAATCTATAATGAATCCCGTATCTATGTGAACCCTGTATATAATTCAAGATCCTCTTAGCTGCTTTCTAATGCAACTCATGAGGTTCTTGCATAAATCTAGAGACAAGTCCCACTGCATATGATATGTCGGGCCTGGTGTGAGTCAAGTAGATGAGACTACCAACAAATTGTCGATATCGAGTGGCATCAACCAATGGTGAAGAACAGTCAACCTCAAGCTTGACTCTTAATAGAAAGGGAGTCGGAGATGGCTTGAAATCAGCCATGTGAAACCGAGCCAATAAGTCTAGAGCATACTTAGGATATGTAAGAGAAATCCCTGAATTTGACTGTGAGATCTCGATGCCAAGGAAGTAGTGCAACAAACCCAAGTCTATCATGTCAAATCTATCCTGGAGAGATGCCTTCACCGCTGCAATAGCTGATAAAGAACTCCCAGTGATCAAAAGGTCATCAACATATAAAACTAAAATCAGGAGCGAATCATCCTACCGTAAGAAGTAGACATTGGGGTTAGAATGGCACCTAGTGAAACCCACTGTGAGAAGGAAGGAATCCATCTTGGAATACCAAGATTGAAGGGCCTGTTTGAGGCCATAGATAGATTTCCTAAGTCTACATACTAAGGAAGAATCTTGAACAAATTCTGGCGGCTGCTCCATGTAGATCTCCTCCTCTAGGTCTCCATGAAAAAAGGCACTCTTCACATCCATCTGGTGCACATCCTAACCATGTGTTATGATAATAGCCAAGGTGAGTCGGATATAAGTCATCTTTGCAATGGGTGTAAAGGTCTCTGAGTAGTCAATGCCTGCCACTTGTGAGAAACCCTTGGCAACCAATCATGCCTTGTACTTATCAACCAACCCATTTGCTACAAATTTGGTCTGATATATCCACCTACATCAAACCATCTTCCTTCCCTTAGGAAGTGAAGTCAAGTCCCAAGTGTGATTTTTGATTAAGGAAGAATATTCTTCTTCCATAGCATTATCCCACTCAGGTACCCCCGATGCCTCTCAAAAAGTCTATAGATCTGAAACTAAGGCAATGAAGGCATGTGGATCTCCCTAATAATCCCCTCTAGTGCATCTATCATCTGCAAGATCTCATACCCAAGTGTTAGCACTCTCAAGTGTCTGTCTGGCCTAAAGTGGCCCAGAAGTGGGCGAGTCAGATGCTAACTCCTCATCCTCTGACTGACTAGAGGTGGATGACTCTGCATCACTGTCCTCGCTGTCTGAACTCAAAGAATAAAAAGATGTCTCTGGCTCAAGAACCTACTGTGGTTGATCTGAATCTGAGGAATCATCATGAAGAAGTAGATCTGATGAGAGAGAAGTGTCAAGTGTTGAGTATCTAAGACTCTCTTGAAAGTGGACACTTCTCTCAATGAACCACTCATGAGTGGTTAGATCTAGAAGGTGATACCCCTTAACACCATCTGGATATCCTACAAAGATGTAAGGCTTGGACTAACGTTCCATAACTTTGCATTTCTTTTTCAGTATGCAGGCCATGGCTGGGGATCCAAAAACCTTAAGGTGCTCAACATCAGGTTTCCTTTTATGCCAAGCTTCAAAGGGTGCTATCCCTTTTAAAGCTTTGTGAGGAACCCTGTTTTGAATGTAGCAAGCACAATCGATGGCTTCGGCCTAGTACTGTGGTGTTAAGGATTTGGAGTGAATCATACAGCTACCCATCTCTTTCAAGAACCTATTTTTGCATTCTGTAACCCCATTCTGTGAAGGACTGTAAGTGACTGTGCGCTGCAAATCAATCCCCTCTGTGATGTAAAATTGCTCAAACCTGTTGCTGACATACTTCCCTCCATTATCAGTTTGAAGAACTTTGATGAATTTCTTACTCTGTTTCTCAACAAGAGCCTTGAAATCTAAATTTTTTTCAAACACTTTAGACTTTTGTTTGCGAAAATATATCCAAGTGTACCTAGAGAAATCATCAATGAAAGTGAGGATGTACTTGGCCCTTGTGAAAGATGGTTTGGGAAAGGGTCCCGATACATTATTGTGGACTAACTCCAAAGGTTGTAAAGCCCTCCAAGCTTTGCCTTTGTCAAATTTTGCTTCAGGAAGCTTCCCAAGGGAGCACCCCTCACAAAGTCCTTTTGAGAATTGGACACGAGGCAAGGCAATGACCATGTCATGTTTTCAAAGTTGCTCAAGGTAGCGGTAGTTAAGGTGGCCAAATCGCTCATGCCATAATTTGCTAACTCCATCTAAATGAGTCAGTGATGGTGTTGGAGAAGAATCAGGTGCAAAATGTGAGAAGGTATATAACCTTGCTTGGTGATTTGCCCTTCCCACTACCATTGTAGTATCACTATGCAACTCCCTGATAGCCACTAAATCTGGTGAAAACTCAACTCTCATGCCCCGACCAATGTGAGTGATTTGGTACACTGATAGGAGATTGGTTGAAAGAGAAGGAACACTTAGAACATTATTGAATGTTCCTCTTTCTATTTCAATTGACCCTCTCCCTGCAACGAAAACTGATGTGTCATCACCCAAACTAATTGAAGTCATGCTACATGGCTCTAAAGATGAAAACTCAACTAGGGAAGAGCCCATGTGGTGAGAAACACCCGAGTCAATGACCCATGAAGATGTAGAAGCTGTTGTAGCTACAAGGGCCTTGCCCTTTTCTTTCTCCTTACCCTTGCCTTTTGCCTTAGTAGAATCTTGGGTAGATGAATTTTGCTTGATGGACTCAGGAACACCTATGTTGTGCTTCTCAAGAAGATGAGTTAGGTGATCTATTTGTTTTTTCATGCATTTATGATCATCATGCCCTATCTTCTTACAATAGGCACACTTAACCTTCTCCTTATTAGGTTTAGCATTGCAGGAGGAAGACTCAGTGTTATTTTTGGCAAGATTGTTGTTTTCTTTCTTTTTCTCTTAGTCCTTATTCTTTTTCTTCTTCTCCTTTGTTGAAGTCTTATCCTTACCATTTCCAGCTATCAAAGCTTGGGGTTGAGTAGACTTCATTATGCCCATTTGGATTAGTTTATCTTGCTCCCTAGTCAAGTCGGCAATGAATGAATCCAAAGAAAGCATTTTCTATGTAGCGCAAAGGGCACTTTTTGTGGCATGGAAAGTGGAGACAAATACCGAATAGCTTGGACCTAACTTAGCGAGAATAGAAAGAATGAGTTGATCATATTTCTTCTCTATCTCGCATTATTTCAATTGCAATTTGAAGGCCTTAAACTTAGTGAAGAAGTCCTGTAGGGTGTCAAAGTTGCTAGGACTTAGACTTATGAGTTCATTTTCGAGCTCATGACCTCTCATCTCATCAAGCTTCCCAAATAAGACTTCTAAGGTGTCCCATATGTCTTTGAGAGTCTTGGCAGTTTCTAAATGGAAGAGAAATTCCAAAGACACAGACAAGCTCAGTAATCCATAGGCTTCATCACTACGGTTGTACCACTTGACCTTTTTAGCATCAGTGCTGGGTTCTACTTTAGTACCCATGGTGATCCTATACAACCCTTTGCTTATAAGAATGATTGACATTTTAACCTTCCATTCATTATAGTTGAAGGGTGTTAGGGGTTTAAGTTGAAAAGAATCTATTTTAAGCTAAATTTAGGTGAATTTGTGTTGATTGCAAGTTTGTAAAAGTATGCAGAAAGGAGAAAGATAACATAAGTAAACAAAGTGCTGAAAGATAATCACACCCCCTTGAAATGTTGAGCCCCCCAAATACATAAGTGCAAGCTAAAAAGATGTCAGACTCAGCCAAAAATGCATCTTAGAGCAATCTGTGCAAGTCAAGTTAATAACCCAAGCAAATAGGACGTTGGACCCAGCCAAAAATGCGTCTCGAGAGACCCAAATTTTTGGCACTTTATAAAGTAGTGTATTTTTGACAATTATCTAGCATAAGTTTTGAAAAATTGAAAACTAAGCACTTTTGCAAAAGATGGTACTCGAATCTGAGCTACCGTTTGCAAGATTTTAAAGTTTTAATTTCCTGTAAACTAGTAATTTTGCAAAAAAAATATCACTAAAACATTAAAAAAATGCCTATTTTTAGAGAGAAAGTGGCCTTCCAACCACTCGTTAGACTCGGCATGGAGCGAGGAATTCAAAAGAGGTCTTTGTGAGGGGAAATTGGCCTCCTACCAACCCAGGCCTCACCCTTCGTCTTCGACAGGTGAAAACTCAAACTTAAAATAAAAAACCCCAAATTGCCCACAATGTAAAATACAGCCTTAAATCTTTATTTTTTAACCAAATTGACTGATTTAAGATTTGAAAAGTCAAATTTGACTAAGAATTTAAGAAACAAAGGCAGATTTTACCAAATAAAGGCTGTGTGAGGGCCCACATGGAGCGCCAAAATGAAAAAGGGTGCCATTTTTAAGGGTTTGGTCTTTTTGTTTGCTATTTTGACTATGCATCATCAAAAAGACTGTGCAAATCTCCATGCAGTAGCTTGGTGAAGACAAAACAACTCCAACACCTTCTTTTTCTGTTGTCCAAAGCCAAACTGAAACGTCAAACTAAAACGCAATTCTTCCACGCAACCTTCACTCCTTTGAGATTCCAACGCCCAACAGCGAAAAGTGGTGCTTTTTTCCTTCAACACAGGTCAAATGAACATCAAAAAAGCCAACGCCATGTGTCAAAATGTGACGCCAATGCTGGAGAAAAGAAATAGAAACTATCGAAGATGCCAAGTGTAGAGCTGTCAAAAAATGGCGCCACTTCTCCAACAGCTACGCCTTAGATCTGAAATGCCATTTTGACACAGTAGATGTGCATAGTAGTTGAAAAAAAAACTTGCAGATCCAAACACCATGAAGGCAGTCCATAGGAAAAATAAATGCAACACAAGAAATGATATTGAAAGGCTTTTTCATATCAGATCTAGAAATAAGAAAAAGAACATAAAGAGAACTCCACTCTTCACGTTTTCAAAATAAACTAATAACATAACCAAACACACGATTATCAAACCTGATCTGATACCATATCGGAGTTGTCTCAGAATCCGGATAATGCAAATGCAATGGAGACGTGATCACACGAGACCAAGCTAGTGCACATCACATAAATGCTAAAGCAATTTGAAATTATACAAGGAGATAAATTGCACAAGACAAATAGGAGAAAACCCAATATTTGATTAAATTAAGATGGCCAAAGTGAAGAATACATATAGGAGAGCACGTAAGTAACTCCTCCACAAAAAGTGGTCAAAGCACCCCAAAAATAGACTGTAACTCCTCCATGAAAGGTGGTGACAAAGTGCTAAGAATAGAGAAGTAACTCCCATACTCAGAATAGCCGGTCAAAGGAGTTACTTATGACATTTTTATGACACCTATGACACATCTATGACACACATCTCCACATAAGCTAGCCTATCCCACAAATGTAAGAAAACTCCATGTATGCACAAATATATAATATTCCCTAATTAAATAATAGGGAAAAATAAAAACTTACACTAATAGGAAATGCCTTAAGTATTTTGCACTTTTCCTTGCGAAAGCTCGCCTTTTGAACCTGCAATTTCCTTAGCTAAAAAGGCTTGAGTAATTGAAGAACTTGACTGCTCAGAACATTTTTTGAAAAAGAAAGAGACCATTTTTGGCCTGCAGGACCAAAATGGTCAACATGTTGTCCACAAAAACAAGTGATAGATTTTGGGAACAACAAAGTGCAATACAATTAATACAAAATGTCTTAAATTTTAAAAGTAATCATTGGAGTGTGGAGGACAAGGTTGCACTAGTGGAAAAAGTTGAGTTATGACTATGATTGACCTAATGTCGTCATATTCTAGAGGCTTGGATATTGTCAGAACTTCGTTGACAAGAATATGTAAGTAGAATAGGGATGTATCAATGATGTTTTCTATAATTGTAAGACTATGAGTAGAGTAGCAAAGGATCTCATATAGATTTCAAGTTAACATAATGATGAATAAACCATATAAGGTAATGATGTTAAATTTAAACATTTTCAAGCACTTAATGATCAAAGTTGAGTGTCTACATTCCCCCTCTTTTATTTTAGCAATACAATGAAGTGAAATTAATAGAGTAAAGAAGATGCAAACCTAAATATGTAGACACACTCATTATTTTATTGTGCAAGATGCTTCAATGCAAAACTTAAAAAATTGCCAATAAAAGTAGTTATTGTCCATATTTGAAAATTAAAAAGCTGAAACTTGCAATTTGAAAATTTGAAAAGAGAGCAAGAAAATAATACACCTAAAGGAGTATGAAATATAATTTCAATGTAACTTGAAAATGTAAAAGTGTGTGCCATTTTGTTGAGGTACTTGGAGAAATGTTGAACTTCTTGTGAATTGAGAGTGTTCAAGTATTAATTTGAAAACCAGTGAAAGCTCTTTAGTTGAAATGATTGTATGCTTCAACTGTCATTTAAATATGTAGAGTACTCTATAAAATAATTAAAGGGTTGGAACTGTCAAATGTGACTCATTACAATAGAACCACCAAATGTGGCTTACTAAAGTGAAATCATAGACATTGAGTGTCACTAGACTCTAATGTGACCTACTTGTAATATGAGATGAATCACACCACTACAAATAAATCTAGATTCTATTGAAACTTTTCTACCTTTGAAACTTTTGAACTTTAAAAATGTGAATTTTAAAATTTTTCATGTAGAAACATGAACATGAATGAATATCATTCCCCCTATATTTGTTCTAAATTTATATAGACTATCAGTTTAACTTGTTATTGTTTGAAAACTATAGCTTGTAATTGTAGGAATTAGTGCACATTCATTTCATATGTCTCCATAATTTGAAATCTCTAAACCATACTGTATTTTTGAAAACTGTATAATGTCATAAATTTAAAAGTTGTTGCTCATGAGGTCTTGAATTCTCAAGACAAGACCATTATGATGCCCCCTTTTTTATATGAGAGACGTAGCTTGTAAGTCACTAATCTCAAAAGAAGATTTGTAGAATATGTGAAAAAAGTAATCATGTAGTAGCATATGAACATTTGAAATGTATTGCATCATAGTATTGAATATAACATTGAATTGCATATGAAATATGTGTTATATAGATATAACATTGAATCACATAAGCAACATGTGCATGATATTTATCATGGCATATTAAGTAGAAAATAAAAATGATGCATGATAAGAATCATGACACTATAATATCAAGCAATGAACATACAAGTAATATCACACAATGTTACACAATTTGTATAGAATGTCACACATAAGGCCCAAAGGCCCCATACAAGGGACATGTGAATGTTGCATAAATACACAAGGCTAAGGGCTGCATATAAATGGCATGAGATGCCATACAAGCAATAATATGTATATGTTGTATACACAAAGCTAAGGGTCACACATAATAAACAAACAAGTCTTAAATTATTATGTTAAAAAGAAACAAAAGAAAAAGTGAGACTAGTCTACATCAACGATATGTATCATTGTCATTGTTAGTAAATAGCATATTTATCTAACACAATGTAAAGTATGAGTGATTAGTAAAATATTTTTACAATATATAACTTATCATCATATAAAGGTTGTAGATATATATAAATTGTACAAAAATTCACCAAGAACAAAGATATGCCCCCAACTTAACAAGGTTATTGGGTAAAAAAGAAAACCCGACATTGAAAAACCATGTAATAGTATGTATTATATACAACTAGAAACATAAGAAAATGTTTAGACGTTCTAATGTTTGATTTTTGAAAATATTTTGATTTTTTTGCATTTTTGACATATATGAATTTTTTTAAATTTTATCATATTTGAAAATTAAAAGATTTGAAAAGTGCTAAAAATCAAGTCTATAAAAATATAATAAATGAAAGGGATTCGAAGAATCCAAAACAAGGGGCTAAAACATAGTGTAGCAAGAAGAAATACAATCAATGTGCCCCCAATGTATGTGTAAAGGAATCATATCAATTTAATGTAAATGATAGATACATATATAATAATGTACATGCCCTTAATGGGAAAGAGACCATGTGTGCTCATGAAGAGTATAGGAATATATAAATGTGATAATTTAAGTGAAATAAAAGCCATATCATGATAGATATGCCATAGTAAGCAAGTGGATTGCCATAAAGAATGTGCATTGCAAGCATTGTAATAAAGTTGTTTTGGATTGCTCGAATTAGTTTGAAAATCAAGAGGGAAAGTGCCCAAAGTTAAGATAAAACTAATGACTAGAAGAATATTTTGAGGTTGGGATAAAAGAAGTAGCAATAGATTAAAATTAAAGAATTTATGTACAAATGAAAATATGTAAATAACTAATCAAGAGGATTGACCCCATTAATGAGTTGGGAGGAAGTAGGAGGTTGTGTCTAACTAAGGACCTCATCAAAATAATGCACATATGTATTCCCAATTATATGGTATGAACGAGTGACTTCATGTGAAGAGGAAGTGACAACTGTAAATGCTTTTAAATCTGAATAGGAATCATGTGTTGTAATATAACCATCTGAATCACCATTCATATACTCACATAAACCTATATCCTCATGCGTAATAGGAGAAGATGTAACTACATGTACCTTTGACATTATGACTAACTTATAGTACCTTAACATATGAAGACCTTTTTTTATGTCATTTTATACTTAAGAGAGTGTGTCATGCTCTTTGAAACTAACTGCTTATGCTCACGTGTAATTTTATTATGCTAATAAATAGGTGGAACAATTGATTTTGTCATATGCTCACATGTAACTGGATGATGCTCATAAGTAGATGGATAAACCTATTTTGTAATATGATCTTAAATAGTTATGTAGACTTTCATTATCATATTGCTCAGTGTATGTGTCAATCAACTATTTTTTATGAGTAAATATAATTGGTTCCAAAAGATATTTATATTAGATTATTAAAATTTTGACCACTTGATTACCATGATTATATTTGAGACATTTATGTATTGTAGAAGGTATTGATCAAATCTTTTGTATCCAAGGGCATCCTAATAGCATATCAAATATCTATGTGCTTGGTAAAATTAAGAATGGAGTGGACACTATTAGAGGTATCACTTGTAAATGTAATACTATATGCCCAAGAGTATCTTGTGTATGACCATCAAATATTTTGACAACTCTAAAAGTATCATATCAATCTTTCTTTGTATAACCAAGAGAGTAGAAGAGTGTTATGGTGCATGCATTTTTGCTTGATCTATTGTCTATTATAACACTATATATGGATTGTTTGTCAACATATGCTCGAATAAAGAGTGCATGTCTATTTGAATCATCATCAAAAAATTCAATATCATCAAATATAATCATAGGATGTTATGCTTATTTACTTGTAACTATACCAATTATGATATCAAGTGGATGCTCATATTTAGGAGGAGGTTGAACATTGTATGTATAATGTACTTTTGAATTACCCTTGTTATTTATTACTTCATGATTTGGAAAATGATCTTTTTACATTTTGAGCTTTGAATTATTATTTGCTTTTGGCTTATCTTCTTCAGTAGGTATGTCAATATCAATAATATTATCATCATTGAGATTTTGAATCCTATGCTTGAGCTTAAAATATCTGTTTATAAAATGTCCAATACATCGATGATAGTCATGATATGTGTTGGGTGAATATTTTGTCAATCAGTGTACTGATCGATAAATTAGGTCTGATCAACCACAATAGGAAGATTGGTTGGCCAGGTGTGCAGCTTTACTACATCAACCATAGACAAATCTCTCCTCTCATCAAGGGGAGGTTTCCTATAGATACGTAGGAGCTATATACAATATAAATAAGCATAAAATAACACATGGGGGTAGGATAAACCATCCATCTCTCTTTTTTTAGAGATGATGCACACAAACAAAGGAGAAAATCTTGTTGTAAACACTGAATTCACTTCTCTTCTTTCAGAAGTGTACTTGCAAGAAACAACAAGAGTTTCTTTCAGATAGTAAAATAACCAGTGACCAAAGGGTGTAGAAACAGTAGGATGAAGCAGAATGCAAAGTTTCCACCTCAACTACCCAAAGAGTATATCACAAAGGATAATGGGGGCACAATGTCACCCCAAAATTCTTAACACAAAAAGAAAAGAAAAAACACAGACTGAAAGCAATTGTGAAAGCACAAAGTCTTCCCACAGTTGGTTTCAAGACACTTCCTATTACCTTCACTAATTCTACTTACCAAATTAAATGAATAAGGACACCTTCAGAAGATAGACGTAAGAATGATCTTTTGAAATGATACAAGTTAGAACAGCACAAAGTCTGTAAAACACCTGCTTTCTCATTTAGATAAAAATGAAAATGAAATTACAACTTGAGCTCAAAGTCTCAGTCTTCTTCTTTCAAAATGGGTATAGTTTTGCTCTTGTAAAATGAAAGTCCCCCTTTACAAATGAGAGAATTAACAAACTTATAGCCACTACGCAAGGATTGGCACCTTTTTCCATGAGATGGCCCATGCTACAGTCAATGTATTCAATGCATCTCCAGTTTTGTCTAGAGAGACCAAGCTGAGAATAGTGCACTGCCATAACTATGGCATGTCCCTTCATCTGATATGTCTCCTCCTTAATATGGACCATCTGGTCCTTTGCATATTAGTCTTTACTTCATGGAAGAAAATAGGTCGCATCCTTGGTTTGGTGCGCTCAAAATTTTACTCGATCCACTATTCCACCTACTGGAAATAACTCTTTCGAAGACATTTTTGGTCTTTTGCATTAATCTTCTCTCTTTGAGTCTTCATGCTCTCTTTTCAATTGATCGCTTGATTTAGGTTGAACCTTGAACCTGTTGAACCATTGAAAGTTCATCGGTTCATTGGTTCATTCTGTCTCTTTTGTTCTATCGCTTCTTGGTTCAATCACTTCTTCGCCCCTTGGTTGAACCATTGCTTTAATTAAACTTGCCTTTGGAATCATCCATGTTGCTTCTTTTTCCTTTATATCCCTTCTTGTCTAAGTCTTTGGGGGGTCCTTTTTGCATCTTTGATGAGTGGCAAGTTTTGCTATTGTGAAACTCATTAAAAACTCACAAAAAATGGGATCCACAACACATCTTGCCTGAGCAACTTCAAAAGGGGAACATAGATGCAAGCACTTGTCACACTCCATAGAGTCATAACAAGACATGTGACGTATTCCGCTCTGCTTTATAATGGACACGTGGTGGCTTTCAGGCTTCTTTATCTCAGTGGGATTTATCTTTTATGTCCTTCGGACAGAATGTCCGAAGGAATTCCTTCAGACAATTTGTTCGAATGAAATCTTCCTTACCTTTGCATCCTTCCCACTGGGCTTTTGCTTTGTCTTTCAGGCGAATTCCTTTGGACAATTTGTCCGAAGGATTTCTCTTTGTCTTTTGCCTTGTTCACTTTTTTGAAGGAGTTCACTTTGTCTGCTTTTGCTCGCTGCCCTCCACAAGGGCACTTGGCTTGGTTCACATCCCTCCATAAGGGCACTTGCTCCTTTGGCTTTGGGGTATCCCCTTGAACCTGTCGATTGAACCAACTAATTGACCCAACTTTGGTTCAATGGTTCAATGGTTCAGTCTTGCTTAGAAGCTTGTCGATGAACATTTTTAGTTGAACCAAGGCGTTGAACCAATCTTGAAAATGACTAAGTGTTGAAAACTTGTTCTTTTGATTAAACTCGCCTGTAAAAGCCTTTGAACTTGTTTAACTTGCTAACTTCAAGCATGTTGAGTCTATAGAAACATATCTGTAGAGTTCATAGATTTGAGTCCCTTGAAAGAGTTCGTAGAAATGCGCCTGCAGAGTTCGTAAATTCAAGCCTACAGAGTCCGTAGATTCAAGCTTTTAGAGTTCATAGATTCAAGCCTGCAGAGTCTGTAGATTTCTGAGAAAGCTTTGGAAAATGAAGAACCTGAATGCTTAGAACAATTTTTGAAAGGGGAAGAGAGGATTTTGGTCTGTAGGACCAAAATAGTTCAAATGTTTTCCCAAAAATGAGTGATATTTTTGGGGGACAACAATATGCATTGATATCAAAAAATTTAGATTATGGTTTATACATGTATGCTTCCATTAGCATAAGAAGAGAGATGAGACTACATTCAAGTAGATTTTGAAACAATACATGAGGATGTGGTGGTAATCTTGAGAATTGACTCCTTGGTGGAGCTTGTAGTTAAATTTTTTGGGTTAGTTATGAAATAACAATTCTTGTAATCTTAGCTTCATTCTTGATTTCATTGGGTTTGCTATTATATCTTGGCTTGCTTTGAAACTTAACATTTGAAGTAGAAGACACATTTGAAGTATATTTGAACTTATTCAAGGTATAAAAATGATTTCAAGTTCTTTGACTGTATGACATAACTCATCAAAATATTTGAGCTTATCAAGCATTATTGACTTGGAGTGGAGTTATCAAATTTGAGTGAAGATATTTTGGAGCTCATTATCAATGATTTGATTTGTCATTTTTTCTAGCATAGTCTTGTATCCTAGAACATACTCATTGATTATTTTATTGGACCCTTATTTGAGATTTGTAATTTGAGTATCTAATAATTCTTTACCAATATTGATAGAGAAGTATGTTAAAAATTGATTTGCCAATGGATCGAAAGCCTTTATTAATTGAAGAGGAAGATCACAAAATCAAATCTAAGAGAACATTATTTGAGACTTCTTAGAAAGGGCTTTGTCAATGATTTGTCATTATTTACATAGTCTAAGGGTATGTTATAGTAACTTCTCGGGGATAATCATTTACTAATGCGCCAAAAATATGATAGAAATAAGACTTCTTATGGATAAAATACTTTACAAGCTTAACTAGAGGAGTTATCTATATAATTTTTAGCACCTTGAGGCCCAAAAGCATGGAAGAAGTTTATTTAATGGACACACATAAAAGGGTTTAGTCCTTATATTCCCAACCTAACCATAATATTTTAGTAGTTTGATGTCAAAAAATTTAGACATCAAGGTTGCTATTGAAACACTAAGTATTGGAGGATGAAACCCCCTCATATTATGGTGTGCTTAAAACACACAATTGCTTAGACAATTGAAATAATGGATCCTCAATTTGTATACCTATTGATACATTGGGTTTTATTTATTACATGGTGGTAAAATTCACGATCAATAGAGCCCCTAGAAAGTAAAAAAAGAAGAGATAAACACTTATTTATGATTTTTAGTTATCATCAATAATGTGACACTAAGGAAAGAGCATATGTAAGTGAAATATATATTAAAAAAATGTAAAAATTATTTTTGATTTGAAAGTATCATCATCAATGTGACACTAAGAAAAGACAATATACAAAATTTTGTGACACAAACAAGCAACAAACACTCAAACAACAAAACAAATTCATTTTTTTAAGACACCAAATCAAAATGTTGGTTCATTTTAGGAGTGCCAAAAAGAATTTTATTTATTTTAAAACACCAAAATCAAATGTGTTCTTTTTAAAACACAAAAATCAAATGTTTTGTAAGTGTTTTTTTGGTAAATAACCACATCTTTGACCAATGTACCTTGTAAAAAAACAAAAGTAGTTTGTTTTGGAATGTATTCGACAAAAAAAACTTGCACCAAAAATACCTAAAAGTTAAACCAAACAAGAAACATACAACTTAAAATATTAATAAGAAAAAACCTACAAGCTTAAAAATTAGAAAACCAAAAAATAAAAAATAACAATCACTATTTTAGCGATATCTCTTAAACCATAATCTAGATTTTTACATAATTTTGATAGTTTGTTGTCAAGATAAAGTCGAACCAATTTGAAAAAAAGTTATAAAAACCCAAATTGTAAATTAAAATTTATAACCATTTTAACAGTCGTAAAAAATTAACTTAACTCTGGAAAAAAGTAAAAAATGACAGTTTTTATTTTAATGATGTCTCATAAATAACAATCTAGATTTTTACAAAAAATTGATAATTTGTTGTGAAGTTAAAGTTGAATTAACAATCAGGAAAAAATCAGATTATAATTTAAAATTTAGTAATTTTAATAGTTGTAAAAATAATTAACTGAACTCTAGGAAAAAATAGAAATAGAAAAAATAAGCAAAATAGATCTTCAAAAGAAAGATAATTGATAAGAAACCTGTAAGCACAACATTTAGAATTAGAAAAGTTATTATTTGTTCGAAGAAGAGGCTTATTTTTATTTCAAATATGGTTTTAGTGTGTGTAGTCCTAGCATGAGTGCCAAGACGTAACACAAGAACAAAGATTATAAGCAATGTTAGAAATCTAAATAAAATAGAAACTACCTAAATTCATGGAAGTGTACTTCAAGTGAGCTATCTAAGAAAGGAGAGAATAAATAAAATATTATACCTTGAATGAATCTTATCAAGACAAACATGTTCCTTTGGATTAGATGTTGCTTAGACGTGATTGTAGTTGCAAAAGATTGATGAAGCACATAAATAATTCTACAACAACTCTCCTTGCAATGTTGATGTTTTGCTTGATTGGATTGATGATGCTTGAAACTTCCATAAATGGATTTGGATAACACTTCATTATGCAATTCAATCTTGGTGGAAATGGAGGTGAATGACTCCATTTATAGATTTGGTTTGATTGATGAGATCCATTGATCTTGGTTGGAGATCAATGATGGAGGATGATTGAATTGATGAGATATTGTTAAATTGTTAAGTGAGAGTATTAGGAGTGGGAAACACATGGGGACTTTGGGACCATGGAGGATTAACCGAAAGTATTTAATTTTATAGTGGAGGTTAGTGGGATTTAAGGTGGATTATTAAATTTAGAAAGATGAATATTTGAATTATAATATTCAGATAATGGGAGACAAATAAAACCTGTGACATCATTGAAATTTGGAAAGAAGAATATTTGGATTATAAAATTTAGATTACAGGTGATAGACAGAGCTTGTGGCATCATTAAAATTTGTAAAGTGAAAGGAGGTGGAAGATGATGTTATGATGTGGGGATTAATTTGATTTTTAGTTTTTGATAATTGTGGATATTCAAAATCCATGGAATTAGAGAATGATTAGTTAATTAATTTATATTAATTAACTATGGAATATGACGTGAATTTTATGGGATTGGAAGTGTTTATGTAAGAAATAACTTAATTGGCTAGGGGGTGATGAATAATGAAGGCTAGGGATGTTAGTGTGAATAGAAGACTGATTAGTTAAATTTCTCATAAAGTGTCCACTTTTAAATGTCTACAAGTAACTCAAATAAGTCTTTGATAGTATTCCAATACCATAACTCGACATCCCTACATCTATTTCGATGCACAAAGAGATCTCCATCCACCTTGTATTATTTTAATTCTTTATGTATCCCAATTGAGTTTATGATGAAAGTTTAGGCCAAGATATTTGTATTTCGATACCACTGCAAGAGACTTTCCTTCAAATTATAAATTCAAATGCTTCTTCTTCCCTTTTAATGAGAAGATCTAAATTTTTGTTTTGTTATTGTTCACCTACATCCCTACCTCTTTAAAAAAAATTATACAACTCGTACATGATCTCTTAAGTCTTGGGTTCTATTTAGCATCAATATTAGATCATTGGCATATGGTAGGATTTTCATCACATATTTGGCCAAGTGGACCCTTCCCCATCCAAAATTTTCTATACATTCTTATATCTTGTCAACATATAGTTCAAATAAAGTAGAGGATAAAGGGAAACCTTGTTTGACTCCTTTGTAACTCTCGAAACACTTGGACAACCCTATCTCCATTTTGATTTTAGCCTTGAATTGCTTGTATAATCTATTAATGCTACCTTGTAACATGCTTAGTGCCCTAGTTCCTCGATTCTAATCCATAATTTTATCCTTTATATTGTGTCAAATACCTTCTTGAAATCTACAACACAATAATATAGTCCCCTTTTTTAATCCCAAACCTTTTCAAATAGGTGTTTTAAGTGTGACATAATGCTCTATTATTGAATGTTTTGGTCTAAAAATTGTCTCTTTGCTCTCATTCACAATTGCTATTTCTACATACTATCATACTTAAAAAAATAATTTTAAAGAGAGGATCTACCATGATAGTTTGATAATTCAAATGACTATTTACGTTTCCACTCTTAAACAAAGGTTTTAGTTAGGTTAGTGGTCCACTTTGTTAAAAATTCATTTTCAATGAACCTACTAAATATTTATTTGATTTGAGGTGTAATTCTTTTGCTCCCCATTTTAGATGTTCCACTTGTAAGTTTTTATATCTTGAGTCTTAATTTTTGTTAGTTTCTTAATCCATTGTACGATGTCTTTAGTTGTGAAATGTTCTTCTCAGACATTAATTGTATAAAGTGTACCTTTTTCATTTTTAGTTTCATAAAAATGGTTTGAACAATCCAACCAATGGCTTGATGTAATGTTTTTCTCCATATATGATTTTTACTTACTTAACTCCCTCTAAAATATTTTTGACTTGTGTTTCCCTAAGTATATCATATATTTCCTTCTTGTTCTTGTATATTATTTCTTTTTTGTTCTCACCATTTGTTCATGTATGTTTATATTTGTAATCGTTTTACATGTTGGCTCCTTTAATGTTCTCTTTGTTGCCTTGTATTATTCATCATTTTAGAGTATTTATTAGGAAGTTATTTTTTCCTTATTTTTAAGTTTAGTTCTTTTGAATACATTTAGAGCTTCTTGAATTACATGCATTAGCCTCTCACTTTTAGTAGAATTTCTACATATGTCAGATGCCCTCTTTCTTTCTCCCACCCACAAACTGTAACTCAATTTTACCCTAAAGGCTTAGTAATTTTTTTTATCGAGAGGATGTTTACTTTAGTTGGAGGTTTAGTTTGATTGGCCCAATTGTGCCCATCTTACTACTTGTATCCTTGTGTGTGTGTGTGAAATACACACACATACATAAATTTTATATTTTTATTTTTTTTCAAATAAAAACACACAAAAACATGTATGTATGTGTGTATATGTATATATACATATAAATATACATAATATGTACACATACATATATGTACACACACACACATACATACACAAATACATATATCTATATGTATGCAAACACACACACACACACACATATTGGGATGTGATCTAATTTAAGATCCGTGAGAGAGTCCTCTACTTCCAAATATATTAATCTATATATACATTTTTGTGAAATTTTTATATACTTAGTTGATGACTCTCTGTCCGTTGTGGGTTTTGAAAGTGTAACTACCTAACTTTTCCCATTTATTCATACCATTGCAGATGATCAAAATGTATATGTTGCATAAGCCTAATAAATCATCTCCAAAGTGAGTGATGATCCCATGCTCATCTTATAGAACTCTAGCCCATTATAAATTTTATTAATCTTCTAGTTATAGAGGATCCAAATCTAGGTCCTCATTATTTCCAAGAATGTTCACTTGTGCTTTTCATGGCCTTGCATTGAAGTCCCCCACTAACATTATCTCCTTGAGCTTATTGTACAATGAAATGTCCCTCTTTTAAGGATGAATATGGATCTTTATGATCTAAATCACACTTATAAAATTTGGAATTATGGGGTGAAAATTAACATCCAATGATGTTAATAGTTATACCATTTATATGATTTTAATCCATACAAACTATTTATTTTCATATTACTTTTCTATTATGATATTTTTGCCCCAAGATTATTTTATCATCACCATTATTCCCCCATGCCACTTGCCATTTTTTGTTTTCTTATGTTTTATTAATTTTAGGATTAGATGTGACTCATATAACATAAAATTACTAAAATATTTAGAATGTTTCAAATGTATAGTTAATAAAAAAATGAGTTTAACTATTTAAATATGGTAACTTTATATATATAAAAACACCAAGGAGATTCAATACTTAAATTATTTTGGTTTAGGTTTATGGGGGGATGTAATTGTTAGTGGTGATTAGAAAAGGGCATGTGACTTCTCAAATCTAGAAATAGAATACATGTGTGAATCTAGACCATCATGTGCTTCCTTGATGGTTCCACTACCACAACACTATCTACTATAGTGTGGAATTTTCCTACATGACTATGTTGAATCTATAATAATTTTGATTATTGTGTTTGTGTCTACAAAGAATTCTTGTGCATGCATATGTATTAAATCATGCACAAATATATCTATTTAACTTATCCTTAATTCAAACCCTATTTGTGCACTATGGGTTCCAATAAAATATAAAAGGGATGGGTTGAATTGACTTTAGCCAATCTCCAATGACTAGAAGAGCATTGCCTACATTTACAATACTCCAAAATGGGCTCAAAATGCATGTAGTTATCTCGTTAATGTGTGTGCATGCCAAATCATGCCAATGTAAATATAAGTGAAATTTAACCTAGGCCCTCCTTTGGTATAAACATACAAATAGATATATTTCTTTGAAAAATCATAATTGAAATAACCATAAACTATATTTTTGTGTGTGTTATGAGTGTGCCTTTGTTAAACAATGATTGGATGTTCTTGAATGCCTCTAGGGGATTTGTGTATATATATATATTTCAATTTCAAATTTGAAAACTATTAGCACGCAAAAATCTGACTCAATAAGATTCAAACAATAAAACAAATGAACCAAAACAAACTTGTAAGATATTCTTGGACATTTCTACAGTTCAAGGATAGTTCCTTGTTGTGGATCTTTCTATGATGTGCATACTTGTCTAGAAGCATAAAAAATATAAAATATATGTAAGATATGACTAGGGATCCTTGTGACGTGGTTAAGAAGATGAATAGAGCAAAGCAGGGCACTACATAATTGCATAAAATACGTAGAAGAAACCCAAGACCCAAATAATTTGCCAATAAGTACTTTATACACTATTAAGAGTCTATATGTGTAAAGTTGCATCAAATAAATGTATAAAATAAGCTTATACCAAATTCAAGTATTTAAATTTTCCCTTATTTAATATAGTATTAAAATGGAATAAAAAATACTGATTTAAAAGGATAAAGAGAATGCAAACCTATATTGGATATCTTGAACTTAGAATTTTCTTGCCTTTTGTGCTTCATAGTATTTTATATATCTATGAAAAAATATGTGCGAAATTAGATATATCAATATTCAAATAGAAAAATAGAATATATCATAAATGAAAATCATAATAATCAAGGAATGCCTACAATTAAAAGTATGCAGTCTTTTGCCATTCATGCAGTATGCTTATGTCACTGAAGTGGAGATGCCATAAGTCTAAGAGACACAATCAATATGGAGAAGGTGTCTCTAGTAATGTTCTCTTCTTGGCCATATAATTAAACAAGATTTAGAGCATTGTTTATGGATATGAATCATGTGTTGAGCTTAACATGTAAAATATGAGTAAAACCTGAGTAGTACCCATGTAGTTCCATGGGTTTTATTGAATATGCTGCAACACTCATTTAAAACTGAGAAGTGCCTAAAATTTAAGTTGCATATAACTTATGTGCCACATAATTCACTAAATTTAAGTAATGGAATCCATTATAGGTTCCAATAATTATGAGAAATACCTGAGTAATATTTGAGAATATTCATATATTTTTTAAAATAATTTGTTTTAGATAGATTTTATGATTCACTCTAAGTAATGCCTAAGTATAACTTCTCATTACAAATAAATTCGAGTAATACTGAGTAGAGAATGACGAGTTTGCATTCCATCTAGTAATTTACATAATATATTCATATAACCTATGCTAATATATCATGATTTATGTGAAATTATGAACATATGCCATGTATATTCCCCTATTGTAATAGTCTGTATAATTTGAATAATAACCTCATAAAATCTCTAAAATATATAAAATATATGACACATGTTGTGCATATGCCCCCAATTTGAGTTAAACTTGACATAACCTATACTAATATGTATAAACTCTATGTATAATCTATAATATTCTATGTAAAATCCATGCCTTTCTTATATGAATTGACCCAATGTGAGTTATATGATTTATGTCATTTTTATTATTTATGCAATTTGAATATGACTCTATAAAAGAGTCCCTATGTATGTCCACTTTTGATAAGAGGGATGAAGATGTGTGAATAATTTATAGCAAAAGAGATATATGTAATCATCATGTAATATAAATATTATTATGTGAATTATGTTTCATTCAAATGTGAAACTGTGAAATTATATAATAATTTTGTTATCTGAGAATTATATATGACTATGTATAATCCCTCATAAATTATTGAGTCATAATTTTGTATGTAATCAATGTACTAAGGAGGTGACGATATAAAAAAGTGGTGAATGTGCATTATCAACTATTAAGACCAATACATTGCTTTGAATTATGTGATTTTGATAGTTGACTTAGATTTTCATTGTAAAATATTGTGCTTTTTTATTTAATTATATCTGTTATCCCCTACTTGGCAAAGTATTATAGCAAGCATAAAAGTACCATAGTGATCATGCATCTTAGTTATTGATGGATTGTCATAGTTAATATTCCTTGCTATTATCATATTGTATGCACACGTTTTCCCCCAATCAATAAGATAGAGGCTATAGTCAAATTTAATGTACAAGAAAATAAAAATATTCAATTTATTTGATTGAACAAAATTACTGTGAAAGTGTTATCATGCATCTAATCATCTTGCATGCTTTTCAACAGAATCAGAGAGATCAATTAATATTAAAATTTTGAATTTATATTATATAGCACAAAAATTGGTTGGTTATAAATAGGTTGAATTTTTAATTCATTTGTTTTTGTTTTATGAAAATTGACTAACACCATGCCATTGAGTTGAGATGCTACGCTGACACGGTTCGAGATCGTAGAGGCCACATTATAGACACATGCAGATCCACCACTGGTATGTCATGAAAATTTGTTTTTTAAAAATTTTTTTAGGTTATTTAGTTCATCTTTAGTTTTTTCCATATTTGTATTTTTTCTTATTGTTTCACATTTTGGAACAACTTTTATGTTTTTTGAAGGCATCTAATTGACAATAGAAGTGTCCAAAATTCTATGAAATTTCCATGTCATAACCCAAACTTGTCTTGTAGTAATGTATTTTCTACGACAATAATGTTAGTTTTGTTGTGGACTTGTCTGAACTTAAATGAATGTATAACATGTGATGCTTTTATAATAATTGTTGATTTTTGTTCAATAATTTATCAAATAACTAATTTTGTATTGCACTTTGTGATTGCATAGTGATATACAAGACAAAGAGTTTAGACAGGGATAATTGATGGAGATGGTATGAGCATTATCATTCAACTATGTTGAGAAAGTTGCTATAGATTAGGCTAGATTAATACATATGGGTCATTTGGACCTAATGCCATATGACATGCATATGATGATACTAATGGAAAATTGGGGATTTAGACACATGTAATTTCTAGCTTCCCATGTGGGAGATGTTGGTGACACTTTAGGATGTATGGAGGATTATGAAATAACTAATGGTTGGTACGCGAGCCACTATATAGGTTACAGAGGGAAAATGTACGAAAGTGAAAGTTCATATATATATATATATATATATATATATATATATGTATGAATGGTCATTCTAGGGGACCACATTATACTACTAGAAATTTTCCCATATTTCTTTTTAAGATTATGTTATCTAATATTCCACACATGAATAAATTTTCTTGGTACTTTTAGTGTCATTCATTGTTGTAGACGGGAGTAGGGTTGCCATATCATACAAGATGTATAAAATTATTGAGGATATTGAGGACCTAGTCAAAGGTGTACCATCTTAGCACATTCATATATATATTTATAGATGTTTAAAAAAGAGGGGTATAGTGGAGGATTAGGTGTAATCACTAAAATTAACATTTAATGCTAAATCAATACACTTATGACCATTCTTTTATATACACTTAGCCTGTGATCAATTCCATGATTATAAACCACTATTCCTCTAATTCTATGTAGATGATCCTTATCCTTAATCAATTCCAATAATTTATATTCCTATTATTCATTCCAAGTGGTCTAATCTAACTATTGGACTAATCTACACTTCTAGTTTAACTGTCTCTGCTCCTCAGACAAGGTCGCTCCTTCAAGATAATCTTGCTCATTAATAGTGTCTGAAGCTTCTAAATTCATCCTCCTACCAAATAAAATCTAATTTATTAAATTTAAATTCACCTAATGGGTTGTCTTGCAAATTTTACAAGTTTAATTCGAGGAATTTCTTAAAATACCACTATATAAGTATATTTTCCACTCATTTCTTGAGGGAGATAGGAAGAGGCTTCCATTTTGTAAACACCAAAATTATTCTAACTGCACATTGAGAGGAAAATACCTATTCTTACTAATTTTGAATCCATATAACCAAAGTAGCCTTGAATGAAGTCTGAATACACATCCAAAGTCATAAGCCATTGTTGAAGCACATAATTACACCAAAATTCTACTAGCATATAATATTACACTAGTATTTCACACACACCACTGTAGCATAGGATAACTAAATGGAATTTAATTCCTCTATGAAGTATTGATATGTATGTATACATAAACATATGGGGTGTTGACATCAAACACAAATTTAACCACTAACCTTTTTTCCCCATTTAATGCATTTATGCCTCATTGTCAATATAGCTAGGGTTCTAAGTGAAGAAGGTACACAATTTTTTTTTATAGTGAATCAAGTTATCAAAATCACCCACACATGACCTATAGGCAAAGATGCACTAATCTAAAGTTACAAAAAGGGAAGAAACCCTATCGGATGCTTACATACTCTATAGAAGGTTGACCTTGTCTGAATAGTGTGGCCTTGTCTCATATTCAAATAGAACTTGGTTCTTGATTCATAGACATCTCACACAATCCCATAATATATCACATAGTCATTGTTGTATTTCATTAAATTTGAGTGCCAACTAAGTTATTTGGCTTTAGCATTTTGCCTTTTTAACATCTTTTAGTAAAATAGTATGTTCCAAATCAAACTTGTGTGATTTATTGCATATCTTATACATTTTGATTTTACTCAATATTTTGTCATAATTAGATTAACATTTGATTAATTCACTAATTTTGATTAAACATATTGGTGAAGATATTTATCGATTAAATATTTCCTAACCCTAACTAGTCATGTTGTTAGCCTTTATGTATTTCCTTGTGCTTTGTTTTCCTTGATTTTTAGGGTTTCATATATTTAGAATCAATAATAAATTTAAAAGCCCTAATAAATATCATCCAATGGATTATTCTAGTGATTTTTTTACCCCTCATTCACTTGAAGATTCATTCACATTTGCTCATGATGTAGAAAATAATATATTTTATAGGGTTATGATGAATTAAGCACAACCTCTTCAAAAGCATGTCTAAGACTCAAATCCAAATTTTCAAACAAGGGTTTCTTTTAGGTATGGATTTGGATTAAATCATTTAATAAATATGGGGTATATAGGAGATGGATTAAGGGAAAATGCATAAGGCATTCTTTACCATATGGAGACATCTACTCTAAAAGGTAAACATGGGCTAGGATGTATGCCTAACTCATTAGTTACATTGCCAAGTAAGCATTCCCATATAACCTTTGCCAAATCAATGACAAAATTTTAGAATGATTGAAATCACATATAAATGGTGCACTATAAATGTAATCACTATAATATTGGTGAAAAAACTACAAAGTTATTTATACCAATATAAATCTTAAATACTTTGATTAAAAGAGCAAAGGTTGATATTTGTTTCAATGAAATATTTACAATATTTCATTCCTGCATAAATTTGGGGTTGATATGAATACAACACACACACACACACACACACACCAAAAATAATAATTACTAATCAGATAAAGGGTCATTGGAAACCAATCAATACTATTTGAATGAATATAACATAAGGGCTTAAGATAATGCCTATTGTATTCAAAGTCACAATTCATTATACATCTTACAATTTGCTCTTAAGTCTCCCTTGGATAAGGTACATGGGGAAAATACCTTATATATTACATGTGTCTTAAATTTATACATGGTATACATTTATTTACATATCCATTAGATACTAAACCCTTCACATACCTGGATTCATAAAAGTATGTTTCTATACATGATCAGTTAATACATAAGCTAGAATAGTTTAAAAAAAATATCAGCGCCTCTAAGGAGACAATTTACCAACTTTCCAGAAGCTCTTTATAAAATTTTACCTAATTTATTAGAATGCCAACTCATATCTCTCCCTCCCATTAAAGAGGTTGATGTTAGTAAACTTCTTCCAAAAATACTTGATCAATTTTTTTTTTGTGATTTTCATAGAGCACCAAGGCATACTACTAACAAATGCATTGGTTTGAGGCATAAGACACATGATTTTATAGATGATAACATCATTAATATGGGTGAATATATATAAAAAATAAAGGTAAAACTTAATGAAGGTCCCATAATGAAATTATGTATCAATTTATTTCGTAAGTATGAGAAACAAGAAGTTAGAGATACTACAAAAGTTGAGAGTGTCACACAAATAAAATAACTACATGTTTCTCATGATATACATGGGGTTACATTAAATGATCAATGTCATAGTACTATGAAACATACACATTATATTATAGGGCATCCTCATACATATAAGGATTATGTTATAACACAAGATCAAATTTTAGATTCAAACATGAGACTAAAGACTACACATGCACATTGTTTAAAGTTCATTATGCCTATTTTAGATCCAAAACCTATTGATTGAGAG
This sequence comes from Torreya grandis, assembly GCA_037957365.1. Classification (NCBI taxonomy): domain Eukaryota; kingdom Viridiplantae; phylum Streptophyta; class Pinopsida; order Cupressales; family Taxaceae; genus Torreya; species Torreya grandis. The sequence goes on along the minus strand of JARHVA010000053.1, from coordinate 3,942,606 downwards.
GCTCTTATGGGAGTCATTGGTTAGTATGTTCATTATTTTTTTGATTTATATATATTAAAAAATACAAATACAAATACAAATATATATATATATATATATATATATATATATATATATATATATATATATATATATATATATATATATATATATATATTCTAGAAATTTCTAAAAATCAAGATCTATGCATGATGTGTATTTCATTTACATTAGTTGATTTGTGCTCAGAATACACATTACTTATATATATTGAGTTTTATGTCAAATACACTTCACAAGTGTACTTAAGTGAGTTGTATAACATACACATTATCATTCCTGAATGTAGTTGCAGGTGGTGATACTATCTCAAACCCAAAAAATTTACACAAACAAAATCATACTATCGACACTATAATGCACTGCACTCTTTTCTGATTCCAATAGACTTGTTCTAGTGTACACAAAGTCTACTTTCCAAGATCTAAAATAAGTCCATTGGGGGTATATTTTACTCAAGTTTTATCACAATATGACTATCCCTTTTATTCCTACTAAATTATAGTATATTATGCAAAATATTTACATATTTGCTCACTTACTTTCACATTGATATCTTACTATATAATTGAGTTGCTAAATATATTAATGTTACAAATTGTTTATGTAGATCATCTTCACTTATTCTTGCATGCTTCTTTGATTCATGATTTGTGTGTATTCATTGCTCTGGATTGTGGACATTTAAACATGTCCCCATTTGCATCTTTAAGCCTTATTGTGTGTTTTTATGAGTGTGAGTGAAATTTAAACATTTCTATTGTATGTGACCCTTTTGACTCCTCGCATTATTTGTGTGCGATATTCATTTATGTGTCATGGCCATGAATATTTACTATTATTTTCTCAATTTGTGACACCATGATCAATATCATGCATCTCCCCAATTTTTTGATGTCATGATCAATATCATACATCTTCCTTGAGTTGTTCTATTCAATTTACATGATTAGTTTTGATTATTTATTCATTGCATGCCAATTGCTAATATCTATCTAGACATGACATTGTGTATGCTTGGTTCTATAGGTATCAGACATTACATTTTGGTCACATTATTAATATGATCCTATGATCTCAAATGTTTTCATTACTTATATATATTTTAATCTTTTTATAACATCATTTGAATAACTTTTTTAATTTTGAGTTAATTTATTGCATAGGATTCAAAACTCACCTAAAAAAAAGGGGCATACACAGTGGCTTGTTTTAGAGACTGAGCTAAAACAATACTCTACACAAATTATTTAGAGGTCTTCAAGTACTTATCTTTCATGAATGGAAATGATAATGCAATCTCACACACTCACCTCTACCTCCATGCACCTAGCTTTGACTTACTATGTTTGTCTATCTCTTTGATCCTTTGATAAACTCTTATTCCTCTACTTAAGACACCAAATCCCACTTCATTCTTGAAGTCACATTTCATACATTTACACTCTATACTTTTATCTCTTTCATTTCAGTATCATATTCACTTTCCTTAGTGCTCCTTAATCTTCTCAATCTGTTTCCTTCATGTCAACTCCCTTACTAACCTTAACATCATTCTTCAACTTGTTATATTACACAATTCTATATAATTCTTGTCAAACCTACCTATACACTTTACATACACATTATTTTAGATCATTTCACCATTCTATACAATCTCAAATATTTGGATTTGTAATTGACATTTTTGACCTCTTTTCCTTCTATGCTTCTACTAACCTTTTTTTAACACCTTTTCCCTTGGTATGGATAGGTACAATGAAACCTTGGGAAAATAATTACTTTTTAAACCACCCTCTATCCTCTAATAACCTTCCATGAAGTTTCATTATCTAACCCTTTGAATAAGTCACTTTTTATGTCACCTTTAAGGCTTTGTTTAGGCCTATTAGGTCTCTGTCTACTCTATTGACATATAATCTCCAATATTCTATACTCAAAGGTATATACCCATTTCAAACTTTAAAAATATATTTTTATACCTCAAATACCAACCAAACACAAATTTTCACAATTTATGTACGATATCAACACTTACAAACTTAGATCTTGTGTGAAAACCTTAACTTAGGGTTCTGTCTACTTATGTGAGCCTAAGAAGGGAAATTTTGGTTTATAAAGCTTGATATATTATTTCAAACCATTGTAATGGTATATTAATTTTTTATTGAGTCACATTCACCCTCTCCAATATTTGGGTTCTTTGTTCCATACCTCTATTAGTCATTTAACCCCATTGTTTTCAGTTTGACTGGGTGTGTACACATTCTATGTTACCCAAGAGTCATTATTTGGTTGTTCTAGGATTTTTTAAGGTTTTAAAACTTTATTATTGATTGGAATAGGTTTTCATAATCTTATTATACATTTATTAATTCATTGAACCTCATTTATAGGTCTTTTTTCACCTTTTAGTATGAGTTTGGACATAACTGTGTATGAAGACATAGTCTACACAGGGTTTGAGTATCCTATTTATGAATTACATTTCAAAATGAATTGAATACACACAATAAAATTCAATAACATATAAATACATACTTACCAATCATCATTTTACTCCAAATAATCTTCTACAAGATCCTTCCTCACATATGATGTTTACATAGTCCTTTAAAACACAAAACACAAAACACAAAGTTTGCTAGTTTATTTACCTAACAAAGAACTATATGTTCATATTATTAGAAATAGCATACATTCCAATTCAATTTAATATCATCATTTAAAAAATTTCCATCAAATGCACATACCATACTATCACATTCATAGGCTTTCAATCCACAGTGTAACTTAATTTCTAAGAACACAAATTGCAAAGAGATAGGTTTACAAGTTAGTTGTCAAATCAATAAAAATTTCTTATTCATTGGGGTTTAACCTTCATTTCCATATCAAATTAATCCCCATATTATTTCTTAATAATATTTACAATTTTATATAACCTATAACTAATTCCAACAGATTCTTGAATTTTCTTTCAAGAACATTGAGAAGACTTAACTACCTATACCTAACAATCTTGTCAAAATTACTAACCATAAAATTTAAGTCTGAATTAAAAAAACCTTGTTCCCTTTTATAATTAATCAAATACTTAACCACCCTACTTATCTTCTTTCCTATACTCAAAATCCCACACAAACAAGTTCTTAGAATTTAAATATTTGAATTCTAAATTTGGTAGGAAAATGCCTTTTGAACAACAATTCAAATTCTACAGACCTCTATGACTCCTAACCATGACAAAAACACCCTACATATCCCCTAAAAACTAGAACAACTTATAATGGAAACATTTGAAGATGCCCTTGCATCAACAAACAAAAAATGATAGTATTTACTCATTTGATCATAATGCATACTCAATTTTACTCAAAAAGTTCATTTAGATATAACCGTGTCATTCAGACAACAACGTAGGCTGTAGTTGTCAAAAAAGCACTTTCATCCTAGAATTGAAGAACAAAATTTTCCAAAATTATCATAATTTTACTCAATCTATAGAATAGTTTCGAGTATTTCTCAAAAATAATTTGCATATTTATACATAGATTATCACATATTTTTGCTTGAATTTGGGCAATCATGTACGACATGTGTTCCAAAATTTTATGTAGTTTTTTTTTATAAATTTAGTTGGTTTTATTCATTCATTAGAATTAATATGCTCAAATATCATATTGGAGGCATGTGCACAACTCATGATCACTTTCTTGATCATTTTTGCACTATTTTTTAGAGAAGGAATGAAAATCGATGTCATTCTATATCTTACAATACCAGACTTAGATCATACTATTTTTGCACCAATTTTTCACTATAAATGAATCTTACTCTGTATATAGTGAATGATTAACTTTTACATCAGTTTTACACCAGAATGATTTTATTGGAATTCATACTGAGATTCCAAGCCGCTATACTACCTTGAGTTGTGTGATGATGCAATCAAACACATATTGATTCTTAAGCACACTCTCCTATAAATAAGGATTAGGGCATGCACAATCCAATCCAAGTGTTTCAATGAAAATAAAATATCCAAGGGTTCTACCTTCTCTAGTCCCTAGTTTTGCATTAGGAAACCCAAAAGGTTTGTTGATAGTTAAATCTGGTCACCAATAACCTTTAACCAATATTTTGACCAATTTCTATCAAAGTGTATAATTTGGCCTAAAAAAAGTAAAATGCATTAAAAGATTTGAAATTGATATATTCAAGTGCCGATTTTTACCAGGGTATCACTAAATGGTAGGGTTCACTTTAAGAGGCCTTGACTAAAACCCCCTAGGTTTGTTTAGGTGAATCATATTCACTCTGTTGGTGAATCAGAGTGTATAGATCATATAGAAAATTTACATGTGTTTTTTGGTAGTGTCATAATGTTGAAAGGGCCAGGATGATGTTTCAATCCTGAACATCATTATGCTATCAGATGTCATTATGCTACCAGGAACTAGTATGTTACCAAGAGGCAACACTATTATCGCACAACAATATATTACCACATGATAACATGGGATCATGTGATAGAATGGTGTCACATGAAACCATATTATCACATGGTAATATGCTATTTCACAACAACATGGTGTCGCATGATAACATGGTGTCATGTGATAACATGGTGTTGCATGACACCATGATGTCACGTAACACTATACTATCACATGACACCATGCTGTCGCATGATAGCATAATGATGTATGACACCATGTTATTATAAAATAACATGTCACATGACACCATGCTATGGCATGATACTGTGTAGTCACACAACATTATGCTACCATGTGATGTCATATTGTTGCATGGCAATATGTTGTTGTATAGTAGTGTTGTTGCCCAGTGGGCCAGTGGTATGGTACCACATGGTGTCATATTATTGTTAGTACTCGATGAATCCAATCAATTGTTTTGATTCCACATCTTGCTTAAAAATAATTCTATAGAAACCTCATTTAACACTTTGCTTAAACTTTTTCCCATCCTACCAACTTCCACCTCAATCTTCTTGCTTCCAACCCAACCTACCTATTTTCACTTACCTATTTCTAATGGCTTCCACATCAATGAAAAATCACAGTTAACTAGGGGTGATCCAAAATTGTGTTTTCAAAAATATTTTGTGTCCAAATTTATTTTTCATGTTGGATGAGCCCATATCCTTTATTGAGTGGATCTATCAATGCTAGCTTAGAGGCTTGGTGAAGATGCCACAATATGATATGGCTATCAACAACCACCTACTACGATCTCTGGTTAGGTATTTTAACTATAATGAGAGCTATTTTTACATCCAATTTTTCAAACACAACCATATTTTTTATCACCTCTTCATTAGATATCTATAATTTAACATGTCTTTCACATTGTAATGCAAGTCTTATTAGCACCAAGGCTGTGTTGTCTGATGATGATAAAAATTATTTGGAGTAAATTTATAAACTATCCATTGACCCTACTAGTAAGTGTTAAATTTATTAATGAAATTAATATTTCTTAGTTATACTTGAATCATTCATTATAAATAGTTTGGTATCTTAATTCAGTTGCATGTTTTACTTCTGTTTTCATTTTAACTAGTCAAAATTGAAGGGAGATCCCCATAGAAAATATCACCAATCCATTTCTCAAATCTATTGTCCATTTCTTTCAAGCAAGAATTATGTTGCAGGGAAGACCATCAAACATTCCCTTCTAGGCTATTTACTATATTCTTCATTCTCTCTCAGGTGTTGTTTGTGATTGGTGCATTGTTATTTCCAATAGGATTAGGGTAGAATTGAGTTTTTCTTTCTTGAAGGACACTTGCATAATTCCCTTTTCTAACTACATTTTGGCCTTGTACTTCAAGGCCTTATATGAAACCCAAAATACTATTATTCCCACTACCCTTCATACAAAAATTAAAGCTAATGCTTTGTCTCTTGAGGAACAAGAGGTAAGTTTAGTTTTCCCAAGTCTGACTTTTTGCTTTATATATATATATATATATATATATATATATATTTCAAATTTTAATATTTTTTAGCTTGTTTTTTGTTACAGGTGATAGTGTGTATCTATGACATAAGAAAACATGTTGCAAGTAGAGGTTGGCATGGTCTAGAGGGCTCCAGGGATACCCAGTCCATAGAGTCTTCCTTCAATTCCTTTCAAATTACAAAATGCCCAAGAACTAATTTTGTTTCATCTCCACTTCCAGGTTCCCCCAAATTTCCTTTAATGTCTTTTTCTTGTTTTATTAAATGGAAAAAAATAATATTCATATTCATATTAGTTTGTTTTGTTTTTACAATTTACTCTCGTATCATTTTTGTTGAGGATTCTTCCACACAATACCATCAATGTTTGCCATTATAACTTTATTTTTGATTTGAAGTTTGTTAGAATTTTCTAGTTAATTAATTGCATAAATTACTCATTTTGTAGCAACTTCTAAAACCACCAATGTCTTTCCCGCAAGCACATTGAGACAACAAGGACCAACTCCCACAAGGATGCCAAGAGGGGAAGAGATAACTATAACAAGGAAAATCAGAATGGATGACATAGTTACCCTTAAAGGTAATAACAATAATAGATTCAATTTGAATTTACTTTCATTTTATGTTTTTGAATTTATTGTTTGTGATTTTTTTTTGAAGTCCACCCAATATTTGTGAGGAGACCTTGGAGTATGCCACCACCCCCACCACCCATCCAGATTTAGAGAAGAGGGAAAAAACATCTCCATCCTTGCACAAAGTCAAGGCACTCTATAGATTTTTGATTACCCAAATTTCTCTATTGGTGGCCTTTCGAATGCATATGGTCTTACTTATTTGCAACAGATTTATCTAGATGAGGAGTTTATTGGAATTGAAATCAAACCCCTAACTATTGTTGGATTCAATCCACACCAATTTATTCAAGTTACTAATGTGCCTTCACAATATCCTCCTATGGCTCCCTCTTCCCCAGCTAGCTCTTCCCCACTCCACACATATAATGTAAATGTTTCTGAGGATTCCCTTACTAGTTTTTCATTGGATGATCTAGTTTTAGAAAATTTGCTTGTGAATTTGAAGGATGGTGTTATTGGTGAATTCAATGATTTAAAAAAATAGGATATAAGGGTAAAAGCCCTTATCAAATAAATCAATACCCATTATCATAACCACTCTCAACGAGTGAATTTGTTTTCTCGTGTTCAAAATGAACCTTCAAAGATTGACATTTTGTTCCAGTAAATGCAGTCTAGATTGATATTAGTGGACAATGTTTATAATGATAGGATTTTAGAAATTATGATAAACAGATTGAAAAATTTAAATGTAGAAGCATATTTCAATAAATGGGCTAAAGATATCAACCTTGTTACCATTGCCCAAGCAGAGAAGGATAAATTGGTGGTAAGTTTTCTTTATCCGTAATGTGTATTTTGATTATTATAATACCTTTATATGTGCTTTACACATCTATTATTTTTTGCTTGTAGGCGAAATATGAAAATTTGAAGCAAGAAGCACATCTTCTTAATGTGCATTTGAAAAACACCCGCAAAAGTATCTCCTCGGCAATTTTAGTGAAGGAAAAACTGGTTTTGTTAAATAAATAGAGAAACACATTGAAGAAGATAATTAAAGAGCATGTCATGGATCCCAACATTTTATTGAATCAAATAATAGATTTGAATCCTACAATTCTTTCGATAGGAGATGTAGTGAATGAGGAGAAGGTGATTCTTACACATGAATTATGTTGTAGAGGATCTTCAGAAGGAGGGAGTGATAATAAAGAATTCACAGGCAGGTCCAGATAGAGGGGTTTCCATGGATGGGGATGGCAAGCAGCTAGCGGGAGGAGAGTCTCAATCACAAAAATGGTGACTTGTCTATGTTTATATTGTTGACAATGACAATTTATATTGTTTAAAATAGTTTATATCATGTTTATTTGAAAAACAATTGCTTTATTAAATGATATTTTATAGTTATTCCAAATACTCCTATATAATTTTAATATATATATATATAATGTAGTGGTCAAGTTTATAAAATGTTATGGTTTTATGGTTTGAATGAATGGCTATAATGTTCTAGTAGTTGTAGCCTTGAATGCATTATTTATATATTCTATAAAGAAAAACATTCTATGGATGGTTTTAATGCTCTAGTAGTTGAAATATACTAGTGATCAACTTTAATGTTCTATGGATGTTATGGTTTGAATGAATGGCTATAATATTCTAGTAGTTGTAGCCTTGAATGCATTTTTAAACTGATCTAGTAGTTGTATGTAGCATTAAATGCATTGATTATGGTACAATTTGAAAATATGTGAACCCAATCATAGGAAAAATATTTAATTATTCTATGGATTTATATTGTTCTACTAGTTATAATATTGAATGCATTGGTAGGATAAAAAGTAAAGTAAATATTGTATGGATGGATTTAATGTTCTAGTAGTTGATATATACTAGTTGTAACATTTGAATGCATGGCTATAATGTTCTAATTATTGTAGCCTTGAATGCATTGTTAAACTATTCTAGTAGTTGTAGCATTGAATGCATTATTAGTGTTAGTGTTCTAATAGTTATAGCATTGAATGCATTGTTAAATTGTTCTAGTAGCTGTAACGTGGAATGCATTGATTGATTGTTAAATATGTGAACTATAGGTAAAAAATTTATAGTAGTTGTAGTATTTTAATATTGTAATTTTAGAGTAAATATTCTATGGAATTATATTGTTCTAGTTGTTTTACTATTGAATGCATCATTAGTGTTATATTGTTCTAGTAGTTGTAGATTTAAATGCATTGTTACACTGTTAGTGTTCTAGTAGTTGTAGCATTTAATTGATTGATTGTAGCTATATATTTGTGTAATGGTACTAATGTAAATGTGCAATATAATAATGGTGCACCATTCATGTCTAAACATAAGACTCACATGCTTCAATGAGTGCTATATGGAAAATTGAAATGCTTTGTACAATGTTAATGAGAATTGTGATTACTACACGATGAATGAGATGAATTGCAAAGATAAAATACTATTTGAAATACATAGAATTTTAATAGGACAAAAAATATTAAATCCAATGTATTGAATAAGATTCATGATTGTAACATCCAAGTAATAGATTGTATAATTTAATGTATTTGAATAAGATTGAACAATAAATATTTTAGAAAATAGTAATTTCTATACTTATCACACTACAACCTAGGCAGCGAAAATAATCCTTGAGAAGCTTGCCCATCATAAGATTGATTTGTAGCTACCATGACTGTCGCATTCAATGTTGGTATTTTCATGCTCTATAGAATGTTAATGAAAATTATGATTGTTAATGAATGACATGCATTGCAAAGATAAAGTACTGTTTGAAATACATAATTTTAATAGGGCAAAAAATATTAATTCCAATGTATTGAATAAGATTCATGAATGTAACATCTAGGAAATAGATTAAAAAATTTAAAGTATTTGAAGATGAAAGAATAAGAAATATTTTAGAAAACAATAATTTCCATACTTATCAAACTAAAATTTGGGCAGTTGAAACAATCCTTGAGAAACTTGCTCATCGTAAGTGTGATTCACATCTACCACTCCAATGGTCTATTCTGTCTCGGTATTATCTTACTATGTATTGGTAGATGTATTAGTCACACCTATTATTTCCACTAGAGAACTCCATGTTTCCACTACTCTATCATATGAAAACTTTTCTATAGAATAACATGAAACATATAGTCTCAAACAAGTCTCTAGATTTTAATCCAATTTATTTCTAAGTTTTGAATTCACGAAGGATAATGTACTAAACACTCACTCATCTTCCATAGAACCCAAAATAATTGTTTGATCAAGTTCATATAATCTAAAACATTCACTAATACTTTCTTGTAAAATGTTTCTTGGATAATTTTTTTTTTATAGATGAGTAATGGCACCATTTTCTGTTGGGTCACTTAAACACTAAAATTGATCCATCATTGTAATCTCAAATCATGTTGATTAAGATGTAAGTAATTGTTTATTTAAAATGCCATTAATATGAACTCCATTCACATCTAAAGATCTATAGAAATGCATAACAATTGTACCCATGTATTTATGAAATAATGTGTTGATCTATTCTTGACTGTTAACACTACTCCAAAAAATGGGATTCACAACTGCCATGCCCTCCAATAACTCATCTCTTTGAAAATATTATTTGATCTCAGTGGCTAAACTTTGTGAGATTTTGCTCAATTTAATTCATGTTTTAGACAAAACAGTATCATATAGCAAATGTGTCATAAGTACATCTTTAGGCTCAACTCCCACAACTTTGATTCTTCTAGAGAATGTGTGCATTGGAAATGCCATTTACCACGACACAAATATGATAATGTATATTGAATTTAAAATAACTCTTTGGATTCTGAAAATTAGTCAAAATTTGCCAAGTTCTAAAAATAGGTCCATGAAAGCTTTCATTTGATGTGTACAATATATCTAAACATTGACATAAACATTTTCTCAAATGTATGAAGTCAAAAATATAGATAGATCTTTCTTAGTAATGTTTAATTAAATAGTTGATTTCCTTTAATATTGGAAAAATACCACATAATGTGAGTAAAGTTTCTAAATCTATTAAATAACACAACAAATCTTTTGCTTTGTCAACTTCCCTGCGATATTTATACATAAACCCTATCAAATATGGATATTCCTCAAAAAATTTGTAGGCAGGTTCATACATGGAAATCCATCTAGTTTCCACATCTTTCAGTAGTTTTTTACCATCTGTCACCCCAATTGCAAATTTTTGGAACTCCATGAATCTTTTTGGGCTACTTGACATGTACACATGCAAGTCAAAAATAAGCTTTTCCACTTTTGTGATATTATTAAATGTGCTAACAATTTTGTAATCAAGATTCATCCTATGTGCCATGCAATGGATTGGAATCATAAACAAAGAAACTATTGTTTGTAGGTGAACACAAAGACTATTTTTATGCCCCTACATCATCAATGCACCATCAATGCCAACACACACTAGCTTCATAGCTATGGCATAATCATCCATCCCAAATCTCTCTCTTAAATTGGCTACAACTAATTTATGAAGGTTTTTTGCATGACAATTTTCTACCATTTTATGGATAGCTAAAAGATGAGATTGCCTTGAATAGTTTTCAAAGGTATACATGTGCATGCAAAATATTGTTTTGTTGTCAACTAAAGTGACCTCATCATTGGAAAGAGAGATAAACAATGATCTCTTAACACTTTATTTCAAATCTTCCAACTCAACAATGGCTAGACATTTTTCCATTTCCCAAGCACTATTATCCGACCAATGTGACTATGGAATATCTAGAAACCCATTATGTTGAAAGAAAGTTTTTTAGTCTATAAAATAAAAAATGGTTCTTCCCTTTTATAAAATGTGGAAAATAGTAGAGAACTGTACATATTTTACCCTAAGATTGAACTGCATAACTTTTCCAAATTATGCTTTTATAGTTCCCCCTTTTTCAACAAGATGTTTTTGTCATTTTTGAATTCACGTGCATATCTGACATGCATGAATTATTATTAATTTTTCCATTATGTGTTCTTGTTATTTTTCCATCTGGGTGCTTCACTGATATATATATATTTTCTCATATTGTTTCTCAATTGTGTCCAATTTAATTTGCATTTTGTGTTCTTTCCCAAGTTTCCAACTGCAAATTATAAATCTGCATTATGTTAGAGGCTCATTACCATTTTTTGGGTCTATAGGTTATATAAATAGATATTTTACAACCCAATCAAATTTAAAAGACCTTCCTATTTTCCATGTACTTCTCTTCCTCCATTTAATTTTTTGAATGAAATTTTCAACAAAATTTTGTGTCTGAAAAGAAGTGCATTTCTCTTATGGAGTGCCCAGAGGAGTATGTTCTAATGAAGTGCCTAGAGGTGTGTCTTCTAGGGGTGGTATTTCATCAATAAAATATTCAATGGTGATAAGTTATTGTGATTAATTATTTCTAATAAAATAGTCTCAATATCCATGTCAATTTCTACATTGAAATGGTTTTACTATTATTCTATAGTGAAAAAAATAAACTGATATTTAAAAAAAAGATTTAGAATTATTTGTATTTAAAGTGCCTATGGTTTTCATAGTTATTTTTATTATATTTATGAAATAAGATATTATATTGGATTTTTTTGTAGTTCCTATGCTGTTTTAGCCTTTCTTGTACCTCCTAATGCTCGAGTTGTGTTACCAGGTAGGTTATTACTACCAGTTTCCTATCTATTATCAAGTGGTAGGTTACGATCACACTGCATAGATATTCCACATGAAATTACACTACTAGATGTCGTGTTAATGTCATGCAAAACATCACAACTGGGTGATAGAGTATCATCACATGAGACATGGTGGCCAGGTGATCGGTTACCATCATGTGGCACATCACTGTTAGGTGGTAGATTGTCATCATGTAACAAATTGCCATCATGTGATAGATTGTCATCACCCGATAGGTTGTCACATGTTAAACTAACACCATGTTACATCATGATATCAAATGTCTGGCTTTCATCATGCGACATAATGTTGGTGGAGGTCAGGGTGCTAAAAGTAGTTCAACAGCGGAGTGCGGCCTCAAGTCTCTATCTTTGTAATTTGGTAAAAAATCTACTTCAGTGGTAATTTCATGACCTGAGACATATAAGAAAATATGTACTATATATATATATATATGGATAATTACATGGATAACCTCATAATTATTGTAATTTTTTGATGAGTTGACCCCTCAAAAAAATGACATCCTAAAATTTTAGGCAAAAAGGTTATATGTTACACCCTAAAAAATTATCAAATTTAAAATACCTAAAATGAAATATTCATGAATTAATGAATATTCACCACTAAAATTTATCTTGATAAATGGGGCAATGTAGTTTATGGGCCAACTAACTTTGATCAGATCATTTCGAAGTAAAATGCCAATTTTGCACCTAAGTGCTCTAGATTGATCTTTCTATCAAATCTCTTGCATGAGACATGTGCCCTTATTATTTGGTGTTGAAAACATCCTAAATAGGATAACGGATGCAATACATCTAACATTGACTTTTAATTCCAATCTAGTCAAATTTCAAGCCAATAATAAGACAATCTGACTAATTTGAGTAACTTGTGCACTAAATGGCCAAAATTTGCACCAAAGTGACTAATTAAGCTTAAAGCTAATTAATTAAAATAATGAGAATAATTAATAATTCCATGGAACTTATTGAATAATTTATTTTTGAAAATAAATATTAAATATCTGCATCATCAGATGACATCATTTCTTGGGAAGACATCCCTAGGCCATAAATGCATAAAATATCAAGATTCATGTCTCCCATGCCTCATTAAGACCCCTCATGCCTTTTAAATGCCCATCTATCCCAAATATTAATGGGGGTATTTTTAGAATTAATATCATATTTGGATTTATTCATGGCCACATATCTCAATCTTGAGATGGATGATCATAGTTGATCCTCAAACCATTCCAAAAATTTATAAACAACAAGCCTCAAAGCCATAATTCTAACCTCTCATATGACAAAGTTATTATTCTAAATTGATTTCAAATCTTTATGCAAATTAGTGTTATAATGCCCAAATATTGAGATAAGACAAATCCAAACATGGTGCCAAGGAGAGATGGAGGTAGCCACACTTCATTGATGTAGACTTTAAGAGCACAAAGCTGAGCAAGACACTACAACAAGCATTTTGGAGCATCCAAGGAAGGTGAAGGAAGGTCTTTCTTTCATGTTTTAGTTGTTTTTTTCTATTTTGTTTTGTTAAATAAGTTCTCCCTAGTAACTAGGCCTAGATATGTTATGCTAGTGCGTTTATTTCATTTTGATTTCATTTTGGGACTAACACAATAACAAACATCTCCTCTTGAGTCAAATTCCTAGTTCACATAAAGGCACGTTCAATGATACATGAGCCAAATTTGGTCACAAATATCCTTTAAGCAACTCATTAATATTTTCCATGTAGGATCTTGGAGTTGGAGGCCAAAAAGAGTGAAAATTTAAGTTAAAATTTCATTTTCTGATAATTGCATTTTTGTTTTTAGAAACCTCTATTTTGATCTTTATTTCAATATCATTGCTCACACAATAGGGATTTTGTAAATGAAATTGTTGTATGCTAAATAGAGATTTGGTAGACCTGAGTAATGATTTTTTTGACTTGAATGGTGATAACATTCACTTGAGCAGTGATTTCACCAAAATAGCAATATCATCATTCTAGGAAACAATATTGTTAAATTGGGCAATAATTTTGTCATCTTAACAATGATTTTGTTTTATCTATATTTTTTATTTGGTAATAGTGATATTGTCGAAAAAAACAATGATATTTTTACCCTATGCAATGATATTATTGATTTGGCTAGTGATATTGTTAATTTGGGTAGTGATTTTATAGGTAAACAACGATATTGTGTTTTCTATTTGATCTAACATGAAATAATGATATTATTGTTTGAAATTTTGATTTTTCAAGGAAACAATGGGATTGAATATGTAATTGTGATTTCTAAATATAGAGCTCATTTTTGGAAGTTGCTTCTCTCATTAGCAAATGTGCTTCAAAGCTAAAGGACATACTAACTTTTTCATTGTAGGATCAAGCTTGAAATTTTTTAAAACATGCTCTTAGACCTTTTATGAATGTTTGAAATAGATTAGGAACCTTATTTTGGTGATTATTGAAAAATGTCGATGCTTAGGTAAATGGTTTGACAAATTTCAGCTTTCAAAGTTACAAGTTAAGACCAAGGGGTCAAAAGAACACCACCTAATCTTTTATTTGGTGCTTAAAATTGAATTCATTTGTTAAATTTTGTCTTCAATAGTTTTTTAACTTAGAATTTTATTAGCAAAGAGAGGGATGTTGCATGTATGCTCTTCCATCCATCTCCTTTAAGGAACTTTTGGAATCCAAAGCGTCGTCCTTATTGCAAACATGCCTAGTCCAAGGCATAGAAAGAATGTAGTCTAAATCACTCCCAAAAAGCTCACAATAGCTTGGGTGATCTTGAAATGACCCTAAAGTCTTACTATTAGTCATTTATTTTTATGCAAACTTGACTTGTGAGGGAGACTTCATTACCTCCCAAAAGTTTTTTAGGGAAGCTTTGACCCAAGGCTTCATCTCCCAGTACTAACTTCAATCATTCCTAATAGGATTGGAGGCCTGAGTAGTTAAACCACCTTCTAGGGTTAAATTTGCACATGGGATGTAGCTGCACTTTGGACATTGCACTACACTGAGCAAGCGATGTATGTAGTGGTTGCAAAAATGACTAGACCTTTTTGCAACAAGCCAAGTGTCGTGGACACCCAATTACATGCATTTTTTTTGCATCATGACATGAAAGTAATTGTGTAATTGATCCATCTAGATGTTCAAAAACTTGTATATCTTAGACAAATCCCCACTTATAACAGAAGTGTTGTTGGTACAAGGTGCACCTCAAGGTCCATGTCATAGTACTATCATTTGAGATAAGGGGGGATGTAAAAACCCTATTATATAATGTGCATTTAAATTTTTGGATGAACACTAAAAAATCCTCTCAAATGACATATATTGATGGATTCTAATAAAACCAAGCAACCTTGTTAGTTTAGGACCTAAGAGTGATTAATTAGTTGGTTTTGTCCTAGATTAAAGTCTTGTTTAGAGTCAAAACCTAGTGTGAACAAAGCAAAATACATACTCCTCATTTTCCTTTGAGTAAAGCGGTGCTACCCATGTGAATCATCAATTGGCCTTGTTCAAAGTTTATCAAAACTTGGAGTCATATCATCCACTTTGGCATAGTTATGCTACGCAATTGAGTCTAGACATTTTACCAAACATTGTTTAGAGTCCTTCATTTATAGTCTAAATTCAAAATTACACCTTCATAAGTTCATAGGGTTGATGTGTTAAGTGGGTTCACCATTTTCACTAAACTTGAGGGAATTGAGGTTTAATTTCCAATTTGGGTTGAAGGCCATTTAAGACTCATAATCATTATCACCACTTGGTAGACTTAAGTAATTTTGTGCTAAACACTTAAACTTTGAGTCTATGCACCAAAATTTTTGTGTTATCATTGTAATATCCCCTTCAAACAAGGACTATTGAAAACACAAACAACTATGATACCACTGTAATGTCCCTTTCTTAGGGTCTCCTATTTTTAACAAAACTCTGATATATAGCAATAAAAAGCTCTGATACCACTGTAATATCCCTTTCAAATAGGGAATATAGAAACACAAATAGTTCTGAACAAAGATACAATCTTGTAGAATAAATTCAGATAAACAATAAACCACAGTAAATCTCTTATCTACCAATCAAATATCTTATCACTTGTTCAGATAATTACAATTACAGTCTTCTCTCATACATATAAAAGAATATTAAAATATGGTCTTAAAAACTGGATCTTCTACAAATCTAAAAATGAAACCTAAATTCTGGGATGGCTCGGCTTTGTGTCAAACACACAGTCGCCGGTGTTGGTCAATATACTGTCGACGTCGGTCTTCAGTCAACTGATGTCGGTCACTAGGGATCTCTATCTGCCATGATTAGTATCTATGTGGATCTGTACGGACCAGTACGGACTTCGTACGGCTGCCAATTAAGCACTACCTGTTTGTTTTCAACCCCTGATCTGAAGATATGTGGCTCTAATACAGAATATCTCTATCTGTATAATTTATTGAATCAAAAACTAAATAAAGAAATACCTGAAATACTATGATAACTTCTATGTGAAGTTATCTCTCAAATCTGTAAACCTCTGTGATAACTTCTGTATGAAGCTATCTCTCAATTTGGCAATAGATCAGCTGATATTTCACAGCCTCTGAATCACACACACTAAAGAGTGGACGTTCTCCAATGCAGATGGAATCCTGGAACCCTTAGCTCAGTCTTCATAGAAGAATTCTTCAATATCAAAATCAATAATCAATGCATAATTAATAATGGCCTCCATGAGAAACCCTTATACCCTCTAAAAGATATGCTTGCCCTAATTAGGGTTTCTTAAATTAGAATTAGGGTTTCTAATTAAAAATAGGTTAAATAATTAATATTTGATTAAATCAATCAAATATTAATATCTCCCTCAATACATGTTGGATCCTCGAACCGTTCGAAGCTGGTGAACTAGGGAGTGATTCCGCACATGACCATACCAAAATAAAGGTGCTTTACTACATGTCAAATATCCCTAAATAATAATAGCTCGGGCCAAATGTGTTTGAAATAGCCTGAATGAAAGCCAACTATAGGAATTCTATAAATCGAAGCCAAGCCAATCTCCATCATGACCCTCTATCCATCCTATCAGCCTACGAAGGTCGCATAATAGGCTAATCATCAAGTCTGTCAATGTCCATGAAAAAAGGGACATGACACTCTGCCCCTCCAAAAATTGCTTGGCCCCAAGCAATCTCGAAATAATGAACCACTCAATCCACTTGGATCCCAAATGTAGTTATGCTCTGCACTGCTGTAGATCAATGCAAGTTCTTGCAATATCATCAAAAGTAGATCAAAGAGGAACCCATAATCAAACTGGCACATGAAACTCAACCAAACTCTAAGATTACAAATTCCATAGTTAAGAACACATGAGAAACAAACTCTCGAATCATCATAACCCAAGTAGAATGGACAACTCAAACTGCCAATGCCATCTACAAAAGATGGTGCCAATCCATCCCATAACTGATCCCTCTGTAAAGGTGGCATGATCAACTATACCACACTGTCATCGGTGTGAGAAGAATAAATCTAGAGACTCAACTCCACTGGTATCCCAAACTCATAAAGACCCGGTACTCCCAAATCCTAAACATGTGTGTCGGCCCCAACAACATGCTCCTCAGCAACAACTGCAGGAAGATACTCATCACCAACACTCAGTGTACTAACATCTGAGTACACCTCCACACTCTGAATGCAAGCATCAAACAAATCCTCACTGTCTAACCCCTGAGCTGAACTCACCTTAAGACAAAGCTCATCCACAACATCCTCAACCGCTCCTCCCTATGAGGATAATGCAAATAAATCATTACCTGAAGATGTGTTAATGTCTCCCTGTACTGGATCAGCATGTATGTCAAACTCATCATTCATGTTTTTGCATGTCATAGGGAAAGTACTACGATCCTTAGGCCTGTCAATTAAACTCTTTGACCACATACCAGCTCTAGGTGAGACATTTTCCTCTTTTGTCCAGACATACCATAAATCTTCTGCCAAAAGTTTAGAAATTTTATCCTCCTCAAACAAGATTGTGAACATGATAGAGTGCATTGATGCTAATACATCACTGGAATGAAACTCATCTAAAATATTCCAAAATATTTTAAACATCCTGTGAATGTCACCAATACAACCTACTAACATCATAATGTTTTCAAATCCATACCTTGTAAATATTTCAAGTAATCTTGGCCTCTTTGAGAAATGAGGGTCTCTAATGTCATCCAACTTTTTGAAGCTTTTTACCATGGCATGAAGTACCTCTCTCATAATCTGATCATCATAAAAATTAAAGCCAGCTATTATCCTCATGATTTCACTAATGAAAGAGAGAGTTGCAAGTCTTACCACCTCATCATGATGTCTCAATAATTGGGGCTTCACCAAAGAATCAAATGCTGGAGATAATGCTGTTTGCATCTCATAAGAATTTGACTGATCAACCTTGCCTAAATAAGTTTCTAACTCCTCCAAAGTTTTTAGAATGTCCTCTACTTGCTAAAATGGATTATCTAATTTCTTCTTTGCATTGTGCATTCTTTCTTCCAAATCTTGGTCACCTATTAAAGCCATAATGATAACCAAACTACCCAGCAAGATGGCAGGACATCGGCTCCGATCTACCCAACAAGATGGTAGGAATTTAGCTCTGATCTACCCAACAAGATGGCAGGAATTTGGCTTTGATACCACTGTAATATCCCCTTCAAACAGGGACTATTGAAACACAAATATCTCTGATACCACTGTAATGTCCCTTTCTTAGGGTCTCCTATTTTTAACAAAACTCTGATATATAGCAATAAAAAGCTCTGATACCACTATACTATCCCCTTCAAATAGGGAATATAGAAACACAAATAGTTCTGAACAAAGATACAATCTTGCAGAATAAATTCAGATAAACAATAAACCATAGTAAATCTCTTATCTACCAATCAAATATCTTATCACTTGTTCAGATAATTACAATTACAGTCTTCTCTCATACATATAAAAGAATATTAAAATATGGTCTTAAAAACCAGATCTTCTGCAAATCTAGAAATGAAACCTGAATTCTGGGACGGCTCAGCTTTGTGTCAAACACATAGTCACCGACGTTGGTCGATATACTGCCGACGTCGGTCTTCAGTCAGCCCATGTCGGTCACTGGGGATCTCTATCTACCAAGGTCGGTATTTGTGTGGATCTGTATAGACCTGTACAGACTTTGTACAGCCACCAATTAAGCACAACCTGTCTGTTTTCAACCCCTAATCTAAAGATATGTGGCTCTAATACATAAGATCTCTATCTATATAATTTATTGAATCAAAAACTAAATAAATAAATACCTAAAATACTGTGATAACTTCTGTGTGAAGTTATCTCTCAAATCTGTAAACCTCTGTGATAACTTCTGTATGAAGCTATCTCTTAATTTGGCAATAGATCAGCTGATATTTCACAGCCTCTGAATCGCACACACTGAAGAGTGGACATTCTCCAATGCAGATGGAATCTTGGAACCCTTGGTTCAGTCTTCACAGAAAAATTCTTCAATATCAAAATCAATAATCAATGCATAATTAATAATGGCCTCCATGAGAAACCCTTATACCCTCTAAAAGATATGCTTGCCCTAATTAGGGTTTCTTAAATTAGAATTAGGGTTTCTAATTAAAAATAGGTTAAATAATTAATATTTGATTAAATCAATCAAATATTAATATCTCCCTCAATACATGTCGGATCCTTGAACCATTCAAATTTGGTGAACCAGGGAGTGATTCCGCACATGACCATACCAAAATAAAGGTGCTCCACTGCATGTCAAATATCCCTAAATAATAGGATCTTAGGCCAAATGTGTCTGAAATAACTTGAATGAAAGCCAACTCTAGGAATTTTGCAAATCAAAGCCAAGCCAATCTGCATCATGACTCTCTATCCATCCTATCAGCTTACGAAGGTTGCATAATAGGCTAATCATCAAGTCTGTCAATGTCCACGAAAAAGGGACATGACAATTTCATGGACATTGATAGACTTGATGATTAGCCTATTATGCGACCTTCGTAGGCTGATAGGATGGATAGAGGGTCATGATGGAGATTGGCTTGGCTTCGATTTGCAAAATTCCTACAGTTGGCTTTCATTCAAGCTATTTCAGACACATTTGGCCTAAGCTCCTATTATTTAGGGATATTTGACATGCAGTAGAGCACCTTTATTTTGGTATGGTCATGTGTGGAATCACTCCCTGGTTCACCAGCTTCGAACGGTTCAAGGATCTGACATGTATTGAGGGAGATATTAATATTTGATTTATTTAATCAAATATTAATTATTTAACCTATTTTTAATTAGAAACCCTAATTCTAATTTAAGAAACCCTAATTAGGGCAAGCATATATTTTAGAGGGTATAAGGGTTTCTCATGGAGGCCATTATTAATTATGCATTGATTATTGATTTTGATATTGAAGAATTCTTCTGTGAAGACTGAGCCAAGGGTTTCAGGATTCCATCTGAATTGGAGAACGTCCACTCTTCAGTGTGTGTGATTCAGAGGCTGTGAAATATCAGCTAATCTATTGCCAAATTGAAAGATAGCTTCATACAGAAGTTATCACAGAGGTTTACAGATTTGAGAGATAACTTCACACAAAAGTTATCACAGTATTTTAGGTATTTCTTTATTTAGTTTTTGATTCAATAAATTATACAGATAGAGATCTTTTGTATTAGAGCCACATATCTTCAGATCAGGGGTTGAAAACAGACAAGTTGTGCTTAATTGGCAGCCATACAAAGTCCATACAGGTCCGTACAGATCCACGCAGATACCAACCTCGGCAGATAGAGATCCCCAGTGACCGACATCGGCCGACTGAAGACCAACATCGGTAGTATATCGATCGACGCTGGTGACTGTGTGTTTGACACAAATCCGAGCCGTCCCAGAATTTAGGTTTCATTTCCAAATTTGTATAAGATTCAATTTTTGAGACCATATTTTAATATTCTTTTATATGTATGAGAGAAGACTGTAATTGTAATTATCTGAACAAGTGATAAGACATTTGATTGGCAGATAAGAGATTTACTGTGGTTTATTGTTTATCTAAATTTATTCTGCAAGATTGTATCTTTGTTCAGAACTGTTTGTGTTTCTATATTCCCTATTTGAAGGGGATATTACAATCATCCTATATCCATCAAGATAATTTGAATACATGATTTTTTGCCTTAGAGATATTGTCAAAACTTTGAAGATATGTATGTCATTTGAGATAAGAAAGGTAGTGTTACATTGTTGAATTTATGAGAAACCATCTTTACCTTAGAGAGTTTTTGAAACAAATATTTTGTCACATCTTTTTAGTAGTTTAGCATTGATACGCTGCCAAAAACATTTCAAACATTGTTTCTTAGACCTTTTTTCATAGAGTTCAAGTTTGTACACATTTTTCAAGCCAATCTGAGTATACCTTTGTGAATCTTTATTTAGCATAGTTATATTGTTCACATTTGTTTAGCCTATTTTGTCAAAGGAACCAAATTGTATACCATTATTTGTGAGAAAAAAACTATCTCTAAAGTGCCTTTTGTTTCAACTTTATACCTATTTAATTGAGTTCATATCCAAGAGTCAAATGCCTAGTTTTTGTTAGATGTGTTTCAAATCTGTTAGATTAAAATATCATCTATTTCAAAGTCTAGATTTTGATGCCATTTGGCCAAGAGTCCTAGCACATGCCTTGTTTGAGCCTAGCTTTTGACGTCACATTTGGCCAAAGGACCTAACAATAGGTTATTTCTTAGATTAGACTGATTTGAAACACTTCGACCTTAGAGTTTGGCATTTCAATTTTTGGTCCATTTACTTAATCTTGTTTTGTATGAAATGTGTAACATTAGATATTTAACGTTAGCTTGTTTGATCATAAATCACTGCATAAACCTTTCCATCCTTTGGATAAAATCTAGACCAAATTTAAACATCATCTTTTAGACATTATCTTTTTAGAGTTTGTAGAACTCTCTTCCCTTTCTATTACAAAACATTCTTTATGGATTCTAACATGTATTACTACACTCTTAGTGGACTCATGTACAATCTAGGGATTAGTAACGTGGTTATGTAAGAAGAAATGGTGCAAGACCCCTATGTAGATAATACTACTTATGAGATGGATCGTTATCGCTCTTATAATAATCAAATAGGGGCATAAAACCAAGATCCATTGGCTAACTATTTGGTTAATACACCACCATACTTGGAGCAAGATCAAGCACACTCTACACAATACCTAGCTACAATATTTGAAGTTGAGGAGCCTTTTTGCCAACAACCATACTCTATTGATTCACCTTCCACATATGATCCTTTTTTAGAGAACAAAGATGAGATTTTGGTTAGAGCCATAGAGGTAGGGGCCAAGTTTCTAGCAGACTTCCCCTATGAAAGTTTACCAAGCTTAGTAAGAATCGCTCACAACATATTGTATAGTCAACATGCTTCTTCTATAAATCCTTTAGCTCTAGTCCAAATGATGTATCAGGACCCTAATATGCCTAACAAAGGAAAAAAAATTCATGGAAGACCACTTTAACCAAATGCAAGCAGCATATCAAACCTACCTGAATCTAGCACACAATTTCAATTAGATGACCAAGGTGAGTAAACCCCTTATTGACTTATTTCATTTAATAGGAGTTTTGATAGAGTTAACTAGTCAAGACAATCAAGGTGCAGACCCATTCATGTAGAATACTTTAGTTGACAACTTGTTTCATATGCTAACCATCAAAGAAGTATCTTATGATTCTATGCAAAATAGTGGCCAAAACATAGTGGATAATGCGCAAGCAACATACCATCCAAACCAAAGTGGTGTTAATATACAAACAACTAGTCAACAACATGTGCCTTTAGTTAATACCACAAGTGGATCTATAAACCTAGGAAGGGGAGATTTTGCATCCCAAACTCAACCAATTACTTACAATCCTCAACCAACTGCTTTGTTAAGCACACAACAAATAGGATCACATAGTCAACCAACAACCAATGTTTTGTCTCAATAGCAAAATGTGATGAATCCTACTCCTCAATAAATGCTGAGTATTATTCCACAACAATAGGCACAATCTAGTATATCAATGTAACATAGGTTGAATATTTTTCCACCTCAACAAGGGGCAACTAATGTTCCACCTCATCAGGTAGTAACAAACATACCTCTTCAGTCATAGGCTAGTGAGCTAATTCAAAACCAAATGATGTCTAACCAACAACATATGACTATTGGTCAATGACAGGTGCTGAATATCCAACAAGCATCAACTTTTTAACAAGGATTCATGCAAAAAAGAGGTTTCAATATTTTTCAAGTACCTACTAGGCAACAATTGCCTTTTATTCAAAATGTGCCACTCATTCAGAAATAGGGTCTTGGTTCACAAGTTTCCACTCAACAACAAGGTTTGACTAGTTGGCAACATGTCCCTTTTCAACCATAGTAGGAACAATATGGTTATATCCCTCTATCCCAACCAAAAAATCCTCAACAATAGACCTTCATAACCAACCTAACCAAAATATTGCACCATAACACGTGCAACTCCAACAATCAAACCCTAATCTATATATGCATATTCCTAGTCCATTTCCCAACCAATCATTCATACCCAAACAAATATCTCCATTATACCCTGGTCTAAATGCTCCACTTGTGACTACCCAACCATCTACCCAAGCCAATATTCCCACAAGTTTCCTAGAGCAATAATTATAATAGATGATGGATGAAATTGCTGCCATCCAAGCTGGGAAATAGGGTAAAAAGTTTAGGTTCGATGATGTGTGTTCCTATCCTTTTAACATGGAATAATTGCAAATTCCATTTCCTCCAAGATATGAACCCCCAAAGTTTGATAAATACAATGGGAATGGTGACCCCAAAACTCATTTAATAGAATTATTTATTGCATGGCAGCTAGTGGCATATATTAACATCTACCTTTTATTGTTGTTCCCAAGGAGTCTAGTAGGATAAGCCTTGGAGTGGTTTTTAAAGTTCCCCAAGAATTTAGTAACATATTTTTATGACCTTTTAGAAAAGTTTATTCAACAATTTTCCTACAATCTCGAACATGATATTTCATTGGTCAAGTTGATGTAAGCAAAGGAAAAAGCTGATGAGATTTTTGTGAGTTATCTAAAGTGATAGAGAGTCCTTACAAGTTGATTCATCCATAGTTTACTAGATAAACAATTAGCCACTATGTTTACTAAAAATTTGCATAGTGAGATAGCTTATCATCTAGAACTACAATGTGCACATACTTTCAAAAATATCATAATAAAATTTTGTTGATTGAGTGAGCCCTTATTAATAAAAGAATCATCAAGATCACTTTAACTAATCAAAATCAAGGTACCAATCAGGGAAATGGCCAAAATCAAAATTAATTTCAAATGCAATCATCACAATCGACACAAGCCAATAACCAAGATAGACCAAAACAATTCAATCACAATAATAATGTTATGGGAAATGGATTAAATGAGTCATGCCATGTCTAAATGATGTAAACACCATCTGCTCAGCTTGTACCACCTTTTCAACTTACTCCTACCTAAAAACCTCTTCAACCAACACACTAATCACAACAACCTAGGACTACACAATAAATACAACCATCTTTGCCATCGCAAGTTCCTCCTCCAAGGAGAACAATACCTACTTGCCATGTTTTTAGTGACCTTGGAGAACCTATTGAATCTATATTTTGTAAACTTGATGTTGTTAATTTGATTATTTGGCCTATACTAAAGCATTATCTGTAAGGCATTTCTTATCTTGATTGGTACCATGAAAATGAATTATGTGAATATAGTTGGGGCAATGGGCATAATTTAAGAAGATGTGTGAAAATCAAGCATTTGATTGAGAATATGTTAGAGAATGGGGAGATCACATTAGATGGTGGTGCTTACAGCTCTAATTAGACTCTTGGGATTTACCAAACCCCTTTTCCCCAACTTAACAACTAGCAACAACAACAATAATAACAACAATGGTAACAACAACATCAATTAGTGCAATAACAAAATCAACAGTATCAAAATCAAATGCTAAACCAATAAAACCAACAAGAAAATTAACAACACCAGAATAATATATAGAACCAAAGTCAGAATAGTAACAATCAACAACCCTACCATGTAGTTTCACATGACTACAATAGAGTTGTAGACCATATTATAGGAGGTAGTGTTAATACCATCTCCATTAATCCTAAACCAAATTCTAATTAGATGAGACCATTATTAACCATACCAAACCAATACAATCACTTTGACAATCCTTCTTTGACTTGGGACCACACACAAGTGAACTAGTAAATAGGGAATCCTAATTTTAGACCTTATACTAATAACTCATCCTTGCCCCATCACCACACATAAGTGCACCAACAACTGAGACTTGTCCTATCTAGTCCCACACCATCACCATTATTTGTTAGTAATCATGGTCCTGTATTCAATCTTGATTGTGTAGTCACAACTTGGAGGTCAAATATTACCATCCCAGGGCCACAACCATCTGCCACCTCACCCATTAGCCAATTGGATATTTAGCCTCTTAATAAACCATTTAACATCATCCAAAATAAGAAGTTTGATATTATGGAATAATTATAGAAGACACTAGCCTAGATCTCTATTTTAGATTTGTTGTGAACATTGACAATCCATAAGAACATTTTGAATGAGTTATTAACCCAATCCACTATTTCCAATGACATATCCCCTGATAAATTTCAAGCTTTGGTTGGACACCTAGCTCCTACCCAACAAGTTACATTCAACCAAAGTGATGTCTTCCCTTGGCCTACTCCATAATAATCCATTGTACATATAAGTGTACATAAAGTGGTACAAAGTGAAATGTGTCCTTATAGACAATGAATCATGCCTCAACATAGTGTCTCTAAAGCTCATCAAGCTCCTTGGGTACACAATGGAAAATCTCCAACTAGAAATGGTAACTATCAAAGCCTATGATAATCAGGAGAGAGAATCATAACGCACCATTAGCCATCTAGTTATCATTGGGCTATTAACCCATGATACACTTTGACATGTGATTGATATTGAGCTATCATATAATATGATTCTAGGTACGCCTTGGTTATATGAGATTTTTGTAGTCCTATCAACACCGCACTAATGTATCAAGTTCTCCTACTCAAGGATGGAAGTGAATATTTTGAGAGATTTGCACCTGTATGAGCATGACAAACATCTCAAGGCTGAGTTTCAAAGCTAAAATTACCAATATGGAATGAATCCAAGTTCTAATAAAGATAAATGAAATGCCATACTTATTGATTCTCTAGAGGATAATTACATAGATCCTAATACCTTGGATTCCCTTTCCCACATGCCACCTCCTGAAGCTTCTAATCATTACACCATTTTGGCTAATGGCCCAGGGGAGTATGTGACCCATGATACCTATAATATTACAAACCTTCCAAAAAATCCAAAGTCCTTTAGAAGACCTAAAGCTAAGTCACTTCATCCACAATGGCAATAAAAGAGCAAAGATAAAGGACCTATCATATCTTTACTAGCATTTGGCCTAAAACCATACCCTCTTGAAGAAGATGAATCATGGATATATGATGATAATTAAGTTGATTTTTATAAGAGTGTTAAGTATCCTATTCCCAATAGGATCATAGAGAATCAAGACTATGAAGGAGGAGGCTTCAGACCTAAATAACAAGGAACACTTGAGCCAATTTCCATGACTAAATACAAAAGACCCTATGGACTTAGATTTAAATCCCTTGGGGGTAACTCCATATAATTTAATCATATTCCATCTCCATCAACTAGTGATGAAGATGATAGTAGTGAAGCAAAGTCTGGTCATATCCTTTTTGATGACCTAGCTGAAACCAACATGTTTAACACTCATTCCATTTGTACCCTTACCCTAGTCATTCATCATAACATACTGCCATTGTATTATCCCTAATTGATAGATTGGAACCAACATGAATCTAGTTTACCAATTTATGGCTTGTAGAATGATGAGGCATTCTATGATTTTCTAGTCCTTAAAGACAATGTTTCATTGGGAGATCATAAATCAAGGTTCTCAATCACATTGGATCCTAAAGCCTATTTTGGAGAGTGGGTGAACACCCTTAGCCAAAAACAAATAAATAAAACATTGAGGTCCCAAAGTGAAAACTCTTTGAGGCATTTTTTGACTAGCGAAAAAGTAAAGATAAAGGCCAGTCTAGTGGTGAAAACTTGTTTCAGCTACCATTAGATGGGGGTGTTCATTCTTCTTTGGATTTAGACTAGGAGACCACCAATGATGAATTTGCCTATGGATCTGAGTTCTATTTTGAGAAAAAATAAGTGTTTGATATAATTATTCAAGAATTTTTGACTATTTTTATCACATGGCTAGATACCCCATTAGGGGACTCAGATTCATCATACCTAGGAGAAGTTGAAGAGCCAATCCTAACAAAAGACTCTAATATAGCCTGATAGTTCAAGTGTTTGCCTACTATCCTAGAAGATGGTTTAACCTTTCTAGTTGAGGATAAAATAAAGGTAAACATCATGACTCCATTAAACCTAAAATAGATAAAATTAGGCACATCCCTCATTAAGGAGGAATGTGAAGTCTTTACAGCTCTATTAAGAGAATTTGTAGATATCTTTGCATGGGCTTATTTTGACATGCCAGGTTTAGACCCCACCTTGGTTTTACATCACCTTGTGGTAAATATTGATGCCAAACCAGTTAAGCAAAATTTATGCTAAATGCATCCTCACATTTTTGTATTAGTAAAGAAAGAGTTGGGAAAAATCTTAGAAGTAGGATGTATTCGATCCATTGACTACTCAAAATGGATATCTAATGTTGTACCTATTAGCAAAAAGCCTGAAAGAATCAGAATTTGTACTAATTTTTGAGACATAAACAAAGATTTTCCTAAGAATGAATTTTCATTGCCTAATATTGACATGATCATTGACTCCATAGTGGGTTATGAAATGCTTTTATTAATGGATAGATTTTCAGGATATAACCAGGTTAGAGTAGCACCAGAAGACCAACACAAGACAAAATTCATCACTTCATGGGGCACATTTTGATATCAAGTGATGTCACTTGGTCTTAAAAATGATAGAGCTACATATAAAAGAGCTATGACCATCATATTCCATGATATGATGTATGATATTGTTAAAGACTATGTTGATGACATCTAGGCAAATCAAAGACTAGGGCCAACCATCTAGTAGTGCTACATAGAATATTTGAAATACTACATGAGTACAAAGTCTAATTGAATCCAAAGAAATGTGTATTTAGTGTAATATCAGGTAAATTACTTGGCTTCATTATGTCTCATTGAGTCATTGAAGTTGATCCTGTTGTTCCCCAAAAATATCAGCTATTTTTGGGACAACATTTGAATTATTTTGGTCTTACAGACCAAAATAATCTCTTCCCTTTCCAAATTTTGTCTTGTGCATTCAAACTTCTCATTTTTCAAACTTTTCAAAAATCTATGAACTGTAAACAGGCTTATTTCTACAAGTTCAACGAGTTTCATGACTTCTACAGGCGTGTTCAATCAAAAGGAATCAGTTTCTAACAATTGGTCATTTTCAGAATTGGTTCATCACCTTGGTTCAAATAGAAATTTCCATCGACAAGCATCAATAATAGGTTCAACATTCGGTTCAATGCATGGTTTAACTGATTGATTCAATGTCTTGTTTTAATGGAATGGTTCATATCCAAAGTTCAAAGGAGTCCGAAGGCCATTCAAAGACTGCCCGAAGGGTAGATACCCTTACGAGAGGCTCTTCCTGACTCAAAACAGGTCATTCCTTAAGGCCTGAAAATGCAAGTATAATTTGGAAAAGAGCCAAACAAAAAAGTTGAAAGAAGAGAAAGGAATGACGCACCCGAAAACATCAAATTCAACACAGTGAATTAGCCATTGTTCTTTTAAACATACAGACCAAAATACAATCACAGGTCTCAAGGCCAAGAATAGCAGAAAGTGGAGAAAGAACAGAACAATAAATTAAATCCAGGACCCGATTCAATTAGCCGAACAAGGAGGAAGGATGAAGATAAGATCAGATCGCCAAGTGGAACATTGGAAGTTACAAACTTTCAATAAGTGTGACTTATTTCTTTACATTGATAAAATCAAATGGGTAAAGCGCCCCTAAGTTCCAGCGTGTCTCCTTAACATATTTCAATGAAAATTGATGTATTGATTGTTCCCAAGTACTTTTTAAAGAGGCTATATAAGGGACTTTCTTCTATTGTAATAGGGATCTCTTTTTTGACAATTAGAATGAAACTCTGCCCAAATTATAAAGCATTACTGAGACTTTGAGCTTAGATTGCTGATCAAATTCTATTACTGGAATAAGAAAGCAAGTGGTTTTTCAAACTTTGTGTTGTAATATCTTTGTTATTGAGGAAATTGTTCTTATGTCTTTTTCTTCAATATATCTTCTATTCCTTTAATTGAATAAGCAGAATTAGTGACAACAGTCAAGAAGGTATCCTAAAGAGTGAACTGTGAAGAGACTTTGTGCCCTCATAATTGCCTTTAGTGTGTGTTCTTTTCATTTCTATTTAAAAGACCTTGAGGTGACTTTGTGCCCTCATTGTCCTTCGTATCTTACTCTTGAGCAATCCAGGTGAAGACTTTGAGCTGCATCTTGATTTGTTGGTTATCACATTCTTTGCTACATTTTTGTTGTTACTGCCAGGAGTATTCTTGTGGTTTGCTAAATAGTACTTCTGAAAGAAGAGGAGTACTGTCTGTCATTTCCCTTGAGTTTTTTCTTTGATCTGTGTGCATCATCTCTAAAGGAAGAGAGATGGATGATTTGTCCCACCCATGAGTATTATTTTTTGTTTATATATATATATATAGCATACCTACAGGGAACCTCCCCTTGATGAGAGGAGAGATCAGTGTCTTTCTGATGTGGTAAAACTACACATTTGGATGACTAATCTTCCTACTTTGGCTGATCAGACCTATTTTGGTTATTAGTACGCTGATCAACAAAATATTCAATCAACAATTTCTGGCGACTCCATTGGGGAAAGAGCACATAACTTGAAGTCTCAAACTTCAAGCTAAAGCAGAGCCTACTCTTTTCCAATTTTTGTTTTGCAATCTAGCAACTTCATGATATACCAGAGGCCAAAAATCCTAAGGTGTTGTAGACTCTACTTTTGAGTTGGTGCGACAGAGTAATTTTGAGTTATTTCCTCCACAATCTCAACTTGGATGAACTGTTGGTCGAGCCTTGAGTGCCCACACTCCACCTAGATTAGTGATCCCACTTTTGCATAATCAAATCATGGCTCAAGGACCCTGGGGTAATTCTTTTGGTCCCCTGAATTTGACTCCACCTCTACATGAGCTTCCACACAGTTCAAGGAAAAACTTCCCTAAATTTTTTGGTGATGGGAAGGTTCATCTTGATGAACACATTACAGCTTTTAGCATAGCCTGTAGGGTAATAGGGGTGGAATTTGAAGATATAACGGTCAGGCTATTTGTGGAGACACTACAAGGTGCTGCTATTGACTGGTTCTACCACCTGCAGGCTGGGTCAGTGACTGATTAAGACACTCTAAAAGACAAATTCGAAGCAAGATTCAAGCCTGTAAAAGATGCACATGCCTTACTGGCCCAACTCACTTAGATGAAGAAGGAGCCTCATGAGCCTATGAGAGAGTTTATTGATAGGTTTGACAAGCTGAAGCACAAAATTCCCTTGGCTACCCAGCCAACAACTCAGAACCTCAAATGCTTCTTCATCAACTCACAATTGCCTAAAGTGAGTTTCTTGCTAAGACGGGCTAGACACGTAGACCTTGTTGCTACTCAGGACTTGGCTACTGAGGTAGAAGATGATCGTATCTTGGCTGGAAAGATAAGGAGAGACCCTAATAAAAGAAAATCCTCTTCATCTTTTGAGTACTCCCCTGCAGTCACTACTGACCCAATGGTACAAAAGCTAGCAATTGAAATGCTAGCTCTAAGAAAGCAAGTGGTGCAAGGGATGTCATCTGCTCTTGCATACAGAGATATGCCCAGGAGGACTTTCCAAAATCAGGCGTACCAAGGCAATGCTACCAGGAATCAGGGATAACAAAATTACCTTCTTCTTCCATAGAGGAATCTTTCCCTTGAAGCACCTCCAAACAACTCGGTAGTTGGATATCTTGAAGCTGAAACAAATTTTTCATTCCAGTTCAAGTTAAATATTGAAGATGATGCTAATCTCTTCCTTGAGGAAGAAGAAGAATTAGCTGGTGACTCCCATCTTGGTTTCCTAAATTATCAGGATGAACCTAGAAGTGAAGGCCATGCAGCTGAGGGGTCATATGTTGTATTCACCTAGTCTAAAAATCAATCAGCTCAACAAGCTGATAAAGAAAAAGCAGAGGAATGACCTCAATCAGTAGTTTCAATTGCTAAATGGGGATCTACTCTTCCTTTCTAGCCAAAGAATTTAGTAGTTTCAAAAAAAGTAAATACCCCTATGCCTTCTACTTCAATTTCACAGTTCAATCCTCCCCTTTTAAAAAATCAAAAGGATGAACTCCCATCCTCTGCTCCTAGCTCATTTCAGGCATTTGATATCATTGACCATATAAAGAGAACCAAAATTCAAATGTCTAAATTTGAATTTCTGCAGTCCCATCCTGAGTAATTAGACAGATTAGTTCAATGTGTTAAAAATCAAAACATCTATGTTGAACAAATGATCCCCAAGGTGACACATGATGCAGCCAAAAATGCACCCAATAGGAACAACCTTGTCACCATTCCCCCTGCTGCTCCTAGTAGGACTGAACTTTTTTATGTCACATTACTGATAAATAGATATAAGTTGAACAATTGCATTATTGATTCTAGAGATTCAACCAATGTCATGCTTGCTAAAGTGGTTGAATCCCTTGGTCTCACATTGACCAAGACATTTGGGAGATGTTTCTCCATGGAGAATAAGCAAGTGCCATTGCTGGGACAAATCAAAGATGCCCAATTTGCATTTGCAGCCTTCCCAGCCAAGAGAATTAAAAAAACTATTTTGGTGGCTGACGTCCCAGCATCTTATGGTATTTTGCTTGGACAAAATTTTTTCAAGGACGTGGGAGGCAAATTAAGCATGGATCTATCTAAGGCAAGGATCCCTGTTCAAGGCATAATGAAGAGATTGCTCCCTAAAAAGGAAGCAAAATTTGTGGTCACTCAGACATCAGCTCTCGAAGCTCAAATTCTTTTTGAATCCACAGGAATGGGTAATTATTTTTTGTCTACAGATGAAGTGCATGAAACACCTAAAAGTATCAATTTAGAAATTAGTTCCACAAGAACAACAAAAAAATTGGTAGGCTGCAGTACAGACCGAGAAGGTTTCTCCAATTCTGATGGAGAAAAGTCAGTATCAGATGAAATGTGAACTTTGGAATTTGATGGCAGTTTTTCTTCTACTGGTTCAAAAGTTGGGATTGTTTTGATATCTCTTCAAGGAGATATGTTCCCTTCATCTTAAAAATTATAGTTCAGCAACACCAACAATACAACTGAATATGAATCTTTGTTACTGGGCATGAAGGCTACTCAAGAAAAAGGCATTAAATTTCTTCATGCCAAAGGAGATGCTGAATTAATAGTTTGCCAAGTGAGGAATTTATACCAAACTAATAATAAAATATTATGCCACTACCGTAACTTGGTTTGGGACCAAATTAAAAGTTTTAATGCTTTCAACATTTCTGCCATACCTAGAGAGTCTAATGACAGAGCTGATGCACTTGTTGTTTCAGGAACTCTCTTAGTTTCTCATTCAGATTTCAAAGAAGATAGATATACCATTGAGCTAGATTATAGGCCAAGTGTTCTTGACAATGCTGATCATTGGCAAGTGTTCAATGATGATCATCAAATCATTGCCTTCTTGGAACGAAAAGATAATTTTGAACATCTTTGTTTTGAAGGCAACGAACCTCAAAAGAATGAATCTATGTTTGAATTCAGCTCAGATATAAATGAAGAATTATTACAGTTGAAAAGAAACAAAATTCCCAAAGGCCTGGTTTCTCTTGAAAAGCTATTTGACAAACATGATAGATTCATTAAATAATAGCAAACAAACTCAAATTTCTCTCAAGGATTCGATCAAGTGAATTTGTCTATTGAAGAAAATCTCAAGATGATTAATATTGGTAAGTGCTGCACCCCTGAAGAAAGATTCAAGTTCACTTCTTTACTTTGTCAATACATGGATGTCTTAGCATATTCTTATGAAGACTTGAAGTCTCTTAGACCAAATGAAATATGCCATAACATTCCTCTCAAGGCCGACTCAATGCCATACAAGTAAAAATTGAGACAATATAATCCAAAAATGTCAGGTACTATTCTATCTGAGATACAAAAGATGTTAAATTCTAGAATCATCTTCCCAATCAATCATTCTACATGGATTGCAAACATAGTGCCGGTAAGGAAGAAGAATGGTGAAATTCGCATTTGTGTAGATTTTAAAAATATGAATCAAGCATCTTTGAAGGATAATTATCCTTTACCAATTATGGATCAAGTTCTTCAAATAGTGACAGGTGCAGAGATGTTATCAATGCTGGATAGTTTCTTAGGTTATAATCAAGTTGAAGTTGGTGAAATAAACCAATACAAGACCTCATTCACTATGCCTTGGGGTACATTTACATATAAGAGAATGCCTTTTGGTCTAATAAATGTTGGTGCTACTTTTCAAAGAGCTATGAATCTAAATTTAAAAAATGAGATTGGTAAATTGATAGTGGTATACCTTGACGATTTGACAATCTTTTCAAAGTGTCGATCTGATCATGTACACCACCTACAACAAGTGCTGGAGCGCTGCCACCAGAATGGTATTTCCTTAAATCCTAAAAAGTCTATTTTTAGAGTAACAGAGGGGAAACTCATTGGACACATTGTGTCCAAAGAAGGCATAAAAATTGACTCAGACAGAGTTAAGTCTATTCAAGAGATTAATCTGCCTACAAATAAGAATGATGGTCATTCTTTCTTCAGATTGGTGAATTTCTTACGGAGATTCATCTCCAAATTTGTTAAGAAGACTAGACATATTGTGAACATGATGAAAGGGAAGACTATTTTCAGCTGAACTAAAAAAGGCAAATCAGCGTTTCAAGATATCAAGACTGCCATTGCTCATGCCCCTACCTTAGTTTGTCCAGATTATCACAAAGATTTCATCATATACAGCTATGCATCTGAGCATACTCTTTTAGCAATTCTTTTTTAATAGGACAAAGAAGGTATGGAATCCCCCATCTCTCATGAGTTTCCCTCTCAAAACCCATGAAATAAAGCATTCAAAGATAGAGAAGCATGCCTATGCCTTGGTAAAAGTAGTCAAACATTTTCACTTCTATATTTTGAATTCACATACTACTGCCTTAGTTCTAGACACTATAGTCAAGTCTATATTAACTCAGCAGGAGTTTGGCACAAATAGAGGTAATTAGATTGCAAAAATCCAAGAATTTGATCTAGATATCAAGCCAACAAAGCTGGTCAGAGGTAAAGGCCTTTGCCAATTAATGGCTGACAATAAACTAGAAGATACACAGCATGAAGAAGCTGAAGTGAAAAATACTTCAACAGTCTTTTTTGTCTCCACTACCAATGAATGGTACTCTGGTATTGCCTATTTTTTGACTTATGG
This sequence comes from Torreya grandis, assembly GCA_037957365.1. NCBI lineage: Eukaryota > Viridiplantae > Streptophyta > Pinopsida > Cupressales > Taxaceae > Torreya > Torreya grandis. Next base: position 3,907,374 of record JARHVA010000053.1, on the reverse strand, counting down.
TGAATGTCCTGCTCATTTGTCTTACAAAGAAAGGAGAACTATTAGGTTGAAAGCTGCCAATTTTATCCTTTGGGATAATGGCCTGTAAAAGAGAAGCATAGATGGAGTATTCCTTCGCTGTGTAGACAAGAAGCAATAGACCTAGCTTTTGAAATATTTCCACAATCTAGCTTGTGGAGGACATTTTTTAGCTTTTGTGACTGCTCACAAGATTTTGCGAGCCAAGTATTACTGGCCAACTCTTTTCCAAGATGCACATAAATGGGTGAGAAAATGTGAACTCTGTCAGCAATTTGTTGGAAGACCCAAGTTGGCTGCCCTGCCTCTCAAGCCAGTAATCATAGAGGAACCTTTACAGCAATGGGGACTTGATTTTATTGGGACAATAAATCCATCTTCAAGTGCTGGACATGATTATGTCCTTACAGCAACTAATTATTTCACCAAGTGGGTAGAAACAATCCCAACTAAGCATGCTACTTCATAAGTTGTATGCAACTTCCTTAAAGAAAATATCATTTCCAGGTTTGGAGTTCCACTCAAAATTGTTACTGATAATGTAGCTTGTTTCACCTCTCAAGAGATTACGCAATTCTATTTTCATTATGGAATTACACTCTCTCATTCTTCTGATTATTTTCCACAAGGGAACGAACAAGTTGAGTCCAGCAATAAGAATTTGGTAACTATTGTCAAAATGCTAACAGATGATAATCAAAGGACATGGCATAAAACATTGGTTGATGCTTTGTGGGCAGATAGGATTACACCAAAGAGGTAAATTGGTATGTCTCCTTTTCAACTTCTTTACGGTATTAATACTGAGATACCAATCACATTGGAGCTACCAGCCTTGAAATTGGTGAAGGCCATTGAAGATAAGATATTTGAGAGTTCTCTTGACAAAAGAATCATGTGCCTAACTCAACTGGAAGAACAGAGAATGATGGTGGTGGACAAAATTGCTGCTCATCAAACTCTGGTAAAGAAACTCTTTGATCAGAAGGCCAGCTATCATGATTTCTAAATTGGGGATCAAGTCTTGTTATGGGACAAAAGAAGAGAACCAAAGGGGATGCATGGAAATTTTGACTCCCTTTGGAGAGGCCTATTTATGATTCATCAATGCATTGGTGAAAATAGCTTTTTATTAAAATACCAAGATGTCACACTCTTTTCTTTGCCCCACAATGGGCAGCATCTGAAACACTTCAATTCTTGAAGTATCAGATCATTGCCTCTATATATATATGTATATTTGTACAGTTTTAATTCTATTTTGTTTTATTTGTTTCTATTTTGAAGCCTTTCATTTCTGGGTAGCATGACTCCGTAACCCAATGGTACACATGAAGGCACTAGAGATTCTGGATTCTACTCCTTTCAATTCTTTTGGCAATTGACAAAAGTTTCCCAACTAGAGCTAGCTGTTGTTCCCCAAAAATATCAGCTATTTTTGGGACAACATTTGAATTATTTTGGTCTTACAGACCAAAATAATCTCTTCCCTTTCCAAATTGTCTTGGGCATTCAAACTCCTCATTTTTCAAGTTTTTCAAAAATCTACAGACTGTAAACAGGCTTATTTCTATAAGTTCAACGGGTTTCACGACTTCTACAGGCATGTTCAATCAAAAGGAATCAGTTTCTAACAATTGGTCATTTTCAAAATTGGTTCATCACCTTGGTTTAAATAGAAATTTCCATCGGCAAGCATCAACAGTAGGTTCAACATTCGGTTCAATGCTTGGTTCAACTGATTGATTCAATGTCTTGTTTTAATGGAATGGTTCATAGCCTAAGTTCAAAGGAGTCTGAAGGCCATTCAAAGACTGCCCGAAGGGTAGATACCCTTACGGGAGGCTCTTCCCAACTCAAAATGGGTCATTCCTTAAGGCCCGAAAAGGCAAGTATAATTCGAAAAAGAGCCAAACAGAAAAGCCGAAAGAAGACAAAGGAATGACGCGATCAAAAATGTCAAATTCAACACAGTGAATTAGCCATTGATCTTTTAAACATATAGACCAAAATACAATCATAGATCTCAAGGCCAAGACTAGCAGAAAGCAGAGAAAGAACAGAACAATAAATTAAATCCAGGACCCGATTCAATTAGCCAGACATGGAGGAACGATGAAGATAAGATCAAATCACCAGGTGGAACATTGGAAGTTACAAACTTTCAATAAGTGTGACTTATTTCCTTGCATTGATAAAATCAAATGGGTAAAGCGCCCCTAAGTTTCAGCATGTCTCCTTAACAAATTTCAACGCAAATTGATGTATTGATTGTTCCCAAGTCCTTTTTGAAGAGGCTATATAAGGGACTTTCTTTTATTGTAATAGGGATCTCTTTTTTGACAATTAGAATGAAACTCTGCCCAAATTGTAAAGCATTACTGAGACTTTGAGCTCAGATTGCCGATCATATTTTGTTATTGGAATAAGAAAGCAAGTGGTTTTTCAAACTTTGTGTTGTAATATCTTTATTATTGAGAAAATTGTTCTTATGTCTTTTTCTTCAATATATCTTCTGTTCCTTTAATTGAACAAGCAAAATTAGTGACAGCGGTCAAGAAGGTATCCTAAAGAATCAACTGTGAAGAGACTTTGTGCCCTCATAATTGCCTTTAGTGTGTGTTCTTTTCATTTCTGTTTAAAGGACCTTGAGGTGACTTTGTGCCCTCATTGTCCTTCGTATCTTACTCTTGAGCAATCCAAGTGAAGACTTTGAGCTGCATCTCGATTTGCTGGTTATCACATTCTTTGCTACATTTTTGTTGTTACTGCCAGGAGTATTCTTGTGGTTTGTTGAATAGTACTTCTGAAAGAAGAGGAGTAATATCTGTCATTTCCCTTGAGTTTTTCCTTTGATCCGTGTGCATCATCTCTGAAGGAAGAGAGATGGATTATTTGTCCAACCTATGAGTATTATTTTCTATATATATATATATATATATATATATATATATATAGCATACCTGTAGGGAACCTCCCCTTGATGAGAGGAGAGATCAGTGTCTTTTTGATGTGGTGAAACTACACATTTGGACGACTAATATTCCTACTTTATCTAATTAGACCTATTTTGTTTATCAGTACGCTGATTGACAAAATATTCAACCAACAGATCCAACCAAAGTCCAAGTCATAACAGAGATGCCACCACCAACCAATTTGAAGTAGTTCCATAGTTTATAGGGCAAGATCTAGTCAATCCAATGCTTCATATCTCAATTAGTAGGAAAATTTCATCCATTTACATATCTTTTGAATAATGGAGTTACATTCCACTGGGAAAATCACTACCAAATAAATTGTTAGTAGATAAAAGATTACCTAGCAAATCCACCTATTTTGTTATCCACTATGCCAGGAAAACCATTTTTGTTGTACCTATCAACTACAAATAATTCCTTGGGGGAACTTATAGCTCAACATGATGACAATGGAAAAGAGCATGTAGTATAATACTTAAGCCTTACATTGGTCATGTATGAACACAACTATACATCCATAAAGAAAGCCTATTTAGCCATGGTATTTGTAGGTCAAAAGCTGTGTCATTACATGTTAAACAATAAGACCATGATTATTTCAAAAGTAGATTCACTCGAGTATCTACTATCAAAAATAGCTTTACAAGGACACATGGACAAGTGGATCATGCTTCTAAGTGAGCTTGACATTGAATACATTAATCGAAAAGCTAATAAGGGGTAAGTTCTTGCATATCAACTTACTGAAGCACCCCTTGCTGATATAGAGCCACTCAATTTCTAATTCCATGATGAATCCATAATGACCATCATGGACACAACTCTTGAGGATAAACACTATAATTTATAATTTGATGGATCATTCATGGCACATAGATCAGGGGTAGGCTTTTTATTTATTACACCACAGGGGGATCTAATCCCTAAGTCTTTTAGAATCAATTTTCCTTGTACAAACAACATGGCCGAGTATGAATCACTTGTTGCAAGACTCTGATAGGTGGTACAATGGAACATATCTCATCTCAAGGTTTATGGTGATTCTAAATTAATAATCAATCAAGTTATAGACCATTTCTAGACCAAAGATGATAAGTTGGTTCCTTACAAGGACATGGTTGACACTTTAAAACAACAAAGTGTAGATATTCAATATACCAAGGGATAGTAATATAACTATAGATGCTATGGATATTATCAAATATTTTATTTGACAAATGGACAAAGCTAGAGAGTATTAGTTCTTCATCAAGAATTTGTTCGTACCAGTTCATGAACCTTCAACCATTGCAATGATTTGTGATATTGTTGGTCCTAGTTCTATTTGGTACTTAGAAATTTACAACTAATTTCATGACTAAAGTTTACCACCTAACCTCTCCCAAAAACAAGCCAAAGCCTTCTTCCACCAAACCACTCATTATACCTTACTTGGATCAACCCCTTACCACTATAGCTTTGATGGAACTCTGCTTTGTTATTTAACTTTGGCAGAATCTACACTAGCATTATGGGAAGTTCATGAAGAAGTATGTGAAGCCCACACTAGCAGAGCTATCCTATCCAAAAATTTCTTGCATATAATTATTATTGGCCCATGGTAGATGCAGATGTAGCTTCATATGTAAAGAAGTGTGAAAAATGTCATCGACATGCTAATTTGATTCATGCCCTAGCAAAGACTTTGAAAACAATGTTGACACCATGTCCATTTGCTACCTCATTGGGAAAATAAATCCTACCTCATCTGATGGCCATAAATATGTCCTTACTACTACCGAATATTTCACTAAGTGGGTTGAAGCTATACCCCTCACTTACGTGACTAGAAACCAAATTTCCAAGTTCATCTTCAACCATATCATTTGCCACTACAATATCCCCTCTGACATTATATTTGATAATGGAGGATCATTAAAGAATAAGGATGTCAACAAGCTATGTGATAAATACAACATCACACAACATTTTTCTACAACATATTACCCTCAAGGTAATGGCTAAGCTGAAGCATCAAATAAAACCATTGTCAACATTCTCAAAAAGATTATCAATGATGTTGATCATGATTAACACCTTTAGATATTTTTTGCCCTTTAGGCATATCATACCAATCACTGTACACCCATAGGATCCACTCCATATTCACTTGTTTATGGTACATATGCCATCATTCCCATTGAGGTTGAGTTTCCATCTCTATGCATATCTTTTAAAAATGTCCTAGATGATCATGATTATCGAGTAGTTCACCTGCAAGAGTTAGACCTACTTGATGAAAAATGGACAGTTGCACTCAACAATCTTTAGGCATATCAGAATTAACTCAAAGCCCATTACAATCGATGTGTCAAGCATAAAATGTTTGAACTTGGTGATATTATTCTTAAAGAAAACCAAAAGAATACCATGGTCTAAAATAAGCATAAAGGTAAGTTCAAACCCAATTAGATTGGTCCTTTCATCATTACAATAAAATTTGGAGATAGATAATACAAGCTTGCCACACTAGATGGCCATAAACTTGAGGATGTGATGAACATTATCCACCTCAAGTGGTACTATGCTTGAGTGACTTGGTATATTGTCTATAAGGAATGTTTCAAGTTGTATCATTTTGTTAATCTTCTTTGTATAATACCTTTTTTCTTGACATATAATCCTACCAACCTATCAATTTTTCATATCACATGTCTATTTTACCATACCTTTCCCCATCAACTGAGTTCACTTTTCTCTCCCTACCTAGCCTTATGACCTTGGTTCCATCATCACTTTCGGCATGAGATTTTAGATTTGGTTTTAGTAGTTGTTTCATACATTCCAAACATAGGCAATATTTTGGAGTAGTATGATAGACATTTGGTAGTTGTATCCTTCATTTATTATTCCTTTCTTATCACCAATCTTGATACTAATTTTAACCACTTGTGAGAAAATTACTACCATTGATATATTCTATTGTATCCTAGTTATAACTGCCTATGGGCAAACTAGGGGCAACACTTGTTTATTATACCTTGACCATACTAATTAAGCCATTCTCTTTATCGTACAATGCCTATATACCAACTGTGCATATTTTGTTTGAATCGAATGCTACACTAGTCAAATTCCTCTATTGTAAGGTAGAACTACAATGATTTTAGGTCTTGATTTGAGACTATGTAGGCAACGCTTGATACTTGTTGGGGTTAGCTCACTCACCCTTCCCAGCCACATTCTTGTCATTTTGTGAGAAATCTAAGCCACACTCTCACCATTTTGTGAGTACCCTAAGCCAAGCTCTCACTATTTTATGAGCTTGAACCATTTAGTGTCTTGTCATTATCAATCAAGTTACGATACTCTAAATTTTTTTAAAACATTTGTAAAACCGTTAGAAAAAACCAAAAACATTGACCACTTCTTTGCCTTAAGGATTATGGGAACCCTTACTAAGTCACAAAAAAATCACTTGTCACTTAGTTTCCCCATCCTTTTTGTCCTTTTCTCCCATGCACTTGTCATTTTACAATATCATTTCTATTCTTCTATCATGTCCATTCTGTATGTTTTTGTTAGTTATCATTTTCATCCCATTTCTTGGGAGAACTCTATTTGGCCTAAATTTTTTGTTGGATACTACATTCATAGAACTATATAGGTAGTGTCCACTTGCTTGGTTCATATAAAAACAACTCAACCACCCCCTTCCTTTTATTCTATTCCCCCAATTTGTTAGTTTGTTATGTTATTGCCTATTTTCTAGGGGCAATGTTCATATGGCTTAAATTTAATTATTTGTTTCTTTGTTCTTTTGTTTGTGTACTTGTTTGTTTGCTTTCAACATTATTGCCTTGATTCAGTCTATGTGCATTAATTAGGTGATTCCTTGATCATACTTACACTTGAAACCATCCATATTCATATGTATACATTGGCATCATGGCTTCTATCATTGGTGCATCATTTTTTCTTTGAGTATTAGATCTCAGGAGTTAGCGATTATGCATATTTTGGCCAAGTCCGCATGATGTTATACCATGATGCCTATAGACACATGCTACAACAAAACTTCAGCTTCAAGAAGTCTATTTAGCAATGGCAACATCGACATCTCTTCGACACTAACATTTCAATTCAATCTTAATCATATCCCAAATAGAGTAATTAAACAATGAATGAATTTCAACCTTTATTAGTTTAGATGAGCATCTCCCTACTAGCAGGTTATTCCAATTCATTTTTATCTTATGTACCATATTATTCTTATCATTAGCCAAATCAATCATGTTTTCCACTATCGAGGTTCAATGATTATAACCACCTATGGGAAAATCATTACACATGGTCTCACTTGCATTTCTAAATGATTATAACCACCTTTGGGAAAGTCATTGTGTTATCACCACTTTACTTTTTTTGCCCATACAGGGTCATGTTACTATCTTTTTTCTCTATCCTAACTAAGGCAGCTCCATCTTCTCAATGATTATAATCACTTTTGGGCAAATCATTGTGTTATCATACCACATTGTCACTATTAGGGTAAAATGTTTATAACCACATTTGGGCAAACCATTATACACCATCCCACTTGCATTCTCAATGATTTTGGACTACTTTTTCAAACTCATTATGTTTTCACCCCATCGTTTTCTTTTCTTTGTTCCCCTTGTCTCCATTCTTTCTTTTGAGGGACCATCTGCTGACCTTTCCTTGTGCCAACCATTCCCTTGAGGGGGCATCATACAATTAGTGCATCATCATTGTAGTTGTAGGTATACATGACCTTTTAATTCTTTGAGAAGATGTTACTATTATTATATATTGTAACACCTTCCCAAATATGGGCAAACTATAGACACATAAATTTGGCCACCAATAACCTTCAACCATGCTTTTGACCAATTTCTACCAAAGTGCACAATTTGGCCTAAAAATACTAAAATGCATTAAAAGATTTGAAATTGATATATTCAAGTTCTGATTTTTTCTAGGGTATCACTAAATGAGGCAATGCAATTTATGGGATAGCTAACTTTGATTAGATCATTTTGAGTAAAAATACCAATTTTGCACCTAGGTGCTCTGGATTGCTCTTTTCTATCAAATCTCTTGCACCCTTGTTATTTGGTGTTGAAAACATCCTAAATGGAATAATAGATCCAATGCATCTAACATCAACTTCCAATTCTAATCCAATCAAATTTTAGGCCAATAACAAGACATTCTAACCAATTTGACTAACTTGTGCACCAAAGTGACTAATCATGCTTAAAGATAATTAATTCAAATAATGAGCCTAATTAAGAATTCCATGGAACTTGTTGAATAATTTATTTTTGAAAATGAATATTGAATATCTGCATCATCAGGTGACATATTTTTTGGGAAGACATCCCTAGGCCATAAATGCATAAAATATCAAGATTCATGCCTCCCATGCCTCATTAAGACCCTCCATGCCTATTCAATGCCCATATATCTCAAATATTAATGGGGATATTTGTAGAATAAATTTCATATTTGGATTCATTCATGGACACACATCTCAATCTTTAGATGGATGATCATGGTTTATCATCAAACCATTCCAAAAATCTATAAATAGCAAGCCTCAAAGCTATAATTCTAAGCTCTCATATGCCAAATTTATAATTCTAAATTGATTCCAAAGATTCATGCAAATTAGTGTTATAATGCCCAAATATTGAGCCAAGCCAAGCCAATCTAAATCCAAACATGGTGCCAAGGAGAGATGGAGGTAGCCACACTTTGCTGATGCAGACTTCATGAGCACAAAGCCGAGCAAGCCACTACAATAAGCATTTTAGAGAATCCAAGGAAGGTGAAAGAAGATATTTCTTTCATGTTTTAGTTGTGTTTTTCCATTTTATTTTTTTAACTAAGCTCTCCCTAGTAACTAGTCCTAGAGATGTTATGCTAGTGTGTTTATTTTATTTTGATTTCATTTTGGGACTAACACAATACAAACTATCCTCTCTTGAGTCAAATTCCTAGTTCACAAGGTTCGCATACAAGAAAATGAATGTTCATTCTTTATTATTTGATTTATAAGTTTATTGTCTTTAATTTTATATTTTCATCGTAAGGACTGATTTATATAAATTTCATTTTAGGTTTACATGAAGCACAATTCAACATTTGGATTACATCCAAGCCTACTCAACATAGGTAAGCTCAGGTATAACACTCTTTATATTACTCTAGTACTTTTGTTTTGTCATATTAATAGAATAAAATGGTGTAAATGTAGTCACTAAAATTAATACTTAATATAAAAACAATGCACTTGTGACCACTCCTTAAACATACTTAGCCTATGTTTAATTCTATGGTTCTAAATCATTATTCCTTTACTTCTATATGAAGGATCCTTATCCTTGAATAATATTGATACTTAATATTGATTTTATTAACTTCAATCAACCTAAACTATCTATTAGACTAATCCTAACTTTTAGTTTAGCTCTTTGCTCCTTAGATAAAACCTCTCCTTTAGGATAATCTCGCTCATTGGTAGTGTTTGAAGCTACCGATTTTATCCTCCCACCAAACAATGGCTAATTTATCAAATTCAAATTCACCTAACATATTGTCTTGTATATTTCACAAGTCCTACTCGATCAATTTCCCAAAAGGACACTATATTAGCATATTTTCTATTCATTTGTTAAGGAAGATGGTAAGAGGCTTCCATATTACAAACACTATAATAATTGTAACTGCACATTGAGAGGAAAATACCCATTTTCCCTAATTTTGGGTCCATACATCCCAAATAGTCATGATCTAAGTATGAATACACCTTCAAGGTCAAAAGCCATTGTTGAAGCATATAATAACATCATGATTACACCATTATTTCAAAAACACCACCACAACATTGGAGAACTACATGGAGTTTGAACCCTCTTCAAAGCATTGCTATGTAGGAAGCATTCAACATAGGGGGTGTTGAGGTCAAGTACAACTTTAACCATTAACCCATTCCCCCCATTTACTACATTTATGCCTCCATGTCAATTGAGCTAGGTTTGTAAATGAATAAGAAGGTAGACAATGGCTTTGACATTAAATCAATAGAAATCAATCACACACACAAGAACTATAGGTGAAGGTGCACTGATCTAGATTAACACATAATAAAAAACCCTACCAGATGTTGGCACACACTAAAAAAAATAACACATGTTGACCTTGTTTAAATAGTCTAGCCTTATCCCAGATTCAAATAGAGTCCCATTTTTGATTCACAATCATTTCATACATTCACAAAATTGATCACATGGTCACTGTTGTAGTCCATTAGATATGAGTGCCAACAAAGTTATTTGTCTTTAATATTTTCCCCTTTTAATATCTTTCCATACATAGTAAGTTCCAAATTAGTCTTGTGTGATTTATTGCATATTTTTTATATTCTAATTTTACTCAAAAGTTTATCATAATTAGATTAACACTTTCTTAATTCACTAATTTTGATAAAACACTAGGATCAACCACACGATTACATTGTTGGGTGCATATAAGCACATTTTTATGATTCATTTGATAGGTATGCCTTGTGGTGATTGGGTACATCCATAGATATTTGTGAAGAGGTGGGTTAGTAATACCCATGTTTTGAGGAGTGGTACCATGGAGTTTTAGAGGGTGATTGATCATATTACATGAGGTTATATTACTTATTGACCATATTTAAGGATATTCCAGATGGTTTAAGGACAAAGTGCAGTTACATAAGATTTGAGTGAGTTGTTAGTTCCATGATGGGTGGCCTAGGGTATACACACATTTTAAATATGATTGTGTGAAGTGTTACTTTAGCATAAGATAGGACATGCCCCCAAATCCATGGTTGTGGACACAATCAGTTAGATCTAGTAGATGTGTGAGTGAGTGCGACCAACCTAGTGCAACATATCTAACACCATTCTAGTTATTGAGGTAGAACTAATTATTGAGATAACCAATGTGGATGATTTCAGATATATGACATGATATACATGTTGGTAGATATAAAGTCAATGGACTCTTTTTTTTTCCTATTTTAGTAGAGAGTGTTTCAAGAGCACAACGTGATAAAGGTGGTAAGAACTAAACAACTAGCTACTCATACAAATGTCCCCCCCAAGGACATAGGTATAAAAAATTATATGTATTTGATAAAATTTTGCTAATAATGTATTATGTAAATTATATTGTAGGAACTAAGGAGTATTGGACTATGATTATCAATACTAGACTTTGAGTGTTGACTAGACATGTGCCAAGTGAGGTCATCCTTGAAGGTCTTATAGAACATGCTATGGATAAATTAGGTGTGAATGCTCCATCCTTTGATCGAGCTACCATAGCTAATACTATATATGTGACAATCGTATCTAAGTGTGATGAGTTGAGAGTTGATCATGATGAGTTGAAAGCCAAGCTAATGAGACATCATATTCCCCCTCCAGTTCCTACTCTAGATTTTGGACAAAGTCTATTGTTGAGGGTAGCTATCTACAAGGATCAAGAGAGGAGGATTTGATCATGGTTTAGGTCAAAATAGGATGATAGTGGGGCCTCTTCATCATGAGCCCCCATGTTGAGAGATGAAGATGTTGATGTAGAGGGTTATGTTGACCATGGCCCAATTATTGAGTGAATTTCTGTATTGAGACATGTTTTTTATTATGTTTAAATATTTAATTTATATATATATATATATATGAGTTTTATATTATTTTTGCTTATATTGTACCATGTGTAATAGATATCTCATGTGAGTTGATCATTGTTTTAAATTTGGGATTGTAATTGTGTAATCACATATTTATTAGTATTTAGATATTTTTTTAATATTTGACATGATGTGACGTAATAATGTAATGTGTTAATGATATAACATTGGATTTTGACACATATATAAACAAACAAACTAATAAGCATTAAATCATTTGACCAACTAGATGGAAATAAAAACTATGGACTATATTGATCCTCATATAAAACTAAATATTTATAATATATCCATGGTAATAAACTCTTGGGAATAGTCACACGTGCATATACTTGTGTTAATCTTGCTTGAGATTATTTATTTTCTAGTTTTTTATGTAAAATATTCATTACTTATTTAAATCTATCATCTGTAGCTTGTTGTTTCTTTGGTTTGCATGCTTGTGTAGTACAGGATGTAACCATATTATTATTAGGAGTTTTTGTTATATTTGTTTTGTTTCATTGAAATGTAAGCAAACCACCCTTGAAATAAAATGATAAACTTGTATTATATTTATCCAATTTTGTATTCATTTTTTTCAAACCATGGCTATTCCAAAATTGCATTACCTTGTGTAATAGTATGTTGTAAAATCCATAATGTATAAACTATTTTTAATCTCAAGAGATATGGGTAAATCAATGTTCCTAATTTCACTACTATATACAATTTCATGTTGTAAATCCCATTCATTATATCCTAATTATCATATAAATTCAATTGTGCATGGATTGCATTATGCTTTGTTATCAACAACAATGCTTATTCTAGTTTCACCTCTATGAGATCATGCATGACCATTGATTCCTTTATAGGAACCTCCTAGGAAATATTAGCTTATGAGAAGTGTGAAGTAGAAGGAGAAGGAGATACTAAACATGCAACAATGTTACTAAATTTTTGAAATGTAGTAACACCCTTAATTATAATTTGTTCTATTTTTATTAGTAATTCATAAAACTATTATTTGTATGTCCATTAATAGGATGATAAGTGAAAAATGGTCTTGACCTCATCTATTTTAGGTTATGAGGTGGATGAAAATTATAAGGAAGTAGCCTAATAAATTTCCCATTTAGAAATATTTTTAGGACACCATTTACATTATCCTAAGAGCTATTAAATTTGATTGATTAACTATTTTTAGATGAAGTTGAACTCATATCCTATGATATCTTATAAGTAATCCTTGTTTGTACTTATTTTTTATTCATTGCCTTAGTTTCTACTTGCTATTTATGACTCTTTTGGTTGATATTACTTTATGATTTTTTGGCAAACAAGTGAATTAATTGCTTAGATAACATAAACTATTATGTAAAGTCACCATGCCACATATATTTAATAAATAACACAAACTAATTTAGAACTTATTAAATTTGGAAATATACTAAATAAGGAAAGTACTAAGGAAACACAAACTTAGCTAGAAAAATGGAATGCAAAACTATATCTAGGACTAATATTAATTGGATGCCATGTTGATTGAATACAGATCTAAAATAAGGTTTTACAAGATCTCAAAATAGGAGCATTATAAATAAATAGGAGAGTAGTGTGATGTTTTCCCTTGGGAATGTTGGCATCTGATAGGTGGTAAAACTCTGATATTTCTATTACAAGTTTGCCTTTAAATGTGTATTTTGTGGACTATGAAGGAGCTTCTAATCCATCATAAAACCAATACGTATCTTATACTTTATTTAAAACCCTATCTCAATATATTAGGAAGACAAATACAATTAGGAGAAAAATGGGTTAGCGATTGAATTTATACTTAACCTCAACAACCCCTGTGTTGAGTGTTGCCTACATACCAATAGTCTGAAAATTGATCAAACTCAATGTGGTTCTCCCATGTTGTGGTGGTGTGTATGAAATATTGGTGCAATGCTAGATGATCTTACAATTATGGTGTGATTAAGTGCTTTAATCTTGACTTGTGACCTTATAAGTGTACTTAGGTCTTATCTCAATTCTATTAGGGTTGTATATGTGTAGAATTGAGAGAAATAAGGAATTTACTCTCAATGTGAAAATATAATTCTAGTGTTTTTAAATATTGAATCCTCTCATGTGAAATATGACTTGAAATGTGTATTTATAGTGATCAATAAGGAATTCCCTCAGATGGGGCTTTCTTAACTTATGGGACAACCCATTACATGAATTTGAATATGAGAAATTAGTTGTTATTTGATAGGAGGAAAAGAGTGGTGAAACTAAACACTCTCGAGGAGCATTGTTGTCCACATAGGGCATTATTATCCTAAGAGCACAAATAACTACTTCAAGAGTATGGAATAGTCTGGGGATAAGCCTGAGATGTTTTGCATGAGGAATAGGGACATTCTTGGATCATTAGTTTTCTTACACAAATGGGTCAGCCACATGGAAAATGAAGGAAAGTGGACAAAAGGTCATGGACTAAGACATGATCTAAGTATGTAAAAGGGTGTATGCAAGTGAACTATTTTAAATTGAATATTAGTTTATATGTTTAAATTTTCCACCCTTTTGTACTAGTAATGCAACAAAGTTAAAGTAATAGAGTAAAAGGAAAAGTGTGTACATCAACTTACTTATGAAGTGCAATATTGAATGTAAGCCACAACGTTGAATTGTGTTTCATGCATAACTGCAATGAAACATGTATAAATAAGTCCTTACATAAAATAAAAATCAATAAGAGTCAAAAACTAATAGATCTAATGATAGGAAAAGAATACAACTAATTGAGTATGTGAACCATTGTGTTTTTTGGTGTAAAATTGGTGACTATAGAGGGTAGGACCCTTGGAGATTTCCTCTTCATCGAATAACTTAGATTAAATTGTACATGCCCCAATACTCAAGTGTGCTTAAGATCTCAAGTTGTGCTTTATTCTATCATTACATACCCAAATTAGTGAAATAGTTTTGTAATCTTTGTATGAATTCTAATAGATTGTTCTAGTGAAAAATTGGTGCAAAAGATGTGTCAACTACTACAAATAGAATAAGACTCATGTATGGTGAAAAACTAGTGGAAAATATGGTATGATCTGGGTTTGGTGTATACGGTGTGGATAATGACATGGATTTCCATCCTATATGCAAAATTAGTGCAAAAAATTGAGCAAGGAGGTAGTCATGTTGTGCACATACCCCCAATTTGATATCTAGTGTATATAGATTTTGAGACTAAGTAATAACAATTTAGATTATAAGTAAAAAATTATTTTATAACTTGGAACATATGCCATGTAAAATGTCCCTAAATTGAGAAAATTTGAAACAAACTTGAGTATTTATTGCTAACTATAATATACTTCTTGTGATTCTGAGAATTTTTGAAAGTGACTATTTTCAACCTGTTGGGACAAAAACACACTATTTTGGATAAGAGAGGGCTAACCCTTTTCGAAATGGATCATTCTTGTCTATATTTTACTTCTAGGTATTTTTGAGTATGTAACTTGGCCAAATGTGTAATACCTACATAATTATGCATGTATATTACATTGAAGGCGCTTAGTATTTAAGACAAGCCATTGTGTATGATGCCTCTTTTAAGGTAAGTGTTTGAGCTTGCATAATAAATTAACTCAAAATAAAAATTTATGAAAAATATGTTATGAAAGAGATGTAAATATAAGTAGTAATGATAACATGGAGAAGCTTGACATCATCATATGTAAACTAAGCAAAGAGTTGCAATGTAATATGCATGTAGACAAAAACATACATAGTGATATTGTCTAGATAAATGTTATCAATGAATGACATAGATAAGTGATCTAAATGAGTATGTAAATCTAAAATATAGAAACTCAAGGAGGGGATTCATGTTATTGATCATGGCATCAAAAGGATAGGAAGATGCATGATGTCCATCATGGCATCCAAAATAAGCAAATTGAGCAAACAAAAGGTTCACCAATATGTTATATCAAGTTTTTGGTAAATAAGTGAATTAATTTCATATATAAGATAAACTATTGTGTAAAATTAAAATGAAAAAAATATGTGATAAATGACATAAACTGATTTATAACTTACTAAATTTGGAAATATGATAAATAAGGAAAGTGCCAAGGAAACAAAAACTTAGCTAGAAAACTTGGATGTAAAACTATATTAGGGATTTAAAGTGACTAGGAGACTATATTGACTGAGTATGGATTTGAAATAGGGTTTTCTAGGATCTATAGATAGAAACATTATAATTAGACATAAGTGTGTTGTTGTCCCTAGGGAATACCAATGTTTAATAGGTGGTAGAGATATGATATTTTTGTGATAGGTTCACCTTTACTTGTATGTTTCATGGATTGTGAAAGATATTCTAATTCATTATAAAAACCATTGTGTATCTTCTCTTTCACTTGAAATCCTAGCTTAATAGATCAAGAATAATGCAATTAAGGGTTAAAAGGGGTTATTGGTTGAATTTTTACTTGACCTCAACACACCATGTGTTTAGTGGTGCCTACATACCAATACTTTGAATAGGAATCAAACTCCATATAGTTCTCATATGCTACAATGATGTGTGTGAAAGATTGTTGAAATGTTAGATGCTTTTGAAATTCTAGTGTTATTAAGTACTTTAACCATGACTTATGACCTTATAAGTGTATTTAAATATTATCTTAAGGCTATTTATATTTTACATATTTAAAATTGAGATAAATAGGGAATTTAGTCTCAATGTGCAATTAAAATTATGGTACTTTTAAATATGGAGGCCTCTTGTGTGCAAAATCACTTGAAATGTGTATTTATAGTGATCAATAGTGAAATCCTTTAGATAGGAATTTCTAAACTTTTTGGATGACCCATTACATGAATTTAAATTTTAAAAATTAGAAATTATTTGTTAGAAGGACAAGAACATAGGAATTAGACACTCTCTAGGAGCGTTATTGTCCAAACATGGTGTTGTTGTCCTAAGAGCACAAATAGGTGATCTAAGAGTATGGAACATGTTAGTGCCCAAAATTACATTGAGAAATTTATGCCATTTTCTAAAATATTAGTGCATGAATATCCCACTATTGCCTCCTATTTTCAAGTGTTCACTCGAGTTAAACAATCTAGCTTTTGCCTTGTGAAAAACCTGTATAATCCCGATTCTAGCTAATGCTTAATGTTTTCATATTTCAATAAGATTGCAGGGTTTATGATTAAAATCAAGTTTGGAAGATAAAATAATGCTAAGTACAATGTTTTCCATCTTCAAAAGGGCTTTGAAGCGGTAAAATTCTCAAGGCTAAATGCAAGTTTGCATTAGTGTAATTTGTAGTTGGGGTGAAAAGGTCCACAAGAATACATGGTGGAAAAATAAGTTGTAAAAAATACTAGTTTGACTTTCTAAATTCTTAAGTTTTTTTGGAAAACTTTCAATTTTAATTTTTTTGGAAATTTTAAAATTTGGGTTTTGTGTAAATTTGGGTTTTGTGTAAATTTGAGCTTTGTGTAAATTCAGGCTTTGTGTAAATTTAGTCTTTGTGCAAATTTGGGCTTTATGAAAACTTGAGCTTGGTGTAAATTTGGGATTTATGCAAATTCATACTTTGAGTAAAGTCAATTTTTTTGCAAGTCAGACATTTTTTAAGTTAGACATTTTTCAAGTTGGACATTTTATTCAAAATCTTTGCTCAGACATTTTGTTTTGAGTTTCCCTTGTTTCAAAGGAATTGGTCATCATACTTTTTGTTCAAACACTTTGTGTTTGGAGATTTCAATTCAAGCTAATGTCTACCACCTACCAGTCAACATGAAGTCAAGGGAGAGATGGTCCAAAAAGGGAACAATGAAGTTTTAAAGGAAATTAGAGCCCACAAGCATTCAAGAGGCCATGCCAATATTTTTGCTCATTCTAAAATGTATGACCTATCCAAGTGGAAGTTAAAAAATTTCAAAGCATGATATTTTAAATATAAGAGAGCCACACTATTAATATAATCCATGTGAGGGTTAAACAATGAGGCCAATATTTTAAATTGTAAAATAATGAACGTAGGCATTATAAAGTTTGACAGTAACCCTAAAAGGTTAAAGACAAAATAAAAATATGGAAGGCATAGGAAAGTTTGGAATTAAGTAAAAAGGTTAAAACAAAGCTAAGTATTGCCATTTTTAATATTTTGCTTGATTTGAAGACCTCCAAGGCGGGCCATTCCAAGAATATTTTCCAAATGGTCATGGATCCTTATTTACTTCTATCATAGTTGGAGTATTCCAATGTAATAATCATAAGTAAATGGGATTTATTTGGTGTGCATAAGAGGAAGGGCAGTTGTCTAGAAGATTCCATATTTACAAATAATTAATGTGAGAGCATTACCAAGTAGTTACACATGAAGACAAGGATTTTGTTTTGCTCCCAAGGGAATATTCTTCCTCAAGTCCTAGTGCAACTCATTTCGAGCCAAGATGATCAAAGGTTTATTTTCAAATATTCATCATGACAAGGATAGGTAGTTACCATAATGATTTTCTTGCAAGGCATGAACTTCCAAGCATGATCAAAGGCAACTTCCAATTGAAGCATATTTATATAATATTTTGGGTGAAAGATTGCATAAAAAGAGGGCTTGTCCTCTTTTCAAAGGTTGTTGGTTGTTGTTATTTATAGGTCTTAGGATATTTTAAATTTTAGGATCCTTGATGTGTGTGTATTTTATCTCTCTTGCTAAGATGGTTGCATCTATATAGACATTAGCAAGCTCTGAGAGCATTGTATATGTCTCCCTTGTTAAAAGAGCAAACTCACCATGCTTTTCCCCATGGTAGCATTATGAAACAATGGTGTATGTAAGATTTGTTCTCAAGCTAATAGAAAATAGATGTGATTTTTTGATTTATTTTATCAATGAATTAGAATGAAATATTCTTCATGCTCTGCTTATTGGTTATTTAGTTTTATGTTTATCAATGGTGGCAGCTATTTTGGGCATAGATCTAAGTTGTAAATTATTATATGCATTGTGACTTGGGGATATGTTGTTGATAAAATTTTATGGGAACCCTAGGTTTATGGATTTGATAAGATAAAGCATTTAAAATTATACTTGCATTGTATGCTTTAGGGTTTCAAGAATCATTTGAGTATTTGCATTATGTTGTAACCAATGGATGTAACTCATTCTTGTTAGTTTCCTTAGCTTGTATTTAAATCTTTCAACATCTTTGCAAATGAATGATGTAATTTCCTATTGAAAGAGATCCTACTATTTTAAAAACCACACCACCACACCACTCTTTATAGTTACTTAACTCTTCCAACCCTATTCTACCCTACAAATAATACACCTTGTTTCATATTCTAAGTATTATTTGCTTGTAGATGCATAAATATTGCATATCTAAAATGTGCTTGTATTTTTTGCTTTGAAACATAGCATTGCAGTCTTCCATTTGGCCTTCTATTTTTAAATTTTTTTTTAGAAATGAAGGTTACAATCACTTTCCCATTTATCTTTGGTAGCTTGTATATAACCTAGAGCATTTATTCACTCCGTGTGACAACTCTTACTGAGTGGAGTAAGTTTGGTTATGTTATGGTAAAATTCATGTTTCTTGTGTGCCAATAATCCCCATAGAGATTCAATTGTAGTATCCCTCCATGTGAGCAAGTTACCCCTCAGGTCCTCTCACCTTGGCCCAGGTAGAGCTGGAAGTATTAGGGAGCTAACCATACCCTTTGTCAGTGTCTTCCAGTCATTTTAGTGTTTAGTCCAGCCTAATAATTAGCCCTTCTCTAGATATAACAACATATTTATGGGTTTTTCATCTTTGTTTATCATTTTCTCAAAGTGTGCAAGGTTGAGTGTAAGAGGTGTACAACTGGGAACCAACACTTCATTAGCACTATTGCAAGGGAAACGATACCTTGGCACTTTTGTTGACTAAATATTTCTTATAAAGGGCTATAACTTGTTCATGTTTTAAGGTGTTTTCTCACTTTGAACATGAATTTAGATTTTTAGTATCCTTGTTTTATTATCTCATAATTGACTTCAGCAAAGTATATTTTTAGTATGTATCATAACATGATTGTAATATATTATATTCTAGAATTTTTCTTCTAGTGGTGACTCCAACATAGTATCTAGTTCAAGGAAGATCAGTGCCTATTTTTAACTCCTTTAGTTATGAGTGTTCTTTTGCTTATAAAATTAGAAGGATTGAGATCATCCTTTAAAATTAACCCATCAAAATAACTTGTTTAACCCTTGAGCATTTATCAAAGAGGAAGGAGACAAGTTTGGATACCAAGAGTGTTTGGGTTGTCAAGATTTTGGTACACTTAAACTCTTGTTTGTTAAACCTCCTTTAAGTGAATATTGTTATAGTTCTCCTGATCATTCAAAGCCTTATAGTCTAGTTTATTACCCAACACCTTCTTAACTAGTTGGATCTCCTCCTAATTTTGATCCTCCAATCCACCTCACTCACCCCCTCATAGCCCTTTGCCATTTGATATTGAACCCACCATTGAACCAATTATGAGGCATAGGAATCAGGTATTAGGTTGTGGAGCTAAAAGCTTCAACTATGCAGACATGGAGGAGGTTGCTGAGTTTCAGAGATACTGGCATCGGCAGTGTAACCGACGTTGGTCATCTACAGTGCAGAAGGGCAACCAGCATCGGTAGGAGGTCGGCTGACATCAATCATCTCCAGGTAGACAGGGACCGATGTCAGTTGCCTGTGCGATTTTAGAATTGTTTTTTACACAAACAGTTAGTTTGTTGAACCGATTGTTTGCATGTAAAAGGTTATTTTTGGTCTTGAGTTACGAGTCTAATTATTGTAAATTAGAAGTCTAAGTTATTGTTTAGTGTGGGATCTATTTATAGACCCATTGGCATGTATTGTAAAGTGTGTGCTAGTTAGAGTTGAGCAAGTGTAGCTCCTTCTAGTTCCACATATGAGCAAATAGGGGAAGGCAAGGTAGATCCTTCCAATTGTAAGAATAGGGTGATCTACAGGTTGTTGCAAGATCAAGGAGAAGTTCTACATGTGTAAGTAAGATCATTTGAGTTGCAGGTTGTTGCAAGCTTATGGGAGATCTACTTGAAGTACTTTGAGTACTTGTGTACTGGCAGGGTTATTACTGACTGGTTGGAGGTGAACACCAATTCTGTGTTTGAGTTGTGTGTTGGGACCATTTTTGGTAGGAGAGTGAACTCTTGAGGAGAATTACTGTACACTTGGTGTGGGAAGCCTGAAAGGTGTGGAAGAGTGTGGCGTCTCTTCATTGTATTCTTTTCTAGATGAGTATTAATACATATTGTGTTGTCTCTCATATTCTATGTCATTTGTGAATTCTAGTTACTTATTACTTTTGGTTAATTTCACATGTTTAGTTGCTTATACAAGGTAATCATATTGTGCTCTTATTGAGGAGCAAGATCCTGACAAGTGGGATCAGAGCTGTTTGTTGTTCTTGATTCCCCATCAACTGGTATCAGAGCTTTTGGTTGGGTTACTAACAGGTGTTTCAGATCTAGTTAGTGTGTGTTGATTACAGGTTACTCACAGGGGTTTTTGTTTGAGTGCAAGTATAGCAATGGCAGAAGAAAGTAAGCTACGAATGGAGAAGTTTAATGGCAAGAACTATCAATTATGGAAGATGCAGATTGAAGATTATCTATATCAAAAAGATTTATACTTACCGTTGGGTGGGGTTGCATGTAAGCCCACGGATATGAAGGATGAAGAATAGGAGGTTCTTGATCGGAAGGCTCTAGGATCTATAAGGTTGAGCCTTGCATCGTCTGTGATTTCCAAATTATCTCAGGCTAAGACAATGGTAGAGTTGATGGAATCTTTGGCAAATTTATATGAAAAACCCTCAGCTTCGAATAAGGTATTTCTTATGAAGCAATTATTTAATTTTCAAATGTTGGATGGTGGATCTGTACATAGTCATCTTAGTGATTTCCATGGTTTGGTAAACTAGTTAAATTTAGTCAATATTGTTTTTGATGATGAAATTAAGGCTCTCTTAATCTTATGCTCATTACCTAAAAGTTGGGAGAGTTTGGTAATGACAGTTAGTAATACTGCGTCTGCTTCACAAATCTTAAAAGTGGATGATGTTGTGAGTGTAATCTTGAATGAATAAATTCGTAGGAAAAGCACAGGTAAACCATCAGGAAATGCTTTGAGTGTGGAAAGCAGGGGAAGGCAAAGAGAGAAGATCGAGCATGGGAGATCAAGGTCCAAGATAGGCAGGAGATCCAAGTCCAGGTATGGCAGAATAACTTGCTGGAAATGTGGAAAGCAAGGGCACTTAAAGAGAGATTGTTGGTTGGGTGAAGATCAACATGAAGGACATGAAGAAGCAGATGTTGTAGGTATTGTTACACAGGATGCTCTGGTATGTTCGTTAGATAAATTAGAATCTTGGGTTTTAGATTTTGGTGCCTCTTTTCATGCATCCCCAAATAGGGAATTTTTTCATGAATATGTCCAGGGAGACTTTGCAGAAATTTATTTAGGGGATGGTAAGCCTTGTCAGATGGTTGGCAAAGGAAAAATGAAGCTAAAATTGCAGATAGGGAACACATGGGTGTTGAAAGAGGTCATGCATATCCCAATCCTGAAGTAGAACTTGATTTCTATTGGAAAGCTGGGTGATGAGGGTTGCACAGTAACTCTCACAGTGGACTCTTGGAAGGTTACCAAGGGTGCACTTGTTATAGCAAGAGGTAAAAAAGTAGGTACGCTTTATCTATCTACTTGTATTACTAATTCTCTTTTTGGTTTATCTACTTCAGCTGTAGATTTGAAGATGTGGCTTAATAGGCTTGGTCACATGAATATGAAGGAGATGCATGTTCTTGAGTCAAAGGGTATGCTTTCAGATTTGAAAAGCATGGATCAAGATTTTTGTATGCAGAAGAAGAAAGTGACATTTCTTGAGAAATTTGATGTTCGTGACAAGAACAGGAAAGCCTTGGTTTTCAAGGAGAAGATGATGGACATAGATCAGCGCAAGGGGCTAAAGAATTCTAAACAGAGTAAGGGTGATATGATAAGGGTTTGATCCAAAAGGAGCTCGCGGGTAGAAGTCATCCAAGTAAAACATAGAGACCAACGTCGGTTAGAAAACTAACATCGGCATCCAGATAGGGACCGACATCAGCTATGTGCAGCTTGACGTCAGTGACTCAGGACAAATAAACACCAATGTCGGTCAGGGGGAACTAACGTCGGTGATGAGGTAGTTGCATGGAACCGACATCGGTTGAATGCAGACTGAGATGTGACTAGCATTGGTCACTGAGATGGATTTTGGGTGGACAACAAGCTGTCAAGGAGTCTCAAGCACCCATATGGAGAACTTAAAGGGTAAGTAAGCCTCAAATTTGTCATTTCCCTTCTTTACACTACTTGTTGCTCACTGATGGTCAATAACCAGGTAGTTATTAAAGAAGTAGAGCAGGTAGATCCAAAAAATAGTGGGAGCTTGGCATGGATGAAGGATGTGATTCCTTGGAGGAGAACCAAACAGGAGTTTTTTGGTGGAGTTTTCAGCTAGAAGAAAGCACTGAGAGATGAATGGATGTTCAAGATAAAGAAGAGCGGGAATGGACATGTGAGATGGAAGGCCAGGATATATGGTCTTAAATAAGCTGCAAGATAATGGAGGTTTGACCATTGTGTTTCTCTTTACCAGGTTGGATAATATTAGTTACATTAACTTGTTACTGTATTGTGTGCTTGTTGCAGGGTTACACATACAGGGAGTTGTTGAACTAAAGGTAAAGCTAGTTCAGAGGTATGTCATGAGGAATCTGGGAGCAGCAAGATTCTTTGGCATAAGTGTGTTCTAGGGACATGGAAGGTCACAAGTTGATTTTGTCTCTAGATGATTGTGTGAAACTGGTTAGCACGTCGATGGTTGGATAGTTCTATGAATAGTTTCTTGATTCACATAATGAGGTTAAGTGCATGGTATGTACTAGACCTGAGATTTTCCAAGCAGTGAGAGCTGTTAGAAAGTTTGGAGCCAATTCGAGAAAGAAGCACTGGAGGGAAGTTCAGTGGATTCTTAGAGGGACCAACAACAGGTGCACATGCTATGCAGGGTCAAGTTATTTTCTACATGGGTTTGTAGATGTGGATGTGGCAGGTGATTTAGATGACAGGAGGTGCACCACAGGATTTGTGGTGGTTGGTCTTCAAGAGTAATCTTGAAGAGGGATATAGAGCCAAGAAAACAAACTAGATGATGTACAGGTATAGGTATAGTTGCAGCTATTTATCTCTAAGTGGGATATTGTTAGATTGTGGAGCTAAAAGCTTCAACTATGTAGACATGGAGGAGGTTGCTGAGTTCTAGGGATATCGGTGTCAGCAGTGTAACTGACGTCGGTCATCTACAGTGCAGAAGGGCAACTAGCATCGATAGGAGGTCGGCCGATGTCGGTCATCTCTAGGTAGACAGGGACCGATGTTAGTTGTCTGTGCGGTTCCAGAATTGTTCATTGCACGAACAGTTAGTTCGTTGAACTGATTGTTTGCATGTAAAAGTCTATTTTTGGTCTTGAGTTGCGAGTCTAATTATTGTAAATTAGAAGTCTAAGTTATTGTTTAGTGTGGTATCTATTTATAGACCCATTGGCATGTATTGTAAAGTATGTGCTAGTTAGAGTTGAGCAAGTGTAGCTCCTTCTAGTTCCACATATGAGCAAATAGAGGAAGGCAAGGTAGATCCTTTCAATTGTAAGAACAGGGTGATCTGCAGGTTGTTGCAAGATCAAGGAGAAGTTCTACATGTGTAAGTAAGATCATTTGAGTTGCAAGTTGTTGTAAGCTTATGGGAGATCTACTTGAAGTACTTTGAGTACTTGTGTACTGGCAGGATTATTACTGACTGGTTGGAGGTGAACACCAATTCTGTGTTTGAGTTGTGTGTTGGGACTGTTTTTGGTAGGAGAGTGAACTCTTGAGAAGAATTACTGTACACTTGGTGTGGGAAGCCTGAAAGGTGTGGAAGAGTGTGGTGTCTCTTCATTGTATTCTTTTATGGATGAGTATTAATACATATTGTGTTGTCTCTCATATTCTGTGTCATTTGTGAATTCTAGTTACTTATTGCTTCTAGTTAATTCTGCATGTTTAGTTGCTTATACAAGGTAATCATATTGTGCTCTTATTGAGGAGTAAGATCTTGATAAGTGGGATCAGATCTATTTGTTGTTCTTGATTCCCCATCATCAGGATGAGAATGAGCATCTTGCATTTAGGATTTCTAGGTTTAGATCTATTAGTTTTGATGAAATGGAAGGTTATCACAATGAGGTCTTAAATGAAGTAAAGAACCACCTTCCTAAGTTTCAAGGGAATAATGTTGTGACTGGTGATCAACATTTGATGGATTTTCACATTATCATTGAATATTATGAGGTTGAGCATGATGATGTTTAAATTAAGCTATATATACACACACTAGAAGAAGATGCTTGTGAGTGGTTTAATTCCCTTCCTTGTGGATGCATTGATTCATGGGAAGAAATGATTTTTTTTTCAAAATATAGTATGGTGTTAGAATATATCCTAGGTTCCTTCTATCAAAATTTAAAAACATTAAAAATAACCCTAATGAGTGTGTGTAAGATTTTAATACAAGGTTAAAAAAGACCATGATGAAGATGCCTGAGAATATTAGGCTTAGTGATACAACTTGCTTGATTAAATATTGTGATGATTTTGATAAGAAGGCAATGTACTACTTGAGGGACAAGGCTCATACAAACTTGAGATTGGAATTTAACATGGCCATCTAAATTGAAAACAACATAAAGGCTGTGGGTAAACCTTTGAAAAAGTGGGTTGATGTAAAATTGGTTAATCCAAAAAAAACATAGTACACAAAGAATGCCAACCTTGGGGAAATCATGAAAAATTTGCCTTCATTGTTAAGGAGATGTCCTACAAGTTGGATAGAGATGAAAAGGGGTTGCCTCATGGTCTACAAGTCAGGAGAGAACTTAGAATCAAAATCAAGCACAAGGGAGACCCACTTTTCCAATTAGAGATAATGACAGGGGGAAAAGGCTTGCTCATGATGAAAGAAATGATAGAAATCAGAATAAAGGGGCTAGAAAGGAAGTTCTTGGTCTATTAAATGCTGTAAATTGTGATATTGACATTGATTGGTGTGATAAATGCTTCCTTCCCCATCCTTAGTGTGATATTGATGAATGCATTGATGAAGATGTAGAAGAATCTAAGTTTGCATCTGATGATGATGAGATTTTAATGATCGATTATCAAGTCTCCCAAAGTAAAATGTTTGCCTCCACAAAATTATTGAGTGCTACCAATGTTGTTAAGTTTTGGAGTGTAGTATGAAAGATATGTGTCCCAAATATTGAGGTTATTTATGATGTTAACATGACACAAGTATATGAGTTACCAACTCATGATTTTAAATTCTTACACTCCATGATGATTAAAAAATATGATGGGGCAATCCCTTGAGTTGAGGACAGGTAGCTGCTAATCAATGCAATAATCACCCAAGAGAAAGAATATAGCTCAAAAAGTAGGCAACAAGGTGATACTCCTTAAAAAACTAACCGTATAAATCTAAGGGTAGGGCATGAAAACAAAGAAGTTAAGAAAACTACACCAGTCCCTAATTCTTCAAAACTAGCACCTATTTCCCAAGTTGTCAAACCAAGAGGTGCTCCAACTAAGAATAGAGTACATTTATTTTTTGGTATTCCTAAAGGTGTGAGTGATTTTATAAATAACCCATACTTTAAGACTACTATAAAAAATGCTAATGCATCCTTGCTTGTTTCACCCTTAACTTTAAATGATTGCATTGCAATTAAAGGTATTGTTACCCTTCCTGCAAATATTCCCCTTCCTCAGTATAGTGTGTGTGATATGGCCCAGATTTTGAGTCAATTGAAAATCACCATGCCAATTATTAAATTATTATGAATAGAACCTAGGAAGAGGGCATTTGAATATTTGAAATTTGGTGAGAGTACAATTGCAAATGAAATGACTTCAGCCCAAACATCCTCGAATGATGATGAAGAATCAAATGAGATTGTTGAACCAGCTCTGAAGGTTTATTTGGGGATTGTATTGGTAGAAAGTTAGCTGAATGTGGATCCATTCTACATTAACCTATTGATTAATGGCTTAATTTTTCACAAATACATGTTTAATTTTAGGGATTCTTGTAATGTGATGCTCTTAGGTGTCCTAAATGAGCTTAAAGTGAAGATCACATGTGTCTTTGGCAAGTGTTATACCATGGACTCATGTGAGGTGCTAGTTGTTGGACAAGTTAAAGGGTTGGTAGTGTAGTTGGCTATGCATCTAGGTAAATTCTTGAATATGGATATGGTACTTGTGGATTGCC
This sequence comes from Torreya grandis, assembly GCA_037957365.1. Lineage (NCBI taxonomy): Eukaryota > Viridiplantae > Streptophyta > Pinopsida > Cupressales > Taxaceae > Torreya > Torreya grandis. The sequence goes on along the minus strand of JARHVA010000053.1, from coordinate 3,880,211 downwards.
TACCTAAATGGAGGATGCTACTATCATGAAAATTGGCTGCCAACATGAGTGGAAGTGTGCAGATGGACTTGTCTTATGCCACCATCCCTTTGGAGGGTAAGATGGTCAAAATTCATAGAGAGATAAAAATTCTAAATGTAATTGAAGATCCAAAATTTTCTCTCAATGAAGTGATATACATAGATGTGGACTTGGAGAGGTTCATTGGGAATGTAGATGTTGTTAAACAACTAATTATTCTTGATGTTGGGTTTGGTAACAAAAGTGATGATGTTTGGAGAATGCCATTTGATAGGGCTTGATCCAATCTTAGAAATGGAGTTGGGGTTGTCTTTTATGCCCCCATTGGTAAAGGTTATAAGTTTTATTTTCAGCTATCATTTGATTTCACAAATAATACTATTGAATATGAGGCACTCTTGCTTGATTTAAGAACTACCCATGAACATGGAATCACAAGCTTGGTTGTAAAGGGTGATTTCAAGATAGTAGTTAAGTAGGTCCATAATGCTTATGCCAATAAAATAAAAGGTTGAAACAATATAGAAATGTTGTATGGGATTTGATATAATTATTTGATGCTTTCAATATCTATTATCATGATAAAAGTTTCAATGAAGAAGCTGACAGACTTGCAGGGTTAGGTGCTCAGTTTGAAATTGCAAATATGAAACCTCATTATCAGTATCAAGTGGAAGTGCTTATTAGGTCTTAAATCCTAAAAAAAAATCATCATTGGCAAATTTTTGATGACAATGAACAAATTAGAAGGTTTCTAAATTGTGAAGCTAAATTTCAAGATCAACTCATAGACTTGGAATCCAGTGGTCAAACCTATAACGGAAAAGAAACCTTGTTTGGGAAGGATATAATTTAATTGAAGACAAACACTCTCCCTAGGGGATTGGTGAGTTTAGAAGCATATTTTGATGTATCAGACTGAATTAAATCTAGACACTCATTTATCTTAGTGTAATTTGGGTTCTCATAAGAATCCAAGGAAAGTCTAGCTGGGTAATCACCTAAGTGTAGTAGAAAAGCAAACTTACATGCAATTACTAAAAAAGTACCAAGACTATTTAACTTGGTCTTATTATAAATTGAAATCATATATATAGACAAGATATTTTTTAGCATGTTATCCCATTATAGCCTGATAGTAAACCTTTTAGGCAGAAGCAAAGACCTATCAACCCCATCATGGCCTCCAAGATACGGGAAGAGTTAAATAAGCTAATGGATGGTGGGATTATTCAACCCATTAGGTATTCTTCATGGGTGGTGAACTTAGTCCCTATGAGAAAGAAAAATGGTGACATCTACCTATGTGTGGATTTTTTAAATTTGAACAAAACTTCTTTGAAGGATAATTACCCCCACCTAATATGGATAACTTACTGCAAAGTGTTACTGGATCAGAGATGTTGTCCACTTTAGGTGGTTTCTCAAGGTATAACTAGGTTGTGGTAAAGGAATTTGAGGGACCCAAGATTGCATTTACAATGCCTTGCTGCACATATGTATATATGAGGATGTATTTTGGGTTAATAAATATTGTTGTAACATTTCAACGAGCTATGGATGTTGTTTTTATAGGGGTAATTAAAAAGTGTATAGGTATGTATCAGGATGACATTACCATTTACTTCAAGACTAGAAAGGAACATTTGGAACATCTAGAGAAAGTGTTCATTAGATGTAGGGAGTTTGTATTTTGCTTAATCTTAAGAAGTGTCACTTTGGAGCACAAAAGGCCAAGTTGATGGGACATATAGTGTCTAAGGATGGTATCATGATTGAACCCAAGTGAGTAAAATCCATTGATAATGTGCCTATCCCACAATCTAAGAAGGGAATTTAGTCCTTCTTTGGATAAATAAATTTTGTAAGGAGGTTTGTATCTAATTTTGTAGAGATTACTCTACCTATTACTTCCATGTTAAAGAAAGACCAAACCATCAAGTGGGAGAAGAAGGTTGTGAAAGCATTCAATGACATCAAAGGAAATTTAAAGTCTACCCCTATTTTGTCCAGTCCTGATTACACTAAAGCATTTCAAATTCTCTCTTTTGCATCTTATAATATTTTTGTTGTTGTTGTCTTGTTGCAAAAGAATGATGACAGTAATGAGAAACCTATAGTTTTATTTATAAAAGCTATGCAAAGTTCTAAACTAAATTACACCATCATGGAAAAACAAGATTTTGCTCTCTTGAAGGCTGTTAAGACTTTCAAACCTTTTATTATAAGTTCAAAAATTATTGTATATGTTTCACATACAATGGTGAAGGACATCTTGACTCAGATTAAAGTATCCAAAAAGAGATGCAGGTGGGTCAACAAGTTGCAAGAGTAAGACATGGATATTCAGACCACCAAATTAGTGAGAGGGATGGGTCTATCCAAGCTCATGGTTGAGACAAATTTGTAATATGTTGAGGTAAACACTGTTGTTTTTAATGTTGATGATTCTTTGAATAGAATTAACATATCTCCATGGTATAAAGGCATTATTTATTACTTGTAAAATATGAATTATCCCCTTGACTTAGATAAGAACCAAAGGAGAACTCTCAAGCTTGTTTCCCAAAAATATCTCTTGACTAAGAATGGACTAGCATGGAAGAATCTAGATGGGGTTCTCCTAATATGCCTGGTAAAAGAACAAACTACTGATTTAATTGAAGACTTTCATAATGGAGTAAGTGGTGGTCACTTTATACCTAAAGTCAAAACTCATAAAATTTTGAGAGCTAGTTATTGGTGGCCATAATTATTCAAGGATGTTACTTAGAAATTTAGAGGATGCAAGAAATGTCAGCACTTTGCTAGAAGGTTGAAAGCTTTTGGTTATATTCCCTTGTAGCCTATGATGATTAAAGGCTTTTAGACAATGGGGAATGGATTTCATTAGAGAAATCACTGATTCTTCAAGTGCTAGACATAGATGGATATTGGTTGCAACTGATTACTTCATGAAATGGGTTGAAGTGGTATCTATAAAGAAAGCTACACACCAAGTGGTTATGGACTTTTTGTTGAATTAAATTATTTATAGATTTGGTATGTCTATCAAGGTAATTGATGATAATGCCATGAGTTTTAGAGCTAAACGTTTGGTGGTATTGTGTAAAGAATACAGGATTGAATTAGATTATGATTCCAATTACAACCCTCAAGAGAATGGGTAACCAAAATCCAGTAACAAGAACTTGCTCAAAATCATTAGATGAACCTTGGAAGCAAACAAGAAGAAGTGAGGTGAATAGCTGAAGTTTGCCTTGTGGGATGATAGGATCACACCTAAGAGAAATACAATAAAAATTCCTTTTGAGCTTGTTTATGGAGCTCAAGTAGTTTTTCCTATTAATTTTTATTTGCCAACCTATCATTTCATGCAACAGTTGGAATAAGATGATGAAATCAACCACTATGAAAATAGAATAAACCAAATTATTGAGATTGATAAAAATATAAGATAAGCTCATGAGAGACACCTCAAGTTCAAGGAAATACTTAAAGGAATATTTGATAGAAAGGTTGCTTCACAAAATTTTCAAGTAGGTGATCTGGTTTTACTTTGGGATAATATGCATGAAGAGAAAGACAAGCATGGAAAATTTGACATCTTGTGGATGGGTCCTTATTTCATTAACTATAGAATTAGGGATCACACTTTATTTTTGAGAGACCTGAAAGGTGAAATAATGAAGCTCCCAGTTAATGGTAGACATCTGAAACACTTCCTAGATTGAGTCTATGATTGGTATAGCAATGTATAGTATACAATTTTGTTGTTTTGTTTTACCTCTATGTTGGGCCTTGTTTGTACAATTCATTTTGATATTTTTTGTCATGTGTTTATTCTCATATCCTCTTGATCTATTTTTGTTGGTCTACCTTTGTCCAATTCAATTTCCATGAGTGTTTGATGATATATTATTAAGTTTTTACTCTGTGTTCCAATGGATAAGTACTTGGTCTTATTTTCTAGGGTTCTTTGAATACCCACAAGGGGGTGTACATCCTCAAGTGAGAGCTAATGTTAGTGCCCAAAATTGCATTAAGCAATTTGTGCCATTTTTTGAAATATTAGTGCATGACTATCCCACTATCACCTCCTATTTGTAAGTGTTCATCCAAGTTAAAAAATCCATCTTTTGCCTTGTGAAAACCCTGTATAATCCTAATTGTAGCTAATGCTTAATGTTGTCATATTTCAATAAGATTTTAGGGTCTATGATTAAAATCAAGCTAGGAAGATCAAATAATGCTTGATGTCTTCTATCTTCAAAAAGGATTTGAAGTGGCAAAATTCTCAAGGCTGAATGCAAGTTTGCATTAGTGTAATTTATAGTTGGGGTGAAAATGTCCACAAGAATATATGGAAAAAAAAACAAGCTGTAAAAAAATGCAAGTTTGAATTTTCAAATTCTTAAGTTTTTTGGAAAAATTCTTAAGCTTTTTGGAAAATTTTCAAGTTTGATTTTTCACAAATTTTGCAAATTCAAGCTTTGTGTAAATTGAGGCTTTGTGTAAATTTGGGCTTTTTGTAAATTTGGGCTTTGTGCAAATTTGGACTTTGTGTAAATTCAAGCTTTGTGCAAATTCAGGCTTTGTGTAAATTTGGACTTTGTGTAAAGTTGGAATTTTTACAAGTCAAACATTTTTCAAGTCAAAAATTTTATTCAAAATCTTTGGTCAAACATTTTGTTTTGAGTTTCCCTTTCTTCAAAGGAATTGGTCATCGAACTTTTTGTTCATTCAATTTGTGCTTGAAGCTTTCGATTCAAGCCAATGCCCACCACTTGCCAGTCAACATGCAATCAAAGGAGAGATGATCCAAAAAGGGAGAAATGAAGTTTTAAATGAAATTAGAGGCCACATAAGCATTCAAGAAGCCATGTCAGTATTTCTCCTCATTCCAAAATGTATGACCTGTCCAAGTGGAAGTTAATTTTGTTTAAAGCATGAGCTTTTAAATAAAAGAGAGCCACACTATTAATATAATCCATGTGGAGGGTCAAATGGTAAGGCCAAGATTTTAAAAGGTAAAATAATACACTTAGGCATTACAAAGTTTGGTGGCAACCCTAAAAGGTCAAAGGAAAAATATAAATGTGAAAGGCACAAGAAAGTTTGGCATTAAGGCAAAAAGTTAAAACATAGCTAAGTATTTCCATTTTTAATACTTTGCTTGTGTTGAAGACCTCCTTAGAGGAAAAATATCTTATAAGGTTTATGAGACCAAGGTGGGCCATTCCACACATATTTTCCAAATGGTCATGGATCCTTATTTTCTTCTATCGCAACTGGAATATTCCAATGTAATAATCACAAAGCAATGGGATTTCTTTGGCATGCACAAGAGGAAGGGCAACTATCCAGAAGATTCTAGATTTTCAAATAATTATTAGGAGATCATGGCCAAGTAATTACACATGAATACAAGGGGTTTGTTTTTCTCCCAAGGGAATATTCTTTCTCAAGCCCAAGTGCAATGCATTTCCAGCCAAGAGGATCAAGGGTTTATTTCCAAATATTCATCATGACAAGGATAGGTAGTTACTATAATGATTTTATTGCAAGGCATGAACTTCCAGGCATGATCAAGGGCATATTCTAGCTAGAGCATATTCTTAGAATATTTTGGATGAAAAAGTTGTATAAAAAGAGGTCTTGTCCTCTTTTCAAAGGTTGTTAGTTATTGTTATTTCTAGGTCTTAGGATCTATCAAAATTTAGGATCCTTGTTGTGTGAGTATTTTGTCTCTCTTACTAAGGTGGTTGCAGTTGTACAATGATTAGCAAGATCTAGGAGTATTGTATATGTCTCCCTTATTAAAAGATCAAACTCACCATGCTTTTACACATGCTATCATTATGAAACAATGATGTATGTAAGATTTGCTTGCAAGTTAATAAAAAATAGTTGTGATTTTTTTTGTTGTATTTTATCAATGAAATGCAATGAAATATTCTTCATGTTATACTTATGGGATATTTATATTTATGCTTATCAATGGTGGAAACTATTTTGGGCATAGATCTAAGTTGTAAACTCCTTTATGCACTATGATTTGGGGATATGTTGTTGATAACCTTTTAAGGGAACCTTGGGTTTATAGCTTTGATAGGATAAAGTATTTGAAATTCTACTTGCATTTTATGCTTTAGTGTTTCAAGAGTCATTTGAATTATGTTGACACCAATGGATGCAACTCATTCCTATTAGTTTCCTTAGCTTGTATTTCAGTCTTTCAACATATTTGCAAATGAATGATGCCATTTCCTATTGAAGGAGATCTTATTGTTTGAAAAACCACACCACCACACCACTCCTTTTATTTACTTAACTCATCTTACCCTCTTCTACCCTGAAAATAATACACCTTATTGCATATTTTGAGTATTATTTGCCTACAAATACATAAACATTACACATCCTAAATGTGTCTATATTTTGTACTTTGAAGTCCAACATTGCAGTCTTCCATTTGGACATCTAATTTTGAAAATTTATTTATAAATAAAGGTTTTAATCACTTTCCCATCTATCTTCAGTAGTTTATATGTGACTTAGAGCATTTGTTCACTCCATGTGATAAATATTACCAAGTAGAGTGAGCAAGTTTGGTTATGTTTTGGTCAGATTTGTGTTTCTTGTGTGACAATAATCCACATGGAGATTGAATTGAAGTATCCCTCCATGTGAGCAAGCTACCCCTCAAGTCCTCTCACCTTCACCCAGACAGAGCCATAAGTAGTAAGGAGCTAACCATACCCTATGTCAGTGTCTTCCATTCATTGTTTGCATTCAGTCCATGTTGATGCTAAACCCTTCCCTAGTTATAAAGACATATTTGTGGGTTTTTCATCTTTGTTTTCCATTTTATCAAAGTGTGCAAGGCTGAGTGCAAGAGGTGTACAATTGAGAACTAACAGAATAGTTTATGGATAAGCATAATCTATTTTGCATGAGTAGTAGGGGCATTATAAAATCATTATTTTTCTTACGCGAATGGGTAATCTATATAGAAAATGAAGGAAAAGGGTCAAATATTTGTAGAGTAAGGTATGAACTAAGTGTGTAAATAAGGTGGTTACAAGTGCATTATTTTAGCTTAAATGTTAATTTATATGTCTACATATACTAATTGTCTCATATATAATTTACTTTGGTTTAAATTATTTATTTGTATTTATATGATCTTGATTTGGAATATATATGAGTTCTTTCTCAAGTGCAAGGGTCTCAAAATATATATATATATATTTAAATGTTTCACATGTATGATAAACCAATTTTTCCTTTAGGGGAAAAATAAGTCCTCTACAAAACAAATATTGCATTTCCAAATATTTTGGTTGATAAATCAATTGATGTATACAAGTCATAAATCATAGATGCAATAAATAATTGGTTATGACTTTCATTGATGTAAATAAGATAAACACTCATATGTAACTCTAGATCCCTTATTATGAATATATTGTATTGATAAAGTCTCTTCTAACGCAATATATGTATGCAAAGAGACACTAGGAAGATGATGAAACCAATCCAAAGCTTTAGTAGTTAAGTTATTAGGAAACCTTTTAAGTAGAATTTTATCATTATTTTATTCATTTATAGAAGTTATAAAAATCTTTAGATGTAGAAAAGGATCACTACTCCCATTAAACATTTTGAATGGAGGCCTAAAAATTCCATACGTAATGATGAATTAAGAATCTTACACACTATTGGGTTCCCATATATAACATTGGAATCTATCCACGAATGTTATGCTTTGATTTACAGAGAGAGATGATGCACTTTATGTTGTAAAACACACACAACATGCATCAAGGCTATGGATTCTTAGGAAGACATGTTAAGATTTTTAAAGGCTTCATTTAATGGCTGAATTTTATTATTAATTATTACCATAGGTACACTATTTCAAATAGAAGAAGATGGTGTAGCCAAAGGATCATCTATAATGGATTGATTATAAACATTTTTATCATTATATTACATAAAATCATTCTCTATAGAAATATCATTGCATATTTTAGACCTATTATCAAATTTATTTTCTAAAGACAAAGAAGGAGGAACATCACATTTCATTTCAAAATAAGAGGGACATCACATTATTTTATGTATTGCAATCATTGTGTAGAGAAATATTGAATTTTAATGACATAGTAATAATATAATTACATTTTGTATTAATAGAATCATTGCTTGTATAAATATTATTACAAGGCATGACATCATCTAATTTAATATGTAATGCTTTATCCATTGTATTAATGTAGCTTCACTTTAAATTCAACCATAGTAACAAGTGCATTAGTTAATTTGGTATTGATTTATTCTTATTATAATGAATCACTAGGAGAATAATATTTAGATGAAGAAAGAGAATTATTTTATTCGATTTTATACTCATTTTATTCTTCTTGTTATTCACTATAATTATATAAATAAATATAATTCCAATCTTCAACATCATCACTATCATAACTATTATAATCATTTCCTTCATTTGTACATGTCTATTCCTCATCTACATAAAAATTGTATTAGGCACATAAACATGATCATATACAACCTGATTGGTCCTTTCATTATCATATTTATAAGGAATGGCATGAGTAAATGATAAGGGATCCATAGGGCTAGGCTTATTTTGGTTTTGAGAATGCTTATTCATTGAAAATTTTCCAAATCCTAGAATGATAAATAGAAGAAACACAAATCCTACTCCTAATTTAAGATCAAACATATGTATATGAAAATTATGGATAAAAATATAAATTTGAAATCTTAGAAAGAAGAAACCTTAAGAGGACCTAGGGTGTACTAGTTCTAGACAAAGAATGGGATCACCAATATGTTTTATTAATTTTGGGATTATATGTGACTTATATAACATACAATTAATACAATATTTAGATTGATTAACATGTAAAATTATTTAAAAAATATAAGTATAACTAACTAAATATAGTTACTATCCATTTAAAGGAAAAATACTAATGAGTTTTGATACTTATTTTGGGTCTGTGTAGGTCTATGGTGGGATGTAATTGTCAACATCGATCTAAAAAAGGGTATATGAGTGCTTGGATATGGAATCAAAGTATTTTTGTAATTCTAAACAAGTTTGCATTTCCTAGATGGTTTCATTACCATGACACTATCTATTATAGTGTGGAATTGTCTTGCATGACTTTATCAAAATTGTGACAGTTCTGACTATTGCACATGTGTTTATTAATATTTCCTATGTATATAAATATCTTCAATCCCACATGAATATATTTATTATCATTATCCTTGATCCAAACCCTACTTATACACTTATAAGATCAAATGTGAATTAGGGATGGGTAAAAATGATAGGTTGGACTAACCTCAACCAATCCCCATTGACTAGATAAGCATTGTCTACATTTCAACCACTCCAAAGAGGGATCAAACTGCATGTAGTTATTATGCTAGTATGTGTTTTTACCAAAGCATGCTAGTGTAAATATAGATGTAATTTTCCTAGGCCCTCCTTTTATATAAATATGAAAATAGATATATCTCTTAGAGACATCGAAATTGAAGTGTAAATATAGATGTAATTTTTCCTAGGCCCTCATTTCATATAAATATGCAAATAGATATATCTCTTAGAAACATCAAAATTGAAATAACCATAAGCTAGATTGTTGTTGTAGGCTCTAAGTATGTCTTTATTAAACAATGATTGTATGTTATTGAATGCCTATAGGGGCTTTGAATATATACAAATCTCAATTTAAAATTGGGGAGCTAATGGTGCACAAAATCTAACTATAAAAAATTCAAATAGGTAAAGTAAAGTGATCAAAATGAAACATGACACAAAATAAACCTATAAGATGTGCTTGGATATTTATAAAATTTGAGGACAATTCCACTACCTTGGATCTATCTATGATGTGTAAAATTTTATAAAATCATACAAAATACAAAATATCAATAACATACAACTAGTGAACCATGTGATAAGGTTAAGAAGGAAAATAGATCAAAACACGGGTTTTTAAAATTGCATAAAATAAGTAGAAGAGACCCAAGACCCAAAAAATTGTGCTAATAAGTTCCTTATTCATTATTAAGAGTTTATATGTGTAAAATTACATAAAATCATTGCACAAAATAATCATATACTAAATTCAAGTGTATACATCTTAATCAATATTATTACTTTCTTATATCCATTAAAATTAATGTCTTGCATCCACTATGTTCATACGTTTCTACTATAATTATTATGTCTATGTATCTAACTATGGGCCCTAACCCATGTCATCTTCTCAAAGGGTAACCTGTAAAATTATAACTTACTAGCATAATATGTTCCTGGTCAGGTCTTACTTCCTATTTGTTTTGGGTTTGTTGAACTATGATATAGGCTAACCCATTATTTAAGTATGCCCATATACCTTCATTTCTTGTTACTTTCACTTGTTCTAATTCCTTATTTCTCTCTTCTAGTTGTAAAGAGGTTAGGTCTTCATCTAGATATTAATGTGAACCTCTCAAAAAGTATTTTTTCTTAGCACCAATGTCTTATTATCAAAATTAACCATTGTAACCCATATGCACTTACCTCTTCCCCTTACCCTCAAATTTTTAATTTTACTTGCTCATATGATCTAAAATTTCCATTATAATGAGTATTTGAGGAAATAACTTGTTAGGTTGCTTGTTTCCTTCCCTTCTATCACATCTCAATTTATATCTAAGATAAATAACCTTTTAATCCATGGATTTTTATGGTTGTTAGTTGATTAACTAATATTTTATTAAGCTTTATGTCATATGCTGATTATAGGATAGATATATGTTTCTTAATTTACATGATTGGTTTTCTATGAAATAGTTGTACTTTTATATTTTATACAGTATGATCATGTTTGATTAGTTTATACAATAGTATTTTATGGATATAATTATGTTTCAAGCTAACTACCTTCACTGTTGTGAGGTAGATGCAAGACATATCCATCCCTCAGAGTGTGATGAATGGAGGTCATCATCAAAGAGGATGGTGTAGATGGAGGAATTGGGGAATGACAAAGAAAATATAGAAACCCATGCACACACCATAGTAGAATAATATATTTTATGATTATTGTTTGAGTTAGATAGTTATGGTATGTTTTGATTTTCTATTATGTGTATCTAATGTGATCTTATTGTTGTTCTATGATCATGTTGTTTGATTGCGTAATTTCACTAATATAGTTATGTATTGCATTAATAGTTGCTGATGTTATTGCTTAGTTCTTTAAATGAATTTGTACCTATCTTGTTGTGACTTATCATTGTTTTGGTTATAACTAAATGTTTGTATTAACAATGCTTTGTTTGGATTCTTTGATGTATTAATAGACATATTTTGTTACTTAGCTTAGTTGGTTTGTTAAATGAATACTTATGTTTATAAGATTACTTTTATCATTTATAATAATTGCATAGACTTGTAATAAGACATTAAATGAATTACAATTCTTTGTAAGCATTGACCCTAAGTTGGCATGATAAAATGAAGTTAATTTTTTTAAGTGTAGTGCTTAGGAAATAAACAAAATAATATGCAAAGTGTTATAGATAATTCCATTTTTTAAACATTTATATAGACATCATTGTGTTTGATGAATCTTGCTAAAGTCTAAAGTTATTTTTTTAACCAAGGAAGTTAACTTCTAGTTTGAAGGCCAACTACATTTTGTTTAATTTTTGGATGAGTTGGTAACATTATCGATGCTCTTTTAAAGTCATATGATATATTACCTTATCATATGGTCATTATGCTATCTAGACTTGTTGGCTAGTTGACATTGCATGGAATTATAAAATTTGAAGACTTTGTATAAAGTTGATTTGCATGGCCACTATGGGAAGTCAATGTTAAAATTGGTAAAGTCAAACTACATGCATAAAATGATTATTAAACTAATCACACAAAATTTTGAGATGATTAGGGTTTCTATTTTGTTCGTTGACTTGAGTTAACAATCAATCTTATAAAAACCATTATGCGAGTTTGGAAGGTTGGATGCATGAGAAAATGGTGGTGGAATATAGCTTTGTTGACTTCTATTGAATTTTTCTCATCATGCATTATTTTAGTCATTATTTGTCTACTGACTAAAAGGGAGAAATTGGTGGTGAGTAAGGTCATGCGGAAGAATAAAAGATAAGTCATGAAGGCCTGTGAGGGCATGAAATACATGGGGGTAGCACATAGAAGTATAACAAGGATATTCGAGCTAAGAAGGGAAAAAAAATCAATTTCCTTGGCATTATAATAATATTTACAAGTTGGTGATGTACTTTAAATACTTGTGTGTATAGTTTGATGTTTTTTTAGAAAAAGAATGATAATGGTTTTATTGGGTTCAATTGTTTTTTAAATTATAAAAAAAATTAAGGGTTGAATGTAGGGCCCTATGGATGGCTTGGCCATCCATAGAACCCTACATCCAACCCAAAGTAACCCTAGTGGAGTGGTTATGAGCTGTAGGATTTTTGCCATGGTTATATTAGCTATGAAAGCTCTGTATTAATTATTTTTTAGTTGTAAACCCTATGAATTAATTGTATGGTTAATTAAGGGGTATTTATAACCAGGCTAGGGATATAAGCATTAAGTCTCAAACATAGATATAATTCTATATGGGTTATGCGGGATTCAACTATGTTATACCTAACAGGGAATTTGGGTAAGGATGTTATAAGTTTTTATAAAAAAATTGACTATGTATGAAAATACACACATACAATGTAAATACTTAGATTAATGCCTGATGATATATATATATATATATATATATTTATATATTCTAATATTAGGTCCTTTCGAATGAAATTTATGTGTATTGGGTTTATAATCGATTTAATGTATTTGTATAAATATATTCAGGGTTAAGGATTTCGAATAAAATTTTGTGTGTTTTGGTTTTGTATGGATTTATGAATTATGGGTATGAGATATAAACTCAATTTTAGTTATAAAAATATTGTAGCATACATAATTATAAATATACGAAATTGGAGTTTAATTCTTGCCAAGCCATACATATTTAATGGTATGGAATTGGGTAATGATGCCAATGGTAGATAATTTGTCAAGTAGAAGTATAAACAGTGGTTTGTGTGCTTGGATATACATATAGCCATAAATATTTAAGGGTATGGCATTAGGTAATGATGCCAATGGTAGATAATTTGTCAAGTAGAAGTATAAATAGTGGTTTGTGTGTTCGAATATATATATATATATATATATATATATATATATATAAGGTGAATATTTATTTGGCTGAGTTTATTGTGATATGTCTAGGCATTTATTTGAATAATTACTTGTTTGAGGCAATTAAAAGTCTTACATAGAGGATTGAATTCATAATATACATAGACATATATGGATTGCTTAGTCTTTATCCTATTTGAGTTGGACAGTATGGTATAATAAGGTTGAGTTATATGATTCAATTAAACCTATTATGTGATATCTTATGGAATGTGTAAATGATAGGGCCGATTTTTATTATGTCAAAATTCTCTATATTTGGACATAGTCAACTGAGTATATAATCTTTGATTATTTTATATGCAAGAAATTCAAATAGTATTGTGAATTAACTGATTTGTGTATTTCAAAATAATGGAATTGGTATATCATTGTTTGGTTGTGTTCGAATTGTAAATCACATATATCCTATGTGTTTTAAGTCAAAATGATTAAATAGGGAATTATATGGTATATTAAAGGTATTGAGACAACTAATGTAGCCTAAATGTATACCGAGAGTATATAAGGAACTCTAAGATTTTAGACAGTAGATTGTCTACTTAGAGTGTAACATATACATTCTCAGATTATGACTGTAAAAAAAATTTATATGTATACTTGAGAGTTTAAAAAAATAGTATATATATATATATATATATATATATATATATATATATATATATATATATGATTTATTTATATGGTTATAAATTTAAGATTGATTATACCATATATATAGATGTACACAATTATTCATTGGTAATCATTATTGTTTAGCAAGGTATTAGGGGTACTTTGTTATGCACTTAATGTTTGGATGAAGCATGAAAATAAGGTATTTAATTTCTTAAATATAAATCTTATTAAGTTGTTTTATCACTATCTTTTGTTATATATGTGGAATATGAACAAATAAATACATTGTGATTGATGTTTTATTTTGTGGATGAAATAACATTTCAAGTTACTTTGTGGTATTGAGTAATTTATAGTCTGGATATAATTCTTACCTGGATGGTACATTTATATTAAAGAATATTTGTGATTCTATTTATTATTCTATAATAAACTAGATGATATTAGATTCATTGCATTATATTTGATAGACTAAATGTATGTATTTGATATTTCCATACTTAGCATATTTATATTTGATAATATAGAATATTCTGAATGAATCTATTAGTTTTAATATTATTATATAATTTAACCAAGTCTCACATTCATAACACTAAATAAGTAGTGAATGGATTCCATTAGATTAATTAGCACCATCAATGCAACATGAGGTGTAATCTGATTGAGTAGTGTGTATAAAATTGACAAATCCTAGAGATAATTAATTATTTAAAAACTTTGGCCAAAGTAATGTTTATAGTTAAACATTGTTATTTAATGTGTTGATATAGTTTTCATGTTTATGTGATCTCATGTTACAATAGTTTTTTTTATGATACACATCATGTATTAGACATCTTATAGCACATTGGTTCTAGTTTGTCACTTTTTATTTCTACACCATCATTATCTACCCATTCGTGAAGGGAGGACCATTCCATTATTGAGAGATAGTACGAGGGATTGATGGTCCATGTTTGGTGTGAAAATGCACTCAGATGATGCTCTCCCTCTCTGCTTGAGTACTACATTAGAGACTACACTTGAAATTATAGATTGATACATGAATTGTGGAGACTTGAGTCGTGGAGACTCATGCTCCATGGAGCTTTGTATCATTGTATTATTATTATTTGAGACATTATTTATTGATTAAAATGTACTATCTATTCATTATACTTATACATCAATGGCTATAATGTTGTATCAATCGTGGCTAAAACTATATTATTACTTTAATGAAATAAATGCAATCTTTATTGTTTATTCAACATTGTTCATGATTTGTTATATCTTTTCATGGTGATCATTATCTAAATGGATTAGATATAAAACCTAATGGGTTAACTAATACAATAAATTTATTTAAAATTCACTTAGCTTTCTTGTGGTGAAATTTGTTAGATGAATATGTATAATTAAGTTTTAAAAAATTACTCTATTCTAGTAAAACCTAGTGGGGTTGTTACACCTTCTCCATAGTATTTTAGTCCTTTGATGATTATGTTAGATAATCTATTGTAACATTCTATTTTTTATATCATTATAATCTTGAATTACTTTTAAATCAACTCCTCTTATTTACCTAATGGTTCTTTCACCACTTAAGACCATGTCTTATTCTCTTTTAGTTAGCTTCTTAGTTATTTTCTATCACTTCCATTCTTTGAAGTTCCTCTTGCACTTTTTCATTTGCATTGCACTCACTTTCTCCCCCTACATTGGAATTTTTTGGAGAGTGAATGACTTGGTTGAGGGCATGCCATTCTTGTTGTGAAACATCAATGAGTTTTTACAATTTTACTACTTGTATTTGAGCATGTTGTTATCTTCCTCCAACCTATGCTCAACTTTCACCACTTCTTCCATTTTTTAATATATTTTATTTTTTTCTCTTTATTTTATGTTTTATAATCTCTCTTTAAGGATCATTATATCTTACATACATAACTTCAATTACCAAATGCGTGTTATTGTGGGGTTGTATGTTTCCTCACCATCTTGAATATCCTTTAAGGGAATTACCCAATCTACCTTGACCTTCCTTTTCATCACTTCCTTGTGTTGAATTTGGTTGAGCATTTTATTCCAATTTAGGTAGAATGATTTGTTGTTTTTAACTATAAGTTTGTATTCACTTATGTGAATGTGTCTCATTTTTTTTACTTTATGCTTATGCTTTTTCATAACCTCAACCCTTGCCTGAGCTTGTCGATGTCTTATTATCCCCTAATATTGTTTAGTATTAACATAGATTGGTTTTGCATCTATTTCTAAGTGATTTGTAACTAACTAAGATGATGAAGTGATATTACACAAAAACATCATATTTTTTAAGTATAAATATGTATGTGTCCACATATCCTATATGCTCCAATACTCCTTCCAATCTATGAATTAGTGTATGCAAATATAGGGGTCAATTGATGTTTTATCATTCCCTTTGCTAGTATAGATATCTTAGAATTATTAATTCCTCTAAATATTGGAACCTAATATTATTTGGGATCATGTTGTAATAATTTCACCATCTCTAGAATGCACTTATCCATTGAAATTTCTTACCCCATTGGACACACCCAATTTAAAATCCTTTTCTAGATATTTTAATACGAGGTTTGAGTGTAGGATGAAGAGATGATAAGTAATTTTATATATTTTGAGTTCCATTTAGCTATGTTACACACTTTAAAATGTTATAATATAAAATGGTTTTTATAGAAGGGTGAGGTGCTTACTTGGCCTACTTTGTTCATTGTCCATGTTTTGTTTAGTTCATTGTGCATGTTCACTATTGACATCCCTCTACCCTACTTGCTTGGAAACATAATTTAATTTCCATATATATGTTCATCCCTTTGTCCTTTAATGAAACATACCCTTGATGCCTTAAAATTGTATGTTTCAATGTGAATTTTATGCCCTAGTATTATGGACACTGCTATTTGCTATCTACTATTATCTCATAATATCCTAAAAATTGTTCTCTCAAGCTTGTGTGTGTGTGCACTTTGAAAAAATATGACAATTAAAATAATGATATTAATGTCCATAAAAGTTTAAAATTATTTTATGGGACCATAAAATTAAAATTTAAAATAATGAGTAAGGTGTACAAGTGTAATTCCAACAAACCTAAAAATTAGAAAGGCCCTGCATCCAAGAAAATATGTGAAAACAAATCATGTCCTCCAGTGCCTTAATAATATCACCATATCTAAAAAATTGTCATAAGGTCACTTCCTACTCAATATTTAAGAAGAAACAAGCCAGATTTAAGAATAAAACCACCATCTACATAGCATTATGGAAGTAAACTCTCTAGCTAATTGTTAGTGAGGATCAAACATCACTCAATAAAAGGGACCAATATTTATAATCCTTATAAGCCATGAATGTCTAAAGAGTGTTATACGAGTATTTAAAAAGGAAAATAATTTCCATTTATCTCAAAGTAATTGAAATATCCTCGCATTGAGATTTTTTTTATGGTCAATTCTAGCTTGATCAGTGTTCTTGGTCAAATCAAGAGGTTGTGTTATCACAAAATAAATTTGTTGCAACACTTAGTACCATAGATTTCTTGGTCTCCTAGAAATTATTAAAATATTTAATTCATTCATTCATTCATTTCATGTTGTGAATAATTTTTTTTAAATCCTTAGTGTTCCCCTACTTGTTAGCATTGGGTAGTGGATTCGATCCCAACTTGGTCGTGTTAACATTCTAGATCATTTTGCCCTTGACATAAGGTGGTTTTCTAAATCTGACATGGCGCAATTAGAAACCTTGATTTTAAAATCAAAGACATGTTTTATTTATCCCCTATATTATTAGAAAGACACCCCATAAATTATTTAATGATATGGTAATGTATATGATATAGATTTTTGCCAATACTTTGTTAACATACTTTTATTTTATTTTAAATTGGAATAAATTTTAACCTCTACTTTTCACCTTATATAACCATATATGTATTCCTACATACTTAGTGGGGTTATCTTGCTTCTGTGATTGTATAATTTAGGCATGTATTTTGTTGAACATGCATACTTGGTATTTTCACTTATATCCTTAGCATTGTCCATCCTATAACCTATGGAAACTATCATATTTGTATGCTAAAAAAATAAACATTAATTTTAGACATTTAGGTGTAAGTGAAGGCCAAGTGTCATCTAATTGCTAACAATTTGTAACATAAATGTCATTGTGCCAATGTATCATTTAAATATGAATTTATATATTATTATTCTAATATGTCATGGACATGGATATATATTATTATATAAAAATCAATTATTTAAATGGATACATTTAATTATTTCCTATATATGGATATATATTATTATATAAAAATCAATTATTTAAATGGATATATTTAATTATTTCCTGTATATGGATATATATTATTATGAAAAAAAAAGGTTTGATATTTCACCAATAATATACAAGATTTCAAGGAAAACATGATGTGTTAAATGAGTTTTAATTCTAGTGGATGATATGACTTGGTGAACATATGGGCTTGGTATCAAGGGTGCAAGTATGCACATACTTGGAGGTTGGGGCATTCAATGAAAAATTGAAGTTTACCAGCAATTTATATTTATGAAAATAGTAAGATTCATATAAAAAGGAAGAAGGGAGTGAACTCAAGGGGGAAAACTATATTTTCTGCTTGTTGGACCAAAACGAAATGGGGCACATGGAATATGAGAGAAGGGTTGAGGTGGTTGGCAAAGGGATTGATGAAAAAAAGTATGTTTGGGTTAGGAAAATAAGTATACCATCAAATTAAGATTTAGGAGATTATCATTCCTATGCTTTAACTGTGTCACTCATATACATTGCCACAATTATAAATATGAGTTGGGCAAATTGTGTACATCATGCCTATAGTGAGATTCATGCAGGTCATCTAAATGTGATTGCCTCTATAAATGTGATTTTTGGTGAGGCTTTGTTTCTATTCATGGGAATGAGCAAGGTTGGAGGCAAATATCTGCATCAGGTATTTATATCTAGCCAATTTCAAGGGACATAGACTCAATCAGGATCATGTTCAGTTACAAACTCTTATTCTCTTTGCTAAAATCTGGGCATCCCATATGGTATTTTCACTTTTTCTCTTACAAGATATTATTTGAAATGTAATCTTATTGTGGTCCTACTATAAGTGTGCCTTTATGTGCTTAGCCAACTACTTGCCATGGTGTTACCTACGAGGGGTGACTACATTAGCTTAAGTCATGTGCCTAATTGATGAAGGCCAGATGTATTTACTTTTGATCTAATTCTCATTTAGTAATGGGTGAACTACATCCTACCCTATTTTTTCATGTGATGAGATCACCATAGATATGTAGGTAGCTTAGGGAGTGGGTGTAAGATTAGTGAACCAACCCTTAGGTCATTCTCCTTGAGTGAGCATTGCAACTAACCAACCTTAAGTGTTATTGAAACATGTGCCTAAACCATTATTCCCTTGAATACTTATATTGACATGATTTTATAGTTTTCTTGTTCACATATGTGTATCTTTCTAGTTTTCAATGGTGTGGTATGCTCATATGTAACGTTTTATGGGTAGTGACCCTATTGATTCATATGTAAGTAAGACTTATTCTATCTCATTTTAATATTGGACACTTTTAGAGATCCACTTGAGAGACAAAGTTTCTCTAAGTAGCCTATGCCATGAATTGTTGAGTCTTGAACTTCTTGGATCATTGAAACATGGGTGCCTAGTCATGTTGGACTCTTATTTTTATTTCTATGTTTAATGCTGGGGTAAGCATGAATACTTGAGTTGTCTAGATGTTTCATGTTGTGTGAACATGTTGAGATCGTGGTTTTGTCATGTTTTATATGCTATAGATTTAGAAGCTCAATTGATAGACATAATAATTTCCTCATTGACTTAGATTTCCAACCCTATTTTTTTGATGGTGTCTTGTGAAGGAGGCCATCACAAGTCAAGGAGAACTACATTAGACCATGATTCCATGAAGTGGATATGTAGGCTACCCAAGTTGTGGTGGGAACATCGGGACTAGGTTCTCAGGCTAGGCTAGGGGTGCTTTATTGTCATCCTTCATTTTGGGCTTGTACGTTGTTATTTGTTTTAACTTTGTATATAATATTAATTAAATAAAATTTGAGATTGATATGTGTGTAATTGATAATCCCTTTATATTAACTGATTTTGGTTTAATTTTAGATTCCTTGAGATAAATTTAATATTGCAACTCTCCTTATTTTACATGTTTTAAGAGTAGAACTAGTGTAGTGTTAGTCAATACTCTCCCATGGTGAGCCTTAAGGTGGTAACCTTATTATAAAATAATTGTTGTCTTAATATGCTTGTGTGTGTTGAATTGAGATGTATGGTTGAATGTTTTCATTACTTAATAAATCAAGAAATTATAATTAAGTTAGACCTTCTATTCAGGACATTATATTAATGTGAATTGTCCCTCTTCCTTATTAAGGACACCAAGTAAGAGATTTAATAAACTAATAAGTGACTATAGTTAACAAGTAAGCATCATTGAATTAAGTCAAAAAAAATTTACATGGATTTTGGGACAATGTTTTTGGGCATGAAAGTAAGGAGAACATATAAACACAAAATTATCCTTATTTTTAGGGTTCACAGAACATATTTGATGAATACATTATATTGGAGGAATATGATGATTTGTATCTATGCAGAGGTCTATGAATAAAATTTGAATTCTACTAATGGAACACTTAAAATGCAAGGACATTAGATCTTGGTTTAGCCTAGAGGTTGCATGAGCCCATCCTCAAATTGAATATATGTATTATAGTAATGTTGAAGATTTGAGGAAAGAGGTTCCTAAGGCTCTATCCATTTGTACCAAAGGTAAAATCTATAGAAATAATATGTATTTATCTCCCTTCATGATACAATTAGTTCATTAATTGAAAACTTATATAGAGGGAGTTTGTTTATGTCAATATCTAAAACACCTAGCAAAGTGAAGGCCTCTGTGTACCATCCAGAGTTGATCCCACATTATTCCATTTACATAATATTCAATTTATATGTGTAAATTTCAAGCTATCAATATGTTATAATTAATAGAATCACAAAACTTCTTGTTCTACTCTAAATTGACTTAAAAATGATGAATGAAACTAGGTCTATTGTCTACTACCTACAAATAGATTGGTTTTTAGGTCATTATGGATCATAACTCTCTTATTAAGAGTATTTTGGCCCCATACAACCTTTTTTAGTGGGGAAGGATATGGGGGAAAAACTCATACAATTTCTCCTTAAAGTACCACTTAGATTGTCTTGAGATCTTCCCATTGAGTACTCTAATATGCCAAGACTCTGTTGATACCCTATATGTCTATCTAACTTTATGTGGCAATACTAAATCCTTATCCATCTCCCCTTGTGCATCCATAACCAAATATAATATGGGCGGTAGAAATTGATTTTATTCTTCCTCATCTAGTATGAATGGTTCATATAAATGTAAGATATCAAAATTGATAACTAAGTACATATTTATGAATGAGGGTAAATCAATATTGAAATAATTCTCACCAATATGCTTCAAAATTGAAGATGGGCCATACCTTAGTGGTTTCAAATTCCTAGCTTGTACCTGAATCTCTCCTTGCTTAAATACAACCATACCTTATTACCCACCTTGAGTGGTCATACTTGACTTTGTATTTTTATTGAGGCATATCTAACCAATATTTCACGTTAAGATGGATTTGAATAATCCTCTCAATGAACTATTCAACTCTTGTCACCTCTAAATCTTTCTTCTCTATCCGTACCTATTCTTCTAATACAACATCAAGTGTATTAGTTGGAAAATAACCCAAACATGCTTCAAATGGTGAATTAGTAGTGGAAGTGTCTACTACCCCATTGTATGAGTGTTGAATGTATGCCATATACTCATCCAAAGTTCTTGTATAATTATTTTTATAGCCTCTTATCACTTAAACCAAAGACTTCTTGACCATTTTTGTTTGTTCATTGGTTTGAGGATGGAAAGTGGTATTTCATTATAGCTTAGTATCCATATTTCCCCATAGTATGGTCCAAAATATTCTTAATAACCTTGAGTCTCTAACTGATACAATAAACTCAGGTAATCCAAAATGCACCCAAATGTTATAAAAGAAAAGTCCATCTATTTCATGCCCTTTTATTATTTTCTTGCATGCAATTAAAATAAACATTTTGTTAAATCTAACTACAACAAAATATGGATATTGATATCTATACTTGGACATAGGTAATTCACCCATAAAATCCATGTAAATTCTTCCCCTTGACCTAGTAGGTACAAATAGTGGCATGTACAATCCCTCATTCCTAACATTAGGATTGCTTGTATAACATAGTGATACAGTCATAGTTATGGGTCTGAATTAATATTTTACTTATACCATACAACCCTTATAATACACAAAAAAATATGCAAAAAAACCTATATTTATAGACTTAAATTTCAATAATTATAATTCCCATACACACCTATACAATATCACAAATGAGATGTAGTACAACACTAGATCCGTAGATAATTCCCATATTTGTAAGTATAGATTCCTATTCACCAAATTAAAATCTACACCCTAGGTAAATAAAATAAGCATGAGCTCCTAATCATGTGCCTTTTTCTAATGATAATCCATATTTTTTAGCTTCTAATGCACTTATCCATGTCGCATCTTCAATCATCCTTTCCACTTAACCAAATATTCATTGCACTCATTATTGCATGTCCTTTTATCGATTCTTGTGTTAATAACATATTCCACCTCTTCGTGCATATTTTTTATCATTTCCAATCCATAACCCATCTCTCTAGAATATGAATCAACTCTTCCACTTTATTCCCTTCATGATAAAGATACAAATCTACCACATTGAAAATAGGTGAAATGTTACTCCCTTTAGGTAACTCAATCTCATATGCATTATTTTCAAGCTTTTGTAACACTCTGCATGGTTAAATATTCTTCCATTTCATTTTTTTTATCGGTAAAAGAGGGTTGGGGGTCCCTCACCTTTCCATTAATATATATAAATATATTACAATAAAATCCTATTCTTCCATTTCAAATTATTATACATTCTTTTTGTAAATCTTTCTTTCGTCAAGTGTGCTAAGACCATGTCTCCAAGCTAATGCGCTAGTTTAATTTTATTCATATATACACACTTCTTATAATTTATTGTAACCTTCTCCAATTATCCATGTACTTGATTATGCACATCTTACATATGCTCTACAAAATCATTTATGTCTGTAATTTTCCTTTACTCACTTATGATGTCACGTAGCTCCACAACTCCTCTTAGAATTGACCCATACACAATATAAAATGGTGTCTTTCCTATTATCATAACTAAATTTTTATATGAAAACTCAACTTTCACTGTAATATTATTCCATGTTCCTGGCTTACCTTTAACTCAACATCATAACATATTGCCCAAAATCTTATTGACTACCTCCATTTTCACATCCATTTAAGGATGATATATTGAGCTAAACTACATCTTTTCATTTAAATTCTTCCAAAATGTCCTCTATAAATGTCTTATAAATTTCATATATTTATTTGATACTATGTTGCATGACAAACCATGCAACCTAATAATCTCCCTAGAAAAAAAGTTAACAATGTTTATTGCATCACTAGTCTTTTTACAAGCCAAAAAATGTGCCATCCTTAAAAATCTATTAACTACCAAAAATACTGAGTCATTTCCTCTCTACATTATAGGTAACCCTTAAATAAAATAAATACTTATTCCTCCCGTGATCTCTTTGAGATAGGTAACAATTGATACAACCTTGCAATCTCACTTGTCCATTTTGCTAGTTAACAAACTCTACACCCCTGTAAATGTTTTTGTACATCTATGCTCATCCACAACCATAAATCATTTTTTACTACTTGTGCTAATGTCTTTTTATAATCAAAATTACCCACCAAATTTTTACTATGCTTCTCCTTAATCAAATTCTCTCACATCGAACCTATAAATATACGTAATTGCCTTCTTTTGAAAAAAAACTTTCTTGAAGAAATTATTCTAACCATGGTGTCCTATCACCACTCACTGGTTCTGCACATGCCTTCCATGCTTCTAAAAAATATTCATCATTTCCATAATGTTATTTCATAACATAAAATTCTAACTTCATCTTTCAATTCATTCAATAATAGGACTCAATAACTCAACACATGAAACTTTGTTTGGATTTATACTCCTATATTTCAACAAAAATGAATAGTTCTGTAGGAAATCAACTCACTTCACATGTCTTTTATTCAACTTAACTTGACTATCTATGAATTTTAAATCCTAATGGTTTGTACACAAAATAAACTCCTCAAGAAACATATATTTTCTTCAATTTTTGAGTGTTTGGACAATTGCATAGAACACGTGATCATATACTAAATACTTGCAATTCACATAATTTAAATTTTTGTGAATATGTGAAAGGTTTTTCTTTTTGGCATAATATTGAACCTGTTTCTATACAACTAGCATCATAAGCTAGTTGAAATACCTATTATAAATATAGAACACAAAACAATATTAATGAATTAAAGATGTAAATAAAATGTAGAAAATACAACATATTAGAGACATAGATTTAACATGGTTCACCTAATATGGGCTACATTCACATAGAAACAACTAGTCTTTTTTAATATTTAATCTAAAAAATGAAAGAAAAAACCTACAATACAACCACTACAATATCCTCTTCACTCACATACAACATGTCACCATACTTACAATGCCCTCATATCAAAAGAGTGTTATATATAGAGCAAAAATGCACAAATATAATTTATACCTTTAGATCTATAACTTAGTAGTGAATGGTCCATATATACTATGAAATTACCCCCATGATAACCATAGTGGGGCGTGTTGGCCCCTCACAACCCCCTTGTCAGGAATTGGGCATTAAAATAAGATCAGGCTCCACCATTTAACAATCTCCCACTTGAAGACTGATTGTTACAACTCCACTGATACAAATCTTCCTTAGACTATTCTTTAAACCTTGACCCTGACATGTTTCTCATCTTCCTTGTTATCCTTAAAGATATATTGAAGTTGAACAACTCTCTAAATTATATTTAGTGACTGCCTTTTTTAGCATATCTACAAGATTCTAACTCATATAGATATTTTCCAACTTCATTTGACCATCCTCCAAAACTAAATGAATGAAGTGAGACCTGAGTTATATATATTTGGTTCTATCAAGTTCTTTGTTAAATGAATCACACTTTGGCTATCACTATACAACCTACAATCTTCCTGCGTATGCCTTAACTCTTCCATGAGCCATTGCATCCATATCATCTCCTTGCTAGCTTTTGTATCTGCAACATATTCTATCTCTATAATTGACAAAGCAACTATCTTTTGCAATTTTAAAATCCAACTAACTGTTGTATCACCAATAACGAAAACATAACTTGTGGTACTCCTCCTACCATCTAAATCTATAGCCATGTCTATATCAAGATATCCTCGTAAGGTAACATTTGAACCTTCATAGCATAAATATCTATCAATAGTTCCTCTTAGGTACATGAGAATCCACTTGATTGCATCTCAGTGCTCTTTTCCTAGATTATTCATATACCTGATAACAAATCCCACTACATGATCAATATCTCATCTCATACACACCATAACATACATTAAAATTCAAACTATTGAACCATATGGAACTTTAGACATGTAATTGATTCCTTCCTTCATTTTAAGACATTGTTCCTTGCTTAATGTGAAGTGCCCTCCCAAAGATGTACTTATAGGTTTTACATCTTTCATATTGAACCTAACACCTTCTTTATGTATTCTTCTTAAGGTAATATCAATTTTCTATTTTTCCTATCTCTTTTTATTCTCATACCAAGGATTTGCTTTGCAACACCCAAATCCTTCATTGCAAATGAATTTTCTAATTTTCTTTTGAGATTATTTATATCTTACATGTTAGACCTGAAATAAGCATGCCATCTACATAAAATAACAAGATACAATAGCTACCATTATCTAATCTCTTAGAATAGACACAGTGGTCAAAATGACATCTACTATAGCTTTGTTCTATCATAAACATGTCAAATTTCAAATACCACTACCTTAGAACTTGCTTTAGACCATACAAATTTTTGTTCAACTTGCACACCATTTTCTTCTTACCTTTTACTTCATATCCCTGTGGCTGCTCCATATATATTTTCTCCTCTAAATCACCATGAAGGAAATCAATTTTCACATCTAACTATTCAAAGTGTAAATATTCTACTACTACCAAACTTAAAACAGTTATTTTGAAAGTCATTTTTACAACTAGAGAAAATATTTTGTCAAAATCGATACCCTTATTTTGTGTAAACTTCTTTACAACAAGTTTGACCTTGTACCACTTTTTGCATCCATCTTTTTCCTTCAAACTATAAACCCATTTATTCTGCAATGCTCTTTTACTTGTAAGAAACTGAACCAAATCCCAAGTTTAGTTATGTACCAAGGAGTCCATCTCCTCTTTCATGCCTTGCTCTGAATTCTTTCTAATTTCTACCTGCATTGCTTCTTCATAGCTTTCTAGCTCACCACCATCAGTCAATAGTAAATAGTAAAGTGAAGGAGAGTATCGTTTAAGGAGTCTACTTACTCTAATAGATCTTCTAACTACACTTTCAGGAGTTTGAGGTACTTGTTGTATTTATTACGCATTATAATTTTTTGGCACTTTTAAAATTTCATTTCTTGTGATTTCATCAAGTACTGCATATTTTGTATTTGGATTTTCTTATTTCTTCCCTTGTAATTGATATCTGTACATGACCTTCTCATTAAAGATCACATCTCTAGTCTTAATGATTTTGTGATTTTCAAAAATCTCATAAATAATAACCAAAATCATTAACTCCTTATCCAATAAATGTACATTTCTTGGATTTTACTTCAAGCTTGGTTCTATTTTATTTATCAATATGGATAAATACTTCATAACCAAAAGTATTTAAAAATGAATAATCTACCTTTTTACCTATCCATGCTTCTTCTAGAATGCCACCATCCAAAGGACTTGAAGGCCCTCTATTTATTAAGTAAATAATATTATCCACACTATATGCCCAAAATTGTAAGGGAAACCTTGCATGTAATCTCATGTTCTTTGCACGCTCCATGATTGTCCTGTTCATCCTTTCTAACTCACCATTTTATTATGGTGTTCTTAGAACTATCTTCTCTCTAAAAACTTTATGGGATGAATAGTTATTATCAAATTTTTTATTGTAGTATTCATCTCCATTATCTGATCTGGCACACTTCAAATTATTTAATTTCTCATTCTAAAACAAAGCTTTCTATTTCTTAAAAGTATAAATAATATTAGTTTTTTTTTGTATGTAATAAAGCCAAGTTTTTTGAGTTGCATCATCAATAAAAGTAACATAATAATAAAAGCCACCAATGGGTGATACCTAAGCTAATCTCCATACATATGTATGCACAAGCCCTAACTGTTTATCCTTCTTTGTCTTCCTAACTCTAATAAATTTGACTCTCGTCTATTTTTTGTACACACAATGCTCACAAAATTCTAAATCCACCTTCTTCAAATATGGTAATAAATTATTTGGGTGAAGAACTTGCAGTGCTCAAGTTTTTGGTGCCATAATTTTGTATCCACTTATGTAGAAGCTAAAACAATAGAAGAGTCAATTTTACCATTAAATAA
Source organism: Torreya grandis (assembly GCA_037957365.1). NCBI lineage: Eukaryota > Viridiplantae > Streptophyta > Pinopsida > Cupressales > Taxaceae > Torreya > Torreya grandis. Next base: position 3,852,452 of record JARHVA010000053.1, on the reverse strand, counting down.
ATATAATGTACCTACCTTTTCTCATTTTTTTATTACTAATATCCTTTAGTGACCTTCCATAAATTTTTTATAAATGTAACTATGCATCCTTCACTTCCCAACTACCCTACTAAAATTAGATTTCTTCTCAACTCAGGAACATGACTCACCTCTTTCAATAACCATTTATTTCCATTCTATAATTTTATCTGTCTTTTCCTACTATTTTATAGGGTTCACTATCACCTAAATAAACCTATCCAAAATCACCTTGAACATAGTCTTGAAAATATTTCTTATGGGTTGTAACATGAAATGAAGCCCCTGAATCTAACATCTAAGAATCATTAATATTATGTAAAGAAAAGATTAAAGCATCTTGTAACACATCACCTGATACATTTGCTTTCTATTTGTTATCTATTGTTCATTTCCTTATTTTTCTTTTCAAAATCAACAAATTTTCTTCAGGTGTCATTTCTTCTCACAAATCTTGCACACTAACATTCCTCTAGATTTAGATCTGCCCTTCTTAGACTTACCACAATTTCTTGGATCCTTTCCTCTATTATTTTATCTTTCCCTATTCTCTATAGTTAAAAAATTACCTAATGTCTTACCTATGCTTTTCTATCACATTTCCTTGCTAAGAATAACACACATAACATCATCAAATTTTAAAGTGTTTAAACCAGAGATAGAATTGCTCACAACTATGACCAAGCCATTCCATCTTTTTGGTAATGAGCACAAATTTAAAAGAGCCCTAACCTCATCATTAAAATTTACTCCTACAAAGCTTAACTGATTTATGACCATGTTAAATTCATTTAAATGATCAACAACAGACCCACCTTCTGACATTTCTATATGAAATAAATGCTTCATAAGAAATACCTTGTTGAAAGCTCAAGGTTTTTCATACACTCTATCTAATGCCTTAAACACATCTATTGTTAATTTTTATTTTAAAATATTGAAGGTCACTGACACTACCAAGCATAGTCGTATTGTTCCTAGTGCCTTTCTATCAAGAACCTCCCAATCTTCATCTTTCATAGTTGTTGGCTTATTTTCTATTCCACCCAATGGTAAGAAAAGATCCTTTTGATATAGATAATCTTCTATTTGCATCTTTTTATAGCTGGTAGTTTTGGCTACTAAATTTTTTGACCTTAAACTTGCCTTCTTCTGTCATTGCTCACACTCTAATCAGGTACCCTCTTTTCCTATGAGTTTATCTACCAAATAAATCTTTGAATCTGATACCAGATGTTAGGTTATATAGAATATAAAGCAATATTAATGAATTAAAAATGAAAATAAAATGAAAAAATACAACATAATAGAGACACAGATTTAACATGGTTCATCAAATATAAGTTTCGTCCACACAGAAATAGCTAATCCTTCATATTATTTAGTCCAACAAATGAAGGGAAAAACTTACAATACAACCACTGCAATATCCTCTTCACTCACATACAACATGCCACCATAATTACAATGCCCTCATATCAAAAGGAGGGTTACATATAAGGCAAAAATGTATAAACATAATTTCTACCATTAGATCTGCAACCTAATAGTGAAGGGTCCAGATTTACTATGAAATTAACCCCATGATGACCATAGTGAGGGGGACGAGGGGGGCGGGGGCAGGGCATTGCCCTCCACACCTCCCCTGTCAGGAACTGAACATTAAAATAAGATCAGAGTCCACCATCCAACAATACCTTACCAAAATCTAGTAGTTCCAACACTAGTTGCTCAATTACTTTCTTATTTAATTGCTGGAAACTTTGTTTTGCTTCTAATATCCAAACAAAATCCTTTATATCTTTCTGCATTACCTTTGTAATCATTGCAATTATCCTATTTAAATTCCTAATAAACTTCCTATAAAAACATATCAATCCATGAAAAATACACGCTCAAATATATTCTATAGTAATGATAATACAGAAGATTTTTTTAAATTATAATTTTTAATTATTTTCCCATGATAATTCTTCCATTATTTCGAATTTCAAAATATTTTTAATATCCTATTATTAATAAATTTTTAAATATCATGAAATATTAAATTTAAATTTTATTTAATTATTCTATTTTATGATTTTATTAAAACCATTAAATATTTTACAAATAAATTTCTAATAATAATAATAATAATAATAATAATAATAATAATAATTATTATTATTATTATTATTATTATTATTTCCACATGAATGACTTTTAAAAAAAAAAAAGAGAGAAGAGAAAATGATGAAATATAAATAAAAACCATTATCCCAAAAATAAACCTTATTCACCCATATTTCCCCCACCACATGGTTACCCATTTTATATGGTTGGCAAATTACATTGCATGGTTTTTATTTCATGGGATATGTTTTTTTTTAAAAAAAAACCATGGAATATTGTTTTTACTTTACCATGCATGCTTTGCCTTTTTCCATGTGAATATGGTAATAATGGACTTTTTTTAAGACACGTGTGGAAAATGTTATGTCATATTTTTTATACTTATCTCTTACCCTTTTTATTAACATGCACGCCACCTTCACACCAATGTGGACACCCACTTGACAAAGGTCAATGGTTTTTATGGAATCATGGATATCTTTATCTTGGCGCTTAACTCCATTTCCATTAATCTTTTGCATGGTACATGAAATATCCACTCATGGTTTGATAGTTGGTGGAAATCCATTTTAAAAGGGGATGGTTTTTATGTTTGGCATTGAAATAGCAGATTATATTGAATTATCCACCAAACTAATAATCTTGGCATCAAAATAGAGCAGTAGATATGCATTGGAAGATGGATACAACAGGGTTTACTCAATCCTATGGTGTTAATGAATATGTTAATTATAGGATGGTATTGAAATATTGGTATATTTAATTAAATCCAAGTTTTAAACAATTACATAGGCAATGTATGGTGAGCTTATTTTTGCTTGTGTTTATCACAAAAATATTTGGTGTTAAACATCACGTCATTTTTGGTATTGATCATTTAATGTGGTATGGCATGGATCTTTAAATTTAAGACACCAATATAAATGACTATTTTAATGGAACGTCAATTCAAAAAGAGGGGAAACTCACTATTACAAGAAAAATAATAATTATTCTCAGCCAATGTGTGAAGGCAGAGGAAATACTAGAAATCTAACTCAATGTTATTGAACCAAATCCCTAATTTAAGAAAATGGTTAGTACTTAGCCAATGTACGAAGATAAGAGAAAACCAAAAAAGATTACCCAATGCAGATCTATTAGCCAATACACAACCAATGTCATGGAGGCATTGAAAAATATATAAGTGTAGGTTATTTTATAAAGGTAGGAAGGAGATTTCTCAAAAAAGCAAGCGGATTTTGCACAAAAGATTTTTTCACACATAAATATATCTGGATTACAGAGGTAGCAAGAATCTTAGTTAAATTAAAGAAGTTTATTTTTATTGTTGCACAGATAGATTATCTGGTAAAGAAGAATTCTATTATACTCAGAGAGGTTTTGTAATTATTCTCGAAGAGTTTGTAATAGATCAGAGCACTCATAGAGTGGACTTGGGGACGTAGCCATTTGGTGAACCCTATAAATAAATCTTTTGTGTCATTTTTTAATTTTTTCTCTATGATCTATTTTTTTTTAAATTTCTTTAATTAAATTACAAAATGTTTATAAAGTAATTTTTGGATCTACTTGAAGGGAAATTAGAAAATTAATATTCAGTTTTAATCCAATCAAACTATAAAGTTTTTATAAACTTGGATTATTTGCAGAGGATAAAAAAATTATTTGAATGTGTTATTTGAATAATAAAATCATATGAGTTTACAAAAATACTCATTCATAATTGTTCAGTTTATTTTCCATTCAAATTAAAATAAAAGTCAATTCTTTTGATTTAAATAAATTTTAGAAAAATGATTTATTTTTAAAAATTCGTTTAAAATAAATAGTATTGATTAATAGGGACTAATTACTATTTACAGATTAGTTTGGTATTAGAGCAGTTAGAATGCAGGGATTAACTTTTGATTGTATGAAAATTTGAATTCAATTTTAGTATTGGTTGGGTTCTGTACAAACTATTGTTTACTCCATTTTTAGTGTTGGAAGTACAAGTTGTCTGCAAGGACAAGAAACCATGGGCAAGTTGTCCAAACAAGAGAAGCTTGATGAGCTCAAAACATTTAATATGCAAATTCAGGTAGAAAACTCTTTCCTAAGAGCAAGGTTTTACTCCTTGAAAGAAGAGATTGAAAGGTTGAAAAAAAGTTACAAGCCAAGGATGAGCTCTTGTCAAGTTTGCAAAATGATGATGGCACGAAGGAGAAAAAAAAGTCCATTATGTATATAGGACTTTCCTCTCTCACAAGTGCACAAACAAATTTATTAAGCATTGTAAGTGAATGTGAGTCACTAGTTACTTCTTTTTCCATCATGAATTTGATAAAAATGATTTTTGTAAGTTTGAACAACATACTAGAGGTATAGGTTCAAAATTACTTGTTAAATTGGGATTTAATGGAAAAGGCCTTGAAAAATATGGTCAAGGCATTACTAAACCCATTCAGATAGAGGATAAGAGTCATCATGCAGGTTTGGGATACAAATTTGGTATTCAGAATGAAACAAGTGAATGCTCTAAGAAAGCAGAAGTAAGAGGTTCTAAAGAGAAGTGTAAACTATCTTGGATGGAAGGTAAACCACATTCTTTTCATCACACTTACAATACTGTTGATTTTAATTTTACTAAACAATGCAAATATTTTAATGTTCCTTTTAACTATAGTATACAAAATTTGTGGTACATTTATCCATGCAGTTTTTATGGATTATCTAACCACTATGTAGCCAAATGTTAGAAATGTAAATCTTTGTTATGAAAGATTTTGAAAGACCACTCTCCTAGACAATGTTATGAGAATGACAGTAAGAGTATGTGTTCCAAAAGAATGGATAAATGTTTTTGTACTCATTGTAATAGGAAAAGACATGAGGTTAATAGGTGTTGGGAACTTCATCCCAAACAACATTGGAAAGTTGTGAAAAAGGAAAGCATTGTTAAACTAATAGTTTCAGATATAACCCATGTAAAAACTAAGGTAAAATCTAAGGATAATTCGGCTAAGTAATTTGGTAAGCAATTTCTTAGTTTCATGTTTGCATAGCTATGAAGTTTATTTGCATGTAATTATTCAAAGAAGTTTTGGTATTCCAAAAAATATATTTGGACTTTGAACAATTTTGGAGCTACCAGTTGTGAAAAAATATGAGTGACAGGTTTATCATACTTGGATTATTTTCTCATGTTTATGATTTTGCTAAGCTCTATTTACTATCCTAAATAAGTTTTTGAGTTCCTAATGCATTAGTAAAGGAATTAACTCATGTTTAAACTTGAAGATATTTTCAAATAATTTTAAGATTTGAATTCGATTTATTGGAGTAACTTATAGAGAAAATTCAAGGGATAGGTTTATCATACTTGGATTATTTTTATGACATTTGGGTTTTGGAAAAACTTCATTTTTAAACCTTGACAACAGTATATGCAGATTATGTGGGGCACGATCAATATGTCTATTTTGAAAAAAATTGCATTTCAGTATATATGTTGTCATTTACATTGTGCAAATTAGAGGCTTATAAGACCCTTTTCGGGCACCGTTTGTAATTATAATAATTTTATAAACTTTTTGTAGCCATGCATGATATTTGCACATTTTATAAGTCCCTTATTCATTTTGGGCATTTATTGTAACTATCAAATATGATTACAATTAGGGTGTATATTTATTACACTAACAAACTGGTTTGCAGTTGCACTCGATGATCATTTTGCAGGGAAAATCACCATTTTGAAGATGTGGCATTTGAGTACGCAGTTTACTTCTATCTATAATTTGGTATGAGATAGATATTTCTTTCATTAGCATTTTAGGAATTCAGTTTGATTTTTGAATCGTTACTATTATATTTTGTAGTGATGTTTTGCAGAGAAATTGTTTGTAGATTTAGAGAGTGATTTGACCTTTTAGGACCAAAAGGATCTTATTGTTGAGGTTTTCTATGGAAGATTTTTTGAAATTATGGTTTTTAATTATTTTCCCATCATAACTCTTTCATTTTTCCTAATTTTAAAATAATTTTAATATCTTATTATTAATAGATTTTTATATACCATAAAATATTAAATCTAAATTTAATTTAATTATTTTATTTTATGATTTTATTAAAAATATTAAATATTTTAAAATTAAATCCCTAAAAAAAAAAATTATTATCCCAACCTTTACTTCCACATGAACGTGTTTTTAAATAAAAATAAAAATAAAAATTGATTATATATATATAAACCATTATCCCAAAAATAAACCCTATTCACCCATATTTCCCCCCACCACGTGGATACCCACTTTAAATGGTTGGCAAATTACATTGCAATGATTTTTATTTCATGGGATATGTTTGAAAAAAAAATGAAAACCATGGAATATTGTTTTTACTTTACCATGCATGCGTTGCCTTTTTCCACGTGAATGTGGTAATAATGGGCTTTGTTTAAGACACGTGTGGAAAATGTTATGTCATATGTTTTAAACTTATCTCTTACCCTTTTTATTAACATGCACGCCACTTTCACACCAATGTGGACACCCACTTGACAAAGGCCGATGGTTTTTATGGAATCATGCGGAAGGTGGATATCTTTATCTTTATCTTGGCGCTTAACTTCAATTCTGTTATTCTTTTGCATGGTACATGGAACATCTACTTATGATTGGTGGTTGGTGGATATCCATTTTCAAAGGGGATGGCTTTTATGTTTGGCATTGAAATCACAGATTACATTTGGTGTTAAACATCATGTTATTCTTGGCATTGATCATTTAATCTAGTATGACATGGATCCTTGAATTTAAGATGCTAATAGAAAATGGCCATTTAATGGGATGCCAACCCAAAAATAGGGGAAACTCACCATTACAAGGAAAATAATAATTATTCTCTGTTAATGTGTGAAAGCAGAGGAAATACCAGAAATCTAACGTGATGTTGTTGAACTAAATCCTAAATTTGAAAAAATGGTTAGTGCCTAGCCAATGTACAAAGGTAGGGGAAAACTAGCAAATATTACCTAATGTAGATCTATTAATCGATGCACAACCAATGCCGTGGAGGTATTGAGAAATATATAACTGCAGGTTATTTTATAGAGGTAGGAAGGGGATTTCTCAGAGAAGCAGGGGGATTTTGCACAGAGGAATTTTTCACACAGATATATATCTAGATTACAGAGGCAACAAAAACCTTGAATAAATTAAATAGGTTTATTTTTATTGTTGCACAGACAAATTATTCGATAAGGAAGAATTCTATTATACTCAGAGAAGTTTTGTAATTATTCTTGATGAGTTTTTAATAGATCAGAACACTCATACAGTGGACCCAAGGACGTAGCCATTTGGTAAACCCCGTAAACAAATCTTCTGTGTTATTTTTTTATTTATTTTCTATGATCTAAAATTATTTCAATTTTTTAAATAAAATTATTGAATGTTTATAAAGTAATTTTTGGATTTACTTGAAGGAAAATTAGAAAATTAATATTCAATTTTAGTCCAAACAGACTATAAAGTTTTTATAAACTTGAATTATTTGCAAAGGATAAAAATATTATTTGAATGTGTTATCTAACCAACAAAATCATGAGTTTACAAAAATACTCATTCAGAATTGTTTAATTAATTTTACATTCATATTAAAATAAAAGTCAATTCCTTTGATTTAAATAAATTTTGAAAAAATGACTTATTTTTAAAAATTTGTTTAAAATAAATAGTATTGATTAGTAAAGGATAATTACTATTTACAGATCAGATGACCAATCGAGTATTGCTCACACCTTAACTAGATCTATCTTCAAACCTTATTGAAAAATCAAAAAGCCAAAATATACCATTTCCTTTTGTATAAAACTACATCTCTTCAAAATTCATGATTAAATTTTCATCTCACAACGTATCTGGCACACTATGCAATAGTTGTAAGTGTTCTTCCTTAGTCCAACCATAAATAAATATGTCACCAATCTATACAACGATAAACTTACCAAAAATTGGCTTAATAACTTTATTTATCAGTCTAATAAGTGTACTTGTTGCATTAGTTAGCCCAAATGGCATAATTGATTACTCATACAATTCTTCTTATGTTTTGAACATAGTCTTCCACTCACCACCTTCCCTTATGAAAATATGGGGATTTCCAATCTTCAAGTCAATCTTCATGAAGATCTTACTAGTTTAAGAAATCCATCAAATCATCTAAAATTAGAAATGGAAACCTATACTTTATGGTTATATTGTCAATGACTCTAGAATCAATGGACATTCTCTAATCTCCATTCTTCTTGGGCACTAAAACTCCTAGTACTACACACAAGATTAAATTTTATCTAATCAACCCTTTATTTGAAATATTTGGACAAAGTTTACTAATTAAAAAATAAAATATAATATACACAAAATAAACTCTTCACATAATGGGCAACTCACAATTATAATAATAATCTTCTTTATTCATTTGAGATTTTATTCATTAAAGATAATTACATATTTAGAGCTCAATGAGCTCTTGAAAATGAAGTCAAAGATAATCTTTGACAACTTATATTCTCCCTCAAATCTCTCACATCCCTACCTTTATTCCCTCACATATCTCTAAATTATCTCACACAAACCTATCTATATGAGTTGTTACTCATGTACAACACACAATTACATGATTCTCATACTAATATAATTACTCACCCATGTGAATACTAACAAGTATTTTCCTATCATTTCCGCTTTAGTGTGAACATGGGAGAAGACAAAAATATCCTACTATAGATGCTCTCTGAAAATATTGCTTACACTAAGTACAACTCCATCAAGTTGCCTCTTTATCCTCATGAAAACATAGTTGCGAGTTGAATTCTATGGGACCCTTCCCATTCCCTGGGTTTCTGAATTTTGAATCCTTCAAATTCCTAGAGCTCAAAACTATCTGGACAACCATCTATGTTGAGTTTACCTTGAAATATTTTCTTACCCTCGAAAAGTGTTTCTTTGGAATATGCATCTTTCCCAAATATTGTTACAGAAGAATAATTAAGCACATAATGAAAACAAAAAAAATGAAAATAAAAATACTAAAAAGACAAGTCACTAAATTTGACGAGATGATGTTATTATCTTCCTTCCTCCACTACCTCCATCCTCCTATTTTGGCTACTTAACAAATTAATAATTGAAGCTCCATTTGATAAAATACTCTCTCTCCCTCAATATGAACATTGGATTACACCAATAATACATCTAGTTACAATTGAAACAATTTTAATTTAATTTTCAGCGCTTTCAATAACTCTTGACACTAATAAAAGACATGAAAATTCTTTTGATTTTGATAGAGATATTTATGATGACATGACAAATTTTATTTGACAATGACACACTTTTTACAACTTTAAAATCTGGCTTATTTTCTTAACATACATTAAAATATTGGATTTATTAAGGACATAAAAACTAAACACAACACCATAAAACTAAAAATGACTAACATAAAAACTAATGACTTATAACATAAAGAGAGACATTAGAACTTATTAATATAAACTCACCTTAGAAAAAGACAAAGCTCTATCAAAACAGTAATAAAAAACACTACTAACAATCATTATTGCTTATGTCATCCAATTATTTGCTAAGAAAACTTTGCACACAACCTGCATCACTTGTTCATCCACTGCCTTCAATGAATTGACTGACACACCAAAATTCACCAAAGATAAAAAATAGATCACGATTTGGCAGATCAAATCCTAGAAAAATGTTGGTGAATAGATCCAAATATGTTGACGATATGTGTTTATATTGATACTTATTATGGAGATCGAGGATGCAACCTCTACGAACTTGGTTTGATAGATTTGAATGCAAGATTCGACGTAAGATTTGAACAGTGCATATATAAGTGTCACATTAATAACCTAATTCCTTCATCTCTAATCAATGAATGAATTTATATCAAGATATTCGTAGTGTAGGAGCCGATGAAGATCCAAAGCAATTGAAGCAGTAATCAATGTTGAAGATTTTGGACAGGCTCGATCCAAATCACACAAAATCAAACATTACTAAACTTTCCAACAACAAACATGGTATCTATACAAAATATAGATTTGTCCCAAAATACTTGGTGACCACCACACTATATTCTTTGCAAACTTAGACCTAAATTTATCTTAAAACGTTTAGAGGGCTCTCAGTGTAACAAACTCTAATACCAAATGAAATATTTGGATAAAGTATACCTATTAAAAAAAAAAACACAATATACACAAAATGAATTCTTCACATAATTGGTAACTCACAATTATAATAATAATCTTATCTATTCATTCGAGATATTATTTATTGAAGACAATTATAATACTCAATGAGCTCCTACAAACAAGGAGTCAAGGCTACTTTTTGACAACTTATATTCTTCCTCAAATATCTCTCATCCCTACCTTAATTCTCTCACATGTCTCTAAATTATCTCACACAATCCTAATTATATGAGTTGTTACTCAAGTATAACACATAATTATATTATTCTCATACTAATATAATTACTCATCCATGTGAGTACTACTAAGGGTTTTCATATCATTATCCAAATAGGTCCTATACTTGTCATTGTACCTACACATTCCCTTTGGTACCATTCTATATGCCACATTGTTTGGTAAACTATATCATGGAATCAAATCCATGTAGTGAATAGTACTCCTCATTTGTGGAAATCTATTTGGCACATCATTTTAGAAAATATCTATGAATTCACCTATCATCTCCTTCACCTCACACAAAAGTGCTTCTTCCTTTCCTTTTGTTATGATGACAACTTGTGTGGGCTTAGGGATTACTGCCAAGCATATTTCTTCCTTCACTTTGTTCAGAAATTGTTTTCCTAAAATTATCAAAACCTTTGGACTACTTTCCAATTATTCACTTTTATCCTTCAAATGATACAAAGTATGTTTCTCTCAATCTTTCACCAAATGTGTATGTATTTGCATGACCATAATGTTGTACCTTGTGATATAATTGCCAAGACTTTCCAAATAAAATATGACAAACATTTGTGGGCATTATATCACACATGAATTCATCCTATTATGTACCAATATGAAAATTCATCATAAATTTCTAGTTCACCAAAACCCAATGTCCCTTCTGCAACCACAAAACCTTATACACATTTAGATGCACCATTCTCTTCAGACCAAGCTTGTCTACCATCTCTTAAAAAGTAATAATTTTTATATTTCCACTATCAACAATCTATTACAACACTTACCTCCAAACTTACAAATGGTTCTGAATCATTTCTTTCTTGGCACAAGACTAATCTCTTCTTTTGCAAGTTTCAAAAACACCCTCCTCATCATGAGAGTTTGTCTAGTTTATGGTTTATCTATATTATTGATAGAAACAAAATTTTTCTCATCAACTTATGTTTTGAACATTGTTCACATCGGTTCTCTTACCACCTTCATTATGCACATATAAACACTCAAATGCTCTACATCTAGTCTTACTACATCTAAAACATGTACCATGGAATCCATGACCTCTACCTCTTCCATAAGATCCTTTGCCTCTTTGAACATTAGCATTATTTCATTACCTTTATGCATAAAATAAAATCTATCACTTCCACCTCCTTGCCAACTTACATGCATGATTTTTTCTTTTCTTCGTGTTACTCCTTGTTTGCATAATAATGTTTTTTCCACGTTTAATGAACATGGATAGGCTTATTCAATGGACTATAATATGATGATACCAAACTCATCTTGAATTGAAATGTGTTGCCCATTTATATAACTTAAGAATTTCTCAACATCGTCTTTGACATGACACACTCTAATAGTCAGTCTATAGAATTCTTTAATGTAGTAAATTACACTCATTTCCCTTTGTCACAAGTTTTTAAGCTTCTTGAATAAACTCATGTTATAGTCTTCAAAAATTAATTTATCCTTTAAATTCATGAAAAATCTATTCCAAGTCTTAATCTTATCTTTGCCTTTGTATAATCTTTCATCTTGAACATGATCCCATCATAAAAATGCATGAACATCTAATTTTGAATTGGTGAACTTAACTCACTTGATATCTCCCATACTCTCATACTTGAAATACTTCTCTAACTCAGTGATCCAGTCAATGAGTTCTTTAAGACTCAAACTTACAAAATAACTTATAGTTGGTTTACTAGTTATTCTTGGAACAACTTGCAAAAATGAATCTTTATGTTCATCAACCTCTTCATCTATGACTTGGTTCTTCGATGCTTCTTATATGACTTCAGGATTGAAATTTCATCATCCATTACCAAAACACCTTGGTGTTACAGTATTGTCATAGCCTCTAACCAAGCTTGTGTATCTCTCATCAATCCTACTAGATCTACAATTTTTGGTGCTCCAGCCACTTGTGGCCTTCTTACATTCAAATGGACTAAAACTCCTTTCTATGCCATTTCCTTAGGAATAAAATATATCTACACCTTTTATCCAATAATATCACTATAATATGTTTGTATCTACTTTATACTCACACTCACAAATACAAAAACCAACATTAAATTACAAGGACTAAAACCTTACTCTAATACCAAATGATATAGTCAAGATTAGGGGTTTCAATTAAGAGATGTATTATACCTTGTAACCCTAAGATTACATAATTGAATATGCAAATAAATGCATCAAAATTCATATTTTAATTTAGCTATGTTGTAAGAATTATAGTGCACATACACACTATAGAAATCTCATAAAGGAGATGTGATATAACACTAGATCTAAAATCTCTAATTGCTAACTTGTGGTCTTTGCTAGTATAAGTTCTTATTCACCCAAGTAAAATTGTTATGATCTATGATCCTCTAATCTCATTGACCTTTCTCTTTCTCCCTCTTTTATTACAAGTTTAGGGGCATGCTTGTATAGGTGAAAGACCCACCTATTTACTTTAAGTTCTTAACAACCCACTAACAACATTAAATGTTTAACATAATCCCAATGATAATACATCAAAATATAGTATATTACATAATAACATAACTTGATATAATATAACACATCATAGATAACATGTTATCCCATTTAACTATTCCAAAGCTACCTACCCAACAAGAAATAGTAACATTGTTGAGAATTATACCCTTTTTCTATCTTTTAGATGACCATGACCATCAAATGGATCCATAAATGATGTGGTTCAACTGATAGGTATAATAACCTCCATTGAACATGTTATCTTACCAAAAATCTTATATCTATCATCACTCTTATCATGCATTATCACAAGGTTCCAAAATGGCACTAGAATGAATGGTACTATTGTAACAAATATGAAAGCTCTGAATTGAGTGTGATGGTGCTAAACCCACCTATTTACATTAAGTTTTTAACAACCCACTAATAACATTAAATTTGTTAAGGTGTGGAGCTAAAAGCTTTAATTGTTTGCAGACACAAGAGAAAGGATGCTGAAGAACCAGAGCCACCGGTGTCGGCAGTATGACCGACGTCGGTTAGATGCAGTGGAGAAGGAGACCGGCGACGACAGAGAGTCGGCCGACGTCGGCATCACCAGACTAGAAGGGACCAGCGTCGGTCACCTGTGTATTTCTGGAACTGCTATTGACGAACAGTCAGTTAAGTGAAGCGAGTGTTTGCATGGCAAGCGACTAATTATAGTCACGAGCTGCGTGTCTAATTATTGTAACTTGAGTTCTATTTTTGTAAGCATGGGATCTTATTTATAGACCCATAAGGCATGTATTGTAATTGTATCTAAGAAGGCAAGTAATAGCATTGAAGCTAGCAAGGTCAAGGAGATCAGCTAAAGCATTCAAGGAGGGATAATAACTCAGGCTTTAGAGTTGTTGTATTGAGCAAGAGAGAGAGGGAAGAAGGTCTTGAGGTGTGGCAAGCCTTTGAGGTGGAGGAAGAAGTGGCATCTTCCTTATTGTATTTTCTTCTAGTAGTATTTAATACAAGAGTGTGTATTGTCTCTCAAATTCTTTGCTGTCTCAAGTTTCTAGCTACTTTATCATTCTGGTATAATTCCGTGTTTAATTGCATATAAGAAAGTAATCAATTGTGCTCTAATTGGTAGAGCTAGAGATCCCCTAAAAAATTTTTTAACACAATCCCAATGATAATACATCACAATAGAGCATATTACATAGTCACACAACTTGATGCACTATAACACATCATAGGAAATGTGTTATCCCATTTAGCTATTCTAATGCTACCTAACCAATAAGAAATAATAAGATTGTTGATAATTAGATCCTTTTTTCCATTTGTTAGAACACCATGACTATTATATGGCTCTATAACCAATTTGTTTCAAATGATAAGTATAATAATATCCAATGAAAATGTTGTCTCACCACAAACCTTATATCTATCATCAATTTTATCACACATTATCACAAGGTTCCCAAATGGCTCTAAAATGTGTGGTACTATTGTAGCAAATATGAAAGCTCTAAATTAAGTGTGATGCTGCTAAACCAACCCTTGAATTCAATCCAATGCTCCAAACTTATTGTAAATTATCGTAGTACTTGTACAGTGAAGATACAATGCCTCCAAGAACTTTTGTAACACACCAACTCTTATGCTTCTGTGTAAAATAATTATATTATGTGGTGACTTTACTGAATTCTCTTATGCTATAAAAGATATCATATACCTTTATAAATTACTCATAAATCTACAAACTACTATGCTAGATTAAATATCTAACAAATCCTCTTGTGCAAAGCTTCACAATATTATTGAAACCAAGGCAAAAATTGCATACATCAACATAATTGCATTAAACTTACAAACAATTACTTATATGCAATTTCAAAAACTTGTACAAAACTAGACTTATATAATTTTCCTAGTCTAACATATTTTTAGTTGATGTAGGAATAAATTGTACCCCAATTCTCCTACATCACATAGTTTACATCCTTTAATAAATTTAGAAACTTTTTCTTGCATATTAGACCAATATACATACCTTTACAAATGTGCCAAAATCCAACAAGGATAAAAAAAATAGATCATGATTTGGTAGATCACATCTTGGTAAAGATTTGGTGAATAGATCCAAATACGTTGATGATACACAATTAGATTGATATTTATTATGGATATTGAGGATGCAACCTTTATGAATTGGGTATGACAGCTTTGAATGTAGGATTTAAACAATGCATATATGAGTCACATTAATGACCTGATTCCTACATCTCTAATCCATAAATGGATTTATATTAAGATATTCATAGTTTAGGTGTTTATGAATATCCAAATAAATTGGATCCCTAATCAATGTTAAATATTATGGGTAGGCTCAATCCAAATCACACAAAATCAAACATTCCTAAAATTGCCAAAAATAAACTTGGTAACTATACAACCTGGAAAATATAGATTTGTCCCATAATAATTGGTGACCACCACACTATATTATTTAAAAAATTTGTTACAACCTTAAATTATAGTGCATCTAGGTACATTTGTATCCAACTTCTAATTTTCATTCCTTCATATTATCTCATTATATTTCTCGATAATCTTAGTATGGTCAGCCTATGGAATAACTATTGACCAAATTTTGACCTCAAGTCAAAATTGGTCACCCCCTCAATATTGAAACTTTAATTGGATTGTAATGTGTTATTTTCATGCCTTATATGGTCCCTAAATTCTTCATAAAACAGTATTAGCATTGTTTAAAGTAAGTTTGGAGAAGTTAAGGTAATGTCTTATTTTGGTCATATAGTGGTCTAGATATGTCATGGAGAGATAAGGCTTGGCCAAGTGGTTTCATAGGTGATTAGGAGTTTATAAAATTAAATTCATGTTATAATAACTTTTTCATAAAATTTCATGATGTTTTGGAGTGTTCAAGGATCATTTGTAGACTTGAGGGTGGTGAAAATGAGTGAAAAGGTGATTTTTGGCTAACATTTATGTATGTCAAAGTTTACCAAGATATAAATACATTAAAAAAATATTTAAAGGACCTTTTATTAGTTACATAACTACCACACCTATCATATAATTATAATAAGGTTAGAATCTTGAGTTTCAATGCCATCTTGAGGATTTAAGATACTTGTATAGATTTGTTGAAGTCACTTGCAAGTGAAAATAGTTTTAGAACATCCCTTAATATTATAAGGGTATAAAAAAACATGGTAAAAAGTTTCAAGTCTCAAATTTGCATAAAAATATCTCTCTCTTCCATCGCTCCATTCACAAACTCTTGAAGCCATTTTCAACTACATGATACAGGTCATACATGTAGAGTTGAGGGATAAGATTTTAACTAGAGTTTTAGACCCATATGGGATTCAAATTTTTTAAACTGGTCATTATATTGAGCACTTTAGCTATATGAACAATCAGTAAGGAACTAGACTACTTTTTGAAAGCTCAAATCCCCACAGGCTAAGTTTTGTGTAACTCTAGAATAAGTGTGAACTATTTGGCTACATGAAAATAATTATAGTGAGTTATCAAAGATTTTTATATGTACCATACACATATACTCACCATGTGGCATGTGTGGATGGTCTTTTGATAAGGAAAGTGGCTCTTATGCATAGTTTGAAAATGACTATCATATTTCTATGTTCTATAGTTATCCAAGTGGTATAATATATATAATTTATTAATCATGGTATTATAACATCCTAAAAATTCATTAATGGCCTTTTGATCAGCCAAAATTTTTGTACAAGTCTCAAGATGGTCACATCTTCAGTCACCTTGTGGACTATGTTCTTGTATGATTGTATAACAAGTTGATTTGAAGTGGGTTTGAATATGAATTTCAAAGAATTTGGGAGTTTTGACTTCTTGATGTAATGTGTTGATGCATGAAAGCATGATATTTGAGCCCTAATAGTCATAGTTGCACTTTTCAAAGCTTCAAACACAAGGTTGTAGACCAATAAGTCTGCAAACATGTAGGTATGCAACTTCAAAATAAATCCATGGTGTCAATGGGATCAAGTTGAATACATGGAAATGAATAATGGTGATGGATTCAAGTTGAAAAGGGACACATACTAATAAGGATTTATAAGCCATCAAAGTCAAAGGAGGTTGAAAGACAAGCTAACAAGCCTAATGCATTTACAGGACTGTGTAGGGCGACAATGAAGGAAGTGGTGATTGAATATGTATTGAAAGGGATAATAGACTTGGTAATGCAGTGAAAAAGACCCCTAACTACATGCTCAAACCTTTCAGATAGTCACCTACAACCACCTATATAGGAAGTTGTCTTGGACATTGATTGATGAATTATTGAGTTTCAATGCATTGGGGGAAGTTATAAATAATAAATAACATGATATATCTATTGGTATATTTATGGAGTGATAATAGAAGGCCATAAAACTCTAAGACATAATTAAAACTCTAAAAATGACACCTACAACCATCTGAAGCTTGGCAACCTATAGCAAGAGTATATTTGAAGGAGATGCAAGGTTTAAACAACTTTAAGGGAGTTTAAAACCATAATTATGTTAGTATAATATTTAATTCCTTGCCACAAGCCTTTGACCCTATAGAAAATTTGCACAACAAACTCTCAAAGAGGATACCTACAGTCAAACTCTCAAAGAGGACACTTACAGTCAGAACTTAGAGAAAATTGAAAGGAAGTACTATAGACTATAGGGTTAGGGTGATTTGAGATTGAAAAGAAAATATTACAAATATTTCAATAATAATACTTAATTATTGAGATGTTAAATAATGGAATGTGGTCCTAAAGCCTCAACATACTCAACCTTCTCTTAATAGAGACCTATAGGTCTACTAGGTGATATGAGCTAATTCCAAACCTAAATGAGGGCGAAGAGCTTATAGTCAAGACTATGGGAGTTTATGGATAGAGATATATAGTGCCTTGGTTAGATGAACATCATAAGAAGTTATGTATAATGATATTGAGCAAACAAAGTTCAAAACCTAGTCTGCTCAACCATTCCTTGCTAAGGTCTATCTTTTAAGAAACATATGTTTGATTGAGAGAGAGAGGTATTTATATGTATATGAGAAGGAAGTGAAACATATGAAAATAGTTTAATAGTGTTTACAAATCCACACACAACTCTCAGGCCCATCTGAAGTATAAGATAACAATGGACACTTTGCCTACTCAACTAAGGCAAGACACTAGTCTGCTCACTCATGAGAAGTTTGGTTGAAGAGGTTCAAGGATCTATAGAGGGACTGAACCAAAAAAATATGTTTGAATATGATTTAAATATAATGACTTAATTCCATCAGAGTTCAAACTTAATAAACAAACTTGGATAACCTATTTAGGCCTCAAACAAGCCTAAGTACATACACATGCTTATATAGTAGTCAATTGAAAGGTAGATGGTTGAAGTGAAGTGGAGAGCATTGATAACCCTAAGAAGCTGGATAAGGATATGCATAAGAATTACATGACATTATAGACCTCCAACAATGAGAAAAATGGAGAGATACATTCAACTAGGGTATGTTAGGCAAGTTAGCTCAAGAACCATAGGCCTGAGAAAATGAAGTTGTAAGGGATTTAATGGAGATAAAAAGATTGGAGAAACATGAGGACAAGTCAGTAAGATTGTTATTAACATTCCTAAAGTTTTCATAGGCATAATCAAAATCAAAACATGCACTTATAGGCCTCAATATTGCTTATACCTCATAGAATGCCTACTAGCAGCTTGAGAGGCTAGCTTCTTTTGCTTGGTATGGTTTAAATATGCTTTATGGGACCTTGGGCTCCTAGGGATAGTTTACTACCCTAGTTTACTTGTATTTTGTGAAATTGGTTGGTGTATTCATGCCCTGAGCTGTATGAATTATCATGAACACCTTAAGTGATGTAGAGGTACATGGGAAAAGTTTCAAACTCGTTAACTCTTAGCTCTAGTCTTCAATCTTTGATTTAAACTTCAAATGCGTTGTTTTGTGCATAAGCTTCAATACTTAACAACTTTGGTCTTCATTCTAGCTTAAAAAAATCCTCTCCTTTGTTCACCCTATTTATAATAAATTTTTAATCATTCTTTATTGTCATTATACCCTTCTAAACCCTCATTTCTCATTCACTCACTCATTCTATTCATTATCCTCATCACCTTTCATTCACTAATTCACTAGCTTCTCACATGTTCACACCTAAATGCTTAAAACACCAAAACTTGATATTGGTCTCATGAACACAACCTGCATTCTTGGATGATATATTCACTACTTCATATACTTTTCTCAACCCCTTTTATCCTCTCATTCACTCTTCATCCTTCATTTACACCCCTCAAGTGCAATAATGAACCTAACTCCTTGTAGCCTTTTTTTTCACAATTTACCTTGATTAGAACACTCTAAAAGTATTAATGAAGTTATAATCCCATATTTTGTCTTGATATATCTTTTTAAATCCCTTCATAAAGTTTCATATCCTAACTCATTGTTTAGATACCCTTTCCTTTGTAAGTTCCTTCACAATGAGGCCTTTCTATCCCTACAACACACCCACAGTGCTAGTTCCATATTGCGTGTACATGAGACCAACTTAAAACCTAAATAATATTTTAGATGGAATTGAATAAAAATAGAATATTAAATTCAACCATTTTCACTAGTTCAATCAAAATTTATAAGCCTTTAAAATATGAAACCCTAGCTGGTCCAAAGTGGAGGCCTGTATTGGCCGAGAGAGATCAAAATTCCATATATTTGGATTGCCACCACATAAAACTATCATGAGACCTTTAAAAGGTATGTATTAACATTTTAAACCTATCCACATAGTTTATAAACCTTTTTCAATCCTGCTAAAGCTTGTAATGATTAAAACATAGAATTTTGTGTCCTTATTAAGGACTGTGTAAGGGTTTAAGCTTTCAATTTATCTCTAAAAGCAATCCCTAGACTTAAAGGGTATATTTAAAAACTAAATTATCCATCCAATTCTACCAATCCTTTAAAAACTAAACAAACCTTCATTTACTCAAGCATATACATTCTTCCTTAACTTGTTGACAATGAAGAATAAGGATTCCTGACTGTGAAGACGGAGTGCATTCTTTCATGTTGACAACACCTTAAAAGTTTATTATTTGTATTACATTCACTCATATAACCTACTATCCATAAATTTCACTATAACTAAAAATCATCTCAATTAGATTAATTATCTTCTTGAAATAATGTACTTCAAGAAACCTTCAAACATCACATTCTTGGATTGTCATAGTCCACAACAGGGTTTTATCTTCTACACTTTTCTTTAAAACCTTTCAAATTGGAATAAATCAATTTTTACCATAATATTTATCATTAGTTTTGACTTAACTATAGATGCTTAATTAATCTTCTTTCTTATATCAATCTTCATTAACTTCTTCAAATCATTCTCTTCCATGATTGCAACCTATAGTCCATTGCTCAAACCTGCAACTACACACAAGGGTCTGTATATATCCTTAAGGGATTTTCATAGACAATTTATGATTATTAACAATAAATGTACCTTTATATAGAGATTAAACACAATAAAATGACTTCTCATTATTCGTATGAAACTTTAACTATTACAAATACAGTTCTTTTTTGGACTCTACCACCTTTCTTAAGGAGTATACAAATTTAATTTGCTTGGTTTCCTCTCCTCACACCTTCAAAGTAAAATCTCACTTCCTCCTATTCTCTTCTCATCTTAAAACTAAATTATAACTTCTTCTCATTCAACCTCTACATTGGTTTGGGTAGTTACCATGAAGACTCTTTTACATTGGCCAACTCAACATGAGAATAGCAGTTACTATTCTTGACATGACTCTTAATTTTCATGACTTTATGATTTAGAAATTAAAATTCCTACAAACACTCCTTTCATGACCTCTTGGAACTTTTTACAATCATTTTCTCACCTAACCACCTCATACTTATGCTTATGGTCCTTATAGGCTTAGTTCTAGGATTTGAATTTTCAAATTTATACTTTTGGAGGGAAAACTCCAATACACTCAAAACACACCCTTGATGACTCAAGATGACTCTAAAGATATAAATGGACCCTAGAGGACCCTTCACACACACTTATACCCCAAAATAGATCAACTTTAACATCTAGCTAATACATGACTTTTCAACAACACAAAAGTGATGTTTTTATGCTTGATGCTCCTGCATCATAGTCCCCAGGAGGGAGAAAATTTAGTGCTAAGAAAATTATTTCTTTCCTTCCAATTCATTTTTTGAGGATATTCGATACTCAATTTACTATGGTTCCTCCTTTATTTATCTTTTCTCCTCATTAGATTCTTGTATTTTTGCTTCCTTGCTTTGTCTATTCTCCTTGTCAACTCTTCCTCTACCTATATGAGGTGTACCATCTATTGAAACTTTTTATTTTTTGCATGTTCTAACTTTTCCAAATCAGTTTTTAGTTTCTCATACCTTATTTCTAACAAATGGTTCTCATCCTCTAGTCTTACTCTTATTCTATGGCTACCTTCTTCACTTATCTCACTTGGTTTTTGCTTCCTTTGTTGTCTTTGCTTCTTGGAAAATCTGGGTTTTTATTCTAATGACCTCATAGGCACCTCAATATTTTGTCATTTCTTCAATTTTCTTCCCCTTGATTATACTCCACCTTTTGATGTGTCTCCACATGACTTTGCTCACCTTCCAAGACCAATCTCTCAACCAGTTCATCTTCATCATGGTATAATATGGTTTGACATATTCTTGTCTTTCCATTATCATGCAAATAAAATAAAAACTCAGTTGTAACTTTACCCATGGAATAGATTACCTTGTTGACTTGTTCATGCTCCCATTGCTTGCTTGTTAGTGTACTTGCTTGTTGTTTTTCTTGCATAAATCCTTGTGCTTCCCTATGCTGCTCCATACTTGATTATTCTTTGAGATCATTCATGAGATTATCTTGTTGTTCTTCACCTAATTGAATCCATTTAAATGGACTGAGAATCTTCTCTAACATCTCTAATTCCTCTTTCAATGTGAGAACATCTATCTCTCTATCATCTTCATCAAAATTTGGACCATAGTGTTCTTCTTCTTCTTCTTCTTCTTGTGCATCTTGATACATAACCTATCCTTGGATTCTCTCTTTCAAGAGAGTCAAATATATCTCCTTCTTATGATGCTCATCAAGTTTTTTAATCACTCTATTATGTAATTCATCTTCATCTTGCATTTTGATAAGCCTATCCATTAATGCTATTATTTATATATACAAAATATCTTCATTATTTAAATCATCTTCATATATATATCAAAAATAACATTAGAATTCAAACCTTGAGAAAAAAAGCCTCTTCATATTTGTCATCTTGATCACTCAGCTGCATCATCATCCTTTTATCCTTGATTGGTTCCACTATCTCTTCTATTGGCTTCTTGGGGTTACAACTTTCCTCTTTTCCAATGATCTCTTGGAGTGTACCTACAATATTATTCTCTTGTACCCTTTCCATGATTTTCATTACCCCTTTTCTACCTTGCACATGCTTAGATGGAAGTTTACTTCTTACCTTACCTTCTTCAAGATTCTTAGCTTGATATACTATCATGCTAACTTGATATATTCTACCATTTGTTCTTTGCCTCCACATTTGCTCTTGTTTTCCATCTGTATTCTTGTCTTGCATGACCTCTTGTTTGAGTTTTACATTCTCTATCTCACTACTTGATGCCTTGAGACACTTAGGCCAAACATAACCATGCTCTTTTACTCTCCTTGAGGGTTGTACTTTGTTCTTATTTCTTCCAATCTAAATATTAGCTTCTTTCTTTTCAAATGTGTAATCAAAATCAAGTCCCAAGCACTCATTTACCTCACTGAAGAACTACTACAAACTCATCTTATCTCTCATGTCTTCATGTTTTTACATCATGTATTCATGGTTATATTCATCTCTTTCTTTACTTGTAATGATTGTCAAATCATCATAAAAATCCTCTTCCACCTCATCCTTAGCATGTTGATATTATTCAATGTTTACCATGTTGACTTATACAACTAGTTATCTTCCCTTGACATCTTATTTCATCTTGTTGGGTGATGTATTAGACCCATTCTTCACAAACTTTAAGGTCTCATTATTTAACTTCATCAAAATTTTCTTTATAGTTGTATACAAAAACTCAAATGCAATGTTAGCATAATAAACAAGAAACCACACAGTCTTTATGAATATCTCTTTCATAGACATTATCCACCTTTTCTTATCTTCTCTCTCAAGTGCTTCTCTTATCACTTCTCTCCTTGTTATCCTCAATAAGAACTCTTTTCTCCACTTGTCTATCTTGTTTCTCTCTTGGAAACTCCTCAACCTTCATGCCTCTATGGGTTGTACTCTCTCTTTTCTTCTTTTCTCTCAAGACACTCATCTTGTGACTTTTCTCTCTCCCAAGTAGCTCTATTATCCACCTCACTTTATTATTCACACTATATCCAAGCCATTGGATTCCTTGATAATTTATGAGCTTCACCATGAGCTTTATCTTCTTCAAAATCTGCCCCAATTCTCTTTTCATCTCTTTTACTTCTTCTTCTACATCCATCTTCTCTCTTTTCCTTCACTTTCTAGGGCTTGTTTAGACCACTCTCTTATAAATATGCCTAATTTAATCTTATATCTCTCTTATATATTTTTATCTATCTCTATTCCTTTTTCTAGGGCTTTTTTTAATCTCCCTTGACTCTCTCTTGGATCTTACTTTTCTCTCACTTGAGCTCCAATGCTCTTTCCACTCTACCTTCTCTAGTTCTCTTAAGTAGTTTCAAGTCCTTCTCATTGGAATTAGGGTATTTATTTACTCTATTTATCACTCTTAAATTTAATTTTACTAACATTAATATATCATACCTGCACCATACTCATTTCCCATAATACCCCTGCAATGTCATCTCATGCAATCCTCATAACATTCCTTGCCTATCTTAAATCAACAAGCTTTACGAAACTCAAAACATAATTGAACCAAGAGATAAACTAGATCTGATACCAAATGATGTATATGTACATGGGAAAAGATTAAAACTCATCAAATCCTAGTTTTGGTCTTCAATCTTTGATTTGAACTTCAAATGCTTTGCTTTATGCATAAGCTTCAATACTTAACAACTTTGGTCTTCCTTATAGCTTAATAACATCCTCTCCTTTGTTCACCCTATTTATAATAAATTTTTAGTCATTATTTATTGTAATTATACCCTTATAAAACATCATTTCTAATTCACTCACTCATTCCATTCATTCTCCTCATCACCTTTCATTCACTCATTCACTGGCTTCTCACAAGTTCACACCTCAAGGCATAAAACACCAAAACTTGATATTGGTCTCATGAACATAACATACCTTCTTGTATGATCTCTTATATTATTCATATACTTTCATAAATCCCTTTTCCCCCCTCATTCACTTTCATCCTTCATTTACACCACTTAAGTGCAATAGTGAACCTAACTCCTTATAGCCTTTTTTTTCACAATTTACCTTGGTTAGAACACTCTGTAAGTCTTCATGAAGTTATAATACCATATTTAGGAACCCTATATCTTTTTAAATCCCTAAATAAAGTTTCATATCCTAACTCATTGATTAGGTACCCTTTCCTTTGTAATCTCCTTCACAATTAGGCCTTTCTAGCCCTACAACACACCCATAGTGCTAGCTTCATATTGTACGAACTTGGAACCAAATTAAAAATTAAATAATCTTGTAGAGGTAATTTAATAACAACATAAAATTATATTTCAATCATTTTCACTAGTTCAATCAAAATTTATAATCCTTTAAAATCTGAAACCCTAGATAGTCCAAAGTGCGGGCCTGTATTGGTTTAGAGAAATCAAAATTCCATATCATTAGATTTACACCACATCAAACTATCATGAGACATTTAAAAGGTTTTTATTAACATTTTACACCTATACACATAGTTTATAAACCTTTTTTAATCCTGATAAAGCTTATAATGATCAAAACACCAAATTTTATGTTCTTATTAAGGATTGTGTAAGGGTTTAAGCTTTTTGTTTGTCTCTCAAAGCAATATACAATATTAAAAGGTATATTTAAAAAAAAATTATCCATACAATTCTACAAAGCCTCTTAAAACTCAAAAACCTTTCATTTAATCAAGCATATACATTCTTTCTTAACTTGCTGACTGTGAAGAACATGGGTTCCTAACTATGAAGACAAAGTGCATTCTTTCATGTGGACAATGCCTTGAAAGTTTATTATTTGTATTACATTCACTAATATAACCTAATATCCATAAATTTAAATATAAATATAGATAATATAAATTAGAGTAATTATCTTCTTAAAATAATACACTTAAAAAAACCTTCAGACATCACATTCTTGGACTGTCACAGTGCACAACAGGGTTTCATCTTCCACACTTTTCTTTAGGACCTTTCAAATTGGAATACATAAAATATTACCATAATATTTATCATTAATTTGGAATTACCTTTATATTCTTAAATAATCTTCTTCCTTATATCAATCTTTATTAACTTCTTCAAATAATTCTCTTTCATGACTTTAACCTACAGTCCATTACTCAACACTGCAACTACACACAAAGGGGTCTACAGATAAATTCAAAGGCTTTCCAAAGACAATATATGAATAATAAAAATCAATTTACATTTACAAAGATATTGAACACAAAAAATTGACTTCTCATTATTCATATAAACCTTCAACTATTATAAATACAGTCCTTTCTTGGACTCTGCCACCTTTCTTGAGGAGTATACTAATTTATTTTGCTTGGTTTACTCTCCTCACACCTTCAAAGCACATTATCACTTCATCTTATTATCCTCTCATCCTAAAACTAACTTAAAATTTATTCTCATCCAACCTCTACATTGGTTTTGGTAGTTACTACTAAGACTCTTTTACATTGGGGCCAACTCAATGTGAGAATAGTAATTACCCTTTTTGACACAACTCTTAATTTTCATGACTTTAGGATTTAGACATAAAAATTCCTAAAAAAATACTTTCATGACCTCTTGGAACTTTTACAATCATTATTTCACCTAACCACCTCATGCTTATGCTTATGGTCCTTTTAGGCTAAGTTTTAGGATTTGAATTTTCAAATTTACACTTTTAGAGGGAAAACTCCAATAAGCTCAAAACACACACTTGATGACTTAAGATGACTCTAAATACATAAATGGACCCTAGATAATCCTTTAAACACACTTATACCCCAAAATAGATCAATTTTGACCTCTAACTAATACATGACTTTTCACCAACACAAAAGTGATGTTTGTATGCTTGATGCTCCTACATCATTGAGGCACTTTCAGGCTACTTAGGAGAGCCAAATTGACCTAATGAGAGAGAAGTGAAATTTTATGCCTCCATATGGATTTTAAAAAATCTAAAATTACCTAAAACATGTTAGAAACACAATGAATGAAATAGGGGGGGTGAATCAATCTTCAAAATTTTACAATCTTTACCTTATCATTCATAAACTATCAAAATAATATAGTAAGCTAGCAACACATTAAGAGCCATGAGAATGAGACAAGAACATAAAACACAAAACAAATATTTGAGTGGGAAACACATATGGGAAAATTTAATACTATCTAATAAGTTAAACATCAAGATTTAGTGAAGCACCAACTTCACTTGTAGCACCAACCCTAACTAGCTAAGTACCAACTCAGCTAGGCTTTAACAAATACCCACTTGCAAGGAGGCACCAACCCCCTAGATGAATTAGTACAAACTCATCCAACTCAAACCTTTTATAACCTTTATAACCCTTTGTTTATCATACAACAAATGATTATCTCCATCTTCATCTCTTCACACACTCCTATCCTTCTAAAACTGGTCTCTTGCCTTCTTCACTCAATTAGCCCTCTTCTTGACTTGGTTAGGTCATATGACCTTGATAATCATCTATAGTACCCATGTCAGTTATTAATTATTATTTATTTTTACCCTCCTAATGTTCTATAAGACATCCTTGATCTCTTCAAAGTTCTATCTTATTCTCTTTAACACACACACTCACTCTATATAATTAGGCCTTGTTCTTACACTAGGCTCTTGATCATACACCTCTTGGTTAGTAATACACACTTTTAAACTTATTTTTTAAATATAATGGGCCTTAGGACATGAAAAAAACATGAACCAAACATTACAATAGGTCTGTCATAGCATATAGGACCAAAACCCCTTTTAGGCCTTAAGAAAACCTAATTTAATTAGGCCTTCATTAGCACACATTGTCCTTTGAACACCTTAAAACACTCTAAAACTTTTAAAATGATATGAAAATACCATATTTCAATTTTATATACCCTTAAAAACAATTTCTTGGGTCCATCACACCTTTTAGCTCCAACTACCACTTGAAGCACACCATTAACATTATTCATCACTAGGCCTGTGCATAGTAGGAAAGACTGTCTTGAACTACTAAAAAACAAAACATAATTTTTACAAAAAAAAATGGAAAAAAATCACACATATATAAGATACATGACCTTAAAAACATTTCAAGGTTCATTAGACTTCATAACTCAGAGTAAAAAGACTCAAACCCTTCTCTATAAGTAGCCCACTTAGAACTATCAACTAGCTTCAAAACATAGTCAACTAGATTCAAATATTCTATCCAATATGGACATGTATTATAGGTATTTAACAACATCACCATTCATTTTTATCCATCCCTAATCCATGATAACATATCCCTACTTTTATTCTCACTTTTGCCTATTTTTTCTCACTGTCTGCACCATTAGGCCTTTTAGCGATATGTCAACTTGCATGACTAGTTTAGAAAATATGAAGTCTATAACCTACTTAAAAACCATCATGGACAACTAATACATATCTCAATATTTAACCTCCATCTATTTAGCAAATTTGACTCGATCAAATCTTTCTATTATAGTAAATTTCTAAGAAATAAGGCCTTTCTTGTAGGGTCCACTTACTCACATGATAAACCAATGCCACATGGAGGTACTTGGGAGAGTCCAATACATTATATAATCATAAAAATATGAAATACAATATATTCTGATCCATTTCCATTAGGATCTTCCATATCGAGTCAAAGTTAGGGTTTTATAGAGGTTTAGACCACCTTACAGTCTTAAAGATCCTTCATAAAGCTTATACCCTTATTCCAGGAACCAATGCTTGGAACTTTGAGCTAGGAACCTTACCCATTTACCATGAATTGATTAGGTTCTCATGTAGAGGTTAAATGTGCCAATGAACACATGAAAGTCATTCTTAGGTTGAGAACCCTTCATTTTGTGTACTTGAGAGACCTTGAAACACTTTTTCTTGCCTTTTCTTATAAATTTTGACCTTAGAATTTATCAACACACTTAAGACAACCTATCACACCATTAAAATTTTTAAATGTTTATTCTTACCTTGGAAACTTATCTTGATACCCAATTAGGCCATCATCTCTTTCTTTGCTCTCTAGGGTTTTGACTTACAAGTCATATTAGGCCTTGAAATTGACCTTCTAGCCACTATCCATGCACTCTACACCTAAATCACATGATCAAGAATCTTATCACATGATATAAAACTAATTTTCATCCTTCATAGGTCTTGACAATGCCTCATGACCACTCATTAGGTCAGATAGAGTCTATACTTAGTCTAGTTGCATGATTCTATAGGTTTTACCCCTATAGGCTTACTCTTAGACACTCATGAGTGATCTAATGCCTCATATGAATTATTAAACAACCTCATATGGCCTATTATGCCTCTATTCATTCATCTCACTAGGCCACCATGATCATTTATACACAAGCCTTCTCAAGTCTCTTGTTAGGTTCAAATACTTGACAACCTTGACAAATGATCTTGAAACATTCTTTGATGCTTCTATAAATCTATTATATTCCTTATAAGTTTTTCAAAAAAATTCATACCTATTAGGGATGTAATAAAAAAAAAAACAATGTTCAATGACCTCATACCTCATGAAAAAACTTTGACATCAATGAAAACATCAATGCCAAGACTCAATAATATAAGCAATGCTCAACAATATCCCCCTTTATCATTGATGGAAAACCATACTAAACACTGATCATCTTTATCTCCTCATTCTAGTCTTTCTCCCCCTTTGACATAAATGACAAAGTGGTATCTTCAATTCCTTTTAATCACACTCCTTGCAATCAAAATACTCAACACACATAACTATGAGTTTATGAGACATAAAACAAACATGTTCCCCCTATCTCCATGCATACCTTCTTGGAACAACTCACATATTCTTGGAACTAATGAGCATGATTATATCCCCCTAAGTACTTGGATTCTTCAATGATTTGTAGGGGTAGTAATTACACCCAAATACTATCTTAGGTGTTTAAAAGCTGCCTTTAGAAGTGGTTTGGTCAAGATGTTTGCAATATGATCATGTGTAAAAACATATTCAAGTTTGACACTTTGTTCACTTACCTTCTCTCTTACAAAATGATACCTGATGGGAATGTGTTTGGTCCTTGAGTGCATGATAGGGTTCTTTGAGACACTTATAGCACTTGTATTGTCATAATAGATAGGGCTATGACCATCATACTTTAAATTATAGTCATTTAGGGTCTATCTCATCCATATAACCTAAGTGAAACATGAAGCTACTGCAATGTAATCAGCCTAACAAATGTAAAAATCTACTGATGGTTTCTTCTTGCTTATTCATGAAACTAGGCACCCACCTAGGAAGAAGGCTCCTCCACTATTACTCTTCCTAACATCTATACTTTGTACCTAATTTGCATTTGTGTAGGCTATCAAATTAAACTCCTTGCTTATTGGGTACCACAATGTATACTCCATAGTCCCCTTAAGATACTTGAGTATCATTTTGTCTACTTGCATATGATTCTCCTTTAGATCTACTTGAACCTTCCCACAAGACCTACTACTTACATGATGTCAGGTCTAGAGGTAGTGGTGTACAAGAAACTTCCTATCACTCATCTTCCTTAATAAACTTACATCCTGTGATCATGGGTGTAATAACTACCTTACAATCCTCAATCTCAAACTTCTTCAACATCTCTCTTATGTACTTGACTCGTGAGATGAATATACCTTTTTTTAATTAAGTGATTTACAACCCAAGAAAGAATGATAATTCTCCTAGCATGGACATATTAAACTCTTTCTTCGTTACCTATGCAAAGGCCTTTGTCATGTTCTCATTATTTCCACCAAATATGATGTCATCCACATAGACAACTACTATCAACTGATGCTCATCTTCTATCTTGACATATATATCACTATTTATAACTCCTCTTTTGAATCCTTGATCCAGCTGATACTTGTAAAACCTAGCATACCAAGCTCTAAGAGCTTGCTTTAGATCATAGAGGGATTTACTCAATATTTAAACATAGTCTTTGTCATATGATAGTGATAACCCTTCAGGTTACTCAATGTGCACTTCTTCTAAATTCCCATTCAAAAAGGTATATTTGACATCCATCTAGTATACCTTATATCATTTGAATCCTAAATATGCTAGAAATAATCTGATGGCCTCCAATATTGCTACTAATGCAAAGGTTTCCTCAATGTCTAACCCTTCAACTTGTGCATATCCCTTACATACCAATGTAGCCTTGTTCCTAGTGACTTCTCCATCTTCATTCAAATTATTTTTGAACACCCATTTTGTGCCAAGGACATTCTTGTCTTTAGGCCTAGGAACTAATTTCCAAGTCTCATTCTTCTTTATTTGGTTTAGCTCCTCATTCATATCACCTATCCAAAATTTGTCTTTGTTTGCTTCTATAAGACTCTTAGGTTAATTCTTGGATAATAGAGCATTATCTTGATTTAGATTATTTACCAGTCTTCTCCTAGTTTGCATACCTACATTTTTGTTACTAATGATTGTATATTTAGGGTGGTCTCTTTGAATCTATATTGAGGGTACTTTTGAGTCATATCTCTCTTCAACTTCTTATTTTTCCTCATCAACCTCTATAGTCTCCTCTTCATTATTGAAGTCCACATTTTCTAAAGTGCTCTTTGATAGTGAGTGAGATTTCTTTGTCTCATCAATCCTCACATTGGAGCTTTCCACTATCTTTTGTAGTCTCTTATTATAACATCTATAGGTTGAGCTCATTGATGAGTATCCTAAGAATATGCCTTCATCAGATCTAGAATCAAACTTACCCAAGTCTTCATCATCTCTTTTTATGAGACATTTGCTCACAAACACTCTAAAGTGTTTTATATTTCTAGGTCTACCCTTCCATAGTTCATAAGGAATATTGTTGCCGTTAGTCCTTATCTGCCCCCTATTTAAAATGTAGACAATAGTGCTTACTGACTTTGTCCAATATCCATCAGATAATATAGACTCTTTCACCATAGTTCTAACCATCTCTTGAACTATTTTATTCTTCCTTTCCACTACCCTATTCTACTAAGGTATCCTACCTACTAATAATTGTCTCCTTATTCCATAAACCTCACAAAAGTCATAAAACTCATTGGACTAAAACTCTCCTCTATCAAATCTTAGGCACTTGATCTTTCCATTCTTATAATTCTCAACAAAAACCTTGAATACTTTAAACTTTTCAAGAACTTCTGATTTCTCTTTCAGGAATGCAACCCAAGTCATTCTTATATAATCATCAATGAGTAACATGAAGTATATATCTCCTTGATTGCTTTGAAATATTCTAATCCCATAGAGATCAATGTGGATTAACTACAAGGGTATTGTAGTAGAGTACTCCTTAGACTTGAACCTTTTTCTAGTCTGCTTACCATGTTGACATAACTTGAAAAGTATGTTTGTAGGTTTGATGATCTTAGGCATGTTCTTCATAGACTTCTTAATACTAATCTTGACTAGGTTATCAAAGTTTAGGTGACCTAGCCTTTTATGCCATAGCCAACTTTCATCTATCTTTATGATGAAACATCTCTCCTTCTTGATGTCATTCAACACATACAGGTTGTTCTCAATCCTCTTGGCATTATTAATTAGCCTTCCTAATTTTGATCTCCTTATCTCACACCCTTTGTTATGAAAGGTTAGTGTGTGTCCTTGATTTCACATTTGACTCACACTATGTGTTGACCAATTTTTGCCCACGGGCCAAAATCATTCACCTTCTTCCCTTGATATTCGAAGCTAGTCATTTTGGGTTGCTCAAGTTCATCACATGTTTTCTTTGTCTTGGTTCAATGCCTTGGCTCTTTGGTTAGTTCAGTCATTTGTTTTAAGCCCCTTGATTCATCGGCACTTGGTTCATCCCTTTTCAAGTTCAGTTCAGGCCTGATTCATTAGTTCAACGCCTAATTCATTGGTTCTCCACTTGGTTGAAGGGCAGTCCAAGTTCAATGCCCTAGCGAAGGGCCGACACTTCAAAAGGAATTTGGGCCGCATACACAAAGCACAAGGCAAAGGCCCGAGTAGAATTTTCATGGACTTTTTTTTCACAAGAAATTGTCCACGGACAAAAGCCTGTGGGAAATACACGGAGGCAAAAGAAAAAAATAGACCCAGGGAATTTATGCAAACTTTTTGTCTGCGGGAAAATGTCCACGGACAAAAGTTTGTGGAAAATATACAAAGCCCATGGAAGCCTGGGAGACCATCCAAAGGACCCGTCGAAGGACCTCGAAGGGCAGATGCCCTTGTGGGGGACTTCCAGCCCAAATACAAAGGGCACTTTCAAGACCAGGGGTCACTTTCCCTTTGGGAAGATGCTAAGAAAATACAAAGGCAAAAGGTGGCCATAGAAAGAGTGCTAAGACGAAAGCAAAACCAAAGAAGGCCAGCAAAAGACCGATGACGTTGTGACCAAGATGAGGATGTCCCAGAGGCCATCAAAATTGACAAAGCAAAGTAGCCATTTTTTTTCAAAGTAAAGAGAGTGTTAACCAGAGGGAGCCCAGAATGTAGTGACCCACCTGAATGTTCACCCCTGAGGGCCGAAGGAGCCAGAAGAGACAAAACTAAGAAAAGACAAAGTGACAAGCATGGAACGAATAGGCAGTTAGTCCAAGTGGCAAGAGGAAGCACCAATTTGAGAAGTGACTCTAGTAGGTGAAATAGTGCCAGTGAATTGATCATTGGGGATGCAAACAGGTAGTAATGCAATCGGTTTCTCCATTTTACATTTAATGGGTAGACAAACCGTGTATTGACCTTGAAAAGGCAGATTTTGAACAGACAAAAGGGGCAGTTCATAAATGTTTTGAGTGACTTGCTCTTCCCAATGAAGGGACACGATAGGCCACTTGTAAAGAAGGAGCGCCAAATGAGCCTCTTTGCTTCTCATATATATTGTGAACTTGTCATTTAAAAAATCTTCTTCCACATTTTACAAGGCACAACCCTGCTAAAATTTCCACCTAAATCTATAAACGCAATTTTTACCTCTTCTTGGATAGATATTCTGTGTATGTCCTGAGTGTTAATTTGTGTTTAGTCATTGTATTTTGATGCTCTCACAGGTTCAACACCAACACACCAGTTATCTACAAGGTGCCATCCCTGCAGCTAACAGGTGGAAAGTTCTATTTGGGGTGCAGAAACAAAAGGGATTATTTACAGAGTGCCTCTCACAGCACCTTTGGTGAACCTCCATTTTTTTGTATTTTCATTTAAACCTCCTTGTCAAGTTTTTCAGACTGGTTCTTCTGCCAAGTGTGAAGCGTATGAATGTATTTGTCTGATTTTGAGAGTGGATATGAGAAGGTCATTTCATTTGTGGTGCATCACCTCCTTAGAGTAGTTTGTTTTCCTGCATCTTTCTCCCTTTTCATCCCCTCCCAGTTTATATATCCATATACATAGATGTATTTGCACTTGCTGGAACAAACATGATGCATCAAAGGGAGCTAGGCCTTATCTAGAGACTCTCCCCTCCAGCTTCGCCAGTCCCACAGGCGAGAGGGGAGTTTCCATGTTGCGAGGAGAAGGCAAGAGCTCAACTTCCTACCAGAGGGTGCATTTTTCCTGCATCAACACTATGTAGGTTATGTTTCATACCTTCCACATACAACACATTTTATGTCTTGGTCTTTCCATTGTCCAAACTCAAGACACCCTTGCCAATTATATTGGTATTTGTGTTGTCTCCAAACCTCAATATTCTTGTAGCATTCTTCTTCAAAGAGATTAACTTGTTTTTATCTCCTATCATGTGGCTTGAGAAACCACTATCTACATACCATTTCATGCCTTCATATTTTATGTGAAAGGTGGTTTAAGCTAGCATAGATTCCTCTTTGGTCTTCTATTCTTCCTTGGAAAATAGTCCATCTTGCTTATTGAGCTTAGTCTAATCTGTCCTAGCTTGTTTTATCTTCCATACCAATGCTTGATCCTTATTATGCATTATAAAGGCTTCATATGTCTTGTTGCATCTTGTGGACTTTATAACTCTATTAAAGTATAATCTTGCAATGTGTCCTATATTGTGATAGATGTAGCAAACAACTTTTTATACTTACCAAGTTCCATGATGACTTGTCATTTATATAATTAGGTTTCATAATTGATCTTTTTAGGTTAGTAATCTTGAATTGTTCTAAATTCTCATGCTCTCTCTCAAACTTGCTCAATTTGTCTATGAACTTTTCTTGCTCAACCGTCAAGGAATCTAGCTTTGTCTTCAACTGGTCATACTCAACATTATTTGACTTACACCTTGTGTTGACCTTTTCTAAATCACTCCTAAGATCATTAATAGTCTTATTTTTATGTTTTAAATCATCAAGTGCACTTATGAGCTCATTTTTAAGGTTTACTTCATATTTTTTACTTCTTCACTGTCATAGTATACTTCATCATACATGTTGTCTTCTTCCTATTGATCACACAACATTCTTGTGCTTCTTAGGACCACTTTCAAGTTGTTAGACTTACCTCAAAACACTAGGGTCTGATACCAATTTTTGAAAGCACAATGATTGAGAAGTGGGGGTTGAATTAGTCTTCAAAACTTTAACAATATTTACCTTATCATTCATAAACTATCAAAATAATATAGTAAGCTAGCAACACATTAAGAGCCATGAACATGAGAGAACATAACACACAAAACAATTATTTGAGTGAGAAACCCTCAAAGGGAATAAAACCCACTGATGATGAAAATAGAATATTGTACTATAATTCAAATATTAAGATTTAGTGAAGCACCAACCCCAACTAGCCAAGCACCAACTCAGCTAGGCTTTAGCAAACACCTGCTTGCAAGAAGGCACCATCCACCTAGATGACTTAGCACTAACTCAGTCAATAAAAACTTTGATCACCTTTATAACCCTTTGTTTCCCATACAATAGATGATAATCTCCATCTTCATCTCTTCACACACACCTATCCTTCTCAAACTGTTCTCTAGCCTTCTTCGCTCAATTATCCCTCTTCTTGACTTGGTTAGGTCATATGACCTTGATAATCATATAAAATTCCCTTGTTAGATATTCATTATGGTCTAAAATACCTCCTTGATCTCTTCAATTTTATATTTTATTTACTTCAACACACACACTCACTCTAGACAATTAGAGCTATTAGGCATTATTCTTATACTAGGCTTTTGTTCATATAACTATTGGTTAGTCATACACACTTTACCACTTATTTTTAAATAAAATGGGCCTAAAAATATGCAAGAAAAATGAACCAAACATTAAAATAGGTTGGTCATAGCATATAAGACCAAAACCCCTTTTAGGCCTTAAGGAGACCTAATTAAATTAGGCCTTCATTAGCACATGTTGCCCTTTGAACAGCTTGAAACACTCTCATAATTTTCACATGGTAGGAAAATATAATATTTCACTTTAATATACCCTTACCAATATAATATTGGGTCATTTTTTAGTCTCTTGGTAGGGAGGCCTAATTGATGCCTAGTTAGGAGAGAGAGAAGCAATAAAAAGTACACTTCCACTCACTTTCTAAACTTGAAATTAAACATGAAGCTTTACGAACATACTAGGTACTAAAATATGCCCTTAGATTCTTATTATCATTCATAAAAATTTATATACAAGGAGGTTCACATGATTTTAGGGCTACAAGGAATGAGGCCTAATTGGGGATTTTGGTAGGGAATGAATTCTTGGGGCTA
Organism: Torreya grandis; assembly: GCA_037957365.1. NCBI lineage: Eukaryota > Viridiplantae > Streptophyta > Pinopsida > Cupressales > Taxaceae > Torreya > Torreya grandis. The sequence goes on along the minus strand of JARHVA010000053.1, from coordinate 3,816,093 downwards.
GTTTGAGACCCCAAAATGGATTTTCATAGGTTTGATATGAGTTGAATAGGCCATACATGAAGATAGGATGAGCTGAAGAAGAAGAATTCAAGTTTTGACACTTGTATGCAAGATTGGCCTAAGGCGATGATGAGTCTTCTAGACACTTAACAAGAAAAGAAGGTGATGTGTCAAAGAGAACTTGAGGGGGTTAGTTTAGAGGTGTAAATAGAAGATAAAATGTGTAAGATAAGTTGATTTGACCATCAATAAGGCCACTTGTCACTCAATAATGTAAAGCAAAGGGAAGTTTTAGAGAGCTAATTAAGGTGTCAAGCAAACATTATAACTCCTATGCCAGACGGATGGTTGGAGCATATTTAAGAGTGAGATACATGGATTTGGAAGTATATTCATGATAGTTACATAACACCTTTATTTTTATAACTCATGAGGACACTTGTTAATCCTATTATACTACGCCCCTTGCTCTCTATCTTCATAATTCTATATATAAGTAGCCACTTTTGGATTTGTAATAGATCCTCCATCTGGGTATGGCAAAGCCCTACCTATTTTTAGCCTTCAATAAATGAAGAATAACTAATTTACCTTATCCATGGGTTATTTTAATGTGTATATTAGACTAGTTGATCTTGCTAAGTGATAGACTCACTTCTTTGGCATGTTTTCCTTGTTTGCATTCATATTTAGTTTTAAAAGTATTTTTTAGGTCTCTTGAAGTGTTTAAATGAAGTGTTTATGTATTTAGTGAGTTTTATCTCCACTAGTGTCATATCATGACTTCTTGTTTAGTCCTCCTAGCTCAAAATTTCATCACAAATCTCATTGAGATATACTTATGTAGAAAGGCAGATTTAGATAAGTGTCATGTGTAGGTTAGGCTCTTGTTTAAAGTGCAATTGTAGTTGGTTGGTATGATCAGTTTATATTTTGTATATCACCTCATTAGGTTAGGTTTATTTCATGTTTTCGCTCTCCCTTTTCATCTAAACAAGTTATTAGTATATGAAATGAGCTTAAATAGACATATTAAGGGAGGTAGCCCTTTAATTTAAAGGTTTCACTCAATTGGAGTGGGCTTGAATTACCTATCCAAGGGTGTAAAATTGAGTGATAATAGTTCTAGCATGCCTGGTGGGACCAAGGTTCAAAGAGTGGAAGAATTCTTGGTGTGTTCTTTTATCTATCAACCTTTAGAGGAATTCAAAAAACACCAATGGTGACTCCAAATGTAATCAACTGGTTCTATCAGCCCCCATACTTTTTATGAAAAGTATTTGATAGTATTTTGTGTTTCCATTTGACTCATGAAGTTGGAATGACTGAGTATGAATATAAATTTTACTATATTCCTCCTTATCAGCCTTATCATGACCCCAACTATGTTCCTCAACAACCATATCAAGCTTGTTACCCTCCTTGTGAGTCATGTCAGCCCTATGGTTAGCCTTTTATCTCTATACATGACCATGATGTTGTTGAGTAGCCATTTATTTAAGGATATAAATAAGGCTCTGAGGAAGGCTATAAGGAAAATGAAATTTTTGTTGAAGAAGATGTACCTTCTTATTAGCCTTAACATAAATTCTACCAGACCTGTGATCTATATCAACCTCACCTTGATTCCTATTAGCCTTTTCATATGTCATATTAGTCCTATGGTTGTCCTACATTCTCCTTATATAATTCTAATTACACACTTCAATAGCCTTACCATGACTTGTAATAGTCAAACTCTTCTTTTCATACTTCAATTCCATCTATTGAAGAGCCTTAAGAAGGTTATGATGAAAGTGAAGTTATTATTGGAAAAGATGTCTCTTCCATTGCCCAACTCAAATTATCATCTCTCTAAGAGTTTGTTCAAGAAACATCCATTCCAAAGGCCATTCATGATCCATCCACCACACCTCATACTCCCTCTCCAACCCATGAACCTATCCATTACCCTCCCACCACATCCCTTCTTAAAGAAGAACCTATACTATGGGAAACAAGTGAAGAGGATCATGCTATAATTATAGCTGAAGAATATGACTTAAGTGTCTATGATGAAGTGTTCACTATAGGTACCCCCTTAGTGAAGACAAACACAAATAAATCTTCTTGAGTAAATAAAGAGATGATCTAGATCATTTTAAAGTTTCCAATGAAGAAGTTAATCAAGACATAAAAGAGAAGGTGTTTGAGGGAAACATCATAGTGACTGAGTTTGTTGATCCTCATGAGCATGATCAAGAGATTGGTTTTGAAAAACTAGTAGAAAACAAATCTTTTGTTGACTCCATAGATCAAGATGACTTATGGAAAAAATTCAAAGAGACAAGTGATGAGTTTGAGGCTCTTCAAAAGCTTACACCCCCTGATAGATAGTTTAAATAAGTTCTTAAAGATGCCTTGATTCTTGAAGGACAACATGCCAACCTCCAAAGTACCAAGATTGAGGTTGCTCCTATAATTCAAGAGGTGACCATGATTGATATAAGCACACATATCAAGAATGATCATGAGAAAGAGATTGATGATATTGTAATAATTGGTAAGAAGTTTGATGTCATTTAAGATGCTATGAAGGTAAAAAAAGTATGCTTAGATGAATCATTATTAGACAAAGTTACAACTAAGAAGCATCATGAGAAGATTGTTGAAATAAAAGATGAATTTACATTCATAGGTAACATGTTTTCAGCTATCATTATTTTACTTGAGAACATGCCAAGAAGATTGGAAAACATGAAGGAGATGAAAAAATCAAGAAAAAGTCTCAAGAGATAACTTGATTCATGCCCTCCATCTCATGGAGCAAGAGATTTTACAAAATTTCCCTTTGATCTAGGAGGAAGATTTTATTTTTAGGTCAGTTGTATATAGTTAGTTTGCTTATGTTGTTGTGATCCCTAAATGCTTTATAGCATATGTGTGAGTCTTGTTGATTTAATTTGTGTGTGTTATTTTTGTTTTGTGTGATTTGAAGGTCCAATCAATTTGTTGTGTCATGAGTCTGGTCATGTCTAGAACTGATCACAAAAGTCTCCATTTGCCAATGGACAAATAAGGCTACTGGTCTATCATTATAGGCATGCTAACCTTGTGAATCACCAAGAATGTTGACCAAATTTTGACCTCAAGTTAAAATTGGTCACCCCATTTATATTAAAAATTTCATAGGATTGTCATGTGTTCTTTTTATGCCTTGTATGGTCCCTAAAGTCTTCATAAAAGCTTATTAAAATTTTATAAGGTAAGTTTGGAGAAGTTAAGGTAATATCATATTTTGTTCATATAGTGGTCTACACATGTCATGGGGAGATAAGGCTTGGTATAGTGGTGTCATAGGTGATTATGAATTTATCAAAGTCATTTCATGTTCTAATCACTTTGTCATAACATTTCATGATGTTTTAGAGTGTTCAAGGATCATTTTTAGACTTGAGGGTGGTAAAAATAAGTGAAAAGGTGATTTTTGGATAATAATTATGTATGAAAAAGTTAAAAAAGAGATAAATATATACCAAAAACCTTAAAAATACCTTGGATTAGTTACACAACTACCAAACTTGTCATAGAATCAAAACAAGGTTAGAATCTTGAGTTTCAATGCCATCTTGAGGAGTTAAGAGACTTGTATGGACTTGTTGAAGTCACTTGAAGGTGAAAATAGTTTTATAAAGTACATTGGGATTATAAGGGTTATAAAAAATCATGGGAATAAGTTTCAAATCTCAAAGTTATAGAAAAATATCTTTCTCTTCCATTACTCCATTCACAAGCTCTTGAAGGCCATTTTCAACTGCATGGTACAAGTTGTACAAATAGAGTTCGGGGATAATATTTTATCTATATTTTTGTACCCATATGGGATTATAATTTTTGGCATTGTTCATTATATTTATCCCCTTAGCTTTATGAACAATCACTAAGGAGATAAACTACTTTTTAAAAGATTAAATCCCCATAGGTTGAGTTTTGTATAACTCCAAAACAAGTGTAAACTCTTTGACTACATGAAACAAATTATAGTGAGTTATAAGATATCTATATGTGTAATATACACATTCATTCACCATGTTATCATGTGTGGATGGTCTTTTAATAAGGAAAGTGGCTCTTCTACATAGTTTGCAAATGACTATCATATTTCTATGTTATAGAGTACTCCAGGTGATATAATACATCTAAGTGATTGCTCATGGTCTTATAAAATCCTTGGAATTATTAAATGGACTCTTTATCAGCCAAACATTTATATAAATCTTAATATGGTCACATCTTCAATCACCTTATGGACTATATTCTTGTGTGCTTGCATAATAAGTTGATTTGAAGTGGGTTTGAATATGTATTTCAAGGAATCTTGGAGTTATTAATTCTTAATATAATGTTTTGATTTATTAAATCATGATCTTTGAGACCTAACAACCATAGTTGCACTTTTTAAAGCTTCAAACACAAGGTTGTAGACCTATAGGTTTGCAACTTCAAGAGAAATCCATGGTGTCAGTTGGCTCCAGTTGAATACCTAAACATGAAGTATGGTGATGGATTAAAGTTAAAAAGGGACACACACTAATGATTATTTACAAGGCATCTGAGTCAAAGGAAGTTGAAAGACAAGATAACAAGCTTAATGCACCTATAGCACTGTGTAGGAAGATAATGACAGTAGAGGTGATTGAAGATTCCTTGAAAGAGATAATGGACTTGGTAATGTAGTGAGAAAGATCCCTCGATGAGGTTAAAAACTTTAGGTGTCAAATTGGAATTGAGAAAGGCCAAATCCTTAACTACATGCTCAAAACTTTCAGACAGTCACCGACAACCACCTATATAAGAAGTTGTCTTAGATATTGATTGATCAAGTATTGAGTTTCAAGGAATTGGGGGAAGCTATAAATCATCAATAACATGATAGAGATAATGGGAGATAATGGAAGTGATAAGAGAAGGCCATGAAACTATAAGACATAGTAAAAACTACAAAAATGACACTTACAACCATTTGAATCTTGGCAGCCTATAGTCAAGAGTATATTTGAAGGAGATGCAAGGTTTAGCCAAATTCAAGGGAGTTGAAAACCCTCATTAGGGTGTTATCATATTTAATGCCTTGCCATAATCCTCTAGCCCTAAATAAAATTTTCACAACAAAATCTCAAAGAGGACACCTACAATCAAACTCTCAAAGAGGACACTTACATTCATAACTTAGAGAAAATTGAAAGGAAGTAATGTAGAATGTAGGGTGAGGGTGATCTAAGATTTCAAAGCTAAGAGTAATGTGGTCCTAAATCCTAAGAATAATAAGAGTTATCCTAATAGAGACCTATAGGTCTAGTAGGTGATATGAGCTAATTACAAACCTAAAAGAGGGACATAACCTAGAATTAAGAGTATGAGAGTTTAGGGATAGAGATAGATGGTGCCTTGGTCAGATGAACATCATAAGAAGGTATGTCTAATGAGATTGAGTAAAAAAAGTTCAAAACTTTGTCGGCTCAGCCATTCTTTGCTACTGGTCTATCTTTTAAGAAGTTTATGTTTTCTTGAGAGAGAGAGGTCTCTGTGGGTATCTGAGAAGGAAAATAAACATCTAAAAAGAGTTTCATAATGATTATAGTGCCCCACACAACTCTCAAGCCCATCTAAAGTATAAGAGAATAATGGACACTCTACCCACTCAACCAAGGAAAGACACTAGCTTGCTTACTCATGAGAAGTTTGGTTATTTGAAGAGGTTCAAGGATATATAGAGGGACTGATCCAAAAAAATATGTTTTAATATGATGACCTAGTTCCATCAGAGTTTAGACTCAAGTAATAAATATGGATACCTTGTTCAGGCCTCAAACAAGCCTAAGTACATACACAAGCTTATATAGGTAGTTACTTGAAAGGTATATGGTTGAAGTGAATTAGAGATCATTGATATCCCTAAGAATATATTTAGGACATGCATATGCATTGCATGAGGTTCTAAACATCCAATAGTGAGAGAAATGGAGAGATATAGTTAGTTAGCATATGTTAGGCAGGTTGGCTCAAGAACCAAAGGCCTAAAAAAATGAGTTTGAAAGGGATATAATGGAGATAAAAAGGTTGGATAACCATGAGTACAAGTCACTAATATTTTTATTGACCCTATTGAATTTTCTAGAGGCATAATCAAACTCAAAACATGCACCTATAGGCCTCAATCTTGCCTAGACCTCACAGAATGCCTACTAACAGCCCAAGAGGCTATCTTATTTTTATTGGTATGGTTCAAATATGTTTCATGAGACCTTGGTATCCTAAAAATAGTTTATTACCCTAGTGTACTTTAATTTTTTGGAATTGGTTGGTGGATTCATCCCTTGAGTTGTATGAACAATCGTTAACACCTCGAGGCACTTTTAGGCTACTTAGGAGAACCAAATTGACATAATGAGAGAAAATTGAAATTATATACCTCCATATGGATTTTAAAAAATTATAAATTACCTAAAATATGTTTAATACTCCCCTGAGCATCACCTTATGCCACTAGTTTGTACAAGATTGTACATAATTATATGGAATAAGCCCTAAAAAACTATTTTTAGCTACTTGATAGGTCCGTACAAGGTGTCAAAGATTAAAAATTGACATGGAGAATGGTAAAGAGGTAATATAATTTAATCACATGTTTATTTTGGGTTTGACATGTTTGGGAATCCTGTAGAGTCAATTTTTAGTCTATTGGTAGGGAGGCCTAATTGAGGCCTAGTTAAGAGTGAGAAGCAATAGAAAAGTACACTTACAATCACTTTATTATCTTGAAATTTAACATGAAGATATAAATAAATATTGGGTACTATAATAATCCTTTTGATTCTCAGTATAATCCATACAACTCTTTACATAATGAGGTTCACATGATTTTTGGGTTAGAAGGAATGAGGCCTAATTAAGGCTTTCAGTAGAGAAGAAAATCTTGGGGTTAGTTTGAGACCTAAAAATGAATTTTTTTATGTTTGATATGAGTTGAATAGGCCATACATGAAGATATGATAATTTGAATAAGAATAATTCAAGTGTTGACACTTGTATGCAAGATTGGTATAAGGAGATGAAGAGTCTTCTAGACACTTAGCAAGAAAAGAAGGTGATGTGTCAAAGAGAACCTAAAGGGGTCAATTGAGAGGTGTCGATAGTAAATAAAAAGTGTAATATAACCTTATCTAACCATCAATAAGGCCATTTTACACTCAACAATGCAAAGCAAAGAGGAGTTTTAGAGAGCTAGTCAAGGTTTCAAGAAAGCATTCTAACTCTTACACCACATGGAGGGCTAGAGCATATTTAGGAGTGAGATACATGGATTTGGAGTTATTTTCATGACTATTCCATATCCCCTTTCTTGTTATAAATCATGAGAACACTTGTCAATCCTCTTCTACTATGCCCCTCTCTCTCTCTTTTCACAATTATCTATATAAGTAGTCACTTTTGGATTTGTAATGGATCATCCACCTAGGTATGGCAAAGCCCTACCTATTTTAATAATTTGATCAATGAATAAATTTTTTTTTTACCTTATCCATGGACTATTTCAATGTGTATGTTATACTAGTTGAACTTGTTAAGTGATAGATTCACTTCCTTGACATGTTGTCCTTGTTTGCATTTATATTCAGTTTTGAAAGTATTTTTTAGGCGTATTGAAGTGTTTAAATGAAGTGTTTATGATTTTAGTGAGTTGTCTCTCCACTAGTTTCATGTCATGACCTCTTTTTTAGTCCTCCTAGCTAAAAATTTCTTCACAAACCTCCATGAGAAACACTTATATAGAAAGGCATATTTGGATTAGTGTCATGTGTAGGTTAGGCTCTTATTTGAAGTGCAATTGTAATTGGTTGGTAGTGATCAGTTTAAAATTGGTTCATCACCTCATTAAGTTAGGTTTATTTCATGTTTTCTCTATATTTTTTCATCCAAACAAGTTAGTAGTATAGGTGATGAACTTAAATAGACATATCAAGGGAGCTAACCCTTTAATCTAGAGGTTTACTCCTATTATAGATAACCCACAGGTCTAGGAGTAATCCCATTGATTCAATCAATTAAAGTAGGCTTGAACTACCTATCTAAGGGTGAAAAATTGAGTGACAAAAATATCCATGGCTTATTAGAGTATATATAGGAGGTAGTGGTTTGTATTTTATCATAATATTGTACATTTTGTTCTTATTACATTGTTATGGAGGTTGCCCCCTCAGAGTGGCTTAGTCATAATATTCAAGTATTATGCTTTTTTTCCAATTATTGTTGTGGATATACTTATTTTGTTTTTAATTATATGATATATTATTCTATTGATGTGATTCATCTAAATAATTTTATTACAAGTGGTATCAAAAATTTGATTTGGGCAAGTTTTTACGACATAGTTTTTTTAGATCTAGTGTCTTGAGCACTAGAATGTTGAAAAAACATAATCTGTGATCTCGAAAGAATTGATTTTTTCATCACCATAGTTTTATTTATGGAATTTTAAAAAAAATGAAAAGCATAAAATACAGAAATTAGTAATCATTGGATTTGTCTCTGTGAAATGATTGCAATGATATATTTTTATGGTATAATTTTTTAGGCTAAAAATTTACAACCTTGTGCACATTAACAGTTATTTAGATTCATCTCAGTGAGGTGATAACAATGGTCTCATTTTCCACTACACTTTTTTAGGGCTAACACCCTCTTTGGGTTTTTCCATGGTTGGTACTAATGCTCATGGATGCGGTAAAGGGAAATAAATGCATAAAACTACTCACAAGGATGACATAGAGTTTGGAACTTTTGATCCATATATTTTAGAGTTAGTTCAACAACTTAAGTAAGAGTTTCACGGCATGGTGTAGAAAGATGATCTCAATACCATTAAAGGGTATGCCATAGGTCTAAAAGGGTACTTGAATGGATTGTGGGATTAATTGTAATGAATAAATGGGTAATTCACCAATTTTACAGCTCATCCATTACAAAATAAACCTCCACCACTCTAGCTTGGTTATCCTACTCCAAAAAATCAAATGTAAATCTTGGTTTGAAGCTAATGTTTCTAAAAGTGGACCTATACAAGTTTGATGGTAATGATCCACTCACATGGATCACTCAAATTGAAAATTTAATTGATCTACATTAGACTCCATGCTTGCAAAGGGTGGTCATGGTCTCCCTGTATCTGGAACCTGAGTAGTTCATTTGGTATCAATGGTTATGTGCTCAAACTAAAAATTAGGGTCTCTCAATTTTTTGATCTATATTATTTGAAGAGCTAAAACTCCAATATTGTAATAATGTCTCAAAAAACTACTTCAACTAGTTATCCAAACTACACCAAATAAGGGCTGCAAAATATTATATTCATCAGTTTTAGAATGTCTCTTTATGTGTTGCAGACATCACTGAGGAAAATATGACTGGCCTATTTTTAGGTGGCCTCAAGGATATCATCCAATTGGAGGTTCACATGTTTAGTCCTAGTTTATTATTTAAATCCATACCAAGAGAATGCATGGCATAGGAAAAATAAATTCTAAAATTAATATCTTTCACTAATGTCTATGAATGCACTTTCCCAACACCATCATTTTATTAGTCTAACCAATTGACCCCTCAACAAATTAAGGAGAAGCATGCAAAAGGTTTGTGTTTTGGTTGTGGTATCAAATGGAACAAAGGACATCATTATGCTAAAAATATTTTTTTAAACTAAAGGCACCAATGAGGATGATGAAGCCTCAATGAGTGTAGGTTTGGATGAACTTGAGGATGAATCTGAATCTTCTCACCCTACTATTCCTTAGCATACACTTTTGGTATTATTACTCTTCAAACTCTTAAGGTGGTGGTTTTACTCAAGAAATATAAGGTGACTATGTTGATTTAATCTGGGATTACACACAACTTCATCAATAATAAGTTGGCTACTCATTTAAACTATTTCATTTACCCAGCTCTAAAATTTTATATCATGATTACAGATGGTGGTACCATAAATTATTCTAAAAAATTTCCTAGTATTAAGACTATTATGGGAGAATACATGTTAGATTATCCTATGTTTTTTATTCCCATGGGAGAGGCTAACATTATTTTTGGAGTGTAATAGCTCACTAAGTTGGGAACTATTGAGATGAATTTCCTAGAACTATTAATGCACTTCCATTCAGACGGCATGACATTTGAATTGCATGGATTATAGGCTAAATATTCACAACTAGTTACTTTCCATAAAACGATGAATATTCTTAGAAAAAGTGCTAAAGGATTTTTGGCATGATTATTTTCCATATAAGTTTAACCTACCAAGGATTCTACCCATCCTAATTTACAAATGGTGTTGGATGACAAATCTATTATTTTTGGTGACATGCCAAAAGGACTTCACCAAGTCAAGTGCATAATCATGTTATTGGATTCCCACAAATACACCACCCAACATCAGACCCTACAAGTATCCATATGCCCAAAAGAGTAAAATTAAAAATAGGGTGTAGGATATGTTGGATGTAGGACTCATTAGACATAGTCAAAGAAAATATTCCTCCCAAATGGTCATGGTGTAGAAGAAGGTTGACACTTGGACGATGTGCCCAAACTATAGAGAACTCAACAAGTACACCATCAAAGATAAGTTTCTTATTCTACTAATAGATGATTTTCTAGATGAATTGCATGGTGAAATTCATTTTACCAAGTTATATTCACTTTGAGTATCGTTAGATTCTAATTCAAGTAGAGGACATACATAAACAAACTTTTATAACTCATGAAGGCCATTATGATTTTATGTTCATGCCTTTTGTAAATGTACCATATGCATTTCAAAGTTTGATGAATACTATTTTTAGGCCATTTTTTAGAAAGTTTGTGTTGGTGTTTTTTTATGACATCCTCATTTACAATAATAATTGAGAAGACCAATTGAAGCATGTGAAATATGAATTCTCAGTTATGGAACAAAACCAACTTTAAGTAAAAAATTCTAAATGTGTTTTTGGCATCTGAGAGGTTGATTAATTAGGTCATATTATTTCACATGAAGGAGTGAAATTTGATCCTAAAAAATTCCAAGTGATGATGGAGTGGCAATCTCTCATGATACTTAAGAATCTTTGGGGATTTATGGGGCCAACTAGTTACTATTAGGGGTTTATCAAAATTTATGGTAGCATCACATCCTCACTCACATTTTTTTGAATAAATAATCCTTCCAATGGACTGATACAACTACCAAGGCATTTGAAAAGTTGAAAATTTCTATGTGCACCACTTTAATTTTGGCTACTCCCAATTTTTCTAAAAAAATTGTTGTGGAATGTGATACATCATGATATGGCATGGACGATGTGATCATGCAATAAATAAAACCACTTGCATTTGAGATTCATCAAATTAAGGGGAAAAATAGGTTCAATCCAATTTACGAGAAAGATATGATGACTATTTTGCATGTAGTCAAGCAATGGAGACCTTATCTAATGGTTCATCACTTTCAGGGAAAAACTATTCATGATAGCCTCAAATATTTTTTAAAACAATGATTGTATATTGAATAATAAATAGAAAGGGTGACTAAAATGTTAAGTTATGATTTTTAAGTAGTCTATAATAAAGGAAAAGAGAATGTGGTGGCAGATGCACCATCCCAGAGGGATGAATCAATTAAGGCATTGTTATGTATAGTGACTATTTGGCAAGCAGATCAACTAGAGGAAGTAAGATCATAATGTGAGAATGACAATGTTACCCATGATTTGATTTAAAATATTTAACAAGGTTCTATGGGATCTAAATTTTTTATGTGGAATGGGAAGGAATTATGGTATAAAGATAGATTATACCTCAATAAGAATTTTCTCCTCAAATATAAAATACTTCAAGAACTTCATACATCTCCATTAGAAGGTCACTCAATATTTTTGAAAACATATCATAGAATCAATCTATATTTATTTTGTTAAGGACTCAATGGGATGTCCAAACATTGTTGCTAAATGCATGGTATATCAATAGAATAAAGGTGAAACCATTCTATGGTTTTTACAATCTTTATCCATCCTTAGCCAACATTGGGAGAATGTTTCCATGGATTTCATGAGTAGGTTACCACATTCTAAGGTAAAAAAGTTATCATGTTAGTTTTGGATTGAATCACTAAGTATGCTCATTTTTTTGCAAATATATTAGCTTATAACTTTCTCAATATAGTTCAAAAATTCATGGTACTCCAAAGATCATTGTAAGTGACCAAGATCCCATATTTATTGGTAAATTTTAAACTAAATTATTTGCATATATGGGAACCTAGTTGGCTCAAATCATTCTATCATCCTTAATATGATAGATAAACAAAGTTATTCAAAAAATTTCTAGAAGGGTATATTCATTATTTTATTTCTAACAAATAAGACTAATGGGTTCATTGGCTACCACTTGTTGAATGGTGGTATAATAATTATTTTCACACTTCTTCAAAAATGTCTCCCTCTATGGAATTGTATGGGAATCAGCCCCCATCAATAAATTCATCCTTGATGGTTTATCCAAAGGTTTGAGTTGTTTAGGAACACATTCACCATCAATAAGAGGTACTAGTTAGTTTACGATAAAATTTATCAATGACACAAAATATAATCAAGTATTAGGGTAAGTGCACAAAGTTGGGGACAATTATATGGATATTTATCATAATGTGATCACATTATTATAATAACATGATCATGTTACTAATTAATGTGATCACATTATTTAAATTATGTCTTGGTAATTACTGAGCCATAATACAATTATGTTAATACATAACATGATCGTGTTATTGTAAAAACAATAATGTGACCGTGTTCCTGTTATTTTGAACATTAAAGCATGTGAACATGTACATGGAGTGAATCTTGGTTAATTGATAATGTGATCATGTTAATATAAAAGTAATAATGCAACCTTGTTCCTATTATTTTGTACATAAAATCATGTGGACATGCACATGAAGCCAATCTTGGCCAAAAGCTTATATTTACTTATACTTGAAATTTATTTTAGTAATTATAAGAAATTAGGGTCACACTGCATCTGATAGAGTTAGTTTCATAAATGCATGCATTATGATGTATAATTTAAAAATCTTTTTTGGTTAGTACTTAGACATTTTTATGGTCTAAGTGTTAAACCTAGGGATTTTAGGGCATAAATTTTGCAATTGATGTCTATTTTTGGTAAATATATAGTCATTTTTAAGGTTTTTATGCCTTCCAAATTGATTCTTGGAATTTATAAGAGTAATAATTTTTCCAATATTGAAGTTTTCAAACCACTCACTTTGAAATTGATGCAAAGTGGTGTGATTGGGGTACATAGGTCACATTTATGACCTACACACATCAAATAACCACTTTGTGTTAATATCACTTATTCATCACCCATCCCTCACCCTAATCACTTCTTGCTCATGCCTCATCACTCATAATCAATATGTCATCATTCCTTATTGTCCTTAATCATTCCCTCATTGACCCTCATTGTCCTTAATAATATCTAATCACCCCTTCATCATCCCTGATTACTCCCTTATTAACCCTCACTATCCCTCATCATCCATAATCACTCACTCCTTATCCCTTATCACTCCCTTATGGACCCTAACTATCCCTCATCATCTTTAATAACTCTTTTATCATCCCTAACCACTCCCTCATTGGCTCCCACCATCCCTTATCATCCCTAATCACTCTCTCATCATCCCTAATCACTACTTCATCATCCCTAATCACACCCTCCTCATCCCTAATCACTCTGTTATTAACCCTCATCATTCCTAATCATTTATAATTGATCCCTCATCATCCCTAATCACTCCCTCATTAACCCTCACCACCCCTCACTATCCCTAATCACTGCTTCATCATACCTCATCATCTCTAATCACTACTTCCTCCTTTCTCATCACCCTTAATCACTCCCTAATTAACCCTCACCATCCCTAATCCCTCCCTTATCCTCCCTAATCACTCCCTCATTTACCCTTACCATCCCTTATCATCCCTATAAACTCCCTAATCATCTCTACTCAATTCCTCCTCATTCCTCCTCATATTTAATCACTCCATACCATACCTTGATGGTGGTATTTTAGTTTAAAAATTCTAGGAGATATGAGTGGAGAGTTGAGTTTTGATGTAGAGAACAATCTAATCAATCACTCTTAACTTGATTTTTCATTCCACTTCCTCAAGCAATGCTCACAAGTTCATTTCTTTTTGAAATATTCTATGTTCATTTGATAATTTTGTGGTTTCCTTATATTAAATATTTTTTTCCCTATAACTCCTTATTCCTCTTTTCCTAATCAACAACTTATAAACACCATTTAGACCTTAACTCTTCCCTTATATAATTTTATCAACAATAGATACACTTCTTGTATTGAGACCATGAAATGAACAAAGTTCACTTTCATATATTCTAGTTCCAATTTTATTTAATATGCTTATGGTGTTTTTATCAAACCTCTCTATAATTTTAATGACTCTATCCACACTTTCAAACTCAATTCTTTCTTTTGCACAACTCTGCCAACTTTTACTCAATCCTTCTAGCCCTCTCTTACTTGTTTCTTAGGTTTTACAGAGAAGTTACAATGTGTTATAATAAAAAATAGAATTTTTAGATACCATTTTACATCATTTGTCTATCCCTAAAGTTTCAATAAATTAATCAATCCCTAACACAAATTTATAGCCACACAAATTTATAGCCTTCTTTGATGTCTAATTAGTTGTTTTAGGCTTAATTTGAACCCTATTATAACTCATCTCTTTTTAAATCTAAAATGTCATACTAATTCAAAAAAAAAACACATAAATCACCTTATACATGTTTAAAGGAACAATAATACAAAATTTCATCTCTTTCTGATGGCGAAAACTCTCTAAAATGATCAAGCCCTAGTTTAGGGTTTACTAGCTCCTGAACAGGGTTGAGAGCCTTTAAAAATTAGTATATTGAGTCTCATGAAATTTCAAGGAAAAAAATTGTTGTGAAATCTCTATCTATAAATTTATCAACTTTCTCATGTTTTAAGCAAGACCTCAAAACCATTAAAACATTCATAATAGGGAGTTCTCAGTCTGGACTGACTATGTTCAAGATAATGAATAGGGGTTAAATAGGGTTTTAGCAATCCTTTTCAACATCCAAATATTTAAAACCTTCACTAATGTTTTTAAAACCTTTTACAAAGGGAATTAACTCTCTACAACCTCTGTTGAATCCAAACACACATTTTCATGCTAATAACACAAAATATTTAGCAAACAGAGTTTTGAGTTGGTAGAGAGCATACCATTAAGGGTTAAGATCTTTTAAATTTGAGAAATTACTATCTTTTTTTTCAAATTTAACTTGTAATATGGTTATTACCATGTCACAACCTTGTTTCAATCCTTTCTTAACCACTTTAGAGTCGACAACAAGATCTAAAGAAGAATACAATGAGAAAATTTAGGATTTTTAACTGTACACAGATAGTTTGAGTAAGAATACTAAAAAAACTGAGTCTTAATACCTTTTAAACCTATTTTAGTTCATCACATATTCTGTCTAATCCTCATAAATGTTCCCTATCTACATGAAATGTAGACCTCAATGAGATAAAGTATCATAAACACCTGAGTAGGCTATTTGTTAACCTTCCCTGTTTGACAGATTGGACTATCTCTAAAGACCGCTATCTTGTTTCCAATTAAATAACCTTTCCTATATCACATTGAATAAATAAACATTCAATAAAAATTATTACCATGATGTATATTCAATATCCAAAACACTCAGTCATAGCCATACCAAAAAACATAGAATTTTCAATATCACAATCCATTATTCTTCAACTTTCTTGGATTACAAGCCCATTCTCTTCCACACTCAAATTTATTACACAATGAACACCAAAAAAATAAGTCTTCCACCTTTTACAAGTAACATAACTGATTCTTGGAGGTTTCCTATGTTGAGTGATTGAACTTATATTGCATTTCTTTATGTTTTCCCACTATATGCACATTATACCCATGCCTATAGACTCTATATGTTATTGAGTAACTTTAAATTGCCTTAATTCCCATTATAAATTATTATACACCTTTACACCTTGACATGTTTGGGAATCTTTCAACAAGGTTTAAAAATTCAAATTTTCACATAGTGGTAGTTTAAAAGGGAAACTCCACAATTCAAATTCTATGCCACTTGTGCCAACCTAGATCACACCTATGACTTCATTAGGTATAATTACACCTATAAAACATCTAATTAGACTATTTAAGACAAAAATGGATCAAACTTGGGGTCATCATGGGATGCCCCTGCATCATACTACCAAGCTAGAAGAATCTTTTCCACATGTATATAATGTTGCACTTGGTATATGTTGCTGATGGAATGCAATGAACCTCCTCATAAAATTTATTTGAATTAAATTTATTCTCATAAAGATTAAAATTCTCTTGGGCACCACATTTAGGCCTTTTTTACTTCACCTCCTTCATCACCATACCTGCACATAAAATAACGTTGTTAAAAAAACATGTTTATTGCCTTCTTCTTGTTTGGTAGGTGTGTACCACTCTTTTGCTTTTGAAAACTAATCCTTCTTCTCCTGAACTCCATGAACAATGATTACTCCAAGCATGAATTCTTCTTCATTCATCAAAACTCTATGCTTTGTCCTCTTTACCTCAAAAACAACATCTTCTTGGTTTTTGCTTGTCTCATGCTTAAGTAGACTCATATTTTGCTATTGTTCAACACCTTTATGATTGTTGTCTAACTCTTTAACTAAAAAAGGTTGCAGATGGATCAATTAATTATCATTTTATTCTTGTTATATATTCCTTTTCAAATATTTGTGTTCATCCATCACCACTTCTTAGGCTACTTATTCTTTACTTGCACCTTCATCACTAAACATGATATTATAAATAATATTTGAAGCCTTCATGGCTTCCTCATGGCCTGCCTTCTCACATATCCCCACCTTCAACTTCATCTTCAATTTCTTGGTGTCAATCCCAAGCCATTTCTCATCTAATTTAGCTACAATGTCAAACACTTTTCTATTGTATCCTCTTTCATGGACTTGGTTTCCCTCTTTGTCTCAACTATCCTCATGCTTGATCACTCTCTTAGGTGATTTATCTTCTTTCATTTGAATACCTCTTACTTCTAACATGCATTTTTCACTCCTCATATCAACCATCTCAACATAATTCACCTTCTTTTCATCCTTAGGTGCTTTGATCAAACCCAATCTTTACACTACTTGATTCCAATATTGTCTTGTCAACATCATAATTAGTATCTCATCTTTTCTATCTTCATCACCCTTCAATGGAATGAGGGTATATTACTATCTATCCTACCTAATGGTATATGTGTTGGTTGTCCCATCATGTATGGCATGCTTATCAAACTGCCATGGTCTCCCAAGCAACAAGTGATACACATCTATAGGAAAAACATCACATAACACTTTATATTTATATCTACCTATTTGAAACTCAACCCAACTTTGCCCACTTACCAGTATTTGATAACCTTTCTAAACCCATGAAAATATATATGGTTCTAGATATGGAATTCTCTTCAATCTCAACTTATGCACCATCTCTAATTAAATAATGTTGTTAGAGCTACCACCATCAATTACCAAATTACATACTTTACCATAGGCCTTGCATCTACTTTTAAATAAGATTCTTCTTTGGATTGGTTCCTTGCCTTGCTTCTACTATAATATTACTCTCCTCATGAGCAATGACTCATTACTATCATGCCTTCTATCATCATTCACCTCTCTTACTCTCTGTTGATGCATAATGTTACTCCTCATGAGTAATGACTCATTACTATCATGCCTTCTATCATCATTCACCTCTCTTACTCTCTGTTGATGCATAATGTTACCAACATTCATTAGACACTCCACTACCCTATGTCCATCTCTATGGTAATTCCAACATTTCCCCTAAAATCTCTATCTTGGTCCTTGTCTCATTGGATCTTCTTCTCTTCTCATTCTATGACTTGAAAATGGTCTAACCTGCCTTGCATGGTGTTGTCCCATTCCCTCTTGATCTACTACATGCACTTGTGATCTCCCTTGATCCACCTCTCTATTCTCTCCCTCATCTATCCTTGCTTGAAATGGTGTTACCTCACCTTGATGACTATATTCTCTTTATTCTCTTTTTTCTCTCCCTTTGAGAGTATCCTTAATGGCCTCCATACTCATCACTAATGGAGCAATTAACTGGGTCATTATCCCGACTAGCTCATCCTCATATTTGCTAACTCTCTCCATAGACCATTTCACTTGGTTACCTATCCTATATTTCACTTTAAAACACATCTTGTTAATCTCATTCATAATCTAAAAATCTTTCCCTAAGATATAATACCAAAATTACGTAGAGAATAATCTAATCAATCAATCTTAACCTAGTTTCTTGTTCCACTTCCTCAAGTAATGCTCACAAGCTCACTTTTTTTTGTAAGATTCTAGGTTCATTTGATAATTTTGTGGTTTCATTATATTAGATATTGTTTTCCTATAATTCCTTATTCCTATTTCCCTAATCAACAACTTATAAACACCATTTAGACCTCAAATCTTCCCTTATATAATTTTATCAACAATAAATACACTTCTTATATTGAGACCATATAATGAACTAAGTTCAGTTACCTATATTCTAGTTATAATGGTATTAAATATTATTATGAGGTTTTTATGAACCCTCTCTATCCTTATAAGTATTCTATCAACACTTTCAAACTCAAGTCTTTCTTTTGCACAACTCTACAACTTTTACTCAATCCTTCTAGCCCCCTCTTGCCTATTTATTAGGTTGTACAGAGAAGGTACAATGAGTCAAAAGAAAAAAATAGTATTTTTATATACCCTTTTCCATAATTTATCTATCCCCAAAGTTTTAATAACTTACTCAATCCCTAACACAACTTTCTAGCCTTCTTTGATGTGTAATTAGCCCTTCTAGGCTTAATTGAAACCCTGTTACAAGTAAACTCTTGTTAACTATACAATGCCATACTCATTCATTAAAAAAACCTAAATCACCTTATGCATATTTAAAGGAACAAGAATACAAAATTTCATTTCTTTTTTTATGGTGGAAACTCTCTAAAATGATCAAACCCTAGTTTAGGGTTTACTCCTGAATAGGCCTGAGAGCCTATAAAAATTAATATCTTGAGTCTCACATAATTTCAAGGAAAAAAAACTGTTGTGAAATCTCTAACTATACATTTAAAAAGTTTCTCATGTTTTAATAAGGACCTCAAAACCATTAAAATGTTCACAATAGGGAGTTCTCAGTCTGGACTAATTGTGTTCAAGATAATGAACAAGGGTTAAATAAGGTTTTAGAAATCCTTTTCAAATCCCAAATATTTAAAACCTTCACTAAGGTTTTTAAAACCTTTTATCAATGGAATAAACTCTATACAACCTCTTTTTAATCCAAACACATGTTTTCATGCTAACAACATAGAATATTTAGCAAATAGAGTTCTGAGTTGGTAGAGAGCATACCGTTAAGGGTTAATATATTTTAAATTTGATAAATTACTATTTTTTTTTTCAAATTTAAATTTTAATAGGGTTATTCCTATGTCACAAACTTTTTTCAATCCTTTCCTAACCAATCTAGAGTCTACAACAAGTTCCAAAGAAGAATACAATGAGGAAATTCAGGGTTTCTGACTATATGCAAATAGTTTGAGTAAGAATAATAAAAAAACTAAGTATTACCACCTTTGACACCTATTATATGTCATCAAACATTCTATATAACCCTCATAAACGTTCCATATCTAGATGTAATGTATACCTCAATGATAAAAAGTCTCATTAACATCTGAGTAGGTTGTTTATTATCCTTCCCTATTTGACAAATTGGACTATCTCCAAAGACCACTGTCTTGTTTCAAATTAAATAAGATTTGTTATATCATGTTAGGAAATATAATTTTATTAAAAAACAATAAATAAACATTCAATAAAACTTATTACCATGATGTAGATTCAATAAACAAAACACTCAATCACAGCCATGCTAAGAAACTCAGAATTTTCAATATCACAGTCCATTAATCTTCAAATTTCTTAATTAAAAGTCCATTATATGCCACAATAGAATGTATTTCATAATTTCCACCAAAAAACTAACTCCACCACATTTTACAAGTAACATAACTAATTCTTGGAGGTTTCTTACATTGAGTTATTGAACTTACATTGCATTTCTTTATGTTTTCCCACTATATGCACATTCTGCCCATGCCTATAGACTATATATGTTATTTAGCACATTTAAATAGACTTAAGTCAAATTATAAATTATTATACACCTTTTTAACTTCTTGACATGCTTGCAAATCTTTCAACAAGGTTCAAAAATTTAAATTTTCACATAGTAGTAGTTTTGGAGGGAAACTCAAATTCTATGCCACTTGTACTAACATATATCACACCTATGACTTAATTAGGTCCTATTAAACGTATAAACATATAGTTATACTATTTAAGACAAAAATGGATCAAACATGGGGTCATCATGGGATGCCCCTACATCAAGTTCTAGCATAAAATATAAGACATAGTGATCAAAATGATGTGTAGGCAAATTTGAAACAAAAATATTTAACACCTATGAAAAAATATGGGCCTATTATAAATTATGTAATTCATAATTTAAAATACACCAGGAAAAGAGAAGCAAGTAAAACCATCATAAAACCAAAAATGGGTAGTAAATATGAGGATCACCAAGCTATGTGATTCCCTGAAACCAATCAATTGCTTTCCATATGAGGACATTTTATGATCTAAATAATTAAATTAAGGGCCTTATATTTGTATGTCTATTGATTGAGTCATCATACATGAGAGTGTAAAATAATTTTCAAATGATTATAACAAGTAGATATTGGAAAGTGGTGTTTAATTCATAACTTCAATATTCAATCCAATGAAGAGTGTCACACTATGAGTTCTCTACTTGCACATCTCAATAAGTGGGTAAAAGTTATCTAGAACTATAAAAATGTAAGTAAATAATATATTATGAACCCAATAATATGGTCAGTACTAAAAATATCTCTACTTCCCCCAACAAGAAATTATATGAATTAAAAATATTATTTCATTAATAAATGTAGATCAATGGTGAGTCAATAGAATTCATCATTTCCAATGGAAGTTATAAGAATTTAATTTATCCTAAAGCATTTTCAAAAAATTAACCTAAAATTTATACATCATCCATAATGGTACACTATTTTATGGTCTAGTGTAGGCCTTGAGAAATGTATCACCTAGTGTCACTTGGTGTATAAAATCAAACTCTTTAAAGATGCAATCCTTTGTGACATCTAACCATTAGAGGTGTGTGATGTTTTACATGTGGTCAGCCATATATTTACCATTGACATTTATTCTATGAATTAAATCCTTCAAATATTGTGATATATTGTCATGATTTGAAATATCATATATTGTAGTTAGTTCATAAGCTTTCAATCATTAGTGCTAGAAAGTGTAAGAAACTTGTTAGTTCTAGTAAGAAGTATAATATTTATGGTAATAAGTAAATGTAATAATATACTTATGGAACCATATCATAGTTTGGTTTATACAACAATAACAAATTCAAAATAATTGAACCATAAACTAAATTAATACAAGGATATCTTTCAGTCACCTAAATAAGTTCCTACATACTGTACACTAAACAATACTATTGATTTGATCCCTTAACTACCTCTACCTCAAACCTATTTATATAACATATAATTTCTAGAGAATGAATAGATCAAGTGGTAGATCCATGAAATCATGGATAATGGACACATCATGCCCAAATCATTTCCTTGCAGAAGCCTAATTATACTTGTGCCAAAGTTGTGAATCAATTAAAAAAATATTAACAAGATTAAAGTGAATAAATATTATCCTCATCTAAATATTAAGGCATTTTTATTCCATATCCATGGTGTAAAATTTATTTCCAAAATTGATCTTAGGTTTGGGTATCATCATATTCATTTTGAACCTCTAGACATTTGAAATATAGTCTTAAAAACAAAGGAAGGATTGACTAAATAGTTGGTTATGCCTTTTAGGTTAACTCATGTAGTGAAATCATTCATTGAGATGTTGAACGACATCATCAGGCCCTTTACCTATGTAATTTTAAAAATCTACCTTGATGACATCTTAATCTTTAGAAAACATGGGTTGAACATTTACACCATGCTGAACTAGTGTTTCATATTTTGTAGAAACATATTTTTATGATAACATGAATACATGTTCATTTTTCATCCAAGAGATAAAATATTTGGGATACATTACACACAGAAGGAGTGAATGTGTGAACTTGACCAAGATTCAAGTCATACAAGAATGAGAAATACGAAATAACTTTTCATCTGATTCAAATCTTCTTAGAATTAGAAAATTATACAAGAGATTTGTTTTTAATTTTTATCCTTTGAACCAAGCTACCAAAGGTGAAATTGAATAAAATTTCATCTAGTCAGTTGTACAATAAAGATAATTTGATGGACTAAAATTTAGAATTTATTTTGTGTTAGTACTTATGTTACTTGAATATAAATTTAGAAGATCATCTAATTCATTCAATAATAAAATTGACTATCAAACATGGGTATTGACAACACAACAAGTCCTAGAAAAGAGTTAATTTATATTGTAATGGATTAAAAAACATATGCTTGGAATCAAAGATATCTTTAGATTATACACTTACATCAGATGATGAGGGAGTGATCAAGGATGATTAGGGAAGGTGAGGGTCAATGATGGAGTGATGAAGGATGGTGAGGGTTAATGAGGGAGTGATTAATGATGATGATAGATGAGAAAATATTAATTAGGGATTATGAGGGATGAGGAGGGAGTGATTAGAGATGATGAGGGATGGTGATAGTCAATGGAGTAATTATAGAGGATAAAATCAAGTGATTAGAGATTATGAGGGATAATGAAGGTCAATGAGGGAGTGATTAGGAATAAGGAGGGATGAGGAGGGAGTGAATAGGGATGAGGAAGATATTAGGGATGATGAGGGATGAGGAAAGAGTGAATAGGGACAATAAAGGTGGGGAGGGAGTGATTAGGAATGATGAGGGATAATGAGGGTCAATAGAGGAGTGATTATGGATGATAAGGGAGTGATTATAAATGATTAGGGATAGTGAGGGTCAATGAGGGAGTGATTAGGGATAATTAATAATTATGAGAGAGTGATTAGGGGTAATGAAGGATGAGTAGGAAGTGATCAGGGATGAGGGAGGGATGATGAATAAATGAAATTAACACAAATTTGTCATTTGATGTGTACAAGCCATTAATGTGACCTACACTACCCTAATCACACCACTTTAGATCAATTTCAAAGTGAGTAGTTTTTAAACTTCAATTTGAACAAACCTAAGACTCCTAGAAATTCTAGGAATTAATCCAAAAGGCACAAAAACCTAAAAAATGACTATATATTTAACAAAAAGGATATCAATTACAAAAGTTATGTACTAAAATCCTTAAGTTTAATACTTAGACCTTAAAAATTCTTAAGTAATGATCAGATTATATTTTGAAAAACTATTTTCCACATTGTAAGCTGTGTAGTTGTGATACCAACTCTATCAAATGTAGAGTGGCCCTAATTTATTATATTAGATAGAACAAATTTAAATTATAAGGAAATAAATGTAAAAATATAAATGTAAAGTTATAATTGTAAATATAAACTTCCATCCAAGATTGGATTTATGTGCATTCCCACATACACATATGTGAAAAATAATAGGAACACGATCGTGTTATTACTTTTATAATAACACGATCGTATTATCTATTAACCAAGATTCACTCCATGTATATTTTCGCATGCTTTAATGTGAAAAACAATAGGAATGTGATCACATTATTATTTTATAATAATGTGATCATGTTATGTATTAACACAATCATATTATACATTAACATGATTGCATTATACATTAACGTGATCATATTATACATTAATGTGATCACATTATTTGAATTTGAATTTAAATACGGTGCCTTTTGGTTTGGGAATGGCTTGGATTCTTGAGCTAAAGGATTTGACCTATCTATCTATAATTGAGTATGAGGCTTTTGATAAAAAACAACAAAATTCAACTTTGATTTCCAAATACAATACAAATTTCAATGGAAAAAAGAACTTAATACCATCACGACGAGAAGGCTCTCCTCTTTTAAAAAATATGAATTTTATAAATTTTGGACTAATTTAATGTTTCAAACTATGTTGATTTCTAACTATATATTTTTTAGGCCACTACATGATGCAAACATACATGCCTATACATGTTCATGTAATTTGTCTTTCATTGATCAAAGTGAAAAACAAGTTATATTGTCACAAACTAGACCTAATTCTACTACTAATTTTCTTTTTTTTTGAGGTAGTTAGGCATGCTGCACAGGTGGCTATCCATTTTTTTGTTATTTTTTAGGATCTATTTACTTGTTAAATTCATTTAAAAAAGTATTCATTAAACAATATAAAAAATTATAGGTCACAAACTAGAAGATCTTATCTAAATTCTCACTAAAGTGTTTCAAATAATATTAAATGCTACTAAAAAAATGGTGTACTTCATGGCCATCTATCTACTATATTTAAAAAAAAAACAAGAGTTCCTCTTCAAATTTTAGATGTTTGACCTAGTTATACTTAACCATTTAAAACAAATAGTGTTTTGGAAACTAGACTAAAAATTCTACATTTCATGTTCTTACACCATCTTCAAATTTAGAGTATAGATATATCAAATTATCTATATAAGTTTATATTTATGAAATTTTAGGAAACTTATGTCCATAGGTAAGCCACTTTTTGTCCCCCAACTTTGTGCACTTACCCAACAAGCAGATCAACACCGTAGTGTATAGAATTTTGACATAGGTGATTGGGTATTTATGCTTTTTTAGCTATATAAGTATATGTCTCTGAATAAACAAAAAAGGATAATATTTTTCCCCTAAGTATTATGTCCCTTCTCAGATCTTGTTAAAAATTAGTAGTATTGCCTACAAGCTGGAATTGCCCTCGTTCACTTGAATACATATGGTATTCCATGTATATAAAATGAAGAAGGTAATTAGACATAGAGTTTCTACTCAGTCTGAGATACTTGAATTATATGAATAAGGTTGAGTTATTATGGAGCCTGAAGAGTTCTTTCACACATGCACTAAGAAACTGTAGACTAAAATGATTAAAGAGTATTTAATCAAATAGAATAATCTTTATTATGAAGATGCAACATGGGAGGATGAAGTGTTCATAAAACAACATCCTAGTTTAATTCAATTTTGAGGATAACGTTGTTATAAAGTGGAGGGGAATGTTATGTCCTTAGCCTATAGTACCACTAGGGATATGTGTGGCCAAATTTTGGCTTACATACCTTCATATTATTTTATTGCATTTCTTAATGTTCTTAGTATGGTCAGCCTATGAAATAACCATGGCTAAGTATAGTATATATATGAGGTAGTGGTTAGTCTTTATTAATCATATTGTGAATTATGTTCTTATTACATTGTTGTTTAGGTTTCCCTCTTGAATTAGCCCATTCTTTATATTCAAGTATTTTTTTCTTTCACCAATTGTTGTTGTGGATCTACTTATTTTGTTCTTAATTATGTGATATATTATTCTATTATTGTGAATCATCTAAGTAATTTCATTACAAAATTATACCTAAATTTATCTTAAAACATTCACATGACTCTCAGTTTAATGGGCTCTAATACTAAATGAAATATTTGACAACGTTCACTTATTAAAAAACAAAACACAATATACACAAAAATGAATTCTTCACATAATGGGAAAGTCACAATTATAATAATTATCTTCTTTATTCATTTGATATAATTACATATTTATAGCTCAATGAGCTCTTAAAAATGAGAAGTCAAGGCTAATATTTGACAACTTGTATTCTTCCTCAAATCTCTCTCATACATATCTTTATTCTCTCACATATCTCTAAATTATCTCACATAATCTTATTTATATGAGTTGTTACTCACATACAACACATAATTAAATTATTCTCATAATAATAGAATTATTCATCCATGTGAGTACCTATGAGGGTTTTCCTATCATTATCCAAATAGGACCTATACTTTTCATTTTACATGTACATTCCCTTTGAGTGTCAATATATATGAAACTTTGTTTTGTAAACTATATCATGGAATCAAATCCATGCAGTGACTAATATTCCTCACTTGTGGAAACCCATTTAGCACATCATTTGAAAATATATATGTAAATTCACCTATCATATCCTTCAACTCACACAAAAGTGCTTCTTTCTTTCCTTTTGTTGTGCTGATAACTTGTGTGGGCTTAGGGATTATTTCCAAGATTATTTCTTCCTTCACCTCTTTTAGAAGTTGTTTTCATAAAATCATCAAAACCTTTGGACTAATTTCCACTTCTTCACTTTTATTTTTTAAATGATACAAAGTATGCTTCTCTCAATCTTTCACCAATGTGTATGTATTCACATGACCACAATGGTGCACCTTGCGATATAACTGCCAAGACTTTCCAAATAAAAATGCTAAACATCCATGGGCATTATATCACACATGAATTCATCCTAATATGTACTAGTATGAAAACTCACTAGAAATTTCTCATTCACCAAAAACTAATGTCCCTTTTATAATTGTAAAACCTTATACACATTTAGATGCACCATTCTATTCAGACCAAGCTTATCCACCATCTCTTGAAAACTAATATTTTTTATATTTACATTATCAACAATCAATTTACAACACTTACCTCTAGACTTACAAATGGTTTTGAATAATTTATTTTTTGGCACAAGACTATTCTCTTATTTCAAAAGTTTTAAAAACACCCTCCTCATCATGAGAGCTTGTCCAATTTTTGGTTTATCTATATTATTGATAGAAACAACACTTTTTTCATCAACTTGTGTGATTTGAAAATTGTTCACATCAATTATCTTACCACCTTCATTATGCACATATCAACACTTAAATGCTCTATGTCTAGTATTACTACATATAAAACATGTACCATGGAATCCACAACCTCTACCTCATCCATAGGATACTCTACCTCTTGGAGCATTAACATTATTTCATTACAAAAAAATTGTATTGTCTTCTTGCATAGAATTTTTTTTGTCTCTTCCACCTCCTTTTCTACTTCCATGCATGATTTTTACTTTTCCTTGTATTGTTACTTATTTTTTACATGATAATATTTATTCCACCTTCAACTCACACTGATAGGATTCTTCAATAAAATACAATATAATGATACCAAACTCATATTTATTAGTTTAGATTTTTTTTGTTTTTGGTTTTTACATGGTTGTTAGTCAGTTTGTTTAGGGTTGTTAAGCTCATTAGGGGAAATACACTTAATGTGTTTTTTAACCGTGAGTTTATTTTTTACCTTTTTAGTGAACTAATCTCTCACTATATAATGTACCTCATTTATACTTTTTGGCTAATGAATCAATCAATGAACTATCATGAAGCTCACTTTTGTTTTACATTGCTCTCACATACTCCTAGTGCTTTCATTAAATCTATGACATTTAGAGATATTAGAGTGATCTGACATGGTATCATTTCTCTAATCTAACAACCATTTTTCCATTTCTAAGATCCTTGGTGAGATCTTCCCTACTATCATTCTTGTTGGTTTTCTTGATTTTTAGTGATTTCATAAGTTTGGTGGGATTTTGTGAAAATCTATGCAAACTATACATCTGAAGTCTCCAATCACAAAATAAATAGTTTGATCAAATCTAGAAGGCATCAAAACCCTAAAATCAATTGTAAACATGCCCTAGATTTGTGACAACAATTTTTGACCATTTTTGGAGGGTTTTAGAGCTTTTTATGTCATTTCACATATATTTGTACAACATGATTCTCAAATTAGTAAAAAATTTTAGGGGTTTTCATTATTTTTTAAGTTTTTGAATGGGTATTTTTTAGTTTTAAGAGGATCCATACCAAATTTATAAATTTTAGGGTTTTTCAATTTCGATAGAGTTTCTAACCCTTGTAGGTAGTTTTGGCTATTTTAGTTTTGGGTCAGAATTTTCATGTTGAGAAAATATGCCTAAACAAACATTTCAACTTAAAATAACATTCATCCCTCTATTTTCAATCTCATCAAAACCTAACACCCTTTTCAATAAGCCTATCAAACCTTGATGCCTATGTCAACAAGCTCATCGAAACCTAATGCCCCTACTAAAAAGGCTATCAAACTTAAATGCCTCTATACCTAAGCTCATCATACCATAATGGCCCTATGAGTAACCACATAATAACATGAGATCCTTGTGCACATAGATAATGGACTCTAACCCCTATAGAATCATGTTGTGAATTTTAACCACCCTTTTGCACGTTGTGACATCTAGGGGGTCATAAAATTTAACCAAATGAAAAGTGATACTATTAATTTGAGACTTGGAGTCATTTTAAGATGATGTCCCCCCCACACCAATAAAAACATGGAGTGGTATCACCCACCAAAGGTATTATCCTTTGGTCATATAGGAAATAAGTTCCTAGTCACTTCCAACCTAAAAGTGCTTGACTTTTTCTCCAAAGGGCCTTAAGTTTTTTGTGAGGAAATTTATTCTAGTTTTTTTCAAGATTTTATTCTTGGGGTGCTCAACTTTTTTTGAAATTCAATTCAAAAAACACCACTAACTTTTCCCAAATTTTCCATGTGAGTAATATTTTAAAATGATTATAACTTTTGATCAGTAAGTCAGATTTAAGTGTCATCTTATTCAAAATTACTTATTTTTTCATACTCTACATATTGGTGGTCATCTTGTGTCTAATACATCTCCCTTAAAAATAAATATTTTATACTCTTGGATTCTTTATCGATTGAACCTAAAATCCCTCTAATTATTTCATACTTATGCACATATTTCTCTGGACACATTTTCAGTTGTGTCCAATGTCTATACGAGTGTGCATGTATTTAAAAAATTTTAGGGGTCATTAATGACAACTCTAAGAGGGTGTTGTGTGGTGTTTTGATTTTTTTTTGTATTTATTCTTTACATTATGCATCATTGTTTCCTTCTATGCTATGGATTCAAATCCAATAAGTTTGCTCACACCTTTTAATTATCATGAATGTCAATCCAGAATGGAATCATCTTACAATCTAAGGGTTACCATCAAAATATAATGGGAATTGAGATTGAACCTTATATAACATAAATTGAAATAAAATGGTTCAACTATTGTGATAAACTTTTTGGAATATGATATATTTCCATATCTCATGATTTACTCTTTCACATAGAATCTACCAAAAACCTACTCAAGTGTGGACTACACTCATCTATTATTGAGGAATCTTCTTTTAACAAAAATGACTATAATAATGATCGGGACACACCTCCACCATCTTCTTGTCACCTTACTAATGTTGAAGAGTTATTTCCTAATCAACCTACGTTTGGTCCACTTTAGACATTATAGGGAAAATGTATACTGATCCATGATACATCAGACATTAGGTAGTCTATTCCATAGTTTTAGGGCATCCCGTAGTCATTCTTAGCCTTTTCTCCCACTGTAAATTCATTTCTTAGAGTAGTTGGACCACATACTTTATAAGAGGAGAATAATTCCTTATACAAGAATCACACATTGGTTGAAGATCCATTAGAAAATTGGTGGACACATTCATTATTATAGGGTGATCCACTCTTCACTACATCTACTTCTGATCCATAGTTACTTTTGGGAACTTCATTGAAGAATATAGAATGGCTACAAATGGTTGTAAAATATAGTGTGGGTTTTTATCCCTCTTCTCTTATTTTATCTCTTTTTGGAGAGCATTTTTGCTCTATGGGTATTATAATTTTTTCCATTTTAAAGGAGTTGAATTGTGTTTGGGTACCTCATCAGGCCTCATTACTAGGACCCAATTCTTCTACCCATATAATATACACTTTAGGGGGTGTTAATGCATGCTTTTTCCTAATTTTGGTTTTACCTACACAGTTATTAGTCAACTTGTTTAGGGTTTTAAGATCATTAGGAGAAATACACTTAATGTGTTCTCTAATTATGATTTGAGTTATTACCTTTTTGGTGACCTAATCTTTCACTATATAAAGTACCTCATTTGAAATTTTAGGCTAATGAATCAACCAATGAATTATTATGAATCTCAATTTTGATTTGCATTTATCTCACCTACTCTTAGGTTTTTTGGGCAATCTATGATGTTCAAAGATCTTGGAGTGATCTAAAAATATTTAATTTAAATGTGCTACCCATTTACATAATTCATGATATTCTCAACATCATCTTCAACATGACACACTATTATGGTCAGTCTATAGAATTCTTCAGTGTAATCAATTACACTCATCTCCCTTTTTCACAAGTTTTTAAGCTCATTGAACAAACTCATGTTATAATATTTAATAATTAATTTATCATTTAACTTTGTGAAAACTCTATTCCAAGTCTTAATCTTATCTTTGCCTTTGTATAATATTTCATCTTGAACATGATCCCACCTTAAAAATGCATGAATATTTAACTTTGCATTGGTGAACTTAATTCACTTGAGATCTCCCACACTCTCATACTTGAAATAAATATCTAAATTAGTAATCTAGTCAATGAGTTATTTATGACTCCAAATTCCAAAATATCTTATAGTTGGTTTACTAGTCATTCTTGGAACAGTTGCAAAAATCAATCTTTGTGTTTATAAACATCTTCTTCCATGACTTGGTTCTTTGAAGATTATTATATGACTTCAAAATCACTTTCATAATCCATTATCATAACACCTTGGTGTTTTTGTATCTCCATATCCTATAATCTAGCTTGTGTATCATAATCTAGCTTGTGTATCTTTCATCAATCATGTTAGATCTACAAGTTTTTGCGTTCCAACCGATAGTGGCCTTCTTACATTCAAACTAATTAAAACTCCTTTCGATGTCATTTCCATAGAAATAAAATATCTCTACACCTTTTATCCAATAATATCACTAGAATATGTTTGTAGCCACTTTCTACTAACTCTCAAATATAGAAAGTAAAATTAACTTGCAAGGACATAAACCTTACTCTAATACCAAATGATTCAATCGAGATTGGGTCTCTCAATTAAAATATGCCTTATACCATGTAACCCTTAGAGTACATAAATAAATGAAACAAAACTTAGAACTTAATTTAGTTCAGTTGCAAGAATTATAGTGCACATACACACCTATAAAAATCTCATAAATAATATGTGATACAACACTAGATATGAAGATATTTGGTTGCTAACTTGTGGTATTTGAAATTATAAGTTACTATTCACCCAAATTTAATTTCCATGATAGATAATCATCTAATCACACTAATTTCTCTCTCTTTCCCCCATTTTAACACAAGTTTAGGGGCATGCTTATATGGGCAAAAGACCCACCTATTTACATTAAGTGCTTAACAACCCATTAACAACATTAAATTTTTAATATAATCCCAATGATAATACATCAAAATAGAGCATGTTACATAGTAACACAACTTGATGCAACATAACATATCATAGGTAACATTTTTTCCCACTTAACTATTCTAATGATAACAATAAGATTCTTGATAATTAGATCATTTTTTCCATTTTTTAGATCCCCATGACTACTATATGGATCCATAACCAACATGGTTCAACTGATAGGTATAATAACCTCCAATGAACATGTTATCTTACCACAAACCTTATATCTATCATCAATCTTATCACATAATATCACAAGGTTCCCAAATTGTTATAGAATGCACAATGCTATTGTAACAAATATGAAAGCTCTAAATTAAGTGTGATGATGCTAAATCAAATATTTAAGTCAATCCAATGATCCAAACTTATCACAAATTATCACAATACTTTTGGAGTGAATATATAATGCCTCCAAGAAATTTTGTAACATGTCAACTCTTATGCTTATGTGAAAAATAAATAGATTATGTGTTGACTCTAAGGAATTATCTTATGCTCCATAAGATATCATATACCTTTCTAAATTCCTCACAAATCTACACACTATTATGCTCTATTAAAAGATATAACAAACCCTCTTTCACAAAACTTCTCAAGATTATTGAAATTGAGGCAAAAATTACATGCATAAAAAAAATTGCATAAAACTTACAAACATATACTTATACACAATCAAAAACTTGTACAAATCTAGACTTAGCTAATTTTCCTAGTCTAACATATTTTTGGTTGATTTAGGATTAAAAGTGTTTCTCGATGCTATTACATCACATAGTTTACATCCACTAATAAATTTAAATTTTTTTATTCCATATTGGATCAATATTAATACCTTTGAAAATGTGCCATTGTCTTACCAACAACAAAGTGTCCTAAAAACTTAGAAGCATGTGATTCCCTCATCAAGATTATTCTTTCATCCTTTGGAATACGTAGCTTATCCCACTTTTATAGTAGCACTTCATTGGGATAGCATCCAACCTTGCCTTAATTTTAAATCTTCTTCAACTATAATAGCTGAAATATTTTCCCAAACTATACATCTTGTGCATATGCTTCCTCATAATCTTATTTTGTGAAGGTATTGGTTTGTTAGATAGTATCCAAAGCTGAAACTTATCATATTAGTGGGAAAGATAATATGTATACCACAACATGTGTTTCCTTTATTTTAATTGATCACTAAAGGTAATTGTTAAATGAATTCCATCCATTTGTAGTGTATTTATTGTAGTAATTTGTTTTGCAATTAAAAATATTGAAGAGGTTTGTGTCAGTGTGCACAATAATTTCCTTACCTAATAAACAATGCTTTCATTTCTTTATTACCTAAACTAGTGTAAAATTTTATTTATCATAAAAATGATTACCCCTTTTTGTAGAATATAATACCTATAAATGACAATAAATACACTTACCTTCTTGAAAAAAAACTACCCTCATAGCGTGCTCACTTGAATTTATTTCCACTTCAAATGATTGTTAAAATTTAGGAAGCACAAAGAATGAAGCATGGCTAATTTTGTATTTGAAAGAATCAAAGGCACTATCATGTTATTCATCCCATTGAAAATTCTTACTCATTGTTGAAACTAAGTGTAGATTACATTTATTGTGGATAAAGCTAGAATAAATTTCCTCATTTATTGTACTACTTCTATAAAACTACTTGTTTTGGTGGCACTCCTTGACGTGGGCTGATTTGAGATGGAATCTATTTTTGTTGGCTCTACTCTTAATTCTCCTCCTCTAATCATATGTCCTAAATAAATGAGTGATTATTTTTAAAACTCACATTTATTCATATTTCATATTATTTATTTTTCCTTCAACACTTACAAGACTTATTTCAAATGTATTAGATATTCCTCCCATGTAGCACTATAAATTAGAAGATCATCTAGATACACTATTACATATGTATTTAATAAAGATCAAAATGCATCATTCATCAATCTCATAAATGTTGTGTGTGTATTACATAAACCAAACTAAATTACCAACCATTTGAACAAAACTTGTTTTGTGTTGAAGGATGTCTTCTATACACACCCCTCCATTTGAACTTGATGATAATATGATTTGAGATCCAAATTTTTGAAATATATGGAATGTATAAATTGGTCCAACAAATAATTTGTCCATGGAAGTAAATATCATTTATTTATGGTGATCTTGTTCAAGATAGGATAGACAATACACATCCTCCAAGATCCATCTTTATTTTACACCATCACAATGGGTGACCCACATAGTGAAATGCTTGGGAATATGATAACTTGTTATCATAATTATGGAAGTTACTTATTGAATTAATTACTCTCTAAAAGTTATTTCTTATACAAAAAAATACTAGATAGAGGAGATCTAAACATCAATTGAATTTCTTGTCGTACTTCACTTTTTGGAAGTAAAATATATGGAGTTTAGAATGTATTATGAAAATATTGTAACACTTCATCTAACCCATTTAATATTTTGCGATCACTATTAATTTTAGATATTTCAATACCATCTTATTTCTTATTTTCAAAATAAGTAAACAAAATTGATTATTAGCATGAATGAGTCTTTATGCTTGGTTGGTACTTACCATTGCAAGCTTGGGCTTATTTTTATGTGCCTTGATGTTGTGATTGATTCCATACTTGAACTAATGGTATATTTTTTCCCTATTCATAAATATTTCATCCCTAAAATATATGTATGGACTTATAAACAACACATCAAATGAATCAAGTAGAATCACATATGCTTCAAACTAAACTACATATTGTGGGTTAATCACAAATTTAACTTTACATTTTTTTGTAACCTAAATTTAAACACATATCTTAACCCAACCCAAAGTATATGGATGTAAATGATCATATGCATGTAAAAAAAGCTTGTTTACTACTTAATCTAAAATTAAATTAGATTGAGATCCAATATCAGTAAGTGCACCTACCTTTGTCTTCTTAATCTGCATTTTGATGTAGAACAACTTGCTCATCTCTTTTTGTTCTTTGTTATTAATGTTGGTTGTCATGAAACCGAAATTCTCATCTACATCATAATTTCCATCAACTCTTCCTCTAATTTTATCAAAGATGCCATGGAATTCCTAGAGTTATCCTTCACTTGATTCTCAAGATGCAATTTTGAATATAACTTCTAACACTTAAGATCAATATGACCATATATAAAATAATGATTATAGTGGTTCTTAGTATGCTATAAACTATGAAAAGTTATGGCATTCCTATTACCTTTCCATTTATGTTTATTGAAGGTCTCATAATAATGGTTTTATTATTTTTTGACTTGATTTTGATTTGAAGATTCACCGTCTCCTTGTTTCTTTTATTCTTCAATGTAGTATGATTACAATCTTACTTAATCAAAATATT
Source organism: Torreya grandis (assembly GCA_037957365.1). NCBI lineage: Eukaryota > Viridiplantae > Streptophyta > Pinopsida > Cupressales > Taxaceae > Torreya > Torreya grandis. The sequence goes on along the minus strand of JARHVA010000053.1, from coordinate 3,780,953 downwards.
GAGGTGTACTTTAGATAACCCACCTCCTCAATTGACTATGGATACCACCCAAGTTTTTAGTTAATTTATCTACATCTTCCAAGTTCAAGCCTATGAACATAGATTGTCTATGAAACTCTGAGGTATAATTATGTACACTTTGATTATGTCCTTGCATGTAATACCATCAATTAATATTTTGATCAATTCTATGCTCAATTGGGTAAAACAATTTGTGCAATAAATCTTTAAAAGCCTCCCATTTATCTACAACCAACTTCTTCTTCATTTCAGATGTTGCTAGATAGGTTTCCCACTAAACTAGAGCATGACCTTCCATCTTGACATGTGAAAAGGTAATCATTTGTGCCTTAGTTAATTTATGTACACTAAAATATACATCCATTTGTTTGAATTTTATCTAGAATTTCAGCATACACTTATCCTTCAAGGGATTTAATTTTAAATTTTGTTTCAACCTTGAAAGAAGTATGTTCAGATTGTACTTGAGCTTTACCTTTATCTTTTGGAGGTTATTTTTCATGCTCATCCATGGAATCCTCTTCATTTTTATAATTTCTCTTCTACATGGGGTCCTTCTATGCCAAGATTCTTAACTATAGATCAAACCATACTGTATATTGACTTTTGATTCCTATTTGTGAGCTTTTACTATTTATTGATAGTGTTTTGAGACTTAATCATGTTATTCATATGTGATTACGATGTATTTGCTCTACTTGCAATACTATTTTTGACTTTATTGACCATCCCTCTCACTTGTCGGTTCCACTTTCTTGTATATATCTTTAAATCATAAGGTAACAAATCTCCTTATTGAGATATTGTCACTATCATTAAAACTAGATAAACATTCCAAAATAACTCAAAGATTAATTTAATTTGATACCAAAATGATCTATAAACTCCAAGTTATTGCCTATAGGAATTTATGGCTACATAATTACCACTTGCATGAAACAACAATTCTACCATAATCATATAAATCTTCCCTTAAAACTTATATGATGAATGAATTTTGGTTTATTGTCTATTACTTGATAAATGTATTCTTTTATGGATCCTTTTCGATCAATGCAAGAGAAAAAATTATTCAAATGGAATGTATTGAAGTAAATATGTATTATTGAAGTTACTTTATATTTTATTTATATAAACATGATATTAAAATTAATGATGTTTAAATCATTTATATGTGTCTTAAAATAAAATTTTATATTCAAAATATTTAATGTAATATATGTTTCAATTGTGCATGTAATTTCATTTGCATTGGTTAATCAAAACACAACATTTACACTTTAATTGAGTTTGCAATATACTCTTTGAAAAAATACTCATTTCATTTATAAAAAAGATCATTTTTCATTGGTTATATTGATTAACAAATATTTTATAAATTAAAGGAGGTGTTTTCAATTATCTAAAAAGGGAACTAACACATTGATCAATAAAAACACAATGTTTAAAATTTACCTATGTTTGGACTATAGTCTTTGGGAAAATAAATTAATTAAATGTCTATATATATATATATATATATATATATATATATGTATGTATATTTATATATATAATTATAATATCCCTCTCCCACTCTATTAATATCAATAAATTTTTTAAAAGGAATGTAACTATAAAAGCTAGCAACAAAAACTAGAAATACCTAAAGAAGGCCAAAAAAGTAGAAAATAAAGGTTCTAAAATACACAACCACCCATAACAAGAAAGATAAATATACTCAAGGGATAAAGTTCCCCTATGGTATAAATACCCTTAAGACTGCACTCTTATGGATCTTTTTCATCAACTAGAGAACATCTTTTCTAAAGTCATTTGGGCTCCATCTCCAATGGATTACATTACCTCCATTCCTAGCCTCTCTGACATGGATTTCCTACCACAACTATTCTTAATAAGAGGGTGAGGAAAATCAATGGGTTTGACTAATTTTGGTTGATCTAGGAAAAGTTGAAGACATTTATTGGTTAAAAACATCCTCATCCTCTACTTTGGCCAAAACATTGATCAAAATCTTAGGAGTCAATAGTGGATCCTTACCTACATAATTTTAATCTAAAACAATATTTTATTGTAGCATCACTTTATTTTTTGTAACTAATCTTATTGATTTTACTATTATTCCATCTATCTTCTACCCTCTCTAATCCAACTTTTTTATAGAACCTAAAGTAGGGTTAGTAGATCCAAAGATTTTTCCCACCTTGCTAGCCATTATTATGGAATCTATCACCTATACTATATAAGTTTAATATTTTATTACAATCCCTACAACCTTCATTGCAGAAGTCATTATGGAATCTAAAAATAGATCTATAGAGCTTGCCTCAATTTTTTTAGGGGAATTCATCTTTCCAACAAATTCTATATCCATTATTGCTACTAAACCCAAATAAAATGGATACATAGCTAAAAACATTTTATCCTAAACCCTTTACCAAACACAAACTATCTAAAATAACTAAGCAAGTAGTTTTTGAAGGTGGAATCCTAGTTGGTATAGGAATATCCATAGAAACTTGAGGCCCTTGAGTGTCATCAGTAAATACTTTTGTAGCTTTAGAACCTAAATCCATCACCTCTCCCTTGTGCTTACCTTTATCCACTTCAGTTATAATCAAATTTTTGTCCTTACCCTAATGTTAAAGAAACTTTTCATAATTCATCCAAATGAAATCATGATTAAAATCACTATCCTTTTCCTTCTAGATATTGGATTTTAACTTTCCCTTGAATTAATATTTAATGTATACTTGTACTTGTATTTGTATTTAATAATTATCATCCTATGCATTCAATACATTGGGTACATAATCTTACCTTTATTGGTTTAATGGGAAAAAATGTTACAATATAAATTAAATAAACTTGTATTCAATTGTGTTGTGTGCATTAGTGTTGGCACATTCAAGATGTGTTACGGCTTTGAGAATCCACCTATAGTAACACACTATGTGTAACCAACATGCAAAAATTAGTGGGGTCCACTCTATCCATAAATCACATAAATCATACAAAAAATTGATAAATATATGATTGATTTCTCAAATAAAATATAATTTTTAATGCAAGTTGGTTAAGCTCCTTCGTAGCACCATAACAATGTCAAATGGAAATAAGACACCTCAAAAAATAACTAATGTTAGGAGGTTATCATAAAATACAAAGTAATCACTTTCATTATATTATTGAACTATATTTTTTTTTCATGGTGATGGTGATGTAAGTCCTCCTAAGGTTGATATTGATTTTGTGACTAGGTCCTTCCATAGTTTTATAACATGAACAGGAAGGAGAAGTTGATGCTTTTGTTAGAATGAAATGGATAAATTTTTTTTTGATTTTACACCATATTTTCCATCATTGAAGTATGAAACATAGGCCTTATTAGTAGATAGTAACATATTTAGTTTTAGCAATGAAAATGATAATGTTGTAAGGATGGAAACAAATATGTTATTTGAAAGTTTCACTTACAAATTGCTAGTGATTAGGGTGTCAATGGTGGTGATAGGAGTGTTAACAGTTAAGACTTTGAAATTTGTGTATTTGAAGCAATCCAAGAAATTATAATTCCTATAGATGTTGTTTTAGAATATTTGGGTGAATTATTTGAATACGAGTTCCAAATTTCTTAGAATCAACACTCAGCTCTAAAGATAGTCTCTATGATTGTAGATGATTCAAATAATTATATATCGTATTGGCATTGGGAACATCAATGTTAATGAAACTTATTTTAAAAATTATTTAATTGGTAAACAAAAAATACATTCCCCATAGACCTATAAATATGTATGGGTTATTTGTATACTTATTCAAATCCCTTACAACCAACCCCAACTATTCTGATGTTGAGTAAATTTGATGGTTTACTATTATCTTCTCCCTCACTCCCTCCCTCCCTCCCTCTATCTCTCTTTTGGATTGAAAATTTAATTTAATTATTTTAAAAATTCTATAAAATATAGAATCTATTCATAAAAAAGGTGAGTGGAACAATTCACACTCAAAAAGTCTCATTCGTGGGCACTGAGAGATTACATCAATATATTAATAAAATTTGAATTAATTTTCAACTTAAAAGGTGATAAAACCAAAGATAAATATAATAAATACACAACTCACAATTCAAACTAATGATGCAAACACTACAGAGAGAAACTAATTTGCCTTTATCTTTGTGTTGCTCAGGCTAGACACTCACTCATGGACACATTTTCAACACATACTCATGCTTGACTCACTTAACACATCTTCATTGCATTCATATTCAAAATATTACAAATAAATACATAATCACACTCACACTTTCACACATGCCACTAAAAAAATATTAGATTACATGAAAGGGTTCTAAACTCTCATATAGTCCCTCCTAAACTAATACAAGCCTTTCTTATGCTCTTAGAGATTTTTGCTCCTTCACAACTCAACCCTTTCTAAAAATCATGAATTATTATCCAAATACCATATACCCATAAAATCCCAAGATTCATGGGGTGTCTCCTCCACTTCCCTGACCTCAACATAATGTTCAATAGTTTTGCATCTTTCATTTTCATGATTAAATGCAAAACTGTCAGTAATAGTTCCTAGATACTCTAGTAACACTTTAAAAGCAAACCAAAGTTACCAAAACTAATATAAATTTACTTATATTTATCTAATTGATCCCAAATTTGAAACATTATTTTTATTCTAAAATTTATACCATCACACCAAATTTAGAAATCCAATTCTCACCGCAGCTAAATAACAATCCTGCCAAGAATAAAAAACTAGAAACAACACAATCTGACAGTAACGAATGGTATATTACTATCATAACTCCAAATTATATGAAATTTGACACATAGGTTTCACATTTTAGGTACTACAATCTCACCAAAATTATAAATACTACTCTTACCTCAATAATAGAACCATTTTGCCAAGTTATGTAGACTAGATATATGACACAATCTAATAAAAATGAATGGTACATCATCATTGTGAATCCAAATGATCTAAATCTTGGCATATAATTTCACATGTTAGGTAATATTAAATCATAAATTTTGGTAATCTAAATATTACCGCAATAAGATAACCATCTTGGCATGCGTCACAAACATAGTCTGACAAAATTAGATGGTACATTTCCACTAGAACTCCAAATGATTTTAAATTTAGTGCATAGATTGTAATTTTTAAGATATATGAACTCACCAAATTTCATCATCTAATTATTGAAAAAATATAAACATACTTCTAATTATTCTAAAAAAATTAGACAATATGTTTCCTCTATGACTCCAAATGATCTAAAATTTGGTGCATAGTTCGTAAGTGTTAGATGTTATGACCTCACCAAATTTCATCATCCAAGTATTATCAAAATTAAAAAACCAATTTGATCAATGCTTGTGAAGTAATATTTTGTGTAGACTTACAAAATAAGATAAAGATCTCTGCATTTTTTCCATAACCTAAAAGCCAAAACAAACACATGCCACTCTATTTTTTGGTTGACGTAAGATTACACGTACCTTTAGATGTTCCTACATCAGAAATCTAAGATTTTAAAAATGTGAAATCTTGCTCACATAGATGGAATAAGTGGTAAAATCACTCTTTTGACCATGAATTATAATGGCCATGGTTTTCCCTTACAACACATAAAGTACTTCAATTGAATGTCTCTCTTTTTATTCCATTTCTAGCTCCCTCTTATTGGTTTTAGTTGTATCCTCTTATTACCTCTATTATTATTTTTATATTCTCTACTCACTTATCATTTTATGGGGTTATACCTATCATAGTCCATCCTCCTCTACCAAATGCTCATCTTTTTTTCTTTTCATATTCTTATGGGCTAAAACCCACCTTCATCCAACCACCTTCACCAAGATGTTTATTCTTGCATCTTACTCTTCCTTGTAGGATTACACCCATCACTGATTGAACACCTCATCCTAAAATATTCTTAGATTTGTTTACCCATTATAAAAAATGTTGTTTGATCCTTCCTTATGTCACCCTTCACTATTTTTAGCTCTTATTTTCTCATGGTTTTGATCTCCTCTTTCATACTTACTATCATATTCATAGATTCAACATATATTTGGGAATCCAAATGATAACTCATAGCATCTAGTACCACCTCTAGGAGTTTATTCACTCCCTCATATCTTGTTTTCCTCACTGTTGTGTCAAACAAATCATCTACCTATATTGTAAAATCATCTTCTTCTCCACATGCTTCTGTTGACATGAAAATTAATTGATCCTCCTTACTTTCATTCCTAAATGCATAATTTAGAACTTATAGCTTCAAATCTTAACCTTGGAAGGCCTCCTTGAATGTCTTCTCTCTCTCCATTTCTACACCTGCACACTAGCTACAATCACAAATCAATTTATAAACATGAGAATTAACAGTCCCAATCAGTGTCTTCTCCATATTCATAATTGCATTGGTTGATATAATAATCATATCTTATTTTTATTCACCTTAGATTATACTATATTAATTCTCACTTGGCATGGGATTCTCAAAGTCTCTTTCATTCTGTAGTTGTTCTTGTGACATTTCCTCTTCACTTCTCAAATTAGCTCTAGGTTGATTGATTTATCCTTATTTCATCTCTTTCATGTCATGTACAAAGGATCTTGTGCTCTCTTTATTCATATGAGGACAATGTATAACTTGAATCATAAGAGTATCTCCTCTAGAATATATGTGTTTTTATTTCACATATGCAACATCACTTTCATCTTTTAGTCATCTTGGTATAAACATGCCACCATCTCCATCTCCATTTCATTTGTTATACCCACACATTGAATAAACATATTAAGGGAATCAAGAGTTTCAAAAATCACTTCTTCTATATCTTCTTCATAATGCAATGACATTCTATCCAAATCTTCTATGATGCTTACATTCTTCTCAAACATTTCACTATCATGATAGACTCCCATAGGCCCATTTACAATAACATTTATGACTATTCTATCCTCATTCTTCTTTATATGTTATTCTCCTTCAAATTCCATACTCTCTTCATGTACATTAGCTTGAACTTATTTTACCACTATTTTTTCCTTCATGGAAACCTAAAAATCATCATGAATACTCTCTTATTCATTCACCTCTATTTCTTTCTTCAAATAAACATGTAAATTTACTTGGTTGTACTCAACCCTTATACCCTCTAAAATAGAAAAGACAAATGCATTTCCTTCATTTAACAAGAATGATTCTAATTTTTCCCACTTATGGGATACCATAAACTCTTTCCCATCTTAAAATAATGGGTTTCCTTCTTTCACTTCAATAAATATCACCTCCATATCCTCTTGCATGAGGATTTATTCCTCTAAGGGATGCTCACTACTCTCCTTCTTGATGTTATGAAAATCAGATTTGGGGTTCACAAAACTTTCCTCCTCCTTGCTATTTTTGAAAAAATAATTTATATTATTACATGGAGACCTCACTCACATATTGTATTTCAAGGCAACCTTTTTCTTCACATACACATCCTTCTCCTTGTTACTTCTTGAAGTAGACTTTAGTTTCTCACATGGAAACTTTATCCTCATATTGCCTTTCATGGCAATCTCCTTCTTTTCTTCTCTATCAATCCTCAACACATAAAGCTTCTTCATCCATTCTTTATAAAATTTTGGGTTCCCAAATTTCCACATCAATTTGGTAATGATTTTTTCCCAACCATTAACCTTATTCTTTCCTCTTCTTTATCTCATTTCTTGGAGATATTTTGAATACTCAACTATAAATCCAAACAACTTCTTGCATGAATTATTTACCTTCATGAGATCTTTAATATTCTCATATTAAAAATATACTTATAACTCCACTATCCATTTCATGAGCCAATTAGGGCTTTCTTTGCCACATAAAAAACAAAATCACAAGTAGACAAGTACCTCTTTCCTTCATCATAACTTCTGCTAGTCTCTTTTATTTTCTAGTACGTCCCTCCAAGGCATCTAAATTTGATTTTAAGGACATAAAAACCATCATCATCTCTTATTAATCCTCTTCACTCATATTTTTAACATCTCTACTTTGTATAGTCTCCATCATCTCCAATCTTTCTTAGATTTTCTTCAATATTTATATCAAGTATTCTACTCATGTTCTTCCTCCTTTATGTGCCATATTTTTGAAACCATTAGGATTCTATTTAAAAACCTTAAATAGACTTACAAAATAGCCTCTCTCACATCCAAAACACTTTTAGGACTTATATCACACTTGTAACAAGCTTATCCTCACTACCGCATAATCTTTTCTTTCACAACTTACAACTCACTCAATAATCATCTTTTTCACAACTTGTAACTCAATTAGTTGGATAATTCACACACTCAACCTTCAAGAATTTTTTTTTATCTAATATAAATTGATGTAAACACAAAGTATGGAAACTAATTGATTTTTGAATTTATATTTGTCTTGCCCAAGCTAGACACTCACTCATGGACACATTTTTAGTGCATACTTAGACTTGATGCACTTAACACACCTTCATTGCATTCATATTAAAAACATTACATAGGAATAAAAACATATTATAACTCTTACACATGACCCTAAAATATTATTACATTACATGAAAGGGTTTTATGATCTCATACAGATCCTCCTGAATTGACATAGCCCTTTATTATACTCTTGTAGAGTTCTACTCCTTCACATGTCATCCTTCTCTCCAAAAATTGACTTATTATCTAAATATTGTATCCCATTGACATCCCAAGCTTCATGGGGTGTCTATTACAATTCCCTAACCTCAACATAACATACAATAATTTAGCATATTTCATTTTTTACAATTAAATGCCAAACTACCAGTTTTCATCCCATGTAATCAAGTGACATTTTTAGGCTAGATAATAGTTACCAAAAATATCATAAATTTACCTATATTTATATAATTTATCCCAAATATGAAAATATATTTAATAATATAATTTATACTAACACACCAAATTTGGAAATCTAATTCTTACCAAAGAAAAAGAACCATCCTACTAAGTATTGCAAATTAGCATAGTCTAAAAGTAATAAATGATATATTGCTACTATAACTCTAAATGATATATATATATATATATTTTCATGTAGGTGGAATGTATTAGGTAATAAATTCTTAAAAAATTTAGAAATCCAAATCTTACCACAAGTGAACCATCTTGCCAAGTGTCATAGAATAGAAAGATGCCATAGTCTGACAAAAATAAATAGTACATTACTACCGTAACTAAAAATGCTCTTAAATTAAACATTTAGTTTTCACATGTCGTGCAATACCATCTCACCAAATTTAGAAATTAAAATATTAATTAAAAAATAGAACCATCTTGCCAAGTGTCCCAAACACAGTCTGATAGAATGAAATGGTACATTTCTACAATAACTCCAAATGATCTAAAATTTGATGCATATATTTCAAGTGTTAGGTGCTATGACCTCACCAAATTTTATCATCCAAATATTAATTAAAAAATAAAACCATCCTTCCAAGTGTTTTAATATAATCATATGGTACATTTTTTATGTGACTAAATGGTTTAATATTTGATGCATAGGTTGTAAGTCTTACTTGATATGGCATCACCAAATTTCATCATCTAACTATTATCTTAGTTAAAGAACTAATATATCAATTATTGTGACTTAACAGTCCATGTAGACTTACAAAAGTCGATAAAATATCTTTGCATTTTTCTTGTGGCAAAGGAATACTTTAGAAACATCATTCTAAGAAGTTAAAAAGCTCACACCGAAAAGGCAATAACCCAAAAACAAAAACAAAAACAAAAACAAAAACAAAAACAAAAACAAAAACAAAAACATGTCACTTTATTTATGGTTGATGCAAGATTGAATAAACCCTTGGATGTTCTTGTATCAAATTAGAATTAGGAGCAATAATAAAGGATGGAGGAGGAGGAGGTGAGGGACCATCAATATTATCGCCCCTTCCTCCCTACCCATAGTATTTAGATGGTTTGTAGTATCAAGTAAATCACCCCAACCATCTTCTTCCTTTTATTTATTTTTATCCTCAAAATTACCTACATCGATAGGAGAAATAATAAGTGCTAAGTGAGGGTAGTTACCTTATGATGGTGTGGACCACCCAAAGTGACAAGTAATACCAGCTTTGCCATCCCCACCAGTGCCTCTATTAGCACCTTCCTATCCACTACCACTTGCACTCCATGGCCACAAATTTGAAGCCTCAAAGATGGAAAACATCTCTAAGAAAAACCATAATGACCCTTGTTGCATGACTGAGTCCTCCCTTGTGACCCATATCTATAGTCCTTTGGGGGTGAATGACAGTGGTGGGAGTTTAGAGGGCCTCTACTAAAGGCATTGGGGTGTTGGCCAAATGATAACATAAGGTTTGAAGGTGGGTAATCTCTAAACACACTGTCTTGGATTAAATTTGAATATGTAGCAAAACATTAGATAACACATTAGTTCTATTGGCAGTGGAAAAAAATGTGCAATAAAGTACCATCATTTTTATTCTTCCATAATTGAAAGATAATTTCAAATCAACAAATATGTAAAATTTGTGAATTTTTTTTAGGAATCATAGTTGAATCCCCTAAAATCACCATATTATAGGTAAACATCTCAAGATGTAAGGGCTAGAATAGGGTGTGAATCTAGTACCAAGGAGACTGAGCAAGCTTGCAAAACTAGAAAATATGCTTTAAGTATTATGGGTTTTTGCATAAATAAAAAATTGAGTGAGCCATACCAAGGTTCACTAAACAAGAACCGATAGGCATACCTTGGTATAAAATAAACCACAAGAAGTGTGTTTGTTTTGGCTCAGTGATAGCGATTTAAACATGATCAAACCTTTGCCTCCAAAATTTTATTAGTAGAATTAACTTTCCATTTGGAATCAAGAGTTTAAACATGAAGAGACTACAAAGAGGCAAGTTTATATCCTAACCAATGTATATACCAGTGTAAGGGGGTCTCAACAAGACACTTCTAATCAATCCACCATTTATAGCGAGTTTGCATGCTAGGTTTTTGGAGATGGATATTAAGTATGGCATTTTGAACTTCTGTGATGGAATCTTGATCATTTGCTTGTAACTAAAATTAGTAGCATAGAATATGCCAAGACACCTAGTCTTTGGTTTGATTACAAAAAATGTCTAAGATCACTTTGATTCCCTTTTTAAAGAGCCAAAGACTTTTAATCCAGTGCACAATGGAAAAAGGGACCTCATGATAAGTTAGAATCATGGACCATCATAAATATTGAGAATTGAGATATTTATTAAATTGAAACCCATCACTATTCCATACAAAATGCATTTTGAGAAGATCCCAAGCCTTCCATATACTCCTAGCCTCAAAGGTACCCATAATGGTGATAGGGACCTGAGTGAGCAAAAAAATAATGATTCAATCCCTTCTATGCTACTTTTCCCATGGGGCTAACCTAAGTGATATAATTCCTTAGAAGAATCTTCTAGTTCTCATTACCATCCAAAGCACATATGATGCATTTAGCACGTAAAACATAGCCTTGGATAAAAAAATATCAAATACCAATCCCTCCTAATGATCTTGTCTTGCAATATATATCCCAAGCTACCCATTGGAACCCTTGACTACCTTCTAAATTCACCCATATAAAATCCCTCAATTTTTTTTCTAATTTAGCATAGCCAGCCTTAAAGGGATCCCAATAGGATGAGTAATAAACATGAGTGGTAGTTAACATCTTAGATCAAAATTAGAATTTTGATACTAATGATATCAATTTATATATCCAGTAATAAAATTTATTTTCAACCCTTTGCATCATATGCTACCAAAAATTATAGGGATAAGTTTGAAAGGAAAAAAAATGATGCCTAGAAAGTTAAATTATTCTCCAAGTAGAATCCAATTACAGCTATACTACAACAACCAAGTAAGCATAGGGGAAAGATATTAGCTATAATATTAGATTTTTCTCCACTAAATGGAGGATTTAAAAGCCAAACAAAGTACTTAAAGACATTCCATAACATTAGATGTGAATTGTTTCTCTTTAGCCAATGTAAGGAAGGAATCATTAATAAAATACTAATTAACCATTTGAGAGTGGTTGTTGGGAAGAGATATACATTTGAACAAACTAATATAGGAGTAATTAGCCACTAAGTAGCTAAAGTCTTCAGTAGCTATCACATAGAGGGAGGAAGCAAGCAAAAAACCTTGATGGATAGATCAGAAGAGATAAAACTAGTTATATCAAACTCCATTAATGGTAATGCAAGCACTTGCATCTTGAAAAATCATTTGAATTGTGTTATGAATCATAAATAATATGAAATTCCATTAAATTATGTCTTAAGCTTTCTCAAAACCAATCTTGAAAAACATAACCTTTTAGTAAAATTGTTAGTCCCATTCCATTCCCTTCCAAATAGCAATGATGTATCTATTGCAAATAAACCCCATTTGCTCAGGGTGAATAATGAGAATAAAAAGATATCTAATATTAAGGTAAATAGATCAAAAATTAATCTCATTAAAAACATTAAGTAGAGTAATAAGACACCAACTGGTTATGAGCTCTAGATCCCTTACTTTTTGAATGAATTTAATATTACCTTGATGAATGAGTTTTTAAAGGGAACAGGTTTGAGTGCATTCAAGATAGAAATTATGTAAATATAGACCCAAAATATCCCAAATATTTTGATATAATTCACATGGAAGCCTATCATTACTTGAGGATTTATTGACAACCATCTGTGTGACTACCTCATTAATATATTTAATAGATATAATCCTATCACATGCCACCCATTGAGCTTTAGTCAATTTATAAGAAACCACTTGGATGTATCCATTGAAAATGAACCCCATTTTCTTAGGGTGAATAATGAGAAGAAGAAGATATCTAATCTTCAGAGAAATATCTCAAAAAATTATCTCATCAAAAATATTAAGTAGAGTAATAGGACACCAACTGGTTATGAGCTCTAGATCCCTTAATTTTTGAATGAATTTAGTATTACCTTGATTAATGAGTTTTTTAAGGGAATGGGTTTGAATGTATTCAAGATAGAACTTATGAAAATATAGACCCATAGTATCCCAAAAAGTCTGATAGAAATCATAGGGAAACCCATCATTACCTATGGATTTATTGAAAACCATCTTCAAGATTGCCTCATGAATATCTTTAATATATTTAATCCTATCGCATACCACCTATTAAGCTTTAGTCAATTTGAAAGAAACAACTTGGAGGCATTTATTAAGCATAAATTATTGTTCATGTGTAGATGGTTGGGCTGGAAACACAACATGTTAATGAGCCACAAAGGTTTGTATAATATAAATAAGATATGTAAGCCAATATCCAACTTCTTAGATGACTTTCACACTGTCAATTGCTTGCCTAGAATAGAGGATAATGAAAAAGTATTTCAAAGATCGATCCTTTATTTTTAACTAGTGCATGCAAGAATGGATTTGATATCCTTGATAATGATAGTGTTCCTCTAATTTGAGATTATGTTGTCGTAAGGAAATGTGTTTTTTAAAATATTTATTGAATGGAGATAGCTCAAGTTAATTTGAACATTGGTTGAATTCATGGTGTGAGGCCATGTAGGCTTTGCACCAAAAAGCAAAATTTTTTTGGCCATAAATATATATAAATACCATAGTCTTATTGATAGTGTTTTCCCACCACTCAATCCAATCCAAGGCTCTAAAGGTTGAGGAAAAAGATTCCAAGTTATAATAATGGGTTTCCAGGTCCAAAAGTGCTATAGGTGGGCAATATTAAGATAGAATTAATATTTGGCAATCTTTATTTGAGGAAAAAACTATTCAATATCAAACTTAATGGAAAGGTGATATGAGAGTAAAGAATTAGGAATGAATGTTGGGGGTGGTCAAATTATTGGAAGGAGAGAAAAGTTTTATTTGGCAATAAGAACATGATCTAAATGTTTCACCAATATGTGCAAGCCTTGGTGGAAGTTAGACTAGGTGAACTAAGGTGAGGTGATAGGGAGGAAATAATGGTACTTGGTATTGAAACCACCAAGTGTATTGAACATGCAAAACCATCCCTTTCTTTCACCACCATGCCACCACATGGGGAGAACCCACTTCTTGTACTTTAAATATTCAATCATGTTAAATTTTATGCAAAGGATCCATTTGGAATTTGATAGTGAACCAATGAGCCAATGCCAAAAATACATCATATCAAGTACATCATTAGATGCATAAATATTGGAAATACAAGGAAAATAGCCATTAAAATTGATGAGTTTATACACCATGTGATGAGTGGGGTCCACTCCCTAAGATACGGTATTAGGTGAAAGATAAGGGGAAACTAATGAAACCACATTGACACATTCATTATCATAAACAAACATATGACAAAAAATTCCTAGCCAAATCATTCTAACCATAGAGGAGAGAGAAAATCTATAAATCTAAGTTTCTTGAAGTCAAAGAATTTTCATGTTAAAAAACAACTAACACATATCCTTTACAATGAATTTTTATGTCATGTCAGTAAGTCTTTGCATATTCCTTGAGCACACCAACTTTCATTAACCTTTATTTTCATAATGGTTTCCTCTTTCTCCTCAACAAAAACATAAAACCTATTCACCAAGTAGGATTGATTGTTACCTTCATGAAATCACTCAAGTGAAAGGCCCACCATTTTTATTGCAGGTAATTTACATCTTTAGGTGGTGGAGATGGTATGCGATCTCTACAATATAATGACTTATAATCAAACATGACAAGTTGGTATCTCAATTTCATTATTTCACCTCATGCACTAGTTGTGATGGTTGAGAAACCATTATTTGGCTCTAAAAGTTAGAAAACAATCTACCACCTAATGGGTGTGGAAAATAGGTAGCACCATTGTCTATTGGTTAGTGGGAGATGGTTACTTTGTAGCCATTGTATTGTCACATGTGGGTTTTAACATAGTAGTTGGGGCTTTTCTTGCAGTGTAATATTTTCTATTACACTTCTTGGTAATAATATTCAATCCTTCTAAAAAATATTTGTGCATTATTAATCACCTAAAGAGAGGTTTTGGGTGGCAGGGCTAGTCTGGAGTTGGCCATCAATGAGAACTCTTGGATTTTGTGGTCCATGGTGTGATAAATAAAATAGGTATTGGTAACATTAATATAAATCACCATTTTCCATAAACACCTATCATCAATTTAAATATCAATGGTTTCTTTGAGATTTTTGGTAAGATCCACTTCCATGCATATGCATTTCTTAGGCCAAGTAAATATTTTAATGCTAAAGCTCTATGACATTACCTATGGTTTCATTCAATATATGTAAGAAATTACACAAGGTTAAGGGAAGGCAAATAAATTCTATCCACATTAGGATTATTTTTTGGTATGCTCTGAGATGATAAGGTGTTGGGTCCAATTAGATAACACAACCAACATGCTACAAATAAACTATGGATCATGAGCAAAAATAACATGACAATGTTATAGGTTATTAAACTTAAATAATAAAAACCCATGGTCAAGTTTTGGACTCCTTCAAGTTTAACACCATGGGGGTTGACCAAGTTCTATGGACCCCACATTTCAAAGGACTTGTAGTGAAGTCCCAACCAATAAAATAGGCAATGAGGGTAAATTGTTCATACTAGTTACAAGAGTCATCAAACTCCTAACATTCTAGAAAAACATCAGGAGCCTTTTATGGGTAGGATCATTACCTCGTGGAAGACCTTTGAGATGAGTTTTTGTGCTCACTTCAACACCATTTTTTCTCATAGCTCCATCAAAAATACCTACAAAAAATGTTGTAGGAATTAAGAATGAGAGAATTCAATAAAGGGATTATCCACCCAAAGGGTGGTGAAAATTTAGATAACTATATGTTTTTCAAGAAGAATCTATATAAACTATCTTTGATTATTCATTGCAAACATTCAAACCTTACTGCAAATTAGTAACATGAATTTATTTTATTTTGTTCTTGTATTGTTTGTTGTTTTGAACCTTTTTAAGGTAATATGTTTCTCCCTTAGATGATGTAATTGTAAAATATGTAAGTTATTACATCTAAAAATACATTGCATATGTTTGCTATTATAACAATATAAACTTTGTAACACAAGTTCCTTTTTTCTCTCTCTTCCAAAATTTTACTTTATATCAAAACCTCAACCTATAATTTGGTTATCCATCTTCCACATGCTGTAAAATTGAATATCCCAATAGGTATTCATTGTCATCACGTAGGATTGTATGAAATGGTAAGTTTATTTTACATAAAATGGTTATTTTTGGTACAGGCTTTGTGTATGTTGATGCTTATTTGATTTCAGGCTATTGATTTTTATCAAAAGGTCTATTTTAAACAAGATAAAGAGTGTGATTATATAGTAAGATGTGGAGGTTTGATCTGTTGGGATGAATATAACCGAAAGCACACAATTGATTACCAAGCAACTTAATATACGAAAATTAACCAGAATACACAAGTAACTAGAATTCAGAAATAACACATGATATGAGAGACAATACACAACTTGTATTAAAAATATTTCAGAAGGAAATACAACAAAGAAGGCTGCCACAGTTCTTCTTCCTTACACACCTCTAGGGCTCCCACACCTCTAGGGCATAAATAGTAAATCTTCCCTCAAAGCTCTCTCTCTTAGGTCCCAACACACAACTCAAACACAGAGTTGGTGTTCACCTCCAGTGCTCCACGCACACCACAAGTGCTCCACGCATTCCACAAGTACACAAACGTACTTTAAGTAGATCTTCCCTGAACCTGCAACAACCTGCACCTCAATAGACCTTACTTATGAAAGGATATTCCTTGCCTTCCTCTTTGCTCTCTATGAGTACCCACTGTACTCCAAGTAGATCCCACCTGATTCTGCTCCCTATTGTGTTGCTATCCTATCTGATCTTACACACCTGCAAATCAATTTGGTTCTACACACCTGTGAACCTTGACCTTACACACACATATACCTGCAGATCAATGATCTTACTTACCATGTAGATCTCCTAAAGTAGCCATGCTCACCTGATGACCAAGATCATACATACATGAAGAACCCTACTGATTCTCCAATCCAGCACCCACACTTGGTACTGTGGCAATAGGAGGAACACACCATTGCTCACCTCACACATAGAAGGAGCTTATATTATTGCTCTCTTACTCTCTAGCACAAGTTTACAATATAACCAATGAGTCTCTAAATAGATCTCATGTAAACAATAATTAGACATCCAATTACAATAATTAGATCTGTAGCTTCCAGTCTAAAATTGGCTCTTGACATGCAAACACTTGGTTCATTAGCTAACTGCCCATAAAAAACTCACAGCCGAACCACATAGGTGACTGACATCGGTCCCTGTCTGCCTGGGGGGTGCCGACGCCAGTGGACTTCTAACCGACATCGGTTGCCTTCCTGCCTTATCCTACCGACATCGATTGGCCTGATCGACACCGGTGTCTGTGACACTCCGCAACCCTTCACAACCTCCTTCCATGCTTGCATCAGTGAAGCTTTTAGCTCTACAACCTAACAATCTCCCACTTGGAGATAAACAGCTGCACTGTCCCTGTACCTGTACCTCATCTAATCTGTTTCCTGGCTTGTATCCCTCTTCAAGCTCAATCCTGAAGAAAACCCACCACACAACTTGTGGTGCACCTCCTGTCATCCGAGTACCCTGCCACATTCGAACCTACAAACCCATGTAGTGAAGTCCTGACCCTAAATAGCATGAATCCCTACTGCTGGTCCCTCTCACATCCCTAAGAACTCACTTCTCTGAATTGGCTCCTAACTCTCTAACAACATCCATTGCTTGGGCAAACTCATGTCTATACCAGACCTCATGTGATTTCAAACACTGAACTATCCAGCCCTTAGTGTGCTCCGATTCTGCATCCTACGTAATGAACCTCGCCAACACCTGATTCACATCAGCTCCCACTGGAGAGATAATCAACTTGTGATCTCCATGTCTCCCATGCTAAAGAATTTCTCTGCTCCAAATTCTTCATAGCAAACCACTGAACTAATCTTACCCTTAGCTCAGCAAAACCCTGTATGTACAAACCTGCTAGAAAACATACCATCCACATACAAAAACATAATGATGTCATGACCATCATCCCCCTGGTAAGACAAACCACAGTAGTTACCCTGACATTGACTAAAGCCATGCTTTGTCATCCACCTGGCAAACCCTGTACCACTGTCCTGCAGCTTCCTCAAGACCATATGACCTGGTATTTCATCTCACATTTTCATTCTCTCTATTCTTCAACTAAGGTATCCATTCGTCTCTGTGCTTTCATACCTGCCGGCAGCCTTACCAAATCTCCTGCTTGGTTCTGTATCATAATCCTGCCATGCTCCCACTATTTCCTGGATCTTTCCTTCTCTGTAGTCAGCAACTAATATAAAGAAGAGGAACAACAAATTTGAGGCTTACTTACCACCTTTAATCCTCCATATGGGCATTTGAGACTCCTTGACAGCTTGCTGTCCACCCAAAATCTGTTATAGTGACCGACCTCGATCACCACACAGTCTGCATCCAATCGACGTCAGTTTCATGCACCTATCCTGACTACCAACCATGCCAACATCGGTGTCCCCTACTGTCGACATCAGTCCTCCTGACTGACGTTGGTCTTACCTACTGCCAATGCTGGTTTTCCTGCCAATGCTGGTACCTGTGTTTTCCTGTGAGTGATGACTTTTTACCTACGAGCTCCTTTGAATCAATCCCATGTCCAAACTACCCTGCTCAGAAGTATCCAACCCCATCCACTGGTCTCTGTTTGCCATCTCCTCCATAAATACCAAGGCTTTCCAGTTCTTAATCCTGTCAAATATATCTGTCTTCCACTTAAGAACATGCATCTCCTTCTTGCTCATGTGACCAAGCCTACAAAGCCATGTCTTTGCAACAAAAGAAGAATCAATAATATAAACAAGTAGATAAAGAGTACCTATTTTCTTACCACCAGCGAATTCAAGTGCATCCACTGTGAGAGTTCTTGTGCATCTCTCATCACCCAACTTTTTTGAAGAAATTAGCCACATCTCCAAACCTGGGACTTGCATGACCTCCTTCAACACCCATGTGTTGACCACTTGCAATTTCAACTTCACTTCCCCTTTGCCAATTCTTTGGCAAGGCTCACCAGCTCCTCTCCTTGGGGCTGCATGGAAAGAGGCAACATAATCTGTTATCCAAGATTCAACTTTATCCAAGAAACCTCTCAGAGCATCTTGTGCTACAACACCTACAACATCTACATCTTCAGTTCCTTCATGTTGATCTGCTACCAACCAACAATCTTCTTTTACCTGCTCTTTCTTTCCATAGGACCGTAGGTGACCATATGTGCTTTTTAACTCCTCCATTCTTAGCTTACTTTGATCTACCATTGCTCTACTCCCACTCAATCAAAAACCCCTGAGAGTGACCTGTAACCAAACACAAAACCTGCTTCCTGTAACCTTAGCTCTGATACCACTTGTTGGGATGAATATAACCAGAAGCACACAATTGATTACCAAGCAACTTAATATGCGAAAATTAACCAGAATACACAAGTAACTAGAATTCAGAAATAACACATGATATGAGAGACAATACACAACTTGTATTAAAACTCTTTCAGAAGGAAATACAATGAAGAAGGCTGCCA
Organism: Torreya grandis; assembly: GCA_037957365.1. Classification (NCBI taxonomy): domain Eukaryota; kingdom Viridiplantae; phylum Streptophyta; class Pinopsida; order Cupressales; family Taxaceae; genus Torreya; species Torreya grandis. The sequence goes on along the minus strand of JARHVA010000053.1, from coordinate 3,761,152 downwards.
CAGTTCTTCTTCCTTACACACCTCTAGGGCTCCCACACCTCTAGGGCATAAATAGTAAATCTTCCCTCAAAGCTCTCTCTCTTAGGTCCCAACACACAACTCAAATATAGAGTTGGTGTTCACCTCCAGTGCTCCACGCACACCACAAGTGCTCCACGCACTCCACAAGTACACAAATGTACTTCAAGTATATCTTCCCTGAACCTGCAACAACTTGCACCTCAATAGACCTTACTTATGGAAGGATCTTCCTTGCCTTCCTCTTTGATCTCTATGAGTACCCACTGTACTCCAAGTAGATCCCACCTGATTCTACTCCTTGTTGTGTTGTTGTCCTATCTGATCTTGCACACCTGCAAATCAATTTGGTTCTGCACACCTGTGAACCTTGACCTTGCACACACATATACCTGCAGATTAATGATCTTACTTACCATGTAGATCTCCTAAAGTAGCCATGCTCACTTGATGACCAAGATCATACATACATGAAGAACCTTGCTGATTCTCCAATCTAGCACCCACACTTGGTACTGTGGCAATAGGAGGAACACACCATTGCTCACCTCACACACAGAAGGAGCTTATATTATTGCTCTCTTACTCTCTAGCACAAGTTTACAATACAACCAATGAGTTTCTTAAATAGATCTCATGCAAACAATAATTAGACATCCAATTACAATAATTAGATCCGCAGCTTCCAGTCTAAAATTGGCTCTTGACATACAAACACTTGGTTCGTTAGCTAACTGCCTGTAAAACACTCACATCCGAACCACATAGGTGACCGACGTCGGTCCCTATCTGCCTGGGGGTTGCCAACGCTGATGGACTTCTGACTGACGTCGGTTGCCTTCCTGCCTTATCCTACCGATGTTGGTTGGCCTGACCGACGCCAGTGTCTGTGACACTCCGCAACCCTTCACAACCTCCTTCCATGCTTGCATCAGTGAAGCTTTTAGCTCCACAACCTAACATGATCCTCAGGATAAATACTGATATCTATAAAATTATTCTTCGTGAATGTATAAATTCTAATAGAGGGGTCCCATATTAGGTGTTTCACTATGTTTTTGTATTATTTTCTTTGTTTTTAGAAGACAAGTAAAACTTTAAAGAAAGGGAAAGGTATAGATGAATCATGGATTTAGTTGCATGCTCCATGATCTAGATGATGTGAAGAACTCCTCTTTGTTTTAGGAGATATGACCTTTAACAATAATGAGACTATAAATAGGGTTTATTACTAAGATAGGAGGGTGGATTACCTAGCAAGTGCTAGATCCAAGAACTATAAGACTTCACTGGAGGGATGTCAATCCACTTATTTAACAAGTTAAGTTATGAAAAATGTTGATAAGAGATGCTTGCATAAGTAATGAAAAGTACTTAATCTCAATATAATAAATGCTTTTCAAGAGAAATGAGTGCCTTTTAATAAAATGACATTAACTTATTCAAAATAAATGTTAAAGTGCTAAAGCTTGATTCAAAAAATTGGTTATGGCTCTATGTTGTAACAGAAGTCAAAAATCTAGATTTTGGGTAAGGGTTGATGGGTGGTTTTAACTTGCTATTTTTGGGAAAAAGAATTACAAAGAGATTGATGTCGATCACTATGTAACTGATACCGGTTAATGGTAACTGATGTTAGTTAAGGGATGATTGATGTCGGTCATGGGATGACTGATGTTGGTCACTATGGGTTTGTCACAGTTTTGTTTTGGGTAAAAATGAACTTCAAGCTAGTTACAGAAGGGTTTTATGGGTTGTTTGGGATTGGTTTATGGTTTTGAAGACAAAATGGGGTCTCAAAGTTATCAAACATAGGGATTTGATACTCAAATGGCTAAGAATGGTTAGTGGGGATTTTGTGGACAAGGTGGTGTTTAGAGTTATATAACTCTAACACAAAAGAGAATATGGGGAGATATGGGAAGAAGGTACAAGCAATAGAATACCAAGAATAAATAACTAAACTTAGAAAAAGTGCAAGATAATTAGTTGTTGTTAGAGATATTGGTATGGAGATGCCCTAAAATTGAGTGTGAGGCACTTGAAAGCATGAAATAAAATAGATAGAGTAACAGTGCTTGAGTCCCTAATCTTGAGGTGATGAAGCACTTTTTGATCTCTAGATTAGTTCTTTGGCTCATTGGGAAGCTTAGATTTCCTTGAGATTTAAGGTTCTTACTCAAATGTTTCAACCTTCTCAATAAGGGTCTTGGGATAGCCATAAGTAACTGACATTAGTCTTGGTCAATTGACATCGATCGAGGGATGACTAACATTGGTCAAAGTGTAAACATTATAAGTTACCCAAAATAGCATTTTGTAATTAAGTTTGGTAATTAATACCCTTGAAAGTGGTCTGAGTTTGTTTAAGGTAGCATGGGCATGCTGGAAGAAATGGTCTAGGAGGTTAAGGAATTAAATTCCAAGGTAGGAAATGGTTTTAAGGCTAGGTGTAACTAAGTTAGCCATGGGTTTGCTTAGGGTAAAGTGTAAATAGGATTAATTTACTTAATTAACGAATTAATTTAGCTAAATGTGTGTAAATGGGTAAATGGGTGCGTTTAAGGGGTTTTAAGAAATATTTTAACCCAAGGGGGCCACTAGATTGAAAGAAGTATTTTGAAACAACTAGAACTATTGGTATGGTTTTTTAGTGTCTACATTTTCCCCTTTTTTGTTGGTAGGTTACATCAACAAGCTTCAAAACAAAAATAAATAGTGTAGTGGAAGGTTTAATGCCCCAAGTATGGGAAAAAGTGTTCCCCCTCAAATCGGTAAATGATGAGGTGAAAATGAATTTGGATTTAGGTTTGACAAGTGGGTATATGGGTGGAAAAGTGGTTTGTGTGGTTAGTCATGGAAGTGCCAATGTACACATAAAATGTAACAAAGTGTAATGTTATAAATTGCACCTAAATGAGTTTTTCGTGGTTGAATAAATTGGTAAATAAGGTCATACTAAAGAGTACAAGTGATAAGTGAACTAGGCCACAACATTAGGCATATATGATATGGGTGCACTTATAAATGCAAGTCTCTATGCTAATGTAATAGTGTTCATAGGGAACCAAAAGTAGGGTAATCTTGAGAAGAAAAAATGGGTTTTAGGTGTCAGAACCACAAGTGGTCATATTCCAAGGCACCAAAAGGGATGCGTACAAAATTCATACACTCTATAACATTATGAATCATGGTAAGGTAGTCTAAGTAGTCAAAGTGACTAAGGAAAGGTTATCACAAAAAATACATGAATAGTTGGCAAGAGTGACTAAGTTGAGAGGAAGTGGTGGCAGGTTGCGAAGAGAAGAAGATAATCTCTAAGTTCCTACATAATAGCTAGATGCAAAGTATGCTTGTTGTAATTTATAAAAGGATCCCTTAGGGTGGAAAGGGAGATAAGGTTGGGGATAGGAAATATGGGGAAAACCTTAAGTTTCATGATTGATAATAGTTGGGAGGAGGTATTGATGGGCATTGGTCATCCTAACCCTAAAAGCGATTGACATCGATCACTGACTAAACCCTAAAAAAGTGGGGTTAAAAACCAAAAAGGTAACTTTGAAAACAATTGGAACATTGTTTTTTGTGTCATTATCACCACTTGTCCTTTGTGAGATCTAGTTGGATTGAAGAAAATTGTGTTCAAATGAGGGGTGATTGTGAGAGACGAGTTGAGTGTGTGCAAGTGGTAATGGGAAAAGGTTATCTAGTCTATGGGTGTGAGTGTTGGGTGATGAGTGGCCAATTATGGGGACTAGTTTGGATAAAATTAATCATGCAAGCAGGTATGGAAAAAGTGACATCTAGGTAGTGGGTGCCACTATGGAGGTGCACATAAGATGAGGTAGGTGATTGTGCTACTTGTTTGCATTTGGTTTTCAATTTTGAAAGTGTTTAGGTAGGTTAATGTTTTAGGATAGGGGGAATTCAATGTGCTTTATGGAAATTAACTCATAAATAAGGTAGAGGGTAAGGTAAGGAGAGGTTTGGTTTATTATTTTCATTAGGTTGTAGGGAAATAAATTATGGTTTTAGGTCTTGACCCAAACACATAATGATCAATGCCAGTTACTGTCGATCGATGTTGATCCACATGAAGCTAGTGTCAGTTGAGAGTTGATCAATGTCAGTTTAAGAAGGAAGATGGTATTGGTCAAGATTTAATCGACATCAATCCAATAAGGAACTGATGTTAGTCAATGGTCAACCAATGTTGGTCCTAGGTTAAAGGGTGGTTAGAAAGAATGTTTGAAAATGTGGTAAAATGTATGAATATGCTAGAATGATAATGAGGAGTGGGATGGCTTGGATTAGTAGGTGGTTAGGCTAAAATAGAAAAGGGTATAAGGTTAGTCTTAAGAGTAATGATAGGTTAAAGTGTCTAAGGTTTTTGGTAAGTAAAAGAAGCCTAGGGGTAGTCAAATAGGATTGGTGGTGTGGGTAAGTGATGAATATAAGTAAGTACCTAGGTGTAGAGACTAAGGTAGTGTAGGTGAAATGTTTGGTGGGTTTTTAAGGTGCAAGTTAAACTAATTCATATATTTAACCTTTTAGGTGAGGTTGTTATTGATTATGGAATATTACGTATCATTGCTTCTTAAGGAACTACACAAAGATATGATTACAGTTGAGTAGGCCCATATAATAGCTGTGGGTTTAGGTGGCATGTGACACTATCAACATGTGCCCTAAGACATAGTTATGTTGGTAGACCTCATCAAGAGATGGGACCTAGAGACCAACACATTCTTGTTTCTAACATGAGAAATTACCATCCTTTTGGAGGATGTTCATAGGATTTTGAGGCTACCCTTACAGGGTCGAGTGGTGGAGCTGATTCACAGTGAGAAGAAGGATTCACATATGGACCTATTGTACAAAAAGCACATAGTAGAGCCCCAATGGCATGTTGGGGGATTATAATTCAAGTATCTCTCTAATATGTATACTGAGGGGAGATGATTGATGATTATGCTATTGATAGTAGTCACCTATTATACATTACTTGATTTTAGTGGTGGGAGGTATCAATGGGATTTGTTAGGCATTTTAGTGGAGATGCTTGAGGATAATATAGTATATGCATGAGCACCAACATTACTAGTTCAAGTTTATAGGGAGTTATGGGGTTATCAAGTATATAGATGGTACAAGATGAGTGGATGCTTACTCCATTATTGGACTATGATCATATTACTATCTTATGACTAGTTGGATTACCTTGGATGACATGGTACCAAGCCTGATTTAGAGTTGGGTTTATGAGGTGGAGATTAGATATGGAACTACCATGGGTCGGTGGCAAGGTTAAATATTTGTCATGGTTTAGGTATTTTAATGTGTTGGTTAATGGTGTGGTTATTTGGAAATCGTACACTAGTTTACCATCATAGAGGGGGCTGAGCACATAGACCTTTTCTTTATAGAGTATCATATGGATATATGGTAGGAGAGAGCATGAGATATAACTGATAACATTTGACCACATGATGTGATAATATGGCTTAGTTCAGGGTGTCCTAAGAGTATAATTGAGATATAAACGTAAGGATGTAGAGGCATCATTGCCTCTACCATAGCCAACATAGGAGGAGCCATTATACAAGGAGATACTAACTCCTTCAGTAGTTGATGATGTTGGGGTGACTCCTAATTATATTACTTGGTGGTAGGGATAACACCCTACAATGGTTGGGTTAGATGGAGGATAGGGTCCGGATGTTAGAGGGGATGATAGACAGTAATAGGATAAGGATGTACAAATAGAGGAGGATACTCCTAATTTATAGATAGTTATCATTGAGAGAGACACTATGAGAATCACATAGTATACCCTATAGGCATCACCTACTTCCATGACATAGGAGAGAGATGCATCATGAGGTTAGTTGGTGACAAGGACCTAGGAGAGGGACAATTTATAGGCTTATTTATCTACTGCTATTCAAGAGAGAGACATTACATAGGGTTAACTGACCATCATGACCTAGGAGAGGGATGGTTTATAGGCATAGTTGACTTTGGTGACAATGGAGAGGGATGCTTTGAGGAAGTTAGGAGGATGATTGTAGAGTGGACCATTGTTGAGTGGAGTTGGAGTTGTCATGGGATCGCCACAGACTATTCCTTTGACTAGATATATGGTGATAGTGGAGGAGCTTAGATATTATGAGGGACATGTTTTTAGTAGTCTTCCAATTATTTCCTAATAGACAGAGTATCTATTAGAGTAGATTATTGGGGAGACCTGATAGTACTACACCTAATGGTGGTACAAAATTTTTATGTGCTTAGATAGGCCAACGACATGGATAGGATCTAGGAGACAATAGTGCCCCTACATCATAGACTATTAGATTTTGTACTATTATGATTTTTATTCTGACCTACAAGTCAATGGAGCAAGGCGTATATAACATTTTGAGAGAGGCATGGACACACAAACACACACACACACACACACACACACACACACACACACACACACACACACACACACACACACACACACACACACACACACACACACACACACACACACACACACACACACACACACACACACACACACACACACACACACACACACACACACACACACACACACACACACACACACACACACACACACACACACACACACACACACACACACACACACACACACACACACACACACACACACACACACACACACACACACACACACACACACACGCACACGCACACGCACGTGTGTGCATGCACGCGCGTGCGCGCACCCACACACACATGCAACATTTGGTTTGAGTTTATGATGTTATTAATGATGATGTATGATGTGATGGTTGATGTATGGTTTCTTATGTTGTATGTGATGATTCATTTTTATGATTTTTATGACATATGGGTATGATTACATGTTTGGGTTTATGGTTTGGGTATTTTTCCTATTAGTAGGTGTATGCTTGATTTAATTTATCAGGTGTTGATATTTAAGTTAATGAATCTATGTGCTCTCATACTTAGATGCATATGTGATGTGGAAAACATTATTGGTTGATTCATTTATCTAGTTTAGCAAAATAATTAAATGTTGCTTATACATGATAAAAGTCTATTTATGATTTTGATGTGATGATATAAATTTATTGAGATATGATGATAAGCAAAATTGCTTAGATAGATGTTAGGTTAGAAAATTAAGATGAGATGTTGGTATGATGAATAATTCTGATGTGATGAATAATTTGATTGAATTAGTATTTGTTATGAGATGATGGATGGGATTTAATTATTATGATGACCATGATAAATAGAATGTTTTCATGATAATAAAAACACCTAAATAAATGATATTGATGGGTAATAAAATATAATGGGACAACATATAATAAACACATAATGTTCTAAAATGTATTTAACATGATGATGCCATTTATAGAGTTGAACGAGAGATGATTTAAAATGTTTAAAACTACCTTAACATATAGAAAAAATTGGGTAAAATTTTATATGTAAGAAGAGGAAAGAAATGAGAGAATGATGTAAAGCAATCAAAAAACAAATGACTTAACAAATGCATCAACAAGTAGGTAAGATGAAGATGAGGGAGACATGGTACACTTTCATTGGGAAGGACCAAAAAAAGTAATATGGATTGGCTTATGAACACAAGCCCTTCTCATGCTTCGCATTAGCATTTGGTGGTTGGTTAATAAGTATCTTGATCACACAGTGTCAAGTAAGCTCAAAATCCCTTGATTTTTGGAGGGTAAAAAGGGAGGTGGATGATAGTGTAACCTTCTTGTGGGGATAGTTTGCCCCTTCTGTAGGTGATTGAAGATCCATTATAAAAAATTATTTGTCTTATTTTGGTGTAGATTGATTGATGTAGGAAGTCTATTATTACTTTTGTGAAAAATGATTGAAGATTTCATATATAATTTTTTTCTTTTTTGAATTTTTAATATGGGTCTTTTCAACATTGTTATATTTTGAAAGGTTTGGGAAGCTAATCAATGTGGCAAGCTTTCATGTGATTGATTTCTTGATAAATGTTTGACTTAGCCATCCTTTAAGGGAGTGGTCTAAGCTTTTGATTTTTTTGATTTAGATAAATATCCTTCAAGGGAGAAGTCTATCTTATTTTAAGAAATTCTAAGTTGTTATGGTAGCTATCCTTTAAAGGAGTAGTCTACAATTTTAGATATGACCCATTCGATATATTATTTTTTATTATTTCGTGTAGACATAGACTTGCTTATATAGGCCTAAGGTTTACCTTTATGAGGGAAAAACTAGTAACATAAAAAGGTTGAATGGTGGGTGAGAGGATGTTTTTAAGAGACAACAACCATGGGGATCCATCCTACAAAGGATGAAAAGTATCCATGAGAATCATGCCATGGGTAGAGCCATGGTACCCACATTTAGGATTGAGGATAAAAATATGATGGATAATCACAAAATTTTATGCTTTAATTAGTTATCTTTAAAGTAAGGGGATGAAGGTGATAACTTTATAAAATTAGGGACATACTTAAGTTAGATACCAGGTTATTAGAACTTGTTTTAACAAAATAATGGATGCAGATGTGAAGCATTGAGGGGCTCAATTTTTAGTTTTCCTTCAAGGGAGGATAACTAGTAAGCTATCAACCTATACTTACACATTATGATAAATGGTCTGAGCCATTTAAAAGTGAACTTACTCCTCTTACTTCTTTCCATGTTGGTTACATGTTGATTTTAGTTTAAGATGAGGTCTTTTATTTTAAATTCTCTCTCTCTTAGGTGTTTGTTATAAGCATGCTTGATTATCTCTTGATAGACATGAAGATGGTTAAGCATGGCTAAATGGTGCTCATCAATTAGTTCAAGTTGGGCTAGACATTCTTGATGATAATCACCTTTTGATATTATATCCTTTAGGGATATATGAAAGGAGGGAATTTTTACTTTGAGAGGCAAGACAACCTCTACTCCAAATACAAGTGAGAAATGGGTAGCACCCATAGGGGTTTGAATGCTAGTTTGATATGCCCATAGGGTGAAGGGAATGTGTAAGTGCCAATCCCTAGTTAATTCATTGACCATTTTGGTTAGCATTTTATTAAGTATTTTGTTAGAATATTTAACTTTTCCTTTAGCTTATGGAAAATATAGAGATGAAAAGCTTAATTTAATTCTAAATGTGTCATAAATATTTCTTAATTTATTGATTTTAAATGATTTGACATTATCGATGATGATTTTGTGTGAAACACCAAAGTGGTAGATGATGTGATGATTAATAAAGTTGACAATATTATCATCTTTGGTTGAGATGAGGGGAATAGCCTCTACCCATTTGGTGAAATATTATATTATAGTAATGATATAATTATGTCTTTGCAAAGAATGAGGGTTGATTTCACCAATGAGATCTAATCCCCACTAAGAGAAGGGCCAGAAATCCTTAGAAACTTGAAGGCCATGACTAGGAACATGATGTAAATTAGCATGTTATTGATAATTAACACCCCTTTTGACATAATCAAAATAGTATTGGTTAAGGGTAGCTTAATAGTATCCAAGGAAAAGGATGTTTTTAGCGATAGCTAAACCACTAAAGTGTCTTCTGCAAATCCCATCAAGTATTTCTTTGATTGCATGAGAGATTTCATGACTATGTAGGAATATAAAAGGAAGACCATCAAAGCCTTGTTTTTAAATGATTACCCTAGTATGGTATATTAATAATTACTCTATATAAAATCTCATTTACAATTTCTATAGATATTCAAAGGGACAATGGCTAAGGTAAGGTAGTCGAATATTTGCTTATACCAAATATTAGGTTGGGATTATTCCACATTCCAGATGGAATGGAGGTTTGATTTGGTGTAAGAAGGTTTATTAAGGTGATGGATGGTGACAAATATTTTAGATTCAAAAGGTGAAAATAGGATTTGGGAAGTAAGAGAATCCATAGTATCAATGAACTTGTTTGTCGAACATAGAGTGGCTTGAATAAGGTAATGGTAAAATGATGTCAATAGTACATCTACCAGTTATTTGTATTTTTTTAAAACATCATTTTTATATTGGTATGAACCATTGATTTATTTTACCATAAGTTTGGAGTCACCAAAAATGTTGATAGATTTAACTCCCAAGGACAAAGCTATTTGGAGACATAAAACTAGGGCCTAATATTCAGCCATGTTGTTGGTGCAATCAAAGTCAAGTTTGAAGGATGAGGTAAAAGGCTCACCTTCAAGGGGAATAAGGATTATTACATCACCCCTACCACATTGAAACTTTGATCCATCAAATAAAATGGTAATATAATAAGCAATGTCTTCTTGTGAGAGAGCTATGATGGACTCATTGGGAAACTCAAGTTTAGAAGGTTAGTTGTCGGCTAAAGGGGCTTCAGCCAAGTGGTTAGCAATGATTTGTCCTTTGACTAACTTTTTTTGAAAGAAATAAAGATCAAAATCAACTAAAATCATGAGCCATCTAGTCATACACTGATTTTGATATGGCTTAGAATGCATATACTTGAGGGGGTTGGTATTGGTGATAACAAAGGTTTTGTGGTTAAGGAGGTAGTGACAGAGTTTGGAAGCTACAAAGACCAAAGCAAGGCATAATTTATTATTATGGTTATAATGAGTCTAATAATATATAAGTGCTCAAATTATATAGTATATTGCTTTTTCCTTATGTTGATCATCACGATGTGCAATCATGGAACCTAAGGAATCATCTATGGTAAAAATGTAGAGGTAGAAGGGTTGGTTCACTTTTGGAGGGACAAGAATAGGTAAGGAAAGAAGGTATTATTTGAGTGAGTCAAAGGCCTTTTTATAGTATTAATTCCACTTAAAGGATATATCCTTCTTAAAGAAGTGATGAAAGGGTTGACATTTATCATATAATTGAGAGATGAAGCGATGAATATATTGAAGATTCCCCTATAAACTATAGAGTTTCTTAAGGTTAGTTGGAGGAGGCATGTCAAGGATTGACTTAAATTTATTAGGATCAAATTATATTCCATGGATAAAAACAATAAAGCCAAGAAGTTTACTTGAAAAGACCCCAAAGATGTACTTCTTTGGGTTGAGGTGAACATGAATGTGGATAAGGCATTTAAAGATAACTTTAAGGATTTCTAAATGGTCCTTATGACATTTATACTTTCCAAGGAGGTCATCCATGATTTTATGGATGAGGTCAGGAAAGATATAGTTCATGGCACATTGATAAGCTGCACCAGTGTTTTTCAAGTTAAAATGCATGACCCTATAGTAAAATGTTCCTCATGGGGTGATGAAGGGGGTTTTAAGTTGATATTTTAGGGTGATCAAGATTTGATTATAGCTCAAAAATATGTACATAAGAGATAACATTTCATGGTTGATAATTAGATCAACAAGTGAGTCAATGCTTGGCAAAGGAAAGTCATCTTTTAGACAAGCAAGGTTAAGATGAAAAAAATATGTGCAAATATAAAGTCCACATATTTATTTGGTGATAGAAACAACATTCGAGACCCATTGGGGACAATCAATGGGTTGGATGAAGTTGATGTATAAGAGATGCTAAAACTTTTACTTAATGAGAAGGGTAATGCAAAGGTGCATCCTTCAAATATTTTGCTTAATAGGCTTGGTATCGAGGTTGGTGATGATGTTATGGATGACTATGGACGGATCAATTCCTGGCATATCACTATAAGACCAAGCAAATGCTATTCTATGATCATGTAGAAATGAAGAGAAATCCTAATGCTTTGAGGAATATAAGGATTGGCCAATTTTTATTATGTGGGGGTTATCATGAGTGCCCAAGTTGATGTCAATGATATTTTCATTCAACATGGCTGATGTCTTAGGAAAAAGGGATTTGTTAAGGGAGGAATCTTTAACACTAGGATATGTGAGAATGGAATAATCATCTTGACACTATATATTATTAATGGTAGGAGAATCATCTTCTACCATTTCAAGATGAGTTAGAATAATGGTTCTGGTTTCCCCATGAGTTTGATAAGTTAGGGGTCCCAAACTAATAATATTGATAAAAAAAAGTTAGGAGGGATGGAATGGAGATCCTTAGATTTTGAAGAAGGAGTTGGTGAAGATGAGATTTCTTCCTCAATGATTTCAATGGAAGGTGGGTTGGTTGGCTCTACTAGTGGAATGAATGCAAGACCATGTCATTCATGAGGATTTTGAGTTTTACATTGGAGTATCTTGTGTGGTCCATGTTCATAATGACCTAAATTGAATCCTTTCCAATCGCATCGATGGAGGTGTGTTTGTGCAAACTCTGGTTTACCCAAGAAGGAGAAATCAGAGGTGAATGATTTAACAAAATAAGAGGCATTGGAAGATGAAGGTGATTGATCAAGTCCCCCATAGATAAAATTCGTTTGGATATTAGGAGGACCAAAAGGAATGATGGTTCCAATGTTGAAATCATAATTAGGATGATAATAAAGATTTATATACTCTTGGGGAGTAGGAAGGGCACCTAGATTCAATAGGTGATATTCCCCAAGTGAGAGATATTGGAATGTGGATTATAAGGGGTCTTTCATAAGGATTTGGGAGGAAGGTATGGATGATATTTTAGAAGCTTGCTTGATGGAGGATGAAGGGGATGTGTCCTTTAATAAGATGAGAACATCTTTGGAGTGATAATTCATATTGCATGACTTGAAAGGATTAGGGTCAGTTGGAATGACATGAGCTTGATCCTTGTGTTTAAACTTGAGGCACCTATGTAAAGTTGAAGGCACAAAATCCATGGTATGGATCCAAGGGCATTCAAATAATATGTTGTATTAAAACTCTCCTACAATGTAGAAGAGCTTAGGAAGAGTGAGAGGGACCAAATGTATATGAAGGACAATCATCTCCAAGGTGGATGTCGTTGTATCATTAAAAGATCAAAGTAAGATGGTAGTTTTAGACATGATGTTCTTTGGGATATTAAGTTGATCATAGGCATGGGAGGAAATGATATTGACTCTATCTCCCATATCAATCATAATCCTTTGGATTTGGGTTTAGTTGATGTGGGTGGTGATAAAGAGGGGAGGATTTGGGTCATCTGTATGGATAGAAGGTATCACTGAATCTTTGAATATGATGAGGCTTGATAGTTAAAGGGCTCCCACAAGGGCTACTAGAAGTCAAGTATCTTTGGGTTGAACCTCAATTGATTTCAAGGATTCCATAATAGCTTAATAGTGTTTGGGTGAGGATTGGATCAACTCATACAAATTCATCTTCATTGGGGTTTGGTGAAGTTGTTTAATAACTGACCTATGTATTAGTCTATATGGGTTGGATTTGGGTGTACCCAAGATATAAATCTTGGGCTTTGGTGAAGGTGATTGGGGTACTTTTATGGAATAAGGGATGGAAACTTTGGATTTCCCTTTATCCTTTTGAATTTGTGATCGAGTGACCACATGGATGGCATTGATTTGGAAAGTATGTGGGCTAGTAGGTTATTTTAGTTCTTTTATACTCTTAGATGAGAGTTTGGGGACATGTTTACATGGGGTGGTAGTTTTGGATTTTTGGATTGGTGGTGGGCTAAGAGGAATTGGATTGGATCATCCACATCACATAGTTTTTGTATTATGTCTTAAAGAGCTTTATAGTTCTCCATGTCATGTCCAGGGGTCCTATGGTATGCACAAATTAAGTTGTCATTAAACCAAGCTAGATTTGGGCTAAGAGGGTTGAATGGTTTTATGAGAGGTAAGATTATGTAGGAAGTTTGTATCAACCTTTACAAGATGGTAGAGTAATATTCTAGTAATGGTAGCAAAGAGGTGGAAGTTTTGTTTTTGACTATTGGGTTGGATACCTTTTTAGGGCTAGGCTTAATGAAGGGATATTTGGTTGGTGCAATGTTTTTGGTATATGGTTTTGAGGTTGAGATTTTGGTAATAATAGGTGGAGGTGTGGCTAAAATTGGAGGTTGGACTTGTGGTTTCTTTGTTGGAGGGATTGATCATTTCAACAAGGTGTAAGGGTGAGGTCCTAAAATGGATGAAGGATGTGGCCCTAGAATGGAGGATAAACTTGAAATGGGAGGTAAATTTTTTTTGGGTTTATGAATTCTAGATGGTTCAATCCTCCTTGTTGGTTTGGTTTGTGGGTTTTTGGGTGGGATTGGTGGTGTCAATTCTAATTTCAAGGGAAGATGGGTGAGATTCTAAGTTGGAAGGACACGTAGGTTTTTAACAAGTTTTAATAGAGTAGTGGAGTTTGCTTTGGTTGACTTGATTGAGGTAGTGATGATCTCATTTGTGGAGGTTGAAGGTTGGGTCGATAATGGTGTGGGTGGTGACTCCTTGGTTAGGTATGAAAGTATGAGGCAGTGCCAAAACATGGTGTGGTCAAGGTTTGGTTGAGATAATTTTTCTAGATTTTGGACCAACCTTGAAAATGGTTTATAGATAGGCTTGGCCTCCCCCACGGTAGTTTCTAAGGATAAACCAAGTGATTGCAGAAGTGGGATGTTCACGTTTTCCTTTTCCTACACCAATGGTTCTAAGGATGTGGTGGGTGATTATGTCATGGAAGGAGTAGGTGAGACAATCTATTCCTTAGTTATTATTTTTGAAAGAAGGATAACTAGTTTTAATATGGAATAAAATGTCAAGGGAGTGATAGTTTACTTCTTCATTATGCTTTTCGAAGGAGAGATGGTGATTACACTATGGAAATAAGTGGAGAAGGGATGGTGGTTTCTTCCCTTGTTATTCTTTCCCAAGGAGAGATGGGTGATTCCACTATGGAAGTGAGTGGAGAAGAAGTGGTGGTTTGGGCCATGTGTTCATCAACTATAAATTCATTAAGAACAACATTAACTATATGAAACTCATGTTTGTGGGATGTTTATGCATTCATATGCTCATTGTTTTTGGGAGGTGGTTGGTTTGGGAATGGTTATCGAAAGATGTCAAGCACTTCAATTGGGGGTGAAATCAGGTTATCCATTACAATCTCACCCTTATCAATCAAGTCTTGGACTATGTGTTTAAATGTTTTGCATCTATCAACATTATGCCCAATGACATAGTGGAAGTTACATATCTCATTTTCCTTATAACAACTTGGTATAGGATGAGAGGAATCAAATTATTGAGGTGGTTTGAATGGAGGAAGTTGGATTATAGATGCCTTAAACAATTTCTCCAAAATTGAAATGTAAGACTCCCCTAGTGGAGTATATTGCTTTTGCACAAAGTGGTTTTGGGATTTAGAATTTTGGTTTGAAAAATTGGATGGGTTGGATTGGTTGACTACTAGAGGAGGAGACATTTTAAGTATAATGAAATTGGCTATTCCTTTGGCTTTGGTGTGGTTTGAGGGTTTAGAGGAAGATTCATTAGATTTAAAACTAGCATTCTTATTCATCAACTTAAGTTTGCTCTCATCAATTGCTCAAATTTCCAACTTTCTAGCCATGGTAAATGCCTCAACAAAGGTTCAGAAGGTTTGAACATATAGGGTGGATAAGATATGTTTAGCACATGTTCGAGAGAAAATTTCAATTAAATTAGGTTAGGGTAAGAAGGAGAGTTAGTTGATCAACCCTCTCCAACAAGCAACAAAATCGGCAATAGATTCATCTTCAAATTTTTGAATAGAATATAAGTCAATTATAGATACTTTCTTGGAGATGTTGATAGAAAAGTGGTCCAATAAGGTTTGAGAAAGTTGAGTGAAAGAAAAGAGGGAGTAACTAGTGATGGTACTATACCAGTCTAACATGGGTTGCACTAAAGATGTGGGGGAGGTTCAGAGTAGAATATCATCATCATAAGCAATTAGATATCATGCATGCTTAAATGCTCTTAGGTGTTGTTGTGGATCCTCCTTAGTTTGGAATTTAACAAATTTGGGAAGTTCCCATTGTGTGGGGTAAGTAAAAATTGGTACGGAAGGGTAGATGGGTTCATTACAAATCTGATCATAGGATAAAAATTATAGGCTCCAGACATGGATGTCTCTAGAGTTGTCATCTTGTCCATCAACATTTTAATGATGCCAGTTTGTGGTACACCCCATAATTATAAGGTATGTGTTTTTGGGGTTGTGAAGGTGCAATGTATTGGTAATTGATAGAAGGTTGGGTAGAGGTCACACATTAGTAATTGGCAGTGAAGTGTTTGAAAACATATACGAGGCATATATCCCTATGGGTTTGGTGCAATAGGCATTTGCTGGGTCACGGGCATGACTGGGTTGGTTGGTTGAAGATGTTTAGTCACCTTGGTACTTATGGGTGGGAGAGTAGACGATATGGAAACCACTAAGTTTTAGAAATGGGTAAAGGATGTTGGGGTTTGAGTGGTAATAGGTAAGGAATAAATATTAGGAGAAGGCATCCCAATGGTAAGTGGTTCTTGGGTTGCCATGGGCTGAGTTGTCCCTAAATTTGATGGGTTAGTAATGGCGTTGGTGGAAGTAGAGGGTGATTGGGCATTGGTTCGTAGAAAGGAAGCTTGGTTTTGGGTAATGGTGGTTAAAGGGTTGTTTATGGAAGAGGAATCTTGGGTCACCATAGATTGGGTGGTAGAGATGGTGACAATTGAAGTCTCACCCATAAGGTAAGTTGGTATGCCATAGGGTAGTTTAATAGAAGGAACCAAAACAAGGGTACAATTATTAAATGTGCCAAGATAGTTCTGGAGGGCCATGGGGTTATTATCAAGGAGGTTGGTAAATTCCATATCTCATTGGTAAAAATACTGAGGCATATCGAGACTCCTAAAATAGTTAGGATAACTTTTTGTATCCAGAGTGTACTCCATGGATGAGGAAGAGGAAGATGGTTGGTGTGGAAGTTGGTTTTGATTTTCTCAGTCTTTGGCTTGTTGTCTTGTCAAGACCATGCAATGAATGGTGGAAGATTTTGGAATTTTGGTGGAAACAAAGTTACACACTCAAAAAGAGAGAATATAATAAAAGATTCAAGGAAATCAAACACACGCTAAGAGTACATTAGATCCTAGAGTTCTTTTTATCTCACTTTTAGGTTTATGCCTCAATTTAGAAGTTTACAAGACTCTACTTGGTTTGTAAAATGGGTACTAGAATAAGAAGCCTATAGATGGTTTTGGGTTTGTTTAGGTTATCAAGATCTCTATATTGGAATTGGTATGTGGCTTGATATTGGGGCCTATTCCCTCACTTCACACACCTTAGTGATAAGGGTGTCAGGTGCTTAGCCAAGATATATTGAATGACCAGAGTTTATACTCAACTAGTGTACTAAGTTTTGGTTTCTCCCCTTGGTAGTGAAGTCTAAGTGGGATAGCCAAGGGTGAAGGTTTACTACTAGGTGATGAAATCCTAGTCGGGCTTTATGTCAATGTTTGATGAATTAATTGTATGAGTGGTTTGGTGTGTGTGTGTGATAAAAGTGATTGCTATGATTGATTTACTGCTTACTTAAGCTATGTGATTTAACCATGCAAGTAATCAATCAATGAAGGTTTATTGTAAACCCAAAAGGAAATTTTTGATTTCTTTGAATGAGTACAAAAAAAACTAGAAGGCACTTAAATGCAAAATGATGATGCAAGTCTTATCTTAGGATGAATGCTTTTTCACTTTTTATAAATACAAGAAAATGAATAATTTTGCCTTTTCTAAGAAAGTAAAGAAAACAAGTACTTGCTTTTGATTTTGAAATGAAAGAATTGAAAGTTACGATTTTCAATTTTTATAAATGAAGAAAATAATGTTTTAGTTTCATAAACAAAGAATTGCAATGGATTAGTCTTTCACTAATGTAACTAGAATGTCCTAAAATAATTATAAACACAAGAAAATTCTAGGGTCCCATAAGGTGTGCTAGAATGTTTCACTATGTTTTTGTATTATTTCATTTTTTTTTTTTACGACAAGTAAAATTTAAAGAAAGGGAAAGGTATAGATTAACATGGATTTAGTTGTGTGATTCATGATTCAGATGATGTGAAGAACTCCTCTTTAGTTTGGGAGGAATGACCTGCAATAAGAATGAGACTAGAAATAGGGTTGATTAGTAAGATAGGAGGGTGGATTGCCCAACAAGTGATAGATCCAAAAAGGACAAGACTTAATTGGAGGGCTGTCAATCCACTCGTTTAACAAGTTAGGTTATTAAAAATGCTGATAAGAGATGCTTTCATAAGTAATGAAAAGTACTTTATCACAATGTAATAAATGCTTTTCAAGATAAATGAGTGCCTTTTAACAAAATGACATTAACTTGTTCAAAATACATGTTAAAGTGTTAAAAATTGATTCAAAAAATTGCTTATGACTTTGTGCTATGATATAAGTCAAAAATATAGATTTTGGGTGAGGGTTGATGGGTGGTTTAAACTTGCTATTTTTGGGAAAAATAATTGCATAGAGATGGATGTTGGTCATTGTGTGACCGATATCGGTTAATGGTAATCAATGTCAGTCAAGGGATGATCAATGTCGATCATGGGATGATTGATGTTGGTCATTGTGGGTTTGCCAAAATTTTGGTTTTGGGTAAAAATGGACTTTGGGCTAGTTGCAGAAGGTTTTTATGGGCTGTTTGGGGTTGGTTGATGGTCATGAAGACAAAATGGGGTCTTACAGATATCAAATATAGGGATTTGATACTCAAATGGCTAAGAATGGTCAATGGGGATTTCATGGACAAGGGGTGTTTGGAGTTCTAGAACTCCAACACAAAATAGAATATGGGGAGAGATGGGAAGTGGGTACAACCAATAGACTACCAAGACTAAATGACTAAACTTAGAACTAGTGCATGATACTTAGTTGTTGTTGGAGTTGCTGGCATGGAGATGTCCTGAAGTTGAGTGTGAGCCATTTAGAAGCCTATAATAAATTTGATAGAGTAATGGCACTTGAGCCCCCAATATTGAGGTGGAAAAGCTCTTTTTGATCTTTGGACTGGTTCTTTGGTTTGGTGGAAAGTTGGGACTCACATGAGAGTTCTGGTTCTCCCTCAAATGTTTCAACTTCCTCAGCAAGGGTCTTGGAGTAGCCTTAAGTAACTGACATCGGTCTTGGTCAACTGACATCGATCGAGGGGTGACTAACATCAGTCAAGGTGGAAATAGTCCAAGTTGCCCAAAATAGCATTTTGCACTTAAGTTTTATCATTAAGACCCTTGGAAGTGGTTCGAGCTTGTTTAAGATAGCATAGACATGTGGAAATAAATGGACTAAGATGTTAAGACATTCAATGCCAAGGTAAGAAATGGTCTTAAGGCTAGGTGTTGTTAAGTTAGCCATGGGTTTGGTTAGGGTGAGGTGTAAATAGGATTAATTTTATTAATTAACTAATTAATTTAGCTAAATGTGTGTAAAGGAGTAAATGGGTGCTTTTAAGGGGTTTTAGGAAATATTATAACCCAAAAGGGCCAAGGGGGTTGAAAGAATTATTTTATGACAACTAAAACTATTAGTATGGTTTTATAATGTCTACACTAGGAACTATTACCTCTATAATTTTGGGTAGAGTGGTCCCATGTATCTTTGCAAGTTTAAAAACTGCTTACAAAATATCTACACCTTAAGATAAGGAGCAACTGTTGTTTAGGAAGAAGCTTTTGAGGGCGAAAAGTATTAGGGGATGAATATTTGCATGGCTGCTCCTATTTTTTTGGTTGAAAATTATACGTTTGTATCTAATCAAATTTATTCTTTTAATTTTTTCAAACAATTTTTTTATTGAAATGCTCTTAATTTTTATCATTAATATGTATGGCATAAAATTTAAAAAATCACATGATCATTAATATGGAAAAAGACTCTTTTAATTTCTCAGTAGTACGCCTTAAAAATAATTAGCTAACTCCCAGCATGGGACCCCTACCAAAAATTTGTACAAACTAATATATAGAGAACTGGTTGTTTTTTTCCACCTAAACTCACTTAACTATTTAATCTATGTTTTTTTTGTTAGTAAAGTTTTTTTCTTAAATTTAGATTTTTGCCTTTTTTTTATTAAAAAGTTTTATTTATTTTTTTATGATTTTGATCTTACAACATTTGGTTTTTTTTGTTATTCAACACCTTGATTAGAACGTATTGCATTTTAAGTTCTATGTGATTTGAATGTTGTGTTGGTGACCATTTGAATAACATGAAATTATATATATATATATATATAAAATTAAGGTCATCTTCACTTCCATTTCTTACATGTCAAATTTGTTTATTTATAGTAAATATGAAAACTAATCTTCGACCATAGTGCAAAAAATATCTATGCCCACAATCAACTATTTCACAATAGCTTAACCCATATTCCATTGTTATTTTAATGCAAGTATAAGCTATATCCATTTTTTATTCTCCCATACTTCAAACCCATTCTTTTTTATTCTAACGAAATAATGTTGTCTCAATACTTCGTTAATATCTAGAAACATTGTGTTAATAAAAAATCATATCCATACGATACTAAAAGAAACAACAAATAAAGTTAGTATTTAATTTTTTTTGGAAAGAAATTATGCACACCTAATTCTATAGAGTCAATATAACAACATAAAAGTCAAAGCAAAGCACAAAAAAAAAAAAAAAAAACATCTATTAAACATTGGATAAATTCAGGGTATGCAATATAAAAAACACATTATATGTTTTGTAACTTCTCAATGCTAATGCATCACAAAAGACTTTGTCATCCACCGTTTTATCTATTCTTGTTTTATTACTTTGATTGTGTTTCCTCGTGCAATAAAAAAATGATCTTGTAGAATGTAGAGGGAATCCAAATCTTGGAGATAACATGGAGAGCATATGTTTATGATCCTTTGTTCCAATCGATTCAATGCTTACAGATGATGGCAAGAGTAACTCTTGATGTTTCTTTGTTGTAATAAATATTATCATTTTGTATGGTCATTTTGTTTAGCTTAATTGTATTGTTTTCTTCCTATATCAAGTTTTTTATTTGAGATTGAACTCCATATGATAGATTTTTTACAAATCAATTGTTTTATGTTAAAAATATTTTATTCAATTTATATGTTTTGATTTTAATTTTTTAGTTTTAAATTTAAAAATATATTATTATAATTTATATATATAGAAATAAAATTAAAGTTTTTATTTTTATTTGATCGAGTAAACAACTCAATTTTACAAGGATCTAGGAACCATAAAAGTATTATACAAAAAAGTAACAGGTCACCAAGGCTGAATGATAAAAAACAACAAAAAACTAGCTATAAAGTCCTTTAAGTAGTGAAATAAAACAAAAAAAAATTAGATCATGAGTGGGGGCCTACGATATTTCCTTCTCCTCCTCAGGTATCTTCTTTGGTACTCCCCACTTAACTTTGGAAACTTTGGCCCTCATTTTGTTTCCAGGTCCTTCAGCACCATCACCTGGGAGGAACATGCATGGCCTTTTTTATCCCTATACCTGTAGGGGGTTTTATTGATAGGGTCAAGTTGGGGATATCAGCTAGGGGGTCTCCATAACCTTCAGTGGTTGATTAATAGGGGTTAGATTTAGTTTTATGGAATGGAAAATGTACTAAACAGTCGATCCTGCTTGCCTGTGTAAGGCATTCCATTCTTGGATAAGGTTGGTTAGGTTCAATCTGACTTCCTACACCCTATTGTTGAAATTGGCACATTGCTCATTATGTTTTAATTCATCAAATAAAAGGAATATACCCTTTCCTAAAATCTACATGGAGGTACCCTCATCTAGAAACACTGATTTAGGCTTGGGAACAAATAGTTTAAGCAGAAGGTCTTCAGTGGAGGTTTTAGACAAGCTGGCTTGGGGGTTATTGACAGAAGGGCAGTAGGACCCCAAGGTGGGGTCCTCTTCCCGAGAGTCCTCCTTAGTGGAGGAACCCCCTAGGGGGGCCTCCCTCCTTTGAAAATTTTGACCATGTTTAACTAACATAATTATAAGCCCTTGATGCATAATGGGGTTAGAGTCATTAACTTGGTGGGTAAGGGTTGTGCATTCTAGTGACTTTAACAGGTAAAATGATAGGTTAATATTATAACCTTGAAAATGGTTTAATAATTGAAAATGGTGAGAGAAAATTAAGGTATACTTACTCTCTAGATTCAGGTATCTCATCACCTGGACGCATACCTCCAATTATTTTCATGGGAGATCTACTTGGGGGAAACCCTTTTTATCTATTTTCACAAAATCATTTAAGCAGAAGAAACATTGAAGGAGTTCCTAATTTTTAGTCTGATCTTTATAAGCCTTTGACCCTTTGTAGGTCATGACCATGGCCTCGACTATGAATTCCTTCATGATTGTAATATTAATATACCGCATCACCACCTTACGCTCATTCCATCCAGTGATAAAGTCCTTAACAATGTCAACATCGTGCTCTGTAATCTACAACATAAGCTCCATGAGACACCTCCCCCTCCCCCCTCGCCCACCACCCCCCCCAATCGTAACTTTTTCTAGACCTTCTTCTATCCATGCACCTCAAAACATGAGGTAGGCTCTAATCACTCTCTATCTCCCCCCATTAGCATTGTTCCATCAAAGTCGAGACAAATGGATAGACAATTTTGGAATAGTCTAGTTTGAACTATATGAAATAGGCTTGGGATACACGCCACCTTCATCTTAGGAAATTAATCCACCTCACTCCTTCATAATGGTGGTTCATAATTTATATTATATTATATTTATTATGAGAATTAAAATTTTATTCTGAATTGTGTATTGAATACTATTATAGTAGAAATATTTTGTTTGAAAATTGTAAAGATGAACCTCACACTTTTGTCATACTTTATAGGTGTCTTTGCTCTTGTAAGAAAGCTGTCTAATTATTTCATTCATTGGATTGCACCTTTGATTGATATTATCATCAATACCTTTATAAAATTTATATAATATTTGAATCTCAGTTAGATTAGTCTCTAGTGTTGGAATTTTTAATCTCTCCACTCATATTAAATAATTGTAGTGCTTGAAGTTGGCATTTAATATTTGTACCAGGGCATCATTTTGGTTAGTAATTCATAGTTAATGGGTTTTTAAAATTAGTAAATAAGACCTCTATTTATTGAGTCAATTATATATTATTTCATTATCAAGTAAACATCAAACAATTTGAATAGAAGAAGAATAAACTATTTATGTCATAGCATTATAAGTGTTTGAGTTATTGTTTTACTGTAGCATTATAATTTTGGCCTCTTTTTAACTATTAGTTAGGTATTAGAGCCAGACTAAGATCCCCAATCACCTAAAACATGGATTAAGGGGGGGGGGTGTTGTAAATAAGCCACACCCAGACCAATGATGGGATGGCCATAGAGGGGATAATAACTTAGTTGGTAGATCACTCCAACAGTAAATGGAAGGTCCTAAGTTTGAGTCCTAGTTGGTCCATATGAGTTATACCTAAACATGTAGTATCATATCCATAAGATCATGGTAGAAGGGGACTCAATCATTTTTGAGCTTGAAAGAGTAGCGAGCAGGTCTATCAGAAGCCAAGTAAAATCTTAGCTAGTGTGGTAAAGGGTAGTCAACTATGCTGTAACATGTATTAAGTTAAATCAAAATATTTGTATCCAATATAAGCCCCTGAGTTATTGAAGAATAACCAATGTTGGAGAAATATTTCAATGCCTGGGAGAAGGACATGCAAATCATAGATTATGTATGATGGCATCTATGTGGAGAATATAAAGTGTAATCAATAAAAGGAAGTGCCCAATCTTATTAGTTGTTGCCACCAAAGAATATAATAATAATAACATTTCCAAATTGATCGCAATCAACAATTAGAAAGGAGCACAGTCTATAGTATACAATAGATAAGACAAGATTGCTAATCAAGAATTAAAAAAGAGAGATTGATGTCAATAAAACCAGATAACCAGCTATAAGAGTGCCAAGTTGGATAAGTGAAGTTGTTGTTAGGAAAATGAGTTTGTGAATCTAGAAGGAAAGCTTGAAAATTTGTGAAGTTACTAAAGGAAAATCATAGAGGAAAGGAGATTGTGAGATAGCCAAGAGGCATAGTAGCATGACTGGAACAAAGAGGAAAATTTGGTAATGTCTGCAAACATTTGATGGACAAAACTATGATGTTTGGGCAAAGAAGATAAAGATGATTATGGTTGCAAATGATTTATGATAGTGTGTGGTCACCAAATTCATATATATGATTGATCATCAAACTAACTATAATGCATTATCAAATGCCCATAAGACCCATCTAAAGGAGAGCAGAAAGAAGGATGTAAAAGCATTAAATTTTATTGAAATAATAATGGTAGAAGCCATATATCTGAGAATTACAGTAGCCAATTACTCAAAGGAGGCATGGGAGATCCTTCAAAACTCCTACATAGGTACTCATATGGTACAATTAATTAAACTCAAATTACTTAGGAGATAATTTGAAACATTCCAAATGAATGATAGTGAATCTATTTATGATTTTCATACTAGAGTATCTAGTTTAAGAAATCAATTAAGAATTAAAGGTGAAACTATAGTAGACCAAAGTATTATTGAAAATATCCTTAGGATTTTTCACATATGATGTGATTCAATTGTTATAGATATTGAGGACGTCAAAGACCTTTCAAGGATGATAGTAGATGAGTTGATGGGTTCTCCACAAACCCATGAGCAATGGTTGAATAAATCCAGACCTTCTTCCCTAGAGCAAGCCTTCGAGGCTCAGGTTATTTTCACAAGGGGAGAGGAAGAGAAAACAAAGGCATAAGATTTAGAGGTAGAGGTAGAGGAAGAGGAAGAAACTACTATGTTATATCAAGATCAAATAGTCAAGAAGGAGCAAGCAATTCACAGGTTAGATTTCCAAAATAAGAAGAGGAGTAGTTCTTCAAATTAAAGGTATGATAAAATTAATATTTAGTGTTATTATTATCATAAGTATGGTCATTTTCTAGTGAATTCAGAAAGAGGCCGCATAACCATTCAAGGCAAAGTGAAAATGTAACCATTGAGAATGTAAGCGAACTTGAACATTTTCTAAACATGTTCATTGTATGCAATGTTGCTGAGTAGAGAAGCACTAAGGTATGGTATTTGAATAGTGCATGTAGTAACCATATGAGTGGTAATGAGAACTTATTTTCCTCCATTGATAAGAATATTCACTCAAAGATTAAGATGGGGAACAATGAAAAAGTTCTTATTGTTCACAAATGGACTATCATTATCTACACAAAGCAAGGTTAAAGGAGAGTAATCGAAGATGTCTACTATGCTCCAAATATAAAATATAATCTATTGAGTATTGGATAATTGGTTCAAAAATGATATAGAGTCCTGATGGAGAATAGGGAGTGCAAAATCTTTGATAAAGAAGGAAACAAGAACAAGATAGCTACAATTAAAATGACAAGGAACCACATGTTTCCTCTCAAGATGTAAATTGATCCTCTAAAGAGTAAAATAATACTAAAACAAATAGCCTTCAAGACAATCATCAAGGGCACATATAGAATTTGGCATTTAAGGTATGGGAATTTAAGTTATTATGGATTATATATTTTATTTAGTAAGAATATGGTTATAGGTATACCAAGAATAGTAGAAATTGAAATAAAATGTGAGGCATGTATTTAAGTAAAACTACATAGGCACCTTTTTTAATCAAGGATGGCTAAGAGGGAAAAAGAACCATTGGAGTTGGTGCACTCATATTTGTGTGGCCTAATGAAAACTCACACCCACTCCAAGAATGCATATTTGTTGACCTTTATAGATGATTATAGAAGGAATTCTTAGATTTATTTTATAAATAAGAAATTTGAGACTTTTTATAAATTCAAGTGGTTCAATATATTGGTTGAGAAACAAAGTGGTCATTTTGTCAAGGCCCTAAGATCAGATAGAGGGAGAGAGTGTGTTTCAAAATAATTTCTAATCTTTTTCAAGAATGAAGGCATTGAAAAATAGTTCACAACTAGATATACTCCATAACAAAATGGAGTGGAATAAAATAAAAATAGGACCATATAGGAGATGGTTGCAAGCATGTTGAAAGCCAAGGGAATTTCAAAATAAAATTAGGGTGAAGCTGTAATAATAACAATGTATTTTTTAAATAGGTGTCCCACAAAGGTTGTTCAAAATAGGAATCCACAAGAAGCATGGACAAATAGAAAGTATAGTGTTGAGAATCTAAGAATATTTGGGTGTGTGGCATATGCACATGTGCTAAAGGAAAAGAGACATAAATTTGATGATAAAGGAAAAAAATGTATATTCATTGGATATTGTGATTATACTAAAGCATATAGATTGTTTAACCTATTACAAATAAGGTGGTGTTTAGCAGGGATGTCAAATTCATTAATAATGAATCATAGGATGGCATTATTGACACTTACTTATGCATGATGAAAATGAAGATGCTCAAATTAGACCAATCATAGATCATAAAAATGAACCATTTGCAACACCTTCACAACATACTCCTCAATCGAGCAACACCAGTAGCAGTTTAGATCCAACTCTTGCTTCCTTTATGCCTAGAAAAACAAGAATCTTGAGGGAGATCTATGATGATTCAAGGTATGATGATCTTAATGAAAATTTTAATTTTTATTTATTTTATCAAGATGAATGTGCATGTTTTGAAGAAGAAGTGAAAGAAGAGAAATGGTGAAAGGTTATGGATGAGGAAATAGATGCAATAAAAATAAACAAAACATGGGAGTTAGCTGATTTACTCAAGGGTGAACAAGTGATTGGAGTGAAATGGGTCTACAAGGCCAAGAGCATAGAAAAAGGCAAAATTGATAGGTACAAAGCATTATTGGTTATCAAGGGATACAAATAGTAACTTGGTAGAGACTATGATGAGACTTACATTCCTATTGTAAGAATGGACATTGTGTTGGTTGTCTTAGCAATAGATGCTTAGGACAAGTGGGAGGTATATAAAGGATGTGAAATCCACCTTCTTGAATGGATTAAACAAAGAATAAGTCTATGTTGATCAACCACCTGGATATGAAGTCCAAGGACAAGAAAACAAGGTTTATAGGCTCAAGAAAGCACTCTATGGGATTAAGCACCAAAGACTTGGTATAGTAAAATCATAATTTGCTACCAATGGTTTCATAAAAATTAGTAATGATCCCACACTTTACATCAAGGAGAGACATGGTAAGATTTTGATTGATGTGTTATATGTAGATGATCTAATCTTCATAGGGAATGATGATGCTTTTATTTTTTAGTTCAAATAAGTAATATAAATAGAATTTTAAATGATAGACTTGGGACTGTTAAGGTATTTTCTTGGTATAGAAGTAAAATAAATGGATCATGGAATATTCATCTCTCAGTCCAAATATAATTCATAAATCTTCAAGAGGTTCAAAATGTTGAACAACAAGCCTACCCAACACCAACTACTACAAGTCTCAAATTGAGTAAAGAAGACTATAAGAATGAGGTGAATTCAACTTTATATAAGAGCATGGTAAGTAGCCTCATGTATTTGAAAACATTTAGGCCTGATATAGTGTATGCAGTAAGTTTTATTTCTAGATTTATGTAAACACCTAAGGATATACATTGGAAAGCAAGTAAGATAATTCTAAGATATGTCAATGGAACCAAAAATTATGGCATCCTTTATACTTCATCAAGTCATTTTGGTTTAGTTGGCTATACAGATAGCAATTGGGTAGGTAGTATAGATGACAGGAAAAACACATCAGGTTATGTGTTTCACATGGGTTCAGGAGCCATTGCATGGGCATCTAAGAAGCAACCCATAGTTTCTCTTTCCACAATAGAAGATGGTTACATTGTAGCTAATGCAAAAACATGTTAGGCTATTTGGTTTAGGAGAGTTTTAGCTAATTTGAAGAAGGAACAAATAAATGGCACAATCATATATTATGATAATATGTCTTCAATAGCCTTGATGAATAATCTAGTGTTTCATGGATAAAGCAAACATATACATATTCACTATCACTTCATACATGAGCTGGTTGAAAATGGTGAAATCAAATTAGCATTTGAATATCTAAAGATTAGTTATCATACATCTTCACCAAGGCACTAGTAAAAGATAACTTTGAGCATTTGAGATAAAATCTAGGAGTAATGGATATCATAATAGATAGTGGTAAAAATTAAGCAGGAGTGTTAGAATTTATAAATTCTCCACTCATATTAAATAATTGTA
The DNA here is from genome assembly GCA_037957365.1 of Torreya grandis. Classification (NCBI taxonomy): domain Eukaryota; kingdom Viridiplantae; phylum Streptophyta; class Pinopsida; order Cupressales; family Taxaceae; genus Torreya; species Torreya grandis. The sequence goes on along the minus strand of JARHVA010000053.1, from coordinate 3,732,927 downwards.
GTGTTTGAAGTTGACATTTAATATTTTTAGTAGGGAATCATTTTGGTTAGCAATTCATAGTTAACGTGTTTATAAAATTAGTAAATAAGACCTCTATTTATTGAGTCAATTATATGTTGTTTCATTATCAATCAAAGATCAAAAAATTCAAAAAGAAGAAGAATTTTTTTATGTCATAGCATTATAAGTGTCTGACTTATTGTTTTGTTGTAACATTATAATTTTGACCTCTTTCTAACTATCATCTAGACCTTAAATATGTTACATTTAAACTATAAGTCTTGAGCCTCTATTTTTAACTCAGTACTATTGTTAACTAAACATGACATTTTCTTTATCATAAACTAAGGTTAAATGTATATTAACTTGTTTATATCGGATCCCCCTTTTTCATGTATTTGATGTATTGAATATGTGGTAAGAAGAC